>CM041296.1:149386045-150671045 GCA_023052935.1 Piezodorus guildinii | reverse complement strand
GTTAATAAAGAGTGATGAAAAGCCGATAAAACTATCTGATATATTTTAGATAATAATATAATAGATTTTTTAATAAAACACATTTTTCTATTAAAATCCAATTTAAATAATTCTTTAACAATTTAATTTCGTTTATAATTTTGGAGGTATCGGTAAGAAATTGGACTTGAAATAGTCAGTCAGAATTTTCATGCAAATTATTTTTTTCAGAAATCGTTGTTTTCAGCCGGAGTTCTGTTGCCCTCTCTCTCCTCCGTGACGTTGCAGAGGCTCGGGACCACATTTTGACGTCATGACTAAGGATTCTTTACGACAAAGGTCATTTGCCAGGTTTGAACCGGTGACCTTGGAAATAGAAAGATGTTAGGCTAGCCACTAGAACATCTAGTTATTATGTCGTGGTTATGATTTCTGACCAATCTCACATCTCTTATCAAACCCTCTCTTATCACATAGCTAACCAATTGGTTAATGGTACCTCACCTGCGAGGAAACTGGGCAGTACGTTCTGATTAAATCATTATTTCCTCTCGGAGCTCTCGGGAATAAAAATAGTCCTTCCACCGTCTTAATTCTTCTTGATAATGGAGGGTTCTTGATGGCTTAATTTTATGCAAACCCGTTCCTCCAACTAGCCTGCCTGCGGCTATCCTCGATGCTAGGGTACTGACCTTGTAAATTAGTAACTGCATCTCCATCGCACAGATTTGCCGTTGGGTTTCTTTCTGACGGAGTGCTTGGAAATGCCGAAGCTCACAAAGATTCCACGATTTATCACGACTTAGATTAAATATTCAGAATCATGATTCTGTTCCAATACAACCCAAAGTAAACACTTTTATAATTAATGAACTTGAAATGATAATTGTAACGAGTGTATGATGTTCATTTATTTGTTAACTTTGTATTTATTTCAATTATATTGGGTTCTGTCACATAAAATGTCCATTTTCAAGGTAAAGGATTTTTATTGAAAATACGATATGAAAACAAGATAATTTTAAGGTAAGAAGTATTTACCTTCTTTTTACTTTCACTTACTATATATAGTAAGGGGAAGTATTGCGATCGTGAAAATTTTCGAATTCCAGTTTTCAACGGAAATACACGTTTTAGGGTCCCCTGAGTCCAAATAACCAAGTCCCGCAAAAAGGTCTGTGTGTGTGTGTGTCTGTGTGTGTGTGTGTGTCTGTGGTAGCTCCCGGGCGGAAACGGTAAGTCCTATGAAACTGAAATTTCATATTTAAGACAACTATACGCCCGAGACGTGACAAAACTTTTTTCATCAAAATGAGCCTACCAGAAAGGCACTTTATACCATGCATTTTGCACCTTTTTTCGATTTTCTCAAAAACGGTTCCGACGATTTTGATTAAACTCGCTATATCAATGTAGAATTTAATGGGCTTTAATATCATGTAGGTTTTATTTAGATAAAAATGGTCTGACAGGGCTTAAATGCCGATATTTTAAATTTTCTTCCCCTAAAGTACCTTTAATTTTGTAGATTCAATAATAATAACTAGATTGTCTTGTTAACGCTGATGAAAAACTGGTAAATGTATAAATTGAATAAACTCGATACCCAACTAAAGGAGAAAACAGAAAAAATATTTTTTTAATGGAATTTTTTGATTTTGAACATAGCAACAGTAATATACACTTATAATATACCGTTGGAAATCTTTGATTTTAGAAAAAAAAATAGTATCTAATACACAAGAGCTTGTAAAAGTTAATAAAGAGTGATGAAAAGCAGATAGAACTAATTATTTTAGATAATAATGCAATAGATTTTTTAATAAAACACATGTTTCTATATAAATTCAATTTAATTAATTCTTTATTAGTTTCACGTATTTTTATCTTTTAGTGTATTTGAAAATTCTTTCATTGAGTTTAAAAATGGTGGTAAGTGAAAGTCGTGTGTTGCCCGCACCAGATTTTTCTACACATTTTCCCAACGTGACACCAACTTTATTATCCCCGAACTGAAAAACTCTGGGCTTCGAAGTGAAAAAAAAATCTGAAAACGCACTTTTCACTTGATCATCACTTTCAAAAAGTTTTTCTTTGCAGAAGTTGTCTAAATTTCTGAAAAGGTGGTAATCTGTTGGAGACAAGTCGGGAGAATATGGTGGGTGCGGAAGAACTTCGTAGCCCAGTTCTTTCAATTTTTGCACGGTATGTTTTGAAACATGGGGTCTTGCTGCCGCTCAAAAAATATTACTCGAAAATCGCGAGTTTCCATGTTCATATTTCGAGGTATACTAAAAAGTGGGTAATTGATTGGGAAGCTAATGTTTATAATACAAAGGTAGAGGGTTAGTAAATGTTTACTTTAAATATGTAAACATTCGGAAGAAAACAGCAGAGAACTGCAAAATCCTTTATGTATTTCATAAACTATAAAAACGGACATTTCATGCGAGACAACAAAATAGATTGTTTTTACTTTCACTTACCTATATATGAAATATTATAGAAAGAGAAAGTATTGCGGTAGTAAAATTTTTCGAATTCCAGTTTTCACCGGAAATACACGTTTTAAGGTCCCCAGAGTCCAAATGACCAGACCCCGGAAAATCTGTGTGTCTGTGTCTAACAGCGAAAACGAAAAGTCCCAGAGAAACTGTAATTTCATATTTATGACAATTATATCCTCGAGATGTTACAGCAACTTTTTCATCAACATTATCTAACCAGAAGAGCAACTTTATAACATGCATTTTGCACCTATTTACGATTTTCTCAAAAACGGCTCTATTAAATTTTTATTAAACTCGCTATATCGATGAAAAATTGGATGGGCTTTAAAATCATATAGATTTCATTCTGATTGAAAGAATAGAACATAAATGGCAATAGTTCAATTTGTTTTACTCTGAAGTACCTTTAATTTTGTAGATTCGAAAAATAAAACATATCTTATAAACATAGACGAAAAACGGTTAAATATACAAGTCAAACAAATTTGATAATCAACCAAAGGAATAAGAGCAAAACTATTTTTTTATTGTAATTTATGGCTCAAATGCTCATAGCCGGACAGGGCTTAAATGCCAATATTTCAAAATTTCTCCTTCTAAAGTACTTATAATTTGGTAGATTTTATGAAAGTGAAAATATCATCTGATTATTATTGCTAAAAAATATGTAATATATGTTACATTGCTAAAACAGGTAAATATATAAATTGAATGAATTCGATTGCCAATTAAAGGAAAAAAACTCAAATAATATTTTTTTAATGCAATTTTTTTTTTTGAACATAAGAACAGTAATATAGACGTATAATATACCGCTGGAAAGCTAAAGATTTGAGAATAAATATTATCTTATACACAAAGTTGTAAAAGTTAATGAAGAGTGATGAAAAACCGATAAAAGTAACTGATTGTCGTAGATGATAATATAATAGATTATTTAATAAAACACATGTTCCTATAGAAACTTGATGTAATTAGTTCTTTAACAATTTATTTTCATCTATAATGCATTATAAATTACTTAAATTGATTTTAACAACTGAGGTAAGTGAAAGTCGTGTATTGTGCGCACCAGATCTTTACTGTATTTTAAAATAAATTCTTGGGAACAATCTCTTCTTTTAAATATTTTTTATTAATTCATTAATATTACATTTACGTTTCGAGGCTTATATGCCTCATCTTCAGTATTACTGGTCAGAAAAGAAATCCATATCTTTTAATATTTGTCAAACTCCCTGAAGATTTCCTTATTTTTCTATTAATAACGTTCATTTGGTAACTAAAAGATCGATTTTCTATTTGATCCATATCTTGTTTGTTGAGCATCTGTGATTTGGTGACTTAAGAGAGGTGGAGTATCAGCCCACTTCTCTGAGTCAGGTGATAGGGCTGGTATCTCTGAGCCTCCTGATCTGCTTCCTCATCCGGGGCGGTTACCTAGGGGAGGTGGCCCTAGGGTGTGTACTGTATCTGACCTTAGTGTATAATGTGATAGTGCATGTAGTGTGCTCATTTTAGTGTACTGTGTGTGTGTGTCAGTGTTAGTGTCCCCAGACCTGGAGGACCAAGGAGCATTTATATAGCAGCATGTATCAACGGAGAGTGGAGGCGAAGGAAAAATCTGGAGCTAAGAAGACTTTACAAAGACTTAGACGTGGTCGATGTAATCAAGTTCTCTCGATTACGATGGGCGGGCCACGTCGCAAGGATGAATCCAGAGGAAATCCCATCTGAAGTCCTATTGAAGAAATTGTATGGAACACGGAAGGTTGGATGACCAAGGCTCCGATGGGAAGATTGTGTTTCCACCGATGCATTGTCGATACTTGGAAAACGTAACTGGAGGGCAGCATCACAAAACAGAAACGACTGGCGGTCAATGCTGGAGCAGGCCAAGACTCAACGTAGAGCCGTATAATAGGGCTGCGCATAATCGAATGATCGTCATAATCGGATCATCGGACTTCGATGATTCAAACAATCGAATGATTAATATGTATTCTGAGAGACGATATGCCGCAATTCCCGTCTCTATGATGGCTGAGTCTAGGTGCAAATATGCATATAATTTATGTGATCAGGAAAAAAAAAAAAAGAAAAAAAAAAAGGTCGTTCAATAGGTCGTTCGATTATCCAAGCTCCTTATAATCCCTCGATTATCGTTAGCAATTCAGTTCGAATGATCATTCGTTTCTCCGAACCGAATAATCCAATAATCGATTAATTCGAATGATTGAATAATCGAATGATCCGATAATCGTCATTCCATTATGCCCACCCCTACCGTATAATAGTAAATAATCCATATCTTGTTTAAAAATTTACACCATCAGGCATGGAGTAGACTAAAGATATATTTTATTTTTCGTGACCACTTTAATCGGGGGAATTTCTCCCCTATTCCCTTCTATTCCATTCAATAACAATGCTTTGAGATATCAAAGTAAGTGTTAATAAATGTTCTCATCATCGGATTTATTATTCATCGACTGCGAACCCCCCGCGTCGAGTAGACAAACGACGATGTTCGAAATTGAAATTGCAAGGGACGACTAGGGAGGCGTGAGATTGATATCGACATCGTTAATAGCAGAGGGCTGTCAACAGATTGAGCTCACGTTTACAATTATCGTGGCACGATTGGAACCCAAACGATATGCACCATCGGGAGCGGCGTGTAATTGTGTATCATATCGGTCTCTTGTATCTGTCCTTCTGTTCAACCTTTATACCATCTTGTTTCGATCTATATCTGTTTTGTATTTGTGTTTTTAATTGTTCCATATCTCCTCTGAATTTTCCCTTGCATACTTTTTACTTTCATTTACCTATGTATGAAATGTATAGTAAGGGAAAGTATTGCGATCGTGAAAATTTTCGTATTCCAGTTTTCGACGGAAATACATGATTCAGGGTCTTCAGAGTCCAAATAACCAAGTCCCGCAAAAAAGTCTTTGTGTACACACTCACAAAAGTCTGTGGAAAAGTCCTATGAAACTGAAATTTCATATTTTTTTTAACATTTATATTTTATTGAATTATACAACTGTATATTACATAAATACAATAATTAAAAGTGATAAATTATAATAAAAGGCGTAAAAGGCTTGTGAAGAAACTACCCAACAGTAGTACTTTGATGTTTATTTAAGTAAGTAGATCCCGAGGCCATCTTCTTTTCAATCGCCTCGGAGTGTTGTCAGGAATATGTGAGGTTGATAGGTTGCGGACAAGAGGGTTTATATGGGCTGGGAGTTTGGAATTAAAAGTGGTATATCTGGTACGAGAAAGGTCTGCAACAAATGGGATATTAAGGTCGTTATGGATGATTTTATTTGTGACGAAATATGGAGCATTTAGGATTTTGGATTGTAAGGATTGGATGCGGGAGGAATTGGATGGCTTAGTAGAGCCCCAAAGCTCGATTCCATATGTCCAGATGGGTCTGATGACAGTAATACAAATGAGCTTTTTGTAATGAATTGGAAGTTTTGAACATTTGTCGAGTAAGTGTTGTAGTAATCGGTATCTACGGGTAGTTTCTTGTCGTTTTAGTCTCGTGTGAGAAATTTCATATTTTAGACAACTATATGCCTGAGATGTTAGATAAACTTTTTCATCGAAATCGGCTTACCAGAAGAACCAATTTTTACGATTTTCTCAAAAACAGCTCGATTAAACGCGCTATATCGATTTAAAATTTTATGGGCTTTAATATGATGCAGGTTTCATTCTGATTAAAATAGCCTGATAGGGATTAAATGCCGATTAAGTTTCTTTATCTAAAGTGCCTTTAATTCTGTAGATTCTATAAGGATAACTATATTATCTTGTTACCATTGATAATTAACAGCTAAATATGCAAGTTAAGCGAATTTGACAAACAACTTAAGGAGAAAACTGAAAAAATATTTTTTTAATGTAATTTGTTTTTGAACATAAGAACAGTAATATAGATGTTTAATATACCGTTGGAAAGATAAATATTTTAGAAATGTATTATCTTATACAATTCTTTTTCTACACATTTTTCTCAACGTGACACCAACGTTTTTATCCCCGAACAGAAAAACTCTGGGCTTCGAAGTGAAACAAAATCTGAAAACGCACTTTTCACTTGATCATCATTTTCAAAAAGTTTTCCTTTGACGAAGTTGTCTAAATTCCTGAACAGATTGTAACCTGTTGGAGACATGTCGGGAGAATATGGTGGGTGTGGAAGAACTTCGTAGCCCAGATCTTTCAATTTTTGCACAGTATGTTTTGAAACATGGGGTCTTGCTGCCGCTCAGTGAGATCATGAGGTACCCATGTATCGAGCTTTTTTACTTTCCCAATACACATTAAATGTCTGGATACGGTAGATGCACTTGCATTTAGTTGTGCTGAGAGTCCATTAACTGTTTGGTAGGGGTTTCCTTCTACTGTATGTTTGAGGACATCGTTGTCTATTACGGACGGATGTCTTCCTCGGGGCAAGTTTTAAGGATTAGTAACTGTTTACTTTAAATATGTAAACATTCGGAAGAAAACAAAAGAGACCTGCAAAATCCTTTATGTATTTCAGAAACTATAAAAACGGACATTTCGTGAGTAACAACCCAATTGTTATAACACTCTCTCATTAAACGACAAATTCATTGGCCATGACTGTCTTCTGTTCAGAGGTTATACTTTACAGAACCATTACATGTCTGAGCGAGGCGAAAGACCAGAATTCCGACCAAGAACCGAGATAAGCACCACTAACGACTTGAGGATCACATTGGGCGACCGATACGGCACCGCTACTGCCATAATATAGTCCTTACTCAACTACTTAATTGCCATTCCAAAGAATAATGTTTTTATTATGCCGTGGCCGCACGCCAACCTATCGACCTAAACCAGGCCTCGTCATTCAACTCTAGCAAAGTTCATTCCAGATTAAGAATTCGAGAGAAAGTGTTGTATTTAACGAAGCTTATTTGAGGTAGTCATAAACGAAGATTATTTATATATATAATTGTTCGTCTAGTTGATTAGAATATGTTGGTTAAAAGAAATAGCCAGAAAAAATGATAGGCGATTGGTTACAAGCGATGGAAAGAACCACTTACTCGGTAGCAAGGGGAATGTCCACGCGGAAAAACCTAGAGTCATTTTAAAAAGGTTTAAAAAACTTTTTTTGAATTGTTATTAAGGTTTATTATTATATTTAATACTAGCTGTTGCCAGCGACTTCGTCCGCGCAAATTTCTGTTACCCGATCATCGGTAGCAGTTTTTAAAAGAATATATTTTTAAGAACTTCTTCGTAAATGATATTTTTACTTTCACTTACTCTATATAGCAAGAGGAAGTATTGCGATCGTGAAAATTTTCGAATTCCAGTTTTCAACGGAAATACACGTTTTAGGGTTCCCTGAGTCCAAATAACCAAGTCCCGCAAAAAGGTCTGTGTGTGTGTGTGAGTGTGGTAACTCCCGGGCGGAAACGGTAACTCCTATGGAACTGAAATTTCATATTTAAGACAACTATACGCCCGAGACGTGAGAAAACTTTTTTCATCAAAATGAGCTTACCAAAAGAGGCACTTTATACCATGTATTTTGCACCTTTTTTCGATTTTCTCGAAAACGGTTAAGACGATTTTGATTAGACTCGCTATATCGATGTAAAATTTAATGAGCTTTAATATCATGTAGGTTTTATTTGGATAAAAATGGTCTGACAAGACTTAAATGCCGATATTTTAAATTGTCTTCCCCTAAAGTACCTTTAATTTTGTAGATTCAATAATAATAACTAGATTATCTTGTTAACGCTGATATGAAAAACAGGTAAATATATAAATTCAATAAATTCGATACCCAACTAAAGGAGAAAACAAAAAAAATAATTTCTTAATGCAATTTTTCGTTTTTGAACATAGGGGCAGTAATACAACTAAGGGAGAAAAGTACTAAAATATTTTTTTATGCATTTTTTGCGTTTTTTAACACAAGAATAGTAATATAGATGTATAATATACCGTTGGAAAGCTAAAGATTTTAGAAAAAATATTATCTCATACACAAGCTTTTAGAAGTTAATGGAGAGTGATGAAATGAACATAAAACTGACTGATTATTTAAGATAATAATATAATAGATTTTTTAATAAAACACATGTTTCTATATAAATTCAATTTGATTAATTCCTTATTAGTTTCACGTATTTTTATCTCGAACTGTATTTGAAAATTCTTTCATTGATTTTAAAAATGGAGGTAAGTGAAAGTCGTGTGTTGCCCGCACCAGATTTTTAGTTTTATTCTCTTGTGGTAGAAGAACGTACTGATTTTCTCCGCAACCCGATCTTGACAATGCGACATATCCAGTGAGTTTTGAAAGTATTCGGAATTCATTATCATTGTGTAGTTTACTTGCTTTTGAGTTATTATTTCTGTTTTTAAAGAGTTATTACTCACTTTATAATGTTAAGAGGAAGGTATACATTAGACGAACCCAAAAATCACGACAATAGTCATTTTATATTTAACGGTTTCAACGTTAATTTACAAAAATATAAAAATAGGAGTTTCAAAAGAATTCGGAATAAAGTAGTTTCCGATTTGGAATTTAGTGAGAATTTGAACATTTGAAACCATTAAACAATAGGATTTCCGAATACTTTTGACACTAAATGATCTGGTAATTTTACAAATTAATTGTTTAATCTTAAAAAAAAAAATAAACATTTCGGTTATCTGGTTCGTGATTTTTAAAGATTTATGAATTAAAAAGGATTATATAAATTAATAATTCAACGGGAAATTATATTATTTTAAATTTTAAAGGTAAATCATTTGGAATCATTGGGATGTGAGGTCAATTTCCTCCATTTTTTCCACATTTTCAACTGATTCTTCACTCCTATTGGTCGCAGCGTGATGTTATATAGCCTATAGCCTTCCTCGACAAATGGACTATCCAACACCAAAAGAGTAGTTTTTGAGATTAGAGCGTTCAAACAAACAAACTCTTCAGCTTTATAATATTAGTATAGATAAGTTTGAATTATCATATTTATTATTTTGTTTGTTAAAAAATTTAATCAATCAAGAGCATTGGTAATGACAAAAAAATAATTATTGCAAGTTGTGTAAATCTAAATCTAAATATCAAAATATTATATGGATTGTGTATTAATATCACCATTTCATCAATAAAACATGAAAGAAAGAGGAAGCGTCCAGGACTATCCCCCTTTCTGTTATTTTTTTTTATTTTTATTTTTTATTTATTTATAGTAATTTACAACTGTACTAAAGAATACAATAAGTAAATATGTAGAATGAATATAAAAAGTCATGAAAATGTCTTGAGAAAGAACCACCCAGTGGTAGCACTTCACTAACTATTTTAATACAGTAGGTCCCGAGGCCACCTTCTTTTCAGTCGCCTTGGAGGGTTATCAGGGATATCTGAGGAAGATAAATTACGGACAAGTGGGTTTGTATGGGCAGGGAGTTTAGAATGGAAAGAGGAGTATCTATCACGGGTTATGTCTGCAACAAATGGGATGTTTAGGTCATTATGGAGGAGTTGATTTGTGACAAAATAAGGAGCATTCAGGATTTTGCGAAGGATTTTGGATTGTAAGGACTGGATGCGGGAGGAATTAGATGGTTTTGTAGAGCCCCAAAGCTCGATTCCATATGTCCAAATAGATCTGATAATTGTGATGTAGAGGAGTCTTTTGTAATGTACTGGAAGTTTTCAATGTTTGTCTAGTAAGTGTTGTAGTAATCGATATCTTCGAGCAGTTTATTGTCGTTTCAGTCTTGTATGAGGATTCCAAGTAAGGCGCTTGTCAAGATGGAGACCTAGGTATCGGATTTGTTCTACAGAAGTAAGGGTAATGTTATTAAAGGATACTTCTGTTATGATTAAATTTTTTTTTTTTACTAAAAAATTTTTTTTTTTAGAGCATGGTATGTCTGTTCCGGGCAAATTTATTATTTTGACACGCAAAACAAAAAGGATAAGGACATATAAAAAAATTGAAGAAAATGATAAAACATACTTAAATTATTAAAGTTCCAAACTTGATTTTCTCGGAAAGCACTCCAAATGACATCCCACCTTTCTTCCGTGGACTCTTCAAATATGTTGTCTCGAACTTATGGATATGGATTATTCTACAAGATTAGTTATTATGCATTTTACAGTACGTCTACAATCCCTGAATGCTGTTGGGCTAAATACACAGAGGTTTATATTGTTTATAGTCCAACGGCCGTGCAATGATATGATTCGGCTGAAATCACGCTCAGCCGCTAGATTTTTCCTTGTGTTTAAGTAGCCAGTTTATAGAGGCTAGGTCTGCTTAAAAGAGGGTTTCTCTACCCTAGGGTTGCCCACCGGATGAATTTACAGAATAAATTATATCCTGCCACAGCCGGGATTCGAACCTAGTACCCGAAGAACAGCAGGCTAGTGCTTTACCCAGTAGGGCACGCCGCTCCCTAGGTTTAGTAATCTATAGGCACCGAAGACAATTCTTAAATCACTGACACAACTAGCGTTTCGCTTTTTTGCAAAAACACCTGGCTTAGTGTTTTAGAAGCTGTTCGAAATAAGCTATATATACGAAAAAAAGCATTAAAGATCTTATAGAAAATTAAATTGTGTTAATTTGGGTAGATAGCAAAATATGTCTTTTCTTAGCGTTTTTTAAAGACATTGAAAAACGTAAACGTTAGGGCATGGCTGAAAACTTCATCTTTACTTTTTCAGTTTTCATCGGAAATACACATTTTAGGATCCCCTGAGTCCAAATAACCAAGTCCCGCAAAAAGGTCTGTGTGTGTGTGGTGACTCCCGGACGGAAACGATAAGTCCTATGAAACTGAAATTTCATATTTAAGACCAATAGAGGCCCGAGACGTTAAAAAACCTTTTTCATATAAAATGGGCTTACCAGAAGAGCCACATTATACCATGCATTTTGCATCTTTTTTCGATTTTCTCAAAAACGGTTCTGACGATTTTGATTAAACCCGCTATATCAATATAAAATTTAATAGGCTATAATATCATGTAGGTTTCATTCTGATTAAAATGGTCTGACAGGGCTTAAATGTCAATAGTTTCTTATTCTAAAGTACCTTTAATTTTGTTGATTCTATAAAAATAACTTTATTATCTTGTTACCACTGATGAAAAACAGGTAAATATATAAATTTAAATAAATTCGATACCCAACTAAAGGAGAAAACAGAAAAAATATTTTTTTAATGCAATTTTTCGTTTTTGAACATAAGAGCAGTAATATACATGTATGATATGCCGTTGGAAAGCCAAAGATTTTATAAAATATATTATCTCATACACTAGCTTTTAAAAGTTAATAGAGAGTGATGAAATGAACATAAAACTAACTGATTATTTTAGATAATAATATAATAGATTTTTTAATAAAACACATGTTTCTATAGAAATTCCATTTAACTAATTATTTAATGGTTTCACTCATTTTTATCTCTTACTGTATTTGAATATTCCTTAATCGATTCTAAAAACGGAGGTAAGTGAAAGTTGTGTGTTACCAGCATTAGATTTTTTTATAAGGTATTCAGTACATATCGGCAACACAATGAAATAGGAAATCTACCGAATGTCCTCAGAACTAGATATAACCATTAGGAATTTCGTTTCAAAATGCCGGCTGATTAGGAATCGGAATATCATCTTCGCAAATGGCATTATACATTCTTCTATAGTACTTCACTAAATCCAATCAAAACTATATTAGGCCCGCTATTGGTTGTTGTAGCTTATCGTCATCAGAGCTTCACGGCCAATCCGGTTCAACAATTGAAGGGAAATGATCAATTCTGTTCTGGGCGATTAGGCCGAAGCGTCGAGTACTGTGGGAACGAGACCTGGCCGAGACGTCTTTGTTCTCCGGAGGAGCAAACAGAGTCCTGACCGTGAAGAGAGTTTTTAGTTCGGCCTCCAGCTGCGATCTGTATCGGAGGCTGTATCAAAGTCTATTCTAGCAGGAATTATTTTCTTCTGCAACTATAAAAACATAATGGTAAAATTTAGTATTGCTTTTAAGCTAATAACCTTTATACATGTGTTTTGGTTTATTTTTTCAATATTGAACCTTTGTAATCAGCCAAAAAGAAAAACATATATAACTTTATACACTGCTATTTATTATAAAATAGAAAAAAAAAATTGAAATTGACTTATAGTGGATGTAATTAGTTGACCGTTGGGAATTACTGGAAGGAATTAGTCCGGGTGGCGGTCATTAAATGAAACAACTAAATATTGGCGTTTATGACTCCTGGGTTTTACGCCTCAAAACCCCAAACAACAACTAAATAGTTTCAACTATTTATTGTTTGCCAACGTTTCCCTTTGTGGGTCATCATCAGGGCTAAAAAGATACAAAAGAATATAATTTCAATGACATTACATACAATATTATATAACCTATTTAGCTAGAGAACGTCGGTATTAAAATATAACAGAAGAACTGTATTATGTAAAAAAACTTAATTAAAATACAATGACCATATTACAATAATGAACGTGTTATACAGAAAAAATAAAAATGTTCACTAAACAAAATTTACACAGGTATCAATAATTTACGTGAAATATGAAATATAAAAATATTAAGTAGAGTGGAGATACGTACCGCATGGTGGGAGAATGGAAACTAGGTACTGTTTGGTAGATGGGGGGTAGGTAGGATGGAAAGTACGTACTGATTTATGGACAGGGTCTGACAACAATGACTAAAATTCTTAATACTACCATACAAAGAATCAATGAAATTTAACTTATGATTATAATAATGGTACAGGATAAAATAAAAAAAATTCTAATTTAATACAATAAATAATTGAAACTATTTAGTTGTTTCATTTAATGACCGCCACCCGGACTAATTCCTTCCAGAAATTTACTTATAATTTTGGTATTTGTATATTTCCATAACATAGTAGGGACCGGTGTGGTCTAATGGGTACAGCACCATTCTAATGTTCTTCGAACCCCGGCTGAGGCTGAATTATTTATTCTGTTATTTCAGTCGTAGAGTGACTTTGAGGTATAGAGGCCCTCCTGAGGCTCACCCACCCTATATAAAGTGGGTACCCAAAAATGGAGAAAAACCTGACAGGTATACGTTATTTTGGCCGAATCACCACGTTTCTAACAGTGTGGCTAATCGGACGATGCTACATTCGGAGTCCTAAATTTTGCCTATCCAGGTTTAATTTGGTTAGGGATCATTAACGAGTACCTGACATCGCACAGGCTAGGGACCACCTTTTTACGTCCCCTCCGAATAACACCATAACTAAGGATAATTTACTCCCATCAAAAAATCCTAGTGCCACCTGTGGGTTCGGACCCGTGACATTGGAGATATGCTATTATGCTATCCACTGTGCTGTTCCTCTCTTGCTTATAGTTGTTTAAATTTTTGAAAACGTTATATTAAAAAAAAAAAAAAAAATATATATATATATATATATATATATATATATATATATATATATATATATATATATATATATATATAAATATCTATTCACTTTGTTGTATTGTCTATCCAATATTCTCCGCTCTATTTATAAAACAGATAAGCCAAAGGAATATAAAACTAAGAAACCTAGAAGAACAAAAAAAACATGTAACATTTACAGCTCTGAACACTGTGTTCGACGAAATAAAGCGAAAACGTACAATGTACCTGCCAATCTTACTAATACAAAGGCGATTTCCAGAAAAAAAAGTAATGAAACAAGGTGATCAGTGTGCTTGGACTAAAGTCTGGAATGAGGTTAAGCAGGCTGGAAAAACACAGCACGTAGACTCTGTAGGCTACAGCCTGCGATGAATGAACCTGGAGTTGGGAAGTGTGTATGAAGAACTTGCTGGATAAGTCTCTAGAACAATCTGCACTATTGGAATTTGGTGCAAAAACAAGAAGTGGCCAATAAGGAGTCGATTAGAAGAAACGATAGGAACACGATATAACTTTTTTTTTTTTTTAGAGATAATGTCTTTCCATTATTCTAAGCAGAGAATCATAGATGGTTTTTGTTATGTTTCTAAAGTAATATTTCCAAAAATTTTACTTTTATTTACCTATATACACAATATTGAAAGTATTGCGATCGTGAGAATTTTCGAATTCCAGTTTTCAACGGAAATACACGTTTTAAGGTCCCCTGAGTCAAATAACCAAGTCACGTGAAAAAGTTCTATGTGTGTGGTTAGTCTGGATCGATAAAGAAAAAGTGTATAAAACTGAAATTTCATATTTTAGTAGCATATTCCTCAGATGTTACAACGGCTTTTTAATCAAAACCGGCGAACTAGAAAAGCCACTTTACATCATGCAGTCCCTCAAGGTAGTATCCTTGGACCCATCCTCTACACAGTCTATACAGCTGATATCCCAACCCATCCCAACACTTTCCTTTCTACCTATGCTGATGACACTTGTGTGCTATCAGTCAATAACGATCCTTTTATTGCCTCTCAAACTCTTCAATCCCATATCAGAGAGCTTGAGATATGGTGTCTGAATTGGAGAATCAAAATCAATTCCAACAAATCCCACCAAATTACCTTTACACTTCGTCGTAAAGCTATGACATCCTGCCCTACAGTTTCCTTTAATAATATTCCGCTTGTTCCAGTTAAACAGATCCGCTACCTAGGACTTCTACTTGACAAACGTTTAACATGGAATCCCCACACACGACTGAAACGACAAGAAACTGCCCGTTGCTTTCGCTTACTACAACACTTGCTGGACAGACGCTCCAACCTTCCACTTATCTACAAAAGGCTCATCTATATCACCATCATAAGACCTATCTGGACTTACGGAGTTGAGCTGTGGGGCTCTACGAAACCATCAAATTCTTCCTGTATTCAATCCTTACAATCCAAAATCCTTCGAAAAATCCTCAATGCTCCTTAATTTGTCTCAAATAAACTCATCCATAAAGACCTTAACATCACATTTGTTGCTGATTTGGCCCGAACCAGGTATCAATCCTTTCAGGAATAACTCCACTCCCACTCTAATTCTTTAGTTTCAATTCTTGCTTCCTCTTCAATTCCTGACAATCCTACGAGGCGCCTGAAAAGAAGATGGCCTCGAGACCTTCTAGTTTAGTTACTTAGAGGAGTGATGCCAATGGGCATTTTCTCTTCATGTTTTTTTTTTCATGTATTTTATCATTACCAACATATTTACTTGTATTTCAAAATACAGTTGTAAATTTCAATAAAAAATATAAAAAGAAAAAAAAACATCATGCATTTTAAAATTTTTACGGTTTTATCAAAAACGGCACTAACGATTTTTATTAAACTGGCTAAATCGACGTAAAATGTAATAAACTTTGATATCTTGTAGGTTTTATTCTGATTGTTTGTTTATTTATTTAACGTCGATTTATGCTACTGTGGCTAATCGGACGATAAATAGTCTGACAGGGCTTCAATGCAGGTATTTGAATTTTCTTCTTCTAAAGTACCTTTGATTTTTTTTAATCCAAAAAATTAGCCATACAACCTTATTAGCATTCATAAAAAAAGGAAAAATATGCATCGAATTTTAATAAAAAAATAAAGGAGAAATGAGGAAACATTTTTTTTTTTGTATTTTTTATTTCTTTAACATAAAAATAGTATCTAATACAAGATGTATAATTAATCGTTGGATAACTGAACATTTTAGAAACAATATTATCTTACGCACAAAATTATAAAAGTTAACGGAGAGTGATGAAAAGCCGATTGTTTTAGATAATAATTTTTTTTTTTTTTTTTTTTTTTTTTTTTTTTTTTTTTTTTTTTTTTTTTTTTTTTTTTGTAGGCGTAAACCACTTGGGTTATTTTCGCCTTAAATAACTTTTTATAAACGGATTAAATATTATAGTCTATTGTACAAGTCAGTCTGTCGTAGGAAGTCAAAAAGTTTTGCAGTTGTCTGTGTGTTGTCTTGTAAAACGGTTGGTAAGTCAGTGTCAATTGCAGTATGTGCTCTGTGAGTATCATAAGCCCTACACTCTGTCAAAATATGTTTAACAGATATTGGGCAACCGCATGTTGGGCAGTCCGTAGGAGGTTCCCGTGCCATGAGATGTCCGTGAGTTAGTCGGGTGTGTCCAATACGCAGGCGCGCCAGGATAACCTCTTCCCTTCGCTTTTGTCGTAGGGACGAATGCCAATGGGAGATGTCCCTTCTTATTTCCCTTAATTTGTTGTCAGCAGTGTCATGCCAAATCTTTCCCCACTTCGACCGAATCCGCTGCTTAATGATTGAAACATAGTCGCCAACAGGAACCCCAGTAAAGGGAATGCCATCTGTTATTGCTTCTTTGGCTGCACGATCTGCGAGTTCATTGCCAACTATACCGCAGTGGCTCGGTACCCAGACGAAAAAAACTGAATTATTGGAAACTATTGTGGACTGCAGTGATAATAGAATATTTTGAATAAGAGAGTCGGTAGAGAAAAGGCGCTTCAAGCTGAGCAGGGCCGATAAGGAGTCTGTGCAAATAATCCTGGTTGTCTTAGTAGGGTAAATAACATTTAAACTTTTATAAATTCCAAATAGTTCTGCGGTATAGTTGCTACAGAGTGGAGAAAGGGAAAATAGATGTTGTCTGCCCTCACACACGACCGATGCTCCCACACCTAAGGAACTCTTAGAGCCATCAGTATATATGTAATCAGCAACACCGAGCCTATCTTGTAGTTTTTGAAATTCCCGCTTATATATGTAAGGATATGTGATTTGTTTGAGTAATTTGGTAAGGGAAAGACAGATATTCGGAGAGGGAAATTGCCAAGGATAAATTGGAGATGTTTCTATTGTAAGGAAAGAAGGAAATTCGAGGTTAAGCTCGACCAGAAATTTAGAAATGCGGACTATAAAGGATGGTCTTTTGGATAAGGAGAATTGTTGTTGGGTGAGAAATTGTCTATTTGGGAATAAATGAAGGAGAGGATGGTTGGGAGTGGACAGGATCTTAGTAGCAAGGATCAGGTCAAATTGTTGCCTTCGTAGTGTAAGTGGAGGTTCACCAGCTTCAGCACACAAGCTAATAGAAGGGCTGGAACGGAAAGCACCAATAGCTATTCGAAGACTGGTGTTTTGAATAGGATCGAGTAGTTTTAGAGTTCGACTTGAGGCAGAATTAAAAGCACTGCAACCATAATCTAACTTTGGCCTTATGAGAGTCCTAAACAGAGTTATCATGCTTCTACGATCAGCACCCCAACTTGTGTTACTAACCATCTTGAAGAGATTGAGAGAACGGAGGCAATTAGCTTTTAGTTGCTTCAGATGTGGAGACCAGCTAAGTGTGCGATCGAAGGTCACACCCAGGTATTTGACTGTATTAGAAAGAGTGAGTGGTTGGTTGGCTATCTTTAGGGATGGTTGTGAATTCGGTTGTCTTTTGCTGAAAAGTATCGCAACAGTCTTTTGGGGTGATATGGCAAAACCGTTGTCATTAAGCCAGCCACTGACGTTATCTAAAGCCGATTGCATCTTGTCTTGTAAATCTGGCACCTGTTTCCCTGCAGTATAAAGTACAAGATCGTCCGCGTACAGCATACTCTTGACCGGCAAGTTGACTACTCTTAACACCTCATTTAAACATATACAAAAGAGTGTTGCACTCAAGACGCAGCCCTGAGGCACGCCATTTTCTTGCTCATATTCCCGAGAAAACACATCACCGAGTCTAACCATGAATCTTCTATCTGTGAGGAAGTTAGAGATGAAACCAAGGATATGCCCATTGATTCCCATCCTAACCAAAGTATCGACGATGAGCCTTCTCCAAGTCCTGTCAAAAGCATTTTCGATGTCAATAAAAACAGCCAACAGTTTTTCTTTTTGTTCGAAGGCACCTAATATGTCGCATTCCAGGCGAACCAGGTTGTCTCTTGTGCTTCTTCCTTTCCGAAAACCACTTTGCCATACTGGAAGAACATTTTTCGATTCTAGGAACCACATCAAACGATTGCATATCAGTTTCTCGAAGAGTTTACACATAGAAGAGGTGAGAGAGATAGGGCGATAGCTATTGACGTTCATCGGGTCTTTATCTTTCTTCAGTATAGGAATCGTAATTGCTTTTTTCCATACATTTGGAAAAACGTTCGGAAAACCTTGCGCAGAGGCAATATCGTAACCAATGAAGGTCTACTGAGGTGCGATTATTGCTAGATAATAATATAATAGATTATTTAATAAAACACATGTTACTATCGAAACTCAATGTATTTAATTCATTTTTGGTTTCGTTTCATCTCTCACCGTATTTAAAAAATGTTAAATTGATTTAAACAACGGATGTAAGTAAACGTCGTGTGTTGCGCGCACCATATTTTTACTTTCACATACCTATGTATGAAATATATAGTAAGGGAAAGTATTGCGATCGTGAAAATTTTCGAATTCCAGTTTTCAGCGGAAATACACGTTTTAGGGTCCCCTGAGTCCAAATGACCAAGTCCCGCAAAAAGGTCTGTGTGTGTGGTAACTTCCGGGCGAAAACGAAAATTCCTAAGAAACTGAAATTTCATATTTAAGACAAATATACTCCCGAGACGTTACAAATTCATTTCATCAAAATCAACTTACTAGAAGAGCCACTTTATACCTGATAACTGATTATTCTAGATAATAATATAAAAACAAACTTTATTCACATCTTTACATATTGACAAAATGTTAACAATGATTTTGGATGAGTCATTCTTACAATGAGTTAAATATTTTTGTTTTTTTTGGTAATTATAGTTCATTAGCCTAAATGACAAACATGTGGTAAAATTAAATTGAGGTTATATTACCATTGTAGGAAAAATTATACAAAAAAATCTGGTGCGGGCAACACACGACTTTCACTTACCTCCATTTTTAAAATCAATGAAAGGATTTTCAAATACAGTTAGCGATAAAAATACGTGAAACTATTAAAGAATTAATTAAATTGAATGTCTATAGAAACATGTGTTTTATTAAAAAATCTATTATATTATTATCTAAAATAATCCCTTAGATTTATCGGCTTTTCATCACTCTCTATGAACTTTTAAAAGCTTGTGTATGAGATAAAATTTTTTCTAAAATCTTTAGCTTTCCAACGGTATTTCATGCATGTATATTACTGTTCTTAGGTTCAAAAACGAAAAATTGCATTAAAAAAAATATATTTTCTGTTTTCTCTTTAGTTGGTTATCGAATTCATTCAATTTATATATTTACCTGTTTTTCATCAATGGTAACAAGATAATATAGTTATTTTTATTGAATCTACAAAATTAAAGGTACTTTAGGGGAAGATAATTTAAAATATCGGCATTTAAGCCCTGTCTGACCATTTTAATCCGAATGAAACCTAAACGATATTAAGGCCATTAAATTATACATCGATATGAAGAGTTGAATCAAAATCGTCGGAACCGTTTTCGAGAAAATCGAAAAAAGGTGCAAAATGCATTGTATAAAGTGGCTCTTCTGGTTATCTCATTTTAATGAAAAAGATTTTGTAACGTCTCGCGCGTATATTTGTCTTAAATATGAAATTTCAGTTTCATAGGACTTGCCGTTTCCGCCCGGGTGTTACCACACACACACACAGACCTTTTTGCGGGACTTGGTTATTTGGACTCAGGAGACCCTAAAATGTGTATTTCCGTTGAAAACTGGAATACGAAAATTTTTCACGATCGCAATACTTTCTCTTACTATATATAGTAAGTGAAAGTAAAAACCTACGCATAATAATATAATAGATTTTTTAATAAAGCACATGTTCTATAGAAATTTAATTTAATTAATTCTTAAATGTATTCAGTCATTTTTAAAAGTATTTAAAGAAATTCTTTAATCGGTTTTTAAAACGGAGGTTGTCCCCACCAGATTTTTTACCTGTATAAAAATTAACTTATTAACCCAATTTTCCCCTGATACTCAAAAAAAAAAAAAATAAAAAACTAATTAAAATGTTTTCTTATATTTAAATTCCCTCAAGATATTGGTATATTTAAGCTAATTTACACTCAGGCACGAGTGCTCATTTTAATTTATGTTACCCTAAAAGGTCTTGTCCAGTTGTAAATAAATAATTTATTATTTACGTATATATATATATTATTTATATTCTAAGTACGTATAATATAGTTGGTTATGAAATATAACTAATGGCCCCCTCATTAAGCCAAGAGCCATAATATCGCTAGACCCAGAATAAGACCGTGGCCGTAAAACCCGGCAATCCGTCATAAAGACCTGGGTGGTCCGCGGGTGGGATAATAAGCTTTTATTGCCGGATCCGGTAACGAGCGGTCCTCACTTTTACACTAACAAATAGCGCCGGCCGGTGGTGACTTATAGCTCACTCTGCCGGAATAGTTGGGCTAATGAGGAGTTGGTTCCGAGAGCGGTAAGTCATCGGAGTCGCGATGGCTGCCGAGTGAGGAGTGGTGGGGGTGTTGGGTCTTAAGGTAGTGCAAGAGATGGTAAGGTCGGCGTCGAACCTCTGGGTTCTGTATCATTACCCTCATTATCTCTTAGCTACACGATGATAGGAAGAGGCAGGTGAAAGCTAATAGTCTGTGATCTATCACTATCGTAGTAGTAACCCACTATCAACCTGTTTCGGGTTTTCCAAATTGGAAATAAACATTGATCATGACGTCACCTCGCCGCCTTTTCAAGAACTAGAGCGTTTCATTCGCAGAAGAGACAGTTTCATGTTCTGGCTGGATAAACCATCTTTCTAGTCTTTGGTTCTATTCTTTTTTTTTTTTTTCTACGACATATAGAATAAAAATCCCATGAAGATCCCCTAGGGAGGAAGGAGGAGAGAACTAGGGGTGGGCATAATCGAATGATCGTCATAATCGGATGATCGAACTTCAAGGATTTAAATAATCGAATGATTTCATAATGGAATGATTAAATGATTAATATGTATTCTGAGAGACGATATGCCACAATTCCACTCTCTATGATTGCTGTTAAATTTGTTTAAAAATTCCCAATTTGATATAAATAACAAAGGAAAGTAAAAGTCGTGTGTTGCGCGCACCAGATTTTTTATAACAAGTTTAAAATGATAGAACACACAAGTTTTTATTTATCTATTTAAAAAAAAATTAATTTATTTCAATTTTTATTTTCCATTCTTTTTTTTTTTTACTTCCCTTTTTTTATTATTATATTTTTTTTCATTTATTTATTTTATTATTTTCACAAAAATCAGGAGATGGCATTCTTTAATGAACCTCCAGTGAACTAATTTTTTCAGTCCTTGAAGCTCTCATGCAGTGATCTGGGTAGATTAACTTTATCCATTAGTACATGGAATTTGGGACACAAGTCACAAAATATTATCATATTATTATAGAAATTCAATTTAATTAATTCTTTAACATTCTCTTTACATGTATTTAAAAATTCTTAAATTGATTTTAACAAGGGTGGTAAGTGAAAGTGTGTTGCGCGCACCAGATTTTTTATGATGTTATAAATTTGAGTGAACCAGTTATATTTTATCGGAAATTGCAGTATGAGATAATGGTACTACGTTCCTAACCCAAATTTGTTTGTTTGTTTATTTATTTAACGTCACTTTATGCTACTATGGCTAATCGGACGATGCTACAGTGGGAGTCCCAAATTTTGCCTATCCAGGTTTTATTAGGATAGGGATCTTTAACGAGTACCTGACATTGCACATGCTCGGGACCCCTTTTTAACGCCCCCTCCGAAGGACGGCATAACTAAGGATTTTTTACTCCCATTAAAAAATCCTAGGACCACTTGCGGGTGTGAACTCGTGACCTTTGGCATAGGAGGCTGCTATGCTAACCACCCAGCTACAAGTGATCCCTTAACCCAAATTCCTCAGGTTAGATCCGTGAAATGATTCGACAGTCATGTTCCAGAATCAAGGCTTTATTACCCTCTACGACTTAACCTCCTGAAACTATCCATTCTGTTCCAGACTATTATCTCTTTACACACCTTGCTTCAACTGTTTCCAACGACAGATGTAATTATTCCTCTTAAATAATTAAAATCTCTGTGACTCTCAACTATGGGAACGAGAAGATACACCAGCTTGGTATTTTTCTAACTACTCTAACGTTCAGAAAATTATAACTGCGTTTGTGAGCAAAGGTTTATGAACTAATCCAAATATAGTAAGTGACCGATTACACCAAGCCACTGCTGGGATTCGAACCTTTGACCTTTGAGAAGAGCATATAAGTCGCCGCACAATATATCAGTCTTCAAAAATGTTCTGATGATCTGTTAAGCCATACTTCGTTGTAGAAGAGTAAAACTATTGCATTATCTTTAATAATTTTTTGATTTATTATTTTCAATAATTAACCCATTGTAATGGACAAAAAAAAAAAAAAAAATACCCACCCTCAAAATTTGAGGGTTGAAGTTTCAAGATACTGCTATGGTATGGTAAGCCATACCTTTACTAAAGCGGTATCTTTAATACAGTATTAATTAATATATTTGATGTATTTATATACTGTACTTTTTTGAACCATTGGAGTTCTTTTCCAAAAGTATCGTGTTCACCGATCCCAGTAGGTGGCATGTAATGGAATATTAAATTAACCATGTTTCAATAAATGGCATTATTATTTTAAATTAGATTATACCCTCACACAAGACTTAAACGACAAGAAACTTCTCGCAGATACCGACTACAACACTTACCAGACAAACGTTCAATACTTCCAGCATATTACAAAAGACTCATTTACATCATTAATATCAGACCTATTTTGACATATGGAATGGAGCTTTGGGGCTCTACGAAACCATCTAATTCCTTCCACATCCAATTCTTACAATCCAAAATCCTTCGCAAAATCCTGAACGCCCTTATTTTGTCACAAATCAACTCCTTCAAAATGACCTAAACATCCCATTTGTAGCAGACATAGCCCGTGATAGATACACCTCTTTTTATTCTAAACTCTCTGCCCATACAAACCCACTTGTCCGTAATCTATCTTCCTTAGGTATTCCTGATAACACTCTGAGGCGATTGAAAAGGAGGTTGCCTCGGGACGTACTGCCTTAATAGTTAGTGAAGTGTTACAACTGGGTAGTTCTTTCTCTAGACATTTTCATGACTTTTCTTCATTCTGCATATTTACTCATTTTGTTTTTTAATACAGTTGTAAATAACAATAAATACATATAAAATAAAAAAATATTTCGTTACACACATACAATCTATTTGCACAATGCCTAAGAATACTGAGGGATTCGTCACTACTAGTTTAGCCATACAATAATACAGTAAAGGAATACCTTTAAAACAGTTTGTTGGCTAGGAAAGGTGGAATCAGTCTTGGGTGCCCCTTTTCGGCTTCATTCTTCAGCTGCTCTCTCACCCCCGACGGTCTTACTTTCTGGAATATGACTCTCTTCTTCTTGTAGATGGAACACGACTGACCTCTTCGAATCTCGTTTCTCATGCTCGTCACCTCGGGCGGGACTGATATTTGGAAGTGTCCAAACTTGCCTTTCCAGCTTTTGTTGAAACTACTTTTAAGAAATATTTCTAATATGTTTAACCCTTTATTGTCCGACAACTGCGGAGGTAGAGCTGGCTTAGTGGTAGGGAAGGTAACTGTGCCCTGCCCGCTGGACCGACTACTTTTTGACTCCGCTATTATGTTTTTTTCGTGAATACATTACAGTTTTCCAACATCCTTTTCGACAAGATACCTATAACACGAACAACAAGAAAACCGTAGTCTTTTAAAAAAAATAACGTCCAAATCCACCCAACTTACATTTCAAGGAAGACGTAAAAAATTATTTTAAAGGTAAAAATAAATCAAGGAAAATCAAGCCACCACCTTCTCCCTGGAAGACATCATTATGAAGTGATCGCCGCGAGGAAACTGCTTTGGCGACTTCACATGGGACATAGCAGACTCACACATCTCCATCTCATCCTCAGGCAGCCCGAACCAATGTGTATGTGCAGGGTGCCTCTCTCAATAGAGCATATAATTAAGAACTACCCAGATTGCTTATACTAATAGATACATTTAATCTACCAAGATCGCTGAGTGAGATCTTGAAGGACTGAAACAATTAGTTCACTACTGGAGGTTCATTAAAGAATGTCATCTGCTCCAGGAACAGTAAGTGAAAAAAAAAATAAACAAATAAAAAAAAAATATATTAAAAAAAAAAAAAAAAGGAAAGAAAAAAGAAAAAAAAAAAAAAAAAAAATATATATATATATATATATATATATATATATATATATATATATATATATATATATATATATATATATATAAAGAAAGGAAAATAAAAATTAGAATAAATTAATTTTTAAACAATAGATAAATAAAAAATCTGGTCCGGGCAACACACGACTTTTAACTTATCTCGGTTTTTGAAATCGATTAAAGAATTTCCAAATACAGTTAGAGATAAAAATGATTGAAACTATTAAAGAATTGATTTTATTGAATTTCTCTAGAAACATGTGAATTATTAAAAAAACTATTATATTATTATCTAAAATAATCAGTTAGTTTTATCGACTTTTCATCGTTCTCCGTTAACTTTTACAATAGTATGTATAATTATTTCTTTTCTAAAATCTTTAGCATTCCAATGGTATATTATACATTTATATTACTGTTCTTAAGTTCAAAAACAAAAAATTGTATTAAAAAATATTTTTACATTTATCTCCTTTAGTTGGATATCGAATTCGTTCAACTTATATCTTTACCTGTTTCTTAGAGACCTTTTTGCGAGACTTGGTCATTTGGACTCAGGGGACCCTAAAACGTGTATTTCCGTTGAAAACTGGATTCAAAAATTTTCACGATCGCAATACTTTCACTTACTATATATTCCATATTTAGGTAAGTGAAAGTAAAAAATCTGTTACTATAAATATATTCGGTGCTGATAACCAAGAGTTGAACGCCTATTCCAATGCCCTAACCCTAACCCCAAGACCCTTTTTGTTTCTTTGGAAATAAAAAAACTATAGAAAAAACACGTTCATAGTAAATGTATGTATATAAACAACCATAACAGAAAGTTGGGATAGCCGGTGTCAATATTAACATCTCTAGCGAACCCGGTGTTCTCACTCGGTCCAGGACGTGGTGTCATGAATTTAACAATTTAATTGTAATTGCAAAACTCATTCCGTGCCTTCGAATCGACGTGGTTCTTCTGAGAAAGGCGTTATTAGTTACAGAAGAAAAGGATGGTTTTTTTCTCTCTCTCACTAGAGGCTAAGGGATATTGTTATTCATGTATTCGAGCCAATTTAAAAAGAATACGTGAAAACGTTTTGGCGTCCCTCTTTTTTTTCCTCTCCCCGCAGCCGCCGAAGCCCTAACGAATTGAGAACCAGGGTGCCAATGTCAGTAGTGACAGATATAGCTGTGTCCCCCTGAGGACTGTATTCAATGGAAATCTCGAACAAGGGGATTTCAATGCTCACAACATTCTATCCTTTACGAGTTTTCTTGCGGTTTATACTTTGTACATCACCATCATGAAGCAATCTTCAACGGTTTTTTATTTTTTTCACAACAATCATTGTGATTTAAAACTATTTGTTTGTTTATTTATTTAACGTCACTATATGCTACTGTGACCAATCTGAAAATAGTACAGTTAGAGTCTTAAATGTTGCTTATCCAGGTTTAATTAGAATAGGGAATGAGTCCCTGACATCGCACAGGCTAAAAGTTGATAATGTATCAAATATGTGTCTCAATGGTGATAACTGGTTGCCTGTATACATTTTTAAAAAAATAGCACGGCCTTATAGTATAGGCTTATTAAGGAATTTAATTATAATTTTAAAAAAACTTTCTAATGTGTAATATTATTGATATGATTGATTATTGTTATATTTTTTTATTTATAAGTCAATACAGTTAGAAGTTGATAGAATAAGTGAGTGACCTGTTTGACTATTAATAATTTGTAAAACTTTACAGATTGGCTTCGACTGGGGTCTTTGTGGACCTTTGTGGACTAGGGGTGGGCATAAACGAATGATCGTCATAATCGAATGATCGGACTTCGGTGATTTAAATAATCGAATGATACCATAATCGAATGATCGAATGATTAATATGCAATGTGAAAGACAATATGGCTCCTTATAGAACTTCGATTATCGATTATCAAATTCAGTTCGAAAGATCATTCGTTTCTCCAAACCGATTATTCAAATAATCGATTAATTAGAATGATTGAAATAATCGAATGATCTAATAATCGTCATTCGATTATGCACACCCCTATTGTGGGCATTTTTACGATTTTCTCAAACGACTGTAACAAATTTGATTAAGCTCACAATATCGTGTATTGATTGGGCCTCATCATGTAGATTTTATTCTGATTTAAATAGTCTTTGAATGATAGAGCTTAAAGGTCTCTCTCTCTCTCTCTCTCTCTCACTCTCTATATATATATATATATATATATATATATATATATATATATATATATATATACATACTAATTTGTGTTGTTCTCAGGTTTCAGTCAATGAATAAACAATTTTATCTATGCGACGTTTCGAGAATGTATTGTTCCATAATCATGCAATTTTGGACAAAATAGTATCTTAATTAGGACATGTTTAGCCTACAAACCTGAGAACAACACAAACTTTAAATTATCACGTTCGAGAACTGATTCAAACAATATTATAATATATATAAATATGTATATAATATTTTTTTTTTTTTTTTCATCTGAAGTACCTTTAATTTGTAGATTAAAAAGAATTAAACATATCGATATCTGACTAATATAATCTATAATATGTATATATTATACATTGTTATTATTCAGACTCCCAACGGACTAATTTTGTGAGTGGCCACCTTTGGCTGACGGTCTCACATAACGGGGAGAGGTGAGTGAATCAACATTTTTTTACATCCTTATAAAAGCCCCCGGGACTGTGAATTCGAACTCGAACCTGTAGCAGAGAGACTAGCGCGCTAGCCACTCAGTCAGGCTTCCCTATATATATATAAAAACACTATAACACTAGTAATGAAGTTTATAATATACCGTTGGAATGCCTTAAGATTTGACAAAATATACACAAACTTGTAAAATGTGATGGATAATGATTAAAAGCTGATAAAATTATGTCGTTATTGTAGATAATATTATACTAGATTATTTAATGAAACACATGTAATTCTTTTACATTTTTTATCTCTAACTTTATTCAAGAGTTCTTAAATTGTTTTTAACAATAGAAGTAAGTGAAAGTCTTGTGTTCCGCAATTTTGTTTTGTTTCTTAATAGTTCCAGACCAATAATATTCGGCTGATACTGGAGGTGTATTTCGGTAGCGGTGGTGACCTCAAGGTGTGCTTCTCCTATAACCGGTTCCAAAACAATGGGCAATTCTCCCTCCACTTTTTTTTTTTTTGAAATTTTATTTTATTTTCGAAAACAACATCTGCATTCTACTACTCGCGTATTTCTCCCTCGCCTCAGAATTATAGACTGTGTTGTTTGGAAGAGTGTTGTAAATATTGAACGCATGCGTGGGACGAGATAATACCAGTGAGGTTCGAAAGGTCATAGTGTATTAGGGGATCAGAAACAATAGGAAGTCACACGGTATAAAACCGATAGGAATAGTCTGATTAAAACTATTACGATATATTGGGTTGTGTCACATGAAATGTCTTTTTTCAAGGTAAAGGATTTTTATTAAAAATACGATATGAAAACAAGATAATTTTATTCGAAGTATTTACCTTCTTTTCTACGCATTTTTCCCAAAGTGACATCAACTTTTTTATCCCCGAACTGAAAAACTCTGTGCTTTGAAGTGAAACAAAATCTGAAAACGCAGTTTTCATTTGATCATAATTTTCAAAAAGTTTGCCTTTGACGAAGTTGTCTAAATTCCTGAACAGGTGTTAATCTGTTGGAGACAAGTCAGGAGAAAATGGTGGGTGCGGAAGAGCTTTGTAGGCCAGTTCTTTCAATTTTTGCACGGTATGTTTTGAAACATGGGGTCTTGCTGCCGCTCAGTGAGATCATGAGGCACCCATGAATCGAGCTTTTTTACTTTCACAATACACTTTAAATGTCTGGAAACGGTAGATGCACTTGCATTTAGTTGTGCTGAGAGTCCTTCAACTGTTTGGTAGGGGTTTCCTTCTATTGTATGTTTGAGGACATCGTTGTCTATTACGGACGGAGGTCTTCCTCGGGGAAAGTTTTCCAAGTCGGTATCCCCAGCTGAAAACTTAGCAAATCGACGGCGAATGGTCCGTTCATTAACAATCCCTTCCCCAAACGCCTTGCAAATATTTCTAGCGGCCTCAGCTGCTGAATGGCCGAGTTTAAACTCGTACAAAAATGTTACTCGAAAATCGGGTGTTTCCATGGTCATATTTGGAGATATACTAAAAATTGGGTAATTGATTGGGAAAATAATGTTTATAATAGAAAGGTAGAGGATTAGTAACTGTTTACTTTAAATATGTAAACATTCGGAAGAAAACAACAGAGACCTGCATAATCCTTTATGTATTTCAGAAACTATAAAAACGGACATTTCATGTGAAACAACCCAGTATAACCTTATTATTCGGTTTATTTGTTCGTTTATTTGATTAACGTCACTTTATGCTACCGTGGCTAATCAGACGATGATACAGTGGGGGTCCTAAATTTTGCCTATCCAGGTTTAATTAGGATAGAGATTTTTAACGAGTACCTAACATCGCACTGGCTAGAGACCACCATTTACGTCCCTCTGAGGGAGAGCATTACTGTGCTTTCTATATTTCCTTTAAAAAAAATTCCTAGAGATATTAGCCGGATTTGAACAGACGACCTTGGACATAAAATACAGCTGTGCTAGTCATTACTCCACAGGTGAGCCCCAGTAAGAGTAAATCTGTACTCAAATGGCCAAATGGTACATGTCACTTATAAAATTAAAGTTTTTCGTTCATGTTTAGCAGGTAACGAAATTCCTTATGTGTTTTTCTTTCAGTTTCTGTGTAACCAAGTTTATCTTGTTGTTTATAGAACATTTATAAATAATTAAAATCTATTTTGTTGATAATCATATGTTAATTAAAACAGCTATTTTTACTTTCACTTGTTTGTTTATTTATTTAACGTCACTTTATGCTACTATGGCTAATCGGACGATGCTACAGTGGGAGTCCTAAATTTTGCCTATCCAGGTTTTATTAGGATAGGGATCTTTAACGAGTACCTGACATCGCACAGGCTCGGGACCACCTTTTAACGTCCCCTCCGAAGGACGGCGTAACTAAGGATTTTTTACTCCCATTAAAAAATCCTAGGACCACCTGCGGGTTTGAACCCGTGACCTTTAGCATGGGAGGCTGTTACGCTAGCCACCCAGCTACAAGTGATCCCTACTTTCACTTACTATATATAGTAAGGGGAAGTATTGCGATCGTGAAAATTTTCGAATTCCAGTTTTCAACGGAAATACACGTTTTAGGGTCTCCTGAGTCTAAATAACCAAGTCCCGCAAAAAGGTCTGTGTGTGTGTGTGGTAACTCCCGGGCGGTAACGGTAGGTCCTATGAAACTGAAATTTCATATTTAAGACAACTATACGCCCGAGACGTGACAAAACTTTTTTCATCAAAATGAGCTTACCAGAAGAGGCACTATATACCATGCATTTTGCACTTTTTTCGATTTTCTCGAAAACGGTTCCGACAATTTTGATTAAACTCGCTATATCGATGTAAAATTTAATGGGCTTTAATATCATGTAGGTTTTATTCTGATTAAAATGGTCTGACAGGGCTTAAATGCCGATATTTTAAATTTTCTTCCCCTAAAGTACCTTTAATTTTGTAGATTCAATAATAATAACTAGATTATCTTGTTAACGCTGATGAATAACAGGTAAATATATAAATTGAATAAATTCGATACCCAACTAAAGGAGAAAACAGAAAAAATATTTTTTTAATGCAATTTCTCGTTTTTGAACATAAGAGCAGTAATATACATGAATGATATACCGTTGGAAAGTTAAAGATTTTATAAAAAATATCATCTCATACACAAGCTTTTAGAAGTTGATGGAGAGTGATGAAAAGAAAAGAAAACTAACTGATTATTTAAGATAATTATATAATAGATTTTTTATTAAAACACACGTTTCTATATAAATTCAATTTGAATAATTCCTTGATAATTTCACGTATTTTTATCTCGAATTGTATTTGAAAATTCTTTCATTGATTTTAAAAATGGAGGTAAGTGAAAGTCGTATGTTGTCCGCACCAGATTTTTACTAAATAAATTATTTATTTATTGGATATGTGACTTTTAACAAGAAAGTTTGTGTTTTCTTTAATAACAATATTTATAACATAAAAAAACTTGTACAAATAAAATAACCACCTTTTGAACATAAACGAATGACTGACACTCCGAAATGTGAAAAATTCTTATTTCTAGATAAAGTGACTTATAACAGTTTAATGGTAAATTTTTTCATCTAAGATATTTAATCTCGTTTACAAGATCTAGAAGATTCTAGAAGATCTAGAAATAATCTAAAAGCTATTAAGTAAATGATAGTAGGCTGAAGAATTTAGGCACTAAGAAGATGAAAAGATAAAAGAGAGATTAAATAATAATTTATATTTATTTTTGTTATTATTCGTTTTAATTTCAATATTTTAAATCCAGTTTAATCAGAATAGGGATCATTAACGAATACCTGATATCGCACCGACGTGAGACCACTTTAAATTTTCTCTTAATTTTTTTGAAAAACTTGTCAAAATCTTGCAAAAATAATAAATTTACTCCACAGCGACACATCTTACCTCACTAGTGCAATTGGTTGTGTAAATTGTGCTGCTCTATCAGCACCCTAAAAATATTATAGAAGGTCTCGAGGTCATCTTCTTTTCGGACACCTCGGAGGATTGTCAGGAATTGAAGAGGAAGCAAGGATTGAAACTATTGAATTAGAGTGGGGATGGAGTTTTTAATGGAAGGAGTGGTATCTGGTTCGGGCTAATTCAGTAACATATAGAACTGCAAGGTCTTCATGGATGAGCTTATTCGTGACAAAGTAAGGAGAATCGAGGATTTTTCGAAGGATTTTGGATTGTAAGGATTAGATACGAGATGAATTTGATGGTTTGGTAGAGCCCCATAGCTCTACTCCTAAGTCCAGATAGGTCTTATAATGATCATGTAGATGAGCCTTTTGTAGTTTAGTGGAAGGTAAGAGCGTCTGTCTAGTAAGTGTTGAAGTAATCGAAAGAGGCGATCAGTTTCTTGTCGTTTCAGTCTTGTGTGCGGATTCCATGTTAGCCGTTTGTCAAGCAGGGTCCTAGATAGTGAATGTGTTCAACTAGAACAAGCGGAATATATAGATATTAAAGGATACTGTAGGACAGGATGTCATAGGTTTTCGATGAAGAGTAAAGGTTATTTGGTGAGATTTGCTGGAATTTATTTTTATTCTGCAATTTTATTTATATGACCATCATAAGACCGATATGGACTTACGGAGTAGAGGTATGGGGCTCTACTAAACCGTCGATTTTTTCTCGTATCCAATCCTTACAATCCAAAACCCTACGGAAAATCCTTTATTGTCCTTATATTGTCTCTAACACACTCATTCACAAAGACCTTAATATCCCATATGTTTCTGAATTAGCCCGAACCAGGTACATCTTCCATGACAAACTCCATTCCCATTCCAATCCATTAGTTTCAATCCTTGCTTCCTCTTCGATCCCTGACAATCCTCCAAGGCGTCTGAAAAGAAGATGGCCCCGAGACCTTTTAGTTTAAAATATTTTTTGAGTGCTGCCAACGGGTGACGTCTCTTTATGCATTTCATGTCAATTTACTATGTCCATCACATGTATTTGTTGTATATAATGATACAGTTATAAATATCAATAAATATGTTTAAATTAATATAATAAAAATTCTCCAATTCTGATACCATACCTCAAGGTCTCTGATATGTGATTGAAGGGTTTGAGAGGCAACAGTTGGATCATTATGGACTGATAATACACGGTGCCATCAGCATAGGTAGAAAGGAAAGTATTAGGATGTGATTAGATATCAGGTTTATTAATTGCAATAAAATAAAAATAAAGTATTATTTAGTCTCAGTGTTATCTTTTCTTCTTGTCAGTTCCGAAATCCTTATTACGTCTACTTCCTTTCATTCCACTTATTATTTTTAAAGGATGCTATTTCAGAAACTTCCCTAATGACCTCCTCAATTAGTCTCGGATTATATTTTACATTTTTTCTTCATAACGTTTCCTAACAAACAAATTTATAAGGACCAGCTGATTAACATAATATTTCAATATCATTTATTATTTTTTATTTGTACAATTATTTTCTGAATTATTCAAGCCACATTTCTCTATATGTTTTTGCAATTGGCAGATATTGAGCAGTAAAAAATAATTGGTGCCCATGATAAATCTTTTTAACTCATATGCACTGATATTTCTAAAGTTATTCGAAGGAGCTGCTTTGTGTAACAGTAAGAAGTAATTCCAGTTTTTTACTTTCACTTACCTAAATATGGAATATATAGTAAGTGAAAGTATTGCGATCGTGAAAATTTTCGAATTCCAGTTTTCAACGGAAATACACATTTTAGGGTCCCCTGAGTCAAAATGATCAAGTCCTGCAAAAAGGTCTGTATGTGTAAGACAACTATACGCCCGAGATGTTACAGAATCTTTTTCATTAAAATCAGCTGACCGGATGAGTCACTTTATATCATGCATTTTGCACTTTATTACGATTTTCTCAAAAACGACTTAAAAGATTTTGATTAAACTTACTTAATGGATATAAAATTTAACGGGATTTGATTTCATATAGGTTTCATCCTGATTGAAATGGTCTTATAGGGGTTAAATGTCGATATTTTAAATTTTCTTTCTTTTAAAGGACCTTTAATTTTGTATAGTCAAAAAAATGGATCATAACATCATATGAAAATTTATAAAAAATGTCTAAACAGTTTAACAGATTCTAAATCAAACTAAAGGAGAAAAAACAACAACATATCTTTGTGTTTTTGAAACATAAGAATATGTATAATATACCGTTGGAAAACTGAAGATTTTAGAAAAAATATTATTTTATACATAAAATTAAAAATGTTAATTTAGAGAGATGAAAAGCCGATATAACTAACTGATTATTGTAGATAATAATATAATATACTATTTAATAAAACACATGTTTCTGTCGAAATTCATTGTAATTAATTCTTTGACTTGTCTTCATCTTTAACTGTATTTAAAAAAATTTAAATTGATATTGACAACGGAAGTAAGTGAATGTCGTGTGTTGCGCGCACTGAATATATCTTTGGGTTGTAACGTTTAAAAAACAATGTAGATATAATTAGTTGGCCGTTGAGAATTTCTGGAAGGTATTAGTCCGGGTGGAGGTCATTAAATGAAACTATATAAAAAAGTACCAACTATTTTATTTTTTGCCAACGTTTCGACCCCCATTGTAGGTCATTATCAGGACTAAAAAGATACATTTAAAATAAGATTAAATATACTATTTTAAAAACTATTGCGGTAGAGAATGTCAATATTATAACATACAAGGTGTTAAGAAATCAATTAATTAAATTATAATAACAAAGGTATAATAATGAGAGGGCTATAAAGAGCAGATAATGACTAAGGATAATGTACAAATGTATAAGAAAAAATTACATGAATAAAAAAAACATTAAAAAAAGGAGTACAGTGGAGAAACGTACTGTGTTGTAGGCGAATGGAAACTAGGTACAATTTGGTAGTATGGAAGATAGGCAGGTAGATAGGAAAGTACGTACGAAAGGTTGGGTAAAATGGAAAATACGTACCGCATTTTTAGACGGGATCTGACAACAATGAGTAAAATTGTAATACTTACATAAACAGAAGTAATCAGATTAAACCTATAATAGTAATAACATCATAATGGTACTAATGTGCTATGGAGCACAAGTCTGGGGTGGGGTTAGTCATGATGCCGTGGAAAAACTACAAAGATTTTTTCTTAAAAAAATATTTAAATTGCCAAAATATACTCCAACTCTTTTTCTCCACTTTGAAACAACAATAGATCCAATATTTATGTTCACCCTAAAGATGATTTCGATTATATTATTAGAATTTTGAATTTACCACCACATAGATATCCAAAGATATTAGCATTACACATAGTTAAGAAAAAAATAGCATGGTTCAAAAACATAATTTATCTGAAAGAATCGCATGGATTAAATTTTAACTTAAATCTATTTAACTGTGATGATATTAATTTATGGAAAAATAGTCTAGCAGTATTAAGAGTTCAAATGCAAAAATATATTTATAGTCAAAATATTATTAAAGTTAGAAATTCCAAAACTTCTCCCTTGTATCCACATCTAGCCACAGTAAATTACATTACTGACAAATGTTCACTGGAAGTGATTAGATGGCTAATTAAAGTCAGGGGTGATGTTTTAAACCTAAATTATGAAAATTTCATGAAAACAAATAATAAATGTAGTTTGTGCAATACAAATGAAAAAGATGTTTTTCACTTTTTGGCTGCCTGTCCGATACTTACTGAGTTCAGAAAAAAAAATATTTTAATTCTAAAAATTTAACTTGGGATCAAATTTTAGAGTTGATAAATGGAAAATATTGGCTGGCGTTAGTTAATTTCTCCAGATCGGCTTTCTCTTATAGAATGTTGCTTAAGAAAGAATTTAACTATGAGTGAATTTGTTAAATTTTTTTTTTCGTATGTATTACAGTTTTTCACAATGGACAATAATAATATTGCTAAAGGATCCCATTTATAAAATATTTACAATATAAACAAAAGAAATGTCAAATTACATAAAATGAAACTAAACTAAATAAACGTATACAATAACGAAATTTGTAGATAAAATAAATACAAATAAATGAAGTTAACAAATAAATAAATAAAAAACAAGACATTTCACATTCATACGTACGCACAATATTTACAATCAGCTAGGGAACCCCGAACAGGGCTTGTCCCCCCACTTGTGGAAGGACAAGCAGAGTCCAAGGACGCAACCGAATTGCGTCCCGTGATATTTTATGACCCTCCAAATATTCCGAATTGAGTCCCGCCTACCTCTAGGGGTTGGGTCCCATACCTGTAAAAGGTGTCAGGTATAGAAGGTCCTTATCAGCGCCACCGGGAGGTTAGCTCAGCTAACTTAGCTGCATTGCTAATTCCAGTTAGTGAATTTTATGTCATAAAAGATTTCTACCGACAAGAAAAACTACGTACATGGACCTAATCAATTTTGAATTAAATTACAGCCAAATAACACAGTGATAGATTAAATAATGTTTCATCAGATAAAAATAAATTTTTAGGAAGTAACGAAATGTACTGTGATTTTATGTTTAAATATTGTTACGGGCTACGGGGTGTGAGAAATGAACTACTCCAGTTTACAAATTACAAATATTTATTAAATACAGAAAACACAAATACAAAGAGATTACTAACCACTATATTAACAATAATAATGGAATCACTAGCTTAACTACTAAACAGTATACATATAAAATGAGGTATTCCTAACAAATAAACTACTTACGTAAATTCATACAATCTGTTAGACTTATTCTAGAACTTACAACTATAAAACACATATATAAACTACAGTCTTCTAATTTCCCACCGACCGGTTATCACAATCTTGACACACAGTTTCACTACACTGTCACACTGTCACGAGTTGTTCACTGTCACTGTTCACTGATACATCCCAGATGCTTGTTGAGCCGGATTAAGACTGACTCACCTAGACTCAGGGGACCCCTATTTGTACCACCGCCGAATCTTCTAGACCCGGGCGCAGGTAGGGTGGTGGGCCTTTCCAGGCACTTCGAGGACTGTCCAGGTCCAGAAGTCTCTAGCCTCATCTAGGCCCCTCCAGGCGTGGTCCACCCGTCATTGTCTTGACCGTAGCACTACCCCCTCCTTAGACGTGCTCTGCCCCAGAGCACAGATTGCAGAAGCTGAGCGATGCTGATCTTCCTCCGATGTAGGTGTTTTGTCTTTCCAGGGGTTGAACGTGCATACCGTTATGATGACTCCAGAGTTGGCGAACGTCTCTTCTACAATGTTCCTGACAATCCTCCACTCCAGGCCATCGTATCCACAACCCAACTTCGGGATGGCGAGCTTGGTGACACGCAGTTCCAGAAGCTTTCTCCGCAGGTCGTCAAGACTCCGGCGCAGTGTGTCGTATGTCGGCTTCTGCTCTGATGAACTCTTGGTAACCAAGTAAAACAGGTGCCGGCCTTCATGCTCTTGATGGAGAGTCTTCCCAACTCTGGGTCCCTGGCGTTCCAGCTCTTCAATTCCAGCGAACTTCTTCCTGAAGACCGTCGCAATCCCCCGGGAATTCCTCAGATGTTCGGCGACACAGTGTGCTAGAGCATAGTCTACCGGTAACGAGAATATGTCTCTGTAAACTGTCTGCGTTACCCTACGGGAGTCTGGCGCCTTAGGATGGGGAGTTAGGTCCTTGTCGGTGAGGTTCCTCACTTGCTGTTCCTCTGTAGGGCCATGGTTTCCCTTGTATGGAGCCAATCGGTTGAAATGGACTACCTTGGGTTTTCCTTTGGGCTGCTTCCTGATCCTATAGATGACATCATTGATCCTCTTGATGACCTCATACGGTCCGTCCCAGGAGTTTTGAAGTTTGGGTGAGTAGCCTTGCCTTCTTCGAGGATCGTGTAGCCAGACCAAGTCTCCAGGTTGGAAGCCACCTTTCTCTGCCTTGATGTCATAACGCTCCTTCATTCTGTCACTTGCTCCCTGGAGGTTTGTGCGAACCTTCTCGTGAATAGTGTTCATTCGCTTCCGTAGGTTCGTGACGTAGTCTTCTCCGGCGACCTCCTCATCAGGCTTGAAACCGAATTTCAGATCGCAAGGCAAGCGTAGTTCTCTACCGAACACGACATTGGCGGGGGTCTGCCCTGTCGTTTCATTAACTGAACTACGATAGGCTAGCAGGAACAGATGAAGATATTGGTCCCAGTCTCGCTGATGGTCAGAAACTACCTTGGCCAAATATCGACCCATCGTCCTGTTCATGCGCTCTACCATGCCGTCGGACTGAGGGTGAAGAGGCGTCGTTCTGGTCTTCCGTATTCCTAGAGCCTCGCACATCCTGGTGAAGACTGCCGACTCAAAGTTTCTTCCTTGGTCAGCATGAAGTTCCATGGGCACCCCAAACCGACTGACGAGCTGCTTCACGAGAACATCGGCAACCGTGGCGGCCTCCTGATTCGGAAGGGCGTAAGCTTCCACCCACTTTGAAAAATAATCCATGGCCACGAGAATATATCGGTTGCCATTATCTGTCACAGGAAAAGGGCCAGCGATGTCTACCGCTATTCTCTCGAATGGTGCTCCTACGTTGTATTTCTTCATAGGTGCCTTCTTTTTCCTTATCGGTCCATTAGAGGCGGCACAAGTTGCACACCGCCGGCACCAATCTAACACATCGTCCTTGAGGTTTGCCCAGTAAAAGCGTTCCCGAACCTTTTCTAATGTCCGGTGAACTCCAAGGTGGCCACCAGATGCTCCATCATGTAGTTCCCTCAGTACTTCGGGCACTTTAATCTTTGGTACGATGAGTTGTAGTCTCCGCTGATCTCCCTCCGTGTTCTCCAATGCTCGTTTCAGCAGACCTTTGTCCAGCAGAATGGAGTCCCATTGAGCCCAATAGGTTTTTATATTTTTTCGACATTGGAGCAACATCCTGCCAGCTTGGTCTCCTTTGGCCTGATAGCTTCCATTCCCTTATTTGTTTCAAGTCCGGGTCCTCGTCCTGTTCCTTTGCCAGTTGTGTGTCCTGCCAACCGTCGGTAACGACCGTAGTCCGCAACACTGTTGCTTGCTTTTCTTCTTGTCGAGAACAATGCTTGCATTCTCCATCACAGGGTCTCCTTGAGAGCGCATCCGCATTCCGGTGACTCGTTCCAGAACGATGAGCAGATTCGAAGTCATATTCCTGAAGGCGCTCGATCCACCGTGCAACTTGTCCCTCCGGTGACTTGAATCGCAGCAGCCACATTAGAGCTGCGTGGTCCGTTCTCAGTAGAAATCTTCTTCCATACAGGTATTTATGAAAGTGCTCTATGGACTTAACCACTGCCAGAAGCTCTTTCCTTGTGACACAGTAGTTGCGTTCTGGAGCCGACAGTGCTTTGCTGAAGTACCCAATAACCTTTTCTTCCCCGTCTTGGAGTTGGGAAAGGACGCTTCCAATAGCAGTGTTGCTGGCATCTGTGTCAAGAATGAACTTGCCCTCGGGACGTGGATAGCTTAGAATAGGCGCACTACTCAATTTCTTCTTTAACTCCTCAAATGAAGCCTGACACTCGCGATCCCAAAGGAAAGTCCGTTTTTTCCTCAGTGAGCCTGGTAAGAGGTTTTGCGATGTTGGCGAATCCTTTCACGTACCTCCTGTAGTAGGTGCAGAGTCCGAGGAAACTTCTCACTTGGTGCTTATCTCGAGGTGCTGGCCAATTGGTGATCGCTGTAATCTTCTCTGGGTCAACAGCAACTCCGTTGTCTGATACAACATGCCCCAGGTAGTTGACTTGCCTTCGGAAGAGATTGCACTTCTTCGGGTTCAGTTTTAGATTGGCTGCACGCAGCCGTTCGAAGACCCGCTCCAGATTCTCCAGATGGTGAGTAAAGGATTTTCCCAGTACAATGATGTCGTCCAAGTAAACCAGGCATATCTCCCAAGAAAGGCCTCTTAAGACGCTTTCCATCAGCCTCTCGAACGTTGCAGGAGCATTGCAAAGCCCGAATGGCATTACCGTAAATTGCCAGAGGCCAGTGCCGATTGAAAATGCCGTCTTCTCCTTATCTTCCGGTGCCAATCCAACCTGCCAATAACCACTGCGGAGATCCAAGGTAGAAAATAGTTTGCAACCCTCTAGTGTGTCCAGCGTGTCGTCAATCCTTGGGAGTGGGTAGCTGTCCTTCTTCGTGGCGTTGTTCAAAAGACGGTAATCTACGCAGAATCTTGTCGTCCCATCCTTCTTTTTCACCAGTACGACAGGAGACATCCATGGGCTACTCGAGGGCTCGATGACACCATCATTCGCCATATCCTTAATAATCTCCTCGGCATCCTTTCGTTTAGCTAGCGGCAGCCTCCTCGGGATCTGTCGGATGGGCTTTGTATCCCCGGTGTCAATTTTGTGCTGGACGATGTTCGTTCTACCCCGTGGTCCTGAGCTGATCTCGAAAATGTCCTGCCATCGGGTAATCAGTCTCTTCACGATTTCGCTCTGTTCAGGCGAAAGTTCTCTGCATGATTCCTCCACGAATCCTTTTAATTCTTCGGGTAGTCCTCGTTGCTCGGTGGGGTTGCGTTGTAGCTGTCGGACTACTGAGGTAGCGGCCGTACATTCTCCGACTGGTGTTCCTCTCTTTAGTGTCACCGGGAAGCTGTTCAGATTCATCAGTCGGATTGGGGTGGTATGTCCGACCTTGATGAGAGACCTTGCAACCAGAACACCGCGTCCGACTTCCTGCTCCTCGTGCTTCCCAGGTTCAAGTAGAAGACATTGACCCTCCGGTAGTCGTCCATTGATCGTCCCATGCGTCAGAATTTGACTCCGTGCAGGTAAAGTGGTGTCTTCTAGTAGGAGTACTCGTGCATAGAGGTCCTTTCCCTGCCGAAGGATGACCTCTTCGTCTCCCAGCGTCATCACACCTCTCGACATGTCCAGCTTGATCCCGTATTTGATCATCAAGTCCATGCCGAAGATGACTTCCTCATCTATTTCCGCCACGAGAACGCGGTGCTCTAGACGTTGGCCCCCGATGAAGAAAGTGGCAACTGTCTCCCCGTAGACCTCGGCTGGCTGTCCTGTGGCTGTCCGTAACGCCCAAGTGGTAGGTGACATCTTCTCAGCGTTAACTGCCTTCGGGTTCAGTATTGTCATGGTTGCGCCGGTATCCAGCAGAAAACTCCGCAGCTGCCCGTTCACCATTCCATCCACATAAAAACTATTTGTCTTGCTCCCTATTGTCGCGATTCTCACGGCGACCCTGGGGCCTTCGATGCTACGGGTTGACAGTTGCCCCTTCCCATCAACCCTCCTTAGTTTTCCTGTGGCTTTTTCCGGCTTTCTGGTAGGACACTTGCTTCTGGGGTGTCCAAGTTGACCGCAGCTCCAACAGCGTATCTCATTTTTGCGTGTCCTGAGGGCTTCCAAAACCTTTGTTACTATGCCCTCGATGGTGGAGGCCGCGTTACGCTCCGCTTCTGCCGCTCGAACTCGTGCATGTCCACGGACTGACTGCCTGACAGCCTCGAATTCCATGGCCTGCGACAATGCATCGCCCAAAGTTTTAGGGCGTGCGAGTTTCACTGCCTGTTGGGTTTCCGGGTCTCGAAGTCCATCCAGGAATTTGTCGATAGCCAAGCTCTCGTAGACGTCGTCGGTGACCGTTGGGTAGGCATTCCTCACTAGCCGGGCGATATCTGCTTCAAATTCCTGCAGCGTCTCGTTGGTCTTCTGGACCCTGTTCTTTAACTGGGAACGGTATAGTTGGTCCATGTGGCGATGGCCGAAACGCATCTCCAGTCTTCTCATCAGCTCACCGTAGTTGCACCGCTCAGACATGGGCATCCCCTGTAGCACTCTTAATGCGTCTCCACGCAAGGCTAGGCACAACGCTGATGCTTGCGTCTCCTTTGACCACCCGTGGATCGAAGCTGCTGTCTCGAAGAGAGTCATGTAGTCCTCCCACGGCGTCTTCCCGTCGAACAATGGGATGGTGTTGTGCGTTGGTGGCATCCCAGCATTGGCGGAGGGAATGGTGTTGTGAGGGCTTCTCTCAGAGGGTTGGTCGGTGTCGATTGTCGGTGGGTTGCTCATACGTTCTTCTAGAGCTTCTATTCTTACCCTAAGTTCATTTTCTACTGAATCTACTTTTTCTCCTAATCTAGATTCTACATCAGCTAACTTATTATCTACACTTTCCATTAACTTAGTTTCTAAATTGCCTAACTTAGCCTCCAATGTATTTTTAACAGTACTTAATTCATTACCTAACTTCTTTTCTACATTACCTAACTCATTTTTAACAGTACCTAACTCATTTTTAACAGTACCTAACTCATTTTTAACAGTGCCTAATTCAGTTTTAAAAGTTGCAGACAACTTACTGAAATCATTTTCAAACGTAATCTCGTCTGGATTTTCCCCTGAATCAACAAAAAATTGGCGCAAGCGTTGTTGCAGTACTAATTTCGTTCCGGAAGTATCCAGATCTCGTTCTTCTAACTCCCGTCTTAAGTCTGCAACTTTTAAATCATTCAGTCTAACACTCTGAGAAGTCATTTTCCACACAGTAGCCCAATAATTACAAAAACAAGAAAACCAAAATTATAACCATTTACAATGATCCCACTTCTGACACCAAATTGTTACGGGCTACGGGGTGTGAGAAATGAACTACTCCAGTTTACAAATTACAAATATTTATTAAATACAGAAAACACAAATACAAAGAGATTACTAACCACTATATTAACAATAATAATGGAATCACTAGCTTAACTACTAAACAGTATACATATAAAATGAGGTATTCCTAACAAATAAACTACTTACGTAAATTCATACAATCTGTTAGACTTATTCTAGAACTTACAACTATAAAACACATATATAAACTACAGTCTTCTAATTTCCCACCGACCGGTTATCACAATCTTGACACACAGTTTCACTACACTGTCACACTGTCACGAGTTGTTCACTGTCACTGTTCACTGATACATCCCAGATGCTTGTTGAGCCGGATTAAGACTGACTCACCTAGACTCGGGGGACCCCTATTTGTACCACCGCCGAATCTTCTAGACCCGGGCGCAGGTAGGGTGGTGGGCCTTTCCAGGCACTTCGAGGACTGTCCAGGTCCAGAAGTCTCTAGCCTCATCTAGGCCCCTCCAGGCGTGGTCCACCCGTCATTGTCTTGACCGTAGCAATATCAATGATTTATGTTCCACCTTACAACGGTATTAAATATAACGTTTACCAATATCAGTCACCGTTAGTCGATAATTATTAAAAAGCCCATCGTAAACTGTATTTAAAAAGATATATTTTTATTTCATTAAATAAAAATTTTAGGTTTCAGTCGATAAATAAACAATTTTATTTATGCAACGTTTCGAGAATTCATTGATCTCATTTTCATGCAATATGAGGTAATAGTGTCTTACATAGACATATGTGTATATTATATTAATACTAACTTGTTTTTCTAAGTTTATAGTAAACACGTATATCTATGTAAGATACAATTTTATTTTGAATCGCATGAACAATAAATTCTCAAATCGTTGCATAAATAAAATTATTTATTATTTATTTATTTATATAAAATTATTTATTTATTTTTTATTTATTGACTATATTGTCTATAATTGTTTATATATAGTAGTTTATTTAAATATTTTTCGAGCAAAATAAAATTGTTTTTTAATTTTCGTATAATTCCTGTAATGTAATAATAATAATAAAAAAAATAAATAAAACACGGAAAAAAATTTAATTTCAAAAATAAAAGAGTAATATATTACTGTGCACTTGCTTAAGTACAGTACAAACTGCTATAAAATAACAAAACTAATGGCTTGATTTCAATTTTTTTCCTAATCGTACCAAAATGAGGAAATTAGAGCTCTCATGTAGGGTAATTCTTCATATTGGTTTAGAATTTTTAATATTATTCTGTATTTTTAGAATAAGAATATAAAAATACCCGTTTTGGTTATAATTTTGTTACATTTTGGGAAGGTACAACTTTACTTACCAATTTAATTAGTGATTTTTGATATCTTTAAAAAGTATCAATCTTTAATTAAGGGTGATAAGAATAAAATATTTAGATAAAATATATTTTATTAACAACAAGTAAACCTAAGATCACTTTCATGGTTCGTTAGAGAAATCCATTCTAAATATCAGTCGGGCTATTTCTCCCTAAATTGTTTATTTATATTCATTACGCATGTGAGCGAAAAACATGTCGAGGACATCACAGTCAACCTAGTGGAAAACTATTGACGGAATATTCGGAAAGTTATCATACGTTTGAAAAATGTTTTTTTTCTTTTTAACTTATCAGTAATAGCTATTTCATTTTTAAATATACCGTTATATTTTCGTTTTAAATATAAGGATATTTCCACAATGAATTAACTCTCAATAGCAGCAATATCTATATAAGTTACAATCATTAAACATGGTCTATCCGGTGCGCAGTCAGTTATTTTTATTATATTTTTGACAATTATTAACAACTACTATGTATCAAATAGATCATTAAAACGTTGATTTCCAAAAGGTATCAAAGAACATGTTATCAAAATTGATATTTTTACATATTTGAAAAATCGTTTGAGAAAAGCAATTATTTCGAAAAAGTATTAAGTACACGTTTAATTTTATTCCAAATTTTTTTTCGTTATGTATCATTATTTTTATTTTTATTTTTTTTTTTAGAGTATTTTGTATCCAATTTCTTAGTTTATATATAAAAACTATTATAAAGTATTTTTTATTTTAATTCTTAACCAAATATATACATGTGTGTATTTTCAATTGAACACATGAATTTCTCATTACAATATTTAAAATACCGAGAAATCTTGTCTTTAAATATGTCTTGTTTCCTTCCTTTCATGCGTGGAGTACGCAAAAATATCTTCTTTTATGAAAAATATATCGTTAAAATATATTTGTCTTTTTTTTTTTTTTTTTTAATGATTTTTCAAACGTTTCTTGATTATTTTTATATGTCTCCGAACTATTCAAGCTGTCTTTTTGCCTTCTAAACCTGGGTGTACTGATAAGCCGTACCATATACCTAACACCTTTTTCAGGTACCAGGCGGGACTCAACTAGGATTCTGTAAAACCGACCCTGGGACTCAATTAGGAATCTTTTTGCCAAACGGGACTCAATTCGGACTCACCCGAGTCCAAAGGATCCCAGCGCCTCCCTCTCAGCCGCATCACTGGTGAGAGCCAGCGGAAGCTAAGTGAGGGCGCCACTGTTAAGTTAAATTTAATAAATTGTGAATTTGACTATTTGTAAATTAATTTTAGTACATAAATAACATGTGAAGTGTTTTTCTTATTTTTTTTATTAATTATTTATATTGATAGATTAAAGGTTAATTTTGTTAATAAACACAGACTCCACGGACCGTCAATAGACCATGTAGTGTGTCTGATTTTTATTATTGTAATTTGTAAATTGATTATTTTTTATTTGTTTATTTTCTATTTGATGTAATTTTTAAAAATAAAAACAGAATTTTCTATCTATCATAATGGTACTAAAAAATGTTTTAACAAGATTGTTAAAGTAAAAACCTGTATAATACAATAGTATTTTAATATTCCACAAACTATAAAACAATATATATATATGGTGCTACCTTCACCAGCTCAACATAGTATCTTGGATGCAGAATCCAAGGCTCAATAAATAGGACAATACATACTATCTTGCTTAGCGGTATCCTATAACAGTGATAACAACTGCGTCACTATACTAATACATTTTCACACCCACAACAAACTACTAGTTCATAATAAATATGTTTCACTAATTCATGTTCCAGCATGTAGTCCACGAAGCATCCCGAACCAACAACTGTAATTGAGGTGGGAGCCCCTGAGAACCCTAATGGTTATGGAGTTCAAGACCCTCAAGGGTACACCCAGCAGCCGAATATCCTCGAAGGAACGCCTGCACCAAACGCCTCTCCAAGTTATGGTGATAGGAAGCACCCTGATATCGATGCCCGGCACCCCTAACACCCGTCCAATGGCCATCCGGCAGTCCAAGTCTTGGTATTTTTCCCTTTTTAAGTTGTTCCAATGGGTAATATGGGATTGTTCCCAACGATCTGGACGTCAAGGATGTAGTTCCCACTAGAGCCGAGCACACCAGGTCAGGCCTCCACCTCCTTCAGCACCCTGTATCCTTTCCTCTGGAGAACCGCTTCGATGACATTGACCACGGCATCATGTCGCTTCACCCTCCCTCCGTGCGACAGAAAGCAGTGCTGGATGACATGGCTGACTGTTTCATTTGCGTCACACCCCGCTCTACATTTAATCTCCATAGAGGCCTTCCGTCCTCTTGAGAGCCTTACTCTTGTGGCCAGGGCGTTAATGTGAGTTCGCACATTTTGGATAAATGTACGGCCAGTCACTGGAGTTCTATAGTGGACCAGCCAATGAGTTGATGAGGAACAGCTCTTGGATTCCCTCAACGCACTCCCATCCACGCTGTGATGCAGCTTTGTTGCCAGATGTTTTCTTCTCTCGCTGCTTGAAATATCCGTTGGGTCAAAAACCATCCCTGTGAGACTGACTGACAGCTCTCAGACTTTTCTATCTATCATAATGGTACTAGAAAATGTTTTAACAAGATTGTTAAAGTAAAAACCTGTATAATAGAATAGTAAGAATAATAATGTATAAAGTTTATATGTAGTGAAACTGACTATTTAGTTGTTTCATTTAATGACCGCCACCCGGACTAATTCTTTCCTGTTTGTTTGTTTATTTATTTAACGTCACTTTATGCTACTACGGCTAATCGGACGATGCTACAGTGGGAGTCCTAAATTTTGCCTATCCAGGTTTAATTAGGATAGGGATCTTTAACGAGTACCTGACATCGCACAGGCTCGGGACCACCTTTTAACGTCCCCTCCGAAGGACGGCGTAACTAAGGATTTTTTACTCCCATTAAAAAATCCTAGGACCACCTGCGGGTTTGAACCCGTGACCTTTAGCATGGGAGGCTGTTACGCTAGCCACCCAGCTACAAGTGATCCCTCTTTCCTGTTTAAAAAATAAATTACATGTTTAAACCATTGTCTCATCCTTTGTCTAGATAATCAATATTTATAAATGAAATAAATTTCTTTTTAAGTAGGCATTATTGCATATTTGGATTTTATATTGGCTATTATGACCATTGGAGTAATTTACTGACAAAACATCGCTAATTAAAAACATTAAAACGTTCACCATTAATTATTTGTTTTCTTTTCGAAAATGTTTGCTCGTTTGTGAAGAAGGGATATAAAGTGATACAGACTCCATTATAGGAATGTGCACGTCTTGTAAATTACAGGGTGTCGCCTTTATGATAGAAATTAATGGTGCTTTTAATGGCAGTAATCTCGCCCGATATAATGAGCGCTTAATGTCTTTCGGAGTCCTCCAGGTGTAATTGGGAGTAATTCCAGGTAATAGCCGTGGCAGGGGGGATGCAAGGAGTCGGCTCTATAAGCATAACTTAGCCAATGGGAATGCCCGTAATTAACGCGCAATTATCGTCCACCAATCGAAAAGGAGATAGCATCCCGACTTTTTCGGCCCGCCAATGGCAATTATCCTATTTAAGATGCTCTCGGGGAGGATGTTTTATATTGAGTCATTAAAATGTATCTTGTAATTGTTTTATCAAGATAACGAGGTATGTTGAGTTGGCAAAGTTGAATCTCACTACAAAGTTTTCAGGCTTCTAACAACTTCATATTTAGGTGGCTAGCGTAACAGCCTCCCATGCCAAAAGTCACGGGTTCAAAGCCGTACTTGGTCCTAGGATTTTTTAATAAAAAAAAAAAAAAAAAAAAAAAAAAAAAACTGTACCACTACAACCCATGAAGGGTCTTGGGCTCAGTACATATAGGGTCTAGGCCAACGGCCGTGCAATGAGGTGATTAGGCCTTAATCACGCTCAGCCGCCAGGTTTTTCCCCAATTAATTTGGATACCCACTTTATAGAGGCTGGGTCTGCCCCAGGAGTGTCTCCATACCCTAGGGTCGCCCCCCGACTGAATTAACAGAATAAATAATATTTCGCCACAGCCGGGATTCGAACCCAGGACCCGGAGCACAGCAGACTAGTGCTCTATCCACTAGACCACGTCGCTCCCTAGGATTTTTTAATAGGAGTAAAAAATCCTTAGTTACGCCGTCCTTCGGAGGGGACGTTAAAAGGTGGTCCCGAGCCTGTGCGATGTCAGGTACTCGTTAAAGATCCCTATCCTAATAAAACCTGGATAGGCAAAATTTAGGGCTCCCACTGTAGCATCGTCCGATTAGCCATAGTTGCATAAAAGTGACTTTAAACGAATAAGCAAACAAACTTCATATTTAGATATATATATATATTTTTTTTTATTTATTTAAAAGAAATTTACAACTGTATTACAATAAAATACATCAAGTGCTAATACATCAAATGGGCGTGATACAGGCATGTGAAGAAACTACCCAGTGGTAGCACTTCAAAGTTTATTCAGCTAAGTAGGTCTCGAGGCCATCTTCTTTTCAGCCGCCTAGGAAGATGATCAGGAATAGGAGATGAGAGTTTGCGGACGAGTGGATTGGAGTGGACGGGTAATTTGGAATAAAAGGAGGAATATCTAGTTCGGGCTAGTTCTGCGACTAATGGGATATTTAGGCCTTTATGAATTATTTTATTGGTGACAAAGTAAGGGGCGTTTAGGATCTTTCGGAGGATTTTGGATTGCAAGGATTGAATGCGGGAAGAATTGGATGGTTTGGTGGATCCCCATAACATAATCCTATATGTCCAAATAGGCCTAATGATGGTAATATAAATTAATTTTTTGTAGTATGTGAAAAGTTTTGATCGTTTGTCCAGTAAGTGTTGTAGTAAGCGGTATCTACGGGCTGTTTCTTGTCGTTTCAATATTTAGATATAGTTTATAAAACATAAAAAAATTAAATATTCGTTCATTTTTCATCAGTTTAGCGGTATAGTACTTATATTTTTGTATATCTCCAAATAATAACTATGTTTTCTTATTAGCATTGAAAAAAAATTGCAAAATATACAAGTTGAACGAATTCGATTATCAACCAAACGAGAAACATATAAGCTTTTTTTTACGAAGATAATAATAGTAATATAGATGTTTGATATAACGTTGGAATGCTAAAGATTTTGCAAAAAAATTTATCTTATATACAAAATAGTTATAGGTAATGAAAAGTGACGAATAGGGCATAAAATTGATTAAAAAGTGATTATTTTACATAACAATTTCATTTTGTTATATCATTTAATCTGAAAATCTGGTGCGGGCAACACACGACTTTCACTTACGTCCGTTAAGAAGAGTAATATACATTTATAATATACCGTTCAAAAGCTAAAGATTGTAAAAAAAAATATTATCTCATACACAAGCTTTTAAAAGTTAATAAAGAGTGATGAAAAGCCGATAAAACTAAGTGATTATTTTAGATAGTAATATAATAGATTTTTAATAAAACTCATGTTACTATAGAAATTCTATTTAATTAATTCTTTAATCGTTTTAATCATTTTTATCTCTTACTGTACTTGAAAATTCTTTAATCTATTCTTAAAACGGAGGTAAGTAAAAGTCGTGTGTTGCCCGCACCAGATTTTTTTTAAACTGTTGATCTTAAAAATAGGCTAACTATATTCATTATGGACCTCATACTTCCCTTCCATACTCGGATAAGATTCATAATGCATTTTCTAGTAAATAAGTCATTAGCTCTCATGATCTCTAATGTGTGTTTTATAAAAAGAATTCCGTTTACAGGAGTCGACCCCCGGGACCGTGTGAAACTATTAAAGCTAGCCATGAAGAGAAAAAGAAGAGGTCTTTGGTGAAAGGAATGTGAAGAAGTGGAAGACATCCGGCTCCATTCCAAAGGAAAATAATCTCAGGGGCGGCCTGTCAGATCTTATTTTCTCTATTTTACTTTATCAATTACAAATATTACAGATATATGTTTTTGTTTTTTTAATATATATATATATATATATATATATATATATATATATATAATTTATAATAAATTCAGAAGATAGTTGTGTTAAACAAAATGAAAAATCAATAAATTGATCACATAATTTAAATATATGAGAAGAAGAAGAAAAGAGAAATATATAAAATACTTCCTAGGACTTAGTCACCTAATAATAACATTATCTTTGAGATATTATAGGATCTAAATCTGACCAAAATTTAATGAAAACAATAACAAATTTAATTTTAAATAAAAATAATATAGTACAAAATTAAGAAATTAATTCTTCTATACAATATAATAAATAAAATTCTTCAACACCTAAACTAAAAGAAGCTCACCAAATGGAAAAGTTGAAATATATACAAATACATGTGGAAAAATCTGGTGCGCGCAATACAGGACTTTCACTTACTTCCGTTGTTAAAATAAACACACAAGCTTGTAAAAGTTAATAAAGAGTGATAAAAAGTCTATAAAACCAACTTATTACTTTAGATAATTATATAATCGATTTTTTAATAAAATACATTTTTATATAGACATTTAATTCTTTAATGGTTTCAATAATTTTTATCATTGACTGTATTTAAAAATTCTTTAATCGATTTTAAAAACGGAGGTAAGTGAAAGTCGTGGGTTGCCCCGCACCAGATTTTTATACTTCAAATATTCGAGATAAAATTAGTTTTACTAGTTTTTAAAATCTAATATCGTGTGAAAACAGCTGTTTTTTTACGGTTCTTATTTTATTGAGTCTTGAAAATATACAAATGATATATAAAATACTTCCTAGGACTTAGTCACCTAATAATAACATTATCTTTGAGATATTATAGGATCTAAATCTGACCAAAATTTAATGAAAATAAACAAATTTAATAATAAATAAAAATAATATGGTACAAAATTAAGAAATTAATTCTTCTATACAATATAATAAATAAAATTCTTCAACACCTAAACTAAAAGAAGCTCACCAAATGGAAAAGTTGAAATATATACAAATACATGTGGAAAAATCTGGTGCGCGCAATACAGGACTTTCACTTACTTCCGTTGTTAAAATAAATTTAAGAATTTTTAAACACATGAGAAGATACAACTAAATTGTTGACGAATTAATTATTTTTAATTTCAATAGAAACATGTGTTTTATTAAATAATCTATTATATTTTTACCAACTACAATAGTTAGTTTTATCGGCTTTTCATCACTCTCCATTAAGCTTTAAAATTCCGTTTATTAGATAATATTTTTTCTAAAGTCTTTAGCTATCCAACTGTATTTTATACATATATATTACTATTCTTGTGTTCAAAATACAAAAATTGCATACAAAAATATGTCTGCATTTTTCTTATTTAGTTGTTTATCAATGCTTGTTCAATTTTTTTTGAAATCTATAAAATTAAAGGTACTTTAGGGGAAGAAAATTTAAAATATCGGCATTTAAGCCCTATCAGACCATTTTAATCAGAATAAAACCTACATGATATTAAAGCCCATTAAATTTTACATCGATATAGCGAGTTTAATCAAATCGTCGGAACCGTTTTCGAGAAAATCGAAAAAAAGTGCAAAATGCATGGTATAAAGTAGCTCATCTGGTAAGCTGATTTTGATGAAAAAAATTCTATAACATCCCGGACGTCTAATTATCTTAAATATGAAATTTCAGTTTCATAGCACTTTTAATTTTCGCCCGGGAGTTACCACACACACACTCAGACCTTTTTGCGGGACTTGGTTATTTGGACTCTTGGGGACCCTAAAACATGTATTTTCGTTGAAAACTGGAATTCGAAAATTTTCACGATCGCAATACTTTCCCTTACTAATGTTTCATATATAGGTAAGTGAAAGTAAAAATGAAAATATTGATTACAACCCAACGAAAAACATTTTATTTCATGGCGGCGTCGTTTTGGGAAGCTAGTGGGTACTGGAAAAAAGTATTATGGTTTGCGAAATTACATTTTGTTTACAGTGCATTTTACCATAAATATGGTTTAATTTAATTTTATATGTATAGATATAATTCATGATCACATTATTTTGACTACAAAAGCTACATAATTATCTAAAGTAATAAGTTGGTTTTATAGACTTTTTATCACTCTTTATTAACTTTTACAAGCTTGTGTGTAAGTTAATATTTTTTCTAAAATCTTTAGATTTCCAACGGTATATTATACATGTATATTACTGTTCTTATGTTCAAAAACATATTTATTTATATATTTACCTGTTTTTCATCAGTGGTAACAAGATAATATAGTTATTTTTATAGAATCTACAAAATTAAAGGTGCTTTAGGGAAGGAAAATTTATAATAACGGCATTTATGCCCTGTCAGACTATTTTAATCATAATGGAACCTACATGATACTAAAGCCTATTAAACTTTACATCGATGTAGCGAGTTTAATCAAAATCGTCGAAACCGTTTTTGAAAAAATCATAAAAAGGTGCAATAGGCCTAGTATAAAGTGGATCTTCTGGTTAGCTGATTTTGATGAAAAAGTTGCTGTATCATATCGGGCGTATAGTTGTCTTAAATATGGAATTTTAGTTTCAAAGGACTTTTCGTTTCCGCCCGGGAGTTACCACACACAGACCTTTTTACGGGACTTGGTCATATAGACTCAGGGGACCCTAAAACGTGTATTTCTGGTGAAAACTGGAATTCGAAAATTTTCACGATCGCAATACTTTCCCTTACTAATATTTCATATATAGGTAAGTGAAAGTAAAAAGGAAAATATTGTTTACAACCCAACGAAAAACATTTTATTTCATGGCGGCGTCGTTTTGGGAAGCTAGTGGGTACTGGAAAAAAGTATTATGGTTTGCGAAATTACCTTTTATTTTACAGTGCATTTTACCATAAATATAGTTTAATTTAATTTTATATGAATAGATATAATTCATGATCACATTATTTTGACTACAAATGCTACATTATTTTCAATTACCTTTCTATCAAAGTGAATTTTTAATATTTTAAAGTGTGTTGTATGTATGCCTTGTATATAGGGATGAGTAATTCCTAGACTTCGTAAACATTTTATTGATTAATTATTGTATATATATTTTATTGTAATTTTATTGCTGTGTAAATATTGTGTAAATGTTATCTTTCACCACTATAATTAATGTCCAATTTGGGACAGATTGTAATGCTACTCAATAACAATTTTTGTTGTTAAAAAAAAAAAATAATTAAATTAAAAATTAATTTTATTGAGTTTCTATAGAAACATTTTAAGTTTATTAATATAACAATAGAAATTAGTACCTACAAAAATTACTTTTCGTCACTTGGTAAAATGTTTATTTAAATATTACATTCTTGACACATCTATCTATAATTTACCATTGAAATCACAAAGAAATAGTTTAGCACTTAAAACGATTAATTTAAATGTTAATAAAGAATGTTGAAACGGACACATTAATTAAATTCTAAACAAAAAAATATTCTTAACTTTCTTAGATTATTGAACTCAATTACGGTGCTTATATTTATAAAATTCTTCATTGATTAACTTAGTATACTGTATCAATTAAAAACAATGGCAATATTGATTCTAACTGAAGGAGGAAATTCCAATTTGGATCTGCTGCTCAACTTCGCTGAGTTGCTACAGTACACAGCATACCGCATCAATCCCGAAGACAATCTTAAAGAAGAAAAAAGATAGTGAGAGATTCCGCCAAATAGGAAATACATATATTTTACTAATTTTGAAATCGGTCATGGACAACTGAAAATCCTGACTAGCCTCAATATATATGGTGATGCAGGATTCCCAGTGAGTCCAAGATTATGGTCTCCGCCATGTTTTGCATCTCATTTTTTCCGAGTCCATATTTCTCTAAAAATAATCCAGTGGCTACTGGGATGGTCCCCCTGCTTCCGAACCAAAGTCCCACGACTTTAAATTCCCTTTCTCCGAACTCCTCACGAAATTTTTCCCTCAGGTATGGAATATAAAAATGTTATTCAGCAATATCATGATCTGTCCCAATTAGGATAAATGGTGATAGTGCTAAATAAAATACACAAAAAACAAAAGCTAAATAAAATAATAAGAGAAACATAAATATAAAAGAAAAATCAAATGAATAAATTCAAAATATTTCATGAATAATTATCTTAGACTATAAAACACAAAATAAAAACCGAAGATGAAAAAAAATCTATATATAAAGTCTGAATGAAGTAAATCAATGCTAATTTTTTACTTTCACTTACTATATATAGTAAGGAAAAGTATTGCGATCGTGAAAATTTTCGAATTCCAGGTTTCACCAGAAATACACGTTTAGGGTCCCCTGAGTCTATATCCAAGTCCCATAAAAAGGTCTGTGTGTGGTAACTCCCGGGCGGAAACGAAAAGTCCTTTGAAACTAAAATTCCATATTTAAGACAACTATACGCCCGATATGATACAGCAACTTTTTCATCAAAATCAGCTAACCAGAAGAGCCACTTTATATAGGCCTATTGCACGTTTTTATGATTTTTCCAAAAACGGTTTCGACGATTTTGATTAAACTCGCTACATCGATGTAAAGTTTAATAGGCTTTAGTATCATGTAGGTTTCATTATGATTAAAATGGTCTGACAGGGCTTAAATGCCGTTATTATAAATTTTCCTTCCCTAAAGCACCTTTAATTTTGTATATTCTATGAAAATAACTATATTATCTTGTTACCACTGATGAAAAACAGGTAAATATATAAATAAATATTTTTTTAATGCAATATGTTTTTGAACATAAGAACAGTAATATACATGTATAATATACCGTTGGAAAGCTAAAGATTTTAGAAAAAATATTAACTTACACACAAGCTTGTAAAAGTTAATAAAGAGTGATAAAAAGTCTATAAAACCAACTTATTACTTTAGATAATTATATAATCGATTTTTAATAAAATACATTTTTATATAGACATTTAATTCTTTAATGGTTTCAATAATTTTTATCATTGACTGTATAAAAATTCTTTAATCGATTTTAAAAACGGAGGTAAGTGAAAGTCGTGGGTTGCCCCGCACCAGATTTTTATACTTCAAATATTCGAGATAAAATTAGTTTTACTAGTTTTTAAAATCTAATATCGTGTGAAAACAGCTGTTTTTTTTACGGTTCTTATTTTATTGAGTCTTGAAAATATACAAATGATATATAAAATACTTCCTAGGACTTAGTCACCTAATAATAACATTATCTTTGAGATATTATAGGATCTAAATCTGACCAAAATTTAATGAAAATAAACAAATTTAATAATAAATAAAAATAATATGGTACAAAATTAAGAAATTAATTCTTCTATACAATATAATAAATAAAATTCTTCAACACCTAAACTAAAAGAAGCTCACCAAATGGAAAAGTTGAAATATATACAAATACATGTGGAAAAATCTGGTGCGCGCAATACAGGACTTTCACTTACTTCCGTTGTTAAAATAAATTTAAGAATTTTTAAACACATGAGAAGATACAACTAAATTGTTGACGAATTAATTATTTTTAATTTCAATAGAAACATGTGTTTTATTAAATAATCTATTATATTTTTACCAACTACAATAGTTAGTTTTATCGGCTTTTCATCACTCTCCATATAGCTTTAAAATTCCGTTTATTAGATAATATTTTTTATTATATAAAATATATCGTATATTAGATAAACCAACTTAGTACTTTAGATAATTATGTAATCGATTTTTTAATAAAATACATGCTTATATAGACATTTAATTCTTTGATGGTTTCAATAATTTTTATCATTGACTGTATTTAAAAATTCTTTAATCGATTTTAAAAACGGAGGTAAGTGAAAGTCGTGGGTTGCCCGCACCAGATTTTTATAATTAAAATATTCGAGATAAAATTAGTTTTACTAGTTTTTAAAATCTAATATCGTGTGAAAACAGCTGTTTTTTATACGGTTCTTATTTTACTGAGTCTTGAAAATATACAAATGATATGCTATACGTTATTCAGTTTTCTCAAGCATCAATTGAATTTTTAATTATGAGGTCAGGGTATAATGTACGGATTATTATATTAGTAGGAAAACAAGTGATGAGGTTTACTTACATTTGAGAGGAAATAATACATGTAATAATAAATGAACGTATATTTCATATATAAATATTTACATGATACATATATACATACAAGACATATAAATCACACAACACGGACCGCACTAAATGTAGTACACCCTGCAGTACACCTGAGATATTGAATAAGTAGCGATCTATCGAAGGAAAGATCTGGGAAGAGACTGAAGATATAAAAGGGACAACAAGAGCCGACAAGAGTGGTGTTGAGAGTGGGCGCCATTTTGGAAGGTGTTGGTAGTTTTTGCCTCGAACCCCGAGCATAAAAGATGGCCGGTCCTTCCTCTCCCACCAATCCTCTCCCTCTTTCTCCAGTCCTGTATTCCTCTAATTGAATTTTTACAATTCTTTTTTCTGTTTCTTTCATTCGTTTTTTTTTTTCTCTCTTAACTTTTTGTTATTTTGTATAAACCAAATCGGACGTCTCTATCACTTATATTATCAGCTCACTTTCACAAAGACTCTACCGCATTTAACACTGAAAAACTTCCTATATAACATAATATCTATATCCTAATCACATATTTAAATTCTATTTCTTTATATTTTATCACATGGTCTCTATATTCAAAACATAAATATAGGTTCAAAATTATTTAATAATATCATTGCTGTTGTTTTTATGAGTATTGTGAGAATGATTCTCACATCTAAATTTATCAATGTCCTTATTTATATATTAATATTAAGTAATAATGAAATAATATTATTGATAATCGAATAAAAATAATTTTTCAGTGTTTAAGATGTTTGAGTCTGTGTGAAACTGAGCTGACAATATAAGCTATAGAGACCTTCAATTTTTACTTTCACTTACTATATATAATAAGGAAAGTATTGCGATCGTGAAGATTTTCGAATTCCAGTTTTCAACGGAAATACATGTTTTAGGGTCCCCTGAGTCCAAATAACCAAGTCCCGCAAAAAGGTCTGTGTGTGTGTGTGTATGTGTGTGTGTCTGTGTGTGTGTGTGTGGTAACTCCCGGGCGAAAACGGTAAGTCCTATGAAACTGAAATTTCATATTTAAGACAACTATACGCCCGAGACGTGACAAAACGTTTTTCATCAAAATGAGCTTACCAGAAGAGGCACTTTATACCATGCATTTTGCACCTTTTTTCGATTTTCTCGAAAACGGTTCCGACGATTTTGATTAAACTTGCTATATCGATGTAAAATTTAATGGGCTTTAATATCATGTAGGTTTTATTTGAATAAAAATGGTCTGACAGGGCTTAAATAACGATATTTTAAATTTTCTTCCCCTAAAGTACCTTTAATTTTGTAGATTCAATAATAATAACTAGATTATCTTGTTAACGCTGATGAAAAACAGGTAAATATATAAATTGAATAAATTCGATACCCAACTAAAGGAGAAAACAGAAAAAATATTTTTTTAATGCAATTTTTCGTTTTTGAACATAAGAGCAGTTATATACATGTATGATATACCGTTGGAAAGCTAAAGATTTTAGAAAAAATATCATCTGATACACAAGCTTTTAAAAGTTAATAGAGTGATGAAATGAACATAAAACTATCTGATTATTTTAGATAATAATATAATAGATTTTTTAATGAAACACATGTTTCTATAGAAATTTAATTTGATTAATTCCTTAATAGTTTCACGTATTTTTATCTCTAACTGTATTTGAAAATTCTTTCATTGATTTTAAAAATCGAGGTAAGTGAAAGTCGTGTGTTGCCTGCACCAGATTTTTTTTACACAAAATAACAAAATGATAGAGAAAAAATAGGAAATACAGAGAAAAAAGGACAAAAACATAAATGAAAAAATTGTAAAATTCAATAAATAGAAGAGACAAATGCCAATAAAAAAAAAAAAATAAAATAAAAGAAGCAGGTATTATAAAAGAAACATTAAAAAAAAAATATTTTAATTAAAATTGCGGTTTCTGTTAAAAAATATAGTAATAAAGTGATATTATTATTTTATCCATTAGACTATTTAAATATGATATTTACTATGTCAATCTCAGTAAATATTGCTTTTCTTTGTTTGTTCTTTTCTTTTTAAAATGATAATAATAATAAATGTAAATGCTTGTTCTTTTATTTTGTATTTGTATTTTGTTTTCTTTTTTGTATAATGTTATATAAACATTTTTTTTTTTTTTTTTTGTGGATAGCTATGATTTTGGTAAGTTTCTTTCAGTGTTAAATGCGGTAGAGTCTTTCTGAAAGTGAGTTGATATTATAAGCGATAGAGACTTAAAATTTTGTTTATACAAAATAAAAAGTTATATAGAAAAACAAATTAGGAGAGAAACATAATAAAAAAAATAGAGAGAAAATATAAATAATAAATGTTGAAATTCAATCAGCCTAAGAAGAGTCAAAAGCCAATAAAAAACAAAAAAACAAATGTTTTAAATAAACTTGCTGTCTGTGTTACTTTGAGCTAAATCTAAAACTGACGATTATAAATATGGTAATAAAACGATATTAGTACTTTATTAATTGAACTATTTTAATGTGACATTTACATAAATAGTTACCAACGGTAAAATCAACAAATGTTGCTTTTCTGTGAATATATTATTCTTTTTAAAAATAATAATAAGTATATATACGTGTGCTTTTTTTCAACCATATTTTATGTTTTATATAAAATTATTTATTTTTAATTTTTATAGCTATGATTTTAGTAAGTTTTTCTTTTCTTTTATAATTTTCTTTTATTAATTTTATAATCATATAAAGTGGATGATAACAACCAGGACAGGGCTGGTCAGCCTATAATAGTTTTATTTTTATTTTTTTTAAATTGTGACAAAATATATATGTATATGAGTGCATGATGGAATATTAAAACATCCCTTGAAAATGGCAAAAAGCCGAAACGTAGGGAGAGAAAAATAAGAAAATAAAATGACTTAAATGAAAATGGATCATTTTAATTAAAGAAACCTAATAATACATTTATTCATTCAAACAACTTTTAATTGTAATAAAAATTATATTTATTATTATAAAATCTACAAAATTAAAGGTACTTTACAGTAAAAAAAAAGTAAAATATCGGCATTTAAGCCATGTCAGACCATTTTAATCAGAATGAAAACTACATGATAATAAAGCCCATTAAATTTTACATCGATATAGCGAGTTAAATCAAAATCGTCGGAAGCGTTCTCAAGAAAATCGAAAAAAGGTGCAAAATGCATGGTATAAAGTAGATCTTCTGGTAAGCTCATTTTGATGAAAAATGTTTTTGTGACGTTTCGGGCGTATATTTGTCTTAAATATGAAATTTCAGTTTCATAGGACTTCAGACCATTTTGCGGGACTTGGTTATTTGGACTCAGGGGACCCTAAAACTTTTATTTCCTATGAAAACTGGAATTCGAAAATTTTCACGATCGCAATACTTCTCCTTACTATATATAGTAAGTGAATGTAATAAATTAAAAAAAAAAAAAAAAAATATATATATATATATATATAAAATTGAATAACGTTTTTCCATAAAAGAGATAATTTAATCAACATTAAGAACCTTGAACATTATACCTGCCTGACCGCGTCATCAGACAATAGCCAGGTAATCATGTAATCAATAACAGTTTACATTCATAATGATTTACGATGTTAACCATGACTTGCACGAAAACCGTTAATGGCTCTACTAAGTATACATTCTTCCATGATTCCACATTGTTATATAAATTACTTCGTTAATGTCTTGTTGTTTTTTTTCTCTAGAGTATGCAATTGTATATATAATAAATATAAGCTACAGTCTTAATGCATTTAATTGCTTGTGAATTATTTCTCTAAGAGGTGTGAATGTATAGAATTTTAATTGTATAATAAATTTAATTGCCAGCATACATATTCTTACACCTAATGATCAAAGATTCTGAATTGATTTGCAAAAATAAATTACTGAAAAGTAAATTTACATTTACAACTTTAGTTGTTAAAGAAAAACAAAAAGTCTTGCTCCTATATTTTTTTGTACTTATATACATTTTAGGCTTGTATTTTATTGTTTCTTAACTATAAAACTAAAAAAATCTGGTGCGGGCAACACACGACTTTCACTTACCTCGATTGTTAAAATCAATGAAAGAATTTTCAAATACAGTTAGAGATGAAAATACCTGAAACTATTAAGGAATTAATCAAATTGAATTTATATAGAAACATGTGTTTTATTAAAAAATCTATTATATTATTATCTTAAATAATCAGTTAGTTTTATCTTCTTTCATCACTCTCCAGTAACTTCTAAAAGCTTGTGTATGAGATGATATTTTTTCTAAAATCTTTAGCTTTTCAACGGTGTATCATTCATGTATATTACTGCTCTTATGTTCAAAAACGAAAAATTGCATTAAAAAAGTATTTTTCTGTTTTTCTCCTTTAGTTGGGTATCGAATTTATTCAATTTATATATTTACCTGTTTTTCATCAGCGTTAACATGATAATTTAGTTATTATTATTTAATCTACAAAATTAAGGGTACTTTAGAGGAAGATTTTTACATCGATATAGCGAGTTTAATCAAAATCGTCGGAACCGTTTTCGAGAAAATCGAAAAAATGTGCAAAATGCATGGTATAAAGTGCCTCTTCTGGTAAGCTCGTTTTGATAAAAAATGTTTTGTCACGTCTCGGGCGTATAGTTGTCTTAAATATGAAATTTCAGTTCCATAGGACTTACCGTTTCCGCCCGGGAGTTACCACACACACACACAAAAGGTTTTTGTGACGTTTCGGGCGTATATTTGTCTTAAATATGAAATTTCAGTTTCATAGGACTTCAGACCATTTTGCGGGACTTGGTTATTTGGACTCAGGGGACCCTAAAACGTGTATTTCCGTTGAAAACTGGAATTGGAAAATTTTCACGATCGCAATACTTCCCCTTACTATATATAGTAAGTGAAAGTAAAAATATATAGCGTGTATATCACTAAATTATTTTCAAGATGAAAATTAATTTAGTAAGTTTGGGATTAGTGAAAAAAATATTAGAACAATTTTCTAAGCCATTCTATTTAATTCCCTGGGAAATTAATCTGTAAGTAATCTAAGAGCAAAAAATAAATATTGAAATATATTGTTACACTTTCGTAAGACTTTTAAGCCATAATGGATATTTCGAGCTTGACTTACCACCCACAAACACAACTTTTTGCAGGTTTAGTCATTTGGACTTAGGGGACCCTTAAACGCTTATTTTCACTAAAAACTAAAAAACTTTTTTTTTTTTTTCCTTTATCCATCTCTACATGATGATTATGATTACTGGTACCAGAACCAAATTTGTGGCTTTTTCTTATCATTCATTTGAGGTTTTTCCACAAACCATAACAGCAAGTGGTCTATCATTATAACGATATGCTAAAACAGTAACGAAATATATCTTCACGACATTACCTGGGATAAAATATGACTAATAACTCAATAGACATAGAATTGTATCGAAGTCTAAACCCTAAATCCTTTGTTGACTTTATTTGTAGCCTGTTATTATGGTATAGCCTCTATTCAAGTTTTATTTACAGCTGTCGGGTGGCAATAAATATGTCAATTTATTTTAACCAGTCTTATTACACCTTTAACGGATTCTTTACAATCCAATATACTGTTTGAGTCGAAGGTTTAATAAAAAATAGTGCGTTTTATATGCTTCCTTCTCAAGTGATAATTGGAATAATATACTGTTCGCATCAAAGAGGTGTAAGACTGGGTTACTGTTATTAAATCTAATTTATTCACACCTAGCTAGCTTTTAAGATATTTATTACTCGTCACTTACAAACAGTATTTCATATTTACACTGATCGTGGGAAAATGAAAGATATTATTAATTAACCTTATAAAAAAATATCTTGGGCGCGCAAAACACGACTTTCACTTACCTCCATTATTTGTATCAATTCAAGAATTTTTAAACAAATTGTTAAAGAAACATGTGTTATGTTTTATCGGCTTTTCATCACTCTCCGTTAACTTTTACAATAGTATGTATAAGATAATACATTTCCTAAAATCTTTAGCTTTCTAACGGTAAATTATATCTCTACATTACTCTTCTTAAGTTCAAAAACAAATAATTGCATTAAAAAAAATATTTTTGCAGTTACCTCCTTCAGTTGATTATCAAATTCACAACTTGAATATTTAGGTGTTATTTATCAATGCTAATAAGATGATGTGCCTAATTCTTTTAAATTAACAAAATTAAAGGTATTTTAGCAGAAGAAACTTTAAAATATAGGCATTTAAGCCCCATCAGACTATTACAATTAGAATAAAGCCTACAACATATTCAATCCTATAAAATTCTACATCAATATACCGAGTTTAAACAAAATCGTTTGAGCCGTTTTTAAGAAAAACGTGAAAAGGTGCTAAATGCTTGGTATGAAGTGGCTTTTCTGGTTTGCTGATTTAGATGAAAAAGTTGCTGTAACATTTCGGGCGTATAGATATTTTAAATATGAAATTTCAGTTCCGTACGACTTATGGTTTTTGTGCTAGACTTACTACCCACAACTTTTTGCGGGACGTGTAATTCCGTTGAAAACTGGAATTCGAAAATTGTCAAGATCGCCATACTTTTAAGTATGTGAAAGTAAAAATGAGCCATATACTTAGAAAAGGATAGAATTTTTACATTGGGACAATAATATAGTGTAGCATTCCATGACTAGAACTACAGAAGACCCTAACATGAATAATGACAGCCTACAACTACTTACAGGGAAGAAAATGGTTGGGAGATCTCCCGAGGAACTGAGGGCAGGTAGAGATTTTACCTTCCAAGCTCATCAGAGAGGTTCCGCCCTGGGGAGAACTGGGCTGAAGAGCAGCTCCTTGGCGTCTTTGAAGTCTTTCTTGTTCGTGTCCCATCAAAGAAACTATAACAGAACTTTTAGACTATATAATTTTAAATTAAATATTAATTTTTATATTAATTAATTAAATATTTACAAATAATGGATTTGAATTAGATTCTAGTAGATTATGGCTTAAACAAAGTAAAACATTAAGAATAAAATTATAGATGGAATAATCAGGAGAAAGTCATTTTTTGAAAATTTTAAATTTTGCCAACGTTTTGGCTCAAGGCTATGAGCCATCATCAGGGCTAAAAAACATCAGAAAAAAAAGAAAAAAAAAAGATAAGCTGTAGTATTTGTATTTAGAGGGGAAAACCTTCAGGGTTTTTACACGAATCCCTCCCCATAGTACCTATGTTTATGGTTTTCCTCAGTTTATGCTAGGACATGTCGCAGTAATGGTACGTTTATATATAATTTTTTTTTTACTTCTATATTAAAGTATAAAGTATTGTTTTTATGCTTATCATCATCATATTGTTTACCATATTATCATTAATTTTATATGTAATATTTGGTATATTTTCTATTTTATTTCAAATGTTATCATTGTCACTAAAATTTAAAAAAAAATTCATTATAACATTAATATGTATCTCGTTTGTTCTGATGTTTGTAGCCCTGATGATGGCTCACAAGCTTGAGCCGAACCGTTGGCAAAATTAAAATTTTTCAAAAAATGACTGATTCTTGATTATTCCACATATAATAGTTTCTACATTGGACTATACATCCTCAATTTAAGAATAAAATGTTTCGGAGTGCGGTCAATAAATGTATACATAAACCACTTTCACTTACCTATATATAAAATAAATACTAAGGGAAAGTAGTGCGACAGCGAAAAATTTCGAATTCTAATTTTCAAGGGAAATACACGTTATAAGGTCTCCGGAGTCCAAATGACAAGTCCCACAAAAAGTTCTGTGTGGTAAGTCCAGCGCAAAAACAAAAGAAGCTTCAAAACTGAAACTACATATTAAGATGACTATTCGCCCGAGAATATTACAGCGACTTTTTCATGAAAATGAGCTCACCAAAAGAGCCACTTTATACCACGCATTTTGCACCTTTTTACGATTTAATCAAAAACGGCTGTATCGATTTTGATTAAACCCGCTATATCGATGTAAAATTTGATGGGCTTTAATGTCATGTAGGTTTATTTATGATTGAAATGGTCTGACTGAGCTTAAATGCCGATATTTTAAATTTTCTTCCTCTGAAATACCTTTAATTTTGTTGATTCTATAAAAATAACTATATTATCTTGTTACCACTGATGAAAAAACAGGTAAACATATAAATAGTATTTTAAATATTCTTTCTCTAAAGTATCTTTAATTTTGTAGATTTAAAATAATCAGCCACATCATATTATTATAATTGGTAAATAACGGCTAAATATGCAAGTTGAACGGATTTGATAAACAACTTAAGAGGAAAAGTGCAAACATATTTTTTTATGTGATTTTTATTTTTTTTATAAACATTATAACAGAAATATAGATGTATTATGTACCGTTGGAAAGCTAAATATTTTAGAAAAAATCTAGTGCGGGCAACACTCTACTTTCACTTACCTCCATTTTTTAAATCAATGAAAGAATTTTCAAATACAGTTAGAGATAAAAATACGTGAAACTATTAAAGAATTAATTAAATTGAATTTATATAGAAACATGTGTTTTATTAAAAAATCTATTACATTATTATCTAAAATAATCAGTTAGTTTTATCTTCTTTTCATCACTCTATTAACTTTTAAAAGCTTGAGTATAAGATGATATTTTTTCTAAAATGTTTAGCTTTCCAACGGTATATCATACATGTATTTTATTGCTCTTCTGTTCAAAAACAAAAAATTGCATTAAAAAATATATTTTTTCTGTTTTCTCGTTTACTTGGGTATCGAATTCATTCAATTTGTATATTTAGCTGTTTTTCATCAGCGTTAACAAGATAATATAGTTATTTTTATTAAATCTACAAAATTAAAGGTACTTTAGAAGAAGAAAATTTAAAATATCGGCATTTAAGCCCTGTCAGACCATTTTATTCAGAATAAAACCTACATGATATTAAAGCCTATTAAATTTCACATCGATATAGCGAATTTAATCAAAATAGTCGGAACCGTTTTCGAGAAAATCGAAAAAAGGTGCAAAACGCATGGTTAGTTACCACAGACACACACTGAACTTTTTGCAGGGACTTGGTTATTTAGACTCAGGGGACACTAAAATGTGTATTTCCGTTGAAAACTGGAATTCGAAAATTTTCACGATCACAATATATCCCCTTACTATATATAGTAAGTGAATGTAAAAGGTGAAACACTGGAAAATTCCATACTTTTGACCTAAATTGGTGATTTCGCCCACTGTGCAACAGTTGGTCTAGAAAAATTCCGAATCCTTGTATGTACATAAAACTAAAATCCTTCATGTTTTGAGAGGTAGAGGTATAAGGAAGGCGTCGTAGGTAGAAGCGATCTTTCACATCGGAACTCCCCTAATCACACCAATCGAAATCTGAATTTTTTTATCGGTGTTGTATTACGAGAGGAGACCGCTTGAGCCGAGCGAAGACGAGTTAACGACCGGGCGAACAATATTACAGGCTAGGAGAATATTCGAGGATGAAGTTGTTAGAGGAGGAATCGTGGTGTAATTACCAAGATGGTGGAGGGTACCCTCCATCTGCTCGGGAATACTTGTTTAGCCTCGACTATCTACTTAGTTCGCTTATCCACCATCTCCTACCTCCGTCTTCTCTTCTGCCCTTTTATTATTTTTTAGTTTTTTTCATTTTTGATTTTTAAGTATTAGATGATTCAATCAAGGGCCTGTTATAATACGCAATGCTGTGTTTTTGACCGGCTGCTTTTCTAAGGCAGCGGTAGCTTCAAAAACTAGCTTACTTACTATATTTAGTCAATATATAAAACTATATTTAATGATAACATTGGATCTCCTTTCCAAAGGTATCGTGTTTACCAATCCAATAGGTGGCATGCAGGGTAAGATTAAAGTAAACAAGATTCAATCAATACATTACTATAATTATTAACTTACACATATCCATTATATTAACACATTGCCTAGAACTCTGATTGAGAATACTGAGGGAGACAAGCCTTCCTCCCACATATTTCCTGATTCTTCAATCCTACCTCTCTGATAGATCCTTCAAAATTAATCACAATAGTTCCTATTCATCCCTTTTTACACAGACTGCTGGTGTTCCTCAAGGCAGTATTCTAGGACCCATTCTATACTCAGTATATACAGCTGATATCCCAACCCATCCTAACACTTTCCTTTCTACCTATGCTGATGACACCTGCGTGTTATCAGTTCATAAATATCCATTTGTTGCTTCAAATACCCTTCAAGCCCACATCAAAGACCTAGAAGTATGGTGTCAGAACTAGAGAATAAAAATAAATTCCAACAAATCCCATCAAATAACCTTTACCCTTCGCCGTAAACCTTTGAATTCCTGCCCTAAAGTATCCTTTAATAACACTCAACTAGTTCCTGTTGAACAGATCCTATACCTAGGACTTCTTCTTGACAAACGCCTAACTTGGAATCCACATACACGACTAAAACGACAAGAAACTGCTCGCCGCTAAAGGCTTGAAGTAGCTTACTAGACAAACGGTCAAAGCTTCCTCTTAACTACAAAAGGCTCATCTACAAGACTATTATAAGACCAACCTGGACTTACGGAGTAGAGCTTTGGGGCTCTACTAAACCATCAAAGTCTTCCCGCATCCAATCCCTACAATCCAAAATCCTTCGTAAAATCCTCAACGCTCCTTACTTTGTCACGAATAAACTTATCCATAAAGACCTTAATGTTCCCTATGTTACTGATTTAGCCCGGACCAGGTATCAATCCTTTCATGACAAACTCCATTCTCACTCTCTCAATCCTTTCTTCCTCTTCGATTCCGGATAATCCTCTGAGGCGCCTGAAAAGGAAATGGCCCCAGGACCTTCTATTTTAAAATATTTTTAGAGTGCTGCCACTGGGTAGTGTCTCTACATGTATTTCATGACAGTTTTGTATATTACCATCACATTTACTAGACGTATTTTTATTTAATACAGTTGTAAATATCAATAAATATGTTAAAAAAAAAAAAAAAAAAAGAAAAACCTTTGCCATACAATATTACAAATAACGAGATACCTTTAAAACACTGTCTGCGAAGTCACCTGGCTGGCGAAGGTGGAATCACCTTAAGACGTCCATTCTCTGCTTCATCCTCCAGCTGCTCTCAGAACCCCGACGGCCACCTCCTCTTCTTGTAGATGGAACCCGACTCCCTCCTCTTGAGGATAAAACTTGACTGACTCTTTCGAATCTCCTCCTCATCGTCGTCACCTCGGGCGGGGCTGGGCTATAAATATTTTAGAAAAAATATTATCTTATAAAAAAAATTGAAAATGGTAATGGAGAGCGATAAAAAGCCTATAAAACTAACTGATTATTGTAGATAATTTAATAATTATAAAAATATTTAAAAACACACATGGTTCTATTGAAATTCAATGTAATTAATTCTTTAAAATTTTATTTTTATGTCTAAATATACTCAATTCTTAAATTTTGTTTAACAGCGAAGGAATGTGAAAGAAAGTCTTGTGCCACTCACACCCGATTTTTTTATTGTATTAATTTTATAAGTATAAAATACAAATATTTACATAGATATTTGTATGTAATATAATTTTATTTTGATAATTACATATATAATATATATATATATATATATATATATATATAATATATATATATATATATATATTGTAATTACTCAAGCTCCTTAAAACGTTCATGGCTTGTTGAGGGCCTGATTTATAATTATAAAATAACTGTCAGCTTCGACTCAATTTTTCATGAAGAAGACATCAAGATAAGACTTTGAAAACGTGCTAGGAACCTCATTAGTATTCAGAAAAAAAAATATACCGAGGAAAGCAAAAAGTAAAAAACCATGCATATTTATGAATTTCTCATTATGAAGAGAGGAAAACCATTATCTTAGAGTAGTTTTTTTTTTTTTTTTTTTTTTTTTAATTTTCTCTCGATTAAGTCTTAAGGTGGAACCTGTTAAACCATGTTCCGAGCCCTATCTCGACATGGTATACACTAACCCATTATTTACAGAATCGATAAACTAAAAAAAATTACTACTAATTTATTCTAAATTTTTTTTTAATCCATTTTAGAAATAAGTAAATGAAATACACGTTTAAAAAAAAATCTGACCCATCTTTACTTTCACTTACCTATTTAAGAAATATAAACTAAGTAGTATTGCGATAGTGAAAATCCCTTTTTTTTTTGGTCCTCTAAGTCCAATTGACCAAGTCCCGTAAAGTGGTCTGTGTCGTAAATAGAACTCAAATAGGATAATTTATTTAAAACCGAACGTTCATTTTTTTTATTTAAATTTATTTATTGAGATATATTACAATTTGTTTCATAATGAACAGTAGTAATAGTGATGTGATACACATTCATACAATATATACAGAAAATAATGATAAAGTCAAATTACATAAAATCGGAAATGAATAAATTCAAATATATACAAAATAATAACAATTAATAAAACAAAAAGAAACAACAAACGAATCAAAACACCAACCTGTAATCTGCTAAGGGGACCCCAGACTGGGGCTTTCCCTCCACAACTGGGGGAAGAACCCGAATCCAAGAGATCCCAGCGCCTCTCTATCAGCCGCATCACTGGTTTAAGCCAGTGGATGCTGAGGATCTTCATTTTTAAGAAGCGAATATGACTGAGATGTGACAGCATCTTTTTCATCAATAACAGCTAAACAGAAGAGCCACTTTATACCATGCATTTTGCACCTTTTTACGATTTTTACGCAAAAACGGCTCCAACGATTTTGATTATACTCCCTATATCGATGTAAAATTAAAAGAGCTTTAATATCATGTAGGTTTCATTCTGATTGAAATAGTCTGACAGGGCTTGAATGCCGATATTTTATATTTTTCATCTTCTAAAGTATCTTTAATTTTGTAGATTTAAAAAGATTAGGCACATCATCTTATTAGCATTGAGAATTAACGGACAAATATATAAGTTGAGAGAATTTGATAAACAGCTAAAGCAGAAAAGTCACAAAAATATTTTTTAATGCAATTTTTGTGTTTTTGAATACAAAAATAGTAATATAGATGTATAACATACCGTTGGAAAGCTAAATCTAAAAAGCTAACGAAGAGTTATGAAAAGCCGATAAAACAAACTGATATTCATAAACAATAATATAATAGATTATTTAATAAAACACATATTCCGATTGAAACTGTGTGTAACTAATTCTTTAACAATTCATTTTCGTTTCTAAATTTGTTTAAAAATTCCAAAATTGATATAAATAACAAAGGAAAGTAAAAATCGTGTTTTGCGCGCACCAGATTTTTCGTAACAAGTTTAAAATGATAGAACACACAAGTTTTTACTTATCTATTTAAAAAAAAAAAAAAATTTATTTCAATTTTTATTTTCCTTTCTTTTATTTTTTTTAATAATTTTTTTCATTTATTAATTTTATAATTTTCTCAAAAATCAGGAGATGGCATTTTTTAATGAATCTCCAGTGAACTAATTTTTTCAGTCCTTGAAGCTCTCATACAGTGATCTTGGTAGATTAACTTTATCCATTCGTACATGGAATTTGGGACACAAGTCACAAAATATTATCTAATACAAGCAATTGCAAAGGTTAAAAGATAGTAAAAAAAAAACCGATAAAACAAATTGATAGCTGTATATAATAAAACTAAGGGTTTCTATTAAAATCCAATTGAATTAATTCTTTAATAATTTATTTTCATCTCTATGGTGAATGTATTTAAAAATCATAAACTGGTTTTGTGTTACAAAACCTTTTTCATCAAAATGAACTTACCAGAAGAGCCACTTTATACCATGCATTTTGCACCTTTTTTCGATTTTCTTGAAAACAGTTCCGACGATTTTGATTAAACTCGCTAGATCGATGTTATATTTAATGAGCTTTAACATCATTAAGTGTTCATTCTGAAAATGGTCTGAGAGGGCTTAAATGCCAATATTTTAAATTTTCTTCCCCTAAAGTACCTTTAATTTTGTAGATTTTATAAAAATAAATATATTATCTTGTTACTACTGATGATAAACACATGAATATATAAGTTGAACGAATTCGATATCTAACTAAAGGAGAAAACAGAAAAAATATTTTTTAATGCAATTTTTCGTTTTTGAACATAAGAGCAGTAATATACATGTACAATATACCGTTGGAAAGCTAAATATTTTAGAATAAATATTATCTGGTGCACAAACTTGTAAAAGTTAATAAAGAGTGATGAAAAGGAGATAAAACTGATTATATTAGATAATAATATAATAGATTTTTTAATAAAACACATGTTTCTATACAAATTCAATTTAATTAATTCTTTAATAGTTTCACGTATTTTTATCACTAACTGTATTTGAAAATTCTATCATTGATTTTAAAAATGGAGGTAAGTGAAAGTCGTGTGTTGCCCGCACCAGATTTTTAGCAATTATTTCTGTAGTTTCACAAGTTTCTTATGTAGCAAAGAGTATTATGTATGGGAGTAGAATGGGAGATGGTTTGGGGTGAGGCCAGGTAAGGACAGCTGGGGAGCAGATGTTCTGCGCGCTGATATACGGCTTATTTATTCCGACCGTAAATCTATCGGAGGATGGAAGAGGGATGGCGGATGGTGGATGAGGATGAGGATTGTGGATTGGAGGATTGGAGGGAGCCTGAGCGTGACCAGGCATCCACAACCTCGCTCCCACGCCTGTTTGTTCTACAGCCTCTTTTCATCTTAATCCTCTCATGGGGTAATATCGCGCGTATCCTTGATATGTCTGTCCAAGGGCAATTGTGGATTGTGTCGTTGGGATCGTACGGAGGGTTAGGATGGGATAATGACAATAGGTCAGAGGGGAAAAGATAATTGTCTGGTGAAATCACCTTTGCGTGTATTGTTCACTACTAAATGGATGAATCTCAACAACCTTAAGGCCTACTGGTAATAGAAAAAATCTGGTGCGTGCAACACACGACTTGCTCCTCCGTTGTTAAAATCCGTTTTTAAAATCAATTTAACAATTTTCAAGTATATTTAGAGATGATAATACATTTTTAAAGAATTGTTTTTTTATTTATTTAACGCCCCTTTAGGCTGCTGTGGCTAATTAGACGATGCTACAGTGGGAGCCCTAAATTTTACCTATCCAGGTTTATAGCTTTTTTCAGTCAAATTCATAATTTCTTGTACCCATTTTATACAGTTAATTCGTATGTGACCTTGGACATATTAATCCTTAACACCTTTTTGAATGCATAAAGGGTCACCTGTGGAGTAGTGGCTAGCATAACAGCTTTCTATGCTTAAGGTTGAAAGTTAAAAACCAGCAGATGTCCCTATATTTGCTTTTAGGGAGTAAAAATGCTTGGTTATTTCGTCCTTTAAAAGAGGCTGTTATGCTGGATACCCTGGATACATTCAGCAAGGAGTTAAAGATTAATATGTCCATGGTCACGTGTTCAAACCCGGCAGATTCAAACACCTTTAACAGCATTCTATGCTTAAGGTCGCGAATCTAAAACCAGCAGAGCGTCCTATATCTGTGCACCATAGGTGACTCTTAAAAGATTTAATAAGTGGAACTCGTAAAAGATCCCTATCTTAAGTAAACCTGGGTATGCAAAACTTAGGACTCCCTCTGCACCGTCGGATTAAGCATAGTATTATAAAGTGACGTTAATAAAGTAAACGTTTATCGTATTGATAAACAACAACAAGATTTAATAAAAATGTTAAGTTCTTGGTAGCAAAACATCATCAAATTAACTGTATAAAATGGGTACAAGAAATTATGAATTTGACTGATAAAAGCTATAATTAGGATAGGGATCTTTAACGAGTAATTGGCATCGCACAGGCTCGGGACCACTTTTAACGTCCCCTCCGAAGATCGCCATAACTAAGAATATTATATTACCTTGAGCATATTGGGCAGTTATGCTGACCACTATGCTACAGGAAACCCCAATTTACATAATTAATTACATTGAATTTCAGTAGAATCATGTGTTTTTTTTAAATAATATATTATTTTTAATGAATTATCGGCTTTTTATCAACTTTTACCAGCTTGTGTATATCATAATAGGGGTACTCACTACGTTTGCTATAGCATGCTATTTGTGCTATTGTGCTAAACCCATCAATTTTATACAGGAAATAACTCTAGGAACTCGACGGGTTTAGCACAATAGCACAAATAGCATGCTATAGCAAACGTAGTGAGTACCCCTAATATTTTTTATATTATACATTTATTTATATTCCTGTTTTTATGTTCAAAAACATTTTTTTTATTTTTTATTTATTTATAGTAATTTACAACTGTATTAAAGAAAACAATAGTAAATATGAGGAATGAAAAAAAAAATCATGAAAATGTCTTGAGAAAGAACAACCCTGTGGTAGCACTTCACTAACTATTTTAACTCAGTAGGTCCCGAGGCCACCTTCTTTTCAGTCGCCTCGGAGGGTTATCAGGGATATCTAAGGAAGATAAATTACGGACAAGTGGAATGAAAAGAGGAGTATCTATCACGAGCTATGTCTGCAACAAATGGAATGTTAAGGTCATTATGAATGAGTTGATTTGTGACAAAATAAGGGGCCTTTAGGATTTTGCGAAGGATTTTGGATTGCAAGGACTGGATACGGGAGGAATTAGATTGTTTCGTAGAGCCCCAAAGCTCGATATGATAAAATAGGTCTGATAATAGTGATGTAAATGAGTAATATTATGGAAATTGTAATATACTGGAAGTTTTGAACGTTTGTCTAGTATGTGTTGTAGTAATCGATATCTTTGAGCAGTTTCTTGTCGTTTTAGTCTTGTGTGAGGATTATTCAAAAACATAAAAATTGCATTAAAAAACATTTTTGCAGTTGTCTCCTTTAGTTGGATATCGTATTCGTTCAACTTATATATTTACCTGTTTTCTGTCAATACTAAAATTATGATATGGTAATTTTTTTCTAATCTACATACTACATTAGAATTTAAAAAATAATTATCAGAACTTGTATTGTAGTTTTTAAAAACCTATTAAAAAAAAATCTCGTGCCCGTAACAGACGACTTTCATTTACCTCTGTTGTTAAAACCATTTTAAGAATTTTTAAATACATTTAGAAATAAAAATAATTTATTAAAGAATTTTTCCATTTTTCAACGGAAATACACGTTTTAGGATCTCCTGGGCCTAAATGACCAAGCCCCGCACAAAGGTCTGTATGCGTGTGTGTGGTAACTCCCGGAAGAAAACGAAAAGTCCTGTGGAACTGAAATTTCACATTTAAGACAACTATACGTCCGAAATGTTACAAAAACGTTTTCGTCAAAATCAGCTTAACAGAAGATGTACTTTATACATTTTGTACTATTTCACGACTTTCTCAAAAACGGCTGTAACGATTTTGATTAAACACTATATGTCAATGTAAAATTTAATGGGCTTTAATATAATGTAGGTTTCATTCTGATTGAAGTAGTCTGACAGGGCTTAAATTCCGATATTTTAATTTTCTTCCTCTAAAGTACCTTTAATTTTAGAGATAATAAAAAAATAGTAATATTGCCTGATTAGTATTTATAAAAAACAGGTAAATATATAAGTTGAACGATTTCGATATTTAACTAAAGGAGAAAACTGCAAAACTATGATTTTTAATGCATTTTTTATTTTTTGAACTTAGGAACAGTAATGTACATGTATAATATGCCGTTGGAATGCTAAAGATTTTAGAAAAAATATGTTATACATACTATTGTAAATGTTATCGGAGAGGTATGAATAGCCGATAAAACAAACTGATTGTCGTAGTTAATAATATAATGGATTATTTAATAAAACACATGTTTCTTTTAAAATCCAATCTAAATAATTCTTTAACAATTTATTTCGTTTATATATTACTTTCACTTACTATATATAGTAAGGGGAAGTATTGCGATCGTGAAAATTTTCGATTTCCAGTTTTCAACGGAAATACACGTTTTAGGGTCCCCTGAGTCCAAATAAACAAGTTTCGCAAAAAGGTCTGTGTGTGTGTGTGATAACTCCCGGGCGGTAATGGTAAGTCCTATAAAACTGAAATTTCATATTTAAGACAACTATAGGCCTGAGATATTACAAAACCTTTTTCATCAAAATGAGCTTACCAGAAGAGCCACTTTATACCATACATTTTGCACCTTTTTTCGATTTTCTCGAAAACGGCTCCGACGATTTTGTTTAAAAGCGAATTTGAAAAACAACTAAGGAGAAAACTGAAAAAATACTTTTTTATTGAAATATTTTGTTTATGAACATAAGAACAGTAATATATATGTATGATATACCTTTGGAAAGCTAAAGATTTTAGAAAAAATAACATCGTATACACATAATTTTTAAAGTTAACAGAAAGTAATGAAAAACCGATAAAACTAATTGATTTTCGTATATAATAATATAATAGTAATTTAATAAAACACATGTTTCTATTAAAACTTAATTTAAATGATTACTTAACAACTTATTTTCTTTAAATGTTTTGAAAAATTGTTAAATAGATTAGATAAGATGAGTGAAAGTCGTGTGTTGCATGCACCAGATTTTATTTATTCGTCATTATTCCGCTTCTACGTTTCTTGAGATGTAAGACCTTTGGAGGTGAAGGAGATTGTAAAACTTGTAGTTGCATTGAATAATCTCAGTCATAAATCTTGAAAATATCAATACTTAACTTCTTCTGTATATGCCATGTATAAAAGGAAAAGAGCTCTTTAACAATAACTGATCTGTTTCAGTTTAGGACTAACGAATTGCTAACTTGAAGTCAGCTCTCATCCTGTTAAGCGTGGCAAGACATGACCTTTCCGAAATATGGTTTTGGAGTAAATCGGCTTAGGGTGTTTTGAAAACATTCCTGGAAGGAGAGACAAGAGACGCCAAACAGTAGGCAGCGAGCTGTCAACCTGCCACGTGCCCTGTACCTGGATCAGCTCTCTGACATGTTTACAGCCGCTGTCTGTCATCTTGTAGGGCACATGTCAAGAACATCTGTTCCGTCCACCGTATTATATCCAAGGCATTCAGGCCACCAATTGGGAATTATAGTCTGGGCTTTGTTGTCGATAATTAAAAATATAATTAGCAGAACTTTTATACTAGTTTTTATAATCCTATTATAAAAAAATCTAGTGCGGGCAACACACGACTTTCACTTAACTCCGTTGTTAAAATCAATTTAAGAATTTTTAAATACATTTAGTTATAAATAAAATCTGGTGAAATAAAATTAAGAATTTTCAAATACAATAAGAGATAAAAATGAGTGAAACTGGGGGTCACTCATAGCATAGTTGCTGGCATAACAGCTTTCTATGCCAAAGGTCGCGGGTTCAAACCTGCAGGTGGCTCTAGGATTTTTTATTGGGAGTAAAAAATTCTCAGTTATGCGGTCCTTCGGAGGGGACGTTAAAAGGTGGTCCCGAGCCTGTGCGATGTCAGTTACTCGTTAAAGATCCCTATCCTAATAAAACCTGGATAGGCAAAATTTAGGACTCCCACTTTAGCATCGTCCGATTAGCCATAGTAGCATAAAGTGACGTTAAACGAATAAACAAACAAACAAATGAGTGAAACCATTAAAGAATAAATTAAATGGAATTTCTATAGAAACATAAGTTTTATTAAAAAATCTATTATATTATTATCTAAAATAATCACTTAGTTTTATCGGTTTTTCATCACTCCCTATTCACTTTTAAAACGGAATTGATATCATACATACATGTATATTACTGCTCTTATGTTCAAAAACAAAAAAATGCATTAAAAAAATATTGTTTCTGTTTTCTCCTTTAGTTGGGTATAGAATTTATTCAATTTATATATTTACCTGTTTTTCATCAGTGGTAACAAGATAATATAATTATTTTTATAGAATCTACAAAATTAAAGGTACTTTAGAAAAAGAAAATTTAAACTATTGGCATTTAAGCCCTGTCAGACCATTTTAATCCGAGTGTAAACCTAAATGATATTAAAGCCCATCAAATTTTACATCGATATAGCGAGTTTAATCAAAATCGTCGGAACCATTTTCTAGAAAATCGAAAAAAGGTGCAAAATGCATAGTATAAAGTGGCTCTTCTGGTAAGCTCATTTTGATGAAAAAGGATTTGTAACGACTCGGGCGTATATTTGTCTTAAATATGAAATTTCAATTTTATAGGACTTACCGTTTCCGCCCGGGAGTTACCACACAGACACAGATATTTGGACTCGGGGGACCCTAAAATGTGTATTTCCGTTAAAAACTGGAATTCGAAAATTTTCTCGACCGCAATACTTTCCTTTAATATATATAGTAAGTGAAAGTAAAAATCAGTTGCTCCAAACAAATAAGTAAATAGCAAAAATATTTGAAAAAAAAATCATTGAAATTGGTTTACAACTAGCTTAGATATTGCGTTTTGAAATCAGTGGTATTGTAATGATATGATGCTTTGAATTATTGCTTTTCATATTACTTAATTGCCTATCAACAGCCTTATAAACAGTTATATCCTAATATTGTTATTTGGAAATAATAAACCATTATCTAATAATTTGCAGCGTTCTTTATCTTCAGATAAAACAGTCAGTTAATTTGTTTGTTTATTGTTATTTTAAAAAAATATATATTTACTGGTATTTACAACTGTATAATAAAATACATTTAGTAAATGTGATACAAGATAAGTTGACATGATTCATATGTAGGGATACTACCCATTGGTAGCTCCCCAAAGACTATGTTAACCTAGAAGATCTCGAGGCCATCTTCTTTTCAGACGCCTCGGAGGATTATCAGGGGCTGTTGAGGAAGCAAGGATTGAAACTAGTGGGTTAGAGTGGGAATGGTGTTTGCCATGAAAGGAGTGGTACCTGGTTTGGGCCAAGTCAGCAACAAAGGGAATATTAAGGTCTATATGGATGAGTTTATTTGTGACAAAATAAGGAGCATTGAGGATTTTTCAAAGGATTTTTTATTGTAAGGATTGGAGACGAGATGAATTTGATGTTATAGTAGAGTTATTGTTATTTAACGTCACTTTATGCTATGGTTGTAGAGCTAAAGGTTTTATTTTATTTTATTTTATTTTTTATGCTACTGTGGCTAATCGGACGATGCTACAGTGGGAGTCCTAAATTTTCTAGGGGGGATTTAACGAGTACCTGACATCGCACAGGCTCGGGACCACCTACAGTCAGTTAGTTTTATGGGCTTTTCATCATTCTCCATTGTCATTTACAATTCAGTGTATAAGATATTATTTTTTTCTAATAATCTTTAGCTATCCAACGGTATATTATGCATCTATATTACTATTCTTGTGTTAAAAAAACACAAAAATTGTATAAACTACAATAATAGTTTTGCACTTTTCTCCTTTATTTGTTTATCAAATTCGTTCAACTTGCATATTAAGCTGTTATTAGTCAATGCTAACAAGATGATATACCTAATGTTTTTAAATCTACCCAATTAATGGTACTTTAGATGAAGAAAATATCGGCACCTGTCAGACCATATCAATCAGAATGAAACCTACATCATACGAGGCATGTCTTTTAAGTAAGTACCGTTTTGGAATTAAAAAAAGTCGTGCAAAGATATAGAAATAATTTTATTTTTACATGAAAGCCTGTACCTTAATCTACTTTTCTACATAATTTCCATGAATTTTGAGGCACTTGTCATAACACGGCACCAGTTTTTGAATATTCTCCTCAAAAAATTCCGCCGCTTGAGTTTCCTTGATCGGTACCACAATGAAGATTATTGTATATTCCGTCTCCTTCAAAAAATCCTTTGTCATTCGTGCTACCCTCGCCTGTATCCATTCGTAAAGCCTTATCATTATCCACTTTCAAACCTACTATTTCTCCATCTCCTAAAGTATCAATCTTCCCAACATATGTAATATTTAAAATCTATAGATGATAACTATTCATTGTCAGAAAATCCGCCTTTTTATTGTTAAAATGAAGTCTTAAACGACCAGACAGTTATCGTGTATATTGTACTTTTCTTGTTATTCTTGGGGGGACTACTCGTCCCAGAATAAAATTACTTTTCTGGAAGGAATTAGTCCGAGTGGCTATTCCTACTTTTTATTGTTTGCCAACGTTTCGACACCCCTTTGTGGGTCATCATCAGGGCGCATGGTGGGTGAATAGAAACCAGTTTCCATTGAAACTATTTAGTTGTTTCATTTAATGAACGCCACCCGAACTAATTCCTACCAGTCATTCTCAACGGTCAACTAATTACATCCACAAAATTACTTTTCATTTAATTCAAACTTATTTCGCAACCCACAGGCTTTTGATCGAGTTTGGCATCCAGGTCTGCTAAACAAGCTCCGTCAATTCCTCTCTCCAGCGTACTTCCTATTAATTCGTTCCTATCTCTCTGATAGAACCTTCTAAGTTAACCATAACCTTTCTTACTCATCCGTATTCACTCAATCAGCCGGTGTACCGCAAGGTAGTATCCTGGGTCCGATCCTTTGCACGGTCTATACAGCTGATATCCCCTTCCATCCAAGCACTATCCTTACTTCCTACGCCGATGACACATGTGTGCTATCTGTGAATAATGATCCTGTTACTGCATCACAAATCCTACAGAACCATCTATCAGCCATTGAAGAATGGTGTCGAAACTGGAGAATCAAAATAAATCCAAATAAATCCCATCAAATCACCTTTAATCTACGTCGTAAACCTATGACTTCATGCCCCACCGTATCCTTTAACAATATCCTACTTCCTCCTGTTGAATAGATTCGGTACTTAGGACTCCACCTGGACAAACGCCTGCCTAACATGGAATCCTCATACTAGACTGAAACGACAGGAAACTGCTCGTAGATACAGATTACTACAACACTTACTCGACAAACGCTCAAAACTTCCTACTTACTACAAAAAACTCATTTATATAACAATTATCAGGAATATTTGGACCTATGGCATGCACTGGAACTATGGGGGGTCTACTAAACCATCGAATTACTCTCGCATCCAATCCTTGCAGTCCAAAATCCTTCGTAAAATCCTCAATGCTCCTTACTTTGTTACTAATAAAATCATCCATAAAGACCTAAATATCCCATTAGTTGAAGACTTGGCCCGTTATAGATATACCTCTTTTTATTCCAAACTCCCTGCCCACTCAAACCCGCTAATCCGTGACCTCTCCTCTATATCTATTCCCGACAACCCACCGAGGCGTCTGAAAAGAAGATGGCCAAGAGACCTCCTAACATAAATTAGACATTGGAGTGCTACCAATGGGTAGTTTCTTATCAGGACTACTATGTGTTCTAATCATATATAAAGCCTATTTACTTGTTGTATTTATTTAATACAGTTGTAAATTTCTTTAAATAAATAAATTTAAAAAAAATAATAAATTTCGCAACCCAATATTTCTGCCTGGTTAAATTTAACAAAAACAGTGTTAAAATACAATACTTAAAATAAATCTTTTCTCTTTAGTCTCATATGCTCTTGATCTTTTTATGAACCATTTTTCAGCCTTCAAACTAAACCTACCAATCATTATGTTATTTTCTGCCTTTTAATAGCTTTGGTTCCCAAAACTATTACCATTTAAATAACTATAATTTTAAAAATGTTCGTTTGAATGAGCTCCTTCAAAGGAACTTTTGTTCTATTGAAAACGAGGTTGGACAAAATTATCTTTTCTCAAAGAAAAAAAAAAAGAAAAAGGTCACAAATTCATTAAAAAATTGATTTAAAACCTGACAGAGGATTTATGAAGGCGTAAATATGAATATTATAGAAGATTAGTTGATGAGCTTGCTCTAATCATATTTTACTATCCGATTCCCGGACGCTCAATAAATTACGGTTTATGATTTAGCAATTATAGACACATTTCCTTCTCCATTAATGTAATAAAGGTCTGTTACTGTCAAAATATGAAATATGAATTAATTTTATAACCATTTTTACTTTCAATTACCTATATATGATATATATACAGTAAGGAAAAGTATTGCGAATCGCACAGGCTGGGACCACCTTTTTACGTTCCCTCCGAAGGACGGCATAACTAAGGAGTTTTTACTCCTATTAAAAAATCCTAGGAGCATCATACGTAAAAATTTAATATAGTTATATAATTTAATCTAAATCGTAGGTTTCCAACGAGAAAAAATCTGGTGCGGGCAACAAACGACTTTCACTTATCTCCATTTTTAAAATTGATAAAAGAATTTTAAAATAAAGTAAGAGATAAAAATCTGGTGCGGGCAACACACGACTTTCACTTACCTCCATTTTTAAAATCAATGAAAGAATTTTCATATACAGTTAGAGATAAAAATACGTGAAATTATTAAGGAATTAATTAAATTAAATTTCTATAGAAACATGTGTTTGATTCAAAAATCTATTATATTATTATCTAAAATAATCAGTTAGTGTTATGTCCATTTCATCACTCTCTATTAACTTTTAAAAGCTTGTGTATGAGATGATAATATTTCTAAAATCTTTAGCTTTCCAACGGTATGTCATACATGTAAATTACTGTTCTTATGTTCAAAAACGAAAAATTGCATTAAAAAAATATTTTTTCTGTTTTCTCCGTTAGTTGGGTATCGAATTTATTCAATTTATATATTTACCAGTTTTTCATCAGCGTTAACAAGATAATCTATTTATTATTATTGAATCTACAAAATTAAAGGTACTTTAGGGAAAGACAATTTAAAATATCGGCATTTAAGCCCTGTCAGACCATTTTTATCTAAATAAAACCTACATGATATTAAAGCCCATTAAATTTTACATCGATATAGCGAGTTTAATCAAAATCGTCGGAACAGTTTTTGAGAAAATCGAAAAAAGGTGCAAAATGCATGGTATAAAGTGCCTGTTCTGGTAAGCTCATTTTGATGAAAAACGTTTTGTCACGTCTCGGGCGTATAGATGTCTTAAATATGAAATTTCAGTTTCATAGAACTTACCGTTTGAGCCCGGGAGTTACCACACACACACACACACACAGACCTTTTTTCGGGACTTGGTTATTTGGACTCAGGGGACCCTAAAACGTGTATTTCCGTTGAAAACTGGAATTCGAAAATTTTCACGATCGCAATACTTCCCCTTACTATATATAGTAAGTGAAAGTAAATAGTAAGTGAAAGTAAAATTAGTGAAACTATTAAAGAATTAATTAAATTGAATTTATATGGAAACATGTGTTTTATTAAAAAATCTATTATATTATTATCTAAAATAATCAGTTAGTTTTATCTTCTATTCATCACTCTCTATTAACTTTTAAAAGCTTGAGTATAATATAATAATTTTTCTAAAATCTTTAGCTTTCCAACGGTATATCATACATGTATATTACTGCTCTTATGGTAAAAAACAAAAAATTGCATTAACAAAATACCTTTTTCTGTTTTCTCCTTTAGTTGGGTATCGAATTCATTCAATTTATATATTTACCTGTTTTTCATCAGTGGTAACAAGATAATATAGTTATTTTTATAGAATCAACAAAATTAAAGATACTTAAGAAGAAGAAAATTTAAAATATCGGCATTTAAGCCCTGTCAGACGATTTTAATCAGAATAAAAATTACATGATATTAAAGCCCATAAACTTTTACATCGATATAGCGAGTTTAAACAAAATCGTCGGAATAGTTTTCGAGAAAATAGAAAAAAAGTGCAAAATTTATGGTATAAAGTAGCTCTTCTGGTAAGCTCATTTTGATGAAAAAAGTTTTGTCACGTCTCGGGCGTATAGTTGTCTTAAATATGAAATTTCAGTTTCATAGGACTTACCGTTTCCGCCCGGGAGTTACCACACACACAGACCTTTTTGCGGGACTTGGTTATTTGGACTCAGGGGATCCTAAAACGTGTATTTCAGTTGAAAACTGGAATTCGAAAATGATCACGATCGCAATACTTTCCTTACTATATATAGTAAGTGAAAGTAAAAAAATAATTTTTTTTAATTTGAATTAAAACATTTATCAACTATAAGTTTATCAAGTAGCTCTTGAATTGATTTTAGCAGACGAGGTAAGTGTAAGTCGTGTGTTGTCTGCATCAGGTTTATTTTGTTTGTATTATGAAATTAAAATATCTCTTAAAACTGAGGGCTTTATAAAAACAGTATATGTTACAATTTTTTTTTTTTAAACTCGCATCACTTAAACGAAGACTTACGTGTCACAGAAACTAATTGCCCCATAATTAAGCGCTTAATTTGAGAAGACTTGTGCCATAAAGTTGTGTCGAGCGGACAATAGGTCGGATGTATACATTACGGAACACCTCAGCTGATTGGCAGGAAGTTGAGCCAATAAAAGAGAAGCCGAAGAAAAAAAAAAAAATGAGGTTTAGGATATTACAGTTTAATAGCCCCCTTCCTACGGCAGGTGCCAATTTATTTTTAGAAACCCGTTCTTTTCAGCATTTTTTTTCCCCCTCTTTTATTCGAGAAACCTGACCAATTTTGGTGAAAAGTGTTGGTCATTAGCCCCTTCTTATTGTATATGAACATTTTGTCCAAACCATCATCATTATATTGTAATTACCATCTTCATTATTAGCATCATTATGCTTATAATACAGGTATTTATCTTACAAATAATCCATAAAAAAAAAAAAAAATCTATTATGTGCTCGCTTGGCCATCTTATTACTTTCACTTACCTATATATGTGTATATATATATATATTATATATATATATATATATATATATATATATATATAGAGAGAGAGAGAGAGAGATATGAAATATATAGCAAGAGGAAGTATAGTGATCTTGAAATCTTTCGAAATCCAGTTTTGACCCGAATTAAGTTAAGTCTATAACGAAAACAAAAAAAGACTTACGAAAATAAAATTTCATACTCAGGAAAACTATACGCCCCAAGATGTTACAGCAACTTATTCATCAAAATCGGCAAGCCAGAAGAGCCACTTTATACCATGAATTTGGCACCTTTTTACATTTTACTCAACAACGGCAATTTTAAGTAAACTTACTAGACAGATGTAAATTTTAATGTGCTTTAATAGCATGTGATTTTCATTTTGACACGGCCTAAATGCAAATATTTTAAATTTTATAATTCTGAGGCATCGATATAATACGGAATAAATATGCTCTTAGAACGGATTATACATCAAACTAATATATATAATATACTGTTAGAAAGCTAAAAAAAAATTACATTACTCATAAAATTGTATATAAGTATTGATAAAAACGGATATATAAATTGCGTTGTGTCACATGAAATATCCGTTTTCAAGGTAAAGGATTTTTATTAAAAATACGATATGTAATCAAGATAATTTTATTCGAAGTATTTACCTTCTTTTTCTACAAATTTTTCACAACGTGACACCAACTTTTTATCCCCGAACTAAAAAACTCTGAGCTTTGAAGTGAAACAAAATCTGAAAACGCACTTTTCACTAGATCATCATTTTCAAAAAGTTTTCATTTGACGAAGTTGTCTAAATTCCTGAACATGTGGTAACCTGTTGGAGACAAGTCGGGAGAATATGATGGGTGCGAAAGAACTTCGTAGCCCAGTTCTTTCAATTTTCGCACGGTATGTTTTGAAACATGGGGTCTTGCTGCCGCTCAGTGAGATCATGAGGTACCCATGTATCGAGCTTTTTTACTTTCCCAATACAATTTAAATGTCTGGAAACGGTAGATGCACTCGAATTTAGTTGTGCTGAGAGTCCTTTAACTGTTTGGTAGGGGTTTCCTTCTACTGTATTTTTGAGGACAACGTTGTCTATTACGGACGGAGGTATACTAAAAAGTGGGTAATTGATTGGAAAGCTAATGTTTATAATACAAAGGTAGAGGATTAATAACTGTTTACTTTAAATATGTAAACATTCGGAAGAAAACAAAAGAGACCTGCAAAATCCTTTATGTATTTCAGAAACTATAAAACGGACATTTCATGTGAAACAACCCAATATATATATATATATATATATATATATATATATATATATATATATATATATATATATATATATATATATATATATATAAAGCTACTGTTGCTAATCGGACGATGCTACAGTGGTAGTCCTGAATTTTGCCTATCCAGGTTTAATTAGGATAGGGATCTATAACGCATACCTGACAACGCACAGGCTCGAGACTACTTTTTACGTTCCTTCTGAAGGACGGTATAACAAAGGAGTTATTTACTCCCATTAAAATATCCTAGAGCCACCTGCTAGTTTGAATCCGTGATCTTGCGCGTAGAAAGCTGTTATGCTAGCCACTATTCCACAGATGACCCAAACACGGTTACCAGATTGAATAACATGAGAATATATGTTTATGTAATTTAATTATGTTTATACTCGAGAGGTGATGTAGGACAGAAAAGGGATCGGAGAATTGTAAATAAGATAGCGGTCGGAGCAGGACAGACTACACTTGTAGTAGTTGGCTACTATGGCGAGGAGGGGAAGCTAACCCATCTGAAATTCAAACCCTGGGGTGGGCATCCATTATTCACAACTCCTCAGGATCCCCCACTTATTCAATTTCCACTCCTGGATAAAGTCATATTTATTTTCTCATATCCTCTCAGAATCCTTAATATCTTGTAGCGAAAGGTCGCCATTCGTCCTGGGTGTAACTCGAGTACGCAGGTCATTTGTCTCCAGTTGAGAGGATCAAATTGCGGTGGAGACTTCAACGCACTTACTGCCTCTCAGGCGTTAGGCCATCACTGCATCATATGTAAAAGGTGTTTTGTGGCTATCGCGCCCTAGCTCAGCCTCTGTTGGAACACAACCTCTGCTGAGAGTGCTGGGATCTCTTGGATTCCACTTTTCCCTTTAAAAATGGAGGGAAAGACCCAGTCTGGGGTTCCTTTAGCAGATTGTAAATATTGTATATATTTATAATTGTTTGTATGATGTTTATTTATTTGCAACTTCGTATTTATCCCAATTTTAGGTTGTAGTTTTGTTTACCTGTACGTTTTTCATAAGATGGCAAATTTAATTTTCTGTTATCCCGGCATTGCAGCGAAAAATCTTTTCTAAGGATTTAGAAGAGATTATATGCGATAAAATGAGCATAACCTACCTGGTTTAGAAAAAAGGTGTTTACATATAGAAAGGTGGGCTCATTCTGATATGCAAACCCGCACAACGTATTTGGTCAACGCTATTGGTCCTTGTTATGTTACTTTGATTGATATGTTACTCGCCTTTTCTGAAAAAAAAAATCAATAAATAAATAAAACTAGTCATATTATTTGGGAGGAAGAAGAAAATTACTTAAAAAAATAGGACTGGATTTATCAAAATGCATGATGTAAATAAGAACTGTTTATTTGGAATTAAATAAAATATATGACAAATGTATTATCCAAAAGCAGAATGTACAAATAAATAACTAATACAATTGATAATAAATTACTTATACATCAATAATGCATTTTTGATAGTTAATTATATCGGAGTGTTCTATAAGTCTATTATTTTTTTTTTTTTTTTTTTTTTTTTTACAAAATCAACAATATTTGATGTTTAAGGTTTATTTATTTTAACCAAATCGGGGAATTAGAAGAGGCACGTAATACAATGCTTTTTGCACCTTATCACTTAGGACTTAAATGCTGATTTTTTTTTTTTTTTATTTATATTTTATTGAATTTCACAACTGTATATTACATAAATACAATAAGTAAAAGTGATGAATTATAATAAAAGGCGTATAAGGCTTGTGAAGAAACTAACCAGCGGTAGTACTTCGATGTTTATTTAAGTAAGTAGATCCCGAGGCCATCTTCTTTTCAATCGCCTCGGAGGGTTGTCAGGAATATGCGAGGTTGATAGGTTGCGGACAAGAGGGTTTATATGAGTTGGGAGTTTGGAATTAAAAGTGGTATATCTGGTACGAGAAAGGTCTGCCACAAATGGGATATTAAGGTCGTTATGGATGATTTTATTTGTGACGAAATAAGGAGCATTTAGGATTTTGCGAAGGATTTTGGATTGTAAGGATTGGATACGGGAGGAATTAGATGGCTTAGTAGAGCCCCAAAGCTCGATTCCATATGTCCAGATTGGTCTGATGACAGTGATATAAATGAGCTTTTTGTAGTGAATTGGAAGTTTTTGAACGTTTGTCTAGTAAGTGTTGTAGTAATCGGTATCTACGGGCAGTTTCTTGTCGTTTTGGTCTCGTGTGAGGGTTCCATGTAAGACGTTTGTCAAGATGGAGTCCTAGGTATCGGATTTATTCAACAGGTATGAGTGGCGTATTATTAAAGGATACGGTAGGGCAGGAGGTCATCGGTTTTCGACGAAAGGTAAAGATAATTTGGTGGGATTTTTTAGGATTTATTTTAATCCTCCAGTTCTGACACCATTCCTCAATGGCTGTGATGTGGGACTGAAGGATTTGGGATGCAGCGGTTGGATCGTTATGGACGGATAACACACAAGTGTCATCCGCGTAATGCTGATATTTAAAATCTTCTTCCTCTACAGTAAATTTAAATTTATTCATTATTATATATTATTTAATAATATTTATAAATTATTATATATTATATATATATACCTTTACATTCCTACCCATAGAACTAAAACTTTTGATCGTTACTTCCTTGTACGCTCCTCTACTTTCTGGAATTTTCTAGCTACTCATATCCGCCATGCTGCTTCTCTCTCCTCATTCAAATCCCAACTTTTCCAATACCTTTTATTATCCCAAAAAGACGCTTAGAAAACTATAACATTAGGTATGTTCAACACAATATTTTCTAAGAATTGTTTTTATTTTATTTTATCATTATATATATATATATATATATATATATATATATATATATATATACATATATATTGTTTGTATATATGTGTGTGTGATATACACACATAAATAAACCCATAAATGTAATTAGTAGAAATTATGTTCCTTCGGTCTGTTGGCCAGACATGTATATTTAAACTGTACAAAGCTGTTATTCTTAGGGGACCCAGTCCCAGAATAAAAATTATTTTCTATTCTATTATTTAATAATATTTATAAATTATTATATATTATTTAATAATATTTATAAATTACTATATATTATTTAATAATATTTATAAATTATTATATATTATTTAATAATATTTATAAATTATTATATATTATTTAATAATATTTATAAATTATTATATATTATTTAATAATATTTATAAATTATTATATATTATTTAATAATATTTATAAATTATTATTATATTATTTAATAATATTTATAAATTATTATATATTATTTAATAATATTTATAAATTATTATATATTATTTAATAATATTTATAAATTATTATATATTATTTATAAAATTTATTATATATTATTTAATAATATTTATAAATTATTTAATTGGAATATATGTTTCCAACGAAACTTAATATAATTCTTTAAAAGCAAAATTGACTCTTACTTTATTTAATAGTTTGATTTTAATACAGTAATTGATTTTAACTGAAATAAGTGAAACTCCTGTGATGCCTGCACTCGATTTTTAATATTTAAATGATAGTTTTATGTCTATAAGACGTAAGACCATGTAGGTTTTAGGTGTATATATAAAATTGTGTTTACGCAATTTTCGTTAATGTTTAATAATTAAATATTTATAATATTCAAACCAAAACTATTTTCTTGGAAAACCAAAACCCGAGTATACTATTGAATAATTTATTATAGGTGGAATAATTAGGAATCAGTCTTTTTCTAAATATTTTTAATTTTGCCGACGTTTCGGCTCAAGCTCAAGCCATGTCCATGCATAAACTGAAATCTTATGTAGTTTATACTTGGACATGGCTCAGTAATGCCCTGATGATGACTCACAAGCTTGAGCCGAAACGTCGGCAAAATTAAAAATATTTAGAAAAAGACCGACTCCTGATTATTCCACCTATAATAAATTATTCAATAGTATACTCGGGTTTTGGTTTTTCAAGAAAATAGTTTTGGTTTGAATATTTTATAGTTTTTACAGTCGACTATAAATCCTCAATGGATAATTTGTAATATAGAACTATGATCGGACACACAGACATCATAAGGTCACTGCAAACAATTCTAATTAGAGTTATTTTTAGGAAGAATACCTCAGTTCTACTCAACCTACACAGTTTGATGAAAGGTGGTGGAGTTAAGAGGACAGGATTGGCAGAGGTAGCCAGTACAAGGGGCTACATCACTCCCAACCAGTTCTCGTTCTGAACCTCTCCAAGCGATTGTTTCACGGCTACATGGCTTGGGGTTGGGATTTGCGAATATATTTTATTCATTTTGTGTTTCGACATCCTATCTGTTTCACATTAAAGACTTGGAAAGAAAAGATGTAAAATGAAAATTCTGATTAGCTAAATTATACCGGAGTATAGTGTGTGACAATCTGAAGGTTATGAAATGAATTATAGTGGATATAATCAACTAATAATGAAATTACCGTTGAAAATTGCTTGAAGAAATTATCTCCACTCTACTCCATATTTCAATTTTTCTTATTTTAAGTGATATTGATAACTTCGTACATTCTCTTTAGTCATTATCTGTTCTGTATAGTCCTTTTTACTTTCACTTACTATATATAGTAAGGGGAAGTATTGCGATCGTAAAAATTTTAGAATTCCAGTTTTCAACGGAAATACACATTTTATGGCCCCCTGAGTGCAAATAAACAAGTCACGCAAAAAGGTCTGTGTGTGTGTGTGGTAACTCCCGGACGGAAACGGTAAGTCCTATGAAACTGAAATCCATATTTAAGACAAAACCATTTTCAGCTAAATGAGCTTAGCAGAAGAGGCACTTTATGCTATGCATTTTGCACTTCTTTTCGATTTTCTCGAAAACGGTTCGGATGATTTTGATTAAACTCGCTATATCGATGTAACATTTAACGGGCTTTAATATCATGTAGGTTTCATTTTGATTAAAATGGTCTGACAGGGCTTAAATGCCGATATTTTCTTCCTCTAAAGTTCCTTTAATTTTTTTAATTCTATAAAAATAACTATTATTATCTTGTTACCACTGATGAAAAACAGCTAAATATGCAAGTTGAGCGAATTTGAAAAGCAACTAAAGGAGGAAACAGAAAAAAATATTTTTTTAATGCAATTTTTCGTTTTTGAACATAAGAGCAGTAATATACATGTATGATACACCGTTGGAAAGCTAAAGATTTTAGAAAAAATCTGATACATAAGCTTTTAAAAGTTAATAGAGAGTGATAAAAAGCCGATAAAACTAACTGATTATTTTAGATAATAATATAATAGACTTTTTAATAAAACACATGTTTCTATAGAAATTTAATTTAATTAATTCTTTAATAGTTTCACGTATTTTTATCTCTAACTGTATATGAAAATTCTTTCATTGATTTTAAAAATGGAGGTAAGTGAAAGTCGTGTGTTGCCCGCACCAGAATTTCATTATTATACTATAGTCATTGTAATTTAATTAATCGATTTCTTTACACAACTCTTACTTCTGTTTTAAATATTAACATCCTCTAGATAAATAGTTTATAAAATATTGTATTTAATCTTATTGTAAATATATTTCTTTTATATCTTTTTAGCCCTGATAATGGCCCCTCAACTGCACAACCAATTTTCATGAAAAAAATCTACCTATGCTAGGGATTTAAAAAAAATATATTTTTAAAATTTTCTTCTAGAAAATTGTGAGGCAAATATTACGTAGGACCGATGAAATAAAGTAGCAAACAATTGGAGGTTTACCAATCCAAAATAACCTAAACATTTTTAAACTGGTTGTCTTAGATAATAATATAATAGATTATTTAATAAATCTTTTTTTTATTGAACAATCCAATTAATTTTTCAACAATTTATTTTCAAATCTATATATATAAAGTTCTCCAATTGATTTTAACAACGGATGTAAGTAAAAGTCGTGTGGTGCTAGCATCAGATTTTTTTAAAGACAGAAGTAATTAATTCTTGAGAAAGATGAAGCTTGAACCTCACTACAGGATTGCCCAGAGTTGATAGCGTGTGACACTAGAGCATTACAATGGGAACTGCAATCTCCCACAGCCCTGAGCACAATATGGTTCTGTTAGGGCGACTGTGGCCGATCGGGAAATTGATCAATCCACTCCACGTTATGGCGTTCACTCCACACCACTTCACTCCAATCTATCCCACCCTACTTAGCCGGTCTCTTTATTCTCTCCTAGGAGTTGTGAGATCGGATTTGCATCCAATCATTGAGGTTATAGTCATAGAGCCAAAAGGCTTTTACGACGTTCAGTGGAAAATATGACCGATTTAGGTGGACAAAATTCTGAAACTTGTGTACATTTAACCTTTGGAGTCCCTGATTACGGAAAGAAAATTGTAAAAAACTCATTAATTTTTTGACACGATCGGCTAGAGCACAGTGGTAAAACATCAAATTTATTTGCTAAATTCCAAAACTTCCCTACATTTTACGTTTGAAGTCCCAGAGTACTGGAAAAATGCTAAAAAAAAATTTTATGTATGAAAAAAATTATGTATAACCCAAAACGCGAAAAATCGCAAAAATTCTATGTAATATTTAAAGACTTGAAGGATTGATGAAACAAAGCCTTGGGGTAACTTGGGGGTTATATAGTTCTTCGTTATTGAATAAAAGCATACATTTACAAATAACTAAATTAACTCTACAGGTAGATTTCAATGTATATTCGATAACAAGTTTGGAAATATAATGTCTTACCAGTCTCAGCAATGTCCATTGTTAAATAAAAACAGAAAGACTTTGCTCTAAATACACCTTGAAAACAATAGCCATCGAATAAAGATAGTCCCATTGACGGTTATTAGGTAGTTGTGTGAACAGGAATGATTCACTCATTTACTGTTTATTTGTACACACGGTATGACGGGAACTATTAGTATTAAGGGTCTTGCCAACTAATAATAAAAATCTGGTGCGGGCAACACACGACTTTCACTTACCACCATTTTTAAACTCAATGAAAGAATTTTCAAATACACTAAAAGATAAAAATACGTGAAACTATTAAAGAATTAATTAAATTGAATTTATATAGAAACATGTGTTTTATTAAAAAATCGATTGCATTATTATCTAAAATAATTAGTTCTATCTGCTTTTCATCACTCTTTATTAACTTTTACAAGCTCTTGTTTATTAGATACTATTTTTTTTCTAAAATCAAAGATTTCCAACGGTATATTATAAGTGTATATTACTGTTGCTATGTTCAAAATCAAAAAATTCCATTAAAAAAATATTTTTTCTGTTTTCTCCTTTAGTTGGGTATCGAGTTAATTCAATTTATACATTTACCAGTTTTTCATCAGCGTTTACAAGATAATCTAGTTATTATTATTGAATCTACAAAATTAAAGGTACTTTAGGGGAAGAAAATTTAACATATCGGCATTTAAGCCCTGTCAGACCATTTTTATCTAAATAAAACCTACATGATATTAAAGCCCATTATATTTTACATTGATATAGCGAGTTTAATCAAAATCGTCGGAACCGTTTTTGAGAAAATCGAAAAAAGGTGCAAAATGCATGGTATAAAGTGCCTCTTCTGATAGGCTCATTTTGATGAAAAAAGTTTTGTCACGTCTCGGGCGTATAGTTGTCATAAATATGAAATTTCAGTTTCATAGGACTTGCCGTTTCCGCCCGGGAGCTACCACACACACAGACCTTTTTGCGGGACTTGGTTATTATGACTCAGGGGACCCTAAAACGTGTATTTCCGTTGAAAACTGAAATTCGAAAATTTTCACGATCGCAATACTTCCCCTTACTATATATAGTAAGTGAAAGTAAAAAGATGAAGCACTGGAAAATTCCAAACTTTTGACTTGACTTTTGTCCACCTAAATTGGTGATTTTGCCCTGTGCGCGACGGTAAAATCAAACCGAAATTTCTCCCTGTCTGAGAAAAACAATAGAACATGGATATTATCTACTGATCTTTCCAGGCAGGAAAAAACTCGGTTTTGATATTGGGTTAATATATATGGGTTAATATATTGGCAATATTGATATTGCCCGTAGCTGAGTGGTTTGTACGAGAGCGTGTTTGTCTCTCATTCCAAAGGTTGTGAGTTTGAATCCCAGTCACGGAGAGACTTTTTTAAGTATTTAATTAAATGGGGACCACTCATGGCCTCTCCTCCTCCACTCAGCCAACTGGTGGCTACTAAGAAAAAATGACTCTATCCTATAAAATTCATCGGGAAACGCGAGTGTATTTTTCAGCAGATCGGCACGGCCTAGGGTCTACAAGGCCTGCCACGCCACATGAAAAAGAATATTCAGGGGAATAGCCAGGCGAAAAATATATAATACTGTACTGTTATGAACGTTATCTTGGAAATCAGAAAATAGCAATAGAAATGTTAACATGTTTTTAAAAGACATTATATTTTTTTCCGTAATGGGTTTGAATTTAGATATTGAACGTTGATGAAAACAATGCGAAAATATCAGGTTCATTTTGAAGTAATATTGATTTAACGAATGTCCTTTTCCTGAATTGCCTCAAAAAATTAAAGTACTTTGCTAGAATGCTGGTTCTGCTGAAACATTGTATATATATATATATATATATATATATATATATATATATATATATATATATATATATTGTAAACATAAACATATACAGAGTATTGGAAATGTATAGTAAGGGACAGTATTGCGATCGTCAAAAATTTCAAATTTGATTTTTCACCGGAAAAACACGTTTTGAGGACAATTAAGTTCAAACGACCAAGTCGCCCGAAAAGGTCTGCGTGTCTTCAAGACAACTATAAGCCCGAGATGTTAGAGCAACTTTTGTATCAAAATAAACAGACCGGAAGAACCACTGTATAACATGCATTTGTACATCTTTTTACGATTTTCTAAAAACGGTTTTGACTAAACTAGCCATATCGCTGTACAAATTTTCAAGTTCACAATACTTTCTATGATTTTTTTTTTTTGTCGCTGGCGTGTCAGACCGTGTAGGTCCTTGGCCGCTTGGTGAACTCTACTGGGAGAATACTCACGTTCTTGATGAAATTTTAAAAGGTATGGTCACCAATCTACGCCTATATTTGTAAGTGGCCACCAATTGGCTGACGGACCTATATATATACACTCGCTCAAAAATGTTTTCTTGCAGCATGCTATTAATTCTCAGGGCAATTTATTTACAATTTGATAATTTCCTAATGTACATATTATTAATACTATTATTAAATAAAAAAATCTGGTGCGGGCAACACACGACTTTCACTTACCTCCATTTTTAAAATCGATGAAAGAAATTTCAAATACAGTCAGAGATAAAAATACGTGAAACTATTAAAGAATTAATTAAATTGTATTTATATAGAAACATGTGTTTTATTAAAAAAATCTATTATATTATTATCTAAAATAATCAGTTAGTTTTATGTTCATTTCATCACTCTCTATTAACTTTTAAAAGCTTGGGTATAAGATGATATTTTTTCTAAAACCTTTAGCTATCCAACGGTATATCATACATGTATATCACTATTCTTATGTTCAACAACGAAAAATTGCATAAAAAAATTATTTTTTCAGTTTTCTTCTTTAGTTGCTTTTAAAATTAGCTCAACTTGTATATTTAGCTGTTTTTCATCAGTGATAACAAGATAATATAGTTATTTTTATAGAATCAACAAAATTAAAGATACTTTAGAGAAAGAAAATTTAAAATATCGGCCATGTCAGACCATTTTAATCAGAATGAAACCTACATGACAAAGCCCATTAAACTTTACATAGATTTAGCGAGTTTAATCAAAATCGTTTTCAAGAAAATCGAAAAAAGGTTTAAAATGCATGGTATAAAGTGGCTCTTCTGGTAAGCTCATTATGATGAAAAAGATTTTGTAACGTCTTGGGCGTATTTTTGTCTTAAATATGTTATTTCTGTTTCATAGGACCGTTTTCGCCCGTGAGTTACCACACACACACACACAAACACAGACCTTTTTGCGGGACTTGGTTATTTGGACTCAGGGGACCCTAAAATGTGTATTTCCGTTGAAAACTGGAATTCGAAAATTTTAACGATCGCAATACTTTCCCTTACTATATATAGTAAGTGAAAGTAAAAAGTGTCCATACTCTTTTAATATTAATCCTAATTTTTGTAATATGAATGTCTTTCCAGAGTTATCTGTATAAATCTTGTCTCTATAATTAATTCTTAGTATAGCATTATACTTTCTTTTCAATATGCACGTTTTTCATGAATTGAGAGAGCTTATGGTACGGCTTATCTCTAAGAAATGTTGCACATCTATTGAATAAGTCACATGCTACTGTACAGTATGGACTACAAAGACATAGAGAGTAAAAATCTTTGGAGGATAGAACATATGTTGGAAAACAGGAGACTGGAGAAACGTAAGGGGCGAGCCATCCTTGCTGAATTCCATGTAAATCCTCACACTACCGCAACCTTAATGGCTATCAGAATAAATAGGTACTATGGGATTCAAGTCCACCCAGAAACAGTCAGAAATATTTTAAGAAGGGAAGGATACAGTGGTCGAGTCGCAAGAAGAAAGCCCTTCGTTAGTAAGATGCAAACAGGAAGAAGCAGTTGCAATTTACCAAAAGCAGTTTGTAAATTTTTTGAGTGAGTGTATATATATATTTATTTTATATATAGGTATGTGAAATTAAAACTGTCATTCTTTAGCTTATCATTCCTTATTACCCTTCCTCCTACAAGACGTTACCCTGGAAGATTCCTCCAGATAGTCGAGACTCTCCGAGAAGAAGGGGACAGCTCATTTCCTGCCGCCCTTGAGACGGGACCGATTGGCCACAGTTCGCCCCGGGGTGCCTCTTCCAGTCTGTCACCTGGCACAAAGGACACGCTAACATTACCCTCAGGTCTGGAGCGAATCACGAGATGAGGGTATGCTGTTTGCAAACAGGGTGCCTTCCTTACCTAGCCATCTGCATTAGTTGGTCTATATGGTCCTTGTCTTTTTTTGTCTCCGTTTCTCCGCCGTACGCCGTACACCACAACTTAAAATTATGTGATTCACTGATAACTCGGTTACTATTATTGATAATAGAGACAAAACGTAAGGTGTTCTGGAATCAGGAAAATTTATTTGAATAAAAATAAAAGGAAAGAGTTGATAAGGCCTAGTATAAATGTTTTTGGTTAATTTTTTTTTATAATATAATTTTATTGTTTTTTACAACTGTATATACAAATACAATAAGTAAAATGGCTGAATTACAATAACAGGCATGAATAGACATGTATAGAATCTACCCAGTGGTAGTACTTCAAAGTTTATTTTATGAGCAGGTCTCGAGGTCACCGTCTTTTCAGGCGCCTCGGAGGATTACCGGGAATATATGTAGGTGAGAGGTTACGGGCAAGCGGGTTCGTGTGGGCAGGTTGTTTGGAATTAAATTAGGTGTATCTATCGCGGGCCAAGTCTGTAACCAGTGAGATATTTAGGTCTCTATGGATGAGTTTATTAGTTACAAAGTAAGGAGCATTGAGGATTTTGTATTGCAAGGATTGCATGCGGGAGGAGTTTGATAGCTTAGTGGACCCCCTTAGCTCAATGCCATAGGTCCAAATAGGTCGGATAATCGTGATGTAAATGAGTTTTTTGTACTAAATAGAGAGTTTTGATCGTTTGTCAAGTAAGTGTTGTAGTAAGCGGTATCTGCAGGCAGTTTCTTGTCATTTTAGTCTAGTGTGAGAATTCCAAGTAAGGTGCTTGTCTAGATGGAGTCCAAGGTAGCGGATCTGTTCAACAGGGATTAATGGAATGTTCCAAAGGATAAAGTAGGACAGGTATTCATAGGCTTGCGGCGAAGGGTAAAGGTAATTTGATGGGATTTATTGGGATTGATTTTAATTCTCTAGTTATGACAATATTCTTCAATGGATTGGATGTGAGACTGTAGGAATTGTGATGCAACCGTTGGGACACTACTTACGGATAACACACATGTGTCATCAGCGTAAGTAGTGAGAACAGTGCTAGGATGAATAGGAATGTCAGCTGTATAAACGGAATAAAGGATCGGGCCTAAGATGCTACCTTGAGGTACACCTGCGGACTGAGAAAATATGGATGAGTATGAAAGGTTATGGTTGACTTTGAAAGTTCTATCTGAGAGGTAAGAATCAATAATTAGGAACTATGTAGGAAAGAGGAATTTCCGGAGTTTGTATAGCTGGGAGCCAAACTTTTGGTTAATTATTTTCAAAAATTATCTCCCCTCAAAATTTGTATCCAAACATCCAATTAAAAAAATAGTAAATAACATTGATTAAATGTCTGTTTACTGTTCAAATTAATAAATAACAATTTCTATTGTATTCGATAGAGAATCAAATTTTCTACAAAACGAAAAAAGAATCAATGAAATATGTTCAGAAAAAGCAGAGATATGGCGTTTTGAAATTAGGATTGGCGGTAGACCGCTTTCCTTTGAATTATTTATTGTTTTTCATATTAGTTAATTGCCTTTAAACAGCTTTATAAACAGTTATGTAATAATATAGTTATTTGGAAATAATAAACCATTTGCAGCGTTTTTTTTTGTTTTCATTTCACGCCAATTTCGAGTATTTCAAGATTTAAATAAATGTAATTTTTTAAAGGATACTTCATCCATTTTAAGTCAAGTATAGAAAAATAGGTCCAAGAATAACACTTAGCATTGATCTGAGTAACTAACATGGCACAGAATGGGGCCACTATTTTACGTCCCTTTCGAAGGACGGGATAAATAAGGATTTTTTATCCCTATTAAAAATTCATTTGGCCATCTGCAATGTTTGACCTTGGGCATAGAAGGCCACCACACCAAAGGATATCATAGAATTGATGACAAAAATATATAAAGTAGTTCTATAACCCATGAATGGAACAAGGCCTAACTTTGACTCATAATCATCAGGTTTTCTCCGATTTTAGGGTACCCACTTTTAGGAATGTCTCCCTACCCATAGATTACTTCACGGCTGAAATTACAGAACTAATGATTATGAAAAATATACTTAAAAAATCAACTCTTATACGAAATCGCTAGCTATTCTAGAGGCGTCAAATGGCATTGGACTATTTCATCTTCCGTAATAGGCGATTACAATTAACTGAGTATTTTCCTGTCGGGTCGAAATGACACGGATTTTATAAATTCCCTTTAAACCGCGGTGGTGGCGGTAGAATCTTTATGATGTTGGCATTAACTCAACACAGCTCTGCGAATTCCAAACGTGTTACGAAGTCAGACTAAAATGGTTTGTTACTGTTTCAGAATGGGGTCTTGTATGGATGAGTTGGTGATTTTCTTTCTTCTTACTGTAATGTGCAGTATTAAAGTCTTCCAAACTAGTACTCATCACTTAGAGAAACTAAAAAGTACATTCACTGTCGGTTTGCTTTGTTTATTTATTTAACGTCACTTTATACTACTATGGCTAATCGGACGATGCTACAGTGGGAGTCCTAAATTTCGCCTATCCAGGTTTTATTAGGATAAGGATCTTTAACGAGTACCTGACATCGCACAGGCACTTTTGGAAAATGATATTTTAGCTCTTCCGCTATAACAATATTAATTGTTACTGTAGTATTTTGAAATTAGCTATGATGCTTTTCTTTTTAAATTTCACTCATAGAATTTTGCCGGAAAACGTCTTTTATGCTTCTCTATACTCAATTTTTTTGTGGTGGAACAATATAAAAAAAATTAAAAACTCAATTTTTTTTCTGAAATCATTCGTTTTAAGAAACTTATTGTTCTTCGATTATAGAAGAATGTGTAGAAAATTAATTTTTTTAACTGAAAATACATCCTTGATAGAGAAAACCATAGAAAATACTTGAACAGGTGAGATCTTAGGAGAAATGATTAATAGTGGCTAAATAGACAGTGTTATAGACTTAACCTAGCGCGTGTAAAAAAAAAAAAAATCTGGTGCGCGCATCACACGACTTTCATTTACCGCCTTTGCTAAAATCGATTAAAGAATTTTCAAATACAGTTAAAGATAAACATTTGTGAAACTAATAAAAAATTAATTAAATTGAATTTATATAGAAACATGTGTTTAATTAAAAAATCCTATTATTATCTGAAATAATAATCAGTTAAGTTTTATCGGCTTTTCTTTACTCTTTGTTACCTTTTACAAGCTTGTGTCTAAGATAATAAAGTTTCTAAAATCTTTAGCTTTCCAACAGTATATTACACATCTATATTACTGTTGTTACATTCAAAAACGAAAAATTGCATTAAAAAAAAAACATGTTTTCAGTTTTCTCCTATAGTTTTTTATCAAATTCGCTCAACTTGCATATTTTGTTGTTAATTATCAATGCTAACAAGATAATACAGTTATTTTTATAGAATCTACAGAATTAAAGGTTCTTTAGAGGAAGACAATTTAAAATATCAGCATTTAAACTCAGTCATACTATTTCAATCAGAATGAAACCCACATGATATAGAAGACTATTAAATTTTACATCGATATGGCGAGTTTAATCAAAATCATTAGAGCCGTTTTTGAGTATTACAAAGATGTAATAAAATTCATGGTATAAAGTAGATCTTCCGGTTAGCTGATTTCGATAAAAAAGATTCTATAACATCTCGGGCGTATAGTTGTCTTAAAAATGAAATTTCATTTTCATAGGACTTTTCGTTTTCCGCCCGGGAGTCACCACACACACATACACACACAGACACATACATAAATCTTTTTGCGGGACTTGGTTATTTGGACTCAGGGGACCCTAAAACGTGTATTTCCGTTGAAAACTGGAATTCGAAAATTTTCACGATCGCAATACTTTCCCGTACTGTATATAGTAAGTGAAAGTAATAAGCCATGAGGGCAGATTTACCATAGTCAACCGTCTATACCCTTTACCGAGAGTTTGTTTATCAGTAATTTAATAGAAACCATTTTTGTCGCTAGGACCTATTGTTAAGAAGCTATATTTGTTAGAAGTTACATTTTTAATGGGTTAAAAAAAATGTTGCACTAAAAAAACTATAGACCACGTGCCAAAAGACATATTGATGTCAAAAAATGTCCTGCTGAATGTTAGGTTTAGAATGGACGCGAAAGAGCGGCCGACAAGTGGCACAATCTGGTGACCAAGCCGCTAACTAAAAGCGAGGCTGGGGTAATAGACTTATTAGGTCTTCTTGGGTGGTCCCTAATTGCAAAACACTCTCCCTGCTTTTTATTTATTTTCAGTCTTTTTCTTTTCCCCCTTTCCATTCGCTTTTTCTCTTGTTTCCCTTCTCGTTCCCCCTCTTCCCCACCACTCCACCTCCAATCTCCTTCTTATGCTCAACGTTTCGGTAGCTATCGAAATTTCATCAGGTGCTTATTACCGACGCTCGGAACAGGTATGGGAAAAAAAATAAGAAGAAGAAAATAATCCTCGGAACGTTTCTACTTTATAAAGGATTTGTGAAGGTCTCAACTTATGTTAGATTTCTTATCTATATTTATAAAAGAAATTCCAATTCTACTCGATTTTCTGTTCATCGCGGTTTCTCAAAAATGTTATGAAGCTGATATTTTACCTTGAAATTCGTCTTAGTGTCTAGATGTGCAATAAGGCTGGGTTTGGGAAAATTCGTTCTCTAAGTGAATTAAAAAAATATATTTCTAATACGTAAAACAAAATTGGTTTTCCAATAACTCAAAAACTATAAGTACTCATTTTAATGACAATAAAATTTTTGACTATATAGAAGCGAAATCGTCTTGATCTGATCAGTAATAGCATAGATACTAAAATACTTATAACAAATATATTTAGGTATATTTCGTATGTAGGTTTCTATTAAAGTCATATGTTTCATTGTTGTTGGTTTTATAAAATGATCAATAGCCTGAAAAAAGTTTAAGTTATAAAAAGATAATAGAACTTAGTTCTGAATCCTAAAAAAAAAAAATGCGAGCTTATTCAGTTGGAAGGGTACACCCCTGAGTGGCAAAAAATACGCATTTATTTTATATCAATTATTATTATATAAGAGTAATTTTAGTTATGAATGTATTATTCGGAACAGTCTCTTATATTTTATTTATATATTTATTTATCATAACATATATAAACTATGATTATTAAACTATTACGTTTCGAGGTACTTCTTATGCCTCATATTCAGATCTTTAAAAACCATCTAAAATATGATTCAATAAATATTATAAGCAACCATACAAACAATAACAAACATTATCAATAATTTAGAATTCATTTCTCACTTAAAATATCTACAATCTGTTTATAAATTTTTTAAATTAAAATTCTACTTACATTTATTTCCATATTATATCCTAATATAGGTCATTTAATATTGTAATATTATTCATATTAAGTTCCTATATATGAATAATTCTGTCGTTCTGTTAAAATAATCTATTATTTCATTGCCACATAATAATTCCTTCAACATTTTGCTGCCAAACACTTGCAACTATCATGTAGGCTAAATTAGCATTTATCTGATTCCTTTCTTGTATTATTCATTGTTTTCAAATATCCACAATATAATTTTTATCTAGGTTAGAGATTAAATATATATACATATTCACACACACATACACATATATTTTTATTTACATATATAAAAATCTCGTTGTTTTGTTTATTTATTTAACGTCACTTTATGCTACTATGGCTAATCGGACGATGCTACAGTGGGAGTCCTAAATTTTGCCTATCCAGGTTTTATTAGGATAGGGATCTTTAACGAGTACCTGACATCGCACAGGCTCGGGACCACCTTTTAGCGTCCCCTCCGAAGGACGGCGTAACTAAGGATTTTTTACTCCCATTAAAAAATCCTAGGACCACCTGCGGGTTTGAACCCGTGACCTTTAGCATGGGAGGCTGTTACGCTACCCACCCAGCTACAAGTGATCCCTAAAAATCTCGTGTCACAATGTTTGTTCGCGATAAACTCTAAAATTACTGAACCGACTTTGATCAAACTTCGTAAGTATCTGTTATTTGGTCCAACTTAAATGATAGGATAGTTTTTATTACTATTCTAAATGGTTGAAAATATTTTTTTCTAATACGTAAAACAAAATTTGCTTAACTGTGGCAACACTGGTTAAACATGGTAACCTTCCCATATCTTCACACATGTGATTGTTGATTCAAATATAAGTGTGTGTTGATTGTTTCTATGCGTTCTTATTTAAGAAATATACATTCACATTATAGTTTCCAGTTATAATAAAGTACATATTACTATACGGTTTCAGAAAAATTATAAGTACCTTTTTGAATTACTTGATAAGTTATGAGTTGCAAAGGAGTTATGATGATATACAACGGTTATGTTTAAAAGATAAAACGGTATTGTTGAATAATTTGAATGTGGCTACTTGGTACTGGTATGTAATTGTAACATTGAGTAAATAAAATTGATATCTGACATGAAATAATAATCTTTTATTTGTCATAAAAAGAGTAGTTCATTGCTATTCACCTGTATTTATTTTATATTACCTCATTCACATAGTCACTATCAACATCTTTCGTAATTTGTAGCAATTTTAATTTAAATTATTTGAATCACCAAACCGCAAACAAAGATAAAGAAGTGCAGTTTTTGTTCTATTTTTGCAATGTGTTTCGATATTAGAAACAAGATATTTATAGTTACGTTGGATTAATTATAGTAATAGGTTAAGTTGTTTTTCAATCACTTTCCTCATCAACCCTAAATCTAACTTTAACCTAATAAGTTGCCATTTTATTCTGTTAAATATACAATAGCGATCCAGTAGAAGTAGGCATAGCCAAAATTACTCAATATCTTTTAGCTGTAACGTAATCGTGGTATTTAGTCACGTTTGTAACATAAATGTGTCTGATATACACTGATCCAACGAGTGGGAATATTTTAGCTTGAAAACAACTTTGATAAATGTAATTTTTAAAAATATAATATTTATATTTCTTGAAAATGTATACGTCTTATAATGATGGAGTAGTTGTTGACCATTTTGACTAAATGTTAAAGAAGTTTGTTGAGGGTGAAGCCACCAAGAAAATACAACAGTCAGAAAAACATAAAATAAGTGTTTTTTATTGGTAGTTCCTTTGTTACCACATCCCCAAACAACTGCACAATCATATGCGTTTATAATCACTACTCATAAACGCATTCGTGCAAAATTAAAATAAAATAAAAAGACAAATTAAACTATTTGCAATCAAAGCCGCGGGTTACAGCTAGTTTTAGATAATAATATAATATAAACATATATAATATAATATATAATAACATATGTATGATATACCGTTGGACAGCTAAAGATTTTAGAAAAAAATATTATTATACTCAAGCTTTTGAAAGTTAATGGAGAGTGATGAAAAGCCGATAAAACTAACTGATTATTTTAGATAATAATATAATAGATTTTTTGATAAAACACATGTGTATACAGAACTTCAATTTAATTAATTCTTTATTAGTTTCACTCATTTTTATCTCTCTACATTTGGAAATTCTCCAATCGATTATAAAAACGGTGGCAAGTAGAAGTCGTGTGTTGCGTGCACCAGATCTTTAGATTCGATAAAATTAACCATATCATATTGTAGTAAAATAACCTTGTTATTATGTATATAAAACAGGTAAATACACAACGATTTTCATAACCAACAAAAGGAGAAAAGAGTAATACTATTTTTTTTTTAGGAAATTTTTTGTTTCCAAATACAAGATTAGTTACTTAGATGTATAATATACCGTTCAAAACCAAAGAATTGGAGCGAAAATGTTACTTTATATTACACATTCGTGGAAGGTAATGGGAAGTGAAGATTGTTATATCATTTAATCTAAAACACATGTTTCCAACGAAACTGAATATGATTTTTTAATTTTTACTTTCACTTACTATATATAATAAGGGAAAGTATTGCGATCGTGAAAATTTTCGAATTACAGTTTTCAACGGAAATACACATTTTAGGGTCCCCTGAGTCCAAATAACCAAGTCCAAACTTCCTTGCGGAAACAATAAGTTCTATGAAACTGAAATTTCATATTTAAGACAACTATACGGCCGAGACGTGACAAAACTTTTTTCATCAAAATGAGCTTACCAGAAGAGGCACTTTATACCATGCATTTTTTTTTTTTTTTTTCGATTTTCTCGAAAACGGTTCCGACGATTTTGATTAAACTCGCTATATCGATGTAAAATTTAATGGGCTTTATTATCATGTAGGTTTTATTCTGATTAAAATGGTCTGACAGGGCTTAAATGCCGATATTTTAAATTTTCTTCCCCTAAAGTACCTTTAATTTTGTAGATTCAATAATAATAACTAGATTATCTTGTTAACGCTGATTAAAAACTGGTAAATATATAAATTGAATAAATTCGATACCCAACTAAAGGAGAAAACAGAAAAAATATTTTTTTAATGCAATTTTTCGTTTTTGAACATAAGAGCAGTAATATACATGTATGATATACCGTTGGAAAGCTAAAGATTTTAGAAATATTATCATCTCATACACAAGCTTTTAAAAGTTAATAGAGAGTGATGAAATGAACATAAAACTAACTGATTATTTTAGATAATAATATAATAGATTTTTTAATAAAACACATGTTTCTATACAAATTCAATTTAATTAATTCCTAAATAGTTTCAAGTATTTTTATCTCTGTTTTTGAAAATTCTTTCATTGATTTTAAAAATGGAGGTAAGTGAAAGTCATGTGTTACCCGCACCAGATTTTTTTAAATAAGCAATCGTTTTTAGTTAATTAAGAGGTTGGTACATGACACGGATCTTGGTTTTACGAACAATCGAATATTAAAACAACCCAAGTTAACTAAACCGCGTAACTGGATGGCTGATGGTGGTAACTACCAATAGGGACAAGAACCACTAACCACTATCCATTATATTATCGAGACTAACCCCAACACAGCACCCTCCACCCTAACTCTCTCCCCTAGGGCCATTTAAAAACATTAGTTTTTCTGATTAACTTCACCCTCCCTTTATTGATTTCTTTTATTTCCTTATCTTTCTTCTTTTTTTTTTTTTCCTCTCACCCCTGGTTATTTTCTGGAGCAGTGAGCAATGCCCACTTTACGATCTATTCTTTGACTTAATCGCCTGTGAACGAGAAGTTTTACTTTATTCCGAAACTTATATCGACTCCTGCTGTGTAGAATCGATAATTGTGGCTGAATGGAATAGATAAGTAGGTAATTAGAATTATAGAATAGAAATCGCTTGGATTGATTGTCACTTTAACGTACCTTTTTAACATAAAAACCTTTATAATGTTTTATAAACTCTAAAAATGAGAGGAAAATCCGGCGCACAAATTAATTAATTAATTTGATAAAATCCCCAATTTAGGTGGACAAAAGGCAAGTCAAAATTTTGGAATTTTTCAGTGCTCCACCTTTTTATTATTAGTTGGCAAGACCATTAATACTAATATTTCCCGCTATACCGTGTTTACAAATAAATAGTAAATGAGTGAACCATTTCTCTTCACACAAGTGCCTAATAACAGGCAATGGGATTATCTTTATTCGATGGTCATTTATTGTGTTCAAGGTGTGTATTGTGTAAAAGGTAGCTTAAAGTCCTTTTTCTTTTATTTAACAATGGACATTTAAGACACTATATAACCCCCAAGTTACCCCAAGGATTTGTTTCATCAATCCTTCTAATCTTTAAATATTACATAGAATTTTTGCGATTTTTCGCGTTTTGGGTAATACATAATTTTTTTCAGACATAAAACTCCGAATCAAAAGTTTTACAATCTATAATTTGAAGAGTTTCCTAAATGATATAAAATACATCTATTTGCAGGTTTGAGCAACTCCGAGCCATAATTAGATTTTTTCTATAATTTTTTCCGTATTCTGGTACTTCAAACGTAAAATGTAGGGAAGTTTTAGATTTTAACAAATAAATTTGATGTTTGACCACAGTGCGCTCGCCGATCGTGTCAAAAAATTAATTAATTTTTATCATTTTTTCCTATTGTTTTTCATCTCCCCACCCCAAAGGTTAAATATGGACAAGCTTCAGAATTTTGTCCACCTAAATCGGTCATATTTTTCACTGAGCTGCAGTAGAGTGTATTTTATAAGGTCTATTCTGGGTCTTGAACAGCTGTCAATCGGCCATTTCTGTTCTTTTAATTCAGGGAACCTTAAAATAATAATAATAATAATAGGCTTACCGAACCCGAAGATTCGATGCTGATACCACTAAACTCTGCCTGCACAGACTTGTCCAATGTTCACCGTTCAAGCCCAAGCCCCCGAGATCAGCCTTAACGCAATCCTCCATCGACGTTTCGGCCTACTTTTCGGACGCCTACCAGTCGGATCAGCGAATACCAACTTTCTCGGAATCCGATTCTCACCGAGCCCAACAACTTTACTCGCCCATTTGAGTCTCCGCGATGCTATCAACTCAATTATATTCACAGTGTACAAACTCCGCAATTCCGCGTTGTGCAACCTTCTAAACTCTCTCTTCGGACCAAATATTTTACGCAGTTTCTTATTTTCGAAAGCCGTTGTTCATCCTTCAAAGTAAGCGGCCACGTTTCACATCTGTTAAGAACCGTCGGAAGAATAATAGTTTTATAAATTCTAACCTTTAAGTTTTTAGACAGAAGCCGCGAGCTAAATAATTTAGCAACTGAATAATAACACGCATTTCCCGCCTTTAACCGGGACTTTATTTCTTCCTGAATTTCATTTTTTCTTTTTATCATTGAACCTAAGTACTTGAATTTCTCTACGTGTTCAAAAGTATGCCTCGATATATCAATATCACCAAGATCGTCACCATTTCTGCTACTAATCATATATTTCGTCTTATCGGTATTTAATTCGAGAACTATTTGTTTACCGGTTTTTATTAACACACTTGTATTTAGTTGTATGGTTTCCGTGTCTTCATCTAGCAGTACCAAATCATCGGCATACCCCAAAACCGGAATCTTATCGCCCATATTTAAATATTTCTCGGTTCACGTCACTTTTTCTATGACATATTCTAAACCTATATTAAATAAAACAGGTGAAAGGGAACTTTAAAAAGCATATGAAAATAAAAATTTTAATTTATAGAAAATAATCTGGTGCGGGCCACACACGACTTTCACTTACCTCCGTTTTTAAAATCAATGAAAGAATTTTCAAATACATATAGAGATAAAAATACGTGAAATTATTAAGGAATTAATCAAATTCAATTTATATAGAAACATGTATTTTATTACAAAATCTATCATATTATTATCTAAAATCATCAGTTAGTTTTATCTTCTTTTCATCACTCTTCATTAACTTCTAAAAGCTTGTGTATGAGATGATATTTTTTCTAAAATCTTTAGCTTTCCAACGGTATATTATTAATGTATATTACTGCTCTTATGTTCAAAAACGAAATATTGCATTAAAAAAATATTTTTTTCTGTTTTCTCCTTTAGTTGGGTATCGAATTTATTCAATTTATATATTTACCTGTTATTCATCAGCGTTAACAAGATAATCTAGTTATTATTATTGAATTTACAAAATTAAAGGTACTTTAGAAGAAGAAAATTTAAAATATCGGCATTTAAGCCCTGTCAGACCATTTTTATCCAAATAATGATATTAAAGCCCATTAAATTTTACATCGATATAGCGAGTTTAATCAAAATCGTCGGAACAGTAACAGCAAAATGCATGGTATAAAGTGCCTCTTCTGGTAAGCTCATTTTGATGAAAAAAGTTTTGTCACGTCTCGGGCGTATAGTTGTCTTAAATATGAAATTTCAGTTTCATAGGACTTACCGTTTCCGCCCGGGAGTTACCACACACACACACACACACACACACACACAGACACACACACACACACACAGACCTTTTTGCGGGACTTGGTTATTTGGACTTAGGGGACCCTACAAAGTCTATTTCCGTTGAAAACTGGAATTCGAACATTTTCACGATCGCAATACTTCCCCTTACTATATATAGTAAGTGAAAGTAAAAATATACATCAGTAATGTTCTGTTTTTCTATAATTTTAAAATTTTATTTTCATGAAGTTTTTAAGGTTCCACGAATTAAAAGAACAGAATGGCCCATTGACAGCTGTTCAAGACCCAGAATACACATTATAAAATACACTTTACTGCCGCACAGTGAAAAATATGAACGATTTAGTTGGAAAAAATTCTGAAACTGAAAAAAAACACATTTCTGGTTAATGGACAGCTCTTTAAGACCAAAAAACACTTTAGAAAGTCACTCTATTGCCAGATTATCCTCTTAATTTTTGAGAATCCACTTTTTTGGAACTAAGTACTGACAATCTTTCAAAATATTTTCCCAGAACCGCCTAACTGTTTCAAAGCGAGGCAAGAGGGTAACGAATTGAAAAAAGTCACGTTTTCGGGATTGCTTAGGGCGAAGAATAATCAACAAAATATTTCAAGAAACACGAAAGATGTTGAAGATACTATTTTATGGCGTTGAAAAGTAAAATTCAGGTTGGGAAAGTTTCTGTTAAATATTGTTCCATATTTCACGAGAAACGTTATTTGGAAGTTCTATTAAGAATTTTCATGACAAAGCTATTTAATATTTCAAAATCTATTACAATCCAGGAAAGTTCATGATGTTGAAAGTATATAACAAAGATATATATATTAAAAATAAAATACAATGTAACAAAAGAGTGGGATATGATGAATCAATGATAAAATAAATACCGCTGCATATTATTACACAATGATTTATTATTTCCAAATTCATATAGCTGTTTAAAGGCTGTTAACTAATAAGAAAAGCAATAAATAATCCAAAGGAAAATTGTCAATCAACATTACTAATTTCAAAACAATACATCACTTCATAATGGCCTCCCCCGCAAAAGGTCCCGGGTTCAAACCCGCCCTAGGTTTTTTTAATTAGAGTAAAAAATCCTTAACTATGCCATCCTTCGAAGGGGACGTTAAAAGGTGGTCCCGAGCCTGTGCGATGTCAGGTACTCGTTAAAGATCCCTATCTTAATAAACCTGGTATGTTTGTGGCTATTCCGCCCTAGCTCGGCCTCCACTGGCTTACACCAGTGAAGCGCTGAGTGAGAGGCGCTGGGATCTCTTGGATTCGGCTTCTCCCCCCACTTGTGGAGGGAGCAGCCGAGTCTAGGGTCCCTTTAGCAGATTGTATATATTGTATATAGTTAAGATTGCTTGTATGATTTTTATTTATTTCCCAACTTGTATTTATCTCTACTTCAGGTTGTTGTTTTTATTTGTTTCTTGCTGTTTTTATTAATTGTTATTTTTTTTGTATATATTTGAGTTTATTCATTTCCGATTTTATGTAATTTGGCCTTATCATTATTTTCTCTATATATTGTATGAATGTGTACTACATCACTATTACTACTGTTCGTTATGTAACAAATTGTAATACTTCTCAATAAAAAAAAAAAAAAAAAAAAAAAATTAAACCTGGATAGGCAAAATTTAGGACTCCCACTGTAGCATCGTCTGGTTAGCCACAGCAGCATAAAGGGACGTTAAATAAATAAATAAACTATAGATATATGTCTGCAAATCCCTGAACCTATTTAAATGACTTTTTTTTCGTTTTGCAGAAAATTCAATTCTCTATCGAATAGCACTAACAACTAAATTGGTATTTATCTTCAAAAATAACTGGGTTAAGGGCGTATATATATATATATATATATATATATATATATATATATATATATATATATATATATACTTTTTTTTCTGTTTTATAATTAATTGCGGTGTACTGATTCTAAAACTCTCTAGATTTTTTTCTCTATCTTAAAAAATAACGGAGTTACAATATTTGTTTTTCTTTTTTTTATTCGTCACGTTGTCCTGATCCTAAAACTCACTACAATTGTTTCTCTATATTCAGAAATAACTGAGTTATTAAATAAAATAATTTTATTTCCCATCACTGTTTTAAAACTAAACGGCGGATATCAACGTCTAGGTGTTATGATCATCGTCGGATTCACGAGTATTTTTGTAGCCAGTTTAAGAAAAATTGGTCGAGTAGTTTAAAAAAAAAAAAAACCTTAAACAGCGTACCGCGGACGGCGGACAAACGGATTTTTTTTATTCGTTATTCGGATTCTACGTATCTTGAAACGCGAGCCTTCAAATTTTGAGGGGGGAAGAGGGTATTTTTTTTTATATCGATTTTAAAGGTTATTATTTATAATAATAAACCAAAATCTCATCGAAATTGACACGGTGATCTGGAAGACTCAAAGAATTCTGGTCGTTCTTCAATTGTTGATGATGAACAAATTCAAAAAATATCTGAAACATGGTTACATTTAATAGATCGAAATGGATCGTATAAAAGTAGCTAGCTGTACCTCGCGGCTTTGCACGCGACTATTTCATTTTTACTTTAGTAAGGGGAAGTATTGCGATCGTGAAAATTTTCGAATTCCAGTTTTCAACGGAAATACACGTTTTAGGGTCCCCCGAGTCCAAATAACCAAGTCCCGCAAAAAGGTCTGTGTGTGTGTGTGGTAACTCCCGGGCGGAAACGGTAAGTCCTATGAAACTGAAATTTCATATTTAAGACAACTATACGCCCGAGACGTTACAAAACCTTTTTCATCAAAATGAGCTTACCAGAAGAGGCACTTTATACCATGCATTTTGCACCTTTTTTCGATTTTCTCGAAAACGGTTCCGACAATTTTGATTATACTCGCAATATCGCTGTAAACTTTAATGGGCTTTAATATCATGTAGGTTTTATTTGGATAAAAATGGTCTGACAGGGCTTAAATGCCGATATTTTAAATTTTCTTCTGCTAAAGTACCTTTAATTTTGTAGATTCTATAATAATAACTAGATTATCTTGTTAACGCTGATGAAAAACAGGCAAATATATAAATTGAATAAATTCGATACACAACTAAAGGCGAAAACAGAAAAAATATTTTTTTAATGCAATTTTTCGTTTTTGAACATAAGAGCAGTAATATACATGTATGATATACCGTTGGAAAGCTAAAGATTTTAGAAAAAATATCATCTCATACATAAGCTTTTAGTAGAGTTAATAGAGAGTGATGAAATGAACTTAAAACTAACTGATTATTTTAAATAATAATATAATAGATTTTTTAATAAAACACATGTTTCTATATAAATTCAATTTGATTAATTCCTTAATAGTTTCACGTATTTTATCTCTAACTGTATTTGAAAATTCTTTCATTAATTTTAAAAATCGAGGTAAGTGAAAGTCGTGTGTTGCCCGCACCAGATTTTTTTTTTTTTATTGCTTCGAATTAAGATAGTTGTTTATAATAACTTTGTTAGGTGAGGTTATAGAATATAAATATACCTGAGGTAGCAGTGAGTAAAACTTTTAACTATGTCTATGTATGACAAATGAATGATTATTTTTGATTGTCAGATATCAATTTTATTCATTTTAATGTACAATAACATACCAGTATAAAGTAGGGATTATCCATACCCGTGATTATTTAATACTGACATTTTTACTTTAAAACCTTATCATTCTATACCATCGTAATTTCTATGTAACATAAATCCGTATTTTTTCCGCTTGGGGCTGTACTCTTCCAACTGAATAAGCTCGCATTTTTTTCTAGGATTCAGAACTAAGTTCTATTATCTTTTCAAAACTTGAACTTTTTTCACCCTATTGATCATTTTAAAAAAACAACAACAATAAAACATATGATTTTGATAGAAACCTACACACGGAACATAGCTATGAAACAAAATTTTCCTAAATATATTTGTTATAAGTATTTTAGTATATATGCTATTACTAATCAGATCAAGACGATTTTGCTTCTAGGTAGTTAGAAATTTGATCGTCATTCAAATGAGTACTTATAGTTTTTGAGTTATTCGAAAAACAATTTTGTTTTACGTTTTAGAAAAATATTTTTTTAAATCACATAAAGACGTTTTCCCAAACCCAGCCTTATTGCACATCTAGACGGTAATAGGAACCTCCAGGAGAAATTTCAACTTCACAACCATAGTCGTTTTTGAGAACTGCGATGACCAGAAAATCGAGTGAAATGGGACTTTCTTTTATAAATATAGTTAAATATATACTACGAAAAATCCGCTACGAACTTTACAACCCAATATATATATATATATATATATATATATATATATATATATATATATATTATATATATTAATTCTCTTATAAACTGCTAAATAGAGATTGATATGAATATTTCACTCCTATCTGATCCCGTGAAACAGCTGACCGCTACAGAGAAACATTAAACCGTGAATTGAAAGACATGAAATCGCTCAAGTTCGTTGAAGAGAGAGGAGGTTCCAGATTTTAATTTTCTCTAAATATATTCTCCGTAACGACGGCTTCACAACATGATTAATCGAACCGATCTTGAAGCGGAATGTCGTAAGAAAGTCGTCAGATAGAAAATCATAACTTGTCGCTAACCTGTTATTTAAAGATCGCTAGCGGCTTCCAGATTATCTTGTACTAATAAATTAATTTTGTCATCGAAAATAATCTTTAATATCCCTCTGAGCTAATGTTAATTTTTGCCCTTTCAATATTTATGCTAAGTGAGCCTCATTTCGAAAGCTGATTGAGTGATAAAATTAATTAGGTTAATAAAATGGTCTTGAGTGTGGAAAAATCGTTATGAAATATTATATTAAAACGATTTTAGATTGTTTAACCTTAAATTGTGGAGCTAATATTCAAAAAGTACTGGGTTTTTTTTTATTATTTTTTTTTTTTACTAAATTTATATTTTGACATATTTATATTCTAATCGGTTCTAATTTTTTAAGTATAAAAATCCGATGTTATTTCATAAAATCTGACAACACAAACTTGTACTTTTCACTCCTATTATTTAAAAACAAATAAAGAATTATAAATACACAGTTAAAGTATAAAAAATAGTGAAATATTAAGATTTTATTTATTTATTACTAAAATAAACGGTGTTTCTTTAAAAAAATGTCTATTAATATTATTAAATTAATCTTTAGTTTTTATGTTATTTCATCGACAACTAATTTTTAACGTTTTGAAATATTTTTTGAATCAATAGAAGATTTTTTCTCAAAATCTTTTCCCTTCCAAGGTCATGTCATACATGTTATTATACATCTTTTGTAAAACGAAAAATTCATTAAAAAATATTTTTTTTAGTTAATACCCTTTATATAAGGTATCGAATTTATACAATTTATATATTATTACTATTTTATAAGTATATATAATAATATAGTTATTATTATAATCTACAAAATTAAGGATATTTATGGGAAGAAAAATTTTAAAATATCGCATTTTAAGAGCATGTCACCATTTTTATCTCTACATGATTGTAAAGCTCATTAAATGAACATCGATATCGATTTGAAAAATGTCGAGAACGTTTTCGAGAAAATCGAATAAAGTGTGCAAAATGATGTATAATGTGCCTCTTTTTTGTAAGCTACATTTTTGATGAAAAAATTTTGCATCCCTCGGCGTAATTTGTATTTATTGAACTTTCAGTTTCATGAGGACCTTCGTTTCCGAGGATTATAAAATAAGGAATATTTTGTGGGAACTGTTATATTTACTAGGCCCTAAAAGATGATTTGTTGAAAATTGTGGAGTTGAAAATAGTCGAAAATAATTTCCTTTACTATAATATAGTAATAAATAGTTAAAAACAGCAATCCTTTAATTTAGATTTGTATTTCACTTATGTATATAACCAATAATAATCTTATTTTTTTTTTTTTTTTTTGTCTCCCCTACCATCGCCTTTGAAAGCATACGGATTTTTGGACTAAGGGGTGAGGGCTAGGGATAAATGCTGAAATAAAAGTCCCACACAGTACCAGTCTCGAACTTGTAATTGTTTGGTTTTCAAATTATTTTGGTCCTCTGTGTTGCTAACAGAAAAAATATTTTCTTAATGAAATTTTTTGTTTTTGAACATAAGAGCAGTAATATACATGTATGATATACCGTTGGAAAGCTAAAGATTTTAGAAAAAATATTATCTTATACTCAAGCTTTTAACAGTTAATAGAGAGTGATGAAAAGAATATAAAACTAGCTGATTCTTATAGATAATAATATAATACATTTTTTAATAAAACACATGTTTCTGTAGAAATTCAATTTAATTAATTCTTTAATAGTTTCACGTATTTTTATCTCTTACTGTATTTGAAAATGTCTTCATTGATTTTAAAAATGGAGGTAAGTGAAATTCGTGTGTTGCTCGCACCAGATTTTTATAATGTCTAGTCTGTCTTCATTTTTTATGTATGTTCCATTATGTACGAATCATGTATTTATTGAATTCTGTATTGATTATCTTATCCGATGAGAATGTATGGAAACAGATATGAAAGGATAACGCACCGGCTGATAGAGGGATATAAATTGAAGCTAATAAAGGATATTCCATTGACTAGATACTGTAATGGATGTTGACACAGCCAACCAGATCTTCAGTCAATTGTGTCTCATCTTCTTCCATCCCATGAATTAAGAGATATAATAAATCATAAATCATTACAATTGGAGATAATAACGAGAGATTTATCGCCATGAGCAACTTAATCCTCACCAATAACGTGGCATGCATTCGGTGGCATGCCATCTGTAAACATCTGTCTCTCCTTCGAGCTCTTTGTATGAGCCTGCCCTGGCCCGTATAGTACATGTAATTTATGATTGATAAACAATTAGCAATCAGTGATGGCATTAGAGAGAAGGGGAATGTATTCTCTCACCCCTAAATAATAAAAAAAAAAAAAAATTATGGCTTCAAATACCACTTCTCATAAATTATTAATTAGTATCTGTAATAGGGATTTTATTTTTGAACTTTTGATCTTATACTTTTATTACAATAATAATAAGGGAAGTATTGCGATCGTGAAAATTTTCGAATTCCAGTTTTCAACGGAAATACGCGTTTTAGGTGGTCTGTCCCAAATTGGTGTGTGTGTGGTAACTCCTGGCGGAAAACGGTAAGTCCTATGAAACTGAAATTTCATATTTAAGACAAATATACTCCCAAGACGTTACAAAACTTTTTCATCAAAATGAGCTTACCATAAGAGGTACTTTATACCATGGTTTTGCAACATTTTTTCGATTTTCTCAAAAACGGTTCCGACGATTTTGATTAACTCGCTATATCGATGTAGAATTTAATGGCTTTAATATCATGTAGGTTTTATTCGGATTAAAATGGTCTGACAGGGCTTAAATGCCGATATTTTAAGATTTCTCTCTAAGTACTTATTTGTAGATTCAATAAAAATAACTATATTATCTTGTTAACGCTGATGAAAAACAGGCAAATATATAAATTGAATTAATTCGATACCCAACTAAAAGGAGAAAATAGAAAAAATATTTTTTTAATGCAATTTTTCGTTTTTGAACATAAGAGCAGTAATATACATGCATGATATACCGTTGGAAAGCTAAAGATTTCAGAAACAATATTATCTCATACACAAGCTTTTAAAAGTTAATAGAGAGTGATGAAATGAACATAAAACTAACTGATTATTTTAGATAATAATATTATAGATTTTTTAATGAAACACATGTTTCTATATAAATTTAATTAAATTAATTTTAATAGTTTCGCGTATTTTTATCTCTGTTTTTGAAAATTCTTTCATTGATTTTAAAAATGGAGGTAAGTGAAAGTCGTGTGTTTCCCGCACCAGATTTTTTAGTAAATGATCAAATTTCGTTGTAAAAAAATTGTAAATCGGTCTGGGTTTGTCATTTTACACTTTCTATACCGGAGTGCGCTGAGACTCTGTTTACGCTGGAGAGATAAGATGGACACTAGGCACCTGACACTCTTCTAGGTACGAAACCCAGCTGTCAGATAGTAATTTGACGATTTGATAGTTATGATATTAGGTTTTGTCACATGAAATGTCCGTTTTCAGGGTAAAGTGTTTTTATTAAAATAGGATATGAAGACAAGATCATTTTATTCGAAGTATTAACTTCTTTTTCTAAACATTTTTCCCAACGTGACACCAACTTTTTTATCCCCGAACTGAAAAACTCTGATCTTTGAAGTGAAACAAAATCTGAAAACCCACTTTTCACTTGATCATCATTTTCAAAAAGTTTTCCTTTGAAGAGGATATCTAAATTCCTGAACAGGTGGTAATCTGTTGGAGACAAGTCGGGAGAATATGGGTTCTTTTTATTTTTGCACGGTATGTTTTGAAACATGGGGTCTTGCTGCGCTCAGTGAGGTCATGAGGTACCCATGTATGAAGCTTTTTTACTTTTCCAAAACACTTTAAATGACTGGAAACGGAAGATGCACTTGTATTTAGTTGTGCTGAGAGTTCTTTAACTGTTTGGTAGGAGTTTCCTTCTACTGCTTTCCAAGTCGGTATCCCCAGCTGAAAAGTTAGCAACGGCGAATGGGCCGTTCATTAACTCTCCCTTTCCAAACGCCTTGCAAAATACTAGTGGTTTCAGCTGCTAAATGGCCGAGTTTAAACTCGTACAAAAATAGTGCTCGAAAATCACGTGTTTTCATGTTCATATTTGGAGGTATACTAAAAAGTAGGTAATTGATTGGAAAGATGATGTTTATAATACAAAGGTAGAGGATTAGTAACCGTTTACTTTAAATATGTAAACATTCGGAAGAAAACAACAGAGACCTGCGAAATCCTTTATGTATTTCAGAAACTATAAAAACGGACATTTCATGTGAAACAACCCAATATATACTACACATAAAGGTAATCGTATCAAGAATTTGTAAAATCCATATTTCTGAAAAATCCTTTCAACGGTGTTCGTATAATTGATTGTAAGATCTGTGACAGTCACTCAAGATAGGTACCTGACCCTTCGGAATAAGGAAACAGAGAACAATAGACGGTGACAGTAAGGAATGATAGAAGGCGACAGTGACTATCAATTAGAAGATGGTATTGGCCATCATTTGTTAGCTCACCCCGCGTGGCAGCCCCTGATAGTGGATTACACCCCACAATCCAGGGATTACCCCCGCATGAACCCCATGGACCACCCTCTTACGTATTACACCCTTATTATTAACACCCACTAGTTCTTCACGGGATTAACTAAATTAATCTTTTTCCCTCTCTGCTCTATCGGTTCCGCATCTAGCCTCATCCGATCCCTCGCCCAACACCTTTTCTCACGGCTATTACTCACTCTGTGATTATGGAATGTAATCTAAACTAATTTCATTATCAATATCTGGTGCGTCCACTCACACAGCTTTCCTTATCGCTTTATTATCATGATTCTCAAAAGGCACTAAAGGACATTTTTATCTAAATTGATATTTTGGCATATTTGTATAATTATGGTTTAGTTTTATTTAAATCTGTCCTCAGGGAAAAAATATCGGTGAATCCTATGGGAAATGACATAGACAGAACACAGTCCTGCCATAAATATTGTTACAAGAAAATATAGACATATTTCAACAGACAAATTAACTTTTTCAAAAGCTTTATTGGGAAATATTGGGTTGCGTCACATGAAATGTCCATTTTCAAGGTAAAGGATTTTTATTAAAAATACGATATGAAAACAAAATAATTATATTCGAAGTATTTACCTTCTTTTTCCAACGTGACACCAACTTTTTTTATCTCCGAACTGAAGAACTCTGAGCTTTGAAGTGAAACAAAATCTGAAAACGCACTTTTCACTTGTTCATCATTTTCAAAAAGTCTTCCTTTGACGAAGTTGTCTATTTAGAATTTTCCTGAATCTTCTTGCCGCTCAGTGAGATCATGAGGTACCCATGTATCGAGCTTTTTTACTTTCCCAATACACTTTAAATGTCTGGAAACGGTAGATGCACTTGCATTTAGTTGTGCTGAGAGTCCTTTAACTGTTTGGTAGGGGTTTCCTCCTACTGTATGTTTGAGGACATCGTTGTCTATTACGGACGGAGGTCTTCCTTGGGGTAAGTTTTCCAAGTCGGTATCCCTAGCTGAAAACTTAGCAAACTAACGGCTAATGGTCCGTTCTTTAACACTCCCTTCCAATTATTTCTTGCAAATATTTCTAGCGGCCTCAGCTGCTGAATGGCCGAGTTTAAACTCGTACAAAAATATTACTCGAAAATCGCGTGTCTCCATGTTCATATTTGGAGGTATACTAAAAAGTGGGTAATTGATTGGGAAGCTAATGTATATAATAGAAAGGTAGAGGATTAGTAACTGTTTGCTTTAAATATGTAAACATTCGGAAGAAAACAACAGAGACCTGCAAAATCCTTTATGTATTGCAGAAACTATAAAAACGGACATTTCATGTGAAAAAAAACCAATAAAATAAATTTCTATAGAGACTAAAGCAAATAAGAAATTACTCAAAATGGCCCCATTTTGCCTTGACACAGGCATTTTAAGGCTAGTAACATGATATAGTTAATCTTTCGGAATGTACGAAATTAAAGGTACTTTAGAGGAAGAAAATACAAAATTCGCCATTTAAGCCCTGTCAGGCTATTTCAATCTGAGTAAAACTGTTGTTTTCTATACAAGATTTGTTTTTAAATTCTTTTCTCCCCCAAAATTAAAAATTTACTATTCCCACTTACAGTTTTGATGATTGCGTTGATAGTACATTTTAATATGTTTTATTTCATGTTGAAAATCCCTTGTTTCTCATTGGATGTTACACTGTTGGATGTATATCAAATGTGTTCCCTCATAGCTTAGAGATCAGGCAGGACATGCGCGGTGCAATTTTCCGAGTCCAGAAAAGAACGAAAGAAATGTACAGCGCATGATCTGAGAGACCATTTTTTTATTTTTTATTTATTTGACAAGTAGGAATATATTGTAACATTGATGACCATTACGAAAAACATCCTTCAGGATTCTTCGGAATTCGTGAGCGAAGAAACCTCACAGTGAAGGCACTCCTTGGTGTGGAAGATCTGCTAAATAAGTAGGTCTCTGCTCCAGAGGCGTTTCAGTCTCCTTGGTGGGTTTTGTGGTAGTTTATCAGTCAGTAATGTTTGTACCAGTAGGTTTGGATGTCCAGCGAGTGAGTCGTGAAAATGTTTGTAATATTTTTTAATGATATCCGTTACGATTGGTATGTTGAGGTCTTTGTGTAATGATTTATTGGTTACGTAAAAGGGACAGTGAGTGATGAAGCGGAGGAATTTAGATTGAAAGATTTGAATTGTCTGCAAGTGTGATTTTTTGCATGAGCCCCACACCTGAGTACCGTACGTCCATATAGGTTTAAGTAACATGTTGTATATAATGATTTTGTTGCTTAGTGATAGTTTGTTTTTATGGTGAAGAAGTCGTCTAAGTATTGATAGTCGATGATTCAGTCTTTTTTTAAAGGTAGTTACGTGTGATTTCCATGTCAGACGTCTATCCATTGTGAGTCCTAAGTATTTTTTTTCTGTTTGTTTGGGTAACTGAACATTGTAAAGTGTTAGTGGAGGACAATCAGAATGCTTAAGCGTGAATGTTACTTGACTTGATTTCTGTATGTTTATTTTAATACGCCATTTATCATGCCAATCTTGAAGTAAATTTAAATGAGTTTGAACGTTGTGTGAGGCTATGGTCGGATCAGTACTTGTTGAGAGTATCACGGTGTCGTCTGTGTATGTTGCAAGTAATGTGTCGGGTGTTTGTGGTATGTCAGGAGTGTATATAGTATACAGAACTGGACCCAAAATGCTGCCTTGCGGAACTCCCGTACCAACTCGACAGTAGTCGGAATGTTTGCCATCTTGGTTGACCACGAAAAACCTATCCTCAAGATACGACATAATTATAAAATAATACTGATAGACCATTAGTGATTAAAAGGTAATGCGTTTGCTGTGAACAAACGACCATCTGCTAAGTCAATTTAATAAGTGGAAGTTTTTTTATTTTATTTTTTCATTTAGTTCTGAGGGCGACCACCCCAAGCGCAATTACCCAATTCCAATTTTTTTTTTCTCTGCTCACGTTGGAATGCGAATTTTCCTTTAGCAGTAAGTCATTTAGTCAATTAGTCGCTGGGGAAGATTGTGATGTGGGGATTTCAGGGATTGTCGTCTAACGAGGTATCTTTCATGGATCCGCTATTAAAGCTTCCTTGTTTCGGGAAAAACGTTTCAACACCGACCGCTCTGGGGGTCACATGTGTTGTAGTAGCATAACATCCTCCTGTGCTGAAGATCGCGTATTCAAACGTGGAAGGTGACTCTAGGATTTCTTAATGGGAGTAAAAAATCCTCGGTTATGTGGTCCTTTAAAGAGGACGTAAAATGGTGTACTTGAGCCTGTGCGATGAAACAACATATGTTATAATTAAAGCTGGATAAGCAAAATCTATAATATATAAATATCTAATAGATTATTATCTAAAACAATCAGTTATCAGTAACTTTTACAAGCTTGTTTGTAAGATAATAGTTTTTCTAAAATCTTTGTATTTCCAACGGTATATTATGCATGTATATTACTGCTCTTATGTTCAAAAAGAAAAAAAAATTGCATTAAAAAATATGTTTGCAGTTTTTTCCTTTAGTTGGATATCGAATACGTTCAACTCATACATTTACCTCTTTTTTATCAATGATAACAAGGCTATATGGTTATTTTTATAGAATCTACAAAATTAAAGGTAGTTTAGATGAAGAAAAATTAAAATAATAGCATTTAAGACCTGTCAGACTATTTCAATCAGATTGAAAACTACATGATAGTAAAGTCTATTGCATTTTATTTGGTTGTTTCACATGAAATGTCCGTTTTTATAGTTTCTGAAATACATAAAGGATTTTGCAGGTCTCTGTTGTTTTCTTCCGAATGTTTACATATTTAAAGTAAACAGTTACTAATCCTCTACCTTTGTATTATGAACATTAGCTTCCTAATCAATTACCCACTTTTTAGTACCACGAAGAAGACCTCCGTCCGTAATAGACAACGATGTCCCCAAACATACAGTAGAAGGAAACACCTACCATGCAGTTAAAGGACTCTCAGCACAACTAAATGCATCTACCGTTTCCAGACATTTAAAGTGTATTGGGAAAGTAAAAAAGCTCGATACATGGTTACCTCATGATCTCACTGAGCGGCAGCAAGACCCCATGTTTCAAAACATACCGTGCAAATATTGAAAGAACTGGCCGCACCCACGATATTCTCCGACTTGTCTCCATCAGATTACCACCTGTTCAGAAATTTAGACAACTTCGTCAAAGAAAAACTTTTTGAAAATGACGATCAAGTGAAAAGTGCGTTTTCAGATTTTGTTTCACTTCAAAGCTCAAATTTTTCTAGTTCGGGGATAAAAAAGTTGGTGTCACGTTGGGAAAAATGTGTAGAAAAAGAAGGTAAATACTTCGAATAAAATTATCTTGTTTTCTTATCGTATTTTTAATAAAAATCCTTTAACTTGAAAACGGACATTTCACGTGGCACAACCCAATATATCGATGTAGCGAGTTCAATCAAAATCGTTAGAGCTTTTTTTGAGAAAATCGTAAAAAGGTGCAAAACGCATGGTATAAAGTACACTTCGGGTGTATGGTTGTCTTAAATATGAAATTTCAGTTTCATAAAACTGTTAGTTTTTGCACTAGATTTACCACACACACAATCACACGGTCCTTTTTGCAGGAGCCATTTGGACTCAGGGGATCCTAAAACGTGTATTCCCGGTAAAAACTCGAATACAATATTTGATAATATTTCATATATAGGTAAGTGAAAGTACAAATATGTATTTTTTAAAAGAACGATAACCTCAAAACGAGATTCAATTTGATATTCGGCACATCATTTAGATGTTTCGTAAGAGAAATGCGATAATCTCGTGTAAGTGTTGATGCAAATCAGTGAACGTCTGTAAGGCATGATGGATGGCTAACTTTGAACATCATTAGTTCCTGAACGACTGCCTTCAAATCGATTTGTGGCAACGCCTCGATTCTGACATTTCGATTAGCCTCCTGCAAGGAATACACCAGTGGATTAAGTTCGATAAGAATATTATTTATTTGTTGTTTAGTAAAACAAACCTCTATTGACTTGTATTTTAATGAAGTCACTGCCGATCATTTAAATCATTCAATTTAAAAAAAAGATTTCTACACTAAAAAAAAAAAAATACATTATACAAAATTAATAATATATGCCTTAGATGTCACAGCAACTTTTTTTTCAAAATCAGCCAGTCACAAGAGCCACTTTATACTGTGCATTTTGTACCTTTTTACGATTTAGTCAAAAACGATTTTAACGGTTTTAATTAAACTCGCTATATTGATTTAAAATTGTGGTTTAATATTGTGCAAGCTTCATTCTGATTGAAATAGTCCTACAGGGCTTAAATAATGAATTTTTAAATTTTCTTTCTCAAATGTATCTGCAAGAACTTAATCGACGATTCGGCCAATTATACAGACTACTGAACAGAAATTCTAAACTATCCATAGAAAACAAACTGCTAATATACAAGACAGTACTGAAACCTATCTGGACCTACGGACATGAACTGTGGGGGGCAGCCAAATTTTTAACATCAAACGCATTCAATCCTTCCAAACTAAAGTCCTCCGAACGCTAGTTAATAATACTCCTTATTATGTCACCAACCATACCTTACGCCACGGTTTATTTTGGACATTATTCTATCAGAACCTTATCCATCACCCTAATCCCCTAGCTCAATCCTTATCCAGCTCCACATATCCTTACCATCCCCCTAGAAGGTTGAAACGGCAGTGGCCTCGAGACCTTGTAAACATGTATATTGGAGGTCTAGCATTGGCTATGGGTCCGATCCCGAAACAGCATCCTTAATCCTGCAAAGACACCTTTGTCTTATCGAAGACTGGTGTGGTGCTTGGCGCATTAAGGTGAACGAGGCCAAATGCAAACACGTAACCTTCACTCTTCGACGAAACTCCTGTCCGCCAGTTTACTTCAATTCCATTCCTATTCCTCCTTCAGATACAGTCCGCTATCTTGGCTTACTACTAGACAAAAGACTGACGTGGAACCCACATACAAGACTTAAAAGAAAAGAACTCAATCGACGATTCGGACAGTTATACAGACTATTAAACAGAAAATCTGAACTTACAGTTGACAACAAATTATTAATTTATAAGACAATACTGAAGCCCATCTGGACCTACGGACTTGAACTGTGGGGGACAGCTAAACGTTCTAACATCAAACGCATTCAATCCTTTCAATCCAAAGTCCTCCGAATAATTGTAAATGCTCCCTATTATGTATCCAACTATACCTTGCACCACGACCTTAATGTTCCATTTATTTCATACCTAATTCCATCCAAATTTTCCAAATTCCATCAGAACCTCATTCATCATCCTAATCCTTTAGCACGATCCCTATCCAGCTCCACTCATCCATACAACCCACCTAGAAGGTTGAAACGGCAGTGGCCCCGAGATGTATTGTAAATATATATGCTGGAGTTCTGACACTGGTCAGATTCTCCTCTCAAGTGCAGTGTGATTGTGGCTATGGCGCCCTCACTTAGCTTCCGCTGGCTCTCACCAGTGATGCGGCTGAGAGGGAGGCGCTGGGATCCTTTGGACTCTGCTTGTCCTTCCACAAGTGGGGGGATAAGCCCCGTCCGGGGTTCCCGAGCTGATTGTAAATATTGTACTAGTAGATGTCATTTGTTATTATTTGTAACTCATTTTTGTATTTATTGCTACTTAATTTTGTTATATTTATTCGTTATATTATTTTGCATTCTTATTTTGTAGTTTACTTTCCTTTTTGTTTTATTTATGTATTATCTTGTTATGTAATGAATGAGATCCTGTAGCATTATTATTATTGTCTATTATGACAAATTGTAATATATACAAATAAAATAAAAAAAAAAAAAAAAACCCGATGAGGAGCGGATGGTAGACGGAATTTGGTGGTATCGTCATCGAAACTTCGGGTTCGCTAAGCCTATTTTTATTAATTTTTTATATTCTTAAAAAGAACCATATTCTCTTCTTAGCTTTGTTTGAACACGGGTAAATATACAAAATGAATGAATTTGATAACTAACGAAAGGAGATGTGAGTAGTATTTTTTTAGTTTTTTTTTCCCAACATAAGGATACTAAAATAGACGAATAATATACCGTTCTAAATCTGAAGATTTTAGATTTTTTCATTTATTTTATATTCAATGTTGAATTAGGTAATAGAGAGTGGTGAAAACTGTAAAAAAAAATCGTAATTTTATGATATTGATAAGTTTTAGATAATATTCCCTAATATTAGAGTATTTGATCTGAAATACATGTTTCCTTCGAATCAAAAAGTAATTCATTACTTATTCCATCTAAAAGTTCTGAAATTGGTCTTAACTAGTTAGGTAAGTTTAAGTCGTGTGTTACGCGTACTATCACAATAGTTACCGCGATAGCGCAACTATCGGGTTGTGTCACATGAAATGTCCGTTTTCAAGGTAAAGGATTTTTATTAAAAATACGACATGAAAACAAGATTATTTTATTCGAAGTATAAACCTTCTTTTTCTACACATTTTTTCCCAACGTGACACCAACTTTTTTTATCCCCGAACTAAAAAACTCTGAGCTTTGAAGTGAAACAAAATCTGAAAACGCACTTTTCACTTGATCGTCATTTTCAAAAAGTTTTCCTTCGACGATGTTGTCTAAATTCCTGAACAGGTGGTAATCTGTTGGAGACAAGTCGGGAGAATATGGTGGGTGCGGAAGAACTTCGTAGCCCAGTTCTTTCAATTTTTGCACGGTATGTTTTAAAACATAGGGTCTTGCTGCCGCTCAGTGAGATCATGAGGTACTCATGTATTTTCACTTTTCCAATACACTTTAAATGTCTGGAAACGGTAGATGCACTTGCATTTAGTTGTGCCGAGAATTCTTTAACTGTTCGATAGGGGTTTACTTCTTCTGCATGTTTAAGGATATCGTTGTCTATTACGGACGGAGGTCTGTTTTCCAAGTCGGTATCCCTAAACGCCCTGTAAATATTTCTAGCGGCCTCAGCTGCTGAATGGCCGAGTTTAAACTCATACAAAAATATTACTAGAAAATCGCGTGTTTCCATGTTCATATTTGGAGGTATACTAAAAAGTGGGTAATTGATTGGGAAGCTAATGTTTATAATACAAAGGTAGAGGATTAGTAACTGTTTATTTTAAATATGTAAACATTTGGAAGAAAACAACAGAGACCTGCAAAATCCTTTATGTATTTCAGAAACTATAAAAAACGACATTTCATGCGAAACAACCCAATATTAACACTGACACTGCACTATATCGTGGTCAGTGCGCTGCGTTGTCATTCCTGTCCTAAGGGCGGGTATTCATCCTTGTAATTACCTCCGGATCAGTTACTCTCGGATACCCCGGGGAGTAATGAGCGGTGACAAGGCCTTAGAAGCGACCTATCAGATGCCGTACAAGTAGACCCAGCAGCTACATAATGTATGAGACCCGCCGGCCTGCAGGTACCAACCTCACCTGTACAGTCTGCTAATTACCTCACCTGCCTTATTGGGATGGATCCTAACAACTGTCTTGTTAGTTCTGTCTCTCCTCTATAGGTAGAGCCTCTAGCGGCTCCTAATAGTCCGTTGAAAAACTAGATAAATATTTATTGCCGAGCCAGTTACTGAGGGGGAGAGAGATTGGTATTTATATTTGTTCTCATCATGGAATAACTTGACCTACATATAATGAAATATAAAACTCTTAAATTCTATGATATAATCAGAATTATGTTCAAAAGGTTGTTTGTTTATTTATTTAAGGTCACTTTATGCTACAGTGGGAGTCCTAAATTTTGCCTATCCAGGTTTTATTAGGATAGGGATCTTTTACAAGTACATGACATCGCACAGGCTCGGGGCCACCTTTTAACATCCTCTCCGAAGGACGGCATAACTAAGGATTTTTTACTCCCATTAAAAAATCCTAGGACCACCTGCGGGTTCGAACCCGTGACCTTTGGCATAGGAGGCTGTTATGCTAACCACCCATCTACAAGTGATCCCGTTCAAAAGGTTGTAAATAGTACCATATATTCAATTTCAAACTGATTCACACTAAAATATTTCTTTATATTACGTTAAAAAAAAAAATCTGGTGCGGGCAACACACGACTTTTACTTTCCTCCATTTTTAAAATCGATTAAAGAATTTTCAAATACAGTTTTTAAATATTTATTTATTGAGAATTATTACAATCTGTTTCAGAATGAACAATAGTAATACTGATATGAGACCACATTCACACAATATATATACAGAAAATAGTAATAATAGTCAAATTACATAAAATGGAAAATAAATAAGTTCATATATGATAATAAATAAAAAAACAAAAAAATAAATAAAAACAACAACCTATAATTGAGATAAATAAAAAGTTGGCAAATAAATAAACATCATACAAGCAATAGTAACTATATACAATATATACAACTGCTAAGGGGACCTCAGATTGGGAATCCAAGAGATCCCAGCGCCTCTCAGTTGCATCACTGGTTAAGATTAAGATGCCAGTAAAGGCTGAGTTAGGGCGCTCAAATACAGTTAAAAATAAAAATGAGTGACAATAATGAAGAATTAATTAAATAGAACTTCTATATAAACATGTTTTTATTAAAAATTCTTCACCCTTAATTAACTTATACAAGCTTGTGTATAAGATAATATTTTTTCTAAAATCTTCAGCTTTCCAACGGTACAACTGTAAACAACTATCATACTTTTATACTCTAATATAATTATTTCGAAATTATGAACCATTATGAATTCATATGCTTCGTTTTATATTTGTCTCACGAATCTCTAAGGCGTAGGCTGGAAAATCATTAAATCTTTCCATGGATGTATAACAAATACCGCCAAGCATCCAGAGCTGTTGAAGATAATGTAAGTAGTAGGGGTGGGCATAATCGAATGACGTTTATGGGATCATTCGATCGTTTCAATTATTCGAATTAATCGATTATCGGATTAATCGGTTTGGATAAGCGAATGATTATTCGAACTGAACTGTTTAAGGATAATCGAGGGATTATAAGGAGCTCTGATTATGGAACGTGCTCATCACATAAATTATATGCATATTCGCACCTAGCCTCAGCCAGCTCAGCCACTATAAAGGCGGGAATAGAGACGTTGATTTCTAAAAGGTACTAAAGGACATTTTTTACGAAATTGACATTTTTACATATTTATATTCTACTCATTTAGTTTAATCTAAATCTTAAATTTGATTGTATTTATTTAACACTCATGTCCTTTAATAACTTGATTTAGGAATGCTATTAATTTCTTAAGATACTTATTACACATTTAGTTTCATTCCAAATCATACCAGAACATTTCATTTCATAACTTTAATATGGTTTTAATATTGGGTTGATGCAAAATTAATGCAGGTTTTTAGTAGGTATTGTAAATACGCCATATCTTTACTTTAACCATATATATTTAATCAAAATAATTTCCATCTGAATCAATGCACTTTTGCCAACGTTCAACAAGCTTTCTTATTCTACCAGAAAAAAAATCCGAATCCCTGGACTCAATGAAATCACGAAAAGAATTTTCAATGTCGTCCTGGTTTTGAAAATTTTTCTCCCTCAAAAAGTTGTCCAGATGCCTGAAAAAGTGGAAGTCTGTAGGAGAGAGGTCAGGTGAATAAGGCGGATGTTGGAGAACTTCGTAGCCCAACTCGTGCAGTCGTCGAAGCGTTGGTTGTGCAACGTGTGGTCTGGCGTTATCGTGGAGCAGGATCGGCCCCTTCCGATTCATCAATGCTGGGCAAAGACGTTGCAATTTTTGATTCATGCTGTCAATTTCTTGACAGTACTTGTCAGCAGTTATAGTCTCACCTCGATTGAGAAAGCTTTGACCTCAGCTGGTCGTTGTCCAGAGCAAGATGACGGCCCCGACCTTCCTTGTCTTCGAGGTCGAAATCTCCTCTGCGAAACTTCTGGAACCAACGCTGCACCGTGCACTCATTAATAGCCCCCTGACCCCACACTTCATTAATATTACGAGCCGTTTGCGCAGCGCTGCGCCCTAATTTAAATTCGTAAAAATAAATTTGACGAAAATCGCACTTTGACTTTTTCGATTCAAGACCTTTGAACACACTGAACAAAACGATTTTACTAAACAAATTCATGGTGAAAGAGAGGGTATTAGATAAGGTTTGTTTTGGTATACTAATGATCAATGTTAGGATTAGCTTTGTTTACATAATTGGAATTAAGATATTGCAATAGAGGAAACCTGCATTAATTTCGCATCAACCCAATAATATAGTAAAGAAAAAATTCTAGATTTTAATGCGAAAAGAAGCAAATTAGCTGGTTTAATAATATAGTAATAAGAGATTTTCGCGCTTCCTGTATAATTCCCCAGAATGGATATAGTACCTTTTATTTTTATTATTATATACAAGTGACCGTCAAGACTTGACACCAAACAGTTTAATAAAAACATAGGTTACGGAACCAAAAATATAAAAGAAGTATTAATAAATTAATAATAGAGAATAATATAAAAGAATGTAAATGAGAGAGGAAGCTAACTCAAAAGAGATAGCAAAAATAAAATAATACATTATCATTAAAATAAATTCTGTGAAGTGATTTTTTTCTTCTATATTTTGCACTGAGCGTTAATAAACAACTGCTTGATCATCAAAATTTTTTTTTTTATCTAACTGTTGTAAAAACATGGCCTCTGTTTCCAGGGGAACCATCGCTTCTCTTTGCTTCCCATATTTCCTGCATCGGAATAGAATGTGGCGCGGGTCTTCAGGGACTTTGCATGTTACGCAATAGCCATCATTGAAACAGCCGCGGTGATTCGAGGAGCCCAGAAGCGGATCTCGACCGAGAGCCTAGTCATCGGGAAGTTCCGCTTTGGCTTCTATAAAACCACGTGATAACACTATACTGAGCTGATCTGCACGAGATCAATGCACGATCAATGTTCAGTTGTGCCATCACCTGACACACACTTCCACTTCCGCAGAACTAGTAGGAATTTATAAAAGTTTAAATGTAATTTACCCTACTAAGACAAACAGGATTATTTGCACAGACTCCTTATCGGCCCTGCTCAGCTTGAAGCGCCTTTTCTCTACCGACTCTCTTATTCAAAATATTTTATTATCATTGCAGTCCACAATAGTTTCCAATAATTCAGTTTTTTTCGTCTGGGTACCGAGCCACTGCGATATAGTTGGCAATGAACTCGCAGATCGTGCAGCCAAAGAAGCAATAACAGATGGCATTCCCTTTACTGGGGTGCCTGTTGGCGACTATGTTTCTATCATCAAGCAGCGGATTCGGTCGAAGTGGGGACAGATTAAGAGAAATAAGAAGGGACATCTCCCATTGGCATTCGTCCCTACGACAAAAGCGAAAGAAAGAAATTATTCTGGCGCGCTTGCGTATTGGACACACCCGACTAACTCACGGACATCTCATGGCACGGGAACCTCCTACGGACTGCCCAACATGCGGTTGCCCAATCTCTGTTAAACACATTTTGACAGAGTGTAGGGCCTATGATACTCACAGAGCACATATTGCAATTGACACTGACTTACCAACCGTTTTACAAGACAACATACAAACAACTGCAAAACTTTTTGACTTCCTACGACAGACCGACTTGTACAATAGACTATAATATTTAATTCGTTTATAAAAAGTGATTTAAGGCGAAAATGACCCAAGTGGTTTACGCCTATATAAAAAAAAAAAAAAAAAAAAAAAAAAAAAAAATAGCCATCATTTTCTATTTTCATTAAATTTAGATATTGTTTTGTGCAGCCATGGTTAGTCAGTAGTGTTACAAGTTGGGCAATTTCTTTTCTATCGATTTGTTGGATCTTTGAGGACCATGGTATCAGGCTGACGGTTGGCTAGGTTTGATAATAGTCCTTCCCTTTGAATTGTGACTCCCAGTCATATTTATCCTGCCATTCCTGGACCGTTTCTTTCATCAGACATTTTAAAAGGTCTTGGAGAGGTATTTTCGCATTTTCTTTTGTAGTTTGTTTTTTTCTGGCAGCTTTATCTGCCGCTTCATTTCCTGACAGTCCTACATGGCTCGGTATCCATTGGAAGCAATAACTGTTGCTACTGGTTTTTATATTCCGGATAATAATTAGGGCTATGTATGATGTTAATTTGTTTTTGTATACATGTTTCAATAATTTGCAGGAGGAAGCCGAGTCTGTGAATATGACTACATTGGCGTTAGAGTATTCGCGTTGACAGTAAAAAATTGCTTTGAGAATGGCATACAGTTCAGCACTAAAAATACTGAATTTAGAAGGTAGAGCGACCGAAATTGTAAATTCTTTGACTGAATCAATAACAGCTATTGAAGTTTGATGGGAGGATTTGGATGTAGTACCTTTGTGAAATCAACGTCTCAATTGTGACATATCGTCTCTCACAATGCGTACTAATCATTCGATCATTCGATAATGAAATCATTCGATTATTTAAATCATCGAAGTCCGATCATTCGATTTGGCCCGCCCCTAGTAAGTAGCGAATAAGTTATATGATTTAGTTGTGCGAAATTTGTGAGCGTTAGAATGAAAAGGGTAAACAATAGAAAAAATCTGGTGCGGGCAACACACGACTTTCACTTATCTCCATTATTAAAATCAATGAAACAATGTTCAAATACAGTTAAAGATGAAAATACGTGAAACTATTAAATTGAATTTATATAGAAACATGTGTTTTATTAAAAAATCGAATGTATTATTATCTAAAATAATTAGTTCTAAATGTTTTTCACCACTCTTTGTTAACTTTTACAAGTTTGTGCATTAGATAATATTTATTCTAAACTCATTAACTTTCTAACGGTATATTATACGTGTATATTACTGTTGCTATGTTTAAAATAAAAAAATTGCGTTAAAAAAATATTTTTATCAGTTTTCTCCTTTAGTTAGACATCGAATTCATTCAACTTATATATGTATGTGCTTTTCATCGGTGATAACAAGATAATATAGTTATTTTTATAGAATCGACAAAATTAAAAGTACTTTAGAGGAAGACAATTTAAAATATCGGCATTTAAGCCCTATCAGACCACTTTAATCAGAATGAAATCGACATAACGTTTAAGATTATTAAAATTTACATCGATATAGCGAGTTTAATTAAAATCGTCGGAACCGTTTTCAAGAAATTCGAAAAAAAGTTGCAAAACGCATGGTATGAAGTGGCTCTTCTGGTAAGCTCATTTTGATGAAAAGGGTTTTGTAACGTCTCGGGCGTATAGTTGTCTTAAATATGAAATTTCAGTATCATAGGACTTTTTGTTTCCGCCTGGGAGTTACCACACACACACACACAGACCTTTTTGCGGGACTTGGTTATTTGGACGGGACAACTGTAAACAGCTACAATACTTTTATACTCTAATATAATTATTTGGAAATTATGAACCATTGTGAAATGATATGCTTCGTTTTGTGTTTGTCTCACGAATCTCTAAGGCGTAGGCTGGAAAATCATAAAATCATTCCATGGATGTATAACAAAATATCGCCTAGCAACCAGAGCTGTTGAAGATAATGTAAGTAGTAGGGATGGGCATAATCGAATGACGATTATGGGATCATTCGATTATTTAAATCATTTGAATTAATCGATTATCTGATTAAGCGGTTTGGATAAGCGAATGATCATTCGAACTGAACTGTTTAACGATAATCGAGGGATTATAGGGAGCTCTGATAATCGAAAGTGCTCATCACACAAATTATATGCTTATTTGCACCTAGGCTCAGCCACAATAGAGACGGGAATTGGGACATATCGTCTCTCACAATGCGTACTAATCATTCGATCATTCGATAATGAAATCATTGGATTATTTAAATCATCGAAGTCCGATCATTCGATTAGGCCCACCCATAGTAAGTAGCGAATAAGTTATATGATATAGTTGTGCGAAATTTGTGAGCGTTAGAATGAAAAGGGTAAACAATAGAAAAATTTGGGTAATTTGCAACGCGACGATAACCATTTAATGACGATAAATCACTAATTCGGGCTAATTACCAAGCTGGATTTAAAACCCCCAGATTCCTGAAATGCCAGAGAAGGACTGAAGACATATTATCGAGCCGGGATAAGATATATTAGGAGAGCAGTAAGAGGACACGGCCCTGATTTACATAGCCATCCCCTGCCAACACGGCTACTATCTGCCGTCCTATCGCACATCAAAGCGGACCGGCGGCCTACCCTCCATGGTTCACACTTATCCTCTCCTGGGTGGTCCTGTCTAAAATCCTCACGGTTTCTAACTCCCGACCATCACTCTCTTTTAAGTTATCTCTTGTCACTTTGGAGAAGTCTCTCTCCTATTTATAAGGTTCAACAGATAGTTGTAACGCTCCTGCGTTATGGTATGTCGTAATCGTAGATGAGTGGTGTGAAATGTGAACTTAATAACCTGTGTCAAATTGGCCATTTAGGTCAGGCATATAAATTAACTTTTTTTTTTTTTTTTTTTTCAAACAACAATTTTTATTGAGTAAAATTACAATCTGTCCCAATTTGGACATCAATAGTAGTGCTGAAAGATATCATACATACTACATTCATACAATATTTACACAGCATAAAATTACAATAAAATATATAGACAATAATAAATCAATACAATAGTCAAGAATTCACTTATACCTATATACACAGACACACACTCATACATACATCACATTGAGTGGAGAATCTAGCCAGTGCTAGAACTCCAATATATTTACAAAATGTCGCGGGGCCACTGCCGTTTCAACCTTCTAGGTGGGTTGTATGGATGATTGGAGCTGGATAGATATTGAGCTAGAGGATTAGGATGATGAAACAGGTTCTGGTGGAATTTGGAAAATTTGGATGGAATTAGATCTGAAATAAATGGAACATTAAGGTCGTGCTGCAAGGTATAGTTGGAGAAATATTGAGGAGCATTTATTATTGTACGGAGGACTTTGGATTGAAAGGATTGAATGCGTTTGATGTTAGTACATCCCCCACAGTTCAAGTCCGTAGGTCCAGATGGGCTTCAGTATTGTCTTGTAGATTAATAATTTGTTGTCAACTGTAAGTTCAGATTTTCTGTTGAGTAGTCGGTATAACTGTCCGAATCGTCGGTTGAGTTCTTGTCTTTTAAGTCTTGTATGTGGGTTCCAAGTCAATCTTTTGTCTAACAGTAAGCCAAGATACCGGACTGTATCTGAGAGAGGAATTGGTAATGAGTTGAAATAAACTGGCGGATAGGATTTTCGTCTAAGAGTAAAGGTTTTGTGTTTACATTTGGCTTCGTTCACCTTTACACGCCAGTTATTACACCAGTGTTCGATAAGGAAAAGGTGTCTCTGAAGGTATAAGGATGCTGTTTCAGGATTGGAACTGGATGATAGGATGGCGGTGTCGTCTGCAAATGTTGCCAGAAAGGTATCTGGATGTGTAGGAATATCGGCAGTGTAAAGGATGTAGAGGACGGGTCCCAAGACGCTGCCTTGAGGAACACCGGCCTCAACAGGATAAAGGTTAGAAAATTCTTCACCACAGCGAACTCGGAAGGAACGGTTTGAGATATAGGATCCGAGAATGAGGTATAGAGACTGGGGTAAATGGGTTTTCAGCTTGAAGAGTAATCCAGTGTGCCATACCCGGTCAAATGCTTGCGCAATGTCCAGAAACGCACCAGAACAATACTCTTTGCATTCAAGAGCTGAGGAAATATGGTCTACAACTCGGAGCCCCTGTTGAACTGTGGAATGCTGAGGACGGAATCCAAACTGATGGGAAGGAAGATTTTGGGATTCTAATAGGGGTAGGATATGTTTAAGAAGAAGCCTTTCGAAGATTTTAGAGAGGATGGGGAGTAGACTAATAGGCCTGTAGGATGAAGTGTTATTGGAAGGTTTGCCTGGTTTTAGAAAAAGAATGATAGAGGAATGTTTCCATAACAGAGGAAAATAGGTGGTGCGTAGGATGCAGTTGTAAATATAAGTAAAATTAACTTTTATATATCTCTTTTAGCGTCTTAGTAAAATAAGGTCGTTAAAATTAGATCTTCTTTGGTGTAGAAGCCAGTATAGCAGCTAGGGGTGGGCATAATCGTATGATCGTCATAATCGGATGATCGGACTTCGATGATTTAAAAAATCGAATGATTTTATAATCGAATGATCGAATGATCAATATGCATTTTAAGGAACGATATGCCACAATTTCCGTCTCTGTGATGGCTGAGCTCCTAAATTTATGGGGGAAAAAAAAAAAAAAAAAACGTTTGATTATCCGTTCCTATTCCTCCTTCAGATACAGTCCGCTATCTTGGCTTACTACTAGACAAAAGACTGACGAGGAACCCACATACAAGACTTAAAAGAAAAGAACTCAATCGACGATTCGGACAGTTATACAGACTATTAAACAGAAAATCTGAACTTACAGTTGACAACAAATTATTAATTTATAACACAATACTGAAGCCCATCTGGACCTACGGACTTGAACTGTGGGGGACAGCTAAACGTTCTATCATCAAACGCATTCAATCCTTTCAATCCAAAGTCCTCCGAATAATAGTAAATGCTCCTTATTATGTATCCAACTATACCTTGCACCACGACCTTAATGTTCCATTTATTTCAGACCTAATTCCATCCAAATTCCATCAGAACCTCATTCATCATCCTAATCCTTTAGCACGATCCCTATCCAGCTCCACTCATCCATACAACCCACCTAGAAGGTTGAAACGGGAGTGGCCCCGAGATATATTGTAAATACGTATGCTGGAGTTCTGACACTGGTCAGATTCTCCTCTCATGTGCGGTGTGATTGTGGCTGTGGCGCCCTCACTTAGCTTCCGCTGGCTCTCACCAGTGATGCGGCTGAGAGGGAGGCGCTGGGATTCTTTGGGCTCTGCTTGTCCTTCCACAAGTGGGGGGACAAGCCCCGTCCGGGGTTCCCGAGCTGATTGTAAATATTGTACATAGGTATGAATGTGACATCTTTTGTTTATTTATTTGTTAACTTCATTTATTTCTATTTATTTTGTCTACTTAATTTTGTTATTGTACACGTTTATTTAATTTTATTTTATTTTATGTAATTTGACTTTCCTTTTGTTTATATTGTAAATATTGTATGAATGAGATCCTGTAGCACTATTATTATTGTCTATTATGACAAATTGTAATATATACGAATAAAAAAAAAAAAAAATATATATATTATCCGAGCTCCTTATAATCCCTCGATTATCGTCGAACGAAATAGGACTCCAATGAAATACCGATAAGACGAAATATATGATTAGTAGCAGAAACGATGTCGATCTTGGTGATATTGATGTATCAGGACAAACATTTGAACACGTAGAGAAATTCAAGTATTTAGGTTCAATTATAACTATAAAAAATGAAATCCAGGAAGAAATAAAGTCCCGGTAGAAGGTGGGAAATGCGTGTTATTATTCAGTCGCTAAGTTACTTGGGTCGCGGCTTCTATCTAAAAACTTAAAGGTTAGAATTTATAAAACTATTATTCTTCCAACGGTTCTTTACGGATGAGAAACGTGGCCGCTTACTTTGAGGGATGAATAACGGCTTAAGGTTTTCGAAATAAGGTATTGCGTAAAATATTTGGTCCGAAGAGAGATGAGGCCACTGGGGAGTTCAGAAGGTTGCACAACGCGGAATTGCGGAACTTGTATCCTGTGAATATAATTAAACTGATTGCATCGCGGAGACTCAAATGGGCGAGTAAAGTTGTTGGGCTCGATGACGGGCGGATTCGGAGAAGGTTGGTATTTGCTGATCCGACTGGTAGGCGTCCGAAAGGTAGGCCGAAGCGGAGATGGGAGGATTGCGTTAGGGCTGATCTCGGGAGTTTGGACTTGAATGGTGAACATTGGACGAGTGTGTAGGCGGAGTTTGGTGGTGTCGGCGTCGAACCTTCGGGTTCGCTAAGCCTATTATTATTATTATTATTATCGTCGAACACTTCTCTTCGAATGATCATTCTTTTTTCCGAACCGATTAATCCGATAATCGATTAATTCGAATGAAATAATTGAATGGTCCGATAATCGTCATTCGATTATGCCCACCCCTAATAGCAGCCTTTTATACCAAAGGTCAAAGGTTCAAAAATTCCTCAGTGTTTCTTCCAAAAATCGTCTCAATGCTAGAGACTTCGAATGGAAAGATGCAATTAAAAATTCTGCCGAATTGCATTGTGTGACATAAGTTTGAAATATAAAATAAATTAGATAAGCAATAAAAACAAGGTAAATACAATAAATAAAATGTAAAAAATGAACATTAAAACAAAATATTATGTATGTGAAATTATAAGGTATGTGAAAGTAATAGTATTGTTTAGAAATTGGGTTCTCATAGCACAAAAAAAATAAAATAAAAAAAAGCACTGCAGTGATATAAACCAGTTATTTTCGCAAAAGATAGTATTCTTTAAGTTGTCCGCGAAAGTTTACATTCGGCTGGCGCCTCAGAAAACCGCATAATAACAATGTAGCATTGTACACAATAGAGGCTGCCATTGGAAGCAGAAGGTGTGGAGTTGGGAATGAGGACGGCCTGCCATAATTCTGATTGATGGGGGGAGGATAAAGGGGTTTGGGCCCCCCAGGATGAGGTTGTGGGGGGCCAGTCTCCAAGAGTATGGGTTATAGGGGGGTATATTAGGCTGTCATTATCATAATATTCATCTTATCTGTTCTCTGTCATCTTCTACTGTCGCCTCTGTCACCAGTGGTTTACTATCATAACACGTGTAGTACGAGAGCCTAGCAACTTTGTAAAAAAAACTAATATTAATAAGAATTTTAGTTTATTATTTTTAATATTGAACCTTTATAATCGACCAAAAAATGATAAGTGGAACCCGAATATTGAATAAAAAAAAAAATCCGTTTTTCCTCCGTCCCACTGAGGATTTAGGTGTACAAAATTCAGAAACTTGTCAATATACCGTTGGAGAGCTAAATATTTTAGAAAAATATTTTCTCATACCAAATATAGTAATTGTTCTTAGATAAATATAGTAATAGATTTTTTTTTTTTTTTTTTATCCAAATGACCTTCAAGATTTGAATCCGAATCCTATATGGTCAGTACTTGTTTGCCATAATTTAATAGAAACTAAGGTTACGGAACCAAATATAATAGAAAAAGATCAATAAATTAATTAAATAGAGTATAAAATAAAATTATGTAAATGAGAGAGGAAGGTGACTCAAAATAAATAGAAGAAATGAAATAATATTAAAATTAACTTAAACTCTGTGAAACTCTTTTTTTTTTTTGATTTTATATTGAGCGTTAATGAAAAATTGCTTGATGATCATGAACTTTTCTTTGTCTAACTTATGTAAAAACATGGCTTCTGTTTCTGGGGGAACCACTACTTCCCTTTGCTTTCTATATTTTTTGCATAGTAATAGATTTTATTTAGAAGGAGAACCGATCAGTTGTAACCCAGATAATTTTTTTTTTCTTATTTTTCTTAAACTTCTTTATTCCAATCAAAACGCAGACATATTACAGTGCAAATAGATGTCACTTTCCCACTAAGGCGAGCCCGTGTGTGGTAAAGGAGTTCACCTGCGGCAATTCAATAAAAGTACAATAACAAACAGTAACAGTACATAGTATGATATAATACAATACTTAAAAAAGTATAACACAATTTTATAAAGAAACAGTAACACACTATACAGCAAAAAAAAATATATATAATACATAAGAAATATAAAAAACAATTATAAAGAAACAGTCACACAATACACAGCAAAAACAATTATAAAGAAAAAGTAACACAGTACACGGTATGAAGCAGTAATTGACTAAGCTTAAAAGCTATAAGGAATACATATACATATATACAAGATATAAAATTAAGGCATGCAAATATAAAATTGAATTACATAATACCTAATTAAAACAAAAAACAATTATAAGAAACAGTTAAACAGTACACAGAAATAAACTGTAATTGACTAAACCAAAAGCAATAAGGAATACAAATTCATATATACAAGATATAAAATTAAGACAATGTAATTTTTCAGTCGTAATCATATATCAGAGTAAAAAAAATCTGGTGCGGGCAACACACGACTTTCACTTACCTCGATTTTTAAAATCAATGAAAGAATTTTCAAATACAGTTAGAGATAAAAATACGCGAAACTATTAAGGAATTAATTATAATGAATTTATATAGAAACATGTGTTTTATTAAAAAATCTATTATATTATTATCTAAAATAATCAGTTAGTTTTATCTTCTTCTCATCACTCTCTATTAACTTTAGCCCTGTCAGACCATTTTTATCCAAATAAAACCTACATGATATTAAAGCCCATTAAATTTTACATCGATATAGCGAGTTTAATCAAAATCGTCGGAACCGTTTTCGAGAAAATCGAAAAAAGGTGCAAAATGCATGGTATAAAGTGCCTCTTCTGGTAAGCTCATTTTGATGGAAAAAGTTTTGTCTCGGGCGTATAATTGTCTTAAATATGAAATTTCAGTTTCATAGGACTTACCGTTTCCGCCCGGGAGTTACCACACACACAGACCTTTTTGCGGGACTTGGTTATTTGGACTCAGGGGACCCTAAAACGTGTATTTCCGTTGAAAACTGGAATTCGAAAATTTTCACGATCGCAATACTTCCCCTTACTATATATAGTAAGTGAAAGTAAAAATAGAGCCGTTATATTTGCAATAAACATGATATATTTTAATAAATTCAGAAAAAAAAAATTATAAAATTAATTTCTTTATTATTCTATTTCAAACTTGGGCCTTGTCGTTAACAGTAGCAGTAGCATTTATTGAGTAGCATTAATGTTTGCTTATGGAATTTTTTCTTACTTTATATTCAAATATTTAATAAATACTTGTCGATTTTATCTATAATAAAAACATTTAAACAATCTAATTAAGAGATATGATCGATGATAAGCATTGATCGGTTCTGAATATTTAACAGAGCAGAAAGCTAATTCATTAGGCAAATTGTCAGACCCTCTTTGTGACATTCCATTAATCATACAAATAGGCCTTCGGAAATCGTTTTGTCTTTCCGATGTTTGCAGCTCATGCGGAAACATTACCTGCAGATATTTAAGAAGAAAAATAAGCAGGTGGAATTGAAAAGTTCCGGCATTTGTAAGAAGTTGTCCGAATGTCTCAGCAATTTTTGGCTTAATTATTTCAATTAATATCCATTGTACTTGACCTAGAAAAAAATACTGTCTCAGGGACCCGAAAATATTGGTATTCAAACTTAAGTATTTAATTTTAGTTCTTTAGTTCTTCTCAATATAGTTCTTTCTCAAGACATTTTCATGACTTTACATTACATGACATATTTACTTATTGTATTTTTACTTTCACTTAATATGTATAGTAAGGAGAAGTATTGCGAAAATTTTCGAATTCCAGTTTTCAACGGAAATACACGTTTTAGGGTCCCCTGAGTCCAAATAACCAAGTCCCGCAAAAAGGTCTGTGTGTGGTAACTCCCGGGCGGAAACTAAAATTTCATATTTAAGACAAATATACGCCCGAGACGTTATAAAACCTTTTTCATCAAAATGAGCTTACCAGAAGATCCACTTTATACCAAGCGTTTTGTACCTTTTTTCGATTTTCTCGAAATCGGTTCCGACGATTTTTATTAAACTCGTTATATCGATGTAAAGTTTAATGTGCTTTAATGTCTTGTAGTTTTCATTCGGATTAAAATGGTCTGACAGGGCTTAAATGCCGATATTTTACATTGTTTTTCCTGTAAAGAACCTTTTATTTTGTAGATTTTATAAAAATAAATATATTATCTGGTTACCACAGACGAAAAATACATAAATATATTAGTTAAACGAATTCGATATGTAACTAAAGGAAAAAACTGAAAATATTTTTTAATGTAATTTTTTTATTTTAAGCATAGCATCAGTAATATACACGTATAATATATCGTTGGAAAGCTAAAGCTTTTAGAATAAATATTATCTAATCCACAAACTTGTAAAATTTAATAAGGAGTGATGAAAGGCCGATAAAACTGATTATTTTAGATAATAATATAATAGATTTTTAATAAAACACGTGTTTCTATAGAAATTTAATTTAATTGATTCTTTGATGGTTTCACGTATTTAATATCTAATTGTATTAGAATCCTTTCATTGTTTTAAAAATAGAGGTAAGTGAAAGTCGTGTGTTGCCCGCACCAGATTTTTTAATAAAGTTGTAATTTACAATAAATACAATTTTAAAAAAAAAAATTACAAATAAGGAGTCAAATATGGTGTAATGGCTGTAACAAACAACCTTTTACGCCCATAGTTGTGATTCAAACCCGGTAGGTGTCTCTAGGATGTTTCAAGGAGATCATTTCGTAATACGGAGAGACGTTAAATGGTGGTCACGAGACCACCTATGTCGTTAAAGATTGCTATCCTAATAAACCTGGATAAGCAAATGTAGGACCCCTACTGTAGCACCGTCCGATTCTTCAAAGTAGCACAAAGTCACGATAAATAAACAAACGTATCCTACAAAAATAAATAAATAAAAAAAGTAAAATCTGGAGCGCACAACACACGACTTTCACTTACTCAGTTGCTTAAAATCAATTTAAGCATTTTTAAATACATTTAAAGATAAAATAGTTTGTTAGAGAATTTTTTTGAATTTCGATAGAATCATGTTTTATTAAATAATCTATTACAGTAAACCCTCGTTTTAACGAACTCCAAAGGACCAAAAAATTCTCTGTTCGTTATAAAAGAATTCGTTATATCCAAAAAATATATTGTATGTATGTTATATGTCTTGGTATAAATTCAGGTGTTTAAAAAGAAATATTTTCAATACAGCCTTCGCTTTCAGGCACATGTTTATTTAGAAACTACAAAAGCAGTTAAAACTATGCACTATATACATATATATGTCTTACTTCACATTTTACATAATACTTAAAGATTAACATAAACCATCATTCAAAATACAAAACTTGAAAAGGAACTTACAATGTCAAAATCACAGCAAATCATATAATGTTGAAATGATAAAAAAAACTTCGACTTTATCTTTATTAGCGATAATCGTTGATAGAGGAGGTTTTGATATCCCGTATTTTTCCGCAATTTTCGATTTTGACTCAATTTTTTTATCCACTTCTTGGAGAATCGCCAACCTTGTATTTATATCAACGGATTTTCTCATGACCTCGTAGGAAACTCGAAATAAAGCAAGAAATAAAAGCAATAAAAATAGAAAAACTAGCTGACACACTAGAAAATAGAAGCTGTCACAGACTGTGAATCACAGAATTGAGCTGAATAGAAGGAAGAGGTAAGGATTTGGACAGAAAGGCGCCGCTCTTTACTGGGAATTAAGACGTTTCGTAATTTTTTTCTTCTTTATTTTTCGTAATAACCGAACAAATTTAATTCTGAGGCCCACAAAAGTAGTTCGTTAATTCGTTATAAGAGAATATTTCGTTATAAACCAGGAGAAAGCATAGTTTTCTATGAAGGGACCGCAACGATAGTTCGTTATAAAAGGGTGTTCGTTATAACCGTGTTCGTTAAAAAGAGGGTTTGCTGTATATTTTTATCTACAACAATAAGTTAGTTATATCAGCTTTTCATCACTCTCCATTAACCTTTAAAGTTCCGTGAATATGATACTATTTTTCTAAAATCTTAAGCTATCCAACGGTGTACTATACATCTATATTACTGTTCTTGGGTTCAAAAGCGCAAAAATTGCATTAAAAAATATGTTTGCACTTTTTGTCTTCTTTAGTTGTTTGTCAAATTCGTTCAACTTGCATATTTACCCATTATTTATCAATCCTAATAAGAGGATGTAGTAAATTTTTTAAAATATACAAAATTAAAAGTACTTTAGAGGAAGAAAATTAAAAATATCGGCATTTAAGCGCTATCAGACTATTTCAATCCGAATGAAACCTACATGATATTAAAGCCCGTTAAATTTTACATCGATACAGCGAGTTTAATCAAAATCGTTAGAGCCGTTTTCGAGAAAATCGTAAAAAGATGCAAAATGCGTGGTATAAAGTACATCTTCCGGTCAACTGATTTTGATGAAAAGTTTCTGGAACGTCTCGGGCGTATAGTTGCCTTAAATATGAAATTTCAGTTTCAGAGGACCGTGTTTTCGACCGGGAGTTACCACACACACACAGACCTTTCAGGTGGAATTCGAAAATTTTCTCGATCGCAATACTTTTCCTTACTGTATATTTTATAATATAGGTAAGTGAAAGTAAAAATGGAGTCCTGAAGGATGTTACAACACATCAGAAATCTTGGATCTATGTTTAAAGTTAATGTCTTCTATCCACGCCCAACCCTCTGATAATAGGGAAGTTGTGTTGGAACAAACGTCTGATTACTGATTTTGGACTCGTTGCAACGAAAAAAAAATATGAACTGGGCATGTTCTAGCAGTTTTTTAAGTCGTGTGGGAATGAAGCTGATATAAGAGAGTAGAGGCTGGAAGACAGCATGGCTTCCTCGCTTTGTGCCGAGTCATTAGGAGAAGATTACTGCAGCAGGTAGGCACCGCCATCATCATTCCTAGCTTTTGTGGCTCTCAGGATATAAAAAAAAAAATCTGGTACGGGCATCACACAACATCCCATATTTACCTTACCCATCTTAATGTATTATAGGACTATACACAATGATTATGACACAATGAGTTTTTTTTTTTTTTTTTACTTGGATATTAATATGGCTGTGGGTTTCTAGTGTTAATGTGTAAGGTTTTTTTATCACATTCAAAAATTTATCACGTTCGACACGCTTTCGCTGTGGAGGTGAAAAATTGTGGAGGAGCACTTTTCACTTGATTATCATTTTCAAAAAGTTTTCCTTTGACGAAGTTCTCTAAATTCCTGAACAGGTGGTAATCTGTTGAAGACATGTCGGGAGAATATGGTGGGTGCGGAAGAACTTTATAGCCCTGTTCTTTCAATTTTTGCACAGTATGTTTTGAAAGATGGGGTCTTGCTGCCGCTCAGTGGAGGAACCCATGTATCGATCTTTTTTACTTTCCCAATACACTTTAAATGTCTGGAAACGGTAGATGCACTTGCATTTAGTTGTGCTGAGAGCCCTTTAAATGTTTGGTAGCAGTTTCCTTCTACTGTATGTTTGAGAACATCGTTGTCTATTACGGACGGAGGTCTTCCTCGGGACAAGTTTTCCAAGTCGGTATCCCCAACTGAAACCTTGGCAAACTAACGGCGAATGGTCCGTTCATTAACACTCCCTTCCCCAAACGCCTTGCAAATATTTCTAGCGGCCTCAGCTGCTGAATGGCCGAGTTCATATTTGGAGGTATACTAAAAAGTGGTTAATCGATTGGGAAGCTAATGTTTATAATACAAAGGTAGAGAATTAATACCTGTTTACTTTAAATATGTAAACATTCGGAAGAAAACAACAGAGACCTGCAAAATCCTTTATGTATTTCAGAAACTATAAAAACGGACATTTCATGTGAAACAATCCAATATTTATCCGGGATTTATTAATGCTAACTAAATGATATGTTTAATTTTTTTTTCAAATTTAGAAAAGAGGAAGACAATTTAAAATACAGTAAACCATCTTTTTAACGAACACCCGTTTATAACGAACTAACGTTGCAGTCCCTTGAAAAATGTATAGAAAACTATGCTTTCTCCTCGTTTATAACGAAATATTCTCTTAGAAAGAATCAACGAACTACTTTTGTGGACCTCAGAATTGAATATATTCAGTTATTACGAAAAATAAAGAAGAAAAAAATTACGATACGTCTTGATTCCCAGTAAAGAGCAGCACCTTTCTGTCCAAATCCTTACCTCTTCCATCTATTCAGCTCAATTCTGTGATTCACAGTCTGTGACAGCTTCTGGTTTCTAGTGTTTCAGCTAGTTTTTTCTGTTTTCATTGCTTTTATTACTTGCTTTAATTCGAGTTTCTTACGAGGTCAAGAGAAAATCCATTGATTTAAATACATACAAGTTTGGTGATTCTCCAAGAACTGGATAAAAAAATTGAGTCTAAATCGAAAATTGCGGAAAAACACGGAATATCAAAATCTCCTCAGTCGAAGATTATCGCTAATAAAGATAAAATCGATGCCTCCGTTGCGTCTTCATCGGGATGTGCAAAAAAAAAAAAACTGTATATTGAAACTATTGTGATTTTTACATTGTAAATTCCTTTTTAAGTTTTGTATTTGGAATGGTGGTTTATGTCAATCTTAAAGTATTATGTAAAATAGGAAATCAGATAGATGAATGAATGAATGAATGAAAAAAGAACTTCATTCTGGGACTAAGTCCCTTGAAATAATACACATGTACAAAAAAAAAATTAATGATTACAACTGGCCAAAAAACACATAAAAAAACTAATAATATTATTGATTACACAAATTATTTTAATTGATGAAAAGAGAGTGAAATGAAAAATATAAATTAAAAAAAAAATAGTAATATCTAAATGTAATATAGAACTAACAAACAAAAAAAAACATCAGAATTATTGAAAATAGAAATGAAAATAAATTTTACTATAATTTATGTTATGAAGTGTAGACATTTCTCACATCATATTAATCGCTGTACTGAAATTAGTTGGCATCTGATTAGGAAGCAAGAAAGTGTTTAAAAAGGAGAGATTTGAAAAAAGATTGGGAAGGAGTATGACGGATGTGTGATGGGATGGTATTCCATAAGAAGGTCCACTTCTTCGGGCTAGAAGGAAAATTCATATTTTTTGGTCTATGGGAAGGCGTATAGAGGTCGGAAAGCGGAATCTGGTTTCCTGAGTATGGATTGTGGATTTAAATTGCAGGAGACTATAGATGTAAGAGGGGCGGTGGGAGCGGATGACTTGATTGAGAAAGGAACCAAGGAAATATTGCCTTCGAATCGAGGGAAATAGCCAATTTGACTCATCATAGAGGTGGATACATGCGACCGTCCAGAGGTACCGAAGACAAATCTTAAGAAACAGTTCATGATTCGTTTCAATCTGCCCTCAAGCAACCTCGAGAGCCACCATATACCGCACAACTATAGTCAAGATGGGGGAAAATAAGAGAGGATACAAGGAGCTTCCGGGAGGATTGTGGGAGAAGATGACGGGACCGCTGAAATAGTTTTAGTGTGCTGATCGATCTTTTGGAAATTTGGGCAATATGGGGTTTCCAGGATAAGTTTTGGTCAAGGATTACGCCAAGGTTTTTGACGGAGGCGTGAAGGTAATAGGGTGATGATCAAGCAAAAGAGAAGGAAGGGTGATGATAGAACTAAGGAGGAAATTGGAACCGATTAAAATGGCCTGGGTTTTAGATATATGTACATAGTGCATAGTTTTAACTGCTAAATAAACATGTGCCTAAAAGCGAATGCTGTATTGAAAATATTTCTTTTTAACTACCTGAATTTATACCAAGACATTTAATATACATACAATATATCTTTTCGGATATAACGAATTCTTTTATAATGAACAGAGAATTTTTTGTTCCCTTGGAATTCGATAAAACGAGGAATCAATCCAGTTCGTTTCAGCTGTTTTTGAGAAAACCATATAACGGTAAAATATGCATGTATAAAATTACTGTCGATGAAAACGTAGCAGTTACATCTCGGTTTATGAAATATAAATTTTCAGTTTGTACGACTTTTCGTTTTCGTTTTAGACTGACCATAGGCACAAAGACCTTACTGTACGTTACTTTGTTATTTGGACTAGGGCTCCTAAAACGTGTATTTCCGTTATAACTGGATTTCGAAATTTTTCACGATCGCATTACTTTCCCTTACTGTATATCTCATACATAATAATAATAATAATAGGCTTAGCGAACCCGAAGGTTCGATGCCGATACCACCAAATTCTGCTTACACAGACTCGTCCAATGTTCACCTTTCGGACGCCTACCAGTCGGATCAGCAAATACCAACTTTCTCGGAATCCGCTCGTCATCGAGCCCAACAACTTTACTCGCCCATTTGAGTCTCCGCGATGCAATCAGCTCAATTATATTCACAGGATACAAGTTCCGCAATTCCGCGTTGTGCAACCTTCTAAACTCCCCAGTGGCCTCATCTCTCTTCGGACTAAATATTTTACGCAATACCTTATTTTCGAAGACCTTAAGCCATTGTTCATCCTTCAAAGTAAGCGGCCACGTTTCACATCCGTAAAGAACCGTTCGGAGAATAATAGTTTTATAAATTCTAACCTTTAAATTTTTAGATAGAAGCCGCGAACTAAGTAACTTAGCAACTGATAACCGGGACTTTATTTCTTCCTGGATTTCATTTTTTCTAGTTATAATTGAACCTAAATACTTGAATTTCTCTACGTGTTCAAAAGTATGCCCTGATACATCAATATCACCAAAATCGCTACCGTTTCTGCTACTAATCTTATATTTCGCCTTATCGGTATTTAATTCGAGTCCTATTTGTTTACCGGTTTTTATTAACACACTTGTATTTAGTTGTATGGTTTCCGTGTCTTCACCTAGCAGTACCAGATCATCGGCATACCCCAAAACCGGAATCTCTCATACATATCGGAATATCTCATACATAAGTAACAAAAAAGGGAAAACAAACAAACGTGTACAGGAAAAAGCTCTCTTCTAGCATAAATTAACTGGGTCACTTTTAACTAAAATGGGTCAAAAAGATAAAAAGTGATTCCCAGGGCAGTTGGTCTACTCTTTGAGCAATTACCTAGTCGCCGCTCCACATAAAAAAAAATTCCACCCTTTTGTTTATCTGTTTAGGGAAACACTTAAGGGAAAAGAGGGTACCTCACCTTTCAGGTAAACATTGAAGGCTAGGCCAAACCGCTAATTAGCCATGCTCTTCTTTACCTGTTGTTGTCAGTTGTTACCTGTTGTACAAGACACCCCCCGCAAACTCCCACAAATCTGATTCCTGTCCAAACAAGGCATTGTTTCCCTAGGCCTCTTTGTTGCCCTATTATTCTCGGCTCGTGTGACCGTGGGAATATTCGAGTTATTCATGAACTTGAAAATGGTACTGAGGAAACGATCGAGGAGGGTGACTTTGTACCTTTGGCCACGCTCTGAAAGCTCTGACAAATCGATTTCTTTAATTGTCTTTTTAGAAAGAATGTCTGTGTGTGTGAGTGGTTTTGAAGTTGGTTTATGTCCCCATCTTGGGAAGATAACGAACACGCAGCCTCTTCCGAAATTGTAGAGATTTAACTGCAGGATATTCATTTAGGAAAGTAGTCACGGAACACCATAGTAGTTATTTTTTATTTTTTTTACTTTCACTTACTATATATAGTAAGGGAAAGTATTGCAATCGTGAAAATTTTCGAATTCCAGTTTTCAACGGAGTTACACGTTTTAGGATTCCGGGCGGAAAAGGAAAGTCCTATGAAACTGAAATTTCATATTTAAGACAAATATACGCCCGAGACGTTACAAAACCTTTTTCATCAAAATGAGCTTACCAGAAGAGGCACTTTATACCACGCATTTTGCACCTTTTTTCGATTTTCTCAAAAACGTTTCTTACGATTTTGATTAAACTCGCTATATAGGTGTAAAATTTAATAGGCTATAACATAATGTAGGTTTTATTCTGATAAATATAGTCTGACAGGGCTTAAATGCCGATATTTTAAATTTTCTTCCTCTAAAGTACCTTTACGTTTGTTGATTATATAAAAATGACTATATTATCTTGTTACGACTGATGAAAAACAGGTAAATAAATAATTTAAACGAATTCGATATCCAACTTAGGGAGAAAACTGTAAAAATATTTTTTAATGAAATTTTTTGTTTTTGAAATTAATAACGGTAATATATATATGTATAATATACCGTTGGAATGCTAAAGATTTTAGAAAGAATATTATCTTATGCATACTATTTAAAAAAATAACGGAGAAAAAGCCGATAAAACAAACGTTTCTATTAGAATCAAATTTAAATAATTCGTCACAATTTATTTTCATTTCTAAACTTGTTTAAAAATTCTTTAATTTATATAAATAATGGAGGTAAGTGAAAGTCGTGTGTTGCCCGCACCAGATTTTTATTATTTTATTGAAATTTACAACTGCACACAGTACAATAAGTAAATGAGCTGTTTACAGATAATTGGCTTGAAAACGTCTTGAGAAGAATCTACCCAACGGTAGCACTTCAATGTTTTTTTCGATCAGCAGGTCTCGACGCCTCAGAGGATTATCGGGAATAGATGCCGATGAGAGGATACAGACAAGCGGGTTTGTATGGGCGGGTAATTTGGAATAAAATCAGGTGTGTCTTCTTTGGGCTATTTCTACAACTAGTGGGATATTCAGGTCTTCATGGATGAGTTTGTCGGTAACAAAGTAAGGAGCATTGAGGATTTGTCGAACGATTTTGGATGCGGGAAAAATTCGATGATCAAGTGAACCCCCTCAATACCAAATAGGTCTGATTATGGTTGTGTAAATGAGTTTTTTGAAGTAAAGAGGGAGTTTTGTCAAGTAAGTGTTTTAATAGTCGATATCTACGAGCAGTTTCTTGTCGTTTAAGTCTTGTATGAGGATTCCATGTAAGACGTTTGTCAAGGTGAAGTACAAGGTATCGTATTTGTACTACAGTGATGAATCAGGTACCTAATAGTTATTAAAATCATTAAAAACAAAAATCTAACGAGAATGGAACTACATCATCTAGTCCAGTAGCTTATAAAAAATCTGGTGCTGGCAACACACGACTTTCACTTACCTCCGTTTTTAGAATCAATTAAATAAATTTCAAAATACAGTTAGACATAAAAATGAGTGAAACCTTAAAGAATTAATTACATGCAATTTCTATAAAAACATGTGTTTTATTAAAATATATATATTATATTATTATCTAAAATTATCACTTAGTTTTATCGTCTTTTCATCACTCTCTATTACCATTTAAAAAGCTAGTGTATGAGATAATATTTTTCTAAAATCTTTAGCTTTCCAACAGTATATCAGTCACGTATATTACAGTTCTTATGTACAAAAACAAAAAATTGCATTAAAAATATATTTTTTCTGTTTTTTTTCCTTTAGTTGGGTATCGAATTCATTCAATTTATATATTTTGCTGTTTTTTATCAGTGGTAACCAGATAACAAAGTTATTTTTATAGAATCAACAAAATTAAAGGTACTTTAGAAGAAGAAAATATAAAATATCGGCATTTAAGCCCTGTCAGAATATTTTATAGGGAGTTTAAACAAAATCGTCGGAACCGTTTTTGAGAAAATCGTAAAAAGGTGCAAAATGCATAGTATAAAGTGGTTCTTCTGGTAAGCTGAATTTGATGAAAACGATTTTGTAACATCTCGGGCATATAATTGTCTCAAATATGAAATTTCAGTTTCATAGGACTTTTCGTTTCCGCCCGAGAGTTACCACACACGGACACACACACACAGACCTTTTGGCGGGACTTGGTTATTTAGACTCAGGGGACCCTAAAACGTGTATTGTGTGTAGTGAAAGTAAAAAGGGGGTTGCATGGAAAAAGGTGGAGTAATTTTGATTTTTTGGTGTGAACGTATATTTTGATCCTCTGTTTTATATCAGATATGATGAAATCGTATCTGAATTATCAATATCATATGTTAAATAATTTTGGAACGACAAACCAATAATTGAGTGTACCTATGTGGAGTGAACTTAAAAATGTCTATCAACTCTAGAGCAGGTGCAAGTATTCTTGGTAGAGTTAAAAAGCAAATTGAGTCAGTCATAAGATCCTAGTAAGGCAAAGTATTGCGATCGTGAAAATTTTCGAATGCCAGTTTTCAACGGAAATACACGTTTTAGGGTCTTCTGAGTCCAAATAACCAAGTCCCGAAAAAAAGTCTGTGGGTGTGTGTGGTAAGTTTAGCGCAAAAACGAAAAGTCGTACAGAACTGAAATCGCATATTTAAGACAACTTTACACCCGAGATGTTACAACTTTTTCATCAAAATCGGCTAATCAGAAGAGCCACTTTACATCATAAATTTGGCACCTTTTTAGGATTTTCTCAAAAACGGCTCTAACCACAAAATATCTAATACTTAAGCTTATAAATAATTAAGTCTATATAATGTATTTCTGCCAAACAGGTTATTTTTATTTTTAACATTTATGTCATTCTTAAAATCCAAAAATAAAATAAATTTCAATTCTATTTTATATTCCACCTCCTTTATATCTTCTACACCCTACCTCCTTTATATCTTCTATACCCCAATGACTTACTGCTCTTGGTATAATATTACATAATAACCCCTATTTTATATAATTACAGTATATATTGGAGTCCATATATATAGTTAGTAAGATGATATATTTGCTATATTATGGCTAGAAAGATGGCTGACCCTATTATATCCCTTGGGATAGAACGGTAAATCACCTTTCCTTAATTAGACCCTCCATCACCTGGGCAGGTAGTATAGGTTAGGCCACGCCTCGTTCAGACCATCTTCTATTCTATATCATAACTATAGATATCTATATACATAACTACATGTATATATATATATATATATATATATATATATATATAATATATATATATATATATATATATATATATATACTGCCGGTCAAAAATTTGGGACCACCTATGTCTTACATCAATTAATCTGCTTGAATTTTTTGGTTTGTGCGGAATTTTTTCGAAAATATATTTTTATCAAAATTTACAACTGTATACTATAATACAACGATAGTGTACATGAAGAGAAACTACCCATTGGCAGCACTCTAGCAGTTAATCTAAGCACGAAGGTCTCAGACACCTCGGTGGATTATCAGGAATTGAAGAGGAAGCAAGGATTGAAACTAGCGGAAATAGAGTTTGACATGGAAGTAACTACCAAAATTACTATTTTCAAAGTATGGACACGGAGTATACTTATGGACACACGGGATAGAACTGTAGGACTCTACCAAAACCTCTAACAGTCAAAGAATTCAGTCTTTCCAATCCAAAACATCACAAAAATCGTGGATGCACCATTTTAATGATAAAATCTGGTGCGGGCAACACACGACTTTCACTTACCACCATTTTTAGAATCAAATAAAGAATTTACAAAATACAGTTAGAGATAAAAATTAGTGAAACCTTAAAGAATTAATTAAATGGATTTTTTATAGAAACATGTGTTTTATTAAAAAATCTATTATATTATTATCTAAAATAATCACTTAGTTTTATCGTCTTTTCATCACTCTCTATTAACTTTTAAAAGCTTGGGTATAAGATAATATTTTTACTAAAATCTCAAGCTTTCCAACGGTATATCATACAATGTATATTACTTTTCCCAAGTTAAAAAACAACAAAATGCATTAAAAAAATATTTTTTCAGTTTTTTCCTTTAGTTGAGTATTGAGTTCATTCAATTTATATATTTACCTGTATTTCATCAGTGGTAAAATGATAATATAGTTATTTTTATAGAATGAACAAAATTAAAAGTACTTTAGAGAAAGAAAATTTAAAATATCACCATTAAAGCCCTGTCAGACCATTTTAATCAGAATAAAACCTACATGATATATAAGCCTATTAAATTGTACATCGATATAGCGAGTTTAATCAAAATCGTCGGAACTGTTTTCGATAAAATCGAAAAAAGGTGCAAAATGCATAGTATAAAGTGCCTCTTCTGGTATGCTCATTTTGATGAAAAAGGTTTTGTAACGTCTCGAGCGTATGTTTGTCTTAATTATGAAATTTCAGTTTCATAGGACATCATTGGTTATTTGGACTCAGGGAACCCTAAAATGTGTATTTCCGTCGAAAACTGGAATTCGAAAATTTTCATGATCGCAATACTATATATAGTAAGTGAAAGTAATAATTATAATATTTAAAAATAAAATGAATATAAGCAAACCGAATAAAATAGGGACCGTTGTTATTTATGCAGTTTTTGAATACATACATAGCATAGCAATCAAGTTTTCTTTATATGGGAAAATTAAACTTTCCGTCATCTGTGTTCAATTTAAAATAATAAACAAATAAATTCAATTAATTTATTAATGTTTTTCATTTCTGCTGGTAATTAAATATAGTAATGAACAAACGTAATAAAATAAACATATTTTTTTTGCTAATTGAAATACGATGAACTCTAAATCTGTCACACAGGGATTTTTTAAACCTAAATGACACCTAATTCATATGGCGCACCATGCGAAGCAGAGACAGTGCCACTTGTAAAAAATAAATACATTTTTACACAGGCCATTATAATATTTTAAGGACTGTTTAAAAAAAAAATTTATGAGTTCAAGTCTCCATTCTCGTCGCCACCCAGAGTGATTTCCTGCTATATATAGGTGAGTAAAAGTAAAATAAAAAATCAGCTGATTTATAAATATTCAATCAGCTGTAGCTACTCGCGTAGAGAATGTATGATTCCGATTCCTGGTGTATCCGCCGAGAAGTTACATATGGAACACGGGCCGTTAGGATTAATGAAGATCAGAGTGTTGTATCTAGCGTATAATTGATCCGGCTTCTTAAACCAGATCCTATCTTTGACATTTTTTTTTTCCTTTTCTTCGTGAGATCTGAAGCGGCCATTTCAACAGTAACGACATCGGCTCTTCTATTCTCCGAGTTAAATATTTATAAATAGTAAATTTATACGGAAAGTGGGTAGCAGCTATCGCCGATCTGAAGCAGAGTGCCTTATAGACCGGTACACCTGTAGCCGGCGCCTCCGACGGCCATAAAGACCCCGCCCGTCCGGTTTTTGTCCCGTCCGGTTTCGGTTGTCGAGATACTTTTTGCCCGATGTGAGAGATATACATCTCCTTCGAGGACAGTTAATGAGCAAGAAGACTAATAGGGAGGTGTGCCGTGGAAACCAAACTTACTGCCTTCACATCAGAGCCTTCTTCTTGCGTCCTGAAGAACCTAATGGAAATCGTTGATTGAATGATCCATGTCTTTGATATACCAAAATATCTTGTGTTGGCAACACACGACTTTCACTTACCTCCGTTTTTAAAATCAATGAAAGAATTTTCAAAAACAGTTAGAGATAAAAATACGTGTAACTATTAAAGAATTAATTACATTGAATTTATATAGAAACACGTATTTCATTAAAAAATCTATTATATTATTATCTAAAATAATCAGTTAGTTTTATGTTCATTTCATCACTCTCTATTAACCTTTAAAAGCTTGTATTTTTATGTATTTTTGTACAATATTTTTTCTAAAATCTTTAGCTTTCCAACGGTATATCATACATGTATATTACTGCTCTTATGTTCAAAAACGAAAAACTGCATTAAAAATATATTTTTTCTGTTTTCTCCTTTAGTTGGGTATCGAATTTATTCAATGTATATATTTACCTGTTTTTCATCAGTGTTAACAAGATAATATAGTTATTTTTATTGAATCTACAAAATTAAAGGTACTTTAGGGGAAGAAAATTTAAAATATCGGCATTCAAGCCGTGTCAGACCATTTTAAACAAAATAAAACCTACAAGATAATAATAATAATAATAAATATATGTACATAGTCATATATGAGTACAATAAAAAAAAATATATATTTAGCCACCAAAAAAAAAATAAATAAATAAATACAAATAAAATAAAATAAACAATAATAATTAGAAAAAAAAAATATATATCCATTTCTTATGACTTCAAAAACAAAACAAAATCATAATAAATAAATTAAGATACATTTTTTTGAGTTAGTGATCTATCACAAAACCTCTTAAATTTAGGCTTGCTCTGGTGTAATGATAACAAGATAATACGATCATTTTTAAAGTCGATCTCCAACTAATGGAGAAAATAGCAAAAATATATTTTTTTAATGCAATCGTTAAAATAAGAACAGTAATACTAATGTATAATAAGCGGTTGGAAAGTTAAAGATTATAGAAAAAAAAATATCTTATAGACCGGAGAGTTTTTTCAAAAGATATTTTAGGATTTGGAATAGAATTGGACTGATTGTTTTTTATTTTGCTCATCAATTGGTTTTCTGAATTATGTCAGTTTATCGCGATTTTGTTAAAATAAAGTATGGTCTTGGTGAGTCGTCTTCTATTTCTACCATTTTGATATTTTTTAATCAGTATTTTATTTTTTGTACGAAGTCAGCTAGCATTTTATTTTTCTCTCGAACACTTCCCAACCATTTCGATGTAAAACAAGCTTAGGATAAAGACGTGCGAACGCTATCATCCCACCGACGCCTCGGTAAACAATAGCTTTGCAACATGAAGCAGTTAATCAGTTTCATAGGCTTGTTATCCCACCTTCTTCGACACTCCTGATTTATAGTGATGGAGCACATACTCCTCAGAGCCTATGGTTCCGAGGCCATGAATCAAGTTGCAGGCTGACCTATCACGGTCCGGACCTAACCCAGCAACGGGGTACTTGGAGCTGGAAGTGATTGCTGGAGAAATTATCCTAGCCTCCAATTAGAAATTAGAAGATGGAGGTGCAGCTGTGAAGGGAGGGTGAGGTCATGACAGCACAATACAATCAAGGATTATCACCTTTTACTAATACTAAAACAACGAAAAAGATTTTTGGTTAAATACATGTTATAAGTCAGCTTGGTTTATTGATTTTATTTAAAAAACTATATATTTACTTTTACTTACCTATATATAAAATATATAGTAAGGGAAATTATTGCGATTGTGAAAATTTTGTAATTCCAGTTTTCAATGGAAATACACGTTTAAGGATCCCCTGACTCCAAATGACAAAGTCCAGTAGAAAAGTCTGTGTGTATGTGAGAAGTCGATGGGTTAAATTTAACATAAATACAGCGAGTTTAATCAAAATCGTTAGAGCCATTTTTGAGAAAATCGTAAAAAGGTGTAAAATGCAGAGTATAAAGTAGCTCTTCTGGTTAGCCAATTTTGATGAAAAAGTTGCTGTAACATCTCGGGCTTATAGTTGTTTTATATATGAAATTTCGGTTTCGACTTTAAATACGACTTTTCGGATTTGTGCTAGACTTACCACAAACACACACACCACTATAGCAAAGCAATGAAATTTTAATAGAATTTTAGTAACTCAAGGGAGCGGCGTGGTCTAGTCGATAGAGCACTAGTCTGCTGTGCTCCGGGTCCTGGGTTCGAATCCCGGCTGTGGCAGAAATATTATTTATTCTGTTAATTCAGTCGGGGGGCGACCCTAGGGTATGGAGACCCAGCCTCTATAAAGTGGGTTCCCAAATTAATTGGGGAAAAACCTGGCCTAATCACCTCATTGCACTGCCGTTGGCCTAGAAACAGTACAAATCTCTATATGTATTGAGCCCAAGACCCTTCATGGGTTGTAGTGGTAAAGGTTTTTTTTTTTTTTTTTTAGTAACTCATTCTAACTGTGAATCTGCATGGCGACACGAAAACAAAATAAATCATCATATTATCGGTATTTACCTTAAACGATTTTCTAATAACTATTCCTAATTAATCGGTCTTTCCCTATTACGATCCGCAAGCATTGAAGTCTCCGGTGGCTAAGGAGTGGCATAAATTACTTGAGGATCATTAAGGACCTTCGAAGAGGACCGTATTTCTTGGACTTCTTGAATGTGAGTTCCTGAGTCCCTCATTGAGGCAGGACCTGGCGCCCGATTTACGAGCCGCTTCATCAACATTACTCAAAGAGGCGGAAGAATTGTCCACCTTCCAGCTGCCGAAGGAGGCCTTTCTCCTCAGGATGTGGGCCAATTGTTATCGCTCCGCGGGGAAAAATTGCACAATGCAACTCAGTTTGCAGATGCGGGTACTTAGTGAGCCGAAGATATTGACGAAAAAGGTAAAGATTGCGATAAAAAACATTCTATTCAGCAAAGAAATCAACTGAAAATCTTAAAACATTTATAATTGATGGAAAACGAGCGAGGTGGTCCAATAGATGAGACACTACTGGATGGTTCGGACCCGGCATTTGAAATATATAGGACCGGAAAGTAATGAGAACGTGAAAATATTGGAATAACAGTTTTCATCGAAACTATAGTCTTCGGGAGACGTATGCTTTTGGGGTTATTCGAAAACCAATTTAGTTATTCGTTTTAGAAACATATTTTTACTTTCACTTACTATATATATTAGGGTTACTTTCACTTACTATATATAGTAAGGGAATGTATTGCGATCGTGAAAATTTTCGAATTACAGTTTTCAACGGAAATACACATTTTAGGGTCCCCTGAGTCCAAATAACCAAGTCCCGCGAAGAGGTCTGTGTGTGTGTGTGGTAACTCACGAGCGGAAACGGTAAGTCCTATGAAACTGAAATTTCATATTTCAGACAAATATACGCCCGAGACGTTACAAAACCTTTTTCATCAAAAAATGAGCTTACCAGAAGAGGCACTTTATACAATGCATTTTGCATCTTTTTTCGATTTACTCGAAAACGGTCCCGACGATTTTGATTAAACTCGCTATATCGATGTATAATTTAATGGATTTAATATCATGTAGGTTTTATTCTGATAAATATAGTCTGACAGGGCTTAAATGTCGATATTTTAAATTTTCTTCCTCTAAAGTACCTTTAAGTTTGTTGATTATATAAAAATGACTATATTATCTTGTTACGACTGATGAAAAACAGATAAATAAATAATTTAAACGAATTCGATATCCAACTTAGGGAGACTACTGTAAAAATATTTTTTTAATGCAATTTTTTGTTTTTGAAATTAATAACGGTAATATATATATGTATAATATACCTTGTTTGATTGTTTTTGTACATAAGAACAGTAATATACATGTATGATATACCGTTGGAATTCTAAAGATTTTAGAAAAAATATTATCTCATAAACATGCTTTTATAAGTTAATAGAGAGGGATAATAAGCCGATAAAACTAAGTAATTGTTTTAGATAATAATAATAGATTTGTTAATAAAACACGTGTTTCTATAGATATTCAATTTAATTAATTCTTTATTAGTTGCTCGCACCAGATTTTTTTTAAGCACTTAGAGGACGAATTTTTCCCAAACCCAGGACTTATTGCACGTCTAGACGGTAAGACGAACCTCCAGGAAACGTTGTCCCTGTCAGACTATTTCAATCAGAATAAAATCTACATGATATTAAAGCCCATTTAATTTTACATCGATATAGCGAGTTTAATCAAAATCGAAAAACGTTCAAATACATGGTATAAAGTGGCTCTTCTAATTAACTGATTTGGATGAAAACGTTGCTGTAACATCTCAGGCATAGATGCTCTTAAACTATAAAATTTCAGTTTTATATTACCTATCGTTTTATATATGTGGGAAAGGAAAAGATTTTACAAAAATATTATCTGATACACAAAGTTGTAAAAGGTAACGAAGAACGGAGAATAAACTGATTACTGATTAACAATTTAATACAGTTGTAGGGGCTCTACGAAACCATCTAATTCCTCCCGTATCCAATCCTTACAATCCAAAATCCTTCGCAAAATCCTAAATGCTCCTTATTTCGTCACAAATAAAATCATCCACAACGACCTTAATATCCCATTTGTTGCAGACCTTTCTCGTACCAGATATACCACTTTTAATTCCAAACTCCCAGCTCATATAAATCCTCTTGTCCGCAACCTATCAACCTCACATATTCCTGACAACCCTCCGAGGCGATTGAAGAGAAGATGGCCTCGGGATCTACTTACTTAAATAAACATCGAAGTACTACAAGCCTTATACGCCTTTTATTATAATTAATCACTTTTACTTACTGTATTTATGTAATATACAGTTGTAAAATTCAATAAAATATAAATAAAATAAAAAAATATTGATGTAGATGAAAGTGTTGAAAAATGTAGACAACAGTTTTTTTTTTTTTTTTTCTCGATAAAATACAACCCTTTCTATATGACTACTGGACTGTTCTTGGAGGCACGATCCATTGGAAGCACGATCCATTGGAGAGCGAGCTACCCCCCTACAAAAGAATATCGGAAGAATATCTGTACCGGAATCGTGAAATCTGAATTTCCAAAGAGAGGCGATGACTAAGGATTGGAATACTATTGTGGACCAGGAGAGAGGTTGCTGAATATTAAAAAAGCCATGATGAATCGCCCGCTACGTGTCCTCTTCCAGAAGACCACCCTTGACTTCCAGAACCACGGGGGTCTTCGATGGTGGCGATACCCACTCTTCGGCTGACAGATCCTTCTTCCTCCTCACCACGACTAATGTCTGTCACTCCGCTATCTCCGAGATCTGGAGGAATCCATAAACCATTGTCTTCTACCGCCTTCAGATAGGCAACACCTCATAAAAATGGGGAGATATGAAATTTATGTTTTTTTCACCCACTGGAACTTCATTACAATAAACTTCTAGTAGTCATATATAGAGGGAGGAAATGGGTATAGTTCTCCCCCACTAAAATTACTGACTGGATGAAATAAATACATGACTAATTAAAAACACTATCATTTAAAAACACAGGGTCGCCTGTGGCGTAGTGGCCCAGGTCACGTGTTCAAATCTGGCAGGTGGCTCTAGAATTATTTAACAAGAGTAAAACATTTTCATTCATGCCATCCTTCGGAGGGGACTTAAAAAAGTGGGCCGTACCTTTAAGATGCCAGGTACTTGTTAAAGATTCCTATCCTATTATTCTTAAGATTCCTAGGTTAGCTACAGTAGCAAGAAATGACTTTTAATGAAATAACAAAAAAAAAAAAAAGTTAATATACATAACTGAGTGCTTAAGTAGAATTTTCAGTAGTTGGGAAAAAGTAGGATGAAAATCTTTATAGGGGTGAAGGTAGGGGAAAAGGATTATAAAAAAATATTTGCTATTTTTTTTTTTTTTTTATTCAAAAAATGTCTATATGAAAGTAATTCAAAAATTAACTAAGTATGTACAAGGAAGTACAAATAATAATAATAATAAATGAGGACCCCTTAAATTAAGACTTTCACTTCAAATAAAGTATTTAATAAACTTTAACTTGTAATAAGAATTATATATTTTAGACTGATTTCGTTTTATGACCCCTTGAGAACAAATAACCAAGTCCCGAAAAAAGGTCTCTGTGTGTGTGTGTGTGTGTGTGTGTGTTTGTATAAGTCTAGACTTGACCCGGGGGGAGGGAGAGGAGAGGGCACACGTTTCTATTAAAATCCAAAGTAAATAATTCTTTAACAATTTATTTTCGTCCCTAAATTTGTTTCAAAATTCTTAAATTTATATAAATAACGGAGGTAATTGAAAGTCGTGTGTTGCACGCACCAGATTTTTAAAAATTTACATTACTATATTGAGTTAATTCAAAATCGTTTGTGCTGAAAAATTCTTAAAAAGGTAAAACATATGCAAAAAAAAAGTTGCATTACAAGAGGTATAGTTAGTTGTCTTTTTTTTATTTATTTATTTATTGTATTATTTATGGACAAGTGGGTTTGTATGGGCACGGAGTAGTTGTCCTAATATGAAATTTCAGTATCCTACGACATTTCTTTTTCAAGCAGGACTTACCGAATAAGTTTCATTTGGACATTGGGAATCCTAAACGTATATTTCCGTTAAAGTAATAATTATAAAATTAAAAAAAAAAAAAAACACTATTGGGATAACTAAGTTAAGCTCAAACCACTTAGATATTAAAAATCCACTTGAATATTCCCTCTGTTATTGACAACAGAAGTCATAATGTGACTGACTGTAATATAGAGTGACAGAGCTGATAAAAAATTCAGTGCGTCTCAATTGAAACGTAACGAAGTGGCCATTAGGAGGCAATTAAAAAGAGCTTTGATTAATAATTGCTTAATGAGAGGTTACTAATTGCCTTCTCAAACTGCCAGGTCTTATCTTTACCATCAATGAATCTTAAATAAGTTATTATACATTTGTTTTGTTTGTTCTCAGAAATCAGATCAATTATTGTTGTTTCGACATCAATTAATATTGAGACTATTGTGTAGAATGACACTACCGTTCGTTGTACTGACTGTTAAAAGTGCAATCAAATATTATGTACATTAATTTTTAGTTTCACTTACATATATATAAAATATATTGTATAAGAAAAGTATTGCGATCAAGAATTTTAATAAATTACACCGTAAATTATAACAATTTTGTTGTAACTGTTTTACAATAAACGTCAGGGACTTTCTCACCCCATTGATTTTGACTGATCACAACCAATACAAACAGTTTTTCCCATCAGATCTAATCTTGGGATAATTAGATATTCAGTTTTTATTAAAAACACAAACATTGCATAAAAAAATATGTTTGCATATGTCTCCTTTAGTTGCTTATAAAATTCGCTCAACTTGCATATTTAGCCGTTATCTCTAAATGCTAAGAAGATGATGTGCCTAATTTTTTTACTAACTTAAAAAATTTTAAAACTAACTAAAACTATTTTAAACAATAATATTGTTAAGAATTGAAATAGTTTTATGTTTATATCTCTCCATTTGTAATTTTATTTTGTGATTTATTATGTGCAAGGCGGACAGTCAATTGTTTTATTCTATTTGAATCAGCTGTTAAGTGACCGCTGGGCTGAGGGCATTCTGGGATTGTAAGAGAGAGTTAATGGATTCACTCGCGAGTGTAGACGGTGTTTAATTAAGTTGGTTGTCGCTGAATGTCGCTTTTATTGTATTTTTATTAATTTATTTGGTTCGATCAATTGTGATATTAATAATAATAATAATAAAAGGCTTACCGAACCCGAAGGTTCGATGCTGATACCACCAAACTAGACAGACTCGTCCAATGTTCACCGTTTAAGCCCAAGCCCCCGAGATCAGCCTTAACGCAATCCTCCAATCAACGCTTCGGCCTACCTTACGGACGCCTACCAGTCGGATCAGCAAATACCAACTTTCTCGGAATCCGTTCCTCACCGAGCCCAACTATTTTACTCGCCCATCTGAGTCTCCGCGACGCTATCAACTCAAGTATATTCAGAGGATACAAGTTTCGCATTTCCGCGTTGTTCAACCTTCTAAACTCCCCAGTGGCCTCATCTCTCTTCGGACCAAATATTTTACGCAGTACCTTATTTTCGAAAACCTTAAGCCGTTGTTCATTCTTCAGAGTAAGCGGCCACGTTTCACATCTGTAAAGAACCGTCGGAAGAATAATAGTTTTATAAATTCTAACCTTTAAGTTTTTAGACACAAGTCGCGAGCTAAGTAATTTAGCAACTGAATAATAACACGCATTTCCCACCTTTAACCGGGACTTTATTTCTTCCTGGATTTCACTTTTTTTTGTTATCATTGAACCTAAATTAACTTATAATAACGGGAGTTAATTAGCTATCAGCGTGTAGGCATATTATATGTCTTGCTATTGTGACTGTACTGTCACAAACGAAAACTATCGCCTTAAACCTTAAAGCGATCTACTTACCCCTGATTACGAGGCTGATGCGTGCCCTGACATCGCCAACCTAATCAATAAGCCAGGCCCATTATTCAAATCATAGCTCTATGAAAGTCGTTCCATCGCCCTCCGTCTAACTATCCAACTTCAACAGTACGGATTAAAACATTCATAGAAAGAAGTATTTTTCCACAAAGGGAACCTAATTGAAGTTAATACGGTCGCTTGAATATTTCACCTAATAGTAGCTAGTTTGTGGTCTACCGTCTTTAGCAGCTAGCAATAACTCAACCTCCAATCATACTTAATATTTCCTTTGTGCCCTAATATAGCTTCTCTCTTAACTCCAGATATCGAAAAGGGTAGAAAAACACTACTCAGAAAGAACCACATTGAATTATCCTTTGAATGTGCCGAATATTTCAGTGATGTTTTCGGTAACGACGGGAAGAAGGTAATACAGGGGCAAATTATCCTAACAAACGAGGCGAATTTTCCTTTCAACGTCGTTTATTTTCAAAGGTAGGCATTTGCGGCCGGGTTCGGCTTGTTATCCTGATTAGGCATCAATTGTGAATCGATCAAGTTCAAAGAGAGGTTCTAAAATAGAAGAAAAATACACGTGTTTTCGTCATAATCATGATCACGAATTAATATACAAAACGGGCTTTCAATTGAATACTTTTTTTATTACCACTAAAGTTTGACTTTTTAAGTTAATTCTTCCATTAGACACATTCACTTCATTTCACCAGGTGCTCGCTACACACAACGTTCACTTACCTCCGTTTAACAACGTATTTTAACAAATCAACTTAAGAATGTTTACATTTGGTTTAAGATGAAAAAAGGTTAAAGAATTAATTACATTAATATTCGATAGAAACGTTTGTTTTATTTAAAAAATCTGGTGAGGGCAACACACCACATTCACTAACCTCCATTTTAAAAATCAATGAAAGAATTTTCAAATACAGTCAGAGATAAAAATGCGTGAAGCTAATAATGAATTAATTAAATTTCTATAGAAACATGTGTTTTATTAAAAAAATCTGTTATATTATTATCTAAACCAATCAATTAATTTTATCGGCTTTTTATCACTCCCTATTAACTTTTAAAAGCTTGTGTATGAAATAATATTTTTTCTAAAATTTTTAGCTTTCCAACGGTATATCATACATGTATATTACTGTTCTTATGTTCAATAACGAAAAAGTGCATCAAAAACATATTTTTTCAGTTTTCTCCTTTAGTTGGGAATCGAATTCATTCATATTATATATTTATCTGTTTTTTATCAGTGGTAACAAGATAATATAGTTATTTTTATAGAATCAACAAAATTAAAGGTACATTAGAGAAAGAAAATTTAAAATATCGGCATTTAAGCCCTGTCAGACCATTTTAATCCGAATGTAACCTAAATTATATTAAAGCCCATTAAATTTTACATTGATATAGAGTTTAAACAAAATCGTTTGAACCGTTTTTGAGAAAATTGAAAAAAGGTGCAAAATGCATGGTATAAAGTGGCTCTTCTGGTAAGCTCATTTTGATGAAAAAGGTTTTGTAACGTCTCGGGCTTATAGTTGTCCTAAATATGAAATTTCAGTTTCATAAGGCCACACAAACCTTTTTGCGGGACTCGAAAATTTTCACGATCGCAATACTTTCCCTTACTATATAAAGTAAGTGAAAGTAAAAATTATTATATTATTGTCTACAACAATTAGTTAATTTTATCGTGTTTTTTTTGTTAATTTCTTTATTTTCAAATTTGCTGCGTGAGCCATGTTTTTTTTTTAAATATAATGATTTAATATTATTACAACTGGTAAACATTGGAAAAAGTGGGGGTATAGTCTCATACACAAGGCACACCTAACGATACTAGATTTATAATTATTCCTAAAAATCAATAATAAAAATAAATTAATAATAAAACGAATAAAAATAACACAAATTAAAAAAATAAATAAAATTAATAAATAAACAAAATTATAAGAAGATTGCTTAAAAAAAAATAAAAATAAAAATAATAATTAAAAAAAATTAATAAATAAAATAATAATAAATCAACAAGATTAAATAATATGAGGTCCATAAAATTAAATAATAATATTTAAGAACCGAAAATTTTGTAGAAGCCTGGGTTTGAGCTTGCGAAATGAAGTAAGGGAAATTATTGCGATCTTGAAATTTTTCGAATTATAATTTTTAACGGAAATACACGTTTTAGGGCCCCCTTAGTCCAAATGACCAAGTTCCGATAAAAGATCGTCTGTGTGGTAACTCCAAACAAAAAGTCCTGTGAAACTACAATTTCATATTTAAGGCAACTAAACAACTTTTTTACTACTACTAATTTTCATAAAAATCGGCTAACCAGGAGAGTCACTTTATTCCATGCATTTTGCACCTTTTTACGATTTTCTCAAAAACGGTTCTAACGATTTTGAAATAAACTCCTTATATTTATGTAAAATTTAATGGGCTTTGATATCATTTAGGTTTTATTCTGATTGAAATAGTCTGGCAGGGCTTAAATGCCAATATTTTCTTCCTCAAAACTACCTTTAATTTTGTACATTCCAAAAGATTAACCTTATCATCTTAATGACATCGATGAAAGACAGCTAATTAAAGAAGTTGGACGAATTTGATGACCAACTAAAGGATAAATGAGCAAAACAATTTTTTTAGTATTATTTTTGATATTTTGATATTAAGAACAGTAATATACACGTATAATATACCGTTGGAAAGAGAAATCTGTAAAAAAAAAAAATCTAATACACAAGCTTATAAAAGTTAATAAAGAGTGATGAATAGCCGATAAAACTAAATGATTGTTTTTGATAATAATAATAATAATAGGCTTAGCGAACCCGAAGGTTCGATGCCGATACCACCAAATTCCGCCTACACAGAATCGTCCAATGCTCACCATTCAAGCCCAAGCTCCCGAGATCAGCCTTAACGCAATCCTCCCATCTCCGCTTCGGCCTACCTTTCGGACGCCTACCAGTCGGTTCAGCGAATACCAACTTTCTCGGAATCCGTTCCTCACTAAGCACAACAACTTTACGCGCCCATTTGAGTCTCCGCGATGCTATCAACTCAATTATATTCACAGGGTACAAACTTCGCAACTCCGCGTTGTACAACCTTCTAAACTCCCCAGTGGCCTCATCTCTCTTCGGACCAAATATTTTACGCAGTACCTTATTCTCGAAAACCTTAAGCCGTTGTTCATCCTTTAAAGTAAGCGGCCACGTTTCACATCCGTAAAGAACCGTTGGAAGAATAATAGTTTTATAAATTCTAATCTTTAAGTTTTTAGATAGAAGCCGCGATCTAAGTAACTTAGCAACTGAATAATAACACGCATTTCCCACCTTTAACCGGGACTTTATTTCTTCCTGGATTTCATTTTTTCTAGTTATAATTGAACCTAAATACTTGAATTTCTCTACGTGTTCAAAAGTATGACCTGATACATCAATATCACCAAGATCAACACCGTTTCTGCTACTAATCATATACTTCGTTTTATCGGTATTTAATTCGAGTCCTATTTCTTTACCGGTTTTTTATTAACACACTTGTATTTAGTTGTATGGTTTCCGTGTCTTCACATAGCAGTACCAGATCATCGGCATACCCCAAAACCGGAATCTTGTCACCCATATTTAAGCCTTTCTCGGTACACATCACCTTTTCTATGACATATTCTAAAGCTATATTAAATAACACAGGTGAAAGGGAGTCACCCTGTTTCAAACCCGATCGCACCTCAAATCTCTCGGAGTAATTATGACCGATTCTAACTTTATGGAATGTTTCCGACAGACACATCTCTACTAGGTTTACTAACTTTCTAGGTATTCCCTGTTCAATCATTATGTTATATAGCTTCTGACGGTCTATGGAATCATAAGCCTTTTTAAAATCGATATAAAGTTGATGGACTACACCGTTGTATTCCAATTTTTTCTCTAATATTTGACGTAAGGAAAATATTTGGTCAATAGTCGAGCGATTCCGCCTAAAACCACATTGGTAATCTCCGATAATTTCCTCAGCGTATTCCGTGATTCGACTAGTTAGAATTGACGAGAATATTTTATAGCATACTGGGAGAAGAGAGATCCCACGATAGTTGTTACAATCTGACCTCGGTCCTTTTTTGTGAATCGGAATAAGTATTGATTCTTTCCATTCTTCTGGCATTTTTTCAGTTTCCCAGATCTTTTTAACTAAAAAATGTATTTTGGAAACGCCCGCTTCTCCACACGCCTTGATTAATTCACTCGTGATATTATCATTTCCTGCGGCCTTATAACGTTTTAATTTTCCTATCGCCATTTCGACTTCCTCTTTACTCGGAGCGTCTATCCATGGTTCAGCGCTCTGATATTCAGAGAGAGGAGATTGATTATTATTTTCCGTATTTAAGATGCCGTCAAAGTGTTGTTTAAATTTATTTAATATCTCAGAAGGATCCGCAATTATATTGTTATTTGCATCTTTAACCGCATTCAATAGAGGTTCAAATCTTTTACGCGATTTGTTTATACCTTTGTACATCTCTCTTACGTTATTTTCGTTTCTGTGTTTTTCTATTTCTATTATTTTGTCTTTAAGATACTCTCTTTTCTTATTTTTTAATAGTTTTGAAGTTTCATTCTTTACTAACCGAAAATAAGCCACATTATTATCGCTTGGATTATTTAAGGAATTCAGTTTAGCGGTTTTTCTTTTTTCGCACATATTTTGACAATTCCTGTCGAACCAAGGTTTGTTCTTTTTATTTTCGATTTTTCCAAGACATAAATTACCGACCTCTTTAATATTATCCCTGATTCCTTCCCATAATTTGTTTACATCTTCGTGTTCCTCGTCTGAAGATTCCAAAGCTTCAAACCGATTTTTTACTTCTATCGCGAATTGTTTTCTAATTTCGAGGTTGTTCAATTTAACTAAATCAAAATTCTCGGGACGAATATAGTTCGGTGTTCTCTTTTTTGTATTTAGTTTTTGTCGAAGTTTCGCGATTACTAATTCATGATCAGAACCGCATTCTGCACCCCGATACGATCTCACGTTAATTATGCTACTTTGCCATCTGTTTTGTATTAAAACATGATCGATTTGATTCCGTGTTTGTCCATCCGGCGATGTCCACGTATACTTATGAATATCCTTATGTTTAAATGTAGTACTTTTGATTACTAGGTTTTTCGAAATGGCAAAGTTTATTAGTCGGGTCCCATTATCATTACTATATTCGTGCAAACTTTCTTTACCGATTGTAGGACGATATACTTCTTCCCTTCCAACCTTTGCGTTCGCGTCGCCTAGTATTATCTTAATGTAATTTCGCGGTAACTTATCGTAAACCGACTCTAGTTTATCATAAAATTCGCATTTTACTTCATCATCACTGTCTTCGGTGGGAGAATGAATGTTTATAAACGCGATTTTAAACCAACGCCCTTGAAATATAGCAACCGATATTCTTTCACTAAAGAACTGTACGTCCCGTAATGCGGAAAGAAATCTGTTCCTAATCAGAAACCCGGTACCTAGACAATAATTAACGCTCCCCCCGTACCAAATAGTATACTTTCCTTCTGTTAACGAACCCTCCCCTGGCCAGCGAACCTCTTGTAATGCAACGATATCTAAATGGTACCCCTTAACTTCATTCGCGACCGACTTTAACCCACCTGCCGTATTTAAACTTCTAACGTTCCACGTCCTTATTGTTAGATCTCTAATTTTCATCTTGCGCCATGATTAACCTGAAGCAGTCCCCACCCGGAGACCCGAACGGGGGACTAGTTTACCTCCGGATAATGAGCGTTTTACCTCAGAGGAATCCATGACTTTTGGTGATATTTTGTGAACTAAAATATGTGAGTAGGGCGTTCGAACCTACGTCACACCCTCCAGCAAGCCTGGGGGGCCGCTCTCATTGTTGGTCAGCGAGTCCATCGGACTTAGCCGGGAGGAGCTTCCGAAGAAATTCCACCGACCATCCCCACATCCGCCACCCGTGGGACGCTCCCCATACGCGGTAATAAGATCCGCGCGAGGAATAATATAATAGATTTTTTAATAAAACACTTATTTTTATAGAAATTCAATTTAATTAGTTCTTTAATAGTTTCACTTAACGGTTTTTACTTTCACTTACTATATATATAGTACTATATACGATCGTGAAAATTATCGAATTCCAGTTTTCAACGGAAATACACGTTTTATGGTCCCCTCAGTCCAAATAACCAAGTCGCGCAAAAGGTCTGTGTGTGTGTGGTAACTCCCTGGCGGAAACGAAAAGTCCTATGAAATTGAAATTTCATATTTAAGACAACTATACGCCCGAGACGTAACAAAACCTTTTTCATCAAAATGAGCTTACCAGAAGAGCCACTTTACGTAAGATTCAATAGGCTTTATCATGTAGATTTCATTCTGATTAAATTAGTTTGACAGGGCTTAAATGCCGATATTTTGAACTTTCTTCTTCTAAAGTACCTTTAATGTTGTTGATTCTATAAAAATAACTATATTATCTTGTTAACGCTGATAATTAAAAGATAAATATGCATGTTGAGTGAATTTGATAAACAACTAAAGGAGAAAACTGAAAAATTATTTTTATATGCAATTTTTTGTTTTTTAACTTAAGAACAGTAATATATATATGTATAATATACCTTTGGAAAGCTAAATATTTTAGAAAAAAATATTACCTTATACACAAGCTTTTAAAAGTTGATAGATCGTGATGAAAAGCCGATAGAACTTTTTTTTTTTATAACTTTATTTATTTATCCACACCCGTCTTTACATACATATAACAATCAGTGGATTGTGTGTCAGATATATTACAATATAGGGGCATGCAGGCATGAGGAAGATGACAATACCCAGTGGTATCTCTTCTGTGGCATGTTTTAATTCGAAAGATTACAGAAGATCTCTCATCCATGACCTTTCCAGTCTTCTCCTGATGTTGTTGGGCATATTGGTCGTTGCCATTTGTTCTATGAGAGAGTTGTAATGTCCTAGTAATTTGTTGTGAAATTGAGAGTAGTGAGTTCGTATGTATTCGCTCACGGTAGGCATGTGTAAGTCTGTATGTAAAGTTGTGTTTGAAACATACCAAGGTGCTTGCGTAATTCGTCTAAGTATTTTTGACTGGAAAGTTTGAAGTCTTTGTATGTTAGTCTTTTTTGCAGCTCCGAAGATTTGAGAGGCGTAAGACCACATTGGTTCTAGTTAGTATGTGTAGGTGGCAAGTTTCTGTCTTAATTTTAATTTTAATTCCAATAAAACTAACTGATTATTTTAGATAATAATATGATCGATTTTTTAATAAAACAACTGTTTCTATAGAAATTCAATTTAATTAATTATTTAATAGTTTCACTTAACTGTTTTTTATCTTTAACTGTATTGTAAAATTCTTTAATCAATTTTTAAAAACGGAGGTAAGTGAAAGTCGTGTGTTGCCCGCACCAGATTTTTTTTCAACAGTTGAGAAGCAGATTATTTGGCATTCAGATAAAATAAATTTATTTTCTTATTTTAAGAATAAAGTAATATTGCCTGATATTCTGCTGGAAAAGTATTGGGTTATTGTGTATAGGTCAAAGTGTGCATTATAAAGCTCGTAGTGCCGGGCCTATAGAAGGGTATATAGGAGGTTTCGACGGGCGTCAGGTGGCGGCATCAGGTGTCCGTCGGCTTTTTGTGCAAAGCGATCTCTTGCTCCGAGCTCTTCAATATCTGACCGCCTCTGAAGCCAAAGGTAATTAAATAACTGGGTCTGGAGGACCACTTCGAGGATTGAGATGCTTTGTGGACTCGACTCGTGTTTCCAATGTCCGGTAATATACTGACACTGGAGATCCCGGCCATCAGTTCTCTTTGAAACGGCCGGCTATTTCTACCCTTAGGGAGAATATTCTCTCAATATAAGGGGCGATTCTAGTAAAATGGAAAATTCAAAGAGTGTCCGATAACATTAAATGGCAAAATACAAATTCAAATGGTAAAAGACATTCAATTGCTTTTAAACACATTGGTTACAAAAATGAATTAGATATGAAGAACAGAACAAGGGATCACTTGTAGCTAGGTGGCTAGCGTAACAGCCTCCCATGCTAAAGGTCACGGGTTCAAACCCGCAGGTGGTCCTAGGATTTTTTAATGGGAGTAAAAAATCCTTAGTTACGCCGTCCTTCGGAGGGGACGTTAAAAGGTGGTCCCGAGCCTGTGCGATGTCAGGTACTCGTTAAAGATCCCTATCCTAATAAAACCTGGATAGGCAAAATTTAGGACTCCCACTGTAGCATCGTCCGATTAGCCATAGTAGCATAAAGTGACGTTAAATAAATAAACAAACAACAACAAACAAGAACAGAACAAAAACTCTATTATTATTTTTGGTTGAGGAAGATGGTTGGGGGTGCGGTCATAAATTAGAAACACACTTTTAAAATAAGTGTTATTTTAATTATGTGCCGACGTTTCACTGTCACCTTATTTCCATACTTTATAATTGTCATCTTATTATCATTTTACATTTAATTTTATTTATGTTCCCATATTTTATTACTGTCATATTATTATTATATACCTAACGCATTATTAAGTCTATAATTACATTGGTTGTTATCTTGTTTCTTTTAGCCCTGATGAAGGCACACATTGTAGGCCGAAACGTAGGCACATAATTAAAATAACACTTATTTTAAATATGTGTTTCTAATTTATGTCCGCACCCTCAACCATCTTACTCATCTAATTTCTCAACGGTCAACAAAACTCCATCATTATTATTATTTTTAATTTCACTTACCTATATATGAAATATATAGTAAGGGAAAGGTATTGCGATCGTGAATATTTTCGTGTTCGACTTTTCATTGGATATTAGACACAGGTTTTAGAGCCCCTTGAGTCCAAATGATCAATTCTCACAAATAGATCTGTGTTCAAAATCAGCAAGCTAGAAAAATCACTTTATATCATGAATTTTGCACCTTTTTACGATTTTCTTGAAAACGGATCTAACGATTTCGATTAAACTCGCTATTTCGATGTAAAATTGAACGGGCTTCAATATCATGTAGGTTTCATTCTGATTGAAATAGTCAGCCAGGGCTATTATATTAACATATATTATATAATGATATTAACAAATGTATTGGGTTGTTTCACATGAAATGTCCGTTTTTATAGTTTCTGAAATACATAAAGGATTTTGCAGGTCTCAGTTGTTTTCTTTCGAATGTTTACATATTTAAAGTAAACAGTTACTAATCCTCTACCTTTGTATTATAAACATTAGCTTCCCAATCAATTGTCCACTTTTTAGTATACCTCCAAATATGAACATGGAAACAGGCGATTTTCGAGTAATAGTTTTGTAGGAGTTTGAACTCGGCCATTCAGCAGGTGAGGCGGCTAGAAATATTTGCAAGGCGTTTGGGAAACGGAGTGTTAATGAACGGACCATTCGCCGTTGGTTTGCTAAGTTTTCAGCAGGGATTACCGATTTGGAAAACTTGAAAACTCTTTGAAAATGATGATCAAGTGAAAAGTGCTTTTTCAGATTTTGTTTTACTTCAAAGCTCAGAGTTTTTCAGTTCGGGTATAAAAAAGTTGGTGTCACGTTGGGAAAAATTTTTAGAAAAAAGAGGTTCTTCATATCTTGTTTTCATATCGTATTTTTAATAAAAATCTTTTACCTTGAAAACGGACATTTCATGGGACACAACCCAATATTTACAAAACAAATTCATTAAGTAAATGTGATCAATCATCATATGAGCTTCACTCAGTGTGTGTGAAGAGACTACCCGTTGGTAGCACTTCAGTGTTTATTTAAATCAGTAGGTCTTGTGGTCATCGTCTTTTCAGCCGCCTCGGAGGATTATCAGGAATAGAAGGATACGAGAGCTTGTTGACAAGCGGGTTTGTTATGACTGGTAGTTTGGAGTAAAAGCAAGTATATCGACTTCGGGCTAAGTCTACAACTACTGTTATATTCAAGGCTTTATGGATAATTTATTGGTGACAAAGTAAGGCGCATTTAGGATGTTGGATTGCAAGGACTGGATGCGAGAGGAATTTGATGGCTTGGTGGATCCCCATAGTTCAATATCATATCTCCAAACAGGCCGAAGTATGGGATAATATAAATTAGTCTTTTGTAGCAGGTTGGAAGTTTTTAGAGTTTTTTTGTTTATTTATTTATAGTAATTTACAAATGTATTAAACCAATACAGTGTGTAGAAAGAAGAAAATGTCTTGAAAAAGAACTACCCAGGTAACTCTTCACTGACTATTTCAAGGCAGTAAGTCCAGAGGCCACCTTCTTTTCAATCGCCTCGGCGGGTTATCATATTTCTGATCGCGAAATAAATAAGATCGATCACGGACAAGTGAGTTTGTGTGGGCAGGGTGTTTAGAATGAAAAGAGGGGCTATCACAGGCTATGTCTGCAACAAATGGGATGTTTAGGTCATTATGGAGGAGTTGATTTGGGACAAAATAAGGGGCGTTCAGGATTGTGTAAAGGATTTTGGATTGTAATGTATGGATGCGGGAGGAATTATACGGTTTAATAGAGCCCCAAAGCTCGAAATGTCCAAATAGGTCTGATAAAAGTGATGTTAATGAGTTTTAGATTCACTTACCTATATATGAAATATATAGTAAAGAAAAGTATTGCGATCGTAAAAATTTTCGAATTCCAGTTTTCAACGGAAATGCACGTTTTAGGGCCCCCTAATTCCAAATGACCTAGTCCCCCAAAAAGGTCGGTGTGTGGTAACTCTTAGAAAGAAAACGAAGTCCTATGAAACTCAAAATTTATATTTGAGACAACTATACGCCACTACAGCTGAGCCACTTTATACCATGCATTTGGTATCTTTTTACGATTTTCTTGAAAACGGCTCTAACGATTTTAATTAAGTTCGCTTTATCGGTGTAAAATGTAATGGTCCTTAATATCAAGTAGGTTTGATTCGGATAGAAATAGTCTGACAGAGCTTAAATGCCGATATTTTAAATTTTCTTCCTCTAAAGTACCTTTAATTTTGTAGATTCAATAAAAATAACTAATTACCTTGTTAACGCTGATGGAAAACAGGTAAATATATAAATTGAATAAATTCGATACGCAACTAAAGGAGAAAACAGAAAAAATATTTTTTTAATGGAACTTTTATGTTTTTGAACATAAGAGCAGTAATATACATGTATGATATACCGTTGGAAAGCTAAAGATTTTAGAAAACATATTATCTTATATTCAAGCTTTTAAAACTTAATAAAGAGTGATGAAAAGAAGATAAAACTAACTGATTATTTTAGACAATAATATGATAGATTTAAAAAAAAAACTCATGTTTCTATAGAAATTCAATTTAATTGAATTTTTATTTCTAACTGTATTTGAAAATTCTTTAATCGATTTTAACAACGGAGGTAAATGAAAGTCGTGTGTTGACCGCACCAGATTTGTTTGTAATATACTGGAATTTTTTAACGTTTGTCTAGTAAGTGTTGTAGTAATCAGTATTTTCGAGCAGTCTAGATTGAGGATTCCAAGTCAGGTCCTTGTCAAGATGGAGACCTAAGTAACGGATTTGTTCTACACGAGTAATTGTGATGTTACTAAAGGATACTGTTGTTGAATTTTAAATTGGTATAAAATTTTTGTAATAATGAATGTTATTTTAAATGCATTACAGTGGGTCCTGAAGGTGTGGAAAACCTCTGAAACGTAGGCTCCAAATAATTAGTTGTGTAAAAAACTTTTTTTAGGAAGAAATAAATATTTATTATGAAGTATGCTTGTTCCGAATAATTAATTTTATTATTACTAAGTTTTGACAGCCCGTGGCTGTGTGGCTAGCGCGCTAGTCCCTCATGCTAAAGTTGTGATTTCTAATTCCAGTCTTTTATAAGGAAAGTAATTTAATGGGGATTCACTCACAGCCTCTCCCCCGGGTATGTGAGACCCGTCAGCCAAATGGTGGCCACTCACAAAATTAGGCGTAGTGAGTGATGACCCTACCCTAAACATTGCATCGAGAAACGCGAGTGTAATCCCCCAGGAGATTATACTGCGAGACCCAGGGCCTGTATGGCCTGTCGCGCCACTGAAAAAAAAATGACTAAGTTTGTCCTATAAGGGTGATTTATTGATAACCGCACCCCAAAACCTATTTATTTACTTTGCCTTTCGGTTTTTCTGTTTTGTGAAAAGTATAGTTTTTTCCTAGCCAGGTCCGACTTCGACATGACCACTACCCCATTGCAACACACACACACACACCTTCCGACTGAAATCAAAAGTCAGACCTGAGACCCAGAGAACGAAGGTAAACGGTTAGATTTATGACCGTCAGTGTGTTTTGACCAGGGCGGCACCTTTAGCAGGACGAACCACCCACGGTACCTCACTAATACGGACACCCACAGCCACAATGGGACACCCACGCCAACACAATGGGTCGGTACTGCGGTAGTCAAAAGTGGTACCGCTTTCTAAAAGGTACTAAATCTGCCTAGTTAGCCAGAACGAATCAGCCACCAAACCGAGGGCCAATGGACGCCCCATCAAACCAGGCCCAAACAAGCTTTTCTTGTTTGTATTGCAACTTTTATGTAGGCTTCGATTCTTTCGTTTCAGGTCTCGCCCCGACTTCCCATGGGCCTATGAGGATGAATCGGCTTTTTTTTTTACAATGGGTTAAAACCGATCAATACTCCATCCATCTGCGCGTTGTTTGATCTTCCGGAAATAAATCAATCACCTGTTATTCGTTATATTTGTAAACAGAAATACTGAATACACTCCTAATATCGACTCTCAATCGTTGCAATAGCATACTATTTGTATTATTCATCGAATGTCATTGACAAAAAAAATCTGGTGCGGGCAACAAACGACTTTCACATACCACGACTGTTAAAAACTATTAATATATACTTCAATTTCAAAATATGTTATTAGCCCATTTACTTGTTGTATATATTATATGTGCAGTTGTAAATATCAATAAGATGATAAAAAAAAAAAAAAAAAATATGTTAAGTTGATTTCAATAAAACGGAATGGGGTCACCCATATGCCGTCCTGATGTCATGCCTGTGCGATGTCAGGAACTCGTTAAAGACTAGGGGTGGGCATAATTGAATGACGATTATCAGATCATTCGATATTGCAATCATTCGAATTAATTGATTATCAAAATAATCGGTTTGGAGAAAGGAATGATCATTCGGGCTGAATTTTTATAATGATCATGAGGGATTAGAAGAGGTTGGGATAATCTAATAACCTCTTTTATTTCTTTTTTTTTTTTTTTTTGCTCATCATATAAATTATATGCATATTTGCACCTGAGTTCAGCCAGCTCAGCAATCATAGAGAAAGGAATTGTGCCTTATTGTTTTTCAGAATGGATATGAATCGTTCGATCATTCCATTATGGAATCATTCTATTATTTAAATCATCGAAGTCCGATCATCCGATTATGCCCACCCCTACCGTACAGCAATAGTCGAAGTGGGGAAACGTTAAGGAGGTAACGAGGAGTATTCGGATTTTAAGCGAGATTATGTGACGGAGGGAATAGAGTTGCTTTAAGGTTGAAAGGGTACAAAGAGAGATTTGGGAAATTTAATTTTTGAAGGATAGAGTTTGGTCGAAGGTTACTTCCAGATTCCTGACAGTCGAGTAGAACTTTACAGGATTACTATTTAGGTACAGGGTTGGGATATGTGGAACAGTTTTCAGGAGGTGAGGGGACCTATAAGGGTAACAATTCTATAAAGCAGGCCTTGTCTGATATATATATATATATATATATATATATATATATATATATATATATATATATATATATTTAATGTTAGTTAAACGAACCACCATCAGCATATAAAACGAACGAAGAGGAGGCTACGAACCACATCGGCCTGTATCGCCACTATTGTACGTATTGGGTAGTCCGGATAGTTCGTGAAGAAATTATTATGGAAATTATGGAATCATTCGATTATTTAAATCATCGAAGTCCGAGCATCCGATTATGACGATCATTCGATTATGCCCACCCCTATTAAAGACTCCAATCCTAATAAAACTTGGATAGGCCAAGTTTAGGACTCCCACTGTAGCATCGTCCAAATCGTCACAGTAGCATAAAGTGACGTTACAAACATACAACGTAATTTCATTTTCGTTGGAAAAATATGATTTAGATTAAACAATGTAACTATATTAAGTTGTTAATCAGTAATAGGTTTATTCCATATTCGGCACTTTATATGACCTTTTACATCTTTGTGTATCTGAGATAATACTGTTTCTAAAATTTTTTATCTTTCCAACGGTATATTATACTGTCTATATTACTGTTCTTATTATAAAATAAAAAAAAATTACATTTAAAAAATAGTTTTACTCATTTATCCTTTCGTTGGTCATCGAATTCGTTTAACTTATATATATTTACATTTTTTTAGCAATCAGACGAACTTAAACTTGTATATTTAGCCGTCCTTCATCAATGTCATCCTAATGATATGGTTAATCTTTTAGAATGTACAAAATTAAAGGTAGTTTAGGGGAAGAAAATTTAAACTATCGGCATTTAAGCCTAGTCACACTGTTTATCGTTTTCACCTTTAGTTGGTTATCAAATTTGTACTCGTACAAACTATCAATTCTATAAAACTTATCGTTAAGTGGTCTCAAAAAAAAAAAATAATAATAATAAAATAAATTAGAATTAGATAATACGATTTCTATATGGCACTGCTATACTATTTCGATATAGCGAGCTTAATCAAAAACATAACTGCCGTTTTTGAGAAAATCGTAAAAAAAAATTGCAAGCAGTAGTAATTTTAACTGAGGGGACCCTTTATTTGTCTGATTTTGAATTTGTATTTTCGTAGACAACGGCTTAAGGTTTTCGAAAATAAGGTACTGCGTAAAATATTTAGTCCGAAGAGAGATGAGGACACTGGGGTGTTTAGAAGCTTGCACAACGTGGAATCGCGGAGCTTGTACCCTGTGAATATAATTGAGTTGGTAGCATCGCGTTAAGTTATTGGGCTCGGTGAGGAACGGATTCCGAGAAAGTTGGTATTCGCTGAATCGACTGGTAGACGTCCGAAAGTTAGGCCGAAGCGTAGATGGGATGATTGCATTAAGGCTGTTCTCGGCAGGCTTGGACTTGACCGGCGAACATTGGACGAGTCTGTGCAGGCGAAGATTGGTGGTATCGGCATCGATCCTTCGGGTTCGGTAAGCCTATTATTATTATTATTTTCGTAGATTTAATTATTTTTAAAAACATATAATTATAAGAATGTTCTCAAGGAATAATAAATATATAATTTTTTTTCTAAAATCTTTAGCTTTCTAACGGTATATTATACATCTATATTACTGTACTTATATTAAAAAACATAGAAATTGTATTAAAAATATATTTTTACTCTTTCCTCCTATAGTTTGAACAAAAATTTCTTCAACTTATATATTTACCCGTTTTTATCTATGATAACAAGATGAATCGGTTATTTTTTTCGAATTTATAAAACTAAAAATACTTTATAAGAAGAAAATTTTAAAAATCCCGTATTTAAGCCCTGTCAGGCTGTTTCCATTATAATGAAACCTACATGATCTTAAATTTGACATCAATCAATATATCAATATATTGAGTTCAAACAAAATGTTAAGATCCGTTTTAGATAAAATAATAAAAAAAAAAATTGCAAAAGGCATAACAGATCTTGTTATTGTGAGATTTGGTCATTCGTACTCAGAGGACCATACAATGTGTAGTTACATACTTGAAACCGATAATTTTCACGATTGCTTATGTATAAATAAGTGAAAGTAAAATTGCAAATAAAAGAATAAACAATAATAATAATAGGCTTAGCGAACCCGAAGGTTCGATGTTGATACCACCAAACTTCGCCTGCACAGACTCGTCCAATGTTCGCCGGTCAAGCCTAAGCCCCCGAGATCAGCCTTAATGCAATCCTCCTTTCACGGAATCCGTTCCTCACCGAGCCCAACAACTTTACGCACCCATTTGAGTCTCCGCGATGCTATCAACTCAATTATATTCACAGAGTACAAACTCCGCAATTCCGCGTTGTGCAACCTTCTAAAATCTCCAGTGGCCTAATCTCTCTTGAGACCAAATATTTTACGCAGTACCTTATTTTCGAAAACCTTAAGCCGTTGTTCATCCTTCAAAGTAAGCGGTCACGTTTCACATCCGTAAAGAACCGGCGGAAGAATAATAGTTTCATAAATTCTAACCTTTAAGTTTTTAGACAGAAGCCGCGAGCTAAGTAACTTAGCAACTAAATAATAACACGCATTTCCCACCTTTAACCGGACTTTATTTCTTCCTGTATTTCATCTTTTCTAGTTATCATTGAACCTAAATACTTGGATTTCTCTACGTGTTCACAAGTATGACCTGAATTATTAATATGATCAAGATCGCCACCATTTCTGCTACTAATCATATATTTCGTCTTATCGGTATTTAATTCGAGACCTATTTGTTTGCCGGTTTTTATTAACACACTTGTATTTAGTTGTATGGTTTCCGTGTCTTCACCTAGCAGTACCAAATCACCGGCATACCCCAAAACCGGAATCTTGTCACCCATATTTAAGCCTTTCTCGGTACACATCACCTTTTCTATGACATATTCTAAAGCTATATTAAACAAAACAGGTGAAAGGGAGTCACCCTGTATACTGTCTATATTACTATTCTTATTATAAAAAAAAAAAAATTACATTTAAAAAATAGTTTTACTCTTTTATCCTTTCGTCGGTCATCAAATTCGATTAACTTATTTATATTTACATGTTTTTTTAGCAATGCTAATCAGAAGAACTTAAATTTGTATATTTAGCCATCCTTCATCAATGTCATCTTAATGATATGGTTAATCTTTTGGATTGTAGAAAATTAAAGGTAGTTCAGAGGAGGAAAAACTATCGGCATTTAAGCCCAGTCACACTGTTTATCGTTTTCATCTTTAGTTGGTTATCAAATTCGTACTTGTATACTTTGCCGTTAACAACATGAAATGGGTAATTTTTAAAATAGCTGTCATTTAAGCCCTGTCAGACTATTTCAATCAGAATGAAACGTTTTTCATAATAATAATAATAATAATAGGCTTACCGAACCCAAAGGTTCGATGCCGATACCACCCAACTTCGCCTGCACAGACTCGTCCAATGTTCGCCGGTCAAGCCCAAGCCCCCGAGATCAGCCTTAATGCAATCCTCCCATCGACGCTTCGGCCTACCTTCTAAGAGGTTGTGCAACCTTCTAAACTCCCTAGTGGCCTCATCTCTCTTCGGACCAAATATTTTACGCAATACCTTATTCTCGAAAACCTTAAGCCGTTGTTCATCCTTCAAAGTAAGCGGCTACGTTTCACATCAGTAAAGAACCGTCGGAAGAATAATAGTTTTATAAATTCTAACCTTTACGTTTTTAGACAGAAGCCGCGAGCTAAGTAATTTAGCAACTGGATAATAACACGCATTTCCCACCTTTAACCGGGATTTTATTTCTTCCTGGATTTCATTTTTTCTTGTTATCGTTGAACCTAAATACTTGAATTTCTGCTACTAATCATATATTTCGTCTTATCGGTATTTAATTCGAGACCTATTTGTTTACCGGTTTTTATTAACACACCTGTATTCAGTTGTATGGCTTTCGTGTCTTCACCTAGCAGTACCAAATCATCGGCATACCCCAAAACCGGAGTCTTGTCACCCATATAAAGAATAAACAAAGAACACAAAGAATAAAAAAACAAATACAAAATGACCCGAATAGAGCCGTGGGTTACAGCTAGTATTTATGTTACAAAAATATGAATATCACACTGGAAAATTAGATCAGCCATGTTAATTTTAAAAACTAATTTCCACCAATATGACGCAATAATTCCATCAGTTGAAAGGACAATTTTAAAGAGCGGCATATCGTTTAATGAGCTGAGAATATTTATCCGAAAAATCGACTCTAATCTATTTAATTAACTATCGATTCCTGTTTATGAAATTTCCTGAGAACTAATGCCGACTCCTCTTTGCATCATACTCATTAATCGACAACGAAGATCCATATTTGATGTCCTATTGACTACTTAGGATGGCATTAACATTTGACATACGTTATTACTCACACTTCGAGATCAGAGATGAAAAGGTGTCAAGAAGTTTCAACAGGTTGTTCAGATTGCGTAAGGTTTTCAATTTTATGTAGATCTTTTTTTTTTTTTTTTTTTTCATTTATTTATTTAAAGAAATTTACAACTGTATTAAATAAATACAACAAGTAAATAGGCTTTATATATGATTAGTACACATGAAAGTCCTGAGAAGAAACTACCCATTGGTAGCACTCCAATGTCTTATGTTAGAAGGTCTCTTGGCCATCTTCTTTTAAGGCGCCTCGGTGGGTTGTCGGGAATAGATATGGAGGAGAGGTCACGGATAAGCGGGTTTGAGCGGGCAGGGAGTTTGGAATGAAAAGAGGTATATCTGTAACGGGCCAAGTCTTCAACTAATGGGATATTTAGGTCTTTATGGATGATTTTATTAGTAACGAAGTAAGGAGCATTGAGGATTTTACGAAGGATTTTGGACTGCAAGGATTGGATGCGAGAGGAATTCGATGGTTTAGTAGACCCCCATAGCTCAATGCCATAGGTCCAAATAGGCCTGATAATTGTGATATAAATGAGTTTTTTGTAGTAAGTAGGAAGTTTTGAGCGTTTGTCAAGTAAGTGTTGTAGTAATCTGTATCTACGAGCAGTTTCCTGTCGTTTCAGTCTAGTATGAGGATTCCATGTTAGGCGTTTGTCGAGGTGGAGTCCTAAGTACCGAATCTATGTAGATCTTAAATATTATAGTAATTAAAAGTGAAATCAGCTTCTACTGATCACTCACCAGTGACGCGGCTGAGAGAGAGGCGCTGGGATCACTCAGAATATACTTTTACCATCACAAATGAGGGGACAGGCTCAGTCTAGGGTTTCCTAGCAGATTGTATACAAGGTATGCGTGTGTTTATAATGTTATTTGTTGTTTATTCATTTAACGCCCCTTTATGCTACTATGGCTAATCGAACGATGCTACAGTGGGAGTCATAAATTTTTCCTATCCAGTTTAATTAGGATAGGGATCTTTAATTAAGAGTTCATGACATAGCACGGGCCCAGAACCACCTTTTTACGTCCCCTCCAAAGGACGGCAAAACCCGCAAGTTTGAACTTACGACTTTGGGCATAAAAAGTTGTTATGCTAGCCACTATGCCATAGGTGACCCCTTTAAAAGGTTGTTTTATTTATATTTATTATATTTGTTACTATATATATATATATATATATATATATATATATATATATATATATATATATATATATATATATATATATATATATATATATATATGTATATATTCGCTAAAATTAGTTAGTGTTATCATCAGGGCTAAAAAGATACAAAAGAAATACAATAAGTGTATAGTAACATTTATATGTCAAGAAACAATTTAAGAGAATATAGAAAGTCACTTTATGGTACTATGGCTAATAAGACGATGCTACAGTGGGAGTCCTATATTTTTGCAGGTTTAAATAGATATGGATTTTTAACGATAGGCTCGGGACCACCTTTTTTCGTCCCATCCAGAGAACGGCATGACTGATGATTTTTCAGCTCGTTAAAAAAATGTAGAGCAACCTGTGGGTTTGAACCCGTATCTTTGGGCATAGAAGCCTGTTATGCTAGCCACTATGTCAGTGGTAAACCCTATAATTTCATTAAAAACAATATTTTATATGCCATTTAAAGGAGCAGAGTGGTCTAGTTGATAAAGCATCAGGCTATTGTTCTCAGGATCCTGGATTCGAACCCCGGCTGAGGCAGAATTATTTATCCTGTTATTTCAGTTGTGGAGCGACCCTGGGGTATGGAGAACCTCATGAGGCACACCCAGCCTCTATAAAGTGGGTAATTGAGGCCTAATTAATTCATTGTACAGCCGTTGAACTAGAAAAAGTATGAATCTCTAGAAGTACTGAACCCGAGACGGTTCGTGGGTTGTCGAAATACAAGTTATCTACCATTGAGTTAGAGGATGTCAATGTATAATTTTATATTCGTATTTTTACTTTTACTTACCTATTATGAAATATATAGGAAGGGAAAGTATTGCGATCGTAAAAAATTTCGAATTTCAGTTTTCAACGGAAATACAGGTTTTGGGGTCCCATGAGTCCAAATTACCAAGTCCCGAAAACATGTGTGTCTAGCAGTCACACCTAAGTCTAGCACTAAAAAGAAAAGTTGAACGAAATTAAAATTTCATATTTAAATCTACTACTCGCCCGAAATGTTACAGCAACTTTTTCTTCAAAATCGGTTGACCAGAAGAGATACTTCATACTATACATTTTTTACCTTTTTACAATTTTCTCGAGATCACCGGTAGCAAGGTGGCTATGCCAAAGGTCATATAAGCGGGTGGGTTCCGGTTCTTTACGGATGTGAAACGTGGCCGCTTACTTTGAAGGATGAACAACGGCTTAAGGTTTTCGAAAATAAGGTATTGCGTAAAATATTTGGTCCAAAGAGAGATGAGGCCACTGGGGAGTTTAGAAGGTTGCACAACGCGGAATTGCGGAACTTGCATCCTGTGAATATAATTGAGCTGATTGCATCGCGGAGACTCAAATGGGCGAGTAAAGTTGTTGGGCTCGATGACGAGCGGATTCCGAGAAAATTGGTGTTTGCTGATCCGACTGGTAGACGTCCGAAAGGTAGGTCGAAGCGGAGATGGGAGGATTGCGTTAAGGCTGATCTCGGGAGCTTAGGCTAGAATGGTGAACATTGGACGAGTCTGTGTAGGCGGAATTTGGTGGTATCGGCATCGAACCTTCGGGTTCGCTAAGCCTATTATTTATTTATTATTTAAGAAATCCTTAGTTTTGCCGTCATTCGCAGAGGACGTTAAAAGGTGATCCCGAGCCTGAGCTCAGATACTAGTTAAAGATCCCTATCCTAATAAAACCTGGATAGGCAAAATTTAGAACTCCCACTGTAGCATCGTCAGATTAGCCTCAGTGGCATAAAGTAACGTTAAATAAATAAACAAACAAATACAATTTTCTCAAAGTGACGATTTTGATTAAACTCTATATAACGATGTAAAATTTGATAGACTTTAATATGACGTAGGTTTCATTCTGATTGAAATAGTCTGACAGGGCTTAAATGTAGATATTTTAAATTTTCTTACTCTAAAGTGCCTTTAATTTTGTTGATTCTATAAAAATAACTATATTATCTAGTTACCACTGATGAAAAACAGGTAAATACATAAGTTGAATGAATTCGATACCCAACTAAAGGAGAAAAAAGAAAAAATATTTTTTTAATGCAATTTTTCGTTTTTGAACGTATAACAGTAATATACATGTATGATATACTGTTGGAATACTTGAGAATTTAGAAAAAATATTATCTCATACATAAACTTTTAAAAGCTAGAGAGTGATGAGAAGAAGATAAAACTAACTGATTCTTTTAGATAATAATATAATAGATTTTTTAATAAAACACATATTTCTATAGAAATTCCATTTAATTAATTCTTTAATGGTTTCACTCATTTTTATCTCTAACTGTATTTGTAAATTCTTTAATTGATTCTAAAAACGGAGGTAAGTGAAAGTCGTGTGTTCCTGATTTTTTTACCAATTTTTGTTGGCCATTACATACATAAACTTTTAAAACTTTTTTGTAGATACTATCAAAATAATAATATGATCTTGTTATCAACCATAAAAAAAAAAAAAATAAAAAATAAAAAAAAAAATATATATATATATATATATATATATACATATATATATATATATATATATATATATATATATATATATATATATATATATATATATATATATATATATAGGGTAAACGAATTCGATTAATAACTAAAGGAGAAAACTTAACTCGCTATATCGATGTAAAATTTAATGGGCTTTAATTTAATATCAGGTAGGTTTCATTCTGATTGAAATAGTCAGAATAGACAGAGCTTAAATACTGATATTTTAAAATTTCTTCCTCTAAACTAATTTTAATTTTGTACGTTCCAAAATATTTAACCATATCATCTTAATGACATTGATGAAAGACATGTAAATATACAAGTTGGGCGAATTTGATGACTAACCAAAGGATAAAAGAGCAAAACTATTAGTTTATGTAATTTTTGTTTTTTGATAATAATAACAGTAATATAGACGTATAATATACTGCTAGAAAGAGAAAGATTTTATAAAAAAATATTATCTGATTCACAAAGTTGTAAAAGGTGAATAAATAGAGAATAAACTTATTACTGTTAACAATTTAATATAGTTATATAATTTAATCTAAATCATATTTTTCCCCCTCACTCAGCTTCCGCTGGCTCTGACCAGTGATGCGGCTGAGAGAGAGGCGCTGGGACTTCGCTGATTCTGCTTGTCCTCCACAAGTGGGGGGGAAGGTGGACTCCGACGGTGGTTCTCCAGCAAATGGTAAATTTTGTATATAAGTATGAGTGTGTTCTTGTTTTGTTTATTTATTTGTTAACCAAGTATTTATTTAATTTATTATTATTATTATTATTATTATTTTTTGACGTTAAAAGGCCTTAAAGACCACGCAAATATCATTTCCCCCTAACTTGGCCCACATGTTCTACTCTTTTTCTCTCTTCCCACCTTTTCTTCATTCTCTCAGACTGGACTCTTCTCTGTTCCTCGCTCCATATTCTCCACTTCCTCACCTCTTTGGCACCCACAAGGACCTTTATCTTCCTCCATCTTTCCCTATATTCATATCTATTGACACAATCCTGTGTTGATATTCCCAACCTCGCTGTCTCTTTCCTCATCTGCTGAATGTATCCTCCGGTCTCTTTATATCCCTACATTTTTTAGAAGATTACTATATTTATTCTGTTCGAGCTAATCCTTACCATATACCCGTAGAAACGCAGCCTCCTTAGCCTAATGTCCGATTTCAGGTCATCCATTTCTCTGGTAAGCCTCAGCCTATATCCTTCTGGTAACTTTACTGGCCCATAAATCTTCCTCAAGATCTTCCTCTCAATTCCCAAAAGTTTCCTTAAGCAAGGAAGAGAAGCGGTCTCCATTCCATACATAATAACCGGTTTGACACCGGTGTTACAGTGCCTTATTTTCGCTTTTATTGAAATAGCCTTTTTACAGTAAAGGCAACTGGTGGCAAAGCTGAGTCTTATTATATACCTTTATTAATTTTTTTTTTTTTTTTTTTTTTTTTTTTTTAGATATATTTATTGCTATTTACAACTGTATAATGATATACATCTAGTAAATGAGATACAAGATAAAAATGGCATGGATTCACATGTGGGGATACTACCCATTGGCAGCTCCCCAAAGACTATGTTAAACTAGAAGGTCTCGTGGCCATCTTCTTTTCAGACGCCTCGGAGGATTATCGGGGATTGTAGAGGAAGCAAGGATTGAAACAAGTGGATTAGAGTGGGAATGGAGTTTGCCATGAAAGGAGTGGTACCTGGTTCGCGCCAAGTCAGCAACATAGGGAACGTTAAGGTCTTTATGGATGAGTTTATTTGTGACAAAATAAGGAGCGTTGAGGATTTTTCGAAGGATTTTTGATTGCAAGGATTGGAGACGGGAAGAATTTGATGGTTTAGTAGAGCCCCAAATCTCTACTCCGTAAGTTATTAATTTTAGTTTCATTTTATGTACTTTGACTTTTCTTTTGTTTATATTGTATGAATATTATCATGTAGCAAACATTGTCCATTGCGACAAACTGTAATACATCCGAATAAATAAATATATTATCAAATCATATTTTTCCAACGAAAGTGAATAAATGGTTTATTAAAATCATTTAAAAATATTCTTGAAAGTCGTTTTTTGCCCGCAAGAGATTCTTATATTTATATGTATTTATATCAGTTTTTATGTTTCACATATTAACATCCTCTTATGGTGAGTGTCGCAGTGGACGGACGTCCAGATCTAAAGGAAGTTGACACATCATTTTTTTTCCCTTTATATCCCTTCCTCGAGCGAAGACCACCACGAGCGGAAGGAGACGTTAATAAATTGGAAGAGGAACTCGCGGAAGACATGTGTTGGTTGAAGAGACCACACCACGACCATCCAAACCACAGCGACCTGGATATCCCTGGCTTCTACCATGTCTTGCGGTGTCCGCTAATTAGGGGTTAGCGTCTTCCAGTCAGCTCGTCTCTGCGTATTATTTATATCTTTTAAAGTCTTCTTTCTTATAGCTTCATTTTCAGAGTTCATCGATAAGACGATAATTTATTGTTGTTTTCACTTATCCATATATGAAGTATATATAGTAAGGGGAAGAAGTATTGCGATCGTCAAAATTTTCGAATACCAATTTTCAACGAAAATACACGTCCCGCAAAAAGGTCTGTGTGGTCCTATGAAACTGAAATTTCATATTTAGGACAACTGTAAGGCCGAGATGTTACAAAAACTTTTTCATCAAAATCAGCTGGCCATAAGTGCTGTTTTATACAATGCAGTTTGCACCTTTTTATGATTTTCTCAATTATGATTTTGATTAAATTCGCTATATCGATGTGAAATTTCATAAACTTAAATATGATGTAGGTTTCATTCAGATTCAAATAGTCTGAAAGGGCTTAAATGCCATTGTTTTTAATTTCTTTTCTCTAAAGTATTTATGATTTTGTAGTTCCTATAAAAATAACCATATTATCATGTTACCACTGATGAAAAACATAAGTTGAACGAATTCGATATAAAGGATAAAACTGCAAAAAAAATTTTTAATGGAATTTTTAGTTTTTGAACATAAAAACAGTAATATACTTGTATAATATACCGTTAGAAAGCTAAAAATTTTAGAAAAAATATTATTCAATAATACCAAGTCCCGCAAAAAGCTCTGTGTGTGTGTGTGTGTGTGTGGGTAACTCCCGGGCTGAAACGGTAAGTCCTATGAAACTAAAATTTCATATTTAAGACAAATATACGCCCGAGACGTTACAAAACCTTTTTCATCAAAATGAGCTTACCAGAAGAGCCACTTTATACCATGCATGTTGCACCTTTTTTCGATTTTCTCGAAAACGGTACCGACGATTTTGATTAAACTCGCTATATCGATGAAAAATTTAATGGGCTTTAATATCATGTAGGTTTTATTTAGATAAAAATGGTCTGACAGGGCTTAAATGCCGATATTTTAAATTTTCTTCCCCTAAAGTACCTTTAATTTTGTAGATTCAATAATAATAACTAGATTATCTTGTTAACGCTGATGAAAAACAGGTCAATATATAAATTGAATAAATTCGATACACAACTAAAGGAGAAAACAGAAAAAATATTTTTTTAATGAAATTTTTCGTTTTTGAACATAAGAGCAGTAATATACATGGATGATATACCGTTGGAAAGCTAAAGATTTTAGAAAAAACGGTTCCGACGATTTTGATTAAACTCGCTATATCGATGTAAAATTTAATGGGCTTTAATATCATGTAGGTTTCATTCTGATTAAAATGGTCTGACAGGGCTTAAATGCCGATATTTTAATAAAGATAGATAATAATATAATAGATTTTTTAATAAAACACGCGTTTCTATAGAAATTTCATTAAATTAATTCCTTAATAGTTTTAATAATTTTTATCTCTAACTGTATTTGAAAATTTTTTAATCGATTTATAAAACGGAGGTAAGTGAAAGTCGTGTGTTGCCCGCACCGGATTTTCTCATCTTGTTAATCAAATCTTAGTTCAGTATTAACTTTACTTGGACCAGGGAAACTGATTTCTTTTCAATTTGCACGTTTCTCGTGAATTGAGAGAGCTCATGGTTCGCAGAGCTTATCTCTAAGAAAAATTGCAAATCTGTTGAATAATTCACACTCTACAGTACAGTATGGACTACAAAGACGTAGAGAGTTAAAATCTTTAGAGGATAAACTACGTGTTGGTAGACAGGAGACTGGAGAATAACCAGAGGCGAGCCATCCTTGCTCAAGTCTATACAAATGCCTCACACTACCACAACCTCAATGGCCATCATATTAAATACTACTATGGGATTCAAGTCCACCCAGAAACAGTGAAAAATGAAGGATACAGTGATAGAGTCGCAAGAAGAAATCCCTTCATCGGTAATTTGAACCAGAAGAAGCGGTTGTAATTTGCTAGGGAGTTTGTAAATAAACCCAAAAATGTCTGGAAACGGTTTTTATTCCCTTATGAATCCAAATTTAATATTTTAGGGCCAGATGGAAGGTCAAAAATGTAGAGGAAATCAACCTCAGCTTTCAAAACTAAGAGTTTATTTATAGATGTATGGAAACCTTTTTGAGTATGTATTATATATATATATATATATATATATATTATATATATATATATATAATTATATTGGGTTGTTTACATGAAATGTCCGTTTCTATAGTTTCTGAAATACATAAAGGATTTTGCAGGTCTCTGTTGTTTTCTTCCGAACGTTTACTTATTTAAACATTTACTAATCCTCTACCTTTGTATTATAAACATTAGCTTCCCAATCAATTACCCACTTTTTAGTATACCTCCAAATATGAACATAGAAACACGCGATTTTCGAGTAATATTTTTTTGGTTTGCTAAGTTTTCAGCTGGGGATACCGACTTGGAAAACTTGCTCCAAGGAAGACCTCCGTCCGTAATAGACAACGATGTCCTCAAACATACTGTAGAAGAAAACCCCTAACAAACAGTTAATGGACTCTCAGCACAACTAAATGCAAGTGCATCTACCGTTTCCAGACATTTAAAGTGTATTGGGAAAGTAAAAAAGCTCGATACATGGTTACCTCATGATCTCACTTAGTGGAAGCAAGACCCCATGTTTCAAAACATACCGTGCAAAAATTGAAAGAACTGGGCTACGATGCTCTTCCGCACCCACCATATTCTCCCGACTTGTCTCCAACAGATTACCACCTGTTCAGGAATTTGGACAACTTCGTCAAAGGAAAACTTTTTGAAAATGATGATTAAGTGAAAAGTGCGTTTTCAGATTTTGTTTCACTTCAAAGCTCAGAGTTTTTCAGTTCGGGGATAAAAAAGTTGGTGTCACGTTGGAAAAAATTTGTAGAAAAAAGAAGGTAAATACTTCGAATAAAATTATCTTTTTATATTTTTAATAAAAATCCTTTACCTTGAAAACGGACATTTCATGTATCCTTTGTCATTCAATCACGCGTGAACTCAACGGTTTGACCGATTTCGCTATTACAAAGTTAAGACAGGACTCGTCTGTCGGGTCAGCTAATACTGTATATTTTTGTATTGTTCATAATATTTATTCCTAAGATACAAAGTCTCAGAATTTTTTTTTTCTTCTGTTCTATTCCACTCACCAGACTGATTGGTTCCCTGGAACCAAGATCTGTAGACATTACAACTCGCATTCCAAAGAACGCAGAGCGATTAAGTAATGAGCCTAGTGGAACGCGAAGGATGAACAAGGTATCGCCTCATTAGGAACAGTTCGTTAGGACACCTCAACATCTTATCGCCATCATCTCTCATAGTAGGCTGCTTGGCGGCTCGCTTTCTGCCGAAAAAAGTGAGTTCCCAGGAGTGGACTATTCGCTTTGATCTTCCGAAACCAGCTGCTCAATTAGCAATGGTAATAATAACGTGAACATTAATGAACGACCGTGTACTTTTGGTTTATTGTTTTCAATAATCAGCCTTTGGAATCGACCAATAAAAAAAATAAAAATACCACCTCTGCCTCAAAATTTGAGGTCTTACGTTAGAAAAAAAAATCCGTCAGGGGTTAAACGTAGCGTGATGGTTAGCATAACAGCCTCCTATGCTCATAGATAGGTAAGTGAATGTAAATTATAATAACAACCTTACACGCATTCATAATTTATGTATATCATGAATATATTTTGCTTCTGAATATATATACCATAAAGGGATCATCTCTGGCATAGTTGGTAGCATACAGCTTTCTATGCCTTGGGTCACGGGTTCAAACCCGCAAGTGGCCCAATGATGTTTTAATGGGAGTAAACAACCCTTAGTTATGCCGTCCTTCAGAGGGGATGTTAAAAGGTGGTCCCAAACCTGTGCGATGCCAGGTTCACGTTAAAGATCACTGTCCTAATTGAACCTGGCTAGGCAAAATTTAGGACTCCAATTTTAGCATCGTCCGATTAGCCATAGCTGCATAAGGGACGTTGAATAAATAAACAAACAACGCATACAAAAAAAAAAGTCCATTTATCAGGTTATATCAGCTGATTAGTATAAAAATGGTGGCCGAGTAAATATTTCTTAATTCAATAACTTAGTTATTTTTTATAATTATATTTATATTAAAAATATGTAAAGAGTTTTAGAATCAGGACACCGCGATTAACACGTTCACGACAGTGTGACCCACCGGTGGGTCACACTCGACTGTTTCGTGGGGTGGTGTGAGTTACTACTGGGTCACGCTAAACTACTCGGTGGGGCGACGTAAATAATATTTTAAGAAAATTAGTCGTTAAAAAAATAAGTTTATTTCATTTTTTCTAAACATTATAGTTGCAGAAATTAACAAGCATAAGGATATTGTTACTACTGATGAAAAAGAGGTAAATATATAAATTGAATGAATTCGATACCCAACTAAAGGAGAAAACAGAAAACATGAAATTTTAATGCAATTTTTCGTTTTTGAACATAAGAGCAGTAATATACATGTATGATATACCGTTTGAAAGCTAAATATTTTAAAAAAAATTATCTCACACACTAGCTTTTAAAAGTTAATAGAGAGTGATGAAATGAACATAAAACTAACTGATTATTTTAAATAATGATATAATAGATTTTTTAATAAAACACATGTTTTTTCTATACAAATTCAATTTAATTAATTCCTTAATAGTTTCACGTATTTTTTTTATCTCTAACTCGTTTTGAAAATTCTTTCATTTATTTTAAAATTGGAGGTAAGTGAAAGTCGTGTGTTGCTCGCACCAGATTTTTTTTCTTTGGAAATAATAAACCATTGTGTAATAATTTGCAGCGTTTTTTAGCTTGACTTGCCACACACGGCTCTTTTTTGCAAGACTAGGTCATTTAAAAGTGTATATTTCCGTTTCAAAAATTTTCACGATCGCAATACATTCCCATACTCTATATTTTATATATATTCAGTGAGAATAAAAAAATCAGGTGCGCGCAACACACGTCTTTCACTTACTCCCGTTATTTATATCTATATAAGAATTTTTAAACAAATTTAGAAACCAAAATATATTGTCAAAGAATTATTTACATTGGGTTTTACTAGAAACAGGTATTTTATTTATTACTCTATTATATTATTATATAAAATAATCAGTTAGTTTATCGGCTTTTCATCACTATCAATTAACTTTCACAAGATTGTGTATGAGATAATATTTATTCTAAAATCTTTAGCTTAAGGTATTTAGAGGATGAAATTTTGAAATGTCGGCATTTAAGCCCTGTCAGACTATTTTATCAGAATGAAACACACACGGTACCAACACGTAACTTCTCGGGCGTATAGTTGTCTTAATTATTAAATTTCAGTTTCATAGGACTTACCGTTTTCGGAGTTACCACACACACACGCACACAGACGTTTTTGCGGGACTTGGATATTTGGACTCAGGGGATCCTAAAATGTGTATATCCATTGAAAACTGGGATTAGAAAATTTTCCCGATCGCAATGCTTTTCCTTACAACGTATTTCATATATTGGTATGTGAAAGTAATAGATTATTTAATAAAACACATGTTTCTATTAAAACTCCAAACGATCAATTCTTTAACAATTTATTTTCTTTTCTAAATGAATTTAAATATAATTATATCGATTACTATTAACTGTCCGTTCTTACTAATACAACTGAGGTAGTTGAAAGACGTGTGTGCGCGCACCAAATTTTTTTTTATAATGTCAGTTAATGGCTCTGTTAATGCCGCGAATTAATATAGCTTTTAGCCCCCTCCGCTATACCTCTATCTTATATACCATTGCCCATAATAAACTTGAGCATTTTTTACGAGATCGTTTCCTCGCTTTCATCTTTCCCGCTTGGAGCGATGGCAGCCTATTTGTTTTGAGGCCTTATCAAACCTCGGCCGATGGGACTGCATTTTTAGTATCCATCGGGCATATGGTTGTCTTAAATATGAATTTTCATTTTCATAGGACTTTTCGTTTACTTGCGGGAGTTAGCACACACACACCTTTATTCGGGACTTGGTTATTTGGACTTAGGGGACCCTAAAACTTGTATTTTCGTTGAAAACTAGAATTCGAAAATTTTCACGATCGCAATACTTTCCCATACTATATATTTCATATATAGGTGAGTGAAAGTAATATAGTGACGGGGTCACCCATAGCTTAGTGGCTTGCATAACAGCCTCCTATGCCAAACAGCACGGGTTCAAACTCGCAGGTGGCCCTAGGATTTTTTTAATATGAGTAAAAAATCCTTAGTTATGCCGTCCTTCGGAGGGGACGTAAAAAGGTGGTCCCGAGCCTGTGCGATGTCAGGTACTCGTTAAAGATCACTGTACTTATTAAACCTGCCTAGGCAAAATTTAGGACTCCCACTGTAGCATCGTCCGATTAGTCATAGTAGCATAAAGTGACGTTAAACGAATAAACAAACAAAGTTATATATAGTAAGTAACTCTGCTGGTGAAGTCTCTACACACACTAATTCCTGTTACAGATTTATATAATAGCTCCACGTACCGAAAAAAAAGAAAAATACTACGGGGTAGAAAAAACTCTACCTAAGCTTCATGTTGAGAAGTTTATGTTAAATGATTAAGATAAAAGAAAAAATAAAAATATCTGGTGCGGGCAACGCACGACTTTCACTTACCTCTATTTTTTAAAATTCTTTCAATGAAAGAATTTTCAGATGCAGTTAGAGATAAAAATACGTGAAAATATTAAAGAATTAATTAAATTAAATTTATATAGAAACATGTTTTTTTATTAAAAAATCTAATATATTATTATGTAATATAATTAGTTAGTTTATCTTCTTTTCATCACTCTCTATTAACTTTTAAAAGCTTGAGTATAAGATAATATTTTTTCTAAAATCTTTAGCTTTCTATCGGTATATAATACATGTATATTACTGCTCTTATGTTCAAAAACAAAAAATTGCATTAAAAAAATATTTTTTCAGTTTTCTCCTTTAGCTGGGTATCGAATTCATTCAGTTTATATATTTACATGTTTTTCATCAGTGGTAACAAGATAATATAGTTATTTTTACAGAATCAACAAAATTAAAGGTACTTTAGAGAACGAAATTTTAAAATATAGGCATTTAAGCCCTGTCAGACCATTTTAATCAGAATAGAACCTAAATTATATCAAAGCCTATTAAATTTTACATCGATATAGCGAGTTTAATCAAAATCGTCGGAACTGTTTTCAAGAAAATCGCAAAAAGTTGCAAAATGCATAATATAAAGTGGCTCTTCCGGTAAGCTCATTTTGATGAAAAACGTTTTGTAACGTTTCGGGCGTATATTTGTCTTAAATATGAAATTTCAGTTTCATAGGACTTTTCGTTTACTTGCGGAAGTTACCACACACACACACACACCATTATTCGGGACTAGATTATTTGGACTCAGGGGATCCTACAACTTTTATTGTATTTCCTTTGAAAGCTGGAATTCAAAAATTTTCATGATCGCAATACTTTCCCTTACTATATATTTTATATATAGGAGAGTAAAAGTAATATAGTTAGCAACTCTGCTGGTGAAGTCTCTACTCACACTAATTCCCGTTACAGGTTTATATAATCGAGGAGGACGAAAATAGCTCCACGTACCAAAAAAAAAAAAAAAAACACTACGGGGTTGAAAAAACTCTACCTAAGCTTCATGTTGAGAAGTTTATGTTAAATGATGAAGATAAAAGTAAAAAAAAGAAAAAAAAAAAGAGAAAGATTGTAGCGGCAGGAGCGCCGCAGGATTTACGATGGGTCACTGGCTACTAGGGCTCATTATCTCAGACCAAAAAACTCTCCGGTTGGTGGGCGGGTTCCTGGGGCAAGAAATATGGGCGCTTATTGGTCCAAGGAACGGGCCAATGGGAAGAGGCCTCTCTACCAAATTATTATATCTCGGCCTGTTATAAACAAGTCATCTCTTTGAACGTTTTGAGATCGCCTCGACGCGATACCTTCGGAGAGGGGCAAACCTTTTATTAAAAGGAGATAAATCTGTCCGCGGGCCTTCATTAAATACAGAGTAGGGTCTTAATATCTCATTTCTGAGAGGGGAGGATATAGGAGAGGACTGGAGTCGTAAAGAAGCCATCGGTGTGGGTGTGTTCCGATCTGATATAGAGTTCCTCGTGGGTCCAGGGCTGTATTACCTGCATCTGAGTTATTGAATTCTGCCTCTCTGCCTCCCTCGCCAGAGATGTCTGGAACAATACGCTTTATATATCTGTTTACTGTATTCTGATCGAATAGAATAGATAATAAGCGTTTACAATACAGTATATTAACTTTAGACAAGGCAAGTATATTGCGATCATGAAATACATATTAAGTAATGATGGAGATTTAATTGACTGTCGAGTATATATGATATGAGATTTTTTACTTTCACTTACCTATATATGGAATATATAGTAAGGGAAAGTATTACGTTCGTGAAAATTTTCGAATTGCAGTTGCAGTTTTTAACGGAAATATATATATGTATATATATATATATATATATATATATATATATATATATATATATATATATATATATACATTCTGTGTGTCTATTTGTGTGGTAAGTCTAGCACGAAAACTAAGAGTCGTACAATACTGAAATTTCATAAATTTCATATTTAAGGCAAGTATGCACCCGAGATGTTACAGCAACTTTTTCATCTTAATCAGATAACTAGAAGAGCCATTTTTTCTCAAAAACGGCTCTAACGATTTTGATTAAACTCTCTATTTTGATGTAAAATTAGACAGGCTTTAATATCATGTAGGTTCTATTCTTATTAAAATAGTCCGACAGGGTTTAAATGCCGATATTTTAAATTTACTTCCTCTAAAGTACCTTTAATTTTTTTTACATTCTATAAAAATAACCATATCATCTTGTCATTATTGATAAAAAAACATTTAAATATATAAGTTGAACGAATCTGATATTCAACTAAAGGAGCAAAATGAAAACATATTTTTTTAATGCAAATTTTGGTTTTTGAACATAAGAACGATTTTTGAACATAATTGATTTTAAAAACGGAGGTAAGTGAAAGTCGTGTCTTGCCAGTAGATTTTTTTTAAACGGGAAAAATTAATTTTCTGTGATCAAGCCATAAAAAATTATTCCTGAAATATAAGTGGTAACATAAACGTATAATATACCCTTCGAAAGAGCAAGATTATAGAAATGTTCAAACAAGCCTTTGACCGAGTCTTGCACCCGGGATTGCTTTACAAACTCCGCAAATTGCTCCCCCCTACATACTTCCTTATCATCCAGTCCTACATCAGTGGCAGATCCTTCAAAGTAAATCATAATAATTCCTATTCATCCATCTTTAATCAGTTTGCTGGTGTTTCTCAATGCAGTATCCTAGGACCCATCCTTTACACAGTTTATGCAGCTGATATCTCATCCCATCCTAACACGTTACTTTCTACCTATGCTGATGACACATGTGCGTTATCAGTCAATACTGATCCAACTATTGCCTCTCAAACTTTCCAATACCACATCAGAGACCTTGAAGTATGGTGTCAGAACTGGAGAATTAAAATAAATGCCAACAAATCCAACCAAATTACCTTTATCCTTCGTCGTAAACCAATGACATCCTGCCCAACTCTCTCCTTCAATAAAACTCCTCTTGTCCCGGTTGAACAGATCCAATATCTAGGACTGCACCTTGACAAACGCCTTACTTGGAACTCTCATACAAGACTGAAACGACAAGAAACTGTACGACGTTTTCGACTACTTCAACACTTACTGGACAAACGTTCTAATCTTCCACTTAACTACAAAAGGCTCATCTACATGACCATCATAAGACCTATACGGACTTACGGAGTAGAGCTATGGGCCTCTACTAAACTATTGAATTCTTCTCTTATCCAATCCTTACAATCCTAAATCCTTAGTAAGGAGTGTTACTTGGTCACGAATAAGCTCATCCATAAGACCTTAATGTTCCATATGTTACTGAATTAGCCAGCACCAGGTATCAATCATTCCATGAAAAACATTATTCTCATTCTAACCCACTAGTTTCGATCCTATCATCCTCTCCAGCTCCCAATGATCCTCCGAGGCGTTCTGAAAATAAGATGGCCCCGAGACCTACAAGTTTAGAATATTTTAATAGTGCTGCCCATGGGTAATGTCTCTACATGTATTTCACATGTTTACTATGTCCATCACATTAACCTGATGTATATAATACAGTTGTAAATATTAATAAATCTATACTAATATTATAAAGCTGGAGAGTTTGTTTGTTTGTTTGAACGCGCTAATCTCAGAAATTACTGGTTCAATTAAAAAATTCTTTTTGTGTTGGATAGTCCATTTATCGAGGAAGGCTATAGGCTATATAATATAATAGGACTGAAGAATCAGTGGAAAATGTGGAAAAAACAGGGAAAATTGACCTCGAATCCCAACGATTCCAAATGATTTATCTTTTAATTTTAAAATAATTCAATTTCCCGTTAATTTATCTTTTGCTATAACAATTAATAAATCACATGGGCAAGCATTTAAACACGTAGGAATCGATTTACGTCAAGATCGGGTCGCGGAGAAAATCAGTATGTTCTTCTGCCACAAGAAAATAAAACCAAAAATATTATTTAATCAGAAATACTTTAAAATATTGGGTCGTCCGAAAAGTTGGTAGAGGTTTTTAAAATAAAATTTACCTTCAGGTTTTTCTACTAAAATGAATTAATCCTCATGGAATTAACTATATTTACACACTGAATTCGTCTTTATTAAGGATCAGTAGAGTAGTTTATTGCAATCCAACATGAGTGACGATTCAGTTCATTTTCGAAATAATATGTTGTTCTTTTTTAAAAGAGGGAAAAACGTAGCCCAAACTGCAAGAAAGACTCGTATGTTTATAAAAAACAAAACAAAAACAAACAAAAAACCCTCAAAGAAATAAATAGGAAAAAGTAATGAAGAGTGACTTAAAACGCAAAAACTTAAATGATTGTTGTAAGATTGTTATTTAAAACATTTATAATCTATTTTATAATGTAGCTAAATGAAGTTGTGTGTTGTGCACACTATGTTTTTTTATAATTAGAAGTTGTTTTTTTAATATTCAATTTAGGGTAATCCCTTTTAAGAAGGGAAGTGACTGACCTAAATATCCCTGAAAGTTATAAAGGCAAAGTAAATTTAGACTTTAATATAATAAATTAAGTTTGTTTGCTTTGAGAATATTAATTTGTTCCGAGATGTTATCATTTCCGTGAGGGTTATTTTTCAAGGAAGTTTTTCAATCTCCTCTAATATACATAATCCTCGTCTTCCTGATTTAGGGACTCAAGAAATTGCTTCCTCGTGATTTTCTCTGAGTCTCCAACAGATTACCACCTGTTCAGGAATTTAGACAACTTCTTCAAAGAAAAACTTTTTCAAAATGATGATCAAGTGAAAAGTGCGTTTTCAGATTTTATAATATACCGTTGGAATGGTAAAGATTTTAGAAAAAATATTATCTGGCACACGGAATTGTAAAGGGTAATGGAGAGTGATGAAAAGCCGATGAAACTAACTCATTGTTGTTGATAATAATATAATAGATTATTTAATAATACCCATGTTTCTATTAAAATCCAATGTAAATAATTCGCGTACAATTAATTTTTTTTTTCTAAATTTGTTTAAAAATTCTTAAATTGATATGAATGACGGGCAATATAAGACTATGTCTATCTTAAAGCTGATATGAGTTCATCTTCCAATTAGGAAGAATGTACAATTATTCACTTTCAACGTCTAATTTATCAAAGCTAATAGCTCGCTCCGATGGATACTAAAAATGCAGTCCCATCGGCCGAGGTTCGATAAGGCCTCAAAACAAATAGGCTGCCATCGCTCCAAGCGGGAAAGATGAAAGCAAGGAAATGATCTCGCAAAAAATGCTCAAGTTTATTATGGGCAATGGTATATAAGATAAAGGTATAGCGGAGGGGGCTAAAAGCTATATTAATTCGCAGCATTAACAGAGCCATTTACTGACACAAAAAAAATCTGGTGCGTGCAACATACGTCTTTCAACTACTTCCGTTGTTTTAGTAAATAATCAATTTATGAATATTTTAATTCATTTAGAAAAGAAAATAAGCATGTGTTTTATTAAATAATCTATTACTTTCACATACCTATATATGAAATACGTTGTAAGGCAAAGTATTGCGATCGGGAAAATTTTCTAATCCCAGTTTTCAACGGATATACACATTTTAGGGTCCCCTGAGTCCAAATAACCAAGTCCCGCAAAAACGTCTGTGTGCGTGTGTGTGTGGTAACTCCGAAAACGGTAAGTCCTATGAAACTGAAAATTAATAATTAAGACAACTATACGCCCGAGAAGTTACAAAATCTTTTTCATCAAAATCGGCTTACCAGAAGAGGCACTTTATACCATGCATTTTGCAACTTTTTTCGATTTTCTCAAAAACGGTTCCATCGATTTTGTTTAAACTCGCTATATCGATGTAAAATTTAATTGGCTTTAATATCATTTAGGTTTCATTCGGATTAAAATGGTGTGACAGGGCTTAGATTCTATAAAAATAACTATATTATCTTATTACCACTGATGAAAAAAAAAGGTAAATATATAAATTGAATGAATTCGATACCCAACTAAAGGTGAAAACTGAAAAAATATATTTTGTATGCAATTATTTGTTTTTGAACATAAGAACAGTAATATACATATATGATATAACGTTGGAAAGCTTGAGATTTTAGAAAAAATATTATCTCATACACAAGCTTTTAAAAGTTAGTAGAGAGTGATGAAAAGCCGATAAAACTAAGTGATTATTTTAGACAATAATATAATAGATTTTTTAATAAAACACATGTTTCTATAGAAATTCAATTTAATTAATTCCTTAATAGTTTCACGTATTTTTTTATCTCTAACTGTATTTGAAAATTCTTTCATTGATTTTAAAAATAGAGGTAAGTGAAAGTCGTGTGTTGCCCGCACCAGATTTTTAAACAATCTATTATATTATTATCTAGAACAATCAATTAGTTTTAGCGGATTTTCATCACTCTCCATTACTTTTACAGTTTTTGTATTAGATAATATTTTTTCTAAATTCTTTATCTTTCCAACGGTATATTATACATCTATATTACTCTTTTCATGTTCAAAAACACAAAACTTACCTTAAAAAATATGTTTGCATTTTTCTCCTTTAGTTGGTTATCAAATTTGCTCAATTTGCGTATTTACCAGATATTTATCAATTAGATAATGTACCTTATTTTTTTATTTTTTTTAAATCTACAAAATTAAATGTACTTGAGAAGAAGAACATTTTTAATATCGGCATTTAAGCTCTGTCAGACTATTTTAATTATAATGAAACCTGCATAATATCAAAGCCCATCAAATTTTACATCGATATAGCGAGTTTAATCAAAATCGTCGGAACCGTTTTCGAGAAAATCGTAAAAAGGTACAATATGCATGGTATAAAGTGGCTCTTCTGATCAGTCGATTTTGAAGAAATGTTGCTTTAACATCTCGGGCGAATAGTTTTCTTAAATATGAAATTTCGGTTTCATAGCACTATTAGTTTTCGCCAGCGTGTTACCACATCAGTTTTTGAGTGACTTGGTCATTTAGACTCAGAAGACCCTAAAACGTGTATTTCCGTCGAAAACTGGAATTCGAAAATTTTCACGATCGCAATACTTTCCCTTACTATATATGTAGTAAGTGAAAGTGAAAATGAAATTTCATATATTAGAAGCGTATATACTTGAGATAGTACAGAAACTTTTCCATTAAAACCAACCAGATGAAGGACTTTATACCATGCCTACACCTTTTTACGATTTTCTCAAAAACGACTCCAATGATTTTCATTAATCGGTTTTAATATCGTTTAGGTTTCATCCTGATTGAAATAGTCTGACAGGGCTTTTATGAGTATTTTTAAAATTGTCTTCCTCTTAAGTACCTTTAATTTTGCAAATTTGTGAAATATAGCTCTGTAGTCATGTTAGTACTGATAAAAAACGGGTAGATCTGTAAGTTGAACGATAAAAGAACGATTACAAAATACTTCATAAAAAGGCTCTTTTATCTCCCACAGAACACGCCTGATTACATATTATATTTAGAAACTACAACCTCTCCCCTCTACAGTTATACCTTAAAATTACATCTAAAATATATCCGTAAAGTATTAGAAAGCCACCCTGCAAGTAGATTTAGTAATTTCATAACACAAGTTGTAATAGAAAAAAAGATATCATGGTATATGCAAATAATGAAAATAGGTGACCAGCTACAAATAGAAATTAATAAAGAAACCATTAAAAAAATGAATCCGGACTACCTCATTAATAAAATGGAAACAAAAATCCGAACAGAAATGATATCCGGAGCCAGCAGTAGCCAATTTCATATGTTATATGCAAAACTTGATCCTGAAATAGCTATTTCCTACATCCACCACAACAAACTTAGTCTTTATAATAAATATCTGATATTTAAAGCAAGAGGAGAACTGATGGGACTTAATTGTCAGCCATGGAGGAGGGATAGGATACCTACCTGTGCTATGTGCAACCTAAATGTGCCAAAGGTTACCTACCACTTTTTGTCAATATGTCCTGTCTTAAAGGAGTTCAGGATGAAATACTTGGGAAAATATAAGTTAACTCCAGAAGAGGTAATAGATAGACTAAATGGGCTATATTGGGTTAAATTTGCAGCATATTTAAATAAATCATTAAAATACAGAAATTATTTGGTACAGCATTTTAATTATTAATTTTTTTACAATCAATAAAAATAAATCATAACATTACTAAAAATATAAATTATTATCAAAACTGAAAAAAAGAAAAGAAAAAGGGGCAACTCGACAGACGGCTGTATATATGTGTTATTACTATTTTGTATATTATGTAAATAAAGCATTTATTCATTCATTCATTCAAAAGAACGATTAAAGGATAAAATATCAAAAATATTTTTTGTATGCAATTTTTGTGTTTTTGGACCTATGAACGGTGATAAATATGTACGATGTAGAGTTAGAAAGCTAAACATTCTTGAAATTTTTTTTATCTTATACAGGAAATCGTATGAGTTAATGGAAAGTTATGAAAACCGACAAAACTGATAGTTGTAGATAATAATATTAAGTAATATAATATATATATATATATATATATATATATATATATATATATATATAAAGAGATATACCGGAGAGCTGGCGCGTGAAAGACGGCGCGAAGTTAAGATGCCGCCAAGCCGACCGCTTCTACTTGGGTGGTCCGGCTAACCCCGGCCAATTACACTCACAGCCTCCTTATACTCCATCTTTTATTGGCTACCTTCATTAGCCTACTAGCTGTCTATATATATACATACCTATCTCTATGTATCGGTGTTTGTATATACCTTAAAATATGATATATATATAATAATTAATAAATAAGCTTTATTCACATATTTACATATTGACAAAGTGTTAACAATGATTTTGGATTAGTCATCCTTACAATCAGAAAATATTTTTTTTTTTTTTTTTTGTAATTATAGTACGTCAGCCTAAATGACAAACATATGGTAAAATAAAATTCAGGTTATATTGCGATTGTGGGAAAAATTATACAAAAAAATCTGGTGCGGGCAACACACGACTTTCACTTACCTCGATTTTTAAAATCAATGAAAGAATTTTCAAATACAGTTAGAGATGAAAATACGTGAAACTATTAAGGAATTAATCAAATTGAATTTATATAGAAACATGTGTTTCATTAAAAAATCTATTATATTATTATCTAAAATAATCAGTTAATTTTATCTTCTTCTCTTCACTCACTATCAACTTCTAAAAGCTTGTGTATGAGATGATATTTTTTCTAAAATCTTTAGCTTTCTAACGGTATATCATACATGTATATTACTGCTCTTATGTTCAAAACGAAAAATTGCATTAAAAAAGTATTTTACTGTTTTCTCCTTTAGTTGGGTATCGAATTTATTCAATTTATATATTTACTTGTTTTTCATCAGCGTTAACAAGATAATCTAGTTATTATTATTGAATCTATAAAATTAAAGGTACTTTAGGGGAAGAAAATTTAAAATATCGGCATTTAAGCCCTGACAGACCATTATTATCCAAATAAAACCTACATGATATTAAAGCCTATTAAATTTTACATCGATATAGCGTCGGAACCGTTTTCGAGAAAATCGAAAAAAGGTGCAAAATGCATGGTATAAAGTGCCTCTTCTGGTAAGCTCATTTTGATGAAAAAAGTTTGTCACGTCTCGGGCGTATAGTTGTCTTAAATATGAAATTTCAGTTTCATAGGACTTACCGTTTCCCGCCCGGGAGTTACTACACACACACACAACAGACCTTTTTGCGGGACTTGTTTATTTGGACTCAGGGGACCCTAAAACGTGTATTTCCGTTGAAAACTGGAATTCGAAAATTTTCACGATCGCAATACTTCACCTTACTATATATAGTAAGTGAAAGTAAAACCTACGCAGAAAAACTACACATAAAATAATTGAGAATACATAAAATATTTGAAGATACACAAATGATTGAAAATACATGTAATAAATGAAAATACGTGAAATAATTGAAAATACAAAAATTAATAGAAAATACATAATATTATTGAAAATTATAAAATTTAGAACATAAGGAAGTATCTTAATTTAATAATACATGGTTCATTCTCTTATTGGAATATCGTTTTAGTGAAAATTTATTGTAATTACCCATTTCCTTTATTAAGGGCTTTTGGAGACTGGAGTTACTGAAGTAAAAGCTGTTTGTGAATGGACAAGTTGTTTGATTGTAGGAAGCTGCAAGTCTTGAAGCATTGATGATATTTTCGTGTATCGGGGAAATTATTAATTATCCGCATTGATAAGTTTTGAATTTTCTCGAGTTTTTTGATGTTAGTCGAGCAGGATAGCTCCAGACTGGAGAGGCGTATATGATTAACGGGCGATGACTGATTTATATATTGTTAATTTGTTTTGAGGACTCAAACGGGATTTCCTGTTAAAGTAAGGAAACATTTTGTATTTTTTTTTTTTTTGCTTTATCAATTCTTCTGTTGATATGGTCTGTGAAAGTAAGTGATTTGTCTAAAGGTAGACCAAAGTACTGTACAGATTTTGACCATTATGATATATATTTTATTATTACACATGTTTATAAGCTAATATAAATAAAAACATAAGACATGAGATTTTAAAGTTCAAATAAATTAAGTCACGGATTTCCAAAAGGTACTGCAAGATAATTTTTGGATTTTTCTTTTGCAATATTAACTCAAATGGTTTAGTTTTATCACTGCTGCCGTTTTAATAGTACAGTGGTTCACGACAAGAAAAAATCGCGGGCCCCTTGACACAATAATTTTAATGGCAAGGACCCTTCTAATCCTAAACATTAGATACATTTATAGGTACCTTTATTGTATACGACACTCTGGAATTCTCTACCAACCCATATCCGCCAAGCTACCTCTTTACCCTCATTCAAATCCCATTTTTCCTATACCTTCCGTCATCCCAAATAGACGATCAGCAAATGTGATATGTCAATTCTATCTAGAAATCTACATTGAATGAATGGAGATTACTGTCTACCGCCCAAATTTATATTTGTTGTCTCAGATGATAAAATTTAGAAGAATGTATTTTTATCAATTTATTTGTTATTTATTTTTTTGGCTCCACTAAACCATCAGATTCTTCCCGTCTTCAATCCTTACAATTCAAAATCCTTCGAAAAATCCTCAACGCTCCTTACTTTGTCACGAATAAGCTCATCCATAAAGACCTTAATATTCCCTATATTGCTGATTTGGCCCGAACCAGCTATCAATCCTTCCATGACAAACTCCACTCCCACTCTAACCCACTAGTTTCAATTCAAGCTTCCTCTTCAATTCCTGACAATCCTCCGAGGCGTCTGAAAAGAAGATGGCCTCGAGACCTTCTAGTTTAGATGACCTATTTGAGTGCTGCCAATGGACAGTTTGTCTTCATGTCTTTTATCTTACAGCTAATTTACTAGATGTATTAATCAATACAGTTGTAAATAAATAAATAATAGATTTAAAAAAAAAAAAATTATTATTTTTTATGTTTGTTTTTCCTATTAATTACCTCATTGTAATTTTAAATAATTATTGTAAATAATAATTAATAATGTTTTTTTTTGTATGTTGGCCAGACATATAATATATTCGATTTGTACATAACTGTTATTGTTAGGGGCCTAGTCCCAGAATAATTTTTTTTTTTCTATTCTATTCTATTCTATCTACATATTTATTTTTTTCTCATCATTGTCGTAATTGTTCTTTTGTTTGAATATTTGTTCGATAAATATTAGGCCGTATATTTATATTTTTAATGAGCAAAACTGTAGTACGTACATTTCGTGTGAATTACCTCTACCGAAACTCCAATTTCTAGAAACGGTCTAGGCGGAGAAATGGAAATGAAGAAACAAGAAATAGACTCCAGGAGTATGCTTTAATCCGCGAAACACCTATTACAAAAATTTGATGTAGAACCTGGCAAATGTTCCTAGATTTTTTAAAATATTGCGCCCTTGCTTGGCCTCCACTGGCTCACACCAGTAACGTGGCTGAGAGCGAGGCGCTAGGATCTCTTGGACTCCGCTTTCCCCTCTACAAGTGCAGGAAAAGGCCCAGTCTGAGGTTACTTTAGCAAACTGTAAATATTGTATATAGTTATGATTGTGTGTATAATGTAATGTATTTTTTTACTTTATTGTTTCATTTTTATTTTTCATCATTATTTACCTCAATTATAGGTGTTTTTTTTTTTTTTTTTATATTATATATATATATATTATATTTTATTTAATTTGCCTTTATCATTGTATACTGTATATATTGTGTGAATGTGATCTCATATCACTATTACTAATGTTCATTTAGAAACAAAATATAATATATCTCAATAAGTAAATAAAAAGATATTTTAATCCTTCACTATGCCGTTCACACAGAGACATACACACACACAAAGACCTTTTTGCAGGACTTGGTCATTTGGGCTCAGGGGACCCTAAAACGTGTATTTTTGTTGAAAAACTGTAATTCGAAAATTTTCCCGATCGCTTGTACTACTTATAATACCTTCCCTAATATATATTTCATATACAGGTAAGTGAATGTAAAAATTGTATATATTATTTTATAAACACCTGTTTCTATCGATACTTAATGTAATTAATTCTTTGATCTTTGTTCATCTCTACGTTTATTTTAAAATTCTTATATTAATTTTAACAACGGTTGCGCGCACCAAATTTCTCATCTAAAAGAATAATAAATAACAACCTTATCTTGTTTCTTTTAGCCCTGATGAAGGCCCACCTTGTAGGCCGAAACGTCGGCGCATAATTAAAATAACACTTATTTTAAATGTGTGTTTCTAATTTATGACCGCACCCCCAACCATCTTCCTCATCTAATTTCTCAACGGTCAACAAAACTCCATCATTACAAATTTCTTTTTGTATTTGTTGGTGATCCACAGTTATTTTTTTTTAACGTCTTAAATTCTTTTTTGGACAAACATAAGTTCTTCGGGAACTCGGCCTTGAATCTCTACTGGCGATTAATTTGATCCACATCTCAACACGTCAGAGGCCAGTCCACTGTCCTTGTCCCAAGTCGCCGAATTAGTTGAACAGGGATTTATTCCGCTCCGATCTGACAGGACAAAAGTCAACAGATGTTGGCGACAGAACAACTAAAGGATATAGCTTAAACAAGATTCAGAGATCGCTGGTTGTTCATATGATGAATATACGGAGGCTTAAGTATTGTTGTTTGTTGTCGACCAAAAAACAAAAAAAAAAAAAATAATCTCCTTCCCCCTCAAAATTTTCAAGATGCTAAGAATCCGATTGACGAATAAAAAAAACCAAGCTTTATTGGAACTATTGGGTTGTGTCACATGAAATGTCCGTTTTCAAGGTAAAGGATTTTTATTAAAAATACGATATGAAAACAAGATAATTTTATTCGAAGTATTTACCCTGTTTTTCTACACATTTTTCCCAACGTGACACCAACTTTTTTATCCCCGAACAGAACAACTCTGAGCTTTGAAGTGAAACAAAATATCTAAACGCTCTTTTCACTTGATCATCATCCTTTGACAAAGTTTTTTAAATTCCTGAACAGGTGGCAATCTGTTGGAGACAAGTCGGGAGAATATGGTGGGTGCGGAAGAACTTCGTAGACCAGTTCTTTCAATTTTTGCACGGTATGTTTTTATGGGGACTAGCGTTGTCGTGTAAGAGTATAGGACCCTTCCGATTTACCAATCAAGGTTGTTTTTTTAATAATTTTGTGTGCATTTGGTCAATTTCATTGCAGTGCGTTGAAGAGGGAATGGTTTCAACCCTAGGTAAAAAGGAATAATGAATTATCCCAGCCATGGGCCACCGTACTGTAACCATCAATTTTTTGGGATGCAAACTCGGTTTTGGCATTTGCCCCGGGGTTTCGTCAATGTTCAACCACTGCACTGACCGACGCTGATGGTCATATGCGATCCATTTTTCATCGCAGGTAATTATTCTTTCAAGGAAAGGCTCGGTTTTTAGCCTCGCAAGCAAAGAAACTCAGGTCTCAAGGCGTTTCAATTGCTGCCGCTCAGTGAGATAATGAGGTACCCATGTATCGAGCTTTTTTACTGTCCCATTACACTTTAAATGTCTAGAAACGGCAGATGCACTTGCATTTAATTGTGCTGAAAGTCCTTTAACAGTTTGGTAGGGGTTTCCTTCTACTGTATGTTTGAAGACATCGTTGTCTATTACGGACGAAGGTCTTCCTCGGGCCAAGTTTTCCAAGTCGGTATCCCCAGGTGAAAACTTAGCAAACCAACGGCGAATGGTCCGCTCATTAACACTCCCTTCCCCAAACGCCTAGCAAATATTTCTAGCGGCCTCAGCTGTTGTTTAACACCAGATGTGCTTAAATTCGTACAAAAATATTACTCGAAAATCGCGTGTTTCCATGTTCATATTTGGAGGTATACTAAAAAGTGAGTAATTGATTGGGAAGCTAATGTTTATAATACAAAGGTAGAGGATTAGTAACTGTTTACGTTAAATATGTTTCTTTTTTCGATTGTAATGGTTCATTATTGAATTATTCATTATTGAAACTAATAAACCAAAAGTTACCCTTGTAAGTACTAATATATAACTTTACATCGATGATTCAAAATAAATTTTGTGACTAGATTATTTCTTTCTTTCTGTACCTTATATACTGCACGAACCCTACCTTCCGTCCGCAAAGTTTCTCCCTAAATGGAAAAAGCGGTAGATTACAGATTTCACAACAACCAGGATCTATTATATTTACAAGTTAAAGTGAAATACGAAAGCCACCGTTTTTAGCACTTAGAACTTATCTATTATTATCCCTTTGATCGACAGAAATGACAGTAAATTGACCAAGTTACGACAGTAAATTGAAACGAGGTGCTAATTTTTAAAAGGGCTATAATTAAATCCCACGGCTGGTTTCTAACAATCAGGCGTCCGAGTTAAGCTGGGAACAAGAATAGAAATTTCGAAACATTTATTCATATTTTAGCGGGTTTTTAATTGTTGGCTTATGACCTTTTCTCTTGAGAAAGCGCGATATTTGAAATAATTGCTGAGCTATTATAGAATTTTCTTTCAGTTCTTTTTTTTTTTTTTTTTCAAATGTAATTGTGCCTGTTCCCGACCTCCAATTATCTCCAGCCCGATTGGCTTTCTCTGGAGTTTAACTTTTTTTTTTTCTTCTAGAATTTGAGAAAATTTTCTCTAAACACTTAGCAACAGGATCGCTAGAAGACATTCGGCGTTTTTACCGTATAGGAGCTGATGGAAAAAGCGTGGTCGTAAAAGGTAATTTCCTCGCAATTAACTGCGGGCTACAGGTAAACAGCTTGAGGGAAAACATTGTCGGCAAAACATAGGCCGTAGAGTAACGCTTCTTGAGTTTCATTTTAAAATTAAGTATTTTTAATCTATACTCATATTAAAAGCTGAAGAGTTTGTTTGAAATGTATAATGTACCGTTGGAAAGCTCAAAATTTAAAAAAATCTATATCTTATACAAAAAATTGTCAAAGTTAACACAGAGTGATGAAAAGTCGATAAAATTAACTGATTTCCATAGATAACAATAGTGATTATTTAATAACACATTTACATGTTCCTACTGAAACTAAATTTAATTAATTCTTTAACAATTTATGACTTTCACATACTATATATAGTAAGGGGAAGTATTGCGATCGTGAAAATTTTCGAATTCCAGTTTTCAACGGAAATACACGTTTTAGGGTCCTCTGAGTCCAAATAACCAAGTCCCGAAAAAAGGTCTGTGTGTGTGTGTGTGTGTGTGTGTGGTGTGGTAACTCCCGGGCGGAAACGGTAAGTCCTATGAAACTGAAATTTCATATTTAAGACAACTATACGCCCGAGACGTGACAAAACTTTTTTTATCAAAATGAGCTTACCAGAAGAGGCACTTTATACCATGCATTTTGCACCTTTTTTCGATTTTCTCGAAAACGGTTCCGACGATTTTGATTAAACTCGCTATATCGATGTAAAATTTATTGGGCTTTAATATCATGTAGGTTTTATTTGGATAAAAATGGTCTGACAGGGCTTAAATACCGATATTTTAAATTTTCTTCCCCAAAAGTACCTTTAATTTTGTAGATTCAATAAAAATAACTAAATTATCTTGTTAACGCTGATAAAAAACAGGTAAAGATATAAATTGAATCAATTCGATACCCAACTAAAGGAGAAAACAGAAAAAATATTTTTTTAATGCAATTTTTCGTTTTTGAACATAAGAGCAGTAATATACATGTATGATATACCGTTCGAAAGCTAAAGATTTTAGAAAAAATATCATCTCATACACAAGCTTTTAGAAGTTAATAGAGAGTGATGAGAAGAAAATAAAACTAACTGATTATTTTAGATAATAAAATAAAAGATTTTTTAATAAAACACATGTTTCTATATAAATTAAATTTATATAATTCTTTAATAGTTTCACGTATTTTTAACTCTAACTCTATTTGAAAATTCTTTCATTGATTTTTCAAATTGATGTAAGTGAAAGTCGTGTGTTGCCCGCACCAGATTTTTTTCACCTCAAATTGAACTTGAAAATTCTTAAACTGATTTTAACAGGAGGTAAGCGAAAGTCGTGTGTTTTGTGCACCAGATTATCAATATAAAATTTAACGTAGAAACCAGTGAGGGCCAATAAATCTATACTAATATTATAAAGCTGAAGAGTTTGTTTGTTTGAGCGCCAATCTCAGAAACTTCGAATTGAAAAATTGTTTTTGTGTTGGATAGTCCATTTATAGAGAAAAGCTTTAGGCATTATAATCTCAAGCTGCGACCAATATGAGCGAAGAATCAGAGGAAAATCTGGAAAAAAAACGGGATAAATTAATCTCGAATCCCAATGATTCTAAATGATTTACCTTTTAATTATAAAATATTTAAATTTCCATTTAAGTTATCTTTTGCCGTAACAATTAATAAATCAACATTTAAACAGGTAGGAATCGATTTACGTCAAGGCTGCTTTTCACGCGGCCAACTATATGTCGCGTTGTCAAGATCTAGTTCCGGAGAAAATCAGTATGTTCTATTGTTATTATGACCGCGATTAAGAAGTTTTTAAAATAATATAAACTCACTCAAAAAAGTTTCCATACAGCATGCTTTTATTTTGCACAGCTATTTATTTTCAACTTAACACTTTCCTAATCTATAAATTATTGATACTAATAAAAAAAAAAAAAACCTGTACCACTACAACCCATTAAGGGTCTTGGGCTCAGTACATATAGAGATTCGTACTGTTTCAAGGCCAACGGCAGTGCAATGAGGCGATTAGGCCTTAATCGCGCTCAGCCGCCAGGTTTTTCCCCAATTAATTCGGGTACCCACTTTATAGAGGCTGGGTCTGCCCCAGGAGGGTCTCCATACCCTAGGGTCGCCCCCCGACTAAATTAACAGAATAAATAATATTCCGCCACAGCCGGGATTCGAACCCAGAACCCGGAGCACAGCAGACTAGCGCTCTATCCACTAGACCACGCCGCTCCCCATTGATACTAATATTAGATAAAAAATATATTTATTTATTTTTATTTCATCATTAATATAAAACGAGGCAGAATGTCATTTGTTAATAGTTAGTCAAAAGATTTTCGATACACTTTCAATATTAATCCTATTTGTTGCACTATGACCGTCTTTCCAGTGGTATATGTATAAACCTTATCTCGATAAACAAATTTCAGTTCAGTATTAACTTTACTTGGGCCTGGGAAACTGATTCATTTTTAATTGCTTGTTTCTGGTGATTTGAGAGAGCTCATGTTTCGCAGGGCTTATCAATGAGAAAAATTGCATATCTGTTGAATAAGTCACATGCTACTGTACAGTATGGACTACAAAGACATAGAGAGTTAAAATCTTTGGAGGATAGAACATATGTTGGAAATCAGGAGACTGGAGAATCGCCAGGAGTGAGCTATTCTTGCTCAAGCCTATGCAAATCCTCACACTACCGACACCTCAATGGCCATCATAATAAATAGGTACTATGGGATTTAAGTCCATCCAGGAACAGTCAAAACTATTTTAAGAAGGGAAGGATTCAGTGGTCGAGTCGCAAGAAGAAATTCCTTCTTCAGTAAGTTAAACCAGAAGAAGTGGCTGTAAATTTGCTAGAGAGTTTGTAAATAAACACGAAAATTTCTGGGAACGGGTCATATTCTCTTAGGAATCTAAATTTAAAATTCTTGGGCCAGATGGAAGGTCAAAAATGTGGAGGAAATCAACCTCAGCTTTCAAAACTAAGAATTTATATATGGGGTATGGAAACTTTTTTGAGTAAGTGTATTTTAAAGTACTTCTGCGTATGTGATATTTTAGTTTTTATTCTTGTGGCAGAAGATGGCAGAGAAAAACTTATTTTCTCCTCAACCCGATTTAGAAACACAAGTTTCTATTGAAATTAAAATACGTTAATTCTTTTACAATTTTTTTTTATCTTTAAATGTATTTAAAAATTCTAAAATTGGTTTTAACAACGGAGGTAAGTGAAAGTCATGTTTTGCACTCACATATTTTTACTTTCATTACTATGTATACTTAGTAAGGGAAAGTATTGCGATTGTGAAAATTTTCGAATTCCAGTTTTCAACGGAAATACACATTAGGTCCTGATCCAATACCAGTCCGCAAAAGCTGGTGTGTTTGGTATCGGGAAACTGTAAGTATATGAAACTGAAATTTCATATTAAGACATTACCCGAGAGTACAAAATGATTCCAGAAGAGCACTTTATACCATGCATTTTCACCTTTTTTCGATTTTCTCGAAAACGGTTCCGACGATTTTGATTAAACTCGCCATATCGATGTAAAATTTAATGGGCTGTAATATCATGTCGGTTTCATTCTGATTAAAATGGTCTGACAGGGCTTAAATGCCGATATTTTAAATTTTCTTTCCCTGATGTACCTTTAATTTTGTTGATTCTATAATAAATAACTATATTATCTTGTTACTACTGATGAAAAACAGGTAAATATATAAATTGAACGAATACGATACCCAACTAAAGGAAAAAACAGAAAAAAAATTTTTTTCACGCAATTTTTCGTTTATGAACATAAGAACAGTAATATACATGTATGATATAGCGTTGGAAAGCTAAAGATTTAGAAAAAAATATTATCTCATACACAAGCTTTCAAAAGTTAATTGAGAGTTATGAAAAGCCGATAAAATAACTAATTATTTAAGATTTTAATATAATAGATTTTCTAATAAAACACATGTTTCATATAAATTCCATTTAATTAATTCTTTAATGGTTTTACTCATTTTTATCTCCTACTGTACTTGAAAATTCTTTAAACGATTTTAAAAACGGAGGTAAGCGAAAGTAGTGTGTAGCCCGCACCAGATTTTTTTTGTGTTCAAATTTTCAAAATTTTACGTATTAATTTGGCACTTAAGACGCCAAAATCCACGGATTCCTTAATATATTTATTATGTTTTTAGGTTTTTATTGTTGGTGAAATTATTAAATTACTCGATAAAAAATCTGGGGCACTCATCACAACTATCTATCTTCTATGATCCATTCTTCGCTTGACTATTTTTCCATCTACATATTCAGTCCAGGGAAGTAGTGGAACGCAAACTAACGAATACTTAATATTTAAATAGTATTTATCCTAACGATAGAGAACATTATGCAACACAATGAGCGGTTACAAACCAGCCTGACCATGATCGGTATTGATATTAAATAATAAAAGATATGATTGCAGTCATCCATTAGGGCTTTCGGACGAAAGTAAATAACCAATAGGCTTCGAGCAATTACCCCATCTTCAACTATTTAGTATTTAGGAGGCATTAGTGAAGGCATGAAAGTGTTATTGTGCTGATGTAACTCAGAGGTGGAGTTTGAACACCTTCCAATCCTAATCACCCTTCCTCTTAATGGGACTATTATTATTCATGATTGGCTAAGGCGATGAGTCTCGCTTCCTGATTGGCCGGAGATCACTGTCCTCTCTTCTCATTGGCTCGCGTCAATAATAGATGTCGTATTCGCCTTGGGATTGGTCGGGATTGAATCATTACTGTTATTGCGCGAATCTGTTATTTCGTGCAATCGTCTTACATGGCAGATTAGGTGCATTGATGACCTCATTTCACGCATTAAATGACAATTACCAAATTCAAAATCTCGAGGAACCCAGATCGAGTTTTATGGAACTGTGGTTAATAGGTTGGGTGGAATTTTAATAAAACTATTTTCATAAAATCTGTTGCTCTCAAGCCACGACTTTCACATATCTCCGTTCCTTAAAAACATCTTTATTGAGTAATCTTTTTTGAAATTTTTGAATTTTACCAACGTTTCGGCTCAAGCTTGTGAGCCATCATCTCCGAAGCTATATATATATATCCATATGGAAAAAGATCCAGTACCCGTCAATGATAAAACAGACAAAGAGATAATCTATCCCTCGTATGCCGACATCTTCCTTCTCCTTAAATTATAACTTTATTACTTTATTGTAAAAATTGCTTGTGTAATTTATATTTTATTTACTGTATATTTATCTTTTCGTTTGTAACACCTCTGGTTTTTGTTTTTGTTATTTATTTATTTTATTTTATTTTTTAATTTTTTATTACATACCTCAGATTCTAGTGTTTATAATTTTCTGTTAAAAATGTTGAGCCTTATTGTACATACGAGTATATTTTTTTGTTTTGTCCATTGTATAATTTTGTAAAACTTTTTAAAAACAAAGATAAGCTGTAGTATTTACATTTAGAGGGGAAAACCTTCAGGGTTTTTACATGAACCCCTCCCCATACTACCTATGTTTATGGTTTTCCTCAGTTTATTCTTGGACATGACTCAGTATGGTACGTTTATGTATAATTTTTTTTTTTAGTTATATATATATATATTTTTTTTTAGAAACAATTCTTTATTGAGAATTATTCTTTATTAATATTACAATCAGTCCAATTTAGGACATTTTTAATAGTGATAAAGTACAACATTCGTACTACATTCACACGATATATACAAAACAATAAATTTATATAATAATAATACAATATTCATATATACAAAACAAAACCAATAAAAATATATACAAAAGTCACTCAAACCTATATACAATTCTCAAGCATACATCACCTGAGTGGAGAATCTAGCCAATGCTAGAACTCCAATATACATGTTACAAGAGGTCACGAAGGCCACTGCCGTTTCAACCTTCTAGGAGGATGGTAAGGATGTGTGGAGCTGATTCTGATGGAATTTAGAGAATTTTGAAGGTATAAGGTCTAAAATAAATGGAATATTTAGGTCGCGGTGTAAGGTATGGTTGGATACATAATAAGGAGCATTGTTCGGAGGACTTTTTTTTTTTTTTTTTTTTTTTATTGAGAAATATTACAGTTTGTTACATAATGAACATTAGTAATAGAGATGTAGAACACATTCATACAATATATGCAGAATAATGATAATAAAGTCAAATTACATAAAATCGGAAATAAATAAATTCGAATATATACAAGAAAATAACAATTAAAAAAAACAACAACAAACAAATCAAAACAACAACCTGTAGTAGAGATAAATACAAGTTGGGAAAAAAACAAAAATCATACAAGCAAACTTAACTATATACAATATATACAATCTGCAAAGGGACCCTAGACTCCGCTGCTCCCTCCACAAGTGGGGGGAGAAGCCGAATCCAAGAGATCCCAGCGCCTCTCACCCGGCGCTTCACTGGTGTAAGCCAGTGGAGGCCGAGCTAGGGCGGAATAGCCACAAACATACAGTACATGAGTGGAGGATCTGACCAGTGTCAGAACTCCAGAATAAAAGTTTACAAAACGTCGCGGGGCCACTGCCGTTTCAATCTTCGAGGAGGATTGTAGGGATGGGTGGAGCTAGAGAGCGATTGAGCAAGAGGATTAGGGTGATGAAGAAGGTTCTGATGGAATTTGGAAAATTTGGATGGTACCAGGTCTAAAATAAATGGAATATTAAGGTCGTGGTGTAGGGTACAGTTGGTAACGTAATAAGGAGCATTAACTATTGTTCGAAGGACTTTGGATTGGAAGGATTGGATACGTTTGATGTTAGAATGTTTAGTTGTCCCCCATAGTTCAAGTCCGTAGGCCCATATAGGTTTCAGTACTGTCTTATATATTAGTAATTTGTTGTCGACTGTAAGATGAGATTTTCTGTCCAGTAGTTTGTATAACCGGCCGAATCTGCGGTTGAGTTCTATCCTTTTAAGTCTTGTATGTGGGTTCCACGTCAGTCTTTTGTCTAGTAAAAAGCCAAGGTACCGGACTGTGTCTGAGGAAGGAAGTGGTATGGAATTGAATTTAACTGTTGGACAGGATTTACGTAGAAGGGTGAAAGTAACGTGTGTGCATTTGCTTTCGTTCACCTTAATTCGCCAAGCCTTACACCAGTCTTCGACAGGGGAAAGGTGCCTTTGGAGATTTAGCGATGCTACTTCAGGATCGGAATCGGATGATAAAATGGCTGTGTCATCAGCAAATGTTGCCAGAAAGGTTTTGGGATCGGTAGGGATATCGGCGGTGTAGAGGATGTAGAGGACGGGTCCTAAGACGCTGCCTTGAGGAACACCGGCCTCAACAGAATAATGTTTGGAAAATTCGGAACCACAACGAACTCGGAAGGAGCGGTTTGATAAATAGGATCGGAGGATTAGGTATAAGGATTGAGGTAAATGGGTTTTGAGCTTAAAGAGCAGTCCCGGGTGCCACACCCGGTCAAAAGCTTGAGCTATGTCCAGAAAGGCACCCGAACAATACTCCTTGCACTCAAGGGCGGAGGAAATGTGGTCTACAACTCGGAGTCCTTGCTGAACCGTGGAATGTTGAGGACGGAATCCAAACTGGTGTGGAAGAAAATTATGAAATTTGGCTAGGATTCGTTTTAATAGGAGTTTTTCGAAGATTTTGGAGAGGATCGGAAGAAGGCTAATAGGTCTGTAGGATGACGTACAGTTGGAGGGTTTGCCTGGTTTTAGGAAAAGGATGATAGTCGAGTGTTTCCACAACAGAGGGAAATAGGTAGTGCGTAGCATACAGTTATAGATATATGTAAGGAATGTAATGGCTTTAGATGGAAGTTGTCTTAGGATTTGAGGAGTAAGGAGATCGTATCCAGGGGATTTACGGAGAGGAAGCTTTTTAAGAAGATATTTGACCTCAGAGGGATTGATTGCTTTAGGTGGTAAGGAAATTGGTATCGGTGACGTAAGGAACTCTTCAACTATTGCGGTATGGGTTGGATTGAGATCGGAATGAGGAGTGAATACTTTGGAAAGGTGTAGTGCGAATTCCTGGGCCCTATCTTTGTCAGAAGCAGCCCAGGAATTATCACTACGCCGGAGAGGATGGGATATCAGAGGGGATTTAAGAATTCTCTTCGTGACATTCCGCAAGGAATTGTCACGAGTCGAGAGAGAGGAGAGGTAGGAATTGTAGGATTGGGAACGGAAGATCGCCAACTCCCGCTTTAATTGTCTACAATAAAAGTTATAGGAGTGGCGATCTGATGGGTGACGGGTGCGTTGCCATAATGCTCTGGCTCGGCGTTTAGTGTGGATTAGGTCTAGGAGGTGTTGTGGTAAATGGTTATTGTAAGGATTTATTTGGGAGTGCTTGGGAAAGGAGGCAGTCCAGGCGGCTTGTTGAATCGAGGTTGTAAAGGAATAGACGGCATTGTCAAGGTCAGTTTGGGTTTTGAGAGTCACTTTGAGGTCAATATCATTGGTGAGGATTTCGCGGAAGAGGTTCCAGTTGATAGGGCCTCTGATGAATGACGGTGGGACAGGTTTAGGCATAGGTGTTAAGGAGACATTTAGGATCAGTGGACTATGGTCAGAGGATAGTTCATCAAGGCGAGTTACGGAATAGTTCAGGGAGCCTAATCCGCCGTGGATGAAGAAGTCAAGGATGTCTGGATTACGGTTAGGATCTGTTGGCCAGTAGGTAGGGGAATTGGGAGGTAGGAGATTAAGGCGTCGGGAGTTGAGTGCAGCCTGCAATGTCCGTCCACGAGTATTTGTGGTTCTGGAACCCCATTGTTGGTGCTTGGCGTTTAGGTCTGCACCCAGAATAAAGTGATTCCCCAATGAGTTGAGGAAGGATCCAAATTGGGCAGAAGAAATGGGATGTTTAGGAGGGCAGTATGCTGATGCGATGACGAGCGGAAAAGAAAAGGTCTTGATTATAACAGAGGTGGCTTGTAGGAAGTCGTGGGCGGGAAGTGGGTGTAAGTGATGGGAGAGGGATCGGTGGACAATGACAGCAGTACCGGCATGGGCTTTGCAGTCTGGATGGTCTGTCCGGTATGTCGTGTATTCAGGTATTTTGAAGTACTGTTTAGTGGTTAGTCTAGTTTCAGTAATGAGTGCAACATCAACTTTTTTGTCTTGCAGTAAGGCTGTAAGTTCGTCAGTGTGAGTTCTAACACCATTCGCATTCCATAGGAGAATAGATAAGGAATTAGGTGAGGTCATTTATGGCTTTTTTATGGCAGGAATGAGATTTGATACAAGATTCGTAAGGATTGTGATTAGGGGCATGACAAGGGATTTGATTTCGGAAATGAAGGATGTCATCAAACTGGTAAGGTCTGTGGCATTTGAAGGAGGTGGGATATGAGAGATTTGTTGTGGATGAGGATATTGAGGTACATTTTGCAGTTCCGGCAGGGCCTCGGTTTCACTACATTGGTTCCCACCTCCAAGTAAGTGGGCAAATGATACATTAGCATCGATTATTTTTGAGGGTTCTCTTCTAGTTCTTGTTTGTCTTGCTGTTTCATCCAGTACCTGGGGTTTTTGATACCTGGTCCTTAGTTCCTTATAGATTTGGGATCCTTTGTAGTTGGTCGGGTGGTCCTTGAGGCAATGAGCACATACAGCGGGTGTTGATTTCGGTTTTGTACATTCCACAGACTTGTGCTGTTCACCGCATTTCACGCAGCGTGGTATGTGATAACAGTAACCTTTGGTATGACCATACGCCTGACAATTGTGACATTGAACAATTTCTCTCTTGGTGTAAGGCTTTTCGACTTTTACACTTGTATAGTACAGTCTTTTTAGATCATAAATTTGTTCTACTCCTGACAATGGTTGCAAGTCAACGAAGAATAGCGGAAGTTGAACCCTATCTTTTATGACATTAGTGACTTGGCGCACTTTGTAACCCATCTCCATAAGTTCTTCTTTGATTGCTTCAACTGGTGTAGAAGAATGTAGATTTCTTATTACAACTCTAAGAGATCTCTCTTGGCGTAACTGATAAGTGTGGAAATCCGCTTTAGTATCAGTTAGATATTTCACTATTTTTCTATACGTCTCGGCGGTGGTCGGTGATATTTTGGTGTCATTGATTCTACTCAGACAGTAGTAGCTGGTGGAGTCGGTAATTTTATTCAATTGAGCACACAACAACTGAAAATTTTTAATGTTTTTGACAAATATCGGTGGAGGCCGTGGTTCACCGGGTGTAGGAGCAGATTCCATGTTTTCTTTTTCATTATGTAGGATTTGAAAAGGATTTGGGGTGAAAAACGGAGATTCGTCAGTCATCCCTTGTGACGATGTGCCAGGTTGTGGTTCAGATTCGGTATTAGTACCTGAAGGGGTTGCTTGCTGATTTAATTTTTTATTGGTATCACGGCGGGGTCTTTGTTTTATGGGAGGCGTGATTGAACCACTAGATCTAGATCTTTTAGTTGATGCTTTGGAGGACATCACTTGGTGAAAATATCGCATTTCATGTGAAGAAGATAATAACTAGATGTGGAAAATAAAACAATAACTAAAGAAAAGAAAACCAATCCCGGCCTTGCCGAGCTATTGGCAATCAGCTGATGTGAAGAGGTTACCCAGCATTCACTTTACACCGTAAATTGTAACAAAACTTACTGTTTTTTGCTCCAATATTCACTGCAGTTGTTATCCTGAAGCCTGGTGATGTTTTCAAGATTGCACTGAAGTGAATTCCAACTGAAAAAGCAAGAAATCCAAGAGACGATTTGAATGATGACTGCTATACTCATGCGCATGCGCAGAACTCGTTCGGAGGACTAAAGATTTTTTAAATATAGTGGTCGGTATAAAAATCTGGTGCGCGTAACACACGGATTTCACTTACCTCCGTTGTTAATATCAATTTTAATTTTTCTTCATAATTTTAAAATATGGCACCAGAGACTGCTTTACAAACTCCGTCAATTCCTCACCCCTACATATTTCCTATTAATGCGTTCCTACCTTACTGGCAGAACCTTTAAGGTTAACCATAACTTTTCCTACTCATTCATATTTTCCCAATCTGCTGGAGTGCCTCAAGGTAGTACCTTAGGTCCTATCCTCTACTCCCTTTATACAGCTGACATTTCACTCCATCCTCGCACTGTCCTCAATACTTTTGCTGATGACACGTGTGTCATATCCGTCCATAATGATCCATCTATTGCATCCCAAACCCTTCAGTCCCAAATCACAGCCATTGAAGAATGGTGTCAAAATTGGAGGATTAAAATAAATCCCAACAAATCCCACCAAATCACCTTTACCCTTCGTCGCAAACCGATGACTTCCTGCCCTCCAGTATCCTTTAATAACATTACCCTTACTTCTGTAGAACAAATCCGATACCTAGGACTTCACCTTGACAAGCGCCTTACTTGGAATCCTCACACAAGACTGAAACGACAAGAAACTGCTCGAAGATATCGATTACTACAACATTTACTAGACAAACGTTCGTAACTTCCAGTATATTACAAAAGGCTCATGCATGTTGCACCTTTTTTCGATTTTCTCGAAAACATTTCCAGCTATTTTGATTAAACTCGCTATATCGAGTAAAAATTAAGGTTTCATTCGGATAAAAAAGGTCTGACAGGGCTTAAATGCCGATATTTTCTTTCCCTAAACTACCTTTAATTTTGTCGATTCTATAAAAATAACTATATTATCTCGTTATCACTGATGAATAACAGGTAAATATGCAAGTTGAGCGAATTTGAAAAGCAACTAAAGGAGAAAGCTGAAAAAATATTTTTTTTAATGCAATTTTTTGTTTTTGCAGCAGTAATATACGTGTATGATATACTCTTGGGAGTTTAAAGATTTTAGGACAAATATTATCTTATACACAAGCTTTTAAATGGTAATAGAGAGTGAAGAAAAGAAGATAAAACTAACTGATTATTTTAGATAATAATATAATAGATTTTTTAATAAAACACATGTTTCTATAGAAATTCAATTTAATTAATTCCCTAATAGTTTCACGTATTTGTATTTTTAACTGTATTTGAAAATTCTTTCATCGATTTTAAAAATGGAGGTAAGTGAATATCGTGTGTTGCCCGCACCAGATTTTTAACAATTTATTTTAATCTTTAATCCATCCTAATAACATCACAGCCATTGAGAAATGGTGTCAGAACTGGAGGATTAAAATAAATCCTAATAAATCCCACCATATTACCTTTACCCTTCGTCGCAAACCGATGACCTCCTGCCCCACTGTATCCTTTAATAATAACCCACTCATACCTGTTGAACAAATCCAATACCTAGGACTCCATCTTGATAAACGTCTAGCATGGAATCCTCACACGAGACTAAAACCAAAATAGACTGCCCGTAGATACCGACTACTGCAACACTTACTCGACAAACGTTCAAAACTTTTCATTACAAAAAGCTCATTTATATTACTGTCATCAGACCCATCTGGACATATGGAATCGAGCTTTGGGGCTCTACTAAGCCATCCAATTCCTCCCGTATCCAATCCTTACAATCCAAAATCCTTCGCAAAATCCTAAATGCTCCTTATTTCGTCACAAATAAAATAATCCATAACGACCTTAATATCCCATTTGTTACAGACCTTTCTCGTACCAGATATACCACTTTTAATTCCAAACTCCAGCCATATATATCCCCCTCTTGTCCGCAATCTATCAACCTCACATATTCCTGACAACCCTCCGAGGCGATGAAAAGAAGATGGCCTCGGGATCTACTTACTTAAATAAACATGGAAGTTCTACCGCGGGTAGTTTCTTCACAAGCCTTTCACGCCCTTTATTCTGATTCAACAGTTTTACTTATTGTATTTATGTTAATACAGTTGTAAAATTCAATAAAAATTAATTAAAAAAAAAAAAAATATTTAATCCACTTAACACTTTTAGTGTATTGGTAATTAGTTTCTAGATTTGTTTAAAAATTCTTAAATTGATATAAATAACTCAGCTTTCAACGGTACATGATACATCTATATTTTAATGTTCTTATGTTCAAAAAATAGCATTAATAAAAAAACTACTTTTGCTGTTTTCTATTAACATCTTGGGCATATAGTTTTAGTTTAGTACGACTTTGCATTTTGTTGCTTGACTACACAAATATTTTAATGAGTAAGCATTAGTTGATAAAATAATTATTAAAACAACAGTATTATAAATATCGATATTTTTAATACCGGTATTATTAATATCGATAATTTATTGTACATATTATATTTATCAGTATCAATATCGATATTTTTCATTCTAAATCCCAGGAAAGTCTACACCGCGACGTAACCTTCCGAGAACCATCTTCAGAAGTTCACTCCTTGTGACCTTTCTGCGTCAAAACATTTCAACAGGTTTCGCGCTTCTCCCCCCACCGACACCTTCTTTCATCAAAACTTCACAGAACTGTCAACTCGTAAAAAAAGGAATAAAACACGACTATTACACAGGAGTTTTAGGCAGGTCTTGACCGAGTTTCTCGAACGTTATTGATGAAACATAAAATTATAGGATTTATTAGTTTTAATGCCTCCGAAAAGTGACTTTCTAATAATAAAAAGGCCAATCGGGGTCGAACCAACACGGACCGTTAACGTGTTGACGTGAAATATATTTCGAATTCGTCGATAAAAAAATTATAATACGGATAAATTATATGTATTTTGTTTTTTTTTTTAACATAAATTTGAATGATATTTGGAAACTTGAATGGCGAATATTTACGATGATGTTGTGGCATTATTATAGTTTACGATCTGAAAGAGTCAACGTAGAAATATATTTTTGAAAATTTATTTTTAATATTTCTACCCCATATTAAACGGGAGGTCAAACCTGAATTCTACAACGCATGGTATGTTTTGCGTTCCGGGCATCCGGGATTGCTTTACAAACTCCGCAAATTCCTCCCCTCTACATACTACCTTATAATCAAGTCCTACCTCACTGGCAGATCCTTCAAAATAAATCATAATAATTCCTATTCATTCATTTTTAGTCAGTTTACAGGTGTTCCTCAAGGCAGTATCCTAGGACCCATCCTTTACACAGTTTATACAGCTGATATCCATCCCATCCTAACACTTTCCTTTCCATCCATGCTGATGACACTTGTGTTATCAGTCAATAATGATCCAACTATTGCCTCTCAAAATCCCACATCAGAGACCTTGAGGTATGGTGTCAGAACTGGAGAATTAAAATAAATGCCAACAAATCTATAAGACTCCTCTTGTCCCAGTTGATGAGATCCGATATCTAGGACTGCATCTTGACAAGCGCATTACTTGGAACCCTTATACAAGACTGAAACGACAAAAAACTGCACGACGTTTTCGACTACTTCAACACTTACTAGACAAACGTTCCAATCTTCCACTTAACTACAAAAGACTCACCTACATGACTATCATAAGACCGATATGTGGACTTACGGAGTGGAGCTTTGGGGCACTACTGAACCATCGAATTCTTCTCGTATCCAATCCCTACAATCCTAAATCATTGGTAAAATCCTGAATGCTCCTTACTTTGTCACGAACAAACTTATCCATAAAGACCTTAACGTTACGTATAATGCTTGATTTGGCCCGATCTAGATACCATTCCTTTCATGACAAACTCCATTCCCACCCTAATCCTCTTTTTTCAATCCTTTCTTCCTCTTCAATTCCTGACGATCCTCCGAGGCGTCTGAAAAGAAGATGGCCCCGAGATCTTCTAGTTTATTATATTTTTAGAGTGCTTCCATTGGGAAGCTTCTCTACATGTGTTTCATGCCTTTTTATATTCCACTCAAATTTACTTATTGTATTCCATTATACAGTTGTAAATTCCAATAAATAAATAAATAAATTATATTTTAAACAATCTTACTGATTTTCAGCTAGGTGGGAATTTATGTAGATTTACTTTTTTTTTTTTTTTTTTTTTTTTTTTTTGGCGTAATTTCGCCAAGCGCAATATTTTTCCTTCTGAAACCAATGATATTAAATTCCTTCTGCACTAACATAAAATAAAAATGGAAAAATTCGAACATTTGAGAGAGTTAATAATTGTAGATTAATAATAATAATAATAGGCTTACCGAACCCGAAGGTTCGATGCCGATACCACCAAACTTCGCCTGCACAGACTCGTCCAATGTTCACCGGTCAAGCCCAAGCCCTCGAGATCAGCCTTAATGCAATCCTCCCATCGACGCTTCGGCCTACCTTTCGGACGCCTACCAGTCGGTTCAGCGAATACCAACTTTCTCGGAATCCGTTCCTCACTAAGCCCAACAATTTTACGCGCCCATTTGAGTCTCCGCGATGCTATCACCTCAATTATATTCACAGGGTACAAACTCCGCAATTCCGCGTTGTGCAACCTTCTAAACTCCCCAGTGGCCTCATCTCTCTTCGGACCAAAATATTTTACGCAGTACCTTATTCTCGAAAACCTTAAGCCGTTGTTCATCCTTCAAAGTAAGCGGCCACGTTTCGCATCCGTAAAGAACTGTTGGAAGAATAATAGTTTTATAAATTCTAACCTTTAAGTTTTTAGACAGAAGCCGCGAGCTAAGCAATTTAGCAACCCAATAATAACACGCATTTCCCACCTTTAACCGGGCTTTATTTCCTCCTGGATTTCATTTTTTCTTGTTATCACTGAACCTAAATACTTGAATTTCTCTACGTGTTCAAAAGTATGACCTGAAATATTAATATCATCAAGATCGCCACCATTTCTGCAACTAATCATATATTTCGTCTTATCGGTATTTAATTCGAGACCTATTTGTTTACCGAATTTTATTAACACACTTGTATTTAGTTGTATAGTTTCCGTGTCTTCACCTAGTAGTACCAAATCATCGGCATACCCCAAAACCGGAATCTTGTCACCCATATTTAAGCCTTTCTCGGTACACATCACCTTTTCTATAACATATTCTAAGGCTATATTAAACAAAACAGGTGAAAGGGAGTCACCCTGTTTCAAACCCGATCGCACCTCAAATCTCTCGGAGTAATTATGACCGATTCTAACTTTATGAAATGTTTCCGACAAACACATCTCTACTAGCTTTACTAACTTTTTAGGTATCCCCTGTTCAATCATGATGTTATATAGCTTCTGACGGTCTATGGAATCATAAGCCTTTTTAAAATCTATATAAAGTTGATGGACTACACCGTTGTATTCCAGCTTCTTCTCTAATATTTGACGTAAGGAAAATATTTGATCAATAGTCGAGCGATTCCGCCTAAAACCACATTGGTAGTCTCCGATAATTTCCTCAGCGTATTCCGTGATTCGGCTAGTTAGTATTGACGAGAATATTTTATAGCATACTGGGAGAAGAGAGATCCCACGATAGTTGTTACAATTCGTCCTCGGTCCTTTTTTGTGAATCGGAATAAGTATTGATTCTTTCCATTCTTCGGGTATTTTTTCTATCCATTCTTCGGGTATTTTTTCTAGTAATTGTAGATTACTAGAAGATTTAATGTAGCCGAAAGCCTAGGAGTGGTAGCAGGGGGAATCCAATAGATTTTATGTTTCAAAAAAATATATAGACTTATGTATAAAGAATCTGTTAAATCACCAACAATCGTTTGATTGTTTGTTCGTTCAATAGTACTTTGGCTAATCCGACAGTACTACAGTGGGAGTCCCACATTTTGCTTACCGAGGTTTAATTAGGATAGGGATATTTAACGAGTACCTGACATCGCATAGGAACAATTATTTTACATTCCCTCACTTGCTTTTGTGCTTGCCATTACACCGCAGGTGATCCACTTGACGTTTTGTGATGTATATGATTTAAATAATAAAGTCAGTCAGGAACGATTCCTTCGAAGTTATCAGCTGATTAGAATTGTATATCGATATAATGAGCATAGCTACAGACCATTCCTACTTACATTGCTACCAACATAAGAAGCAGGAAGCTTAAGCCACTATCCACTGCTGCTTGGATAATTAAGTAATAGCCAATAGGATGGCTACCTTGAGCCTATCACCAGGCCACTCACGTCGGTCGTCGGTTTTTTCAAAGGGATCTCCAACATGTGTCCACTACACGACCTCCACTGTCATGTACTTTCTAAGAAATATATAAGTGCACATACATATATATATATAATAATAATAATAATAGTCTTTATTGATATACATATAAATATTTTTATTTACATTTTTTTTCTTCTTTCTTTATATACATATATGTACATAGACCTTCCTTTTCAGGAGTTTAAAGTCTTTAACGATAACTACCCGTACTTGAGTTGAAGAGTTCGCTCATCTTCATCTTCCAAATTTCTCTGCCCTAGACTATCACGTGACCATAGCACTCCTGCAATTTTAATTTCGTCGACCCACCTTCTTCTTTGCCTGCCTCGGTTCCTTTTCCTATCCAATGGAGTCCACTCAGTCAGTATTGTAGCCTAGTTTTTATCATTTTGCCCCATTAGATTGCCAGCCCATTGCCATTTCATCTTTTTCACAAATGTGATTGCATTAGTGACACCACTAACTTTTCTTATTGTTTGGCTGTTTAGCTTTTGGCTTTTCCTTACGCCTAACATGCTCCTCTCCATTGCTCTTTGGCATGTTATAATTTTTCTCTCATGTAGCTTGTTGAGGGACCATGTTTGGGATCCATAAGATAGAACAGGCAATATACAGCTATTGAAGGCTAACGTTTTTAGAGGCTATCTGATATTGTTGTTCTCCATAACCATCCCTAAGCTCCAATATTTCCTAGTTTGGATTTCAGTAGACTGTCTATCTTTAAAAGATATCACTTGTCTTAGATATTTGATTTCTTCTACTACACCTATTTCAGGAAGATCTGTTTTGACTTTTATATATATGTGTGTAACCCTTAGTGGCATTCGTTTGTGATTTCCTGTATAACAGGAAACTCGGAAACTCTGACAAGAAACCTAGAAGAATATATATGTATATTTGAGCTCTTAATCTTCTTGGCGAGGGTGAACGAGCCGTAGAGGAATGCCGCTAAATAAATAATCGATAGTTTATTAATGTCAGGGCGGCGAGTCTTCAAATAATCGGCTATCCCAATCTCCATATTTAAGCCAGACATCCTCCAACTATCTCAGGGCTCAGATCACAGCTTATACATTCTATCATCATAATACATCTTCTGGGCATAACAGCTTATTCCTAATACTCTTATCAGGTTTTAAAACTAGGTTAATGTATAAGACACAAATTTTCGTTAGGTATTATAGAATTTTTATTTTATTTTATATATTTTTTTTTACGAAAATAATATTTTGATTTATTTCTTTTTTTAACTGATTGCTATATTGGAAACTATCATCCAATCCATAAAAAAAAAAAATCGGGTGCAGGCAACACACGACTTCCACTTATAGCCGTTGTTAAAATCGATTAAAGAATTTTAAAATACAGTTAGAGATATAAATGACTGAAACTAATAAAGAATTATTTAAAATTGAATTTATATAGAAACATATGTGTTTAATTAAAAAATGTATTATATTATTATTAAAAATAATCAGTTAGTTTTATCGGATTTTCATCACTCTTTAATAACTTTTATCAGCTTGTGCATAGATAATGGTTTTTCTAAAATCTTTAGCTTTCCAACGGTATGTTATACATGTAAATTACTGTAATTATGTTTAAAAAATATCTGAGGTGATCCTAAAACGGGTATTTCCGTTGAAAACTGGAATTCGAAAAGTTTAACGATCGCAATACTTTCTCTTACTTATATTTCACATATAAGCAGGTGAAAATAAAAATTACTTACTTCCAACTAAGTACATATATTTAATTTCATTTCAAAACATACTTAAAATAAATAGATAATAGTAGGAAAATATATATAGATATATACGTGATCTCAAGTCTTGCACGAAAACAAAAAGTTTTACGAAACTGAAATTCCATATTTGAGACAAGATAATATGAGATGTTACACTAACGTATCCACCAAAATCGACGGACTGGAAGTTTTACTTTATAACATGTATTTTGCACCTTATCTCAAAAATGACTAAAACGTTTTGATTAAACTCACTTCATCGATTTAAAGTTTAAGAGGCTTTAATGTTATGTAGGTTTTATTTTGATTACAATAGCCTGACAGGGCTGAAATGCCGATATTTTAAATTTTCTTCCTCTAAAGTACCTTTAATTTTTAGATTCTATAAAATTAAACATTTCGTCGCTAAATTTAAAGTTAAACGAATTCGCAAACCAACTAAAAGAGAAAATAGCAAAAAATTCTTCAAGTATAATTTTTTTTTTTTTTTTTATATAATAAGAACAGTATTATACACGTGTAATATACCGTTGGAAAGCTAAACATTTTAGAAAAAATATCATCTTATATAAAAAATTGTAAAACGTAATGTAAACTGATAAATGACATAAACTAATTCATAATTATTATACATAACAATTTAACGCTATTAGTTATTCTGATTCATACGTTTCCAACGAAACTGAATAAAATATTCACTTAAATTTTTCAACTTTAAGTTTATTTAATAGTTCCTAAATTGATTTTTGTAGCCGATGTAAGTGAAAGTCGTGTGTTGACCGTTTCAGATTTTTGTTTAAAGGCGACAACTACAAGGGTTATTATAGATTTAAAAAGTTTGAAAATATCAATAAAATGTTTTTAAATACATTGTCTTGACCGAGTTTGGCAACCAGGACTGCTTTACAAACTCCGTAAATTCCTCCCTCCTACATACTACCTCATCATCCAGTCCTACCTTTCTAAAAGATCCTTCAAAATAAACCACAATAATTCCTATTAATCTCTTTTTACTCAGTCTGCTGGTGTCTCTCAAGGTAGTATCCTAGGACCCATTCTTTACACAGTCTATACAGCTGATATCCCAACCCATCCTAAAACCTTCCTTTCTACCTATGCTGATGACACTTGTGTCTTATCAGTCAATAACGATCCAACTATTGCCTTCAATCCCACCTCAGAGACCTTGAGGTATGGGGTCAGAATCGGAGATTCAAAATCAATTCCAACAAATCCCACAAAATCACCTATACCTTCGTCGTAAGCCTACGACATCCTGCCCTACAGTGTCCTTTAATAATATTCCGCTTGTCCCGGTTGAACAGATTCGCTACCTAGGACTCCTACTTGACAAACGACTAACTTGGAATCCGCACACAAGACTGAAACGACAAGAAACTGCCCAACGATTTCCGTTACTTCAACACTTACTGGACAGACGCTCTAAACTTCCACTTATTTACAAAATGCTCATCTATATCACCATCATAAGACCTATCTGGACTTACGGAGTTGAGCTCTGGGGCTCTACTAAACCATCAAATTCTTCCCGTATTCAATCCTTACAATCCAAAATCCTTCGGAAAATCCTCAACGCTCCTTACTTTGCCACCAATAAACTCATACATAAAGACCTTAGTATCCCATGTGTTGCTGATTTGGCCCGGACCAGGTATCAATCCTTCCATGAAAAACTCCACTCCCATTCCAACCCACTAGTTTCAATCCTTGCTCCCTCTTCCATTCCTGACAATCCTCCGAGGCGTCTGAAAAGGAAATGGCCTCGAGACCTTCGAGTTTAGATTACCCAGCGAGTAGTGCCAATGGGCATTTACTCTTCATGTATTTCTGTTAGATAATTTACTTGAGGTATTAACTAATACAGTTGTAAATTTCAATAAATGATAAAAAAAAAAAAAAAAAAATACATTATCTATTTTGTTTATCCGCCGTTAGGTTGAGTATATTTTCACCATATTAGCAACGCAGTTAACTAAGTGAACGAAACGGTTTTCGGCAGGTTACCGTAAGTTGTTTTTGAATATTAAAATTGCACTATCCTTGATAATAAAACTCCTAATTATACATTGGGCTTACAATTAATGATTAATAATTAACAGCGATGCAAATTAAGTACCCCAATAACTAACCTTAATGAGCTTACAATTGGCGATAATGAGGGAGGATTTATTGCTAATTAAATCCATACTTATTCACACGGCGGTGTATGTTCTAACTTTCTAAATAATTAACCGAGGTTAATTAGAGAGGTGTGAGGTTAATTCGGGAAGTGTGCTGTAATTTAAATCCACTTTGGAGAACGCCAAACCCCTACCTACGAAATTTTCAGTAATTAATGTAATTATTAGTAGTAGATAGTATAAAATTAGTATCATAAAGCACCTCTATGTTCAAATTGATACCTTATATTTATTAATGTTTCTTATGATTTTTATGTTAATGTTATATTTAAATAAAATTAAGAAATATTCTCGTGTTTGGATAAAAGTGCTTATAAGAATAAAATATGTCTATCTTTTGTAAAATAAATAATATTTTGTTTAAGTTTGTAATTTTTTAAGATAAAATCTGGTGCGCGTAACACACGACTTTCACTTAGATCTGTTGTTGAAATCGATTTAAGAATTTTCAAGTACAGTTAGAGATTACAAGATTGTAAAGTATTAATTAAATTTAATTTCGATGGAAACACGTGTTTCATTAAATAATCTTTTCTTTATTCATTTAACGTCACTTTATGCTACTGTGGCAAATCGGACGATGTAAAAGAGTCCTACATTTTGCCAAGCCAGGTTTAGTTAGGATAGGGATCTTAACGAGAACCTGACCAGTCGCGAGACAACCTTTTAACGTCACCTCCGAAGGACGGCATAACTAAGGATTTTTTACTCCCATTAAAAAATCCTAGGGCCTTAAGGCTATTATGCTAACCACTATGCCACAGGTAAACCCTAAAACTGACACTACATACTGTGAATTTTTATCTTTTAACGATTTCCTCAAAACTGCTTTAACTATATTGATTAAACTCGTTACATCGATGTCAAATTTAATAGGGCCTACGGCCACCTGCGGGCTTGAGCTCGTGACCATTGGTATAGAAGGCTGTTATGCTAGTGACTATGAAATGGTTACTATAAACCACATACACTTTTATAACCTTGTATGAAAGATAATATTTTTTCTAAAATCTTTAGCATGGGGGACAACTAAACATTCTAACATCAAACGTATCTAAAACCTTCCAATCCAAAGTCCTCCGAACAATAGTTAATGCTACTTATTACGTTACCAACTGTACCCTACACCATGAGCTTGATATTCCATTTATTTTAGACCTGGTACCATCCAAATTCCATCAGAATCTTCTTCATCATCCTAATCCTCTTGCTCAATCGCTTTCCAGCTTCATCCATCCCTACAATCCTCCTCGAAGATTGAAACGGCAGTGGCCCCGCGACGTTTTGTAAACATTTATCTGGAGTTCTGACACTGGTCAGATCCTCCACTCATGTACTGTATGTTTGTGGCTAATCCGCCCTAGCTCGGCCTTCACTGGCTTACACTAGTGAAGCGCTGAGTGAGAGGCGCTGGGATCTCTTGGATTCGGCTCCTCCCCCCACTTGTGGAGGGAGCAGCCGAGTCTAGGATCCCTTTAGCAGATTGTATATATTGTATATAGTTAAGTTTGCTTGTATGATTTTTATCTATTTCCCAACTTGTTTTTTATCTCTACTACAGGTTGTTGTTTTGATTTGTTTCTTGTTGTTTTTTTGTTTTTATTAATTGTTTTTTTTTTCTATATATTTGAATTTATTTATTTCCGATTTTATTTAATTTGACTTTATATTATTTTCTGTATATATTGTATGAATGTGTATTACATCACTATTACTACTGTTCATACCGATTCACTAAGCGCAATTAAAGGTTTGCAGAACTTGTATCCAAATCATCCCATACTAGTTCGCACTCAATCTCATATAGCTGCGTTGCGAAACCTGGGCAAGTCGGTAAGCTTCGTGTGGGTGCCGAGCCACGTGGGAATTACCGGTAACGAGCTTGCGGACCGGGCAGCGAAGCAGGCGCTCACACTGCCAGGGAGAGGAACAGCCATCTTGACCCCATCTGAACTCAGTGAACCGCTCAGAAAGCAAGAAGATGACCGATGGCAGAAAATGTGGGACGATAGCCAGGTAAGCAAACTGAAGCATATAAAACAAACAGTGAAACCCTGGTCTACATCTAGCCGTAGCAGCCGGAGGGAGGAGGTCGCGTTGACCCGGCTAAGGATAGGACACTCGCGGCTGACGCACTCTTATCTTTTTGCTAGGCAGCCGGTGCCCCGGTGCCCAGCACTGTGATGGAACCCTTACCATTCGGCATATTTTTCAAGAATGCCCTTATTATTCATCACACCTGAATAAAATTGGACTAAGCCCGAATATTTCAGCGGTGCTGGGTGATAGAGAGGAAACCATTGAATTAGTTTTTGATTTTCTTAAGGAGCAGTCATTATTATCGAAATTATAAAGACCATTCCTAGTCAGTTAGCAATACTAGTATTAGCTTTTTAAACTATTGTTTACATAAAAATAGTTTTTCTTTCTTTATTTTTTTTCTTTATTTATTATTTATTTATTTATTTTACTATATTTTTTATTATTATTTTTTTTTTTCTCTCAATCACTCATTACCTAATAGTTCTTTCTTATAAAGGTTGAATATGCATATAGTGTCTAGGCGTTGATGACCTTAGGGTTTTACACCTTAAAACCAAAACAGACTACTGTTCATTATGTAACAAATTGTAATATTTCTCAATAAATAATAAAAAAAAAAAAAAAAATATATCTTTAGCTTTCCAACGGTATATTATACGCATATGTTACTGTTCTTAGGCACCTAAAAACAAAAATTTCACCAGAAAATGTATGCTCTTGTTTCCTTTAGTTAGTCATCACATCCGTTGAACATATATTTAGCCGTTCTTCAGCAATGCTAATCAGATGGTATAGTCAATTTCATGAAATCCACAAAATTAAAGGTACTTTATAGGAAGACAATTTAAACTATTTAGACAATTAGAATTAAACCTGCATAATATTAAAACACGTTAAACTTTACATCTATATACAAAGTTTAATCAAAATCGTTACAGGTGTTTTTGAGAAAATATTAAAAAGGTGCAAAATAAATGGTATAAAGTGGATCTTCTGGACAGCTTATTCAGATGAAAAAAGTTGCTGTAACATCTCTAGTTGTCTTAAATATGAATTTTCAGTTTCGTACACCATTTCGTTTTTCTGCTAAACTTACCACACGCACAGACCTTTTTCAGGGACTTGAATTTTAGGACTCAGAGGACACTAAATCGTGTATTTAGATTGCAATATTGTCCCTTATTATATATTTCATATAAAGATAAGTCCTAAACTTTTAGACTAATTTGTTGTTTTTTTTAGAGAGAAACAGTTCTTTATTAAGTAATATTACAATCAGTCCAATTTAGGACATTATTAATAGTGATAAAGTACAACATTCGTACTACATTCACACGATATCTACAAAACAATAAATTTATATAATAATAATACAATATTCATATATATAAAACAAAATCAATAAAAATATATACAAAAGTCACTCATACCTATATACAATTCACAAGCATACAGCACGTGAGTGGAGAATCTAGCCAATGCTAGAACTCCAATATACATGTTACAAGAGGTCTCGAGGCCACTGCTGTTTCGATCTTCTAGGAGGATGGTAAGGATGCGTGGAGCTGGATAAGATAAGAATTGAGCTAGTGGATTAGGGTGATGGATAAGGTTCCGATGGAATTTAGAGAATTTTGATGGTATAAAGTCTAAAATAAATGGAATATTTAGGTCGCAGTGTAAGGTAAGGTTGGTGACATAATAAGGAGCATTGACTATGGTTCTGAGGACTTTGGATTGGAAGGATTGAATGCGTTTGATGTTAGAAAATTAGGCTGTCCGCCAAAGTTCAAAACCCTAGGTCCAGATAGGTTTCAGTACTGTCTTGTATATTAGCAGTTTGTGTTTCTATGGATAGTTTAGAATTTCTGTTCAGTAGTCTGTATAATTGGCCAAATCGTCGATTAAGTTCTTGTCGTTTAAGTCTAGTATGTGGGTTCCAAGTTAGTCTTTTGTCTAGAAGGAAGCCAAGATGAAAATTTAAAAAAAAATACATTAATATCTGTAAAGAAAACTGAAGTGGAATTTTTGATCTGAGTTAAACCAACAGAGTTAGACGGTATCCATTATTAACGAGGTTTAGCCCGTGAGTAATGACAGAGTTCCATTGTCGAGAATCGATCCTGGTATCAACAGTTGATTGGGAGCCAAAGCAGGCCTGTCACGCCGGATTAGGGTCTTCGCCTAATCTAATTGAAAACAATTGCGCTACACAATAGACCTATTGTACAAACAGAAGGATTGAGCAATTAGTATTGTCTCAGGCTTCATATTCTTCAACACGAATCAAATCCTCTGACCTATTAATGGCTAATTCATTACATGCCTATTGTAGTGTGAAAGGGAAAAAGAAGTGTCGAAGTACGCACGTGTGTATTCGTGCTGCATTCAGGGGGAGTGATTTTAGTAGCGTCTAAAAGATGTGAATTTTGTCGCCCTCACAAGCAGTTTTTTGGTAACTACATGTTCCATACGTCACCCATTTGGTTTATTATTACTTTCACTTACCTATAAATCAAATATATAGTAAGGGAAAGTATTGCGATCGTGATAAATTTTCGAATTCCAGTTTTCGACGGAAATACACGTTCTAGGGTCTCCTAGTCTGTGAAGTCCTATGAAACTGAAATTTCATATTTAAGACAATTATACGCCCGAGATGTAACAAATTTTTTTCTATCAAAATCAGCTGATCGGAAGATCTACTTTATTCCATGCATTTAGCACCTTTTTACGATTTTCTGAAAAACGGCTATAACGATTTTGATTAAACCCGCTCGAGTGCAGATATTTTAAATTTTCTTCCTTTAAGGTACCTTTAATTTTGTATATTCTATCAAAATAACCATATTATCTTGTTAGTATTGATAGTTGACAGCTAAATATGCATGTTGAGCGAATTTGATAAACAACCAAAGAAGAAAACTGAAAAAATATTTTTTTAATGCAATTTTTTGTTTCTGAACATAAGAACAGTAATATAGATGTATAATATACCGTTGGAAAGCTAAAGATTTTAGAAAAAATATTATCTTATACATACTATTGTAAAAGTTAACGGAGAGTGATGGAACGCCTATAAAACAAACTGATTGTCGTAGATAATAATACAATAGATTATTTAATAAAGCACATGTTTCTTTTAAAATCCAATGTAAATAATTCTTTAAAAGTTTATTTTCGTTTCTAAATTTGTTTAAAAATTATTAAATTGACATAAATAACGGAGGTAAGTGAAAGTCGTTTGTTGCGCGTACCAGATTTTTTTTTCAGAGAATGTTCTAAAGGCATTGTTAAGTCAATGTTATCTAGAAATCTACATTGAATGAATAAAGATTATTGTTAGCGCCCGAATTTGAATTTGCTTTTAATTTCATTTATTTTTCATTTTGTTAAAATAAGATTTTACTTTTTCAGAAGAAAAAATTTAGAAAATATATATTTTTTTATTTATTCTCGATCTCATTGTTAGTATTTACTTTCACTATATATAGTAAGGGGAAGTATTGCGATCGTGAAAATTTTCGAATTCCAGTTTTCAACCGAAATACACGTTTTAGGGTCCCCTGAGTCCAAATAAACAAGTCCCGCAAAAAGGTCTGTGTGTGTGTGTGTGTGTGTGTGTGTGTGTGGTAACTCCCGGGCTCAAACGGTAAGTCCTATGAAACTGATATTTCATATTTAAGACAACAACTATACGCCCGAGACGTGACAAAACTTTTTTCATCAAAAGAGCTTACCAGAAGAGGCACTTTATACCATGCATTTTGCACCTTTTTTCGATTTTCTCAAACATGGTTTCAACGATTTTGATTAAACTCGCTATATAGATGTAAATTTTAATGGGCTTTAATATCATGTAGGTTTCATTCTGATTAAAATGGTCTGACAGGGCTTAAATGCCGATATTTTAAATTTTCTTTCTCTAAAGTACCTTTAATTTTGTTGATTCTATAAAAATAAGTACATTATCTTGTTACCACTGTTGAAAAACAGGTAAATATATAAATTGAAAGAATTCGATACCCAACTAAAGGAGAAAACAGAAAAAATATTTTTTTAATGAAATTTTTCGTTTTTGAACATAAGAGCAGTAATATACATGTATGATATACCGTTGGAAAGCTAAAGATTTTAGAAAAAATATTATCTCATACACAAGCTTTTAAAAGTTAATAGAGAGTGATGAAATGAACATAAAACTAACTGATTATTTTAGATAATAATATAATAGATTTTTTAATAAAACACATGTTTCAATATAAATTCATTTTAATTAATTCCTTAATAGTGGATATAATTAGTTGATCGTTGAGAATTACTGGAAGGAATTAGTCCGGGTGGCGGTCATTAAATGAAACAACTGAATAGTTTCAACTATTTTATTGTTTGCCAACGTTTTGACCCCCATTGTGGGTCATCACCATGGCGTCTGGTAGGCGAGTGTTTAATTCCTTAATAGTTTCACGTATTTTTATCTCTAACTGTTTTTGAAAATTCTTTCATTGATTTTAAAGATGGAGGTAAGTGAAAGTCGTGTGTTGCCCGCACCAGATTTTTTATGTATAGTATTTCTCCTTTTTTTATCATTGTAAATTATAATTAATCATGTTTATTTCGTCTATCGGCCGGACATATTATATATTTAAAAAAGGGACCTAGTCCCAGAATGAATTTTTTTTCTATTCTATTCTATTAAAATATTTACAGTGCTTTGAAATCTTGAAATTAATAAAACTATCATTTTTCTTTTTGACACGCCCCATTATTAAAGAGTCAAAATAAATTAACTTTCTAAATAATAAACTTTTTATTACGTATAATTTTTATACTTTTTATGTTTAATTCAACATGACAGAATTTATAGACAACGAATGCATAATTAAATATGTTTATCAGATAATTAAAATGCTTGAGGGTGTGAAAACTATTGAACGGGCACTAACAACACAGCTGACGCCTTGCGTTATCAACACACCTTTAATTAATTTCTCAGTAGCACGCCATGTTTTGGTCCTCCGCACTCCAAAATGGAAGGATCTTCGGAAGATAAAGGGAACTTGGAAAACAATTTATATATATATATATATATATATATATATATATATATATATATATATATATATAAACAGCTGCTATCGGACATAAGGTCTCTATAAGTATATTAGTCATGGGCTCGGGGATGGCTCTCAACAATAAGGTTTTTTTTTTGTCTCTCCTTTCCTTCCCCGCCATTGAGCTTCTAATCGATTAACTGTTAACAATTTCTGAACCACGTGAAGATCCACCAAAAAAAAATGTATATAATTACAAAAAAAATAAAAAGGTTTAGCGTCTCCTTTGTACTCATGAACTGTAAGTTAATTGACACTCTTTAACATTAACTAACGGGATTTCCTTAAAAGCCATTCATGACCCGGGTTAAACCTTGTTGAGGTCATTGTTAAACTTACACCCTAAAAATAAACCCCCCAAAAAAATCTGGTGCATGCAACACACTCTGGTTCACTTACCTCGACTGTTAAAATCAATTTATAAACTTATAAATAAATGTAGACATAAAAAAAGTGCAAAGAATTGCATTGTTTCGTTAGAAACATATGTTTTATAATAAATTATATTAAACTGTTATTAATTTTTCACTTAACATTACCTTCCACAAATATGAGTATTAGATAATATTTTTTCGAGAATCTTTAGCTTTACATCAGTATATTATTGGGTAGTTTCACATGAAATGTCCGTTTTTATAGTTTCTGAAATACATAAAAGATTTGGCAGGTCTCTGTTGTCTTGTTCCGAATGTTTACATATTTAAAGTAAACAGAGGATTACACAATTTCGGTTGCTCTACCTTCGAAATTCAGTATTCTTAGTGCTGAACTGTATGCCATTCTCAAAGCAGTTTGTTACAGTCAACGTGAATACTCTAACACCAATATAGTCATATTCACAGACTCGGCATCCTCGTGCAAACTATTGGAAAATGTTTATAAAAACAAATTAACAACCTATATAGCTCTAGACATTATCCGGAATATACAAACCGGCAGCAACAGTTATAGCTTCCAATGGATACCAAGTCATATAGGACTGTCAGGAAATGAAGCGGCAGATAGAGCCGCCGGGGAAAAACAAATTACGATAGAAAATGCCAAAGTACCTCTCCAAGACCTTTTAAAATGTCTACAGAAAGAAGCAGTCCAGGAATGGCAGGAGAAATATGACTGGGAGTCACAATTTAAAGGCAAAGATTACTATCAAACCCAGCCAACCATTAGCCTTATACCATGGTTCTCCAATAACCGACAACTTGATAGAAAAGAAATTTCACAATTAGTAAGACTACGGACTAACCATGGCTGCACAAAAAAATTTCTCAGTTTGATGAAAATAGAAAAAGATGGCAATTGCCTAACATGCAAAGTCCCTGAAGACCCGCGCCATATTCTATTTCAATGCAAAAAATATAGAAAGCAAAGGGAAGTAGTGGTTCCCCCAGAAACAGAAGCAATGTTTTTACATAAGTTGGACAAAGAAAAGTTCATGATCATCAAGAAATTTTTCATTAACGCTCAATGTAAAATCTAAAAAAAAAAATAAATAAAAAAAAAAAAAAATTAAAATTAAAAAAAAAAAAATAAAAATGAGGCACTTCACAGAGCTTAATTTAATTTTAATATAATTTCATTTCTTCTAGTTATTTTGAGTCACCTTCCTGTCTCATTTACATAATCTTATTTTATACTCTATTTAATTAATTTATTGATCTTTTTCTATTATACTTGGTTCCGTAACCTATGTTTCTATTAAATTATAGCAAACAAGTACTGACCATATAGGATTTGGATTCAAGTCTTGACGGTCATTTGGAAAAAAAAAAAAAAAAAAAAAAAAAAAAAGTAAACAGTTACTAATCCTCTACCTTTGTATTATAAATATTAGCTTTCCAATCAAATACCCACTTTTAAGTATACCTCCAAATATGAACATAGAAACACGCCATTTTCGAGTTATATTTTAGTACGAGTTTAAACTCGGCCATTCAGCAGCTGAGGCCGCTAGAAATATTTGCAAGGCGTTTGGGGAAGAGAGTGTTCATGAACGGACCATTCACCGTTGGTCATGACCTCATTTTACGTATATTTCAAAACATACCGGGCAAAAATTGAAAGAACTGGGCTACGAAGTTCTTCCGCATCCACCATATTCTCCCGAATCGTCTCCAACAGATTACCACCTGTTCAGGAATTTAGACAACTTCTTTAAAGGAAAACTTTTTGAAAATGATGATCAAGTGAAAAGTGCGTTTTCAGATTTTGTTTCACTTCAAAGCTCAGAGTTTTTCAGTTCGGGGATAAAAAAAAGTTGGTGTCACGTAGGAAAAAATGTGTAGAAAAAGAAGGTAAATACTTCGAATAAAGTTATCTTGTTTTCATATCGTATTTTTAATAAAAATCCTTTACCTTGAAAACGGACATTTCATGTGACACAACCTAATAATTGGGTAATTTTCGATTAACAATTCTTCTCCCACAGGCACAATTCACACAACAATCGACGGTTACATGAAGGTATTTCCGTTGCGATAACTTATTCTCTATTATATATTGCGATAACTTGGGGTTTGAACTCCGAAGTATTGTCAACAATTTACAAAGCTGCTATTCAGCCAACTATGACATACGCAATAGAAGTTTGGCATAAAGGACTTTCTCACAAAAAGAACTTAAAAAAACTAGAATCAGTTCAAAGAATGATAGCTATCAAAATTATTAAAGGATACAAAACTATTTCATATGACGCATCTTGCCTTCTCGCTAACATTACCCCTATTTCCATACTTTCCGATGAAATACTAAATAAATTCGAAATTATAACATTAGGCAAAAATCTATTAAGCTTTCCGATTCATGAATTTGAACACAAAATTCCGTGTAAACTTTGGATTCACCAAAAAGATATTTCGAAGCCTAACATTACAGACACCAGCCCGAATAGCGGCATCAACATTTACACTGACGGTAGCAAGGATCAAGACAAGGTAGGAGCTGCCTTCCTTGCTTTTGAAGGACAGCAGCTGGTGCATTCAGCGCGATTTAGGTTAGGCCCTTATTGCTCAAACAATCAGGCAGAAATGTATGCACTATTACAGGCTGTACTCTACATAAAAAATTCTCATTATACCTCTAACTTCTGTATCCAGACAGACAGTCAAACAACACTATCGAAATTAAGGAACATGAACATACACGAAGGGCTCTTAGAGGAAATCAGACATGGACTAATAGTTTGTCATAATGAAGGTATGAACATCAGCTTTAAGTGGGTTAAAGCCCATGTTGGCGTTGTTGGGAACGAACTAGCGGATGAAGCGGCTAAAGCGGCGGCAAGAGACACCGCTCTCCCGATAGCATACGACAAGGCACCGATCAGCGCCATCAAACACTTTCTGTCAATGAAAACAAGGCAGAAATGGAATACGAAATGGGCCATCTCAACAAAAGGTAGACACACCTATGACTACATAAAAACAATTGACGATCGAACTAAACTTAAAAAATTTCCTACAAACTGACACAATTCCTGACGGGACATGGAGGAGCCAGAAGCTATTTATTTCGATTCAAACTAACTGACGACAAAATCTGTAAATGTGACGGTAAAAGCGAACAGACATACGACCATCTTTTATTCGATTGCAGTAAACTGGACAAACATAGACACAAACTGATCTCAACAGTCCTACTAAACGGAGACCAATGGCCGCCTTCGAAGTGTGACCTCCTTACAAAATATTTTTCAAAATTTTATGAATTTGTGGACCGGGTGGACTATGCAGAATTAGAGAAATAGAAACAGGCAATAACTCGTTATTAATTTTATTTAATTTAATTTCACTGTTACTAACACTAATCAATTGGTTAGTTAGTTTTTATTATTTCGTTAAGTATTTATAACAAATGAATTATTTATTATTTGTTACTGGTTTCTTTGTTTAGTCAATTAGTTAGTATTATTTTGTTAATTTGTTACAACAAACGATTAATTTATAAGTTTATATTTATTAGTTTTATTTGACTTATTTAATTTTTTATGTAACTTAATGTTCTGTAACATAATTTATATTATGTAATAAAAATACGCGTTGTATCGCAAGATGGTACGCGTAGAAATAAATGCACCCATTGCAGGGTTACTGTAATGAGGAAAACCGTAACTTATTCTCCAAGAGACAGTATTAAGTTCAGACGTTGAGGATGCCGGGGACTGAAATGTTTCTTTCACCCCTTCCTCGATACCTGCCCTCTGCCACCTTTGGCTTTGATCTCGAACAAGCCGACACAGTCACACTCCACGAATCACTCAGCATTTTAATGTACACTTCTCTACTGTTCTTCCGTCAGCATCCTCTGAATTTACAATACCTAATTTTCTTAAGTGAAATTTCTTCATTTGAATAACTAAATTTGTACAAGCGAATATAAAGTAGGCAGGTTTTTTAAACGATGGTATTATATAAGGACCAAGAATGATTATTTGTTTGTTTTGTGCATTCACACTTTTGAATAGGGTCTATAGATTTATAGTTTTTTTTTAACCCTTAAAAATGTAACATTTTTACACGCGCTAGCTTTGTTTGTCTTGCTCCAATCGTTACTTCCCTAATCAGATAATTATTGAAGAATATGTTTTGTAACAAAGCATTTGTCGATAGGGCTGATCGTTTAGGAACGATTAGTTTAAACGAAGAAAAAGTCACATTATACAATTGTATTTTGGAACACTTTAGCTCGGCTTAAATTGCTCGAGGTTTTAACCGTTCTTTAATGAAAAAAACGAAAGTTACCTGTACTGTGAACTTTAAATTTTTTTTTTTTTTTTTTAACATCATTTATTGAAATTTACAACTATACTTCAAGGTACAACAAGTAAATGTGACAAAAGTTAAATGGCGTGAAACAAACTTGAAGAAGAACTACCCAATGGCAGCACTCCTGTAACTTTTCTACACTGGAAGGTCTCGAGGCCATCTTCTTTTCAGACGCCTCGGAGGATTGTCAGGAATTGAAGAGGAAGAATGTATTGAAAGAAGAGGATTAGGGTGGGAATGGAGTTTGTCATGAAAGGAATGGTATCTAGATCGGGCCAAATCAGCAACATACGGAACGTTGAGGTCTTTGTGGATAAGTTTGTTCGTGACAAAATAAGGAGCATTGAGGATTTTACGAAGGATTTTGGATTGTAGGGATTGGATACGGGAAGAATTCGATGGTTTAGTAGAGCCCCAAAGCTTCACTCCGTAAGTCCATGTCGGCCTTATGATAGTCATGTAGATGAATCTTTTGTAGTTAAGTGGAAGATTAGAACGTTTGTCTAGTAAGTGTTGAAGAAGTCGAAAACGTCGTGCAGTTTTTTGTCGTTTCAGTCTTGTGTGAGGGTTCCAAGTAAGGCGTTTGTCAAGGTGCAGTCCTAGATATCGGATCTGTTCAACCGGGACAAGAGGAGTATTATTGAAGGTGACAGTAGGGCAGGATGTCATAGGTTTACGACGAAGGGTAAAGGTAATTTGGTTGGATTTGTTGGCATTAATTTTAATTCTCCAGTTCTGACACTATACCTAAAGGTGGGATTGGAGAGTTTGAGAGGCAATAGTTGGATCAGTATTGACTGATAACACACAAGTGTCATCAGCATAGGTAGAAAGGATAGTGTTAGGATGGGAAGGGATATCAGCTGTACAAACTGTGACTTTAAATTTAATTTTGAAAATTAAGGAAGAGAAAATTTAATAACTGATTAACCGATGTTTAGTATTGTTTCATCGTCTGTTATATAATGTTAATATAAGTAAAATAAAGGCGATCGGATATCTTTCCAGGTGAGATAATTAATACTTAATGGAAAGAAGTGGTCGTGGATTAATTGTATAATCATTTTGTCAGTTCTTAATAAACAAATAACTTAAATATCGCAAAATTTTTCGTTTTCGAACTTGACTGTAGACTTACATACCTTTTTAATGTTATTCTTTTTTGTCCTCATTAAAAATTGTTTAGATAAATAAAATATAAGAAAGTAAAATTAAGAATTAGGGTGAAAGTTGAGGTTATAGAGTTTTTACGTTTAAGCAAGTACTTAATTTTCTAATTAATGTGCATACAGGTATTTTTAGAAAAAATCAGTATTTTTTTCATATAACTAGACTTCTTCAAATAATGTTCTATTCCCTCTTCCTCTTACGAAAATCCAGCGTACTTCGGTCCTATAGCACTAATATTCATAGCTCTTGGTCGTAGTTGACTATATTTATATATATGTAATATATTTATATATATATATATATATATATGTATATATATAATGCTTAGTATTTTTAATGCTTACTAAATCTGGTGCAGGCAACACACGACTTTCACTTACCTCGATTGGTTAAAATAAATTTAGAAACTATTAAATATAATTCAACTTGAAAAATATTTCAAGTTGATTTTAATAAAACGTGTATTCGTTTTCGTTTGAAAAATATGATATAGATTAAATAATATAACTATAATAAATTGTTAATCAGTAATAAGTTTATTCCCTATTCGTCACTTTATATTACCTTTTAAAACTTTGTGAATCAGATAATATGTTTTCTAAAATCTTTCTCTTTTCAATGGTATATTATACGTCTATAATACTGTTCTGATAATCAAAAAACAATAATTGTATTAAAAAACAGTTTTGCACGTTTATCCTTTCGTTAGTCATCAAACTTGCAAATTTAGCCGTCCTTCATCAATGTCATTATATATCATCATAATCTTCTGGAATGTATGAAATTTAAAATATCGACAGGGAATAGTCAGACTGTTTCAATCAGAATTATCTACATGATATTAAAGCCCGTTAAACTTTACATCAAAATAATAAAAAAGGTGCAAAATGAATGGTATAAAGTGAATCTTCTGGTAAGCCGATTTTCATGAAAAAGTTGCTGAAACATCGTATGTCAAAAAATTAAATATAAAATATGAAATTTTAGTTTCGTACGACTTTACGTTTTTGCAATAGACTTACTAAACACACTCGGACACGGACACACAGACTTTTTTTAGGAACTTGTTCATTAGGATTCAGGAGACCCTTAAATGTATTTCCGTCGAACACTGGGGTTCGAAGACATTCACGAACTTAATACTTTCCCTTGCTATATATTTCATATATAGGTAAGTAAATTAAAAGTAATAATTGTGACGTTGAATTCCAAAAGGTACTAAAGGACATTTTTTACAAAATTAATTTTTTTACATATTTGTATTCTCATCACTTAAATGTATCTAAATATCCTATTTGATTCTATCTAATGTACACTTAAGTCCTTTATCCACGCAATTTATAAATATAATTATTTTCTAAAGGAACTAATTACTCATTTAATCTCAATTGAGACGTTGATTTCCAAAAGGTACTATATCCATTCTATGAAATTTTACAGGGGGCGCGAAAATCACTATTTATTATATTATTAAATTAGCTAATTTGATTATGATAACATTAAAATCTAGAATTGGTTTTTTAGTATGTTAATAACATCATATTAAAGTTATGAAATGAGATGTTTTGGTATATTTTGGAACGAAAATAAATGTGTAATTATGTCACCATATAGGATTTGGATTCAAATCTTGACGATCATATGGATAAAAAAAAAAAAAAAAATGTGTAATTAGTTCCTTTAGAAAATAATTATATTTCTAAATTTCGTTTATAAAGAACTTGGGTGATCATTAGATAATATCAAATAGAAGATTTAGATACATTTAAGTGGTGAGAATACAAATATGTAAAAAAATCAATTTTGTAAAAAATGTCCTTTAGTACCTTTTGGAAATCAACGTCTCAATTGTCAAACTATATTTTATTTAATAACTAATAAGTATTATAATAAAGTTTGAAAATTAACGAAGAAAAATTTAATAACAGACCAGCTAATGTTTAGTTTAAAATATGACGTTAATAAAAATAAAATAAAGGTGATCGGATATCGTTCCCGATGAGGTAATTAATACGTAAGGAAAAGTAGTGGCCGTGGTTTAACTGCATAATCATTTCATCAGCTCTTAATAAACATATAGTCCCTTCAATCCTCCCGACCAATATATGTAATCGGCTAAATTAAGTAGTAAGTGGTCTGCCTCTGGTAATAACTTGATCCTACAGCCGGGGGAAGTGGGGAGGGGAGAGCCATTGCTGGATATAGCAGGGGTGGTGGGGGTAGGAGCGTCGTCATTGGTCGAGCCGAGCGCATGCGCCGCCTCCCGGCCACGCCCACTGGGGTGGGGGAGTGGGCGTGGCACTTACGGTCACCGGGACAGATTTCGAGTTTGAAATCTTAGTTTAAAGCTGTCAGCCGGTGACAGAAGCTCTCAATCCGAATGCGGAGGTGAGATGGCGCTGGAAGCTGAGCGGCGACCTTCTGCCTTCCACAGGATCGAGCTCCTCACGTGCAAGGATGCCCCGCCACCAGCCTCTCTTCCCTTCTCGGTCGACAACATCCTGCGGCCCGAGTTCGGCCAAGCCGCCCGTCGCCCTGTACGACTGTCGCGGTCCGACGACGAGGGTCCTAGCCCGACCAAGATAGACCCCCCGATACCGGACGATCCAAACGGACCGGTATGGCCCGCCTGGGTATACTGCACCAGATACTCCGACCGACCTAGCTCAGGTAAATACATAATTTTATATATACATATGTAACTATACCTCCGAAATTCTATCTACGAACGCATTAGTTTCGCAAAAAAAAAAAATCGTTATACATTTTTTTAATATTTTTAGAAGTGTTTTCTAAACTGTGTGCTAAGTTCCATACAAAGAAAAAAAAAATAAAACGTGTGCAAAAAAATATTTCTAAAGTAATTTAATCACATTTTATATATTTTAATATTTCTTACAATATTACAGTCGCTCATGAAAACACCTACAAGACGGCCCATAAATGTTAAGTGCTTTTAAAATTTGATACTGCTAATAATTATGACGACACTGCTAATGAAGCGGTGAAAGAATAGATTAGGCTGAAACGTTGTAATGTCTAAAAATTAAATAAATAAAAAAAATGTATCAAAGACTTCTTTTGTAGAGCGGTCAAATATACATATACATCTCACAAATAAATAAAATGTGTGAAAAAAAAAATTTCTTAGAATATCTAAATTATTAAATTTTATTTACAACACTACTCATCAGTACTATAAAAAAAAATCAGAATACCCGAAAAAATATTTTAAAGTTATCTTATCAAATTCTATATATTTTAATACTTATTAGAAAGTGTGCAATATTTAAATTTATCAATAACGCTCTATTAAGGCCGTACTAAAACAAATATCTCGAGATACGTATGAAAACTATTTTTGAAGTGTTCATATTTAAATCTCATATAATTCTGAATATTTTAATATTAATTAGTGTATGTATAATATTAAAATACATTTACATCGCTCAACTAAGTCCTTACTCAAACAAAAAAAAAATTCAAGTGCCCATATTTAATTCCCAGATCATTCCTAATATATTAATATTTATTATAACACGTATAATAATAAAATATTTTTATAAATTCCTTGTAAAATTATGTGTGTATGAACATAAGTACGGATGAAAAATGTCTTTAAAATTATTTTTTTCGAACTTATAAATAAGTTTAAAGTGTTAAGTGTTCGAAGCAAAATCCTCGATAATTAATTTTTTTTTAATATTTATTGGAATATCGAAGAAATAATATTTTAAAGATCGTATGAGTTTAAGGGAAAAAAGTCGTAAAAATATCTTTCAAATTATTTTTTTCTCATAAAGATGTTAGTTATAACTAAAAAAATATATTTTTAAAATATAAATATTATTATTTAAACATTCGTTAAATATTTTATCTTCTAAGTCTGTAGTTCCATACGTATATAACAGTATATACTTTAATATTTATTATAATTATTAAGTACATAAATATATAATTAAATTCCGTGAAATTATATGTTTGTAAGAGTGTAAATAAGAGAAAAAATTCATGTTCTAAATATATATTTAATATCTGATATTTCAATTTTTGAAGGTATTTTAAATTATATCATAAATAAGTTTATATTCCGTGATCCCGAAGTACGAAAAACGTCTATTTTTTAAAGGTATTATCTATACTATTGTAATATGCTTAGCTTTACATGATCGTAATGTCTAAATACAATTTTTAATAATAGGTAGGTATAGTTTTCATAATTAATTTGTAAAAATCATTAAATTAAATAGTGTAATTTTCCATTAACCTCACGTAATCTGATAATAACGGATGTCTAAATTTTTAAAATAATTTTCTATTTAATACCAACCCAAAATAGTGGTGGAAGACCAGTTTTTAACAAAATTAATAACCATATTTTTAAAATTGTTTAAATAGTTATAAGTGTCACCATATTTTAAAAAATACCTATATTAGATAGTGTGTATGTTTTAGACGAGAAATAAATTAGACGTTTACGTTTGCCGCTATAAAAAAAAAAAAAAAATTAAAATGGTATATTTAACGATTTCAATGACATAATAAAATTATGTCGGCTATACAGAAATTAAATGTTAAAAAAAAAACTTCACTAAAATCATCACATAAACATAAAACCACAAGTATATGAAATAATTTGTTATTTAAGAAATTAATACTTTTACAAGTGCAGTGATAAAGTTCTTTTTTTTATTTATATATGTCCGTTTTTAATAATTAAAAGTCTTATATATGTTTCTATACTATTTTTACTAATTAATATATAATTTAGTATATTACAGTTAGTATAATACGAAATAACATAAAATACGGAAACATATCCGCTATTTGGAAGTCGTTCAAATCCGTCGACAGACACACATTGGGTGGTCCACTCAGAAACCTATTTAAAAGCAGGTTTTTATCTAAATGATTTGAGATAAGATCAAATTCCATTCTATATGACTCTACTGCCTCTTTTTATCTATTTCTACTTCTTTTTCTGGTTTCTTATTTCCGTGGAATAGAAAATCTATAATATATATATATTGTTATTAAATGATTTCATTATTCATAAGATTTATTATTACTTTTTTTCATAATTCTTTAATTTGATGAATTAATTATTTTTATATTTATTTATAATAAAATCTGTCAAACTAAATGTATACTCAGATCAGAAAAAAAAAAAAAAAAAAAAAAAAAAATTATATCACATTTTAAATAAAATAATAAAAAAATTAGTGAACAACTTATATAAAGAAAATTTTATATACAATTTAATAATTAATTCATTAATATATTTTATTGAATCATTCAATATCAATCGAATAAAATTTGATTGTCTGTCTAATTGTAGCAAATGTCTGTGACATGACATCATTTAATTTGTTTTCTATATATTAAAAAAAAACACCTTTCCATTCCATAGGACCACAATATATTACAATAAGAACAAATAATTTTTTATTTAAATATTTTATATATGGTTAACTGTTATTAATTTTTCCGGAATTGTTTATACTTTGAATTTTTAAACCATTTTTATATCTAAAGTTTTAATTTATCAGAGGTTCTATAAAAATGGCAATGCTAAACCACAATAAATATTTTAATGATTGAAAAATATAATATTTTTATTTTATATAAATATTTTAAATAGCTTAAATTAAAACCAAACCCTAATTAAATTAATTTTACAAAATATATAATAATTAATAGTTCTTAATTCTGATTCTTCAAATCTAATTTATTTCTATTTCGAAAAAAATCGAAAAATATAAACTAAAAGATATTTGAATAGGTTTTAATAAAATATTTTATTACAATGACCACAATTTCAAAACAATTCTCATATACAAAATTTTTAACTTTTTTTTTTTTTTTAAATTATATGAAATAATGGACATAATTTATTTTCTATGACAAATTTCTACCATTAATTGTCTGTTAAATTTCCGATAAAAATATATCAAAAGATATATATGTAATTGTATAATTGCATCGTTATGCCCGTCCCAGGAGTTCTGAATTTACATCTGTCCCGTACAGTGTCTTCTGAGATGTTGATTTCCTGGAGATCTGTTTCAATCTCACGAAGCCAGCTATCCTTCGTTTGGTTATTATTCCACTGTCCATTCTGATAATGTGACCGTAAAATTTCAATCGTCTTTTCCGAAAGTTATGAGATTTTTTCACACTGATTATATATTTCTTGAGTTGATTTTTTTTGTCTAGATTCTCTCTTTACAAACTGGGCCAAAAATTCTCGTAAAATTTTCCTTTTTGTTTCTCTATGCCTTCTCTTAAAGATCTGTCTCCAATAATTAAGGTTTCTGACGCATATAACTCTTCTGGTTTGACTACATTGTTATAATGTCTAAGTTTTGCTATCCGAGATATTGATTTTTTATTATTCCTATTCCAAGAGATTCTGTAATTTGTAAATTCTTTCTTTATTTGCTTCTCGGTTTGAACCATGAGTCTGAATGATTTTTCATAAATATTTGAATTGGTTCACTTGAAAGATTCTGCCAAATTTAGTTATCTTAGGTCGTCCGCCTAAGTATCTGAGGCTCCTTCCATGTACTAAGTTATCTCATACGAAATTTGAAGTCCCGTTTTGATGGCAATTTCGTGTAATTTCTCAATGGAATTAATAACAGACATCGCAAAAGATATATATATATATATATATATATATATATATATATATATATTATATATATATATATATGTAAAACCAAGAATTTTATTATTCTTGATTTCATTATCATATGTTAATATTTCACCAAGGGAGGTTATATCTCTGTTATGGTAGTTAAACGTATTAATCAAAGGACTGTTAAACAATTTTAATTCTTCTTCTAATTAAAATGAATCAGGAGTTAAACGATGCTAAAATAAAGTTTTAATTATTACAATTTGTATGACATAAAATAATCAATTGGATAACAAAAATCATTTTGGCAGATCAATACAGTGCTATAAATTCTTCTAAATTTAAAACGTTTATAAAAAAAATAGGTGCTCAGCTAATCTTTACAGCCGTTGACAATCCACAATCCAATGGCTTAAATGAACGTCTAAATCAGACATTAGTAAACCGCATACGATGTCGATTGAACGAAAACTTCAAAAGAAGGCCGTGGACAACAATTGCTAAAATCTGTGTTGAAGAGTATAACAACACAGTTCATGGCTCCACAAAGTTTTCACCGGCTTATTTACTATATAGGCGTGCCTCTGAAATTGTTCCAAAAGAGTTGGAAAGGAACATAATTTACAGACAGATAGAGCAGAAGCGTTCAAGAATTCACGAAGAAGTTTTGAACGGAACAAGAGCAGAGTAGACCAGAAAAGAAATTGAGTTTAAAGAAGGAGATTTGGTCTATGTAACGAATGGTAATAGTTTGAACAGGAGGAAGCTGGACCAATTCAGAATAGGGCCACTCAAAATTAGAAAACGTATTTCTAAATCTATGTATGAAGTTGAGTCTAACAAAAAACGGAAGGAAGCGAATGTGTTCCACTCTAGTAAGTTGGTTCCTTACTCTTTTTCCCCTGGATAAAAGAGTCTCGACCAGCGGAGGTGTAAAATCAAGAATTTTATTATTCTTGATTTCATTATCATATGTTAATATTTCACCAAGGCAGATTATATCTCTGTTATGATAGTTAAACGTATTAATCAAAGGACTGTTAAACAATTCTTTATTTTAGGTAGGTTCATTGTTAATTATGTATGTTATCCAATTGATTATTTTATTTCATACAAATTGTAATAATTAAAACTTTATTTTAGCATCGTTTAACTCCTGATTCATTTTAATTAGAAAAATAATTACATATATATATAAAAACACACTCTCTACTCCAGTGTAAATTATAACAAAATGAATAAATTATCTACCGCGGCCGGAATCAAACCTTCACCCGCCAGTCAGAACCTACCCTCGTAAATATTCATATCATCTCTAAATATAATTTCTTACTGACATTTGCCGTCTGCTTCAGTCCAACTATAGTGGAACAGGAAAACAGTTTCAATCTTTGTTTATTCTTTTAAAACATTTACAAGAGAATCGTAAATTACCGTTGTAAACATTCTATCTCTTTCTTTATCTGTGTTTGTGGTAAACTGATAATAATAGCAGAGGAACTAGGACCGAGAAAATCGTGTAAAAGTAAAGAGATTCACTTTTTGTAGAAGGATTCTATTGTATTGTATTTTCTTCAGGTACGTTTCGCGTTTTCACTTCTTATAACAGAAGTAATACGCCCCTTACTGTAACTACAGTCGCTACATTTACTGGATTCATTGAAGTTTCATTCAAATAATTCTCAACAATAATATTATTTACAAAAAAAAAAAAAAAAAGTTATCTCTACAACTTAGTAACTTAGCTCAGTACATATATAAATTCATAATGTTTTCAAGCCAACGACTGTGCAATGAGGTGACTAGGCCGGGATCACACTCATACATCAGGTTTTCCCTATCCCCCAGGAGGGTCTCCATACCCCAGAATCATCAACGACTGATATAACAAAGTAAATAATTATTCTGCCACTGCGGGGTTCGAAACAGTAAACTAGTGCTCTATCCACTATACAACAATACTCCATAAAACCCCAATAAATAAAACATCAGTAGTATAATAATAGTACCAAGTATTATTTTCGATTACGAAAAAGCTTTTGATACCGTTTGACTGCCAAAAGCTGTATATTACATGATTCAGCAAGAAAATTCAAATAAGTTAGTAAATTCAGTAGATATTCCATGTCCGAAGTTTTAATAAATTTGTTCATGTTCATATGGGATTAAAATACAAAGATTCATAAATTTAAACATATGTAATATGTATGGGAAAAGGTTTAGATATCCGTATAAAAATATTTTATTCTTTCGTATTCTAATTACACATAAAAATCTAACATCTACAGATCATTCAAGTCCTTAAAAACTCTGTTAAGAAATGCAATCACTTAAAATAATGCTATTAACATCTTATTTGATTTTTTTAACTGTCAAATTAACCAAATCAAAATTATATGCACTCAGAAAACTAAACTTCACACTTAAAAACCATTTTTCCCCCATTTCTATTACTTTATCAACATTAAAGTCCTTAAATTACCTTAAATTGTCCCACTAAAGCCCTAAAATCAAAATATTTTTTTTTTTAGTAAAATAAATAAAATACAAAACAAGGTTTAGATTTTTAAATTACAAAGTAAATAAAAATCTAATCATATTTACATTATAATACATGATTTAATCGTATATACTTACTAAAAGAACAAAAAAAATCAAATACAAAAGTTGAAAACGGTCTGAAAAAAGTATTAAATATAACATAAAATAAACTACTTTTATACTATCAAGCTTTTATTATATATCAATTTATTTGATACATAGTAAATACATAATAATCGGCCGTTATGATTGGCAATTTTCATGTGAATGATGTATGTATATTTTATTTTTAATACAGGATCTTAAACCTTTTAAAAAACTAAAATATTATTCTATTATCTTATACATTTCTTCTCTATCCAATCATTGTCTATTGTTAGTGCAACATTATAAAAATATTATTTAAAAAAAATATATTAATAATTTTTTTTTAAAGAAATATCACAAAATGAAAAATAAATAATATGGAAAAATTATGTAATTAAATACTTATGTTATACACAGTTTTAGCCCTATTTAATATTAATTTTTTTACTGAAAAATAATGTAATTTTTTTAAATTATTTCTCTCTCTTTACTAAAAAATTACTATAAATAATGATTTAAAACATATAAAACTATCAAATGAATGTAACTGTTAAACACAATGCTTGAGATATTCGAATATAAGGGGTGTTAATTTCCCCTACAATAAGCCACGCCCTGTAACATCACCCTTGCTGGCAACCCCATATCATTCCTCTACAGCTGTTTATAACTTCCTATAATAGAACCATATTTTTTTTTAATATTGAATTTTACTTTTAAAATAATAAGATTAAGAAAAAGAAAAGTACGAATAGTAAAAAAAAAGTATTTTAGAATTATGTCTAATAACAGAGAAATAAATTTATTTTGAAAAAATCATGATAAATTAAGTAGATTATTTGATATTGGACAAATAAAGAACGAAACAACTTAAGAAATAATAAAATGAACAGATCAAAGATTTATGAATAAATAAAATTAATTATTGTTAGTCCTGAACAGAATAAATACAATAATAATACACACTATTGGTCTGTTCGGATAAGATGTATAATATTTTATTATTATAAATTTAATTATACGTAAAGACAATTTGTAAAACTATTCTATTTATTATACATTATTTTTTCTAATAGTATAGCAAAGCATCGAGTAGTTTTTCACTTTTAAAAAAATTCACACATATTTAATTTTTTTTTTTTTTTTTGTACAGGTGGAATAACCAGGAGTCAGTATGTTTTTAAATATTTTAATTTTGCCGACGTTTCAGCTGAAGCTTGTGAGTCATCATCAGGGCATTACTAATCCATGTCCAAGCATAAACTTAGTTTATGCTTGGACATGGATTAGTAATGCCCTGCTGATGGCTCACAAGCTTTAGCCGAAACGTAGGCAAAATTAAAATATTTAAAAAAAGACTGACTCCAGATTATTCCACCTATAATAGTTTCTACAGTCGACTATACATCCCCATTTTTTTTTTTTTTTTTTTTTTTGTTATTTACAATATATCTAATCATACCCGTTTTCAACTGAAAGATATTTGATTCATTTTATATTTTGTGGAATGCGGCATCTATAAAATAAAATAATTAGAGAAAACAAAAATGTCATATTCTCTCTAACAAAAGGGGAAGAAAAAGATATAGTTTTACTATTTTAAAAATCTATTTTGTAGCATTTTAAAATTTAAAATTAAATATCCAGCTAGGAAATATTCTGATAATATAAATCACTGTAAACTATTACACAATGGTTTATTATTTCCTAATAATTATGTCGTACTATTGTATATAGTAGTGTAGAGAATCAAGATCAATATATATATATATATATATAATATATATATATATATATATATATATATATAATGTTTTAAAAGAAACGTAAAAGACGAAGCAGCCACAATGTGAATTTTTATTCAAGAGAAATAGCTATGTTCAAAACACAATATCTCCTCAAATTCTTTATTGATTTCAATGATTTTTTTTCGGTTCTGAAGAGAACATCATAATCTATCGAACATAAATAGTATCTATTGGTATTATTCATCTGCAAGGCGGAGTAAATTTTTTTAATTAATTATTTAACGCCACTTTATGCTACTGTGGCTAATCGAACAATGCTACAGTGGGAGTCCTAAATTTTGCGTATCCACGTTTAATAGGATGGGGATCTTTAACGAGTACCTGAAACGGCGTAACTATCTGCCAGGTTAGGATGTTGTTGTTTTAGCCACTACACAACAGGTAACTCCTATTTAAAAAAAAAAGTATAATTGGAATCTACTTATCTTGAATCATACACCTCAAATTTTAAGTTGTTTTTTTTTTTCTTGGTCGATTACAATGGTTCATTATTTAAAATAAATAAGTAAAAATAAAGCAACTACAGCTAACGTATTATCGCATCATCAGTTTAATATCCGGCATGAAAGTACGCGGTAGTGTTTGAAAGTAATAGCGCGCTCAAGGCGTTAGGGGAATTATCATAATTTGTGCAATAAGACTAGATCTGTACGCTCGGGTGTTGAGAACGTTTGTCTTGATTTTTACATAGACTTCGTTTGCACAGTTTAACTTCACAGCCGTGTAATTCAGCATAAGGTTGTACATAATTATCGAAGATGGAATACTTAAAGACTTTTAGCGTTCAATAACAGCTAGATAAATTATTAATATGTCTACTATAACGTTCAATTAGTAATGGTATATTTTACTGTTAGATTTGAAGCTATTTGAATAGTTTATGGAGCTGGAGAATGTTATTTGAAAATAGTGATAATAAGGGAATTTTAATGACTTGAAAATGTAACATTACAAAAATAATGAATTTCTTGCTGGTTCACACACCGGCTATGGCAGAATAACTATCTATTAAGTTATTTCATCCTTTGAGTGACTATGTGTTTTGCCTCGCCCGTACTTAACTAAGTGGGTACCCAAAATTAAGAAAGTACACATTTCTACATGTATTGGAAATCAAGCCCCATTTGTTAAATGATAATGTCGATTAATAAAAATAATAAATAAATAATTGTAATAGAACAGTATAAGTAATAAAATAAAAATTGTTTAGTAACAGAAATAAAGTATTTTAATGAATAAAATCGATGGATGTTTATTGGATTAAAATAGAAGAAAATCTGGTGCGTACAATTCACGACTTTCACAAACTTCTGTTGTCAAAATCATTGTAAGAATTTTAAAATACAGTTGAATGATATAGAGATTAAAAAAAGATTAAAGAATTATTTACCATACATTGAGTTGAGAAGCATGTGTTTTAATAAATAATCTACTGTATTATTATTAATAAGTTAGTTTTATCAATTCTTCATCAGTCTCCATAAGCTTTGACAATTTTTTTTATAAGATGATAGTATTTGTAAAATCGTTAGCTGTTATGTCTGTAGTTGTTATGTCGAAAAACACAAAAATTGCATTAAAAATATATTTTTGTTCTTTTCTCCTATAGTTTAATATCGAATTCGTTTAACTTATATATTAACCTGTTGTTTTTCAATGATAACAAGATGATATGGTTATTTTTTTTTTTTCGAATCTACAAAGTTAAAGGTAGCTTAGAGGAAGAAAATTTAAGAAATCGCCTGTCAGAATGTTTCAATTAAAATGAAATCTGTATGATATTAAAGCACATGGATATTTCGAGTTTAAATAAAATTGTTAGAAACATTTTTAAGAAAATAATAATAAAGTGGCTTTTCTTGTTCTCTGATTTTGCTGTAAAAGTTGCTATAACATCTCATTCGTATAGTTGTCCTAAATATGAAATTTCACACAAAGTGTGTATTTTGATGAATAAATTAATAATGTTAAAAGGATGGTTTTTATTAAATGTGTAATTTTATGGTTAGGATGCCTAAATAACTTATTATATAATTTATAAATAAATATCTATTTATTTACTTGTTTTTTTTTTTAAAAGAGGTGTCATTGAGCATTGATTCCAAAATCAGAGCTTGACAATCGATGGGAGGACAATTCGATTTTATGGTCGTTTCTTTTCAAGGATTTCGTATCCAGGTTTTTTTTTTTTTTTTCTTTTTATCAGGACCAAATCAGACCATGCTATAATATCGTTAGGAGCTATTTATTTAAACCAGTCGAAAAATCCTATTGAAATCCCGTTCCTTTATAAATATATTTAACATAACTATATAATCGAAATAAATTTAAAAAGTTTTAATAGCAATATTTATTGTCGATTGTATGATATAAAAATATAAATTATCAAACACAATTACCTACGTTAATGTGTTATTAATTACTCTCTATGAATATAGCATATAATTTATTTGCATCAACTAATAAATTGTAATATATTATACATTTTGTATCTCCATTTTTTTTTACATTTTGTTATTACATTTTTTAAAAGTTTTAATTTTTATAGTCTTTCTGATTTTATAATTTTACAATATCATCAATAATTAATATTATTAATTACTAATAGTTGGTTAAAAAAAAATAAAATAACCTGTACCTTTACAACCCACGATGAGTCTTTGGGTTCAGTAGGTACAAATTGAGATTCGAACTGTTTCTCTACCAAATAAAGAGGTGTTGAAGTCAAAATAACACTCTGCCGTTAGATTATTTCTCTAATTTTCGGGTACCCACTTTATAGAGGCTGGGTTTGCCAACAGGAGGTCGTATATAGTACATTCGTTGAGGAAAATTTTACTTAAGCATTTCAAGTATATCCCTACCTTGAAAAAGTAATTTCAGCTTCTCACAATGTTATTTTTCATTTAAACATACCAATCATAGAGATAATTTTGCAGTAATCGTTTATATGGATTCGAGGTATTTTAAAACGAATATATATCTTTAGAATACATGTAATTCTTATTAGTTTTGTTTTTCTTTAACCCTATCTTGCCTTTGAAAACTATACAGGGGTTTATCGGACCAGGGGGTGAAGGCGGGGGATTAATACCGAGATCAACGACTCGAGACGCAAACTCATAATTAATTGTTATTAGTTGATACCGTTAAAATATAAATTTAAATAAATATACTTGTTATTAAAATAAAATATTTCGCTTTTAGAAGTTGAAGAAGCCGTAAAAGTAAAATAATATATTAAATAATTACCCTACCACGGCAGGTTTTGAATTCGGCACACGAAGATGCTGTGGAGAAATATTATTTAAAAATTTAGTGCGCGCAACATACGTGTCACTTACCTTTGTTGATAAAATCAATTTAAGAATGTTTTAATTACACTCAGAGATGAAAATGAATGGATAAGAATGAACTGAATTGAATTTCCATAGAAACATGTGTTTTATTAAATAATCTATTATATTATTATTTACGATAATCAATTAGTTTTATCGACTTTTCATCACTCTCCATCACCTTTTACAAATTTATACATCTACATCACTATTCTTATGTTTAAAAACACCAAAATTGTATAAAAAAACTATTTTTGCACTTTTCTCCTTTAGTTGTTAATCAAATCCACTCAACTTTTATTTTTAGCGACTTTATTTCAATCATTAAAACACGTTCAAGTTAATTTTTCATAATCGACAAAATTAAAGTTACTGTATAAGATGGAAATTTAAAAACTCGGCATTTAAACCCTGTCAGACTATTTCAATCATTACATAAACCTCATTAAACCTACATGATATTAACTTTTATTTAATTTTACATCGATCTAGAGAGTTTGATTAAACAAATTTAAAGCAGTTTTTGAGAAAATCGCAAAAAGCTAAAGTTACTGTATCAAGCGAGTATATAAGCTTCTGAAATATGAAATTTCAGTTTTACCAAATAGGCTATTTTGGGAAAATATGACATTTAGACTCAGGTGTTCCTAAATAGTGTATTTTTATAAAAAGATGGAATTATATAAAATAAATAATATAAATATGAAATAGGTATATAGGTAATATATATATATATATATATATATATATATATATATATATATATATATATATAAAAATTAAAAAAATAGTCATTTCAATATCGAAATAAATAATGTGTGAGAGATTATACAAGACAGGTCATAATACAAGATGACTGTATAAATTTGATATAAACCCTCCGGACGAGATAGCGGAGTAACACAGTGAGAAAAGTGGGTAGCAGAGAGTTCACTAACTGAAGGCGTTAGGCGTGTAAAGTGAGTATTTGTGGGTTGTGGGTGCTTTTGTGGTGGCTTTGAGGACGATATTTATTTATAAGGAGCCAGGAGCGTGGGTCTGGAACAGCTCGCTACCACGAGATAGGAATCGCAGGAGGCCGAAAAGAATGTTTTCGCTTTTTATAACTGAACGAACGCTAAACGCTGTCATCTCATGCTTCACTAATTATAATATTTATCAGATAGAGGTGCCGCACGGAGGTGTCGAAATTCGCCTCCATATTCGCTAAGGGCTTAAGCTTTTTGAATATATTATTTTTTTTTTCAAATAAGAGACACACTACTTAATCCTTAATTTCCGGTTTTTTTAATTACACGACCAAAAATTTGTAATTAGTAACAATACTATTTCACTTTCACTTACTATACCTATATAGTAAGGGAAAGTATTGCGATCGTGAAAATTTTAGAATTCCAGTTTTAGGATCCCCTGAGTCCAAATAACCAAGTCCCGCAAAAAGGTCTGTGTGTGTGTGTGTGTGGTAACTCCCGGGCGGAAACAAAAAGTCCTATGAGACTGAAATATCATATTTAAGAGAAATATACTCCCGAGACGTTACAAAACCTTTTTCATCAAAATGAGCTTACCAGAAGAGCCACTTTATACCATGTATTTTGCACCTATTTTCAATTTTCTCGAAAACTGTTCCGACGATTTTGATTAAACTCGCTATATCAATGTAAAATTTAATATGCTTTTATATCATGTAGGTTTTATTCTGATTTAAATGGTCTGACAGGGCTTAAATGCCGATATGTTAAATTTTCTTTCCCTAAAGTACTTTTAATTTTGTATATTCAATAAAAACAACTATATTATCTTGTTACCACGGATGAAAAGCAGGTAAATATATAAATTGAATAAATTCGATACCCAACTAAAGGAGAAAACAGAAAAAATATGTTTTTAATGCAATTTTTTGTTTTTAAACATAAGAATAGTAATATACATGTATGGTATACCATTGGAAAGCTAAAGATTTTAGAAAAAAATATTATCGCATACATAAGCTTTTAAAAGTTAATAGAATGTGATGAAAAGCAGATAAAACTAGGGATCACTTGTAGCTGGGTGGCTAGCGTAACAGTCTCCCATGTCAAAGGTCACGGGTTCAAACCCGCAGGTGGTCCTAGGATTTTTTAATGAGAGTAAAAAATCCTTAGTTACGCCGTCCTTCGGAGGGGACGTTAAAAGGTGGCCCCGAGCCTGTGCGATGTCCGGTACTCGTTAAAGATCCCTATCCTAATAAAACCAGGATAGGCAAAATTTAGGACTCCCACTGTAGCACCGTCCGATTAGCCATAGTTGCATAAAAGTGACGTTAAACGAATAAACAAACAACAAGCAGATAAAACTAAGTGATTATTTTAGATAATAATATAATAGATTTTTTAATAAAACACATGTTTCTATGTAAATTCAATTTGATTAATTCCTTAATAATTTCACGTATTTTTTCATCTTAAACTGTATTTAAAAATTCGTTTTTTTGATTGATTTTAACAGTCGACGTAAGTGAAAAGTCGTGGGTTGCCCGCACCAGATTTTTGCTTTTCTTTTATAATTTTTTAGGAAGTTTTACTTAATATTTCTGATACACAAAATTGTAAAAGGTAATATAAAGTGAAGAATAGGAAGTACACTTATTACTGATTAACAATTTAATGTAGTTATATTATTTAATTTAAATGATATTTTTCCAACAAAAATGAATACACACTTTATTAAAATCAACATCAAATATTTTTCAAATTGAAGTGTATTTAATAGTTTTTAAATTGATTTTAACAGTCGAGGTAAGTAAAAAGTCGTGTGTTGCCCGCACCAAATTATTTTTACTTTTAAAAAGTAACATAACTAACATAACATAGAGACAAGCTGCTATTTAGCTAGTTATTATTATATTATATATGGTTTATGTTGATAATATGGAGAACAAAAATATTTTTTTAATGGATTCTTCCAATCTTTTGGAATGGAAATTTAATGACTTTTATTTAGGAAATAAAGATATTTTCAAAGTTATTTGTGGAAAACTGAAAAAAAATGTGGAAATTACCTTTATATAGGGCCATTAAAAGATATTAAAACAATATCCAGCTTTATTAACAGTTCGAATGAATTACCACAAATATTGAATTTCAGTCATATTTTACTGTTCTATATGCCTGAGATGTCATAGCAACTTCTTCATTAAAATCGTTAATAAATTAAATATAATTCATTAAACAGCCACATTTGACCATGCATTTTGTGCACCTTTTTAAAATTTTATTAGTAACATTTCCAACAATTTTTATTAAGCCCGTGTAAAATTTAATGGGCTTTAATATCATATAGGGTTCATCCTGATTGAAATAGTCTGACAGGGCTTAAATACCATTATTTAATTAATTTTTTTACCCAATATTAAATTGTCTATACATGTAATAAAGGACTCGCTTGACAAATTATAAAATATATGGTTAAATATTATTACGAATTCATAAAATATATAATTATTTGTCATTTTGTTTTCGTTCTTTAACTGAATTAGTTGAGAGGAAACATTAAAAAACGCAAGAAAAGGGCAATGACAAAAAACCGATCTGTTGGATGAGAATAAAGATAAGATGCGACCTGAAGATAAAGAAAGGAAACCAACTTGTAATTACCCAACTGTTGAAAAATAGACCTCATCTGCGTCAACCGAGATCCCATCTACGTCTTGTCCCGACCCCAAACGACAAGGCACTTTTTAGCAGCTTGTGCCCCATTTCCTTCAGGCCATAAATGTTTTTTGAATAATAAAAAATAAAAAAAAAAGGAAGGAAGAACTAAAACACATGCTCGAAACCGTAAGAGAATAAAACATAAAAAAAAAAAAAAATTGAAAGCCTTTTAAATTTTTTAAACTATGATAGTTATAGTCATTTAAATGTCCAGTAAAAAAAAATCTATACGCACAACACACAATTTTCTCTTTCTAAAATCAATCAAAACTCTTAAATACATAGGTCGCTGGTTCAAAACCGTTACTTTTTTTAATGTCAATTACTTATATTTTATAATCAATATTTGTGTACTGATTCTCAAACTGTATAGAATTGTTTTATCTATATTCGAAAATAACGGAGTTACAAGCGTATTAAGGCAAGATTTAATTTTTTTTTTCGTATTTTTTTTTTTTTTTTTGTTTATCGTGTTTTACTGATTCTAAAAATCTTTATATACTTTTCTCTAACTTCACAAAATAACTGAGCTATGGGATTATATAAAGGTAAAATATAATTTTTTTTTCTGTTATAATTATTTGCCGTTTATTGGTTAAAAAAATTATTCTTTTTTTCTTTATATTAAAAATTAACTGATTATTTGTTATTATTATAATTAAATCACTTAAAAGCCAATTTAAAAATAACCAGCTGATATGAACGTCTAGGTGTTAAAATCATCGTTGCATGGACTAGTATTTTTGTGGCGAATTTTTAAAAAAATTGGTCCAGTTGTTTCGGCGGACGACGGACAAGCGGATAATTTTTTTTTCGTTTGTTTGTTTATTTATTTAACTAACGTCACTTTATGCTACTATGTCGGGCGATGATACAGTGGGAGTCCTAAATTTTGCCTATCCAGGTTTTATTAGGATAGGGATCTTTAACGAGTGCCTGACATCGCACAGGCTCGGGACCACCTTTTAACGTCCCCTCCGAAGGACGGCATAACTAAGGATTTTATATTCCCATTAAAAAATCCTAGGACCACCTGCGGGTTTGAACCCGTGACCTTTGGCATAGGTGGCTGTTATGCTAACCAATATGCTAAGGTAACCCCCCACAACACCTTTTAAAACTTTGTATATAAGATAATATTTTTTCTAAAATCTTCCTCTATCCAACGGTATATTATACGTCTATGTTACTGTTCATATTATCAAAAAAACAAAAATCACATGTAAAAATGTTTAGTCTTTTCTCCTTCAGTTAGTCATCAAATCCGTTGAACTTGTGTATTTAGCCGCTCTTCAGCAACGCTAATCAAATTGTATGGATAATTTTATGAAATCTACAAATTTAAACTTACTTTAGAGGGAGAAAATATAAACAATCGTCATTTGAGCCCTTTTAGACTATTTCAATCAAAATTAAACCTACATGATATTAAAGCCCATTAAATTATATATCGATATAGTGAGTTTAAACAAAATCGTCAGAGGCGTTTTCCAGAAAATCTTTAAAAGGTATAAAATTCATGGTATCGAGTAGCTCTTCCGATTAGCCGGTCTAATCTGTTCAGCAACAGAATAAATATGAATTTTTAATTTCGTCCCTTTTATTTTTAACGTCACCTTTTAAAGTCCCCTCCGAAGGAGTTTGAACCCGTGACCTTTGGCATAGGAGGCTGTTATGCTAACCACCCAGCTATAAGTGAACAAATATGTATACCAAGAGTGTATTGGAAGGTATTCGGTACCTATTAACCTCCAGAGAACTCATGCTGCTGGTCAGTTATTATTTAATAGAAGGGGTTAGAAATTTTGACAGCTCCTCAGCCTAGCCTTAATGACAGACCAATTTCACCTCTCACACTTGGTCAGTTAATTTCCTCGAGGTAACGAGCTATCGTATTTCATCGCTTGGATTTCGGTCCTGTTAGCTAAATCGATTTGGAAGCAGATTACCAAAGCCGTAGCTCAAAGCGTTTAATAACAGTATCTTAAATGCCGCTAAAGTCGAAAACGTAAAACGTTTAACGGAATCTGAAAAAGAAAAATTGTAAATTGTGGTGCCGATTTTGAAAAGGTAAAATATATATTTTTATATTATTCGTTTTATTTTATCAAAAACCGTCATACTATTTTATGAAAAATTTAATTAATTTAAGAAGTAATAAATTTAGTTCAAAAAGGTTTAAAGAATCATATTTAGTTTTGTTGGAAACATATGTTAATATAACAATATAAAATAGTTATTAAAACTACAGCAATCAATTAATTTTATCCTTTTACTTTCACTTACTATATATGGTAAGGGGAAGTATTGCGATCGTGAAAATTTTAGAATTCCAGTTTTCAACTGTTTAGGGTCCCCTGAGTCCAAATAACCAAGTCCCGCAAAAAGGTCTGTGTGTGTGTGTGGTAACTCCCGGGCGGAAACGGTAAGTCCTATGAAACTGAAATTTCATATTTAAGACAACTATACGCCCGAGACGCGACAAAACTTTTTTCATCAAAATGAGCTTACCAGAAGAGCCACTTCATACCATGCATTTTGCACATATTTTCGATTTTCTCGAAAACTGTTCTGACGATTTTGATTAAACTCGCTATATCGATGTAAAATTTAATGGGCTTTAATATCATGTAGGTTTTATTTGGATAAAAATGGTCTGACAGGGCTCAAATGCCGATATTTTAAATTTTCTTTTCCTAAAGTATCTTTAATTTTGTCGATTCTATAAAAATAACTATATTATCTCGTTATCACTGATGAAAAACAGGTAAATATGCAAGTTGAGCGAATTTGAAAAGCAACTAAAGGAGAAAACTGAAAAAATATTATTTTTAATGCAATTTTTTGTTTTTGAACATAAGAACATAATATACGTGTATGATATACCGTTGGAAAGCTAAAGATTTTAGAAAAAATATCATCTCATACACAAGCTTTTAAAAGTTAATAGAATGTGATGAAAAACAGATAAAACTAAGTGATTATTTTAGATAATAATATAATAGATTTTTTAATAAAACACATGTTTCTATGTAAATTCAATTTGATTAATTCCTTAATAATTTCACGTATTTTTATCTCTAACTGTATTTGAAAATTCTTTCATTGATTTAAAAAATGGAGGTAAGTGAAAGTCGTGTGTTGCCCGCACCAGATTTATTCATCACTATCCATTACATTTTACAATTTTGTGAATTAGTGCGAGATTGAGGGAAAAAGAGGGTAAAAACTTTGGGTTATAGGTTTTTTTTTTTTTTTTTTTGATGCCATATAAAAATAAAAAAACATTTTCTAGAAAATAAAAAACAATACACCTAGATGACCTAGCTGTACGAAATATACTTTAGGACCTATTTTCATACCTACCATATATACATATAAAATGTTATAAAAATAATATTAATAACAATATTTATTTATTTATATATAATATTTACAAAGTACATTTAGATACAAATATGTTTTTTTACATGATTTCAGTTATCCTTTTGTCATCATAATAGGATTTCAATCATCGTTGTGTTTACCCAATGATAATACAATGTTTTGCTTAAGACAGTATGAAAAGTAACATGAAAAAAAAAAAACTATACAATATTATTAATGAGTACGACCACAAATACCGTGACACGAGATTTCTGTATATTAGATATATGTATATGTATATTTATAATTGACATCCTATTCCTTTCAAATAAAATATACAGTTGTTACAACACACTATAGGCTCTTGTATTGCGTTCATATAGAATCGATACATTCAGAAACAGAAGAGTTTCTCAGTAAGGTATAATGACTGCCATATCCGTATGTACAGTGAAAAACCAACAGAAAAGGTGTTGGACGTGAGAGAGGGTCTGCACAGAGTCTGCTTAATGCATTTTACATCATGTCTTGGTGACGTTTTTAAAATTTAACACAGAAATGGTTCGTAGCACGCAACATACTTAGGTGTCGTTACGTTTATTATCGTTATCGTATCAGCGATTCTCCTATCGCCTGTAATTTACTACGTATTAGAGTCAATATTTGTATTTACTTATCAATTATATTTTTTTTCATATGTTTACAGGAAAAGGATAATTTAATTATTTTATAAGCGTTCGATATACGATTTTATCAATTTTGTCAACACCGGAAGAAAAAAAATTCAGCTATAATTTTGAATTTTAAATTTATAGTGGTAATTTCGCTTGCCAGATGAACTATCGTTAAAATGACTGTTTGCGGTTAATTTATTATTTCAACATAAAATTTATATAGTTTTGCCCACTGTGAGTCATTTTATACGTTTATCTAACCTTGGGAAATATATCTTGTACCTAAATAAAATAGTTTTTTAGATAATATAGTTGCAACTTATAGTGCAACTATACGATTGTTTCTGTTTAAACAAAAAAAAAAAAATATATATATATATATACAAACATATGTTTCCTCTTTACTGTAGGTTTGTTTATTTATTTAACGTCACTTTATGCTGCTATGGCTAATCGGACGATGCTACAGTGGGAGTCCTAAATTTTGCCTACCCAGGTTTTATTAGGATAGGGATCTTTAACGAGTACCTGACATCGCACAGGCTCGGGACCACCTTTTAACGTCCCCTCCGAAGGACGGCGTAACTAAGGATTTTTTACTCAATCGTATAGTGCAACTATACGATTGTTTCTGTTTAAAACAAAAAATAATATATATATACACAAACATATGTTTCCTCTTTACTGTAGGTTTGTTTATTTATTTAACGCCACTTTATGCTGCTATGGCTAATCGGACGATGCTACAGTGGGAGTCCTAAATTTTGCCTACCCAGGTTTTATTAGGATAGGGATCTTTAACGAGTACCTGACATCGCACAGGCTCGGGACCACCTTTTAACGTCCCCTCCGAAGGACGGCGTAGCTAAGGATTTTTTACTCCCATTAAAAAATCCTAGGACCACCTGCGGTCTTTACTGTAGGTACTTTAGAGGAAGAAAATTTTAAATAGATCGATTTACCCTGTCAGAATATTTTAATCAGAATGAAACCTACATGAAATTTAAGTACATTAAATATTACAGCGATATAGTAATAGTGGTAAATCTAAACTTTTATAAACTTTTTTGAGAAAATCCTTAAAAGGTGCAAAATGCATGGTATTAAGTGGCTCTTCTAGTTCGCCGATTTTACGTCTACACATGTACGCTTCTTAAATTAGAGAAATTTCACAATTTTACAATTTATCGTATTCGAGCCCCACCTGTATCGAACCTAACAGTTTTAATCCTCTTCAATTACTGGAAGGGATCTGAAAAGAAGATGGCCTCGAGACCTTCTAGTTATAACATTTTTGGAGTGCTGCTATTGGTTGTCCTGCTTGACATACAATATTTATATTCAAATTTACTTAATGTGTATTATTAATACAGTTGTATATTGCCTAAAATATATAATTTTTTTTAAATATTAAAAGATCTAAAATGTTGTACATTCTCTTTCATTTTGATTTTAGACTACTAATAATACACACAACAAAAACTAGGAACTATACACTTTCTGCTTTTTTTTTTGGCCATTGGATATACAAGGAGGTTCTCAAATCTTCGGGTACCCACTTTATAGAGTTTTTATGAGCTCAGTAAGCTCTCCTTAATCACAGATTGAAGTAACAGAATAGAACATAATTCTTTAAACCACCTGGTCGTTGTTAAAATTCCATAAATGGAAACCATATTACATTACATATTTATAATTAATTATTTTTTTTATGACTTTTCGCGAAGCGTTTCGGTATATTACGAGTAGTAATATAGTTTTAATTGTAAGGAATAATGGGGAAACAATTAAATTGATAGAATCTAATTAACTGGTCGTTTGAGTTCCAGCGAAATTCTTTTTCATTTTTTTTTTCAATTAATCTTATTATAGTATTGGGCTTTCTCAACGATTCGTGGTAATGCGCGAAACTGACTTAATCGAAAGCCTTTTTTTTTTTTTCAAGCGAAAAATATTACCAATTACAATGACAATTATGTAATTTTATTACACAACCGTAACGAGGGAGTAAAGTTGCGTTTCCAATTATTCAAACGACGTGGCTAACTAGAATTTTTTTTTTTTTTGGCTTTGAGGAAATAATTATTTATAATGGGACTTTTGAAGGAGTTCGGTAGCCGAAGAAAAATTAAATTGTAAGCGAGTAATTAGAAGAGAGTAATTCATAGGTTGGTATAATTGGCCATTTAGCAAGGGGAGATTTCAACCGGGGTGGCTTATTGTGTTAACTACATCCGTGCATACTAATAGATGTTCTTGCGATCTTTCATTTAGCATATTTGTGCGTTTTTTTATTTTTACACCTTTATCAAGAAACTATTAGACCTACCCTTGCTTCGCACGGATGAAATTTGAATGAGGTATTGTCATATATGATTAAAAAATTTGTTGCACACAACACACGATTTTCACTTACCTCCGTTGTTAAAATCAATTTAATAATTTTTAAATAAAGTTATTCTTCAAAAAATATTGTTTGTTTGTTTGTTTATTTATTTAGCGTCACTTTATGCTACTATGGCTAATCGGACGATGCTACAGTGGGAGTCCTAAATTTTGCCTATCCAGGTTTAATTAGGATAGGGATCTTTAACGAGTACCTGACATCGCACAGGCTCGGGACCTCCTTTTAACGTCCCCTCAGAAGGACGGCGTAACTAAGGATTTTTTACTCCCATTAAAAAATCCTAGGACCACCTGCGTGTTTGAACCCGTGACCTTTGGCATGGGAGGCTGTTACGCTAGCCACCCAGCTACAAGTGATCCCTCAAAAAATGTTAAATAGAGTTTCAGTTTAAATAGGTAATTTACCACCAGGAATTATAATGTACTATAATCACTCTAGTTTATGCACTATTCATCACTTTCTTTATCTTCCATAACTTTGTATAGGTATATAATATAGAATTCTTTATAAAATTTCTAGCTTTCCAACAATATATTATACATCTATATTACAGTTCTTATATTTGAGAAAAAAAAATCTTAAAAAATAATTTTGTTCCTTTATTTCCTCTTGTTAGTTAAAATCGTTCAATTTGTATATTTAGCCATTTCTTATCATTGCTAATAAGATTAATAATACATTTAGAGATAAAAATAAATTGTTAAAAAAACAATTACATAAAGTTCCAATAGAAACATGTGTTTTATTAAATAACCCATTATATTATTATCTACGACAATCAGTTTTTTTAATCGGCTTTTCATCACTCTCCGTTAACTTTTACAATTTTGTGTATTAGATAATATTTTTTTTTAAATATTTAGCTTTCCAACAGTATATTATACATCTATATTACTGTTTTTTATGTTCACAAACACAAAAATTGCATTAAAAAAATATTTTTTCTCCTTTCTACTTTAATTGTTTGTTGATTTTGTTCAACTTATATATATTTACCAATGCGAAAAATATGATATGGTTATTTTTATAAAGTCTACAAAATTTAAAATACTTTAAAGGAAGAATATTTAAACTATCGGCATTTAAGCCCTGTCAGACTATTTCAATAAGAATGAAACCTACATCATATTAAAGCCCTTTGAATTTTATATGGATACAGCGAGTTTAATCAAAATCGTTACAGCCGTTTTGGAGAAAATCGTAAAAAGGTGCAAAATGCATGGTTTAAAGTGGTACTTTGGGGTTACCTGTAGCATGGTGGTTAGCCTACTATGCCTAAGGTCCCGGGTTCAAACCCGCAGGTGGCCCTAGGATTTTTTAATGGGAGTAAAAAATCTTTAGTTATACCGTCCTTTTGAGGGGACGTTAAAAGGTGGTCCCGACCCTGAGCGATGACATATACTTGTTAAAGATTCCTATTCTAATTAAACCAGGATAGGAATTTAGGTCTCTCAATGTAGCATCGTCCGAAAAACCACAGTAGCATAAAGTGACATTAAATTAATAAAGCAATCTTTCAATTAAGTATATATATAAAATGTTTTCTTATGTAAAAAGTTGTGTAAGGTTATTTAAAGTAATGAATAGGGTCTAAACTAATTGATTGTTGTAAATAATTTTATATTGTTATTGTATTTAATCTAAAACTACGTTTCATTCGAAAATTAATTTAATTCTTAAAATTTTTTAATAGTTCTGAAATTGATTTTAACAACCGAGGTAGGTGAAAGTCGTGTGTTGCCCGCACAAGATTTTTTTTAAATATAAAATTAAATTCAACTAGAAATCTTTGCTTCTGGATCGAGAAGGAACTCTCTTCATTAAACGTGTTTTGTTTTTTTTTATTCCTTTTTTCCTACGTTTACGGGCATAATTAGACTCGTATTATCAGTTCATTGATTAACAAGGTTCAGTTCATTGAGGAATTAACATATTAACAAATGAGTGAGTGACATAAGACCAGCTCACCTTGGGATCAAAGAGATAACTTCATCTCGTCGCTAAATTAACCTACCATTCGCCCATTATATATAATGCCACTTCTCATTCATAATTCACACATTCATTCATAATTCACAACTCATTGTCAGCTTTCATTGATTGTTTTATTCGTTTTTATTAATGTCATGTTATACATGAATGAAAAATTAGAAATTATTGAAGCAAGATATAGCGTATTGAATTTTTTGTGTTCCTTATTGTTTTTATTACAGTGTAGTTAGTAAAATTATTTCAACTAAGTTTAAAATTTTATAAGAGACATATACGTTGCAGTGCCTGAATTCAAAGTGAATTTTAAAATTGATTAATAAACTAACATAAATTAGAATTATTTAATACTACATAGTTTTATTATTGTTATTAATTAACGTAATCGACAGGATATACGCAAGATTTTACTAAAGTTAATATGCAGTAAATAAGTTTAATAGGAATATTGTATTTTTGATGTTTGTATTGAACGAAATTATGGGATTCAGTGTTGCTGCAGTAAAGATCGTACAAGTTGTATTACTCCATAAAGTAAGCAAGATTTTAGTAACTATATTACGTACAAAATAGTAAGTTGTTAAAAAAAAAAAATGTATAATTGTCATAAATCCATAAACTGACATTATATATATATATATATATATATATATATTTATTAAGAAATGATAAGAAACGGCTAAATATACAAGTTGAACGAATTTGATAACCAACAAAAGGAAGAAAAATAGCAAAATTATTTAAAAAAATTTGTTTCCGAAGATGAGAACGGTAATATAGATGTATCATATATCGTTGGAAAGCTAGAGATTTTATAAAGGCTGTGCACTATAATGTAAACTGACGAATAGGGAATAAACATGAGTAATTATTGTATATTTTAATTTCTGGTGTTAGATAATTTAATCTTAAACTCAATTTAATTCTTTCATGTTTTCTTTTTAAATTATAACTCTATTTAAAATTTCTTACATTATTTCGTCAACGAAAGTTAAGTAAAAGTCATTTGTTGCGCGCACCACATGTTTTTTTCTTCTTCTCTAATTTATTAATTAAATCCTTAAATATTTTTATTATTATTTATTAACAGATACATCAATAATCTCTCCATTTATTAATCATTGATTAAATATTTAATAGTCTGACCATCTACCTATTATATTGATGCTTATCATACTGATAAGTTTTCCATATTTTATTTAATATTATTTATTTTTTTTATACTATTTTTATTCATATATATTACAATTTGTCTCTAATGGACAATAATAATAATGTTTTCGTAATAAAAGCATTCATACAATATTTACAGATTAAACAATAGTAAAGTTAAATTCTAATTATTAAATTTATATAATAACAATTATATAAATAAAATAAACACAAGGTTAAACAAGAAATAAATACACTCATATGTATACAAAATATTTACTATTTGCTGGAACAATATTTACAGCCAAGTCCAGGGCTGTTCTCCCTATTTGTGTCCATATTTTATTAATTAAATTAATTGATAATGTAGAGTTTAAATTAAGTTTTAAACAGACCCTATAAGATTAGAAAAACCAGAGTGATAATATATAAGAAGAAGTGGGATTGGTTAAAGATAGGCCAATGGTAAGTGCTCTAATCCGTGCCATGCCGACGGGCGAGGGTAATTTGGAGGCTGGCCACGCCCACTCTTGTAGGGAGAGTGGGGGTAATGTACTTCCTCTAATCCCGTCTTTACTAACCTCAACGCCTATTGGCTACTGTCTTCTTTTAAACGGCCTTTTAACCAATCACTGCCCTTCTTTGTTTAACAGAGAGAAAAAAAAGTAGTTTACTTAACAGATAATTGAAACTCTAAACAATCTAATTATTTTCCTTCTTTGTATTAGCTGTGTGTGTTAGCGATTTAAACGTTTAAAAAAAAATGTCTTTAATTACTGAATCGGTCTTTGATGTTTTTAAGAAAAAAAAAATGTTAGTTTATACACTTCAAGTTAGTTAATAAGACCACTCCGCTAAAATGATTACCTATACCATTATTTCGTTAAGAATTAACACAAAAATAACCTTATTTCATCAGTATGTAAATATGACTATTTATATTAGTAAGTCGATTAAAAAAACCTAATATTCATATGTCACTAAGTTCAAAGTCTTTAATGAGTTGTATTAAATAAACAATAATAACAATAATTTCAGTTGTAATAAAAAGTAAAATAAAATGAAGGATAAGTAATAATAAAAAAATATACTTTATTACTAATAATAATTAAGTATGAATACTAAGCTAAAATTCAAGGAAGTGTGCAAATTTATTTAAATCTATTTTCCACACTCAAAGCTGTAAAGCTTCTAAAAATTGAGTTTTTTTTTTTAACTTTACTTAGTTTATAAAATTTAAAATATTTTTCTTATATTTAAATTTAATTTTTTTTTGTTGATAAAATTGAATTTTGACAAATAAGCTGAAAAGAAATTTATTATTGGGTTGTGTCACATGAAATATCCGTTTTCAAGGTAAAGGATTTTTATTAAAAATACGATATGAAAACAAGATAATTTTATTCCAAGTATTTACCTTCTTTTTCTACACATTTTTCCCAACTTGACACCACTTTTTTATCCCCGAACTGAAAAACTCTGAGCTTTAAAGTAAAACAAAATCTGAAAACGCACTTTTTCACTTGATCATCATTTTCCTTGTTGACGAAGTTGTCTAAATTCCTGAACAAGTGGTAATCTGTTGGAGACAAGTCGGGAGAATATGGTGGGTGCGGAAGAACTTCGTAGTTCTTTCAATTTTTGCACGGTATGTTTTGAAACATGGGGTCTTGCTACCGCTCAGTGAGATCATGAGGTACCCATGTATTTTTACTTTCCCAATACACTTTAAATGTCTGGAAACGGTAGATGCACTGGCATTTAGTTGTGCTGAGAGTCCTTCTATTGTATGTTTGAGGACATCGTTGTCTATTACGGACGAAGGTCTTCCTCGGGGCAAGTTTTCCAAGTCGGTATCCCCAGCTGAAAACGTAGCAAACCAGCGGCGAAAGGTCCGTTCATTAACACTCACTTCCTCAGCTGCTGAATGGCCGATTTTAAACTCGTACAAAAATATTACTCGAAAATCGCGTCTTTCCATGTTCATATTTGAAGGTATACTAAAAAGGAAGTTAAGGAGAGCTTTTTCGATTGTGAGATATTAAATAAAACTTCCTAAAAAAATAAAATAAAACGTATTGTAATCAGAACTTGTGTAACAAAAATATAAATATAAACTGTAAAAAATATCAATATTTATTTTTAAAATGTTAGCATGATATTATCAGTGTTTAATGAGAAAATAATTGACTTGTGTTATTTTTAAGAGAGATAATTAAAAGAAAAGTAATAATAAATTAATATAATGATAATGTAATAGGTTGATGATCGGAATGGTTGTCAAGAAACGGTCTTTAATACAGGCCCGCATATTTCCATCGAGTAGAGATTCGTAATGGCTTTATCATGTCATGGTACCCTGTGAATGCTATCAATTAAATCAAAACAGTAATTTAAACACCGAAACGATTTTCCTCGAGAGCGGAAAAATAGACTGAGCTAAATAGAAGAAAGATTGTTGTGATAACCCTAATGATGGAGTTGTTGAGAAAAAGATTGCATCGCAGGTAACGAGGCAAAACAGAAATTGTAGGCCATTACGGTTGTATCCATTATAATTACCTCCGCCAATGCGTGACTTAACATTTTATACAAATTGTTATTGGTGGGCTTTTTGTTAGCCGCGAGCTGATTGGCCGGCAGCCGGCTCAACGCCCCTCTATCCGATATTATGATTGGTCTGGTATAATTCACTGAATCACTTCCCAATCCTGTTAACTAAATTTCGTTTGATTTATGTTGGCTAATTGATTTGTGGTTAGGGGCGGGGGTGTTCATAACTCGATAGTCTATTCTCCTATCGATCGAAGAAATCGATTCTGCTTAATTCAATTACCTGCCTAAGATAGCTTTGTTCGAGTTTATAGCTAATTAAATAGAGCAATCCAATTTGTAAGTCCTAAAATGAAGTTTTTATTTATCTCAAACGATTAAAAATCCTAACGTTTATTAATTTCACTTTACTATATATGGACTATATTGTAGGGGTAAGTATTGAAGTCGTTAAAATTTTGGAATTCGAGTTTTCACCAGAAATATACGTTTTAGAGTTCACTGAGTCCAAACCACCAAATTCCGCAGTCTACCTCAAAAACTATAATATTATAGGTAGAATAATCAGTATTTTTTTTTTTTATATTTTTAATTTTGCCAACGTTTCGGCTTAAGCTTGTGAGACATCATCAGGGCATTACTGAGCCATATCCAAGCATAAACTGTAAGCATAAGCAGTTTATGCTTGGACATGGCTCAGTAATGCCCTGATGATGGCTCACCAGCTTGAGCCAAAACGTCGGCAAAATTAAAAATATAAAAAAAAAAAATGACTGATTCCTGATTATTCCACCTATAATAGTTTCTACAGTCGACTATACATCCTCAATATAACTCAATACAGAAACTCTCTTTCCGATGCAAGAATCGGTCCGAAGTAACAGAAGTCTAAGTGGGTTATGCACGAAAAGGACTAATTAACTATTTCAAAGGATATGCCCGATTTTCATATTTTAAGGAATGTTTCAATTTTTTTATTTTAAGTTAAGTCACTATTCTCCTTCAAAGGATTCTTAATAATTCACATTTATTGTAACTAGGATACGGTTCAAAATGGAAGAGAACCTCCATTTTTGGCTCAATTCTCCTTTTAAAAGGATACTTTATTTAAAAAATTGTTAAATTTATTTCAACAATCGAGGTCAATAAAATAAAACATGTGCTGTTTAAAATATATGTAGATATATAAATAATGATATAAATACAATACTGAAATATATTGGGAACGGGTTTGTACAATTTTTCAAATAGACTTCGAAACAGCCTTCGATTACGACAGTTACATTTATCTGCTCTTTTACGCAATATAAATACACCCAGTCATCAATTTCTCATATCGAAATTGTCCAGGACGTATTGCTTCCCTTTTTTCGAAAAACATGAAAACGCACTCAGAAGTGATATACATATAAATATATATTTTATAAAAGACAGGAGGGAAATCTGCAAGGGAGTTAGTCACAGTCGAATATTTACACGAAGCGGAAACCCTCATAGGGCTTTGGGGAGACAAGACTAATGAATGGCTCGGACAAACGTTGATATCGTTCATTTGTCGTCGGAGGTGATTTAGTGGTGACCAGGCTATCACCGAGCCAGACCTGCTGTACCTCTTAGCTCGCAGGTCATTAACGGGAGGTGATGTATGGCGCACCGTTCTTATCTCCCTTCTCGAGTCTACCGTTCCAACTTCCAAAGTCAACCTTTTGTTCCGAAGATAGTTTTCTTTCCGAGTGGAATCTTAACAGGGGTTTTACTACCGTCTGTTGTGTCACGGTAGTGGCGAAGAGGTGTTGAGATAAAGGACGGTTCGAGATAAAGTTTAATGTCGGTTTTTTTCTTTTCTTTTTAAAATTCTTCTTTAAAACTGACTGCATGCTCTAGTTCTTCTAAGTGATAGATAAAGGTACTTTTGACTTAAAAGACTATTGTGGAAAAATTGGTTCCCTAAACACTTTGATTTAGCTAACTATTAAGAGAAATATTGTGATCGTGAAAATTTTCGAAATCCAAATCATCAAGTCCCCGAAAAGGTCGGTGTCGTAAGTCTTGTCTAGTAAAAGTCGTATAACACTAAAATTTTATGTTTATGACAACTATACGCCCAAGATGTTACAACAACTAACCAGAAGCACCGATTTATACCATGCGTTTTCTTCCTCTAAAGTATATTTAATTTTGTAGATTTCAAAAAATAAGTAAATCATCTTGTAAGCATTGATAAATAACTGCTAAATATGGTCGAAGTCGAACGAATTTGCTAAACCAAGAAAAGATTAACATTTATTAGGGTTTTTTTTTTCCGGCACACCTTAATAGTGATATACATTTGTAATATACTGTTCGACAGACGAAAAAAACATAAATTAATTGATTATTTTATAATAGGTACCTTACTTTCCAGATTATCAAACATAGTATTTATTTGATTGTTTAGACTTAGATTGGGCTTAAAACGATTTCAATACCTCCCTTCACTGTATATTTCTAACTTAAGCATGTTAAAAAGATCTTGAAATCACTACATTTCTTAAAAGAGTAAATACAATTTAAAAAAATCTTGTGCGGGCAACACACGACTTTTACTTACCTCCATTTTTAAAATCAATGAAAGGATTTTCTAATACAGTTAGAGATTAAAATACGTGAAACAATTAAAGAAATAATCAAATTAAATTTATATAGAAACATGTGTTTTATTAAAAAATCTATTATATTATTATCTAAAATAATCAGACTTATCGGCTTTTCACCACTCATTATTAACTTTTACAAGTTTGTTCATTAGATAATATTTATTATAAAAGCTTTAGCTTTCCGACGGTATATTATACGTGTATATTACTGTTGCTACGTTAAAATAAAAAAATTGCATTAAAAAAATATTTTTTCAGTTTTATCCTTTAGTTAGATATTGAATTCGTTCAACTTATATATTTATCTGTTTTTCATCAGTGGTAACAAGATAATATAGTTATTTTTATAGGGTCAACAAAATTAAAGGTATTTTAGAGGGAAAAAAATGTAAAATATCGGCATTTAAGCCCTGTCAGACCATTTTAATCAGAATGAAAACTACATCATATTAAATCCCATTAAATTCTACATCGATATAATCAAAATCGTCGGAACCGTTTTCGAGAAAATCGAAAAAAAGTGCAAAATGCAAGATATAAAGTGGATCTTCTGGTAAGCTCATATTAATGAAAAAGGTTTTGTAACGTCTCGGGCGCATATTTGTCTTAAATATGAAATTTCAGTTTCTTAGGACTTACCGTTTCCGCCCGGGAGTTACCACACACACACAAATCTTTTTGCGGGACTTGGTTATTTGGACTCAGGGGACCCTAAAACGTCTATTTCCGTTGAAAACTGGAACATTTCCGTCGAAAATTTTCACGATCGCAATACTTCCCCTTACTATATATTGTAAGTGAAAGTAAAAACCTGTACTTTTACAACTCATAATGGGTACATCAGTATATTTGATATTCGTAATTTTTTCTAGGCCAACGGCCGTGCAATGAGGTGATTGAGACAAGATCAAGCTCAACCCAACCCACTTTAAAAAAGCTGTGTCTGCCCCAGGAGGGTTTCCATACCGTCCCAGGCTGAATTAACAAAATAAATAATAATTAATACTAAATAGTAAATAATTAATAAATAATAATACATTTCATAAACCTCATAAAAATCCTCTAATACAAATTATTATATGTAGTGAGTGAATCCTGCTTATCTTTAATGTCCTTTTGATCCTTCACCCCTCTTGTTGACACCCGTATCAGATCGCTACATTCCGAGGACAAAGAGTGTTGTAGGGAGAGCTCGATGTAGGGAGTACGAGGTAGCCTGAGTCCGGGGCGTTATTATTTATAAAGTGGCCGGAGATATGTTAACGGTCTCCCGGCAGATATACATCTGACACCGCCCGACAAATCTCCGAGTCATTTTGAACCTTCAGAGCCGCAGACGAAAGCCATCTCTTTTTCCCCCCTCCACTCCTCAACATCTACAATTTAAATCGCCCTATTCCATTTAGAACCGGACCATCGCACTCACGTCTTCACCCATTTATCAATGAACCCTCTTCTCAGTTCGAGATATTTATCAATGAAAGCTTCTCGTCTAGGATATTAGCATTTTTACTCTATTTCGCTCTCAAGTTCCCTATTATCATAAAGGGGCAGAGATAATTTTTTCTCCCCTAAAAGCATTTACTAAACGAAAAAAATATATACATATTATACATACCTTCAACGCTCAATATTCAACACATACGAATTTCTTACATTCTCGGGACCCCTGAAACAAAAAATCAGGTTTGAATCGAACTCATTTACATATATCTTGTCAGTTAATTTATCGGCTGCTTGAAATGAAAAGTTATGTACATATCACACATCCGGAATAAAAGAAGCCGTATTTTTTATTTCATTTTATTAATTTATTTAACACATTCCATAAAGTTAGAATCGGTCATAATTACTCTGAGAGATTTGAGGTGCGATCGGATTTGAAACAGGGTGACTCCCTTTCACCTGTTTTATTTAATATAGCTTTACAATATGTCATAGAAAAGGTAATTTGTACCGAGAAAGGTTTAAATATGAGTGACAAGATCCCTGTTTTGAGGTATGCCGATGATTTGGTACTGCTAGGTGAAGACACGGAAACCGTACAACTAAATACAAGTGTGTTAATAAAAACCGGTAAAGAAATAGAACTCGAAATAAATACCGATAAGACGAAATACATGATTAGTAGCAGAAATGGTTTTGAACACGTAGAGAAATTCAAGTATTTAAGTTCAATGATAACAAGAAAAAATGAAATCCAGGAAGAAATAAAGTCCCGGTTAAAGGTGGGAAATGCGTGTTATTATTCAGTTGCTAAGTTACTTTGTACGCGGCTTATATCTAAAAACTTAAAGGTTAGAATTTATAAAACTATTATTCAGCCGACGGTTATTTACGGATGTGAAACGTGGCAGCTTACTTTGAAGGATGAACAACGGCTAAAAGTTTTCGAAAATAAGGTACTGCGTAAAATATTTGGTCCGAAGAGAGATAAGGCCACTGGGGAGTTTAGAAGGTTGCACAACGCGAAACTACGGAACTTGTATCCGATGAATATAATTGAGTTGATAGCATCGCGGAGACTCAAATGGGCGAGTAAAGTTGTTGGGATCGGTGAGGAGCGGATTCCGAGAGAGTTGGTATTCGCTGATCCTACTGGTAGGCGTCCGAAAGATAGGCCGAAGCGTCGATGAAAGGATTGCGTTAAGGCTGATCTCGGGGGCTTGGGCTTGAACGGGGAACATTGGACGAGTATTTTTAGGCGAAATTTGGTTGTATCGGCATCTAACCTTCGGGTTCGCTAAGCCTATTATTATTAATTTACTTAACATGTGTGATGTGTAATATGTGACCTTTATCTCTAAAGCCCAGGTAATATCTTGGGTTCAGTAGAGTCAGACTTTTGTACTGTTTCTAGGCTAAAAGCTGTAAGGTTTTACATTTCCAAAGTTATCTTTATTGGGCTAGTACACTATAAACAAAAAAATATTATAGATGGAATAATCAGGAATCAGTCATTTTTTTGAAATTTTGCCAACGTTTCGGCTCAAGCTTGTGAGCCATCATCAGGGCTACAAACATCAGAACAAAAGAGATACATATTAATATGATAATGAAAATTTTCTTTCGAATGTAGTGACAATGATAACATTTGAAATAAAACAGAATATATACCAACATACTTAAATTAAAACAAAACTTTAGACTTTAATATAGTATAGAAGTAAAAAAAAAATTGTATATAAACGTACAAATACTGTGGGTACGTTTAAATTTTTTTATTTATTTATTTTTTTTACTTCTAAATTAAAGTCTAAAGTTTTGTTTTTATGCTTATCATCATCAGATTGTGTATCATATTATCATTATTTGTACTATAATATTTAAGTATGTTGGTATATATTCTGTTTTATTTCAAATGTTATCATTGTCACTACCTTCAAAAGAAAATTTTATTATCATATTAACATGTATCTCTTTTGTTCTGATGTTTGTAGCCCTGATGATGGCTCACAAGCTTTAGCCGAAACGTTGGCAAAATTAAAAAAAATGACTGATTCCTGATTATTCCACCTATAGTTTCTACAGTCGACTATACATCATCAATATAAACAACAAATATTTACAAGACTATTAAACTATTATCTACTAAACAACTAAAATTGCGAAGGACGGCATAGCTAAGGATTTTTTCCTCCAATTAAAGGCCACCTAATAGGTTTGAACCTCGACCATTGAAATGGAAGGCTGTTATATTAGCCACTAAACCACAGGTGACCCTGTTCCTTTGTATATAACCTAAACATCCCAACAGGCCTGCTATTCCCTGATTACCCTCAATACCTTCAGCCCCTGGCGTCCTACCAAGAACCTCGACTCCAAATATAGAACGCTTGTTAGGAAACAAGGAGGAGCTCGCTGTAAATCTAAACATTTATTCAAGAAGAGTGGCCGAGAATATTGACTTGTAAACTATCCGAGATCATTAGCGAGTCTAAAAGACCTTACACCACAGGAGATCTTGTCCTCAGGTCTTTGATTGACACGTACCTTCCAAACATCCTCTTCCTTCCTTAATGTATTCCCTTCGTCATGTCAAAACCAGTCGATGGCCTGTCTGTCTAGGAGCGTGGTGTTTGGCTTCCGACTTGATGTCATATTCCGTCGAAAAGGGTTCGTCGTATTCTCTTAAAAGCGACCCGTGTAAACAAAAAGTAGAAAAAAAAAAGTCCTTATCTAAACAGATCATGAAACCATTCATTTTTTAAGTGCTGCAATAGTACAGCCCAAGAAAAAAAAATTTTTAGAAGAAAAAACAAAGGGACATTTACAAAATATGAAAAATAGGAAAATATTAACTCACTGTAAAGACAAATTAAAAAGTGCATAATTAAGCCGGATAGCCGTTTAAACGATTTTTACTTACACTTACTAAAATAAAATAAATGTTAAAGGTAAATATTACGATCGTGAAATTCGAATTCCGTTTGAGAGAAATAGACGTTTTAATATAAAATATTACCGATTTTCTCGAAACGGTTCGACGATTTGATTAAACTCGCTATATCGATGTAAATTAAATGGGCTTTAATATCATTTAGGTTTTGTCGGATAAAATGGTCTACGGGTTTAAATGCCGATATTTTAAATTTCTTTCTCTCAGTACTTTAATTTTGAAGATTCTATAAAAATAAACATTTTTCTTATTAGCATTGATAAATAACAGCTAAATATGCAAGTGAGCAAATTTGAAACAATAAAGAGAAAACTGAACAATATTTGTTTAATCATTTTTTGTGTTTTTAAAAGAATAGCAATTAGATGTTAATATACGTACAAATGACCAAGTCCGCAAAAGTCTGTGTGTGTGCGGAAACGAAAGTCCTATGAACTGAATTAACTATACGCCGAGATGTTACAAAATCTTTATCATCAAAATCAGCTTACCAGAAGAGCCACTTTATACTATGATTTTATTTTATTTTTTAAACATATTTATTGATATTTACAACTGTATCAAATAAAAATACATCTAGTAAATGTGATGGTAATATATAAAACTGTCATGAAATGCATGTAGAGACACTACCCAGTGGCAGAACTCTAAAAATATTTAAACTTGAAGGTTCCCGTGGCCATCTTATTTCAGACGCCTCGGATTATCAGGAATTGAAGTTTTTCGTAGAAGGAATGGTGCCTGGTTCGGGCTCATCAGCAACAAATGGAATATTAAGGTCTTTATGAATGAATGTTTTTGTGACAAAATGAGGATTATTGAAGAATACGGAACTTAAATTTCATATTTAATACAGTTATAATCAGCAACTATTATGTTAGCAATTATATTACTGCAATGTTTTCTAAAAATTTAAATCGGCGCTTCAAATGAGCAACTTTATACCATGCGTTTTGTACCTTCAACCAAACCATCTTGTTAGCATTTATAAAAAACAGGTAAATCCATAAGTTGTTTGTTTATTTATTTAACGTCACTTTATGCTACTATGGACTAATCGGACGATGCTACAGTGGGAGTCTAAATTTTGTCCTATCCAGGTTTTATTAGAATAGGGATCTTTAACGAGTACCTGACATCGCAAAGGCTCGGGACCACCTTTTAACGTCCCCTCCGAAGGACGGCATAACTAAGGATTTTTTACTCCTATTAAAAAATCCTGGGACCACCGCGGGTTTGAACCCGTGACCTTTGGCATAGGAGGCTGTTATGCTAACCACCCAGCTACAAGTGATCCCAATTCGGTATCCAGGAGAAAAGAGCAAACAAAGATCGTTTATGGAATTTTTGAGTTTTTGAATAAAAGAATATTAATATAGATGTATAATAACCGTTGGAAAGCTAAAAACATAATATTATCTTATACAAGAAATTATAAAAGTTAATGAAGAGTGATGAAAAGCTGATAAATTTAATTTATTTTTGTAGATGACAATATAATAGATTATTTAACAAAACACATGTTTCTATCGAAACAAAAATTAATTAATACTTTATTTTTATTTACATATTTCATCTCCAACTACATTAAAAAAAATTTAAATTGATTTAAGTTAAAGTCAATAGATATTTTATTTAACTTACTATACGATTTAACATTAAAGGGGCTTTAAAGCCTTCTGCTTACAATATACCTATTTATATGAACATCATAATGCCAATCTGAACTACGGAGTTGAACTTTAGGCTGTATTAAACCTTCGAATTCAAACCTTAAAATCCAAAATCCTTTGTTAAATCTTCACAGTCACGAATAAACTCATCCATAAAGACCTTAAAGTTCCGTATGTTGCTGATTTGGCCGCCCTTCTGAACCACCATCATTATAAACTCGATGAAAAGGAGATGGCCGCGAGAACTTTAGATTCAGAATATACTTTAATTTCTTTTCTTTTTTAATTTTTTTGGAAGTTTTCTTAATATAAACATTTAAAAAAGCAACACACTGCCTTCCATTCCTCACCCAATCACTTTATTTCACAAGTCTTTATCATTTTTTCAACTAGTCGACGTTTCGGGGCTGTTTCCCCATTTTCAAGATAAACAATTTTTTTTTTTACTTTCATTAGTGAATAAAATTACATTATTTAAATGTTTGTCTTTGAAAAATTAAGCTAGCAATTTGTCATAATTATTTTAAATCTAACTAACATTAATTACCTTATTCTTTTTCATTATACAATTGCCACATCTTTTTCACCCTTCATCACATCTCATAGCACACTGCTGCTTGTCTATATTTATTTAAAACGAAACGACTAGTGATGAAAAAATGATAAAAGACTTGTAAATAAAGTGATTGGGTGAGGAATGGAAGGCAGTGTGTGCTTTTTTAAAATATAATCATTGAATATAGGTTTATGTATTGCTTGCATAGGAATTTTTAATTGAATGAGCGATTATAAAAGCTTTGTTTGTTTAAACTTATTTGTCCTTAATGTGTTTTGTAAATTGTTATTATACCTTGATTAAGTAGTATATTTTTTACATATTTTCCTTAAACAAGGTTTATTTAACCAAGGTTTAAGTCTACATTGTAATCTCGGTTCCATTAGGAGGAACAATTACCGCTTGTTAATGCTAATAAAGAGAAGGTTAAACTATTAATTCGTATTCTTTTTTTAAACGCCACTTAAAAAAAAAAAAAAAAGAGTTGCCCATTGGAGTTGCAGTGTGCAGAAAGATTAAATTATCAACGGCAAGTACTTAGTGCATAATTGAGCTAAGAAAATTGGTCGAGATAAACCGTACAATGGCTTGTTAGTTGACTGACGTAACAAAAAGACCAGCATTCTTATCGCAATATTTTAAAAATAACAGCAAAAAAAAAAAGTTAAGTTTTGAGAAAACAAATCATTAATATACTACTAAAAAAAACCTACAACCCATAAAGGGTCTTATGTCTACATATTGAGATTCACAGCGTCTTGAAAATTCGAAAACAAAATTAAAAATTAAAAATCTGGTGCGGGCAACAAACTTTCACTTACTGCTGTTGTTAAAAATCGATCAAAGAATTTTTAAATACAGTCAAAGATATAAAATGGCGAAACCATTAAGAATTAAATAGATTAAATTTCTATAGAAACATGTGTTTTATTAAAAAATCTATTATCATTAATATATAATATATCAAAAAATCATATCATCATCATAATATAATATATCAATAAAAATCAATATATGAATAAAAATATATATATATATATATATATATATATATATATATATATCAATAAAAATCATAATATAATATATCAAAAAATCTATTATCTATTTTTTTTTTGCATGAACAATTTTTTTTTTTATTGAGTAAAATTACAATCTGTCCCAATTTGGACATCCATAGTAGTGCTGAAAGATATCATACATACCACATTCATACAATATATTATCTATTAAAATCGAAATCGGTTCCGACGATTTTGATTAAACTCGCTATATCGATGTAAAATTAAATGTGCTTTAATATCATTTAGGTTTCATTCGGATTAAAATGGTCTGACAGTGCTTAAATGCCGATATTTTAAATTTTCTTCTTCTACAGTACCTTTTATTTTGAAGATTCTATAAAAATAAACATTTTTTCTTGTTAGCATTGATAAATAACAGCTAAATATGTAAGTTGTGCGAATTTGAAAAACAATTAAAGAGAAAGCCGAAAACATATTTTTTTAATGCAATTTTTGGTTTTTGAACATATGAACAGTAATATACATGTATGATATAGCGTTTGAAAGCTAAAAATTTCTGAAAAATATTATCTTATACACAAGCTTTTAAAAGTTAATAAAGAGAGATGAAAAGCCGATGCAACTAATCGATTTTTTTAGATAATAATATAATTGATTTTTTAATAAACACATGTTTACTATATAAATTAAATTTAATTAATTTTTAATAGTTCCACTAATTTTTATTTCTAACTATGTATTTGAAAATTCTTTAATCGATTTTTAAAACGGAGGTAAGTGAAAGTCGTGGGTTGCCCGCATCAGATTTTTTTTCATAAGAAATCATTTTTCTGTTGCTAAACAAGCTGATCTATTAAGCCTCTCGACCGTCCGTGAATGACACGTCAATTAAGGCCGAAACGAAACGACAGACCACTCAGAGTCAGATCTAAGGACGTCGAAGGAGGAAAAGAAGTCAAATAATTGCCCTATCGTGACATTGCCGCTAATTTTTCATGAGACGAAAAAATAAAACAAAGAACAAAAAAAAAAAACAAGAAAGAAATCAGAATAAGCCGGTCTGTCACAACAAGCCTTTGATCGCGAACCTAACTGTTTAAACGCCGTCATTTCCTCGATATCCTTTGATCTCCTACTCCAAGGACGATTAGAATAAAAAAATTATCCTTCTGTTATCCTCATAATAAAATGGTCATTAGGGAAATTGGCCGGCGGATAAGAAAATGGTCGCGAGATCTCTGAGGATTAGCCTGTCATTAAAGGCCTGGTCTTAACTGCCTCCGATGAAGGAGGAATTAGAAATTGTAATCAGACGATGTAATTGACCGGTCATATTATGATAATTACTTAAGTAATTACTAAATTACTTTAAAACGATTGTATTCATTCACGAGGTTTCGTATTCGGAAAAATAAAATAGAGTTCATTGTTTTGCTTATTTATTTAATAATAATAATAATAATAAATTCATTATTTATTCTGGGACTATTTTCTTAAGAATAGTATAACAAGAAAATTAAAATAAACACTTAAGAGTCATAGAGTATGAAAAAAAAAAAATACAAATTACAAAAAAATATAATAAAAATAATTTAAAAAAACAACCTCTAATAAAAATATTGAAAATTAAACATATTATAAACAAAATAAGAGATATATAAAATTTTGATTAAAAAAAATGTTTACATTGATTTATTTATTTTTGGGGTTAATAAATACTATAATTAACAAGTGCAAAATACAACATAACATAAAATAGAATAAAAGTAAGTAAGGAATTTAGTGATGATGATGAGGCAATTGGGATAATTATGAAAGGGTAGGGGATTAAGGAGTAGAAAGAGCCAATCCTAAAACTGTTAATAATTTATAAGTCGTTCGTATCTGTCAAAAATTTAAGCAATGGATATTCAAATTGATAACGTAAATATAGTCTGAGGTTTTCAAAAAATAAAATAAAATGTAAGAGCTAAAACATATAGGAAAAAAAAAAAAAAAAAAAAAAAAAAAAAAACCTGTACCACTACAACCCATGAAGGGTCTTGGGCTCAGTACATATAGAGATTCGTACTGTTTCTAGCCCAACGGCTGTGCAATGAGGTGATTAGGCCTTAATCGCGCTCAGGCGCCAGGTTTTTCCCCAATTATTTTGGGTACCCACTTTATAAAGGCTGGGTCTGCCCTAGGAGGGTCTCCATACCCTAGGGTCGCCCCCCGACTGAATCAACAGAATAAATAATATTCTGCCATAGCCGGGATTCGAACCCAGGACCCGGAGCACAGCAGACTAGCGCTCTATCCACTAGACCACGCCGCTCCCCTAAAACATATAGGAAACAATTAATAAAATACTGAATTATGAATGTAAATAGAAAAGTATAACAACAAAATTAAAATATTCTAAATAACAAAATATCATTAATACCTTTTAAGAAACTAAAAAATAATGTCTTCTTTAAGAAATAAAATAAATATTTGAAAATACGTCTGTAACTTGAAAACAAATCTCAGGCAAAAATATCTAATCGGACTGCTTATTAATAATTACCGCTGGACACCCATCGGCCTTCCGGCATCTGACCCGACCACCACTGAACCATACATAACTGAACCATTTAACATAACTTTATGCAGTTAAGGCTAAGACGATGTAACAATGGAAGACCTAAATTTTGCCTACAGATTTAATTAGGATAAGATCTTTAAAAGAGTACCTGACATCGCGCAGGCTCGGGACCACCTTTTAACGTCCCCTCCGAAGGACGAACTAAGGATATTTTACTCCCATTTAAAAATCCTAGTGCCACTTGCGGGTTTTAACCCGTGCTCTTTGGTATAGGAGGCTGTTATGCTAACCACCAGCAACAGGTGATTTCCCAATTCAGTTTGTTAGCATTAATAAAAAAAGTCGAATGAATTTTATAACCAACTAAAGCAGAAAAGAGCAGATATCTGTTTTTCGGTAAATTTATTTATTTCTGAACCTAAGAATAGTAATATAGATATATAATATACCGATGTAAAGCTAAAGATTCTCGAAAAAATATTATTTAATACACTATTTTGCAAGTTGATGTTAGTGAAGAATTAATAAAAATAATACTGTTATATTATTTAATCTTAAACACATGTTTTCAACGATACTGAACGTAATTCTTTGAACTTTTTTAACTATAACTTTATTTAAAAGTTCTTAAATTGATTTTAACAGCCGAGGTAAGTGAACCAGGGTGTGTTGCACGCACCAGATTTTTTTTAGAGTGTAAGTTTAACAATGACCTCAACAAGGTTTAACACGGGTCATATTCCAGAATGGCTTTTAACGAAATCCCGTTAGTTAATGTTAAAGAGTGTCAATTAACTTACAGTTCATGAGTATAAAGGAGACGCTAAACATTTTTATTTTTTTGTAATTATGTACATTGTTTTTGGTGGAACTTCACGTGGTTCAGAAATTGTAAACTGTTAATCGATTAGAAGCTCAATGGCGGGGAAGGAAAGAAGAGACAAAACCCGCCTTCAGCAAATGAGGCTGTTATGCTAACCACCATGCTACAGTTAATCCCAGGAAACATTCAGGAACGATCCTACATTTCAATTATTTAAAAAAAATAAAAATTACATGTTATCCGTAATGTTGTCATTAAATTGTATATTTTAAACTGGTCAAATTTGTATTATTATTTTTTATTAAAAAGCCCGTGAATTATATATGTAAAAACGGGCTATAATTTTGTATTTGATCCATTTCTGAAGAGGTGCTTGTTGTGTTTAGGAGGTATGGGCTAGAAGAGGAAGGTTGCGCCGTCAACTTTTCGGCCCCGACGAGCCAAAGGAAATGAAGCTGGCCTGGAGGCGGAGAGTCTTCGGCGCAACCTCACTCTATCATCAAACAGCTATATTACTTTTATTTATATATTTATTTATTTTTTTATATAAATTTATTTTGAACAAAATTAAAATTAATTAAATAATCATTTATAAAAAATATTATTAATTCATTCATATGTATTACAGTTTGTCACAATGGACATGATAAATTGCTAAGGATCCCATTCATACAATTTATATAAACAAAAAAATGTCAAATTACATAAAATGAAACCAAAAAAATAAACGTATACAATAACAAAATTCGTAGATAAAATAAATACAAATAAATGAAGTTAACAAATAAATAAACAAAAAAAAAAAAAACATGTCACATTCATACGTATGTACAATATTTACAATCAGCTAGGGATCACCGGACGGGGCTTGTCCCCCACAGTCCAAAGGATCCCAGCGCCTCCTCTCGCCGATCACTGTGAGATCCAGCGGAAGCTGTGAGGGCGCCTTAGCCACAATCACACCGCACTTGAGAGGAGAATCTGACCAGTGTCAGAACTCCGGCATACATATTTACAATATATCTCGGGGCCACTGCATTTCAACCTTCTAGGTGGGTTGTATGGATGAGTGGAGCTGGATAGGGATCGTGCTAGAGGATTAGGATGATGAATGAGTTTCTGGTGGAATTTGGAAAATTCGGATGGATTAGGTCTGAAATAAATGGAACATTATTTTTTCATAGAACATTTTTTTTCTCCAAAAAAAAAAAAACGCGAATAATTATATATAAAAGTGAAAAAAAAATTGAAATTTTACACATGAATACGAATGAAAAAAAATCCGTTCGTCCTTATTAATAAAGTAATTAAATCTAAATCTTTGTTTTGTAGAGAATTAAATTTCGCACTAAATGAAAAAAGAATCATTGAATTTGGTTAACAACTACCTTAGATATTGCGTTTTGAAATCAGTGGTAGTGTTACTAAGAACTATCAAAACTTAAATTATTCATATGTATTCAAATATTCATTCAGTTTTAGTATGTTTATATCCTCATTCATTACAAGAGCAGGTTTGAACCCCGGCTGTGGCAGAATAATTATTTATTCTCTTATTTCAGCTTTGGATTGACTAAATCCACTTTTGGCCCTTTGTAAAGTGGGTAACCAAAAAGTTGGGCGAAAATCTATGCTATCACAGCTTAGAAACATTTTTACTGAACCTAAAACCGAAGGCTCTTCATGGTTTTTAGAAGTACAGGTTTTTTTTTTTTTTCTCTGCCATATACTCGGAATGGGGTTACCTGTAGCAGGTGGCCAAAGGTCCCGGGTTCAAACCCGTAGGTGGCCCTAGGATTTTTTAATGGGAGTAAAAAATCCTTAGTCAAGCCGTCCTTCGGTGGGGACGTTAAAAGGTGGTCCCGAGGCTGTGCGATGTCAGGTACTCGTTAAAGGTCCCTATCCTAATTAAACCTGGATAGGAAAAATTTAGGACTCCCACTGTAGCATTGTCCGATTAGCCACAGCAGCATAAAGGACGTTAAATAAATAAACACAAATAATACTTGGAATAAAATAATAGCTCTGATGTTGTCTATGAACCAATTTTTAAACGTTTATATGACTATTCAGTTTGCAATATACAACATACAATATGCACTACACCACTTTGCATTCGATTTCACAATCCCCAGAGGATTAATCCTTCTAGTTACGACCTTAGTCAAAAGCCGTTTTTAAGTCCACACTCAGCGCTCATGCCCTGACATCTTAAGATTTGATTTACCGAAGTCTGCAATCCTTTATTACAAAGCCTATAAGAGAGCTCTTTGAAAGCTCTTATCCAGGAGTTATTATTCATTTTGCAACAGTAAATTATTTCAAGTCGGGATCAAAGGTGGAATTATAACGGAAAGTCTCGTTTCGCTTGTGAATTGTATCGCGCATATTGTGATTTGATAAACTCTTAGATAGGATTTCGTTTCAACAGATCATCTCGATAAATCTTATACACACTTAATTAATCCGTAGACAATTAATAATCATTAATTAAAGACAAATTGATCTTGAATGGAGGTTAAAGATATGGAACGTGACGAAATAGGGAGTTTGTATTTAAATCCTTTATGTAGTAATGTAATTTTAAAAACATATTTTTATTTATTACTTCTATATTTCAAATCATTTTTTGCTTTTTTATATATTATCCCTCTATTTTTACACTATACAATTTTTTTTGTTCTTTATACAATACTTATCTATAACAAACGAATATTTAAAAAAAATCCTTTATTGTTATTAACTGTTTTAAAAAATAAATTTTTTTTATCTGATTCAAAGCATTCTGTAAAAAAATAAAATTTGTTTTCTCAGATTAAAAAAAAAAAAATCGTTACAAAATCATTGGTTTTCAGTGAATTGTTTTATTATGTGTTATTGTGTTATTGCTGAACAATTGTTTTATTATACATTAAACAGTTCAGAATTGACAAAAGTCGACGGACATGCATTTAATAGCACTGAAATTAAATTATGCACCCGGGTACTATTTGAAAAATATTTTGATGAAATTACTTAAAAGGTAATAATAATTTTCAATTTCGTTGTTAACATGTGTTTCAGATTAAATAATATACCAGTATGCAATTGTTTATGTACAATAATAAATTAAGTTTATTCCTTATTTGTCACTTTGCATTACGCTCCACAAGTTTGTATATAGGATAATATTTTTTCTAATACCTTTAGCTTTACAACGGTGTATTATACATCTGTATTACTATTCTTGAGTTCGAAAAAAAAAAAAAAGAAAAATTAACAAATATTTTAACCCTTTAGTTAATTGTCAAATTCTTTCAATATCTATATTTATATTTTTTTTTTCATTAATGCTAATAAAATTATATGTTTAATTTTTTCAAAAGAAATACGGGTATTTAAGCCACGTCAGACAATCAGAATTAAATCTACATGACATTATATCGATATAGCGAGATTAATCAAAATCGTTAGAGTGGCTTTTCTGGTTTACCGTTTTTTCGAGCATGTACGGAGCGTTGAACTAGCTACAACATAAAATTTCAGTTTTACACGACTTATTGTTTCCGAGCATATCTTACCTTTTGCGGGACTCCATATATACCAAGTGTAAATTCAAATTTATAAATTTTCAGGATCGCAATACTTTCCCTTACTATATATTTCATATATAGGTATATAGTGAAAGTAATACATGGACACTATACAAAGCATTACAATAGAATACATATGTATGAGTTATCAGTGATAAATGTAAATGTTTCGTCCAGCTTGCACATCCGTTTTCAAGTCCATTGGCTATTTAGCCGCTAAATAGGAGTCCTGTGGGTCGGGTGAATTATTACCTAAGTGGTGCCAGGCCTCTTGATTACGTTTACAATTAGAGTGAGTTACTGGGGAGATTTATTAGGTCGGGGTATGTCGGGTTTACTAATTGTCGGGACGCAAGTTACAGTAGGCAATGGCTTGATTCGGGCTGGTCAGTCTGCCGACCTAGCGAGTTAATGACACATTGCTCAGGTGTTTGAGGTTCAGAGGTTTGCCTTAAGTTAGATGTGGCATCTAAGTGGCAAAACTCATTAAATGCATGAGTATTTTAGCTGTATAAAATAAAATATATACATGTTTACATACACAGAACCGCTTTATGTGAATTGTCCATATTTTTTTTCTTCCGGCATCTCCTTTGCACTGCAGGCTCTACTTATATGATATCTTTTTGATACAAGACTATATTCATAGAGAAACTGTAAACTGTAAGTATTGATCAGTTCACATTGATTTGGATCTAAAATGTGTTCATTGCCAGAATGGTAAAACCGTATCGTAGCAGTCTATGGACAACTACATATCACTTATAGGCAGTTTTATCTCCCTTCATTTAACGTCACTTGGTATTCTAATGTGGTTAAACTGTGGGAATCCTAGATTTTGCCTATCCAGGTTAGGGATATTTAACGAGTACCTGAGGATTAAATTGTGAAAGTTAATGTAGACTGATGAAAAACCGATAAAACTAACTGATTTAATTAGGTAATTTTTTTAAGAATTTTTTTTTTTAAATAATAATTTGTGAAAGGTAATCAAAAGTAACGAAAATAATTTTATTATTTAATCAAAAACATCTGTTTCCAACGGAACTTAATATACTTCTTTAAATGTTTTTTAAATCTAACTTCATAGTTTTTAAATTTATTTTAACAACTAGAGTAAAAAATCAGTCATTCTGGTGCCAAACTAATAAAGTTCTAATGACAGAACCAGCCGCACAGTTCATATAACAGTTTCTAGACATTTAAAATTGATCGAAAAGGCTAAAAATCTCGATTCTTAAGGCCTCATACAAGCTCAACAAACGCCAAAAGTTGAAAAGTATTTGCTTGTTAGTCAGACAAATAAATCATTTCTCGGACGCGTAATAACTTCTGACTAAAAATGAGCTAAAAGAATATAATATAATGTTTGAATCAGAAAAACCTCAGAGAAATCATGTTTATATTCATCAAATTGTATTTATTTTTATTGACATGAAATGCAATATTCACAATCTTAAAAAAAAAAAAAAAAAAAAAAAAAAGGATTGCCAGAATTAAGACATTAAATACCGGAACGAGAAAATTACATCGATTATAATTTGTTCATATACTTAGAGATGAAATTTTGTCATAAGTTGAGCGGAGGGCAATAAGCTAGCTGCTGTAAGACAATTTTATCTTCCCATTGTCTTCTCGGCCCAGGGAAGAGGACTAATGGTTAATTAGCTGCCATTGTAGAGATGATTTAATATCCCATTGTTAGCAATCCAGTCTCGCCATTTCCAGTCTTCCTTCGAGTTTTGGTTCTTTTGTTTGTCATTATACTCAAGACAGTTTAGATCTGACGTCTCTGTCAAAGCTATTTGTCATCTACGTGTATCCATTCAGTGGATTAAATATGAGAAAATCTGGTGCGCGCTTTCCATATTTTTCGTTTGCTTATTTACAAGGAATACAAGCTTACAGTAAATATAAGAAATCTTTCTTAAAATAATAAAATAGTACAATTTATTAATTATTATCGACTATTTTGTTAAAGTTTATATTTTTTTCAGTCTTTCCTCTTATTCTACGATTTTATTAAAATATTTATCTTCCCAAGAATCTATATTATTAGGTTTATTTCTTTATTAATGAAAACAATTATTTTTTCTGTAGACTACAAACGTGCCATATTTTGCCAATGTTTCATTTCTTTTTTTAATAATATTTCTAACAGAAAACATCCATCTCTTTGAAGATTCATAATTTGAGGTTAAAACCACTTCCTCATTAACCTCATAGGTCTAGAATTTAAAAACAAAATTTCCCAATGCATTAACGTTTTAAAAACTGTTATTATACATTTGATTTAATTTGTGCAGTTGAACTACATAATTAAAGATATAAAAATAAAAAAATATATTTCACTTTTTTTTTTTTTGTACATTTTACATACTGTTTGTAACTAAATGGAGCGACTTCTAGTGGGTAGAGCGCTAGTCTACTGTGCTCCGGGTCCTGGGTTCGAATCCCGGTTGTGGCGGAATATTATTTATTCTATTATTTCAGCCGGGGGGCGATCCTGGGGTATGGAGACCCTTCTCTATAAAGTGGGTACCCAAAGATGGGGAAAAAACCTGGCGGCTGAGCGTTATCTTGGCCGAATCACGTCATTGGACGGCCATTGGCCTAGAAACAGTACGAAACTATACATGTACTGAGCCCAAAACTCTTCATGGGTTGTAGTGGTACAGGTTTTTTTATTTTGTAACTAAATAATTTTACTAGTGTGTGACGTAACTACGATTTTCATTAGCAAGCGTAAATAAGGTTGAAAATGTGTTATTTTTCCCAAATACTGTTCATAAACATATCTATTTGAAAGGAACTTTACATGCATGCTTGGAGTCAAAAACAGTCCACAACTACACATTTATTCTAATACCTTACTTTATTTTTTAACATTTTGGTCTTGCCTGTGCTTCTTCCGGCATAAACTTATTTCTGTGCTGGAATGCCTGTATACATGTAGGATTTTTAGATCGGGTCTTACACCTATATTAAGTAAAGAACAAATGTAAAACTCTGCGATGTAAACAGCAGCTGATTGATTCAGGGTAAAATGAAACAAGTCGGAAGAAGGGGTGCTGTAACCCGACACTTCATTGGATACACCCTTAACACCCTCGACTGAGGCACCTCGCAAGAATTCCATTTATCTCACTGGACCAATCAACGCAGGAATTTCAATTCGACTCAAAATCGATTTAACCGGAACCGGATAGCACTGAATCAAATCTAATTTAACTTAATTACTATCGATTATTTCAAAGGCAAACAGCTGGTAATTTGTAGGTTTACGAACAGCTGTATCGACCATTTTCTTTCTTTATTAGATAACACAACACTTTTATTATATAAAGAGTAGTCAAAATGTTATTTCATGTGTATCATACAGCGCAATTTAGCTAAATTAAAGATAAAAATAAAACAGTGTCGTATGTCGCTTAAATAGGTCATGTGCCCAGTTTATCTTAGAGTTGTACTACTTCATTTAATTTTAGTAACCTCATGTTTATTTTATTATTTGTATATTGGTAACTATATATATATTTTTAGATTTTATAGACCATAATTATATTCTAAAAGTTTTTTTAAGCAATAACAAACAAAATAACTCATTTGAAAATTCGATTAGGAATTCGTTTTTTCCATAAAGAACGGTTAAGAATGGGTTTCAGTCGAATGGTGTAGTGCGTTCTTTGTTCTGACCACTTTGTACCAGTTCTTTTATTCGTTGTCTCTGGCTGAACTACCCATGTGTTTAATTTGTGACTGTATAAGCTTCGAACTGTAATATTTTGTCAATTTATTTCAGCACATGCAATATTGTGACATGGTTAATGGTTAAGGTCCAGGTCCTTCATAGAAAATAAAATTATTTTCGATGTTATACTTTATTTCCTTTGTCAGCGGCATACAAGCATACGGCAAAAAAAAAAAAAATTCTACCATAACACCAACTAAAATTAATTAAATAATAATCAGTTTAAAAAAAAAAAAAAGAAGGAAATAATATCAAATAATCTTCAAAGTAAAGTTAACAGAGGATGCTTACCGCTGGGTATATTAAATATATATGACGAAAAATTAAATACAAATAGCCTTAAACTGCTCCTGGTTGCTTCCCTGCTAACTCGGTACTTCCATCCATCTATTCGGTACGAAACTTTCTACGGGAATGGCTTCAAATCGCGGAATCCCGGTATCTCCACGGTACTTATCCTAGGCAGCGACACTGTACGTTTCCATATATAGGCTCAAGTTTAAGACACCGGGCGGACGAAAACCGAGCGGGAAAATTAAAAACTTGTTACAATATGTTTCCGAACATGTTCAGTATATTTCATGCCTTTGAGTTTTTCTGTAGCTGAAAATAACTGGAAAGTCTGTGTAAGTCTGTGTTCACGGAGTCAATGCAGGTGTCCATACAATTTTAAACGTATTTTTCTTTTATTTGAGAGTTCTTCTGTAGTTTTATTAGTTTGAAGTCTGTCTCCATCATCTGATGATTTTTCGATCCTCTGTTCGTATGTTCTGTTTTTATTGTGAAGTGACAATGTTTCTGCTGCGTATACATATATAAATACAGTTTTTTTTTTTAATTTCTCGTATAGGTCTGATATACCCACAGTAACTGCTCTCAGGTTAACTCTTCTCCAGCCTAACCATTCTCCAGCTCCAGGAAATTAATTATCCGCTCTCGACGACCAGCTTTTTTTCCTTTCGGAAGAGCAGCGACCCATGATAGGGGATGATCCAAGATGAGCCCCCATGCCACAGCTGCCCCTTTGTATCCTAACCATCCTAACCATCCCAGCGCATCCCCTTCAGTTCGGGCTCTTCGTAATCCCTCCCTCAGATGTAGATAACTATTCCATTCCTCGCTCCTACCGTTTCTCGTTTCGTCTTTTTAACTTTGAATTTTTTTTTTTGTCTTTTTTAATCTTCACAGCTGGGAATTCGTCTAAGAAAAACGTTAACACCCTTGAAAAATGCTACTGTTTGAACGTGGTCTATGCTCACAGTATTAGACAAATCTAGTCCACGCATCACAAAATATCCATATGATTTTCTACTTTTTACTATCACTTAGCTGTATATGAAATATATATCGTAATATGGACACGTATTGCGATCTTGAAAATTTTCGAATTCCAGTTTTCACCGGAAATACACGTTTTAGCGTCCCCTGCGTATAAATGACCAAGTCTCGCTAAAGGTCTGTGTTTGTAAATTTGTGAAAAGAATGAGCTGTATATAACTAAAATTTGATATATTAAAAGTATATACGCCTGAGATGTCACAGCAACTTTATACCGTACAATTTGCAACTCTATACGTTTTCTCAAAAAGGCTCTAATGGTTCTTATAAAAACCCACTATATGCATGTTATATTTAATGGCATTTGTTCCTTCAAATACCCTTAAAGCCCATATCAAAGACCTAGAAGTATGGTGTCAGAACTGGAGAATAAAAATAAATTCCAACAAATCCCATCAAATAACCTTTACCCTTCGCCGTACACCTTTGACTTCCTGCCCTAAAGTATCCTTTAATAACACTCAACTAGTTCCTGTTGAACAGATCCGATACCTAGGACTTCTTCTTGACAAACGCCTAACTTGGAATCCACATACACGACTAAAACGATAAGAAACTGCTCGCCGCTTTAGGCTACTTCAACACTTACTAGACAAACGGTCAAACCTTCCTCTTAACTACAAAAGACTCATCTACATGACTATTATAAGACCAATCTGGACTTACGGAGTAGAGCTTTGGGGCTCTACTAAACCATCAAACTCTTCCCGCATCCAATCCTTACAATCCAAAATCCTTCGTAAAATCCTCAACGCTCCTTACTTTGTCACGAATAAACTTTTCCATAAAGACCTTAATGTTCCCTTTGTTACTGATTTGGCCCGGACCAGGTATCAATCCTTTCATGACAAACTCCATTCTCACTCTAACCCACTAGTTTCAATCCTTTCTTCCTCTTCAATTCCGGATAATCCTCCGAGGCGCCTGAAAAGGAAATGGCCCCGGGACCTTCTAGTTTAAAATATTTTTAGAGTGCTACCACTGGGTAGTGTCTCTACATGTATTTCATGACAGTTTTGTATATTACCATCACATTTACTAGAATGGATTCTAATATGATGTAGGTTTCCTTCTGATTTAAATAGTCTGACAGGGCTTAAATTCCGATAATATACATTTTCTGCCCCAAAAGTTCATTTAATTTTGTAGATTCGAAAAAAAATTAACCATATAACCTGGTTAGCACTGATAAAAAATGGCTAAATATACATGTTAAAAAAATTCTATTCGAAAAGAGCAAACGAAGTTTTGCGTTTTTCAAAATAAGAACATCAATATAAATATATTATTATACCGTTGGAAAGCTAAATATTTTAGGAAAATATTATCTCATACACAAATTAGTAAACGTTAATGGAAAATGATAAAACTGATCGATTATTGTAGATAATAATATAATAGATTATTTATTAATACACATGTTTTTATTGAAGCGAATGTAATTAATTATTTAACCATTTTTCGTCATTCCATCATTCAACTGTATTTTAAAATTCTTAATATGTTTTTGCCAACAAAGGTATGTAAAAAACGTGTGTTGCACGCGCCAGATCTAAAAACAAAATCATTTATAACTATATTGAAAAAATACAAATAAATGTGTAGAAAGAATACATGCTATGAAAGTAGCTCATGAACGAACTACACATTGATAGCACTTTAATAACTATTTGAACTGAGTAGGTTCCGAGGCCAGCTTCTTTTCAATGGGTTAATGAAACTCTGCTTAGAAAAATATTAATCACTTTAATCAATAACATGGTTCTGGGTTCACCTAGCCTTTTAAAACTTGGTACAAGAAAAATGGATGAAAAAATATGGCGATTAAGTATGATTTTGCTCTTATAACCTCCTTGCACGATCGTTGGATAGAACGAGAACTAATTTTTTATATGTACTGAACCCAATACCATTAATTAGTATTATTTATTACTATTTTAAATTATCCATTTTTTATTTATTGTATGTGGTCGTACCCTCGTTAACCTTCTTAAGTAGATTATTGGTCTTATATATTAAAGAATTTTTTTTAGGTACTAATTTAATTATCTAACGATTCACTTATCGTACCATATGCCCTCAATCAATTACTAAAGCAATATGTAAATACATGGGGGAGGCATTCGGAACCCCTCCCCCAATTCTAAGCGCGACCAATCAGCAAATCGAACCGTGACTGTCGGTAGTTTTAATAGATCGTGGCATTAGGACTGATGTCATGACTTGCTTTTGTTTATTGTTGTTGATGTTGATGGACATTGTTGATGATGATGTTTCTTCGCAGGTCCTCGCTCGAGGCGGATAAAGAGGAAAGACAAGAACAAAGAAGACAAGAGGCCCAGAACTGCTTTCAGTGGAGAACAGTTGGCAAGGCTAAAGACAGAATTCAGTATAAACAGGTATGTTTATTATATTTTATTATAGTATTATATTTTTATGTAATATGTAACAGTATGTATGAAGAAACTAAAAATACAAACATGTATGATGAATATTGGTGCTGATAAGAACATAAAATCCTCGAAACATTCCTGAGAAAAAAAAAAAAGTAAAATGGCTAATATTCATTTCAATATAACAAAGGAGAGCCTAAAATAAATATATATGAAATAAGCATGGTAATATAATATATATTTTATATTATAAAAACATTTTAAAAACCCCGCGAAAATAAACCTTTTTAATTATTTTTTTTTTTGTGTCATTTTATCCTCTGTCAAATTTTATTTATTAATTATCAATCATTTTTAATTTTAAATATAATTAATAATTTCTTTCTTCTTTAATCAATTTCTACAAAATATTAAATAAACTTGACAAAATATAGCATATAAAATAATGAAGATTTAGCTTAAAAAAAAAAATCAAACGATTCTAAAGAAATTTTAAAATCAAATTAACCCGTCCCAGTGAGCTGACGATATTTCGAAAACCGATTCTTAAAATAATAGCCATCAAGAATGGCCATAACAATTTGGACAAATTGGCCGAAACGAAATCATTCACTTAATTTTCCGTAAATGTTTCCTCTTATCGACCGCCAATAAATCGATTACTAAGCAATCCGATGTAATAATGCAAATTGCGCTAAAAAAAAGGAAAAAATAACCTCGTTGGAGAATTCGGTATAGTTCAGATAATAGGGTGGATTTGTATTCAATAATTTTTTTTTTCTATTTAATATTATATACATATACGTGTATTTTACGATTATGAGTACAATATATTGAAATGCAGTTAAAAAAAAAAATAGGAAAATTAAATTTTCTGTAATCAAGGCAACAACAAAATTTTAAACCAAAAATTACATTTAAAAAATATATTTAATTTTTCTTCTTTACGCTCAACTTGTATATTTAGCTGTTGATTACGTTATCAATGCTAACAAGATTATATGGTGATTTTTATATAATCTTCAAAATTAAAAATAATTTAGAAGAAACAAAATTAAAAAACAGTATTTTAAACCCTGTTGAACTGTTTCAATCAGAATGTTTGTTTATTTATTTAACGCCCCTTTATGCTGCTGTGGCTAATCAGACGATGCTGCAGTGGAAGTCCTAAATTTTGCCTATCCAAGTTTTATTAGGATAGGGATCTTTAACGAGTACCTGACATCGCACAGGCTCGGGACCACCTTTTAACGTCCCCTCCGAAGGACGGCATAACTAAGGATTTTTTACTCCCATTAAAAAACCCTAGGGCTACCTGCGGGTTTTAACCCGGGACCTTTGGCATAGGAAGCTGTTATGCTAACCACCCTGCTACAGGTAACCCCGCCTTCATGATATTAAATTCCAATAACTTTCTCCTCGTTATGAGGAGTTTAATCAAAATTGGAAGAGCCGTTTTTGAGAAAATTGTATAAAATGCATGATATAAAGTGGCTCTTCTATTTGGACGTTTTTGATGGAAAACTTGCTCTAACATCTCGGGCATAGACGGTCTTAAAATATAAAATTTCAATTTTATACAACTTTTCGTTTTCGCACTTTTCGGGACTCAGAGGTCCCTAGAACGTGCATTTCCGTTAAAAGCTGGAATACGACTATTTTCACGATCGCAATATTTCATAAATATTTAAATGAAAGTAAAATTAACTCTAAAGATGTCTTTTTTAATTTATAAATTATAGGAAATCTATTCTGACACATATAAGTACAAAAAAAAAAAAAAAAAAATCTTCAAGAAGGGAGTAATTCTTTCCCGAGAAGAGATTAAAAGAGTTGTTAACACATAGCAATCCGCAGCTGGCTGGTAATTGCAGTAAATCCTGCTATTATCCTTAAATAGGTGATAATGTCCTTTATCCACAGGACTATTTCTTCATCTTCTTATCCTTTCTTACAATTACTATCCTTAATGTAAAAACGTATACTTAGCAGTGTAATTATAGTTTTAACGACCCCTTGTTGGTGGGTATAGTTTTGTATTGTTCGTGATCTGCGTTCTTGATTTCTCTCCGTGCTTTTTCCCCAGACGTATCTTAATTTCCATTATCTGTGGAATGAAATTAATTCGGCTTTTCTAGTTTCGTTTCCTTTATCTGAGATGTTGCTCAGTCTTGGGTATTCGCGTTTTTTCTACGAGTTACAACTCTCTGCAGAAGCTTTGGAGAGTCATGAATACTATAAAGTATTCGTTGTACTGAATTTTCAAGCTTAATAAGGTGTAAATTAAGTTTGTTCGTTTTTTTTTTTTTTTTTTTTTTTATTAGCTCTGATTTTTAAACATCGATTATTCGCTATTCAAATCAAAATTTAAAAATCTGTAGTCCTCTCTCACCTAAACGTTGGTGTACAAGTAAAAATTATAAAAATAAAAGATAAAAAACACAAATAAGATACTAGGGATCCGCACACAAGACTGAAACGACAAGAAACTGCCCAACGCTTTCGCTTACTTCAACACTTACTGGACAGACACTCTAACCTTCCACTTAACTACAAAAGGCTCATATATATTACCATCATAAGGCCTATCTGCACGTACGGAGTTGAACTTTAGGGCTCTACTAAACCATCAAATTCTTCCCGTATTCAATCCCTACAATCCAAAATCCTTCGAAAAATCCTCAAATGCTCCTTACTTTGTCACCAACAAACTCATCCATAAAGACCTTAATGTCCCATATGTTGCTGATTTGGCTCGTACGAGGTATCATTCCTTCCATGACAAACTCCACTCCCACATTAACCCACTAGTTTTAATCCTTGCTTCCTCTACCATTCCTGACAATCCTCCGAGGCGTCTGAAAAGAAGATGGCCTCGAGACCTTCTAGTGTACATTACCTAGTAGAGTGTTGCCAATGGGCATATTCTCTTCATACCTTTTCATGTATATTATATATATTATGAGCCAATTTACTTGATGTATTTACTAATACAGTTGTAAATTTCAATAAATTAATTAATAAAAAAAAAAAAAAAAAAAGATACTAGGGTAAAAGGTTGTAAAAGGGTAAAAATTAATATGCATATTGACAATGCTTGAAAAAAATTACTTATATTTTCCACCAAACGAAAATCCTACCTTCACTTAGGTGTTTAAAGTATAGCACATTAAGTAATAGAAAGCTTAAGAAATTTTTGTATGGAAAAATAACCTATTTTTGTCACATTTCATTAACTTTGATGGTGTTTACTATCATGACAGAAGCGATATCTGATAGCTACTATCGTGTGAACTAAGCTTACATTTAATTTACTATTTTATTTGTCATAAAAAATAAACAATTATCTGCTTTTCTCAATCAGAGGCATATTATAATCTTCCATATCTATTACTAGTACATTTTTTAATCCTATTAATAATAATCCATGATTATTTATTTCAACTAAATAAATTTTTTAATAGGTATTGTACTTTTGAGAAACTCATTTTAAAAATGTATCAGACCCTGATAAGATACTATTCCAACGATAAACGTGGTGAATCTACATGATATTAAAATAAATTTACGTATGAATTGACATAAAAAATTAATCAATATTGTTGGATCTGTTTTTTTCAGAAAAGGTAATAAGTATACTTCCTTTTGCTTTTCAGTGCGTCAATTTTTGTAAAAACGTCACCTAAATATACAAGTCATGTAAATTTCTTAAATATGAAACATAAATTCCGTATAACTTTTTCCTTTTGAACTAGATTTATTACAAACACCCTTTAATGTTAGATGTAAAACACTATATAAAAAATAAATAAAAAAGAAGTATTTCAGAGCTAGAAATCTTAAAAATTTTGCATTATAGCTTTTTCAGCCTATTTTAGTGACTGATAACTTTTCGTTTTTGTTCTATTCAAACCCATTTTGTTTTGGAAGACTTTTGGGAACTTACGAAACCCTAAAACAAGAGTTGCTGTAGAAATTCGGATTTAAAAATTTCAATATTGCAATACGCTACCTTACTGAATAGGATAGTTTCAAAACGTTGCATAGAATCAATTTATAGTTCTGAGATACTCAATTTCATTGTCTAGGCGTATATATGTGACAGCTCACACGATAGTAGCTATCGATATCACTACTGTCATGATAGTAAACACCATAAAGTTCACATTATGACAGCGATAACGAGGCTTTAGTATCATATCTCATGTGTTAAAACCGAAAATTAAGTATAATTATTAAAATTCTGTATCTGTTCTAGCTGCGGACATCTCTGTCATTTGCTCGTGGGTCGAACGAATTAATTTAAATATTTAATGAGACGTTTCGTTGTTAACTCTCGCGATACAACGGTCTTATCCCACGCAATTTCAACGATCTAATATAATACATTATCATACCATACCTTCAACAAGTCTCAGGGATCTACTTTTTATTATTAAAGTCCCTGTGTTATTATTATTATAACTTAGCTATATATGAAATAGGTAGAATGGGAAAGTATTGCGATCGTGAAAACATCAGAATTAAATTTTTAAAAGAATACAAACGTTTTATCTGGAAAAAACGTCTTCGTATGCGTGGTTAAGTTAAGCTCAAAAACAAAAAGTCGTTAGAAACTGAAATGACAAGAAAAGAATATTCAATTCATGAGATGTTACAGCTACTTTTTCATCAAAATCGACAAACCAGAAATGCTACTTTATACTGTGCATTTTACAATTTTCTCAAAAACGATTTTGATTAAACTCGCTATATCGATGTAAAATTAAATGGGCTTAGATTTCATGTAAGTTTAATTCTGATTGAAATATTCTGACAGGGCTTAAATCAAGCAAGACCTCATGTTTCAAAACATACCGTGCAAAAATTGAAAGAACTGGGCTACGAAGTTCTTCCGCACCCACCATATTCTCCCGACTTGTCTCCAACAGATTACCACCTGTTCAGGAATTTAGACAACTTCGTCAAAGGAAAACTTTTGGAAAGTGATGATCAAGTAAAAAGTGCGTTTTAAGATTGTGTTCCACTTCAAAGCTCAGAGTTTTTCAGTTAGGGGATAAAAAAAAGTTGGTTTCGCGTTGGAAAATGTGTAGAAAAAGAAGGTAAATACTTCGAATAAAATTATCTTGTTTTCATATCGTATTTTTAATAAAAATCCTTTACCTTGAAAACGGACATTTCATGTGACACAACCCAATATCATATACCGTTTAATAATAATAATGATAATAACAAAATAACTTTATTAACTTCCTTAAGAATAACAATGTTGTACAGTAAATATACACTTCAATATATACATGTCTCGCCGAAAAACCAATGAAATAAACTTTTATTTACAAATGTGTAAAAAAAATAAAAATAAAACCTATATATATATAAATAGATATATACAAAATATGGAATATAAACAAAAGAAAAAAAATCTGCTATAAAATAATAGAGCTGAACAATTTCCGAATAAATAAAATAAATGAATTAATCCATAGCTCTAGGATTCTGATTAAATAAAAAAATCCTTAGTTATGCCGTCCTTCGGAGGGAACGTTAAAAGATGGTCCCGAGCCTTTGCGATGTCAGGTACTCGTTAAAGATCCCTATCCTAATAAAACCTGGATAGGCAAAATTTAGGACTTTCATTGTAGCCTCGTCCGATTAGCCATAATAGCATAAAATGACGTTAAATAAATAAACAAACAACATTGTTAATGTTTTCATTAACATACCATATAATTTACTTATTTTGCATTTAAATATGAATTTTATTTTGATTTTAACAATTTATCAACTCGATTGAAACAAGACTGAAAATTGAAGGCTGTGTGTTGAGTTCCATGGAATTTTTAATATTTTTCAAATAGACAGTAAAGTGTTGCATCTACTTATTACATTATGCAACATGTTTCTAAAAAAAAATAAATAACCGACATAGTTTTCTTATCTATTTCCAAGGGAAACAACTTTTTTTTATTACCTTCATTAAAAAACCAATAAACAACTCAATTAGGTAGACCATTAAGAAAGATAATTTCGTAAATATTTTCGCATTAGAACGCTTTTTTATTGGTTTTTCGATCGAAAGTTTATCTCTACGAAATTACAGCCTGACGTAAGGCTGTTTTAAACTAATCTCGAAAATTCAATTTCGTTCATTTATCGCTCTAGATCTTTATATCGAACTTTTTTTCTTCTAGTTTGTGCTCCCAAAATCGGAAGATTGATTTTGCTATGATGAGAGAAGTAGAGTTTCGTCATTATAAACCATTAATTTTTTATCTGGCCTATTTTGGTGTAATATATGACAGAATCTTGTAACAATATTTTTTCAGATAGAAATTTTGAAAGTACCGAAATAAAGCTTTTTTGATAAACATTTTAAAATGAGAGAAGTTTCCGAAAATTATAATTTTTTTTTCTTTTAAGTCATATAATACAATTATATGTTCTACAACATTCTACTATATGTACACATACACATATCTGTTTTTCTTTAGTCACATTTTTAATTTGAAAAAAAAATGTTTCTTAAGTAATAAATAAATATATTAAGTTAGTTAATAATGAAATACCTGTAATTTTCGCACCAGTTTTATTAGTTTTTGCCTTATTTAACACCTGGAGTTTTTACATTTTTATTATTCAATTAATTTTAAAAAAAACATAGTTATTGAATTGAAACATTTTTGTAATCAATCAACACCAAAGTATTTTTGTGCTCAATTTACAAAAAATCAGTAAAAGTAATTTTTGAGAAAACTGCAGATGGCGCAAGTTGGACACATGTATTTTTTTATTTATTTGTTATTCGGGTTCTAAACGGTATCTTAAAACGCAAGACCACAACTTTTGAGAGAAGATAATTTTTTGTTGTTTTATATAAATATAAATATATATATATATATATGTCATGGTTACACACACCAATATAAGAACTAGGTCTTCAATGATATAAAACAGTTAGAGAATCCATAAAATAAATATTATTTTCCCCTATAAATCCCTCGGATACGAAGTAATCTTCTAAAATAATTATTATGGTAAATAATACAGTATAATGAGACAGTAAAATGCTTACAATAAAGGACATGTTTGATATAAAACGGAAATATAAGCGGTCGAGAGAGGACTGGTAGGGAGCCGCGTATTGTGTGTCAACCACAAACCGCATCAAGTGTACACATCAGGACCACACGCAGCCGTTTCTCTTTCTCTCTCCGGTATATTTTGCTTCGTTTGTATATATATATATATATATATATATACCTTTCCCGAATGATTTAGGATGTTTATTTCCAGCTTTAAAACGTAATTATCCATCAAGATCATGTTGAACTTAATTTTTTCATATGAATATATAAAGGTTGAATTCCCCGGCTTAGATAGTATTTAGAAAAATAAGAAAAACTTATTTCTGGGACTAAGTTCCCTAAGAATAACATGAAATTTAACATAGTAAAATATTCACATCTGATCAAGATACAAAATTATTGGGGGAAAAAAAAGCAAAAAATAAAGTAGATTTAACATAAGTAAAAAGAAAATAAATAAATAAAAATAATGATAAGAAATAAATACATTTGGTGACAATATAATTAACTAATATTTAACACTTCTGATAAAACTAAAAGAAAATGCACAAAAATAAAAACAAACAAAAAAGAACAACAAATGTACAGTTATTTCAACTTACTTAAAAACTTGTAAAAAACTAAAAGTATAGACTATCATCTAACAGTACAATTAATTATTGTCAGCTAGCGTCATTATGGGAAGTGAGAGGTTACTGAAAAAAAGGTATTTGAAAGTGGAGAGAGAGGTTGCTCGACGGATGTTTGTTGTCAGAGAATTCTAAAAACTGGTGGGGTGGGATAGAAAGGAAGTTCATAAATTTTAGTTCTGTGGGAAGGGATATAAAGGTCGGAATGTCGGGATCTAGTTTCTTGTGAATGGATTGATGGTTTGAACTGCAGAAGATCGTATATACAGGGAGGGTGCTGGGAGTTGATGGTTTGGTAAAGGAGTACTCCGAGGAAATATTGTCTACGGGCTTGAGGAAAAAGCCACTTAATTCATCGTAAAGATGGGACACGTGAGACCACTCGAGGTGCCAAAGACAATTTTAAAAAACAGTTCATGAATACTTTGTTCATTTCTCTAGCATAGTCGAGAGGCCACGTATACATAATCCATATTAGTGCTCAGATTTATTTATTTATTATTATAAGATATGTATTTTGCTCCATTTTCTTATATACTAACGTACTTAATTTTTTTCCAGGTACCTGACGGAGAGACGAAGACAAGCCCTCGCTTCTGAACTCGGCCTCAACGAGGCTCAGATCAAGATCTGGTTCCAGAACAAGAGGGCCAAGATCAAGAAGGCCTCCGGGAACAGGAATCCTTTGGCCCTCCAACTAATGGCCCAGGGACTGTACAACCACTCCACCGTACCGATGTCCGACGAAGAGTGTGATGAGAACACGGCATCCAATGGACGCTAGGAGATCGGTGGATGTAGGTTATGAAGTCATCAGGTGTCGAAGGCGTCCTCAGATAGTTTCAGGCCATCATATAGTAGTGTACAAAAGATTATGAAAGTCCATAATATCAACATGTTATAATAAATTCAAACAAATTAAAACTCACATAAAAATATAATTTTAAAAAACAAACAGTAATAATTAAGGATTTTTCGACTCAATCAAATAGCTATATTTTTTAATGCCATTCTCTCATATTATTTATTAAATATTTAAAAATATTATATACATATTAACAATTTTAAAATTGTTAAAAGCTAACTAATATTGTCTTTATTTTATTTTCAAATAGTTATTATCAACATTAGAACATTACAAGACACTTCACTTCATATTATCTCTCAAATAACACATAATTTTGAGCCAGTCTCTAAATTTCTATAAGCTCTTTCATATTTTTGTTTAAGAAAATTTCAATTTATTTATTTATTACAGTTTATGTATCGTATTTATATATTTTTTGTTTGGAAAGTCCAAAATATTACTGTTTGTATTTTAAACATTTTAATTAATAATTATAAATAATTAAGTCATTAATTTATTATTAATTAACTATTATTGAATTTACATTTTCTAAGTTATGAACTGTCATTCAGTAAAATGTGTTTTTAAACTGATTTTGACCAAAAATCATGACATTTTTATGACTGTTTTCCAAAATATACTGATTTTAACTGTTGTAACTATTGAATTTTTTTAAATTTATATGTAAACGACTCTATGCTAAAAAGGGTTATGTTATATTTTCATAATTTGCCAAATATTTGTTTCTATCAATTATTTTTAAAACCAATCAGCATTGTTTGTGTTTTAGATTGTAACAAAAATATTTTTATTATAATAATCAGTTACTTGATCCAATATTGTAAGTTCCTTATATAGGACAAAAATATTTAATATCACCGATTTTGGACTAGACAGTACAAAACCCTTTTTAGTATAAGGTAAAGCAAATCATTGTATGTATTACTAAAAACCAATCTCCTGTAGTGAAGAGAAAATGTTAAATTGAATTGTGCAGAAAAAAAATGTGAAATTGTACCTAATTTTTAATTTACCTATAATTGTACTCTTTCAAAAATATGATTGTATAAGAACGAAAATTTAAATTGTCATGAAAATAAAATATAAGTTTATTTTTGTGCTGGCCAAACTATCTGAGGACTTTCGATGAAATGAAGTGGAAATTCAGAATTATTTCGAGATCTCATAAGATTCCTCCAGCACCAGGAATCAGCAATACTCAAACATGTATTTTTTATAAATTAGTATACATATGTATATGCATATATATACATACATATTGCATGTATGCATATATGTATGTATTAGGAATATGAAAATATTCGATTGTCTATATTTTTTTTTTCTCTGTGAAATGTTTAGTGTACAAATAATCGTGTGTATTTATGAATATGTTAAGTTGTATTATACATATTGTAGCATGCTACGTTTCCCGGTGAATCGTCCAATATCTTATAGAGGAATTAGAATTTTTTTAGAAAGTAGATATATTTTTTTTTATCTGTTCATATTCACAAAGATAAGCCTCTATTTATCGAATGTGTTAAAAAAAAACAAAAAAACGTTAATCGATAAATAATAAATATAGGCTTTTTGTGGCTGAAGATAGTAAGCGTGTTCAATAGATTATTGTATAAATATAATTCAGAAAGCTTGAGAACTGTGAGTTAAGCTTATAGTAAAAACGTTTACATTAAAAATAAAAAATAATAAAAAAATACAAAAACAGGAAACTTAGCAGGTTTAATGTGAATAACAAATGTACATAACTGTAAACATATATTTAAGTGACTTTTAGAAAACAAAAATCTCCAAAAAAATATTATAAATTTAAAAAAAAACTACCTTTAAGTTCAGTAAATCATAATTTATAAGTTCGACAGAAGGTATGGGAAAAAAAAATTGATTGTACATAACATATTGAGTACCGATATGGTACTGAGGCTAGTCAGTTTGTACATATTAAAAATTATTGTAAATATTATGGTACAATATAATTAATTATTTGTTGATTTTATTTCCTTGACTGATGCTGTTGATGCCATACTTGCAGAAAAAAAATTATATATAAATATGATTGCTTCAGTTAATTTTTTTACATATAGACTTATTTAAATTATATATATATGAAAATAAATATATATATGTATGGTTGAAATACATTTTGTTTTTATTTTTTTCACCCCTTATATACATACTTTTATAAAAATGTTTTAAAATTATGTTCAAGGATCCATAACATTTATGCCTTATGTTTACATAAAGTACATGTTTACAAATTATTGGGTTGTTTCACATGAAATGTCCGTTTTTATAGTTTCTGAAATACATAAAGGATTTTGAAGGTCTCTGTTGTTTTCTTCCGAATGTTTACATATTTAAAGTAAACAGTTAATAATCCTCTACATTTTTATTATAAACATTAGCTTCCCAATCAATTACCCACTTTTTAGTATACCTCCAAATATGAACATGGAAACACGCGATTTTCGAGTAATACTCGGCCATTCAGCAGCTGAGGTCGCTAGAAATATTTGTAAGGCGTCTGGAGAAGAGTGTTAATGAACGGACCCTTCGCCGTTGGCTTGCTAAGTTTTCAGCTTGGGATACCGACTTGGAAAACTTGCACCGAGGAAGACCTCCGTCCGTAATAGACAACTATGTCCTCAAACATACAGTAGAAGGAAACCCCTATCAAACAGTTAAAGGACTCTCAGCACAACTAAATGCAAGTGCATCTTCCGTTTCCAGACATTTAAAGTGTATTGGGAAAGTAAAAAAGCTCGATACATGGGTACCTCATGATCTCACTGAGTGGCAGCAAGACCCCATGTTTCAAACATACCGTGTAAAAATTGAAAGAACTGGGCTACGAAGTTCTTCCGCACCCACCATATTCTCCCGACTTGTCTCCAACAGATTACCATCTGTTCAGGAATTTAGACAACTTCGTCAAAGGAAAACTTTTTGAAAATGATGATCAAGTGAAAAGTGAGTTTTCAGCTATTTTTTTTCACTTCAAAGCTCGGAATTGTTCAGTACGGGGATAAAAAAGTTGGTGTCACGTTGGGAAAAATGTGTAGAAAAAGAAGGTAAATACTTCGAATAAAATTATCTTGTTTTCATATCGTATTTTTAATAAATATCTTTACCTTGAAAACGGACATTTCATGTGACAACCCAATAAAATGTAAGAATTTAATAAATTTTAGAAAATTTTAATATTTCTATGAGAGTTCACAAATTGCTTAAAAGGCAAAATAACTAAGTCATAACATTATAAATTAAATATAATATAAAAATAAAAAAATATATTTTTCTACTATTTTTTTTCCAATACTAAAGAAAATTAGTATGAACTAGAAACAATAAAAGTCAAATTATAGACAAAAAATGCAAAACTAAACCAGAAAAAATCTGGTGAGCTCAACACACGACTTTCACACACGTTCGTTATTTATATCAATTTCTGGACTTTTAAACAAATTTAGAAAAATAAATTGTTAAAGAATTATTTACATTGGATTTTGATAAAAAAAAAAAAAAAAAAAAAAGGTAAATATATAAGTTGAACGAATTCGACATCCAACTAAAGTAGAAAAGTGAATAAATATTTGTTTAATGCAATGTTTTGCTTTTGAACATAAGAGCAGTAATATACATGTATGATATACCGTTGGAAAGCTAAAGATTTTAGAAAAATATTATCTTATACTTAACCTTTTAAAAGTTAATAGAGTGATGAAAAGAAGATAAAACTAACTGATTATTTTAGATAATAATATAATAGAGTTTTTAATAAAACACATGTTTCTATATAAAGTCAATTTAATTAATTTTTTAATTGTTTCACTCATTTTATCTCTGTTTTTGAATATTCTTTAATCGATTTAAAACAAGCAGGTAAGTGTAAGTCGTGTGTTGCCCGCACCAGAATTTTTATTTAAATACCGCTCTTACACAAATTCTGAATATTAGTGAAAACAACCGCTCTCTCGACAGATTTCGAAGACAGTTTACATTGACTAAATTAGCAGATAGCCGGAGGTACCTGACAGTTACCTGCTGAGTACAGCGTCATGGTAATACAGCAAGTATAGTCCTGTCCTTTGTGAGCGAACGTGTCTCCGGACCTCCACGCCTTTTACCTCACAATAGAATTGTCAGTACACTGTCGTTTTCAGTCTTTGTGTTCTCTCGGTACCATATAGTGTAAAGTTGTTAGGACAGTTCTCTTAAAATAAAAACAAATGTAATATATATATATATATATATATATATATATATATATATATATATATATATATATATATATATATAGTCCAGTTTATTCGGGAAGGATTTTGGAAATGATCAAAGGATGTCCATCAAAGGAGTTATACAAACACACTGAGGCAATAACGGATGCTTTTAGAAAAAGAAGAATGAGATTTTATGGACATTTTTGTAGGATAGAAAAAGATAGTCTCACAAGAAAAATCTTAAGTAAAATAAAAAAAAAAAAAAAGTAAAATAAAATCAAAATGGATCAATGAAACGGAAGAGGATCTTAAAGAAGTGGGATTTACAAAGGATGGCATCAACAATAGAGAACGTTTTAGGAAAATCATTAAAGATCACACACTAGTAGAATCTTCACTGAAAGAACTAAATATAAATGATCGTAAGAATGCAAACAACGTATGAAAAGAATTTGGGATGAACGAAGAAAGAAGAAGAAAACATCATAAAGTGTCAAGTTCAACTGCTCTCTTAAAAGGGAATAAACGGAATATATATATATATATATATATATATATATATATATATATATATATATATATATATAATATATATTTATATATATACAAAAATCTTGTGGTCGTACTCCGAAACAGCTCGTTAAGTCGGTCTTAAATATTTCCTTATTTTCTATTTCTCCTGGGTGATTACTTAAGCGAAAATCAAGATCCAGAAACTAAAATCGAATTGTTTATCTTAATGTAAAATCTTATTTATTTTTATCACGTTAGAAGTCTCAGTAATTATTAGATTTAATCAAATTATTACCCTTCGTCGTAAGCCAATGACATCCTGCCCTACAGTGTCCTATAATAATATATTCCGCTTGTCCCGGTTGAACAGATTCGCTATCTAGGACTCCTGACAAACGTCTAACATGGAATCCGCACACAAGACTGAAACGACAAGAAACTGCCCGTCGCTTTCGCTTACTTCAACACTTACTGAACAGACGCTCTAACCTTCCACTTATCTATAAAAGGCTCATCTATATCACCATCATAAGGCCTATCTGGTCTTACGGAGTTGATCAAATTCTTTCCGTACCCAATCCTTACAATCCAAAATCCTTCGAAAAATCCTCAATGCTCCTTACTTGTCACGAATAAACTGATACATAAAGACCTTAATATCCCATATGTCGCTGATTTGGCCAGTACCAGGTATCAATCCTTCCAGGAAAAACTCCACTACCAATCTAATCCACTAGTTTCAATCCTTGCTTCCTTTCAATTCCTGGCAATCCTCCGAGGCGTCTGAAAAGAAGATATCGAGACTTTTTACTGTTAGATTACCCAGTGGAGTGGTGCCAATGGGCATTTTCTCTTCATGTTTTTTTTATGTATTTCTGTTAGTTAATTTACTTGTGAATTTCAATAACTTATAATTAAAAAAAAATCAAATTATTTCTTGGTGTTTACGATTGTCATAAAACTTTCTTAGACCTAATTTGAAAATTTGTTTATAAATACAAATATAAGATACTTATATTTTATTTAGGTATTAATAGAGGTTAATAATGATTTATTGATCTAAACCATAGGTCGCCTCAAACTTTTGACTGGGAGTGTATATACCTCTAAATTTTATATAACAAAGAAAATAATCTGGCGCGGGCAACGCACAACTTTCACTTACCTCCGTTTTTAAAATCGATTAAAGAATTTTCAAGTACAGTAAGAGATAAAAATGATTGAAACCATTAAAGAATTAATTAAATGAATTTTCTATAGAAACATGTGTTTTATTAAAACATCTATTATATTATCATCTAAAATAATCAGTTAGTTTTATCTGCTTTTCATCACTCTCTATTAACTCTTAAAAGCTTGTGTATAAGATTATATGTTTTCTAAAATCTTTAGCTTTCAAACGGTATATTATACATGCATATTATTTTTCTTATGTTCAAAAAACAAAAAAATTGCATTAACAAAATATGTTTTCAGTTATCTCCTTCAGTTGTTTTTCAAATTCGCACAACTTACATATTTAGCTGTTATTTATGAATGCTAACAAGATAACACATGTATTTTTATAGAATCAACAAAATTAAAGGTACTTTAAAGGGAAAAAATATTAAAATATCGGCATTTAAGCTCTGTCAGATTATTTTAATCAGAATGAAACCTACATGATGTTGAAGCCTATTAAATTTTACATTGATATAGCGAAATTAATCAAAATAGTCGGAATCATTTTTGAGAAAATTGAAAAAAAGTACAAAATTCATGGTATAAAATGGCTCTTCTGGTAAGCTCATTTTGATAAAAAAGGTTTTGTAGTGTCTCAAGCATATATTTGTCTTAAATATGAAATTTCAGTTTCCTAGGACTTTTTGTTTCAGTGGACCCTAAAACGTGTATTTCCGTTGAAAACTGGAATTCGAAAATGTTCACGATCGTAATACTTTCACTTACTATGTATAGTAAAAATAAGAAATACCCACTACTTTTGAAGAAAGAACACTTAATAAAGTCATCTATATTGACTATTTTTGTCACATTTATCTTAAATAGTTCTGTTTTGATAAGGATCATGCGATATATGTATATGTTGACTAAGCACATTACCAGAAAACGAAGTATACAACACACTTTCACTTTGTTTTCAAAACTTTCAAAACGTTTTTGTGTTCGGAATTGATTCGTTCAAATCCCTTAACCACCATTTGTGTCAAAACTCCAACTCCAGAGTCATTGTCTTTTTCGGAGCCCTCGAACTGCACCCTTCAAACATTGAGGTTCCCATAGCCCCGGAACCACGGCGATTGTACAGGTACGGAGTTCCAACTGATTTATGGCGGAGTCGAATCGGACCCGAACCAGCGGGGGTCTCGCCAGGGAGGTCCGCCTGTCACCGCACCTGGCGCTAATATACACATCGCCACTATATTCCATTTGTCATCCTCCCATTGTCGTCTCGGCCAGCGGTTATCCGCAATATCGATAGGGGAGGGAAAAGAAAAAGGTCGTAGGTGCAGTGACAGCTGGTGACGCCTGGCCAATCAAACTGTCAACTCTATCGTTAATCCCTGGATCTCATCACGCATGGAAGAACCCCCATCCTATAATTCCAGCCCTATCTTCCCGACTGTCCATCAACTCCTTCAGGTGTTGAGAGTCTTAGGGCGTTCCCGGCTTGGCTAAGCATGAACCGATCATAAGCCACGAGAACTACCATAACGACTTGATTGATCACCCCAACAACTTACCTCTATGGAATTGCTCACAGGAATGCCAACTTTTACATTCAACCCTGAGCCTGTCGCCTTAGGACAATACGAGCAGGTGTTAGTTGTTTACAGTTGGACAAACTGTAATCAAAAACATAATTGAACAGTGTTCTCGAACGAGTTAAAGTAAGTAGATGGATTTTTTTTTTGTGGGGGTTGTGAGTTAACTTCGACTTCCTCATTCGTATTGGTGGTGGTAGTTCTCCCCCCCTCTCTCTCTCTCTCTCTCTCTCTCTATATATATATATATATATATATATATATATATATATATATAGCCGGTGGCTGAGTGGCTAGCGCGCTAGTCTCCCACGCCAGAGTTGTGAGTTCGAGCCCCAGTCCCAGTGGGACTTTTATAAGAATATAATTAAATGGGGACTTAAATTCTCCCAGGAGTCTATACCACGCGGCCAAGGGCCTACACGGCCTGTCGCGCCACAAAAAAATAAAATAAAAAAATATATATAATGAGATTGCGGTTTTAATCTCCGCTAACTCCTTCTAAAGCACTGGACGGATTTCGATTTTTACTATAATTTAGGACATTCCTTCATGAAGATCTGTAAGTGAAAAAGATTGTAATTTAGCTTTTCTTTTAATAGGAAAAATAAATTTCTGTTACCAAGTATCTAAATTAAATTATTGATAAGTAATACGTTTATTCCCCACTCCTCACTTTATATTACCTTTTTCAACTTTTATCAGATAATATTTTTTTCTAAATTTTTTCTCTTTCCAATGGTATATTATGCGTCTATATTACTGTTCTAATTATCAAAAAATCAAAAATTGTATTTAAAAAAATAGTTTTGCTCTTTTATCCTTTTGTTGGTCATCAAATCCGTTCTTTCTCAATTTCATTAAGATGATATGGTCAATCTTTTACAATGTACAAAATTAAAGGTAACATAGAAGAAGAAAATTTAAAGTATTCGGATTTAAGCCCTGTCAAACTATTTCAATCAGAATCAAACCTACATGATATTAAAGCCCATTAAATTATACATCGATATAGCGAGTTTAATCAAAATCTCTTGAGCCTTTTTTTTTTTTTTAGAAAATCGTTAAAAGGTGCGAAACTCATAGTATAAAATAGCACTTCTGGTTTGCCAATTTTAATGAAAAATTTGCTGTATAATCTCGGGCGTATTAAATATGAAATTTCAGTTTCGAACGACTTTTCGTTTTCGTGCAACACTCATCATCATGCAAACACACACACACACACCTTTTCACGTGACTAGGTTGGGTTAGGGTATTGGAGTAGGTGCTCAACCTCTTGGTTATTAGCACCGAATAAATTTGTAGTAACATTTGTTTTACTTCTTTTCTTCTATTTATTTTTTTATTTATTTTTTTTTTATTGTTTATTTATTTTTTTTTTTTATTATTCTTTTGTTGACACATTATAAATTAGTAAATTTATTCCAATTTTTTCTTTATTTATTTATTATTTTTATATACATTTTTTTATTACTACTATTATTTTTTTTTGTTTTCTTTCTTTTCTTTTTTTTTTCTTATAGTTCCGGGAGCAGAGAACATTCTTTGACGAACCTAATCAGTGAACTAACTGTTTCACTAGAGTCCTTCAAGCTCTCACTCAACAATTTAGCCAGGTTAAGTTTATCCATTTGTACATGAAATTTGGGGCAGTTCTCAATTATGTGTTTTATTGAGAGAGGCACTCTACACAAGTCACACATTGGTACGGGCTGCCTGAGGATGAGATGGAGATGTGTGAGTCTGCTATGTCCGATGCCAAGTCTCGCCAAAGCCGTTTCCTCGCGGCGATTACTTCGCAATGATGTATTCCATGGATCAGGCGATTGCTTGATATTTCTTAATTTATTGGTGTTGTCAATTTCCGACCACATCTGTTCCCATGCCTGATATATTTTTACCTTAAGGTAATTTTTTACGTCTTCCTTGATGTAAGTTGGGTGGATTTGGACGTTTGACAATGCAGCTTCTTTCGCAGCCCGATCCGCTTCCTCATTGCCATCAATGCCTACGTGGGATGGAATCCACAAGAACACAAGTTCTTTTTTCAGTATTTTTAAATCTCCCACATATTTTCTGATCTTATTAATTAGTGGGTTATCAATGCAAATATTATGAAGGCTCTTAAGGGCGGATAGGGAATCGGTGCATATAACGAACTTTGACTCATCACGTGACCTAATGAATTCAAGTGCATTTAATATTGCTACAAGTTCCGCAGTATATACGCTACTTAGGTTAGGCAGTTTGAATTTAAGGATACTTACGGGTGTAACAATAGACAGCCCAACTTGATCAACGATTGACGTGACTAGGTTATTTGAACTCGGGAAAATTTAAAAATTTTAACGATCGCAATACTTTCCCTTACTATATATTTTATAAACAGTTTAGTGAAAGTAAAAACTTCTTCTCTTTCACAATCACATTTCTGCTGCTGATTTGCCCTAATCCACGATTTCCTTGTACTTATTTTTTGATTTTGACAATACTGAAATTTGTTCAATTTGGTATTTTACTAAAAATTCAAGTATAGTGTGTGTCTGAGACAAAATCGGATAGCTTTTGAAGACGATATTTGTTATACCTTTTATTTCAATTTTCTCCCAAAAAATTTAACATAATTAATTAATTTTAATATTATTTATATGTAATTGATTCAATATTTATCAGATCATATTGCTAGTTCTTGATTTTATAATTATTCTTTCTTTAAATTAATTTTATAAATTTATTATTAATGCGTTCATTGTCTATACTTTTTTACTTTCACTTACTTATATATAGTAAGGGGAAGTATTGCGATCGTGAAAATTTTCGAATTCCAGTTTTCAACGGAAATACACGTTTTAGGGTCTCCTGAATCCAAATAACCAAGTCCCGCAAAAAGGTCTGTGTGTGTGTGTGTGTGTGGTAACTCCCGGGCGGAAACGGTAAGTCCTATGAAACTGAAATTTCATATTTAAGACAACTATAACCTTTTTCTCAAAAACGGTTCCGACGATTTTGATTAAACTCGCTATATCTATGTAAAATTTAATGGGCTTAAATATCGTGTAGGTTTTATTTGGATAAAAATGGTCTGACAGGGCTTAAATGCCGATATTTTAAATTGTCTTCCCCTAAAGTACCTTTAATTTTGTAGATTCAATAATAATAACTAGATTATCTTGTTAACGCTGATGAAAAACAGGTAAATATATAAATTGAATAAATTCGATACCCAACTAAAGGAGAAAATAGAAAAAATATTTTTTTAATGCAATTTTTCTTTTTTGAACATAAGAGCAGTAATATACATGTATGATATACCGTTGGAAAGCTAAAGATTTTAGAAAAAAATATCATCTCATACACAAGCTTTTAGAAGTTAATAGAGAGTGATGAAAAGAAGATAAAACTAACTGATTATTTTAGATAATAATATAATAGATTTTTTAATAAAACACATGTTTCTATATAAATTCAATTTGATTAATTCCTTAATAGTTTCACGTATTTTTATCTCTAACTGTATTTGAAAATTCTTTCATTGATTTTAAAAATGGAGGTAAGTGAAAGTCGTGTGTTGCCCGCACCAGATTTTATTTTACTTTTTTTAAATAGCTCATGAAAAAGTTGGTCATATTAGTATTTTTTTAACATAATGAATTAATTTTTAATGTTATTTATATGTAATTGATTCACGATTTATCAGATCATATTGCTAGTTCTTGATTTTATAATTAGTTATCAAATAATTATTCTTTCTTTATATTAATTTTATAAATTTTTTATCATTTTCTATACTTTTTTTTTTTTTTAAACATCTTTATTTATATCAAAATTAAGATATTTTACAGTGCAAGTAGAAGTCACTATCCCACCAAGACGAGCCGGTGTGTGGGAAAGGAGTTCACCTGCGGCAATTCAATAAAAGTACAGTAACACAATACACGGTAAGATACAATACAATACTTAAATATTATTAGAAAATATAACACAATTTTTTATATAGAAACAGTAACACACTACACAGTGAGAAACAATAGAATATTTAAGGAATATTTTTTTTTTTTATCTCCAAATGTTTTCATTCACACCCGTCAATCATTTATTGACAATCAGCGAATGTGATGATGAAGGAATGATATTTGGCGTGGTAGGCATGATGGAGAGAAGATGTCCAGCGGCACCTCTTCCTGGCGTGCTTCCTATTACGGATTTAGCTTAGAAGGTCCCTCATCCAACTTCTTTTTAGTCTTCTGCGAGTATTGTCCGGCATGTTACTAGTGGCCATGCTTCGTATTAGATTGTTAGGATGTCCGTGTAAGTTGTTGTGAAAACGTTTGTAGAGGGTCCGAATCTGTTCGTTGACTGTTGGCATGTGAAGGTCTGTGTGTAAAGTAGTGTTGCCAACGTACCATGGTGAGTTTGTGATAGAACTGAAAAATTTGAATTTTGCGTATGTGTGTCTTTTGGCAGTCCCGTATATCTGTGAGGCGTAAGTCCAAATGGGCTTCAGTAGGTAAGTGTAAGTGTTTAGTTTATTTTTAATTTTGAACGTCTTGAGAGTAGTGAGTATAAATGTTTTAGTCTTTTGTTTAGCGTTTTCTGTTTGTTCTTGATGTGTGTGCCTCATGTCATTCTTCTGTCAAGCCTAGATATTTTATTGTGTCTGTCTGCGGAATTTTCATGTTGTCAAGATATACTGGTGGGCAGGTGCTGCAATTATAAAAAACAGTAACACAGTACACAGTACAAAGCAGTAATTGACTAAGCTACAAAGCTATAAGTAATACATATACATATATACAAGATATAAAATTTAAGCTATGCAAATACAAAATTGAATTATATAATACTTAATCAATACAAAAAACAATTATAAGAAACAGTACACAGTAATAAACAGTAATTGATTGATTAAATACAAGATTAAATTACATAATAAGCAATTATAAAGAAACATAACATAGTTCACAGTAAGAAACAGTAATTGACAAAATCAAAAGGCAATAAAGAATAAATATACTTTTATACAGGATAAATATCAGAATGAGAGACGCAGGCTGGCATTGACGACATGTCTATAGCGATGAGTAATTTGGATTCTATAATTCAGCAGTTTTTTCTTCACTGAGGGATTTCGCCCATATTTTAACATTGTAGTAATAATTTGAATACTTTGGAGGATTTTTGTGGGGAAGCTGAAAATTTTGAGGAATATTATTTTAAACAGTAGCGATGGAATAACAAGTATGGTGTGTCGTCCAGGTATGTTTTGCTCATTCCGTCTTAAATACAGCTTCTTCATAATTTAGACCATGCTTAATTTTTTTGCAGACATTACATTAAGGTCCGAGAATATATTAATTGATGGGGGTCTTTAAACCATACCCAAAATGACCTTAATAATCTTATTCTACACAATCTCAAACTTGTACTGACACAGACATATTTTAGTTTGAAAGCGTGAAATTACTAAAACCTCAGTTTAAGTCAAGGAATGCTGTCGAATCTAAAACCTCATTACAGTCCAATTTAAAGCTTGACAAATGACATTCCTAAACAGATATAAAACGAACAATCACAAGAAACAATTAGACGTTTCATAATTTAATCGAGAATTCTTCATCAATTAGCGACGCTTGGTTTATCCAGGCAATTTCCGATACTTTATTGTTCAATTTACTTTGCTGTATTAACAATCACATATTTAGATGATCGATTTTTACTTTTACTTAATTATATATGAAGTATATATATATAGTAAGGGAAAGTATTGCGATCGTGAAAATTTTCTAAATCCAGTTTTCAACGGAAATACACGTTTTAGGGTCCCCTGAGTCCCGCAAAAAGGTATGTGTCCGACAATGTGTGTGGTATGTCAGAGCTTAAATGCAGATATTCTAAATGTTCTTCCTCTAAAGCAGCTTAATTTTGTACATTGGAAAAAAATAATCATTTAATCGTGTTAGTATTGATAAAAAAGGGTAAATATACAACTTAAACGAATTCAAATCCAACTCAGAGAGAAAGAGAAAAAAAAATTGTGTTTTTTTTTTAGATAATTATTATGTTTTTGAGCATAAGTGCTTTGATATACATGTATTATATACCGTTGGAAAGCTAAAGAATTCAGAAATATATTATCTAATGCAGAAAATGGTAAAATTTAGAGGAGAGAAATGAAAAGTAAAATGAAAATCAACTTATTTTTGGAGATAATAATATAATAGATTATTTAATAAAACACATGTTTCAATTAAACTGCACGGACACGAAAATATAATTATAGACGGCATGTCAACAGCTGAAAAGGGGTCACCCATACCGTAGTTGCTAGCATAACAGCTTTCTATGCCAAAGGTCGCGGGTTCAAACCTGCGGGTGGCCCTAGGATTTTTTAATGGGAGTAAAAAATACTTAGTTATGCCGTCCTTCGGAGGGAACGTTAAAAGGTGGTCCCGATCCTGTGCCATGTCAGGTACTCGTTAAAGATCCCTATCCTAATAAAACCTGGATAGGCAAAATTTAGAACTCCCACCGTAGCATCGTCCGATTAGCCATAGTAGCATAAAGTGACGTTAAACGAATAAACAAACAACAGCTGAAATGCCAGTCTGAAGAAGGCTGAAGAGAATCTGGATGAGAGACCTCCTCTGGTAAATTAAAGCCTTGGAAGTGGTGCTGCTGGGCAGTTTCCTTCCCCAGGTTAATGTTGTCTGCTGATTATTCATTTTTTGTCTATACTAGTATACATCGGGTCTAGAATTCATCCCCACTACCAACTCAATTCTAGAAGCTAATATAACGCTGGAAGAGATGCAGCTTTGTATTAATCTCTCTAAAAACAACAAAGCTCCTGGACCGGACCTTATAATTTATGAAAATTTGAAGAATCTCACCCCAGAGTGGGAACACTATATTTTGAATTTATTCAATTCTGTACTTGATCAAGAAAAATTACCTACCCAGTGGTCTAAATCCAAACTCTACTTACTTTTTAAAAAAGGTAATAGAAGCGATGTAGATAACTATAGAGGTATATCCCTACTGAACACGATTGCTAAATTATTTACCGCCATCATTGCGAGGAGAATAATGCTATGGGCGGACTCTCACAATCTAATACCCGAAGAGCAAGCAGGATTCAGGAAAGGAAGAGGCTGCATTGATCATATCTTCACTCTTTCAGCACTTATCGGAATAACGTTCAAAACAGAAGGAAGATACCTATACGCCACCTTCATCGACCTCAAAAGAGCCTTCGATTCAGTTAATCACGGACTCCTTTGGAGAAAGCTTATTACTCTAGGAATCGGGGGAAAAATTGTCAAAATTATTAAAATGTTGTATGATAATGCATCAACACAAATTTCTGTTAACGAACAACTTTCAGAAGATATCGATATCACCTTAGGACTTTTACAAGGCGAAAGTCTGAGCCCAACCTTGTTCTTGCTATTCATCTCCGACATAGTTCAATTCTTTCATGACAAAGGAGCGGCAGGTATAAGCATAGACACCTTACACGAGGTGACAATGCTCCTTCTAGCTGATGTTATCATCTTATTAAGTAACAGTTGGCATGGAGCACAGAAAAATATAAAAATACTACAGGAGTACTGCAGTAACAATTCTCTCATATTAAATGCGGAGAAATCCAAAACTCTTGTTTTTCATAAATCTCCAAGGCTTAAACAGCTCAAACCGTTATACTGGCATGATAAGAGATTGGAGTATACAAAAAGGTATACTTATTTGGGAGTTCCCTTCACATCATCGGGAAAATTTAAACAAGCATGTGGACACTTTACTCAGAAGTCATCAGTGGCATCTGCAAAAGTCATAGACATACTGAAAAAAGGCAAAAGTGATTCTTGGGAAACAAAAATAACTTTATTTAACTCAATGGTCTCATCAACTTTGCTTTATGCTTCTGAAGTATGGAGTCCCAATTATCTTGAGGCAATCGAAACGGTCCAACTTAAATTTTTAAAGCACTTATTTGGATGGCCTGGGAATACCCCAAATTATATAGTCCGTCTCGAAACAGGAAGAGAACCATTAGCCATGAAGGTGATAAAAAAGATGACAAATCTATGGACCAAGCTCGAGTTCATGCCAGAAGAACGACTTCCAAAACTTTGCTTCAATAGACTGACATTATTAGACAAGGATAATCCCGACATAAACTTCAATTGGGTGTCCCAATTTAGAGCAATAGCCGAGCTAAATGCCTTTGCAGAAGAGCTTTCTGTTCACCATACAAATGGACTTCTTCGATACAAAGACGACATACTGGAAAAAGCACATAACCATTATCTCTCAGCCGACATACAAAGGACCCTAAATTCGACTAACTATCCTTTATATAGATTAATATGCAATTACAATGCTCCCGACCCTGAAATGTACCTCAAATTTAAAGTACATATAAAGAAATTGAGATGTGTCAGCCAATTAAGAGTTGCAAATCCAGAACATATTAGAATATATGGGAAAAACTCAGATTTTTTGTTCAAGTCACAAGAAAGCTGTATATTATGCAATCGATTTATCTACAACAGCCTACATCACATTCTCCTTCACTGCCCGGCACACAATGAAAATAGACGACAATTTCTTCAAAACTTCATCTTAGAATCTTCTGACATCCAAAGTATCCATGCTATACTGAGTATCGATAGTGTAGATAAGTTACATAAAGTGTACTATTACATGATGGGAGTTCAAAAAGTGCTCAATTCTTTATCCTAGAACATTTTCTATTCAGTGTTTATTTTTATTTTATCTTCAAAGTGATATTTTGCTTATTTATTGTGTCTGTTATAGCACCAGTAACTGTTTATTCTTTAATATGTAATTTTTTTTTAAAGTCAAATTGTTTTAGTAAATTTTCACTATTATTTTATTTATTTTTAAATGATATGTATATAAAGCTCTAAAACCATAATATTGTAATTTATAGCCAAGCCTGGGGAAGCCCCAAAGACAAAATAAAATTTCTATTCTATTCTATTCTATTCTATATAGCGCTTTGTGGAAATTCCAATCGGACGACAAGTAACGGTGACATATCGTCCCATACGAGCGAGTGAGGTTCCATCTTGTGGGAAAGTCATCAAGGCTCGTTCAAAAAGTAGCGGTGCGGTTCAATTTGCTTGCCCTTAGCTGGGCCATGGGAACACTCGTAACCGATTGGTCAGAGCTCTATGATGTGTTCAAGCAGCGGTATGGTATAGTGGGTAGAACTGGGTTCTTGACCATATAAGATTTTTTTTTCTTTGTTCATCGCGGTTTACTGATTCTAAAATTCGTTGCATACTTTTTTTTTTATCTTCAAAAATAATTGACAATGAGAGGGTAAAAAATGTGTCAAAAAATTTTTTAAGTAAAACTATAACTATTAAATCATACATTAAAACTATACATTAAACCATTAGACTCTGCAAAAAATTAGGGGTCAACGATCTCCAGGAGTCATAAAAAATCGGAAAGTTTAGCCGCGAAAAACATATTTTATTTAATGTCTCTGGTTCTAATGAAGGTAGAAAATAAGTTTTCTGTCAACATTACCCTATTTAAAAGCGGAATAATTAAAAAATAAGTCATTCAAATATTTGTTTTATGCTAGGTATTAACCCTGAAAATATAAATAATCTCATTATAGGTGGAATAATAACGAGCCAGTCTTTTTCTAAATATTTTAATTTTGCCGACGTTTCGGCTCAAGCTTGTGAGCTATCATCAGGGCACTACTGAGTCATGTCCAAGCATAAACTGAGTTTATGCTTAACTTCAGTTTAACACTTTCCTTTCTACCTATGCTGATTACACGTTTGTGCTATCAGTAGATAATGATCCTGTTACAGCCTCCCACACTCTTCAATCCCACATCCGAGACCTTGAAGTATGGTGCCGGAATTGGAGGATTAAAATTAATTCTAACAAATCCCACCAAATAACCTTTACCCTTCGTCGTAAACCAATGACTTCCTGCCCTATAGTATCCTTTAATGACACTCCACTAGCCCCTGTTGAACAGATTCGATACCTAGGACTCCACCTTAACAAACTTCTAACTTGGAACCCCCATACAAGACAGAAACGACAAGAAACTGCCCGACGTTTTCGACTACTTCAACACTTACTGGAAAAATGTTCCAACCTTCCACTTAATTACAAAAGACTTATTTATATGACCATCATAAGACCGATATGGACTTACGGAATAGAGCTATGGGGCTCTACTAAACCATCGAATTCTACTCGTATCCAATCCTTACAATCCAAAATCATTCGTAAAATCCTTAACGCTCCTTACTTTGTCACGAATAAGCTCATCCATAAAGACCTTAATATCCCATGTTTCTGAATTAGCCCGAACCAGGTATCAATCATTCCATGAAAAACTCAATTTCCACTCTAATCCACTAGTTTCTATACTACATCCTCTTCAATTCCTAATAATCCTCCGAGGCGTCTGAAAAGAAGATGGCCTCGAGAACTTCTAGTTTAAAATACTTTTAGAGTGCTGCCACTGGGTAGAGTCTCTTCATGTATTTCATGTCAGTTTACTATGTCCATCACATTTACTTGTTGTATATAATAATACAGTTGTAAATATCAATAAATATGTTTAAAAAATAAAAAACTTCAGTTTATGCTTGGACATGCCCTGATGATGGCTCACAAGCTTGAGCCGAATCGTCGGCAAAATTAAAAATTTTTGAGTTCCGAGTTCCGCCGCCATTTCTCGTGTGGTTTTGGTTGGGTCTTCTTCCACTTTTGACCTCAGCTGGTCGTTGTCCAGAGCAAGATGACGGCCCCGACCTTCCTTGTCTTCGAGGTCGAAATCTCCTCTGCGAAACTTCTGGAACCAACGCTGCACCGTGCACTCATTAATAGCCCCCTGACCCCACACTTCATTAATATTACGAGCCGTTTGCGCAGCGCTGCGCCCTAATTTAAATTCGTAAAAATAAATTTGACGAAAATCGCACTTTGACATTTTCGATTCAAGACCTTTGAACACACTGAACAAAACGATTTTACTAAACAAATTCATGGTGAAAGAGAGGGTATTAGATAAGGTTTGTTTTGGTATAATAATGATCAATGTTAGGATTAGCTTTGTTTACACAATTGGAATTAAGACATTGCAATAGAGGAAACCTGCATTAATGTCGCATCAGCCCAATAATTTCGTTAAACCATAACTTTGAATATGGTTTCTTAAAAACTGGGTTCCTCACTTCTAAAAAGGAATCTGGACCTTATATTATGCACGAGATACTTTGGTGGATAATTGGTGAACCAGAAAAGGTTTATACCATGCATATTGCACCTTACGATTTTCTAAAATACGGCTCTAACATCATAATAGTGAATTTTTGTGCTAGTGAAAGTCGTGTATTATGCACACTACAGTTTTATTTTTTGTTTGTTGTATTCGCTATTTGGGTTCTACCTATCTTAAAACTTTTGAATAGGAATTATTTTGAGGGGAGGGAGAGCAATTTATTTTTTTTGGTCGATTACAAAGGATCATGATAATAATGAAATAATAATCCAAAAAGAGTATACAGAATTCGTTTTAGTTAATAATATATCGACAATGGTAATATGATTATCAATAATTTTCTCTCTAATTTCTATCTCGTTACCATACCCCATCGAAGGCCGCACGGGATCGCATGACCAAGCTTCACATCCTACATGAAATTGAACCGTATTACCCCCCTCCCAGCTCATTTTCTACAACAATGGGCCCTGATATAGAACAAATGATAAAATTGGCGTTGCGTAACCTGCTCGAAGGAGATTGCAGAACACAATGGCGACTATTGGTTGTCATCGCCGCGGACATGTTCATCTCATCCACCGCCATTATCCACTTTAATGGTACTTTTTCCCTCCGTTACGTGTACAAATGGTCGCTACCACTCATTGTACCTTCAAGGCTCACCGTTCCATGACTGCCTCTTGTTCTCTTTCGTCGCTCGGCTGCGACATTTCCTGTCGTGAGGGGGAGCTGTCATTAGAGCATGTTTGACATGAAAAGATTATATTTTTATTGTTATATATATTTAGTATGATTCATGAATACTTATATGTTATTTCCTTTTTTATTATCTTTCTACATGGAAAATATTGACATTAAGTTAAAAAGATCTGGGAAACTGAAAAAATGCCCGAAGAATGGAAAGAATCAATACTTATTCCGATTCCCAAAAAAGGACCGAGGTCGGATTGTAACAACTATCGTGGGATCTCTCTTCTCCCAGTATGCTATAAAATATTCTCGTCAATTCTAACTAGTCGAATCACGGAATACGCTGAGGAAATTATCGGAGATTACCAATGTGGTTTTAGGCGGAATCGCTCGACTATTGACCAAATATTTTCCTTACGTCAAATATTAGAAAAAAAATTGGAATACAACGGTGTAGTCCATCAACTTTATATCGATTTTAAAAAGGCTTATGATTCAATAGACCGTCAGAAGCTATATAACATCATGATTGAACAGGGAATACCTAGAAATTTAGTAAACCTAGTAAAGATGTGTTTGTCGGAAACATTCCATAAAGTTAGAATCGGTCATAATTACTCCGAGAGATTTGAGGTGCGATCGTTATTTAATATAGCTTTAGAATATGTCATAGAAAAGGTGATGTGTACCGAGAAAGGCTTAAATATGGGTGACAAGATTCCGGTTTTGATGTATGCCGATGATCTGGTACTGCTAGGTGAAGACACGGAAACCATACAACTAAATACAAGTGTGTTAATAAAACCGGTAAAGAAATAGGATTCAAATTAAATACCGATAAGACGAAGTATATGATTAGTAGCAGAAACGGTGATATTGATGTATCAGGTCATACTTTTGAACACGTAGAGAAATTCAAGTATTTAGGTTCAATTATAACTAGAAAAAATGAAATCCAGGAAGAAATAAAGTCCCGGTTAAAGGTGGGAATGCGTGTTATTATTCAGTTGCTAAGTTACTTAGTTCACGGCTTCTATCTAAAAACTTAAAGATTAGAATTTATAAAACTATTATTCTTCCAACGGTTCTTTACGGATGTGAAACGTGGCCGCTTACTTTGAAGGATGAACAACGGCTTAAGGTTTTCGAAAATAAGGTATTGCGTAAAATATTTGGTCCAAAGAGAGATGAGGCCACTGGGGAGTTTAGAAGGTTGCACAACGCGGAATTACGGAACTTGCATCCTGTGAATATAATTGAGTTGATAGCATCGCGGAGACTCAAATGGGCGAGTAAAGTTGTTGGGCTCGATGACGAGCGGATTCCGAGAAAGTTGGTATTTGCTGATCCGACTGGTAGGCGTCCGAAAGGTAGACCGAAGCGGAGATGGGAGGATTGCGTTAGGGCTGATCTCGGGAGCTTGGGCTTGAATGGTGAACATTGGACGAGTCTGTGTAGGCGGAATTTGGTGGTATCGGCATCGAACCTTCGGGTTCGCTAAGCCTATTATTATTATTATTAAGAAGGCACTAACAGAAGAAGATATCATTGCTTAGTAGCAACTCTAAACAAGCTTGAATCTTTCCATTCATAGAGAGATCTTTAAATCTGTCATTTATGTTTTTGTTTTTGGTTTATAACTTTAATTAAGTCAAATAGATCGTATCGGCTCCACATCATATAGCTAAATAATTAGAAGAAAAGTAAATTTTATTCTGGGACCTTCAGTCACCTAAGAATAACAGAAAAGTACAGAAACTGAGACTCGTGTATGGCACAGTAAGAAAAACATAATATATATACAATTTTAAGACATACTTATATTATTTATAAAAAGAAATTAAAGACGACTCCTCGCGCGGATCTCATTACCGCGTATGGGGAGCGTCCCACGGGTGGCGTATGTAGGGATGATCGGTGGAATTTCCTCGGAAGCTCCTCCCGGCTAAGTCCGATGGACTCGCTGACCAACATTCAAAGCGGCCCTCCAGGCAGGGTGTGACGTAGATTTGAACTTCCTACTCACATATTTAAGTTCACAAAATACCACTAACAGTCATGGATTCCTCTGGGAAGTTTAGAAGGCTGCACAACGCGGAATTGCGGAGCTTCTACCCTGTGAATATAATTGAGTTGATAGCATCGCGGAGACTCAAATGGGCGCGTAAAGTATTGGGCTCGGTGAGAAACGGATTCCGAGAAAGTTGGTATTCACTGATCCGACTGGTAGGCGTCCGAAAGGTAGGCCGAAGCGTCGATGGGAGGATTGCGTTAAGGCTAATCTCGGGGGCTTGGGCTTGACTGGCGAACATTGGACGAGTCTATGCAGGCGAAGTTTGGTGGTATTGGCATCGAACCTTCCGGTTCTTATTATTAAAGACGACTACGTAGTATATATTCATATATATAAAGTATATATATACAATGAAGAAAAACACATAAATATATAAGTTGAACGAATTCAATATCTAACTAAAGGATAAAACTGAAAAAATATTTTTTTAATGCAATTTTTTTATTATGAACATAGCAACAGTAATATACACGTATAATATACCGTTGGAAAGCTAAAGCTTTTATAATAAATATTATCTAATGAACAAACTTGTAAAAGTTAATAAAGAGTGATGAAAAGCCGATAAATCTGATTATTTTAGATAATAATATAATAGATTTTGTAATGTAACACATGTTTCTATAGAAATTCAGTTTAATTATTTTTTTTTTTTATTTAATATTTTATTTACACCTGTAAAAAAATTGCAATCAGCAAATGTGCTAAAATCTAAGTAAACATGGCGTGGGCAGGCATGAGGAAGACAGCACCTAGTGGTGCATCCTCCTCACATTAAGCAGTCTAATTATTTCTTTAATGGTTTCACTTATTTTAATCTCTAACTGTATTAGAAAATCCTTTCATTGATTTTAAAAATGGAGGTAAGTGAAAGTCGTGTGTTGCCCGCACCAGATTTTTTTTTATCTGCATACGCATTTTCTCTTTTTTAGAAAATAATAAAATAAAAATAAAAAATTATACAATTTGTTCCTGTTTTCTAATTAATACTGGTTCTAAAATTCCATAGATTTTTTTTTCCTACTTTTATAATAACAGTAAATAACATAGTTACAAGCGTATATAAAGGCAACATTTAAATATTTTTCTTTTCTTTTTTCTGTTCGTCACGGTGTCCCGATCTTCAAGCTTGGTACAAAAACACATTTTATTTAATATATTTGATTCTAGTTGTAATTCAGCCACTTTTATTTATTTTATTTTTATATACACTTGTAAAAATCAATATAATATATTTAAAAAAATAAAAAACACTTATAAAACCAAATAAAAAACTCTTTTTAAAACTAATTAAGATTCTTTTGTAGTGACTAATCAGTACAGACTACAGGAAGTAGCTTACATATCCTACATGGTTAATCCGGCATAGTATCCTTCTTGATCAGATAATTCTAACGAACAGTTGAGACGTCCTTAACATAAATTGAGGGCTAGTACAAGAGTAAAGACGTTAGGTAGAAACACAGCTAAAGCATAAACCTTATATAGACTTGGAACAGTTAAAAGTGTCGTTGCCGGAATTGATATGATCTAGAAGGCATGACATTTAGCCCGCGGGAGTTGGCAAACACGCGAGGCATCAGCTCGCCTGCTCCACCTTGCTTATCTGTTATATTAAGGCTTGTCGCGCCAGGAACAGAGCTCTGCATGTTACGACCGAACTTGGGTTTGGCTCTGAGATATAGTCATCAGGGAGAAATTATGCTCTACTTCCGGCGAAGAAAATTTATTCGATACAAATATTACGTCACGGCATGTAAACGTCACTTGTTAATATTGCGATAACTGGAAATGTCATAATTCGAAGTCTGCTTTTCAATTTCATTTGAAAATCGATGTGGTTATCTTGACAAGACAGAAGAAAATAATAATAATAACTTATTATAATTGGAGGTTTATGACTTAATATAGGTAATAGCTTATCACTAGGATTTACTAATGGGGGTCGAAAATACTAAATTATGCCATGCTTCGGACGGGACGTAAAAAGGTGGTCCGAACCTGTGCGATGATAGGTAATCGTTACAGATCCCTATACTAATAAAACCTGGATAGGCAAAATTTAGGACTCTCACAGCAGCATAAAGAGACGTATGTTGGTTTGTAATGTTACAATCTAGTTATTTGGAAATAATAAACCACTGTGTGATTATTTACATTTTTTTTTTTTTTTTTTTTTTTTTTGTCACCTTTTTTCATATTTAAGACAACTATACGCCCGAGACGTTACAAGACCTTTTTCATCAAAATGAGCTTAACAGAAGAGCCACTTTATACGATGTATTTTGCACCTTTTTTCGATTTTCTCGAAAACGGTTCCGAAAATTTTGATTAAACTCGTTATATCGATGTAAAATTTAATAGGCTTAAACGTCATGTCGGTTTCATTCTGATTAAAATAGTCTGACAGGGCTTAAATACCGATCTTTAAAATTTTCATCTTCTAAAGTACCTTTAATTTTATTGATTCTATAAAAATAACTTTATTATCTGTTACCACTGATGAAAAACAGGTAAATATATGAATTGAACGAATTAGATACCCAACTAAAGAAAAAAACTGAAAATATTTTTTTAATGCAATTTTTTCTTTTTTAACTTAAGAACAGTAATATACATGTATGATATACCGTTAGAAAGCTAAAAGTTTTAGAAAAAATATTATCTCATACACAAGCTTTTAAAAGTTAATAGTGAGTGATGAAAAGCCGATAAAACTGAGTGATTATTTTAGATAATAATATAATAGATTTTTTAATAAAACACATGTTTCTATAGAAATTCCATTTAACTAATTCTTAATGGTTTCACTCATTTTTATGTCTTGCTGTATATAAAAATTCTTTAATCGATTCTAAAAACGGAGGTAGGTGAAAGTCGTGTGTTGCCCGTACCAAATTTTTTTTTTCAGTAACAGATTTGAGGGATATAGGAGATTGCTCAAATATTCTGTATGTAACTCCGATAATCCACGAAAATCAAATGAAAAATTATAAAATTCGTCTCAAGTACGGTGGTGAAAGTCGGATACTCTTCCTCCAGATTTTGCTGAACATGTGAAAGCTCAGTGTTTGTCAGGATCAAGTAAAATAATCAGTGTAGATTCCGCAAACCCTTGACAGAGCTGTTGAAACAAGTGCGGATTCCTAAGAAGCTAACCTCAGACTTCCCCCTTAACAACGTGAGATATCCCTGGTTAAGAAAGTCGGCTGCAATCTGCGGCGTGTGGGTGTGTGTTGGGTGTGGGATGTTACGGGGAGGGGTGGATAATTGTGGGGGAGTTGTGTCTCGGTGCCTGTCACCCCTACGGCTAATTAAATAGAACTGTCAATACGATCCGACCTTCTGTCCGCATTCTTGAGAATTTAAACTGTCTCACTGTCTGTTAGTTAGTTCCTGTTTGTCTGCTATTAGAATATTCAAAGTGTAAAATAACTGTATTTGATTAGTAATAAAAGTTTCTAGGGCTTTCTTTAAAAGCATTAAAAAACTTGGTGCACACAACGCAGGACTTTCACTTACCTCCATTTTTAAAATCAGTGAAAGAATTTTCAAATACAGTTAGAGATAAAAATAAGTGAAACTATTGAAGAATTAATTAAATCGAATTTATATAGAAACATGTGTTTTAATAAAAAAACTATTATATTATTATCTAAAATAATCAGTTTGTTTTATCTTCTTTTCATCACTCTCTATTAACTTTTAAAGGCTTGTGTATGAGATAATAGTTTTTCTAAAATCATTACCTTTCTAACAGTATATCATACATGTATATTACTGCTGTTATGTTCAAAATAAAAAAATTGCATTAAAAAAATATTTTTTCAGTTTTCTCCTTTACTTGGGTATCGAATTCATTCAATTTATATATTTACATGTTTTTCATCAGTGGTAACAAGATAATATAGTTATTTTTATAGGGTTTTATTTTTTCGATGTTTCTGTTTTCTTCTCATTAAAATATGTCTATTATATATAAGTAATTATTAACTTGTTAATATGAATATAATTTACTCTAAGACTCCAAAGCACATTTTGTCCATCCTGTATTTTTTATTCTAAAGGGACATGTCCCGGATAATAAGGAATTTATTTAAAAAAAAAAACAAAAAAAAAAACAGATATTTTACTTATGTTAAAGCGGAAATGTGCAATGATTGTCGAGATAGGGGTGCCATTAGATGACGACCTGTACATTGTATTAGCAGAAAAGTTCTGCAAACATAAGGATTCAGGTAACGAATTGAAACAATTGTACAAAGTGAGAGTGCTGCCGCTGATCATCTCAACTAATGGCTTCATCCCAGAGATGACGGTTAATTCAATAAAGGAGCTGGATCTTCCGCCCAACATTCAGGATGAGATGCAGAAAGCTGTGTTACTCGGTACTGCGAGTATCGTTCGAAAAGTAATGAACATGAAAGAACAGAAAAGTTTTACTAGCCTCGCCCATGACTTTAAGTCCGGGTAGGCGCTAATGCCAGCGGAAGCTGTGCAATAATAAAAATCTGGTGCGGGCAACACACGACTTTCACTTACCTCCATTTTTAAAATCAATGAAAGAATTTTCCAAAACAGTTAAAAGATAAAAATACGCGAAACTATAGAGATAAATATAGGTGAAACTATTAAAGAATTAATTAAATTGAATTTATATAGAAACATGTGTTTTATTTTAAAATCTATTATTTTATTATATAAAATAATCACTTAGTTTTATGTTCATTTCATCACTCTCTATTAACTTTTAAAAGCTTGTGTTTGAGATAATATTTTTTCTAAAATCTTTAGCATTCCAACGGTATATTATACGTGCATATTACTGTTCTTAAGTTAAAAAACATAAAATTGAATTAAAAAAATATTGTTTCAGTTTTCTCCTTTAGTTGCTTTTCAAATTCGCTTAACATGCATATTTAGCTGTTTTTCATCAGTGGTAACTATATAATATAGTTATTTTTATAGAACCAACAAAATTAAAGGTACTTTAGAGGAAGAAAATTTAAAATATCGGCATTTAAGCCCGGTCAGACCATTTTAATCAGAATAAAACCTACATGATATTAAAGGCCATTAAATTTTACATCTATATAGCGAGGTTAATCAAAATCGTCGGCACAGTTTTCGAGAAAATCGAAAAAAGGTGCAAAATGCATAGTATAAAGTGCCTCTTCTGGTAAGCTCATTTTGATGAAAAAAGTTTTGTCACGTATATTTGTCTTAAATATAAAATTTCAGTTTCATAGGACTTACTGTTTCCGCCCGGGAGTTACCACACACACACACAGACCTTTTTGCGGACTTGGTTATTTGGACTCAGGGGACCCTAAAACGTGTATTTCCGTTGAAAACTGGAATTCGAAAATTTTCACGATCGCAATACTTCCCTTTACTATATATAGTAAGTGAAAGTAAAAAGCAATAATAATAATGTAATATATAAGTAATTAATATTCTCATGTCCTTTAGTTAGATGTTAAATCAAAGCGACATTAGAGAAAGACATTTATTTTTTACCTGCTTTCCCTAAAAAAATCTCCAGAAATTGTTAATTATTTTCGCTTATTCGTATATTATACATATATATTACTAATATCTTTCTCATAAATTATATATGCAATCGGTTTTGTTACGCATTCCATTATTCTGATATATACCGGTTTCAAAAATATTTATGTTTTTATTAACAGTCATTTGTAGATCATGTTAACTATGAGAATTCGTTTTTTCCTCATTATATTATTATAAAGAATGAAATCAATAATAACGAGAAAAGGTTGTTTTTTTTCAGTTCATTTTAAACCTGAAAATAACTGGTATTCCATATATTTTTTTTTATTTACAACTGTATTAAAGAGCACAATAAGTAAATATGAGGAATGAAAAAAAAAAGTCATGAAAATGTCTTGAGAAAGAACCACCAGTGGTAGGACTTCAATAACTATTTTACCCAGTAGGTCCCGAGGCCACCTTCTTTTCAGTCGCCTCGGAGGGTCATCAGGGATATCTAAGGAAGATAAATTACGGACAAGTGGGTTTGTATGGGCAGGGAGTTTAGAATGGAAAGAGGAGTATCTATCGCGGCTATGTCTGCAACAAATGGGATGTTTAGGTCATTATGGAGGAGTTGATTTGTGACAAAATAAGGGGCATTTAGGATTTTGGATTGTAAGCACTGGATGCGGGAATAATTAGATGGTTTAGTAGAGCCCCAAAGCTCGATTCCATATGTCCAAATAGGTCTGATAATAGTGATGTAAATGAGTCTTTTGTAATATATTGGAAGTTTTGAACGTTTGTCTAGTAAGTGTTGTAGTAATCGGTATCTTCGAGCTGTTTCTTGTTGTTTCAGTCTTGTGTGAAGATTATTCCATATTAAACACAGTTTTGTTCCTGGGATGTCACTGTAACTTTTTCACGAAAATCGACAATAGAAAATTTCTTCTTCTGAAGTACCTTTAACTATGTTAAAATAAAATAATTAACCGTTTTTGTTGTATGCCGAAATTTTTTTCAGGTTATTGTTTTTTTCCTTCAAAGTCTAATAGTAATATAGATGTATTGTATACAAAAGGAAAGCTGAAGATTTAAAAAAAACAAAAAAAAAAAAACGTTTAAAATACTTAGGTGAAGAAGGCAACAACAACAAACAAAAATGGCCTTTTTATTTTATTATTGAACTAGCTGTTGCCCGCGACTTCGTCTGCGTCAATTTATGTTATTATGATCGCTATTAAGAAATTTTTAATAATAATAATTTTAATAAAATAAATATCTGTCTATCTATCTAAATAAGAAAATCTTCCTGAAGTCGTACTGATCTAGAAAATAAAAACCTTACTTCTCAACATTTTTTTTTTTTTTTTTCTGTATTAGGTTTAGTCTACTAATCAAATTAACTATTGGGTGTTAATCAAAAGCAATATAATCCCATAAAAGTTTTCCTCCGTATTTCTGACAAACACACCACAAGAACTCAAATATTTACTATTACCCGTCATTACAGAGTCAGATCTAACTAAGATTCCGGACGCCGGATCACGGACGGCAAATATTCAAACTTCGGCTAAACCGGAAGGTAAACTTCTGCTCACACAAACAGTGGCAGGATCAATCCCCTTGTTTAATCCACAACTGCCTTATAGATCCTTCTTTTTAATTCCCTCGTTCGACGCTAGAGATGGCATCAATCACAGGCTAGCTATTGAGGAGGCCTTGGAGGTGGTGGGGAGAGAAGAATATCTTTTTAAAAAATGTAAAAGAAGTCATTTATCAGCTGTTGTTGGGAGGATTAGTTCTGGCAACGTCTCAGTAAACTGCTTCCATTGTCGACTCAAAGTAAGCAAACATAACGATTACCGATAACCTCCAACCAAATTCAGTTTAATCTCTTCTGCTTTAATGAGTTTAACTTCTTTATGAACCTTTGGCAGGTCGGAGTAAAGCTTAACTACGTGTTTACATAATATTTATTAAACAAATAAATTAACAATAAAAAGACGTATTTACACAAAGGGAACAGGTTATAACCTCGATTATTCTTATTAACAATATTTAACACATGTTTTTTATGATTAAACATTTTTAAAGATCGATTTTTCCAGCCTCTGTAGATTTGCCTTGAACGAAGAAGGGGGTTCTTCGGCTACAAACCTAATTAACCTAGATACGGTACGTATCTCCACTGTACTCCATTTTTTCACGTTTTTTATATTATGTAATTTTTTTTTATATATTTGTACATTATCCTTGGTCATTATCTGCACTGCACTGCCCTCTCAGTATTATACCTTTGTCATTGTTATTTGATTAATTGATTTTTTTACACATCTAGTTCCTTTTATAAAAACTGACTCTCCGTAAATCTCCTGGACACGATCTCCTTACTCCCCAGATCCTCCGACAACTTCCGCAGAAAGCTATTATATTCCTTACTTATATTTACAACTGCATCCTACGCACCACCTATTTTCCTCTGTTATGGAAACATTCCACTATCATTGTTTTTCTAAAACCAGGCAAACCTTCCAACAACACTTCATCCTACAGGCCTATTAGTCTACTCCCCATCCTCTCAAAAATCTTCGAAAGGCTTCTTCTTAAACGTATCCTACCCCTATTAGAATCTCAAAATCTTCCTTCCCATCATTTTGGATTCCGTCCTCAGCATTCCACAGTTCAACAGGGGCTCCGAGTTGTAGACCATATTTCCTCAGCTCTTGAATGCAAAGAGTATTGTTCTGGCGCGTTTCTGGACATTGCGCAAGCATTTGACCGGGTATGCCACACTGGATTACTCTTCAAGCTGAAAACCCATTTACCCCAGTCTCCATACCTCATTCTCCGATCCTATCTCTCAAATCGTTCCTTCCGAGTTCGCTGTGGTGAAGAATTTTCTAAGCTTTATCCCGTTGAGGCCGGTGTTCCTCAAGGCAGCGTCATCCTTTACACTGCTGATATTCCTACACATGCTGATACCTTTCTGGCAACTTTTGCAGACGACACCGCCATCCTATCATCCAGTTCCAATCCTGAAACAGCATCCTTAAACCTTCAGAGACACCTTTTCCTTATCGAATACTGGTGTAATAACTGGCGTGTAAAGGTGAACGAAGCCAAATGTAAGCACATAACCTTTACTCTTAGACGAAAATCCTGTCCGCCAGTTTATTTCAACTCATTACCAATTCCTCTCTCAGATACAGTCCGGTATCTTGGGTTACTGTTAGACAAAAGATTGACTTGGAACCCACATACAAGACTTAAAAGACAAGAACTCAACCGACGATTCGGACAGTTATACCGACTACTCAACAGGAAATCTGAACTCACAGTTGACAACAAATTATTAATCTACAAGACAATACTGAAGCCCATCTGGACCTACGGACTTGAACTGTGGGGGACAGCTAAACGTTCTAACATCAAACGCATTCAATCCTTTCAATCCAAAGTCCTCCGTACAATAGTAAATGCTCCTTATTATGTCTCCAACTATACCTTGCACCACGACCTTAATGTTCCATTTATTTCAGACCTAATTCCATCCAAATTTTCCAAATTCCACTAGAACCTCATTCATCATCCTAATCCTTTAGCTCAATCCCTATCCAGCTCCACTCATCCATACAACCCACCTAGAAGGTTGAAACGGTAGTGGCCCCGCGACCTTTTGTAAATATATTGGAGTTCTAGATTCTCCACTCAATGTGATGTATGTATGAGTGTGTGTATGTGTATATAGGTATAAGTGAATTCTTGACTTTATTGTATTGATTCATTATTGTGTATATATTTTATTGTAATTTTATGCCGTGTAAATATTGTATGAATGTAGTATGTATGATATCTTTCAGCATTACTATTAATGTCCAAATTGGGACAGATTGTAATTTTACTCAATAAAAATTGTTGTTGAAAAAAAAAAAAAAGTTCCTTTTATGTTATAATATTGACATTCTCTAACGCAATAGTTTTTAAAATTGTATATTCAATCTTAATTTATATGTATCTTTGTGTTTTTTTAGCCCTGATGATAACTCACAATGTGGGTCGAAACGTTGGCAAAAAATAAACTGTTGAAACTACTCAATTGTTTCATTCACTGACCGCCTCCCGGACTAATTCCTTTTAGTAATTCTCAACGATCGACTAATTATATACACTAAAATAATTATTTCAAATAATATTTCATATATTAGATTATGTATTGAGGTATATAACATTATGTATCTACGACAGACAGACACGAGGTCGCTATAGGAAGCTCTAGAGCTGTGATATTGATTAGTAGGTCGCTGCAGCCTCAGAGACCTGACTCTATATCGTCTCTCTTACCTTCTCCAATCTCCAATAACTCTCTACTATTTATTACATGAATTATTATATACTTAGGAACAAAATTTCAAAAATATTATTACATTCACTTACCTATATATGAAATATATAGTAAGGGAAAGTATTGCGATTGTGAATATATTTCAATTCCTGTTTTCAACGGAAATAAACGTCTTATTAGGGTTTTCTGACTCCAAATAATCAAGTCCAAAAGGTCTGCGTGTCCGTGTGGTAACTCCCGTGCATAAACGAAAAGTCCTATGAAACCGAAATTTCATATTTAAGACAAATATACGCCCGAGACGTTACAAAACCTTTTTCATCAAAATGAACTTACCAAAAGAGCCACTTAATACCATGAATTTTGTACCTTTCTGCGGTTTTCTCAAAAACGGCTCCAACGATTTTGATTAAACTGGCTATATCGACGTAAAATTGCACAGGTTTTAATATTATGTAGGTTTAATTCTGATTGAAATAGTCTGACAGGAATTAAATGCCGATATTTAAAATTCTTCCTTCAAACTACCTTTAATTTTGTAGATTATATGAAATTGACCACAAAAAAAACAAAAAAAAACAGATAAATATATAAGTTAAACGAATTCGATATCCAACTAAAAGAAAAAAACTACAAAAATATATTTTTATGCAATTTTTAGATTTTTATAATAACAACAGTAATATAGACGTTTAATATACTATTTGAATGCTAAAGATTTTAGAAAAATTATTATTTTGTACACACAATTGAGACGTAGATTTCCAAAAGGTACTTTATTCATTATAGGAAATTTTACAAGAAACGCAAAAATCTCTTATTACTATATTATTAAATTAGCTAATTTGATTCTTTTCGCATTAAAATCCAGAATTGTTTTTTTTTATTATATTAATAACATCATATTAAAGTTATGAAATGAGTTGTTTTGTTATGATTTGGAACCAAATTAAATGTGTAATTAGTTCCTTTAGAAAATAATTATATTTCTAAATTGCGTTTATAAAGGATTGGAGTGTACATTAGATAAAATCAAATAGGAGATTTAGATACATGTAAGTGATGAGAATACAAATATGTAAAAAAATCAATTTTGTTAAAAATGTCCTTTAGTTCCTTTTGGAAATCAACGTCTCAATTGTTAAAGTTAATGGAGAGTAATAAAAAGCTGATAAAACTAACAGATTGTCGTAGATAATAATCCGTGAGATTATTTAATAAAACACTTGTTTTTATTGAAATTCAATATAATTAATTCTTTACAAAATTATTTTTATCTCTAACTCTGTTTAAAAATTCTTAAGAACGATTTAAATTAAGTGTATATTTATGTTAACTAACAAAGTTTAGTGAAAGTAGTGTGTTGCGCGCACCAGACTTTTTAGAAATTCCAAGCACATCTTTTCATTCAATAATACTTTTTCAGAGATTGAAGTAATAATAAGAGAGGCTAAAAACAATTCCATGGAGCTTTATTTTGACTTTCATTACACTGATGTATATTAGAAATGTAAAATGTCTTTAAAAATATCGAAAATATATTATTTTGTTAAGTTAAATTTGTTTTGATCATTTCTTTCGATTCAAACGCTCCTATATAGTGTAAATTGATCAAATACAAAAAAAGTATGAGATCAGTGACTTTGAAAAATAATTTAAAATATTAAAAAATGTAAATAGAATATTTTTTTTACACTCCCTAATAATTGACATTCTCTAATGATAAATGACAATTTTTTTAATCTTGATTGGATCAAGAGTTATAGAATTTTGGCTACTAAATCGCCACTTTCCAAGTACATTATAACTGAGGATTTTTTATTCGCAGGGCTTATCTATAAGAAAAATTGCATATCTGTTGAATAAGTCACATGCTACAAAGACATAGAGAGTTAAAATCTTTGGAGGATAGAACACGTGCTGGAAGACAGGAGACTGGAGAATCGCCAGTGGCGAGCCTTCTTTGCTGAAGTCCATGCAAATCCTCACACTACCGACACCTCAATGGCCATCATAATAAATAGGTACTATGGGAATTAAGTACATCCAGAAATAGTCAAAAATATTCAAAAATATAATAAAACAAGAAGGAAGGGATACAGTGGTCGAGTCGCAAGAAGAAAGTCCTTCTTCAGTAAGTTAAACCAGAATAAGCGACTATAACATGTGAGGGAGTTTGTAAATAGATTCAAAAATTTCTGAAAACGGGTCATATTCTCTTAGTTATCTAAAATTAATATTTTTGGGCCAGATGGGGGATCAGAATTGTGGAGGAAATCAACCTCAGCTTTCAAAACTAAGAATTTATTTATGGGTATATGGACAATTTTTGATTAAGTGTACATACATTCGTAGGAATTATTTGGTTTTATTTCCAAACATTAATTCGTATTTTCAGTTATTAGAACAAATCACTAAAATACCTTATAGAGTAACTTATTAAATAATAGTTTATAATAATTTTATTACTTTCACCTACCTATATATGGGAATATATAATAAGGGAAAGTATTGCGATTGTGAAAATTTTTGAGTTCCAGTTTTCAACAGAAATACACGTTTTAGGGTTCCCTGAGTCCAAATGACTAAGTCCCGCTAAAAGGTCTGTGTGTGTGAGGTAAGTCCAGCGCAAAAACGAAAAATCCTATGAAAATGAAATTTAATATTTAAGACAACTATACGTCCGAGATGTTACAGAAACTTTTTCACCAAAATCGGCTTACCATAGCCACTTCAAACCGTGCATTTTGCACCTATTTACGTTTTTCTCAAAAATGGCTCTAATGATTTTGATTAAACTATATAAATCGATGTTTAATTGGTATGCAAACATAGGTTTCATTCTGATTGCAATAATCTGACAGGGCTTAAATGCCGATTTTTCAAAATTTCTTCTTCTTAAGTACCTTTAATTTTGTAAATTCTATAAAAATAACTATATTATCTTGTCAGCATTAATAAATAACAACTAAATATGCAAGTTGAGCGAATTAGATATTCATCTAAATGAGAAAACTTCAAAAATATTTTTTTTAATGCAATTTTTTTTTTTAATATACAGCAATATAACCGTTGGAAAGTTAAAAGATTTTATTTTATATTTTATTTATTGAGATATATTACAATTTGTTACAAAACGAACAATAGCAATAAAAGATTTTAGAAAAAATATTATACATAAGCTTGTAAAAGTTAAAAAATAGTGATAAAAAGCCGATAAAAGTAACTGATTAGTATAGATAATAATAGTTTAGATTTTTAATAAAACTCATGTTTCTATAAAAATTCAATGTAATCAATTCTTTAATGGTTTCACTCATTTTTATCTATAACAGTATTTGATAATTCTACATTATACATTTTTTTTTTTCTTTTTATTGAGAAATATTACAATTTGCTACATAATAAACAGTAGTAATAGTGATGTAATAAACATTCATACAATATATACAGACAATTATGATAAAGCCAGGTTACATAAAATCGGAAATAAACAAATTTAAATATATACAATAAAATAACAATTAATAAAAACAAAAAACAACAACAAACAAATGAAAACAACAACCTGTAGTAGAGATAAATACAAGTTGGGAAATAAATAAAAATCATACAAGCAAACTTAACTATATACAATATATACAATCTGCTAAAGGGACTCTAGACTCGGCTGCTCCCTCCACATACCATACCATATCATATGATTGGGATTGATAAAAAACCGATAAATATATAAGTTGAACGAATTCTATATCCAACGGAACTAAATAACTGGAAAAATATTTTTAAATGCAATTTTTTGTTTTTTAACTTAAGAACACTAATATACATGTATAATATACCGTTGGAATGCTAAACATTTTAGAAAAAAATATTATCTTATACATACTATTGTAAAAGTTAACGCAGAGTGATGCAAAGCCGATAAATCTAAATGATTGTCATAGATAATAGATTATTTAATAAAACACATGTTTCTTTTAAAATCCAATTTAAATATTTTTTTAACAATTTATTTTCGTTTTTTTTTGTTGAAAAATTCTTAAATTAATATGAATAACGGAGGTAAGTGAAGGTCGTGTGTTGCGAGCACTAAATTTTTTTTTTCATGTTATAGTTATATTAGACTCAATCTTAGTCCAATATTGCAGAAGGAGAGTTAGGAAATAAATAGACCCGTTCGAAAAGGGTGGAGACACTTAAGGGTGGGTGTTGACATGGTGTACACCCCCTCGATACTTGTCAACTCCGGATTTGAATTAATTATATCCTCTCCGTGTAATCGGCGATTGGACCCGCCCAGCCGGGGGGAGGTAGGGTGTCTTCGTGGGGGTGTCCTCTTCTGCAAACATTCAATCCTCCATCGGACGAGGGAATTTTTTAATTTAAACCGATTCGTTTCGCAGGAGTCTTCCTCTGGTGGGGGAAGGGGGGTGAGGGTTAATCCTTAGATTAGAAATACCGGAAGCGGTGTCATCTTCTTCCGCCGCATTTCCGGCGTTCCAAAGAGCTCTTCCTTTTTTATCTCTTTCCATTTTCTTAAATCTAAAATCTTTTCTCCTCCGAAAGCTTCCCCCCTTCCAACTCCATCCATTACTCCCCTCACCCCTCGCTCCCTGTTGATTCAGAACCTCTTGGGCTTTGTAAAACGAGCCACGAACCTGGTAATGGGATTCGGAAGGAATAGACAAGTGCCTCTTTATATTGGAAGAGAAGGCAGGGGTTATTGGGTTCACGGGAAGTTTTGTCCTACATTTTAATTAAACTTTATCGCCTTGAGATGTTTTATTGTGTACTAGCTGTTGATCTGCTCCTTAAAGCTTATAATTACTTGTCATAAAAATAATGTTGTTCTAATTAAGGCAAGTTACACAGGTAGCAGTCCATACTTAGTATCTCTTTATTAAGATCATATGTATTGGGTTGTGTCACATGAAATATCCGATTTCAAGGTAAAGATTTTTATTAAAAATACGATATGAAAACAAGATAATTTTATTCGAAGTATTTACCTTCTTCTTCTACACATTTTTCCCAACGTGACACCAACTTTTTTATCCCCGAACTGAAAAACTCTGAGCTTTGAAGTGAAAGAAAATCTGAAAACGCACTTTTCACTTGATCATCATTTCCAAAAAGTTTTCCTTTGGCAAAGTTGTATAAATTCCTGAACAGGTGGTAATCTGTTGGAGACAAGTCGGGAGAATATGGTGGGTGCGGAAGAACTTCGTAGCCCAGTTCTTTCAATTTTTGCACAGTATGTTTGAAACATGGGGTCTTGCCGCCGTTCAGTGAGATAATGAGATACCCATGTATCGAGCTTTTTTACTTTCCCAATACACTTTAAATGTCCGGAAACGGTAGATGCACTTGCATTTGCATTGTGCTGAGAGTCCTTTAACTGTTTGGTAGGGGTTTCCTTCTACTGTATGTTTGAGGACATCGTTGTCTATTACGGACGGAGGTCTTCCTCGGGGCAAGTTTTCCAAGTCGGTATCCCCAGCTGAAAACTTAGCAAGGGCGAATGGTCCGTTCATTAATACTCCCTTCCCCAAACGCCTTATAAATATTTCTAGCGGCCTCAGCTGCTGAATGGCCGAGTTTAAACTCGTACAAAAATATTACTCGATAATCGCGTGTTTCCATGCTCATATTTGGAGGTATACTAAAAAGTGGGTAATTGATTGGGAAGCTAATGTCTATAATACAAAGGTAGAGGATTAGTAACTGTTTACTTTAAATATGTAGACATTCGAAAGAAAACAATAGAGACCTGCAAAATATATATTTCAGAAACTATAAAAACGGACATTTCATGTGAAACAAACCAATAGCTCTTGGCGTCATAGCGCCATATTTATCTATAACAATTTTTTTAAATGTTTATAACAGGTTAAAAGAGTAAACACTCTTATACTACTATGGCTAATCGGACTATGCTACAGTGGGAGTCCTAAATTTTGCCTTTCCAGGTTTTATTAGGATAGGGATCTTTAACGAGTACCTGACATCGCACAGGCTCGGGACCACCTTTTAACGTCCCCTCCGAAGGACGTTATATATAGTTGTAAAATTAATTAAAACATAAATTAAAAAAAAAAAAAAAAAACTGTGATTTTTATTTCTGGAGCTTTATTCACAGTCAAGTAATCGCCTAAGGGTAATTGAGAAGATGGATTTTTGTAGCTCTAAGAAGTTCACTGCGCAGGTAATTTTTTTTTCATTAAAGAACGGTTAAAAAGAATGAATTATCCGTTGAAAGGCATAATGTAACCCACATAATACACAAAGAAAAAAAATCCAAGCCCCAGAGTGCCGCACAACAATAATATTTGAACAGATTAATTGATGTAAACTGGTGGTCTCTAACTTTGACTGACAGGGTTAATTTATATATATATATATATATATATATATATATATATATATATATATATATATATATATATATATATATATATATATATATATATATGAATCCCTATTTCCTTAGGTCAAGACAACCCGTTCCGTGTTAGACCAATTTCGCTAATTTTTTTTTTTTGTCGGGTTTGTAACAGTCAGAAGAAGATTTTTATGAATGAAAATATTTAAAAAATTGTCATGGTTGATAAGGTTTTCTTTGTTTTCTGAGGTAATAATACTATCCTATGACCTAGGTCGCGGGTTCAAACTAGGCAGTTGGTTCTAGAAATATTATCTAATATACGGAATTTTAAAGTTTAATGGACTAACTGATTGCTGTTGATAAAAATATAATAGATTATTTAATAAAACACATGTTTCCATTGGAATAAAAAAGTAATCAATTCGTTAAGAATTTATTTGTATCTTTAAATGTATTTAAAAATTCCTTATTTGATTTTAACAACGGAGGTAAGTGAAAGTCGTGTGTTGCGCTCACCAGATTTTTTTTTTGTCCTTGTTAATTTACCGTAGCAAACTATACATAATGTGTTTATTGGTGTTATATAACTAGGCGTCTCCTGTTTTAATATAGGCTCCTTACTAACCAAGCACATAGTGTTTATTGGACAAAAAAAAAAAAAAATCTTATCTTCATAGTTGATAAGAACATCCCACAGCCTTAAGGATTATAAAGTCATCTAGCCATCGTAAATATATATTCATTTGAATTGAATTTCAACCGTGAGAAAGATCAGAACGGCCTAACATCATATTATAAGAGACAATTTGATGATTGGAGGTGGGTCCTAAAGTGTATTCCGTACCTGAGTCGCATCTTAATAAAATCTTTCTCGATAGCAGACATGGCTGGAACCAATGACGCGTGAGAGAGAAGTGAAGTCACTTCCTAATAAATATTGGTGATAATTATGGCTAGGATTTTCATGTAATTAAAAAAGCCAAATATGTAAGTATATATGTATTGATTTTGATACAAATATGGAAATAATTATGTAGAATTAGTGAAATATGTAAACAGCAATCAGCATTCTAAAACAGTTTATACTCCCATGTTTACTTTCACTTACTATATATAGTAAGGGAAAGTATTGCGATCGTGAAAATTTTCGAATTCCAGTTTTCAACGGAAATACACGTTTTAGGGTCCCCTGAGTCCAAATAACCAATTCCCGCAAAAAGGTCTGTGTGTGTGTGTCTGTGGTAACTCCCGGGCGAAAACGGTAAATTTCATATTCAAGACAAATATACGAGACATTACAAAACCTTTTTCATTAAAAAGGGTTTACCAGAAGAGCCACTTTATACCATTTTGCACTTTTTTCAATTTTCTCAAAAACGGTTCCGGCGATTTTGATTAAACTCGCTATATCGTGTAAAATTTAATGGACTTTAATATCATGTAGATTTCATTCTGATTAAAATGGTCTGACAGGGCTTAAATGCCGATATTTTAAATTTTCATTCTCTAAAGTACCTTTAATTTTGTTGATTCTATAAAAATAACCATATTATCTTGTTACCACTAATGAAAAAGAGGTAAGTATATAAATTGAATGAATTCTTTACCCAGCTGAAGGAGAAAACAGAAAAAATATTTTTTTAATTCAATTTTTCGTTTTTGAACATAAGTTCAGTAATATACATGTATGATATACCGTTGGAAAGCTAAAGATTTTAGAAAAAATATTATCTCATACACAAGCTTTTAAAATTTAAAGCTGATAAATTTAAGTGATTGTTTTAGATAATAATATAATAGATTTTTTAATAAAACACATGTTCATATATAAATTCAATTTAATTAATTATTTAATTCACGTATTTTTATCTTTAAGTGTATTTGAAAATTTGTTCATTGATTTTAAAAATGGAGGTCGTGTGTTGCCCGCACCAGATTTTTTTTATTACAATACAACAACGGTTTTATTTTAAACAAACAAAATACAAATAGTTGGTTTCTATTTGTTCCCAAAAAAAGTTTATTATAGTAAACTTTAACTAGACAACTTTCCGGGGGCCTTCCCCTTCATCAGGACTCACTGAGTTGTCTAAAAGTTAAAAAATCTATTTTTTTTATTAAAAAAAATGTAAGGCTATACGGGGGTTTCTCGGACCAGGGGTGAGGGCGGAGGGATTAATGACGAGATAAAAGTCCCCTCCGGTTCCGGGAGTTGAATTCGTAATTTTTGGTTTCAAGGAATTGGTCATCTGGTAGCTAGGCAACGCGTGTTTAAAGCAACGCGCGCTAACCATTTCGGCCACCACGCCCACCACTCCCTCTTTACTTAAAAAAACCTCATTTACACAACCATTATAAGACCTATTTGGACTTATGGCATTGAGCTATGGGGTCCACTATACCATCGAATTCCTCCCGCATCCAATCCTTGCAATCCAAGATCCTTCGATAAATTCTCGACGCTCCTTACTATGTTGAACAGATCCGTTACCTGGGACTCCATCTAGACAAGCGCCTTACTTGGAATCCTCACACTAGACTGAAACGACAAGAAACTGCCTGCAGATACCGCTTACTACAACACTTACTAGACAAACGATCAAAACTCTCTATTTACTTCAAAAGACTTATTTACATCACGATTATCCGACCTATTTGGACCTATGGCATTGAGCTATGGGGGTCCACTAGACCATGGAATTACTCTCGCATCCAATCCTTGTAATCCAAAATCCTCGACGCTCCTTACTTTGTTACCTACAAACTCATCCATAGAGACCTGAATATCTCACTAGTTGCGGAAATTGCCCGAAAAAGATACACTTTTCATTCCAAATTACCCGCTCATACAAAACCGCTTGTCCGTATCCTCTCATCGATATCTATTCCAGATAATCCTCCGAGGCGTCTGAAAAGACGTTGGCTTCGAATGGTGGGCTCGAGATTCTTCTCAAGACTTTTTCAAGCCAATTATCTGTAAATGTCTCATTTTCTTATTGTACTATGCACGGTTGTAAATTTAAATCTTCTTCTTCTTTAGCTTTCTCCTTGTGCCTTTCAGCGTGGAGATAGTCCAACCCAGGATCTCCATCTCTCTCTGTCTCCTGCAAGAGACTTCATCTCCTGCAGTGTCTTGCCTCTCGCTTGCCCCAACTTGGTAATGTAGCCATCGTAGCTAAGCCTAGGCCTTCCTCTAGGTCTGGTGCCAACTGGTTTTGCCTCCATAAATTTGCGTGGTACACAATCCTGGCTCATCCTACATACATGCCCGTACCATTCCAACTGTCTCTTCTCCAGGGTGTCCTTCATTGCAGGAATGTTTAATTCTCCCCTTATTGTATCATTCATGATCCTATCCCTGCGGGTTTTGGAAGACACTCTGCGCAGGTATTTCATTTCTGCCGCTGTTATACGGCTCCATTTGTTGTCCGGGAGTACCCAGCTCTCTGCTCCGTATAGTTGAACAGGCATGTATACGGCCTTAAATATGTGGAGCTTGACATCTTTTTTAACCTCTCTCTTTCCTACTACTGTGTTGCTGATGGAATAGTAAATATTATTTGCTTTTCCTATCCTGTGGGATATTTCGGGTTGTATTTTTCCATTTCCGCTTATCACAGTTCCAAGGTAGGAGAACTTATTTACCACTTCAAGCTCCTCGTCGTTGCAAATAATGTGGATTTGTTCGGGCTGTCGTCCCACTTGTAGGATATTGCTTTTTCTGGCATTAATAATGATTATATTAATAATTTCAATAAAAGAATTAAGAAATATATATCGTATACATGATGGTTCGTGGACTCCAGATTCCAGACCCTGGAGCTGGAGATAGATATAGGAGGCCGACGATGACGACCGATCCCACGGCTAGCAGAAGATAGGTACGCATGCTCGGGACGAGATTGCGGCTCCAGCTAGATTGGCCTCTCCTTTGACAATCGATACAACACCTCCGCACAATATGGCCGCCCCTCTTCCCTAGTTAGTTAGCCACCTTATTAAAGCCAGTTCTTGCCCTACTAAACCTCCAAAACGTTTCAATTCGGTCCAGTTTTACTGCAAACAGGATGTCTAAACTATTTAAGTATAGTGACAAAAGTCAAACTACCATTTATCAATTTATCTACAGTTTTTCAATATTTCAATTTAATCCTCACTGTGATTATAAAATCATGTTTACTCGGTCAATAATGTTTTTATATTTTAAGATTTAAGTTTACTACAAAAGACTCATTTATATAACCATTATCCGACCTATTTGGACCTATGGCATTGAGATATGGGGATCCACTAAAATATCAAGCTTCTCCCGCATCCAATCCTTCCAATCCAAAATCCTAAGAAAAATCCTCAATGCTCCTTACTTTGTAACTATTGAACTAGAACTGTACTATTGAACTGTAACTAGAGAACCAACTTTCCCACTGGTTGCAGACTTAGCCTGCGATAGATACACCTCCTTTAATTCAAACCCGCTCGTCCGTAACCTCTCAACTACATCTATTCCCGATAAACCTACGAGGCGCCTGAAAAGACGGAGGCCTCGAGACCTGCTTATAAAATAAACTTTGTAGTGCTACCATTGGGTAGCTTTTTCACGTGTCTATTCATCTATTTTACTTATGGTATTTGTAAATAATGTTGGGAAGAGGGCCTAACTAACGCCTTTGCTCTCAGCCTCAACCCGTTCGTTAATATGAGTCGCCGAATTATCTGTCGATCCGTGCAATTTTGTTGAGGGTAAATAAATGAAATAATAAAAGAGAGAACATGAACAAGCTTATATTAATTAAAATTAAAAAAACTGTTTATAGTGTGCTAGCGGTGATTCCTTCTATCCGTGATGACTTCCTTCCCTCTCCCGCCTGCGATGTTCCCTTCTTTCCTTCTGCGACTCCTACTCCATGCGACAATTCTGAGACAATCATCTAGGATGATGTGCGAGTTGCGATTATACGAAAAATATGCGACATTCAGCGACAACCACCTTAATTAAACACCGTCTACACTAGCGAGTGACTCCATTAACTCTCTCTCTATCCCAGAATGCACTCTGCCCTGCGGTCACTTAACAGCTGATTCAAATAGAATAAAACAAATGCATGTCGCGCTTGCACATAATAAAATCACAAAATAAAATTACAAATGGAGAGATATAAACATAAGACTAATTCAATTCTTAACAAATTCAGTTGTAAAAAAACAATAAAATATGATTAAAAAAAAAAGATAAGTTAAGATGTTTTTATGCATCAGTCTCAACCGAGATTTCTTATCTTTAAATGGTATTTTGCTTGCTCAAAATGAAAGAGAAAACTTTTAGTCGTTTAATAGTTTTTTATTTCCAAAAAGGAATATTCGCTGCACAGACGGTTATCAAAATTTGCAGTGTGTATACCAATGATGCCTTAGGAGAAAGCACTGTCTTAAAGTGTTTGGCTCGAATCAAACCGGAAATTTTGACTTCGAAGATGCAAAACGCTCGGATCGTCCTTTAATTGTTAATGATGACCAAATTTAAGCGTGGATTTTCCTTTCGGAAATAAAAAAAATAATTTTTTCTCTTCCATTTTGAGCAAGAAAAATATCACTTAGGAATAAGAAATCTCGTGTTTTTAAAGGACTTGAGTGTTCATTAGATAAAATCAAATAGAAGATTTAGTTAAAACTAAATGATGAGAATACGAATATTTAAAAAAAAACAATTTCGTAAAAAAATGTCTTTTAATTTTTTTGAAAATTAACGTCTGAATTCATAACCTTCATATCTGTATTTAATTTATTCTAAGATTCTAAAGCCCATTTTCTACATTCTGTATATGTTATTCTTCAAGGACTTATTCCAGAATAATAAATAACTTATTTATTGCCTATTTATTTATCCAGCAGCTTAATCTAGATGAATATATTGGTGCTATTGAGTAAGAACTTATTTAAGATGCGCTTGATGTAAGAAGGATTACTTTAGTGCCCACCTCCAATCATCAAGCCGCCCCTTATCATATAATGAGATGCCATTATCATCTTTCTCACGCTTGTATTTTAATTCGTTTGAATATGCATCAACGATTAACGATGGTTTAACATCGTATAACATAACATCGTGATCTAACATTTACGATTGTTAAATGTCTTTATTATATTTAAAGGCTGTGGGATGTTCTTATCAATTTCTAAGATATATTTTTTTTGGGGGGAAAACTCAATAAACATTAGTAAGTAAGGACCTATTTTAAACAAAGAGGCACTACGGATATTGTTTGTTTATTTATTTTACGTCACTTTATGCTAGTGTGGCTAATCGGACGATGCTACAGTGGGAGTCCTAAATTTTGCCTATCCAGGTTTTATTAGGGATCTTTAACGAGTACCTGACATCGCACAGGCTCGGGACCACCTTTTAACGTCCTCTCCGAAGGACGGCATAACTAAGGATTTTTTACTCCCATTAAAAAATCCTAGGACCACCTGCGGGTTTGAACCCGTGACCTTTGGCATAGGAGGCCGTTTTACTAACCACCCCGCTACAAGTGATCCCGACTACGGATATAATAGCATCAATATATACATTACCCATCAACTGTAACTGTACTTGTAAAAATCTGGTGCGCGCAACACACGACTTTCACTTACCACCATTATTTATATCCATTCAAGAAATTTTAAACAAATTTATAAACAAAAATAAATTGATAAAGAATTATTTAAATTGCTTTTTTTGTTCGATAAAAAAATTAGGCCGTTTTACAAAATAATTCTTGGATATATTTTTTAAACAATTTTTTTAATTTCCAGTCATCGCAACGTTTCAGCCTCTAGGGCCATTCTCAAGCTTCTGTAATCAATTAAAGTTTCATTGCATTTATACATTTTCATCAATCTAATTACAACACATAATAAATTATTTTTAATAATTATGTCACCTGCCATGCATATCCATGTTACATATCATTTCATTTCACCGCTTTTCAGCAGCGTCGTCATAATTTTTAAAAATATCATTCTTCAAAAAAAACTTGCACTCAAAAATATCATATTATATTTCATCATCAATTAAAAAAGGGATCTATTTTTTTTAAAAAGAAAAGAAACATTTTTATTAACTTACTCATCAGTAAAGTTAATAAAAATGTTTCTTTTCTTTTTGAATAAATAGATCCCTTTTTTAATTGATGATGAAATATAATAGGATATTTTTGAGTGCAGGTTTTTTTGAAAAATATTTTTAAAAATTATGACGACGAGATTGAATAAACAAGCTTGAGAATGGCCCTAGAGGCTGAAACGTTGCGTTGACTGGAAATTAAATAAATTGTTTAAAAAAATATATCCAAGAATTCTTTTGTAAAACGGCCTAATTTTTTTTTATCGAACTAATATTCAAACAAAAGAACAATTACGACAATGATGAGACAAAAATATTTAAATTGCATTTTAATTGAAACATTAATTCTAAAATCAAAGAATCAAAATAGAAATGGAATTAACTGATTTTTTCTGACATGACAAAAACATCAACGAATTGATTAAATTGAGTTTCGATAGAAACATATGTTTTTATTAAATAATCCATTATATTATTACCTACGACCACCAGTTTTATCCGCTTTTTATCACTCTCCATTAACTTTTACGATTTAATGTACAAGATAAAATTTTTTCTACAATTGTTAGGTTTCCAACGGTATATTATACATCTATATAATTGTTCTTTTGTTTGAAATCACAAAATAGCATAAAAAAAAATTTCTTTGCTCTTTTCTCCTTTAGTTTGAAACCTAATTCGTTCAACTTTTTATATTTATCCCTTTTTTATATAAAAAAAGATGATTTGATTAATTTTTTTTTTTTGAAGCTCCAAAATAAAAGATACTTCAGAGGAAGAAAATTTAATATAACGGCATTTAAGCCCTCTTACACTATGTCAATCAGAATGAAACCTACATCTTATTAAAGCCCATTACGTTTTACATAGATACAGTGAGTTTAATCAAAGTTTGAGAAATTTGGTAAAAGGTGCAAAATGTATGGTGTCCACACACACAGACCTTTATGCGGAACTTTGTTATCTGAACTTAGGTGACCCTAAAGTGCGTAAATCCGCTAGTGTAATTAGAACTTTTGCACGATGGCAATGCTTTACTATATTTTTCATATATAGGTAAGAGAAAGTTTTTTTTTTTTTTTTTTTTTTTTTTTTTATTCCTATGTATTACAATTTGTCACAATGGACAATAATAATATTGCTAAAGGATCCCATTCATACAATATTTACAATATAAACAAAAGAAATGTCAAATTACATAAAATGAAACAAAACTAAATAAACGTATACAATAACGAAATGAGAAAGTAAAAATAGAGATTTGCTCACGCACTGCACCAAATTTTCTACCAATTTTCAGGTACCAACTTAGCTGGCTGATATAACAGAATGAATAATTACTCTGTCACAGCCGGGTTTGAAGAACAGTAGTCCAGTGCTCTATTTACAAAACCGAATCTCGTAATTTTATATAAATTATGACTATACCATCCTGAATTGGAAATACCTTCACCTGTAGGATGGTAGGTAAGATGATCTTGGAACGATCGGGTGACAGAGGGAACGACATCTGATTCCAGCTGAGTGAATCATCCCCGAACGACCGTTCGCGATCGAGCGGGGGCAATCCAAAGAGATTACACGCCAATCTCATCACTTGAAAGGAACTAGCCAATCAACATACTTCACTATATATTTAATCCCTCAAGGTTTACTTCGCATTCTTTTCGGTTTAGTTGATTCCTGATGTTTTTTTTTCGACTTGAATACTTATATGAAAAAATCTGGTGCACGCAACACGCTACTTTCACTTATCTCTATTGTTCAAATCAATTTAAGAACGTTTAAATAAAGTTAGAGTAGAAAAATGTTAAAGAATCGCGTTGAATTTCGATGGGAACAGATAAAAATATAATTTTATAAATTATTATCAACAACAATCACTTAGTTTCTATCCGATTTTGATCGTCTCAATCTCATCATACAAATTTTTATATACTATAACATGTTTTCTTAAATATTTAGCTTTCTGAGGGTATATTATACATTTATACTACGATTCTTAAGTTAGTGAAAAAAAAAATCTAGTACGCGCAACACACGACTTTCACTAAGATGCGTTATTTATATCAATTTAAGGATTTCCAAACCAATTTTTTTAAATTTTATTTATTATTCGTATATACTATAATAATAATAGGCTTAGCGAACCCGAAGGTTCGATGCCGATACCACCAAACTTCACCTGCACAGACTCGTCCAATGTTCACCGGTCAAGCCCAAGCCCCCGAGATCAGCCTTAATGCAATCCTCCCATCGACGCTTCGGCCTACCTTCGGACGCCTACCAGTCGGTTCAGCGAATACCAACTTTCTCGGAATCCGTTTGTCACTAAGCCCAACAACTTTACGCGCCCATTTGAGTCTCCGCGATGCTATCAATTCAATTATATTCACAGGGTACAAACTCCGCAATTCCGCGTTGTGCAACCTTCTAAACTTCCCAGTGGCTTCATCTCTCTTCGAACCAAATATTTTACGCAGTACCTTATTCTCGAAACCCTTAAGCCGTTGTTCATCCTTCAAAGTAAGCGGCCACGTTTCGCATCCGTAAAGAACCGTTGGAAGAATAATAGTTTTATAAATTCTAACCTTTAACTTTTTAGACAGAAGCCGCGAGCTAAGTAATTTAGCAACTGAATAATAACAAGCATTTCCCTCCTTTAACCGGGACTTTATTTCTTCCTGGATTTCATTTTTTCTATTTATAATTGAACCTAAATACTTGAATTTCTCTACGTGTTCAAAAGTATGACCTGAAATATTAATATCATCAAGATCGCCACCATTTCTGCAACTAATCATATATTTCGTCTTATCGGTATTTAATTCGTATATATTACAATATTATATTATTATCTACGACAATCAGTTTGTTTTGTCGGTTATTCATCACAATTTTCACTATAGTATGTATAAGATAATATTTTTTCTAAAGTCTTTAGCATTCCAACGGTATATTATGCTTCTTTCTTATGATCGCACCTCAAATTTCTTGGAGTAATTATGACCGATTCTAACTTTATGGAATGTTTTTTGTATATATGCACATATTCTAGTTTTGTTATTAATTATTAGACGTTCTAACATCAAACGCATTCAATCCTTTCAATCCAAAGTCCTCCGTACAATAGTAAATGCTCCTTATTATGTCTCCAACTATACCTTGCACCATGACCTTAATGTTCCATTTATTTCAGACCTAATTCCATCCAAATTTTCCAAATTCCACCAGAACCTCATTCATCATCCTAATCCTTTAGCTCAATCCCTATCCAGCTCCACTCATCCATACAACCCACCTAGAAGGTTGAAACGGCAGTGGCCCCGCGACCTTTTGTAAATATATTGGAGTTCTAGATTCTCCACTCAATGTGATGTATGTATGTGTATATAGGTATAAGTGAATTCTTGACTTATTGTATTGATTCATTATTGTGTATATATTTTATTGTAATTTTATGCTGTGTAAATATTTTATGAATGTAGTATGTATGATATCTTTCAGCACTACTATTGATGTCCAAATTGGGACAGATTGTAATTTTTCTCAATAAAAATTATTAGAAGCTACTTTTTAATTTATTATTATACTTTATTTTTGTTTCTTTCTTTTTGTTTTATTGTACTCTAAGACACTAAAGTTTCTTTTTGCAAATTTTGCAATAGAATTCTAAAGGGACTCTATTAATTTATTATTATTATTGTTATTATGGGAGCGGCGTGGTCTAGTGGACAGAGCGCTAGTCTGCTGTGCTCCGGGTCCTGGGTTCGAATCCCGGCTATGGCAGAATATTATTTATTCTGTTAATTCAGTCGGTGGGCGACCCTAGGGTATGGAGACCCTCCTGGGACAGACCCGGCCTCTTTAAAGTGGGTACCCTAAATAATTGGGGAAAAACCTGGCGGCTGAGCGCGATTAAGGCCTAAACATCTCATTGCACTGCCGTTGGCCGAGAAACAGTACGAATCTCTATATGTACTGAGCCTAAGACCCTTCATAAGTTGCAGTGGTACAGGTTTTTTTTAATTTTTATTATAAATACCTTTATTATTATTTTTTTTTTTTATCACGAAACTCTGGCTATCATGTAATATGTAAATATTTCACAGAAAAACAATTAACGTGAAAGTTTGGCAGGATGTAATCTTCCACAGGATTTTCTCGACCACCCAGAGTAACCCACATTGTCTAAAAAAAAACCACTACACAACAGCAATTGCTCGCTAAGTGGAAGATTATGCATATTCGTGGTTTCTTTAATAATGGATAATGGAGCAAGGAATAAACCCCTTTTGAATAAAGCGATGAAAGCCGAGGGAGTTATTATTCAGTGAATAGTCTGCAAGGAAACTTCATTTTACGCCACTTTGGACTAATATTTCTCACGCCTTACCGTGTTTCGAAACTTACCGCACAAGACGCTTGGAGTGTAATTTCGTTGTGACATTGGCGAAGGATGCTAAACATTTAGTATAAAAAAGTGCGCATGGCTCATTTTTTTTTGTGAGCGTGTGTGAAGGTAATAACGGAAAATGAGCCGTCGTGAATGTAAATTGGCCGTTATGTAAACAGGAGGATACGCCATGCTGAGGATTATTTTTTTTTCTTTTGTGCGTCAGAAACCTCATAACCCATAGCTCACACTGCTGAATGCCTATCCGCTATAATAACAACTACATTATGCCTTTATTCGGGAAAGAATTCATGAAGAAAAGAGAAAAAATATAATTTACTTACAGTGGTATTTCATTATTTACTTCAATAAAATTTAATTGCAATTATGTCACATTCACGGTCATTGCGGTGTTTCAAAAATGAATATGATTCTGAAGGTGAAAATTTTCCAGAAAAAAAAAAAATTATATCAATATATTCCTATCAACGGAATTTCTAGCATAATATTGAAGGTAGATATAAAAAAAATGAAGAATGAAAAAATTAAGAATTTGGAAGAAATAAACCAGCCCTGATATCTACCTCTCAATAAAATTATTTATTTGGCCACCTGTGGTGTAGCGGCTAACACAATAACCTTCTATGCGGGGGGTTCAAACCCGGAAGTTGGTTCTAGGATTTTTAAGTAAACATTTCTTGGTTATGCCGGCCTTTGGAGGGGACGTAAAAAGGTGATCCCGAGCCAGTGTGATGTCAAGTACTCTTTAAAGATCCTTATCCTGATTAAAACTGGAAAGGCAAAATTTAGGACTCCCACTGTAGCATCGTCCGATTAGCCACTGCAGCAAAAAGTGATGTTAATTGAATAAACCAATAAAATAATTAATAATCGAAATTTTGCCAGAGATGAACTCATTTCCTACATAAGGGATAGTGATTTATACTTACAATGTAAACATGTATACAATTTCATTTCAATAAAGAAGCAATAAAAACTACAAAAAAACAATATATTGATAAATTAAATTAACAACTATATTGATATTACATAATAAGAAAACAAAATTTTACGTCTCCTTAGAAGAATGCTATAACCAAGAGTTTTTTAATCCCTTAAAAAATCCTAGAGCCACCTACGGTTTATGAACCGACTATCTTGGCCATAGACGTATGTTATGCTGGCCACTAAACCACCGCTGACTCTAAATTACAGAACATTTTATCCTCCCGTCCGTTGTTGAGCATTTTCACTAGATATGTACTGACTTATAATATAAATTAAAATAATAATAGTCTTTATTGATATACATATAAACATTTATAATAAATGTATACATTTGTTTTTCTTCTTTCTTTATATACATATATGTACATAGACCTTCCTTTTCAGAAGTTTAAAATCTTTAACGGTAACTACCCGTAATTAAATACTTTAAATCAGAATAAGTAATATAAAATAAAACAATGATAGACCTAATTACTTAACCTATACTGCTATAAATATCTTGACTATAAATAATCCAGTGGATATGGGGTTACTTGTGGTATAGTGGTTAGCATAACAGCCTTCTATACCCAAGATCGCGGGTTCAAACCTAAACGTGGCCCTAGAATATTTTAATGGGAGTAAAAAATGTTTACCAATGCCGTCCTTCGGAGAGGACGTAAAAGGTGGTCCAGAGCCTGTTCGATGTAAGTTCTTAATTAAAACTGAATAGGCAAAATTTAGGATTCCCACTGTAGCATCATCCGATTAGCCACAGTAACATAACGCGACGTTAAATAAATTTTGCAAAAAATGTTTGCCATTTCATTTCAATAAAGTAGTTATTTAAAATATTATGTCAATCGGTTGTTTTACATCGCCTCGGAGGATTATCGAGAATAAGTAGACTGATTGTCTGTTTATTCATTTAACGTCATCTTATGCTACAGTGGCTAATCAGACGATGATACAGTGAGAGTCCTAAATTTTGCCTATCTCGACTTAATAAGGACAGGGATTTTTTACAAGTAAACGATATCGCAAGGGGTCGGAACACCCTTTTTACGTCCACTCCGAAGGACGGCATAGCAGAAGATTCTTTACCCCATTAAAAAAACTACTGCCAGCTGCTTTGAATTTTCAACCTTTGGCATAGATGGGTGTTATACTAGCTTCTACACAACAGGTGACCCTAAAATATAGATCTTTACACCCTCGTCTTTGTTTTTGAGAGGTTTCGTGGTACTCATCATAAAAACTAAAATAAACAACAGTTTATGCTCTACATGGTTCAGTAATGCCCTGATGATGGCTCACAAGTTTTAGTCGAAACTTCGGCAAAATTCAAATATTAAAAAAGACTGTATCCCGATTATTTCTACCTACGATAATTTCTACAATCGACTATACTAATAATAATAATATTAATAATAATAATTATAGGCTTACCGAACCCGAAGGTTCGATGCCGATATCACTAAATACTGCCTACTCGTCCAATGATCATCGTTCAAGCCCAAGCTCCCGAGATTATCTCTCTTCGGACCAAATATTTTAAGCAGTACCTTATATTCGAAAAGCTAAAGCCGTTGTATATCCTTCAAAGTAAGCAAACTTCTAACCTTTAAGTTTTTAGACAGAAGCCGCGAGTTAAGTAATTTAGAACACTCTGTATGTAACACGCATTTCCCACCTTTAACTGGGACTTTATTTCTCCCTGGATTTCATTTTTTCTTGTTATCATTAAACCTAAATACTTAAATTTCTCTACGTGTTCAAAAGTATGCCCTGATATATCAATATCACCAAGATCCCCACCGTTTCTGCTACTAATCGTATATTTCATCTTATCGGTATATATTTTATGTCCTATCTCTTTACCGGGTTTTACTAACGCACTTGTATGTAGTTGTATAATTTCCATGTCTTCATCTAGCAGTACCAAATCAACGGTGTATCCCAGAACCGGAATCTTATCACCCATATTTAAACCTTTCTCGGTACACGTCACTTTTTCTATGACATATTCTAAAGCTATATTAAATAAAACAGGTGAAAGAGAGTCACCCTGTTTCAAACCCGATCGCACCTCAAATCTCTCGAAGTAGTTATAACCGATTCTAACTTTATGGAATGTTTCCGACAAACACGTCTGTACTAGGTTTACTAATTTTCTAGGTATTCCCTGTTCAATCATGATGTTATACAGCTTTAGACGGTCTATGGCTTATGATTATAAGCCTTACAGTCGACTATACATCCTCAAAAACTAAAATAATAAAACAATTTATATATTAAAGTATTATATAAAAGAAAACAATGATAGACCCAATTACTAAACCTATACCCCTATAAATACCCTGACTAACAATGCGGCTATAAATTATACAGTGAGGTATCGGACCAGAAGCCTGGCTTGGAGGTGGCGCCATCTCTACTTCAATCACCGAACTTTTTCCTCTGCCCTACTCCCACCAATCTTCAAAACATCCCTTGTTATTTTTATTTCCCTTAAAGTCAATGTTTATTTATTTATTTTTATTTTTTTAATTATTAATATAACATTGAAAATTACATTCATATATTGTTATACTTATAATATTCAGAAGAAATTGAGTTATTTTTGAAGAAGAAAAATTACAGCTGATTTTTTAAATCGTCTTTTTTATTTACAGTACCATCACAAATCAACGTTGCGGGATTTTCTCACCCATCTGCCGGATCCTACAACCAAGTTAAAACAAAACCATGTCTAAATAAATCTGGTGCGGGCAACACGCGACATTCACATACCTCCGTTTTTAAAATCAATTAAAGAATTGTCTAATACAGTTAGAAATAAAAATGAATTAATTTAATTGAATTTTGATAAAAAAGCATGTGTTTTATTAAAAAATCGATTATATTATTATCTAAAATAATCAGTTATTTTTATCGGCTTTTCATCACTCTTTATTAAATTTTAAAATTTAGGTATGAGATCAAAATTTTTCTAAAATCTTTAGCTATCCAACGGTGTATTAAACATATATATTACTGTACTTTATTCAAAAACGGAAAATTGCATTAAAAAGAATCTGGTGCAGGCAATACACGAATTTCACTTACATCGATTTGTAAAATCAATGAAAGAATTTTCAAATAGAGTTAGAGTTAAAAATACGTGAACTATTAAAGAATTAATTAAATTAAATTTATATAGAAACATGTGTTTTATTAAATAATCTTTTATTTTATTATCTAAAATAATCAGTTAGTTTTATCTTCTTCTCATCACTCTCTATTAACTTCTAAAAGCTTGTGTATGAGATAATATTTTTTCTAAAATCTCAAGCTTTCCAATGGTATATCATACATGTATATTCCTGCTCTTATGTTCAAAAACGAAAAATTGCATTAAAAAAATATTTTTTCTGTTTTCTCCTTTAGTTGGGTATCGAATTTATTCAATTTATATATTTACCTGTTTTTCATCATCGTTAACAAGATAATCTAGTTATTGTTATTGAATCTACAAAATTAAAGGTACTTAAAGGGAAGAAAATTTAAAATATCGGCATTTAAGCCCTGTCAGACAATTTTTATCCAAATAAAACCTACATGATATTAAAGCTCATTAAATTTTACATTGATATAGCGAGTTTAATCAAAATCGTCGGAACCGTTTTCGAGAAAATCGAAAAAAGATGCAAAATGCCTCTTCTGGTAAGCTCATTTTGATGAAAAAAGTTTTGTCACGTCTCGGGCGTATAGTTGTCTTAAATATGAAATTTCAGTTTCTTAGGACTTACCGTTTCCGCCCGGGAGTTACCACACACACACACACACACACAGACACACACACACTCACACACACACACACACACACACACACAGACCTTTTTGCGGGACTTGGTTATTTGGACTCAGGGGACCCTAAAACGTGTATTTCCGTTGAAAACTGGAATTCGAAAATTTTTACGATCGCAATACTTCCCCTTACTATATATAGTAAGTGAAAGTAAAAATAGTTTTGCAGTTTTCTCCTTTAGTCAGATATCGATTTCGTTCAACATATATTTTTAGTAGATTTTAGTGATGTTTTAACATTCTTGAAGGATCCTGAAGAAGGGCGAAAAACCCCGAAACGCCGAATTGTGATGGCGGTCATATAATTCGAAAACTTTGGTGCTCACAGCAAATTCCGTTCCCACCCTACATAAAATAAATTATATAATTTTAAAATAAATTTCAACAAAAAATTTGTAACAAATGTGTCCTTTGTATTTCTTCTGGACTTGGAAAAGCAATGATGCATATAGATAGTCAACTGCTTTTAAATTCACTTACCTATATATGGAATACATGGTAAGAGAAAGTATTTCGAATTACAATTTTCAACGGAAATACACGTTTTAGGGTTCCTTCGAAATAACCAAGTTCCGCAAAAAGGTCTGTGTGTGTGGTAAGTCCAGCGAAAAAACAAAAAGTCCTATAAAACTGAAATATCATATTTAATACAACTATACGCCCGAGATGTTACAGCAACTTTTTCATCAAAATCATCTACCCAGAAGAGCCACTTTATACCATTTATTTTTCACCTATTTAAAATTTTCTTTTACGACGATTTTGATTAAACTCGCTATATCGGTGTAAAATTGGATGGACTTTAATATCAAGTAGGTTTCATTCTGATTGAAATAGTCTGACAGGCTTAAGTAACTTTAATTTTTTAGTTCTTATGAAATTGACCATATTATCTGATTAGCATTGCAAAAAAAAACAGGTAAATATATAAATTGAACGAATTCGATATTCAACTGAAGCAGAGAGCTACAAAAATATTATTTTTTTAATGCGATTTTTATTTTTTAACTTAAAAACAGTAATATACATGTATAACATACCTTATATATATATTTATATATATATATATATATATATATATATATATATATATATATATATATATATATATATATATGTGTATAATATACATGCTCAAGATTTTAGAAAAAATGTAATCTTATACATCCTATTGTAATATAATAGATTATTTAATAAAACACGTTTCTTTTAAAATCCAATGTAAATAATTCTGTAACACTTTATTTTCGTTTCTAAATTCGTTTAAAAATTCTATAATTGATATAAATTACGAAGGGAAGTGAAAGTCGTGTGTTGCGCGCACTATATTTTTTTTTTCAATCAGGGATTTATGGAGTTTGTGGATGGATTGATCGTTAAATCGTTATATATATATACATACATATATATATATATATATATATATATATATATATATATATATATATATATATATATATTATTCATTAAAGATACTTATCTTTCAATATAATGGGTCGGGTTGCCCCGACGAAGTACAAATGAGGTAGTTCATTATAACACCGTAATCAAGCCCGTGATACTCTATAGGACAGAGACCTCCTGCCTCCCTAGCTTAGAAAAACTTCTGAAGGTATAAAGAAAAATACTTAGGAAGATCTATGGACCCAACAAGACACCCGAAGGATACAGGCTAAAGTCCAACAAAGAAATATACTCTGACAAAAAAAGTCTGGAGATCGACATCAGGGTAAGAGGCTTAAATTCTATGGGCACATGATGAGGATGAGCCCTGAAAGGTTAAACCGGGAAATCTTCCGACGATTCCACCAGCGCAAGAACACGACTGGTTTTTTCAAGCAGATCAGGGTCGACATGGATTCAGTGGGACTGAAGGATTCAGACTGTGTGGATAGAGAGACCTACAGAAGATCACTGAAATGACAATATAAAGGTCTTCGTGGTCAAAGAACGCCAAAAAAGGGATTATGCGTGGTCGGAGGAAAGGAAGCGCAAACATGCGGAACTCATGAGGGAAGTATGGAAAAGAAGGAAGTTGAGGAAGCAAACCTGAGCATGATATTCGCGTGGTCTTTAAGGCCTTTTCGCGCCCAAAAAAAAAAAAAAAAACTTATAATTTTATATTATATTTTTAACTAACTCCTATTATCTATTATTTGCCCAGCTTAAAAGGGCCGAAAACGCCCTTTCTATTAGTAACAGATCCCTAAGAGAGATGAGGGGGGAAAAATCTATAGAAGGGGTTTAGAAGGGAAGCCGGTAAGTGTGAAATAGTCTCGTGAACTAAAGAGATATCTTATAGCAACACTCTTCTACGGTATTTGGGGTCGACTTACTAAGGGCGTTTGGGAATGGAGTTGTAATAGTAAGCATCTATTAGTTAATTAATACAAATATTGGGCTGGCCAAAAAGTTCTTAGAGATTTTTAAAATAAAATTAATCTTTAATTTTTTCTACTAAAAATTAATCACAAAGCTAATGTTTATTTATATGCCTTCAGTCCTCATGTAATTAACTATGTCTACACACTGAATTCGTCTTTATTAAGGCTCAGTAGTGTAGTTGGTTGGTTGGTTGTTATATTTTATTGGCACAAAACATCTCGGTCATTAGTGCCACACACTCATTTTTAGAAATCAATTTTAGGTTAATTAATGAACAATAATTTTACTTAAAAACATGTAAAAACTAATAGTTGAAAACAATTAACTATAAGAATAATCACTAGTAAGAATGAATGTAGCGGCATTAGTAAAAGATAAATATATATCAGGTTAAATAAAATATAAAAAAAATAAATAAAAAAAAATAAAAAAAAAATAAAATAAAAAATAAATTAAAAAAATAAGAAAAATAATAAGTAAATTAAAAAAATAAAATAATATATATATATATATATATATATATATATATATATATATATATATATATATATATATATATGTATATAAATAAAGTTAAAAATAAAATATATTAATTAATTTATAAAATAAAAAAAATTATAATAATTTAAAAAATAATAATAATAATAATAGTAAAATAAAATTTTCAAATCTTCTTGTAAAAGTCCATTTCAGTAAGAAAGCATATCAATTCGTCAATTCTATTTACATCGTTCCCAAAGAAACCGCGACATTGATTGGTATTCCCCTTTGGTTCAATTTTCTTGTGTTGAAGGGACATTCTTCGAAAATGTGAGTAATTGTTAGGGTTCCCCTACAATCTTGACATCTTGGGGGCAAATCCTTAAATATTAATGGTTATTGCAAACCAACATGAGTGAAGATTAAGTTCATTTTCGGCGTATTATGCTGTTATTTTTAAGGGAAAAACGCAGCGCAAAATGCAAGAAAGATTCGTGCCGTGTGTATGGCAGCGATTCAATTGCTGATAGCACGGTTCAGAAGTGGTTTTCGCGGGTTAGATCAGAAGGTCAATTTGGAAGACCAATCTCGGGCTGGCCGGAGTTCAACTCTTGACATCGAGGATATTATGACGGTCATTACAAACATTCCATGTATTACTGTCCGTGAGATAGCTGCGGAGTTAAGAGCCTGCAAATTTACCGTTTTTGATCATCTAAAGAAGGCCGGGTACGTCTGTCGTTACGACGTTAGGGTTTCCCATGAGCTCAGTGAAAGGAACCTTATTGAAAGGATTTCATGTTGTGATTTGCTGTTGAAAAAAAATGTAGAGGATCCATTTTTGGAACGGTAGATTCTCTACTTCAACACCAGCCGAAAAAAATCTTGGGCGTTGCCTGGAACGACGCCGATCGCAACACCAAATGCCACCCAAGAAAGGTGATGCTCAGTATTTGTGGAATTGGAAGGGACCCATACATTTTGAGCTCCTTCCACAAAACCAAACTATAAATACTTTTACTTCGCCCAGTTAGATCGAGTGAAGGCAGCAATCGAAGAGAAACGGGCAGAGTTGGCATATCGGAAAGGAATGCTATTCCACCAAGACAACGCTAGGCATCATGTGTCTTTTAAGGACTCGGCAAAAGTTATTAAGCTTCAGATGGGAGGTTTTACCTCACCCGCCGTACTCTCCTGACATTGCTCCTTCGGATTTCCATCTTTTCCGTTCCCTCGAAAATTTTCTACAAGCGAAATCCTACTCTTCAGTGTGATGTCAAAACGGACCTTTCATTGTTCTTCATGAGTAAGGGCAGTGGTTTTTGGAAAAAAGGGATAAAGGACCATCCAAGCCGTTGGGAAAGGGTAATCGCTAACGGTGGTAACTATTTTGTAGATTAAATGAATACATTTTAAGCTGTTCATCAATTTTAATATCAATAGTAGTGTGATGGCTACAAATATTTTTAATATTTTTTTTTTAAGCGTGTCTCTGATTCCTTGAGTTTCAACTTACCATGATTCTGCTGCAGAACTCTCGTGTATATCCTTTCGAATCGGAAGCCACAAACTCCTTAACCTGCCATATTCAGCAAGACCGAACTACGTGACAGTTAATTACGCGGATTGGCTTATATAAGAGCCAATGAGAAACGCGGAAGATATCTGCTGTTATCTTATCGAGACTATTAGACGACATTACTTACTATCACGGCCTCCTCTCTAGTCGCTAATATTGGCGCATGAATTTCTGTGCCGTGGTGCACGCTTTACCGAGTCGTGTGTTGGTCTCTTCAGTCTACTCCAGCAATTACTAAACTGTATCTTTTTATTATTACCATCGAAGAGTAAAAAAGAAAAAAAAAGTCAGATATTGCAAAAGAAAATACAATACGAAGATCCGTGAAAGGAAACCCACCGAGCAAAGAATTAAAAAATGTGGTGCAGGCAACACTCGACTTTTACTTACCCCGATTGTTACAATCAATTTAAAATATATGTATATATGTAAAATCAAGAATTTTATTTTATTATTCTTGATTTAATTATCATATGTAAATATTTCAAGGGAGGTTATATCTCTGTTATGTTAGTTAAATGTATTAATCAAAGGAATGTTAAACAATTTGTAATTCTTCTTCTAATTTAAATGAATTAGGAGTTAAACGATGCTAAAATAAAGTTTTTAATTATTACAATTTATTTGACTTAAAATAATCAATTGGATAACATACATAATTTACAATGAACCTACCTAAAATAAAGAATTGTTTCGGAGGTGTAAAATCAAGAATTTTATTATCATATGTAAATATTTCACCAAGGGAGGTTATATCTCTGTTATGATAGTTAAACGTATTAATCAAAGGACTGTTAAACAATTCTTTATTTTAGGTAGGTTCATTGTTAATTATGTATGTTATTCAATTGATTATTTTATGTCATACAAATTGTAATAATTAAAACTTTATTTTAGCATCGTTTAACTCCTGATTCATTTTAATTAGAAGAATAATTACATACATACATATATATATATATATATATATATATATATATATATATATATATATATATATATAAAATCAAGAATTTTATTATTCTTGATTTCATTATCATATGTAAATATTTCAAGGGAGGTTATATCTCTGTTATGTTAGTTAAATGTATTAATCAAAGGACTGTTAAACAATTTGTAATTCTTCTTCTAATTTAAATGAATTAGGAGTTAAACGATGCTAAAATAAAGGTTTTAATTATTACAATTTGTTTGACATAAAATAATCAATTGGTTAAAAAACAAAATTAACAATGAACCTACTTAAAATAAAGAATTGTTTCGGAGGTGTAAAATCAAGAATTTTATTATTCTTGATTTCATTATCATATGTAAATATTTCACCAAGGGAGGTTATATCTCTGTTATGTTAGTTAAATGTATTAATCAAAGGGCTGTTAGGGATCACTTGTAGCTGGGTGGCTAGCGTAACAGCCTCCCATGCCAAAGGTCACGGGTTCAAATCCGCAGGTGATCCCAGGATTTTTTAATGGGAGTAAAAATCCTTAGTTACGCCGTCCTTCGGAGGGGACGTTAAAAGGTGGTCCCGAGCCTTTGCGATGTCAGGTACTCGTTAAAGATCCCTATCCTAATAAAACCTGGATAGGCAAAATTTAGGACTCCCACTGTAGCATCGTCCGATTAGGCACAGCAGCATAAAGGGACGTTAAATGAATAAGCAAACAAAGGGCTGTTAAACAATTCTTTATTTTAGGTAGGTTCATTGTAAATTATGTTTGTTATCCAATTGATTATTTTATGTCACACAAATTGTAATAATTAAAAACTTTATTTTAGCATCGTTTAACTCCTAATTCATTTAAATTAGAAGAAGAATAATCTGTAATATATATATATATATATATATATTTATATATATATATATATATATATATATATATATATATATATATATACTACTATATACTACTAGCGCGCTAGCCTCTCACGCTACAGGTTGCGAGTTCGAATCCCACCACCGGCGGGACTTTTATAAGGATGTATAGCATGATAGCATCTCCCCCGGGTATGTGAGACCCGTCAGCCAAATGGTGGCCACTCACAAAATTAGACATAGGGAGTGATAACCCTACACTATAAATTACATCGTGAAACGTGAGAGTAAACTCCCGGGAGATTACACCGCGAGGCACAGGACCTGCACGGCATGTCGCGCCACTGAAAAAAAGAAAACCTAACATACTACAATTAATTAACAGTTAGCCAATCAACTTAAAAAAAGACGAATAGCAGTAAGCTAGATATGTAATATTATGTGTTGTGTGTTAAAAAGTGATTTTAAAAAAAGTCTTGATAATGGGGAGAGAACCTCGAAACGTAGAAAAACTATGTAATAAATTGTAAAGAAAAATAAATGTGTGAGAAAATGAAGTTAATAAGTGCTTTTTTGAGTGTGAAATATTAAATAAAACTTCCTAAAATATTATAAAAGAAAAGAAAAAGAATCAGTTAGTTTTATCGGCTTATAACGTCTCTCAGCATAACGCTTTACAGCATTTTATGTAAGATAACAGTAATTCTAAAATGTTTAGCTTTTCAACGGTGTATTATATTGGGTTGTGTCACAGGAAATGTCCGTTTTCAAGGTAAAGGATTTTTATTAAAAATACGATATAAAAACAAGACAATTTTATTCGAAGTATTTACCTTCTTTTTCTACACATTTTTCCCAACGTGACACCAACTTTTATATCCACGAACTGAAAAACTCTGGGCTTTCAAGTGAAACTAAATCTGAAAACGAACTTTTCACTTGATCATCACGTTAAAAAAGTTTTCCTTTGACGAAGTTGTCTAAATCCCTGAACAGGTGGTAATCTGTTGGAGACAAGTCGGGAAAATAAGAATAGGGATGCGGAAGAACTTCGTAGCCCAGTTTTTTTCAATTTATGCACTGTATGTTTTGAAACATGAGGTCTTGCTGCCGCTCAGTGAGATCATGAGGTACCCATGTATCGAGCTTTTTTACTTTCCCAATACACTTTAAATGTCTGGAAACGGTAGATGCACTTGCATTTAGTTGTGCTGAGAGTCCTTTAACTGTTATGGTAGGGTTTTTCTCCTACTGTATGTTTGAGGACATCGTTGTCTATTACGGAGGGAGGTCTTCATCGGGGCAAGTTTATCAAGTCGGTATCCCCAGCTGATAACTTAGCAAACCAACGGCGAATGGTCCGTTCATTAACACTCCCTTCCCCAAACGCCTTGCAAATATTTCTAGCGGCCTCCCGGGCGGAAACGGTAAGTCCTATGAAACTGAAATTTCATATTTAAGACAAATGTACACCCGAGACGGTACTAAACCGTTTTTACCAAAATGAGCTTACCAGAAGAGCCACTTTATACCATGCATTTTGCACCTTTTGATTTTTGATGATTTTCTTATAAACGGTTCCGACGATTTTGATTAAACTCGCTATATCGATGTAAAATTTAATGGGCTTTTATATATATCATGTTGGTCTCATTCGGATTAAAATGGTCTGACGGGGCTTAAATTCCGATATTTTAAATTTTCTTCTTTTAAAGTACCTTTAATTTTGTAGATTCAATAAAAATAACTATATTATGTTGTTGCCACTGATAAAAAACAGGTTAATATATAAATTGAAAGAATTCGATATAAGGATAAAACAGAAACAAATATTTTTTTAGTGCAATTTTTAGTTTTTGAACATAAGAGCAGTAATATACATGTATGATATACCGTTGGAAAGCTAAAGATTTTAGAAAAAATATTACCTCATACACAAGCCTTTAAAAGTTAATAGAAAGTGATGAAATGATTTATGTTTCACGTATTTTTATCTCTAACTGTATTTGAAAATTTTTTCATTGATTTTAAAAATGGAGGTAAATGAAAGTCCTGTGTTTCATGCACAAGATTTGTTATATATTTTGTGTCGTGGTTTGTTTTAAATGTTTTTAGAACATTCTGAAGATGGGAGAGAAACCTAGAAACTTTGATTATTAGTGTGACGTTTCTATTTACGTTATATAATTAATTATTTAAATAAGTGCTTGCCCAGCGGAGGGGGAGTGAGTAGTAACCACATTTGACTTGAAACTTCTTTATTTTCACATCAGGTAATTGAACCTAAAAGGTTACAATACAATACAATTTTATAATAAATCACATTTAGAACGTTTACTGTAAACAAAAAGAAAATACTAAACGTCAAAGATAAACTTACCCCTACGGGTTCAATATTCACTAATATATCAAAACAAAACTAACATAATAAACATTTATCATAAACTGAACAAGACTAAGATACATAACCAATAACACCATCAATGTTTCTGTAACCTCCCTTAATTTAAATACTTTTTAATTAAAAGATCAGCTGATTTCATCAGAGCGAGGGTTTGTTCCAACCCTAGTTTTTGTCAGCTGTGACATAAGCTCTACAATAAGAATGTTCGTTATTTTATAACAAAAATTTTAAAAATTCAAGAAAGAAATCCTTCATACAGTTTGCTTGAAACCGTGATATATGCCCTGTAGCTAATTGATAATCTTATATAATTACGGGAAAAACTCCTTGTTCCGATCGGTTAATAAAGCTTTTTTTTTTTTTTTTTTTTTTTTTTTTTTTTTTTTTTTTTTTTTTTTTTTTTTTTTTTTTTTTTTTCCTAAAGGAAATAAAAATCTATTCCCGATACTTTCCCAGAGGGGATATCCAAAGGCAGTATTAATAAAAGTTCACTAAAACGAAGGGAAATGTAATTTTTTTATTACCTCCGTCCGTATTAACCTTTAATTGGTCATTAAAGGAAACATTTTCGATCGTAATCTTCTCATTTTTCGCTTCACACTCGATTTGAGCCATTAAAAAATGTTTATACACGCATTAAAACCGTCATCCGTTTGGTATCTGTTAGAAGATGGAGGTAGTTGATTTATTGCACTTTCCCTGTCATGAGATTCATCTTCTGCATTTCCCATCAGAGGATTAAAAGCATCTTTTTTATTTTATTATCTGAAATTAATAGCCGTATGAGAACGCAGAAGGAGTAATTGTTGATAATCTATAAAATAAAATAAAAAAACAACAACTCCATAATACCTTGATCCATTGATAGGAGTTCTCGAGGCCATTTTTTTTCTGTTTCGGAGGAATATCGATATAATGGTACGAAAAGTTGGAAGTTGTTTCTTAGTTTGAGCAGATGTGTTAATAAAAAAATCCGGTACACTCACGCATATAATTTTTTAATCATAAAAATAAATAAATTAAAAAAATCTGGTGCGGGCAACACACGACTTTCACTCACCTCCGTTTTATAAATCGATAAAAAAATTATCAAATACAGTTAATAATAATAATAATAGGCTTACCGAACCCGAAGGTTCGATGCCGATACCACCAAACTTCGCCTGCACAGACTCGTCCAATGTTCACCGGTCAAGCCCAAGCCCCCGAGATCAGCCTTAATGCAATCCTCCCATCGACGCTTCGGCCTACCCTTCGGACGCCTACCAGTCGGTTCAGCGAATACCTTATCGGTATTTAATTCGAGACCTATCTCTTTACCGGTTTTTATTAACACACTTGTATTTAGTTGTATAGTTTCCGTGTCTTCACCTAGCAGTACCAAATCATCGGCATACCCCAAAACCGGAATCTTGTCATCCATATTTAAGCCTTTCTCGGTACACATCACCTTTTCTATAACATATTCTAAGGCTATATTAAACAAAACAGGTGAAAGGGAGTCACCCTGTTTCAAACCCGAACGCACCTCAAATCTCTCGCATATCAAATACAGTTAGAGATAAAAAATATTAAAACTATAAAGAATTAATCAAATGGAATTTCTAGAGAAACATGTATTTATTGAAAAATCTATTATATTATTATCTAAAATAATCAGTTGATATTATATGAGTATAATACAGATATTATACTTATCCAAATAAATTGAGTTCCCAACACGTAAGTTGTCCTAGGATTTTTTAATCGGAGTAAAAAATCCTTAGTTATGCCGTCCTTCGGAGGGGACGTTAAAAGGTGGTCCCGAGCCTGTGCGATGTCAGGTACTCGTTAAACATCCCTAACCTAATAAAACCTGGATAGGCAAAATTCTCCCACTGTAGCATCGTCCGATTAGCCATAGTAGCAAAAAGTGACGTTAAATTAAAAAAAAAACCTGGTGCGGGCAACACACGACTTTCACTTACCTCCATTTTTAAAATCAATGAAAGAATTTTCAAGTACAGTCAGAGATAAAAATGAGTGAAACCATTAAATAATTAATTAAATTGAATTTCTGTAGAAACATGTGTTTTATTAAAAAATCTAATATATTATTATCTAAAATAATCAGTTAGTTTTATCGGTTTTTTATCACTCTTTATTAACTTTAACAAGCTCTTGTGTATTAGATAATATATACAATATTACAAAAATCTTAAGCTTTCCAACTGTATATCATACATGTATATTACTGCTCTTATGTTCAAAAACTAAAAAATGCATTACAATTTTTTTTTTTCAGTTTTCTTCTTTAGTTGTTTTTTAAATTAGTACAACTTACATAAATAAAATTGGAGGCTGATGTCTACTTCACCACTATTTTATTGAAAAAAAAAAAAATAAAAAAAAAAATAAAAAAATAAAATAAAAAAAAAAAACTACAACTTACATACTTAGCTGTTATTCATCAATGCAACTAAGATAATTTGGTTATTTTTATAGAATCTACAAAATTAAAGGTTCTTTAGAGGAAGAAAATTTAAAATATCCGCATTTAAGCCCTGTCAGACCATTTTAATCATAATGAAACCTACATGACGTTTAAGCCTATTGAATTTTACATCGATATAGCGAGTTTAATCAAAATCGTCAGAACCGTTTTCGAGAAAATCGAAAAAAGGTGCAAAATGCATGGTATAAAGTTGCTCTTCTGGTAAGCTCATTTTGATGAAAAAGGTTTTGTACCGTCTCGGGCGTATAGTTGTCATAAATCTGAAATTTCAGTTTCATAGGACAAAAAGTTGAAATTGTTTCTTAGTTTGAGCAGATGTATTAATAGAAAATCCGGTGCGCATACAAATAAATAAATTTAAAAAATCTAGTGCGGGCAACACACGACTTTCACTTACCTCCGTTTTAAAAATCGATTAAAGAATTTTCAAATGCAAAAAACGAATTATTTCTTATTATTTATGATAGTCGCAAACCTTTCTTACACAAAATTTGGAAATTCGTTCATAAATACAAATGATTTATTTATTTTTTTAAATGTATTTGCCTTTAGGGCAATCCTCATACAAATGGAGCTGGCTGGCACAGCACAATTAATAAATTTATCACCAGCAAATATACATTATTAAATACAAACCAAATAAATATTTAAAACAAAAACAACAAAACACATATACAGCAATAAGCATAACGGTGCTGCTATTTCTATGATTAATTTCATCCAACATATACATAAATAACATCATTTAAATATAACAATATCAATAAATAATGTAAAAATAATAGTACTAAAGCAAATACTTAATCCCTACAAAATACTAACTTTCGAAACCTTAAGAGTGATTAACATTCTGAGAAGAAACATGTTGAAATCTTATTTTAAGATTTTCTCTGACAAAAATAAATAATGATTTCAGGTCCATTACGTGGGGTTTCGCAAGAATTTCATAAAAGCCATCAATACTCACATCATTTAATACGGGCATAAATCGGGTTCTATTGTCATGGTATGCGAGACATCGAGCAAAAAAATGGAAACAATCTTCCAATGCGTCTCCATCACAAACTGGGCACGGCTTCTGTGGGTCTGTAATAAAAAAAATTATTTGTAAGGAGTATGTCCATAAAGGTTTGAATGAGAGTATGTATTTAATTTCTGTTTCAGTTTTAACTTAAAAGATGTGGAGAAATGTGAATAAAGTTGTTAAAGTCATAAATACAAATTATAAAAATATCCATATATTTTATTTAGGTATTCATAGAGGTAGTTATCCATGATTTATTTATGTGAACTATCGGTCGTCTCAAACTTTTGTGTGGCAGTGTAAATACGAATATAGTAAGGAAAAGTATTGTTGTCGTTAAAATTTTTAAATTTGATTATTTTAAACCGAAATACACATTTTATCTGAGTCTAAAATACTTCAAAAATGATCCTCCCAAAATGGCTTTTTTTGTGTTAAGATATAATAAATGAATATCTTATATATTTTTCAAAATTTTTTTATTAAAATCGTCTCACAGAAAATGTATCTTTCAGCTAGAGTCCTTTCATATAATTATCATTCTCTATAAAATAGATCTAAATAGTTAAATAAACTAATTAAATAAATGCAGCAATAATTAAAATAGGATTGATCCTGAATGAATTTTTCTGCCAGGACTTAAATTCCGTATTCTAAATTTTTCCCGTCTAAATTACTATTAATTAATTTCATTTGAGATAATTGACCATTTTCCAACATTACTTTTTTATTATTTATTTATTTATTAAGTAATATTACAATCAGTCCAATTAGGACATTATTAATAGTGATAAAGTACAACATTCATACTACATTCACACGATATATACAAAACTATAAATGCCAACATTACTAGCACAAATATCTGGTGCGGGCAACACACGATTTTCACTTCACCACCGTTTTAAAAATCGATTAAAGAATTTTCAAATACAGTAAGAGATGAAAATAATTAAAGAATTAATTAAATGGAATTTCTATAGAAACATGTGTTTTATTAAAAAATCTATTATATTATTATCTAAAATAATCAGTTATTTTAATCGGCTTTTTATCACTATTTATTAACTTTTACAAGCTTATGTATAAGATAATATTTTTTTCCAAAATCTTTAGCTTTCCAACGGTATATTATACATGTATATTACTGTTCTTATGTTCGAAAACGAAAAATTGGTTTAAAAAGATAGATTTTCAGTTTTCCTCTTTAGTTGCATATCTTATTCGCTCAATTTGCATTTTTAGCTGCTATTTATTAATGCTGACAAGATAATATAGTTATTTTTATATAATTTAAAAAATTAAAGGTACTTTAGAGGAAGAAAATTTAAAATATCGGCATTCAAGCCCTGTCAGACTATTTCAATCAGAATGAAACCTACATGATGTTAAAGCACATCCGATTTTACACCTATATAGTGGGTTTAATCAAAATCGAATGCCTGCCGGATGGAATAATATAATATAAAGATTGATCGATTTTGATGAAAACGTTGCTGTAAATCTCAGGCATATACGCCAACAAAATATAAAAATGAATTTTTTTTATTAATTTTATTAATAAAAATTACGGTTTTTGAGCTAAACTTACCACATACATAAACCTTTTTGCAGAACTTGATCATTTTGACTGAAGATACCCTAAAACGTGTATTTCCGGCGATAACTTGAATTCGGAAATTTTCACGATCACAAAATTTCTCTTACTATATTTTGTATACATTGCTAAGTGGAAGTAATAATTAGTAGCCACAATTGAGATTTATTTTGAACATTCTTGCTTCGTGGACATATTACAACCTCAAATGAATAATTTATACAAAATAAGAGTATGCTTGCAATATACAAAGGGTTAATGCCGGAATACCTCAAGGTATAATGTTCAGAACTCCTGTTAAAGGTATCATATAAAAGCATGACATATCACTTAACTCGGACAGGTTCATTACAGGTAACGTCTACGTCCTCTGACAGGCTAGGTGGTACACACTTTGCCGACAAACGGTCGAATGATTTATTCTTAAGTGAAATAAATTCCATCACGTCAATTCTCTGGTGATTCTACACGTTATTAGCAAAGGCTAATGAGACAATCTTCAATATTAAAGTTTCCAATCCGGAAAAAAAAAAAAATATTAATCGCTTCAGAGTTGAACTATAAAAATGATAGCGGGATCCTTGGTTTCCAAAAACTCTTTCTAAGCCACTGAAGCGATTTTGATACAGTTTTCAATATCATTTAAGGCAGAATTAGAGGGTGTGAAAATTACCCAATTTCAAAGCGAAATAATAAAGAAACTAGCCATTAAAGTATTTAAGTTTCATACTTGGTTATAATTTTTACTTTCACTTACTATATATAGTAAGGGGAACTATTGCGATCGTGAAAATTTTCGAATTCCAGTTTTCAACGGAAATACACGTTTTAGGTCCCCTGAGTCCAAATAACCGCAAAAAGGTCTGTGTGTGGTAATTCCCGGGCGGAAACGGTAAGTCCTATGAAAATGAAATTTCATATTTAAGACAACTATACGCCCGAGACGTGACAACACTTTTTTCATCAAAATGAGCTTACCAGAAGAGGCACTTTATACCATGCATTTTGCACCTTTTTTCGACTTTCTCGAAAACGGTTCCGACGATTTTGATTAAACTCGCTATATCGATGTAAAATTTAATGGGCTTTAATAACATGTAGGTTTTATTTGGATAAAAATGGTCTGACAGGGCTTAAATGCCGATATTTTAAATTTTCTTCCCCTAAAGTACCTTTAATTTTGTAGATTCAATAATAATAACTAGATTATCTTGTTAACGCTGATGAAAAACAGGTAAATATATAAATTGAATAAATTCGATACCCAACTAAAGAAGAAAACAGAAAAAATATTTTTTTAATGAAATTTTTCGTTTTTGAACATAAGAGCAGTAATATACATGTATGATATACCGATGGAAAGCTAAAGATTTTAGAAAAAATATCAGTTTTCCAGGAATACACGTTTTAGGGTCTCCTGAGTCCAAATAACCAAGTCCCGCAAAAAGGTCTGTGTGTGTATGTGTGTGTGTGTGTGTGTGTGTGTGTGTGTGTGTGTGTGTGTGTGTGTGTGTGTGTGTGTGTGTGTGTGTGTGTGTGTGTGTGTAACTCCCCGGCGGAAACAGTAAGTCCTATGAAACTGAAATTTCATATTTAAGACAACTATACGCCCGAAACGTGACAAAACTTTTTCCATCAAAATGAGCTTACCAGAAGAGGCACTTTATACTATGCATTTTTCACTTTTTTTCGATTTTCTCGAAAACGGTTCCGACGATTTTGATTAAACTCGCTATATCGATGTAAAATTTAATGGGCTTTAATATCATGTAGGTTTTGTTTGGATAAAAATGGTCTGACAGGGCTTAAATGCCGATATTGTAAATTTTCTTCCCCTAAAGTACCTTTAATTTTGTAGATTCAATAATAATAACTAGATTATCTTGTTAACGCTGATGAAAAACAGGTAAATATATAAATTGAATAAATTCGATACCCAACTAAAGAAGAAAACAGAAAAAATATTTTTTTAATGAAATTTTTCGTTTTTGAACATAAGAGCAGTAATATACATGTATGATATACCGATGGAAAGCTAAAGATTTTAGAAAAAATATCAGTTTTCCAGGAATACACGTTTTAGGGTCTCCTGAGTCCAAATAACCAAGTCCCGCAAAAAGGTCTGTGTGTGTGTGTGTGTGTGTGTGTGTGTGTGTGTGTGTGTGTGTGTGTGTGTGTGTGTGTGTGTGTGTGTGGTAACTCCCCGGCGGAAACAGTAAGTCCTATGAAACTGAAATTTCATATTTAAGACAACTATACGCCCGAAACGTGACAAAACTTTTTCCATCAAAATGAGCTTACCAGAAGAGGCACTTTATACTATGCATTTTTCACTTTTTTTCGATTTTCTCGAAAACGGTTCCGACGATTTTGATTAAACTCGCTATATCGATGTAAAATTTAATGGGCTTTAATATCATGTAGGTTTTGTTTGGATAAAAATGGTCTGACAGGGCTTAAATGCCGATATTGTAAATTTTCTTCCCCTAAAGTACCTTTAATTTTGTAGATTCAATAATAATAACTAGATTATCTTGTTAACGCTGATGAAAAACAGGTAAATATATAAATTGAATAAATTCTATACCCAACTAAAGGAGAAAACAGAAAAAATATTTTTTTAATGCAATTTTTCGTTTTTGAACATAAGAGCAGTAATATACATATAACGGTATGATATACCGTTGGAAAGCTAAAGATTTTAGAAAAAATTTCATCACATACACCAGCTTTTAGAAGTTAATAGAGAGTGATGAAATGAACATAAAACTAACTGATTATTTTAGATAATAATATAATAGATTTTTTAATGAAACGCATGTTTCTATAGAAATTTAATTTGGTTAATTCCTTAATAGTTTCACGTATTTTTATCTCTAACTGTATTTGAAAAATCTTTCATTGATTTTAAAAATCGAGGTAAGTGAAAGTCGTGTGTTGCCCGCACCAGATTTTTTTTTATTTGTAACTATTTTTATTGAGTAATGTTACAATCTTTCCTAATTAGTACTTTAGTAATGGTGATCAAGTACGACATTCATACTACATTCACACAATACATACAAAACAATATATTTATTGGGTTGTGTCACATGAAATGTCCGTTTTCAAGGTAAAGGATTTTTATTGAAAATACGATATGAAAACAAGATAAATTTATTCGAAGTATTTACCTTCTTTTTCTACACACTTTTTCCAAACGTGACACTAACTTTTTTATCCCCGAACAGAAAAACTCTGAGCTTTGAAGTTAAACAAAATCTGAAAACGCACTTTTCGCTTGATCATCATATTCAAAAAGTTTTCCTTTGATGAAGTGGTAGGGGTTTCTTTCTACTGTATGTTTGAGGACATCGTTGTCTATTACGGACGAAGGTCTTCCTTGGGGCAAGTTTTCCAAGTCGTTATTCCCAGCTGAAAACTTAGCAAACCAACTGTGAATGATCCGTTCGCATAAAGTGTTAATAATCTCTTTCCCAAACGCCTTGCAAATATTTCTAGCGGCCTCAGCTGCTGAATGGCCGAGTTCAAACTCGTACTAAAATATTACTCGAAAATCGCGTGTTTCCGTGTTCATATTTAGAGGTATACTAAAAGTGGGTAATTGATTGGGAAGCTAATGTTTACAATACAAAGGTAGAGGATTAGTAACTATTTACTTTAAATATGTAAACATTCTTAAGAAAACAACAGAGACCTGCAAAATCCTTTATGTATTTCTGACATTTCATGTGAAACAACCCAATACAAAAGTCACTCATACCTAAATACAATTCACAAGCATACAGCACGTGAGTGGAGAATCTAGCCAATGCTCGAGCTCCAATATACATGTTTACAAGAGGTCTCGGGGTCACTGCCGTTTCAACCTTCTAGGGGGATGGTATGGATGTGTGGAGCTGGATAAGGATTGAGCTAGCTTATTAGAGTGATGGATAAGGTTCTGATGGAATTTAGAGAATTCTAATGGTATATGATCTAAAATAAATGGAATTTTATGTCATGGTGTAAGGTATGGTTGGATACATAATAAGGAGCATTAAATATTGTTCGGAGGGCTTTGGATTAAAAGGGTTGTATGCGTTTGTAAAAAATATTTGGCAATCATGCCTGCTAAGTGTACTACTCCGCTATTGCTATATTTTATTCTTTAATGAGAACTACAAGAACCCATACTTTTTAGTGTCAAAATGGACGTGACTCAATATCAGTAATTAGGGGTGGGCATAATCGAATGAGGATTATCAGATCATTCCATTATTTCAATCATTCGAATTAATTGAATATCGGATTAATCGGTTCGGAGAAACAAGTGATCATTCGAACTGATTTTTTTTAAACGATAATCGAGAGATTACAAGGGGTCAGGATAACCGAATGACATTTTTTGCACATCACATAAATTGTAGGCAGCTCGGCAATCGTAGAGAAGGGAATTGTGCCATATTATCTTTCAGAATGCATATTAATCATTCGATCATTCGATTATGGAATCATTCGATTATTTAAACCATCTAAGTCCCATCATTCGATTACGCCCACCCCTATCAGTAATCTCTGTTATCTATCATTTTTAATTTTTAATCGAATAGCAATAACGCATATATATAGTTCAACATAAAAATAATGTTTTTTTAGTTTAATATATTTTGGAAAATACCTTCTTCATTCCTTGACGATTACTTTCATTTTAATTTCATAAAAATTTTACTTTCACTTACTATTTATAGTAAGGGAAAGTATTGCGATCGTGAAAATTTTCGAATTCCAGTTTTCAACGGAAATACACGTTTTAGGGTCTCATGAGTCCAAATAACCAAGTCCCGCAAAAAGGTCTGTGTGTGTGTGTGGTAACTCCCGGGCGGAAACGGTAAGTCCTATGAAACTGAAATTTCATATTTAAAACAACTATACGCCCGAGACGTGACAAAACTTTTTTCATCAAAATGAGCTTACCAGAAGAGCCACTTTATAACATGCATTTTGCACATTTTTTCGATTTTCTCAAAAACGGTTTCGACAGTTTTAATAAAACTCGCTATATCGATGTAAAATTTAATGGACTTTAATATCATATAGGTTTCATTCTAATTAAAATGGTCTGACAGGGCTTAAATGCCGATAATTTTAATTTTCTTCCTCTAAAGTACCTTTTATTTTGTTGGTTCTATAAAAATAACTATATTATATTGTTACCACTGATGAAAAACAACTAAAGGAGAAAACTGAAAAAATATTTTTTTAATGCAATTTTTTTTTTTGAACATAAGAAAAGAAATATATATGTATGATATACCGTTGCAAAGCTACAGATTTTAGAAGAAATATTATCGCATAAAAAAGCTTTTAAAAGTTAATAGAGAGTGATTTCAGATAATAATATAATAGATTTTTTAATAAAACACATGTTTCCATAGAAATTACATTTAATTAATTCTTTAATGGTTTCACTCATTTTCATCTCTTACTGTATTTGAAAATTCTTTAATCGATTTTTAAAAACGGAGGTAAGTGAAAGTTGTGTGTTGCTTGCACCAGATTTTCACCATTTGAAAACTGACCAAAGATAAGAGTTTTATAAAAATGCCTGCAAATAATCAGTACACTAAGAGGTATACCAGTATATTGAAGACTATACAAAGTTAAGAGAATGACGGGAAGGCAGTAAAGACCGCTTGAGATGCCATCAATGATGGACTCCCTCCACCTGTGTGGTCCCAGCTACTCTGTCTTTTTACCCTTTCACTCCACACAATTTTTATTACTTTTTTATTTTATTTTTCGGGGTTTTAATTTTTTTTTTTCTTTTTCCTTTAAGGCCGCAAAGACTTCCTCGAGCGAGTATATTGCCGGGGTATCGGTTGACTGCGGTATTTTGCGGATCGTTGAACCTGTCCGCTCTGGGGATATCGGATTTTGGAATGTTTCAATAGCTTTTTTTCTGTGCCTAGAAAAAAAAATCTTGAAGGATTTTATTGAAGAGATTATTAATAAAATCTGATACACTCAAAACTATTAAAACTGTAAGTATACCACTCAGACAATAGGTAGAGCATCAATTAAAAACTATTCAAAATAATTTAAAAATTAATTGCGCACAACACAACATGACTTTGACTTACATTTTTTGTTAAAATCAATTTAAGAATATACCTATAAATTCTTTAATCAGTTCTCGACTGTTGATAATTTAAATTTTCTACTGGTTTTAGGTTTCAGTCAATAAATAAACAATAAATATATTCAAATTCCATTTATCCAAAATTAGACATAATGAAAAAAACAGCTTCAAACGAGATATGAAAGAAATTAACACCATAGACAATTATAAAAATCTGATGTCCAAAACATCCCATCTGATGTCGAAAATCTTAATTAATATTATTCAAATTTAATAAGCACATATTAACAATACAATTGATTAAAAAATAAAATAAATAGCTTCTTCTCTGCTTCAGTGTTCTTTCAAAGTATATTGTACACACAAATGTCTTGTAAGACCCTATTTTATCTAAAATTGCAAGTAAATTCTAATTGAAATATCTATTTAACTACTTTATATTTGTTCATTGTTCAATGTATTATTTTCTATCTCTCTTAGAATAACATAATTTATTAATAATTGTATAAAAAATTATAAGAAATATGATGAATGTACGATATTTTTTTTTAAGTAACATATATATGACTATATAAATATATGACATGTAAATATACAGAATCAAATGAAGTTTATGTGTTTTCGTCTCGGAAAGATGGGGAAATGTATTGTATAAAGCAGCACATTAAGCACTCAAACCATTTTGCGTAAATTCATTATTATAACTAAATTTAAGCTTATAACTTGTCTAAATCAAACCTATAGAATCTGGAGGAGAAGTTAGTCAAGGGTGCTGTCAAATTAACACACGATAAAGTCGAAACTTAATTTAATAGTGCCGAAATTTCGGCCTAAATGTTAGGCCTTCTTCAGGACGATTGTAAGATTGAAAACCCTACAATAAAATCAGAGAATCTGGTTCGAATTAAAGCCCATGGAAAAATTTTCATACAAAATTATTCTCAGTATTAAACTCTTTCAAAGTAAAAAAAATCTGGTGCGGGCAACACACGACTTTTACTTACCTCCGTTTATAGAATCGATTAAAATATTTTCAAAAACAGTAAGAGATAAAAATGAGTGAAACCATTAAAGAATTCGGTAAATGGAATTTCTATAGAAACATGTGTTTTATTAAAAAATCTATTATATTGTTATCTAAAATAATCAGTTAGTTTTATCTTCTTTTCATCACTCTCTATTAACTTTTAAAAGCTTGCGTAGAGATAATATTTTTTCTAAAATCTTTAGCTTTCCAACGGTATATCATACATGTATATTACTGCTCTTATGTTTAAAAACGAAACATTGCGAAAAAAAAATATTTTTTTCAGTTTTCTCCTTTAGTAATTTTTCAAATTCGCACAACTTACATATTTACCTGTTTTATATCAGTAGTAACAAGATAATATAGTTATTTTTATAGAATCAACAAAATGAAAGGTACTTTAGAAGAAGAAAATTTAAAATATCGGCATTTTAGCCCTGTCAGACTATTTTAATCAGAATGAAACCTATATGATATTAAAGTCCATTACATTTTACACAGATATAGCGAGTTTAATCAAAATCGTCGGAACCGTTTTTGAGAGAATTGTAAAAAGGTACAAAATGCATGCTATAAAGTGGCTCTTCTGGTAAGCTCATTTTGATGAAAAAGGTATTGTACCGTCTCTCACACACACACAAACAGACCTTTTTGCGGGACTTGGTTATTTGGACTCAGGGGACCCTAAAACGTGTATTTCCGTTGAAAACAGAAATTCGAAAATTTTCACGATCGCAATACTTTCTCTTACTATATATAGTAAGTGAAAGTAAAAAAAAAAAAAAAAAAATTGCGTAAATTCATTACTATAACTAAATTTAAGCTTATAACTTGTCTAAATCAAACCTATAGAATCTGGAGGAGAAGTTAGTTAAGGGTGCTGTCAAATTAACACACGATAAAGTCGAAACTTAATTTAATAGTGTCGAAATTTCGGTCTAAATGTTAGGCCTTCTTCAGGGCGATTGTAAGATTGAAAACCCTACAATAAAATCAGAGAATCTGGTTCGAATTAAAGCCTATGAACAAATTTTCATAGAAAATTATTCTCAGTATTAAACTCTTTCCAAGTAAATAATGCCTACATATTCTTATATGTAAATACTTCATACTTAAACAGACAACGATAAAATAAAATAATACGGTCTATTAAATCATATATGACCAATTAAACATACGATGGAGGGAAGCAAGTCATAAAAAAATAGCATACATTAACAACAAAGACTGTAATTATAAACGGTTATGACATAAAAGTTGTATAAAAAATATTTAAAAAGTGTAATATCGAAAATAAATATAATTTTTAATTTAATTATATCAGCAATTTGCTTTCCCCATACTATTATGTTCTGGAACACAATAACCTCAAAGTGAAAGTGATTCCTTCAATGAGAGACCGAGTATTCAGGCTGAATTTAATTTACAGATATACGGTTTTTTTGGGGGTTTTTTTAATCTCCTTTATTGTTTAAAAACTCCAAAACAAAGAAAACAATGATATACCGGATAATATAAACAACAAAACATTTAAAGCCAATGGAAAACTTGAATTTACGAAATTTCTATTGTTTTTGACTAGCTACAACCCGCGATTGATAGCGAATATTTCTTTTTTTTTTTAATTTATGAAAAAATCATATATATATATATTAGCGAACCGCACATGCTTCGCACGGGTGAAATTTAAATGTAGTGACATTTGTGTTTAAAAAAGTTTATTTCGAGTTAATTACTTTGGGATTATGAGTTCAGTGTAACGAAAAGTACAGTTAGCAAGAAAATATTTTTACTTCCACTTACTACATATAGTAAGGGGAAGTATTACGGTCGTGAAAATTTTCGAATTCCAGTTTTCAACGGAAATACACGTTTTAGGGTCCCCCGAGTCCAAATAACCAAGTCCCGCGAAAAGGTCTGTGTGTGTGTGTGTGTGGTAACTTCCGGGCGGAAACGGTAAGTCCTATGAAACTGAAATTTCATATTTGAGACAACTATATCCGATTTGAGACTATGTCCGAGACGTGACAAAACTTTTTTCATCAATATGAGTTTACCCCAAGAGGCACTTTATACCATGCATTTTGCAACTTTTTTCGATTTTCTCGAAAACGGTTCCGACGATTTTGATTAAACTCGCTATATCGATTAAAATTTAATGGGCTTTAATATCATGTAGGTTTCATTCTGATTAAAATGGTCTGACAGGGCTTAAATGCCGATATTTTAAGTTTTCTTCCTCTAAAGTACCTTTAATTTTGTAGATTCAATAAAAATAAATATATTATCTTGTTAACGCTGATGAAAAACAGGTAAATATATAAATTCGATACCCAACTAAAGAAGAAAACAGAAAACATTTTTTTAATGCAATTTTTCGTTTTTGAACATAAGAGCAGTAATATACATGTATGATATACCGTTGGAAAGCTAAATATTAAAAAAAAAATATTATCTCATACAAAAGCTTCTAAAAGTTAATAGAGAGTGATGAAATAAACATAAAACTAACTGATTATTTAAGATAATAATATAATAGATCTTTTAATAAAACACAAGTTTCTGTATAAATTTAATTTAATTAATTCCTTAATAGTTTCACGTATTTTTGAAAATTCTTTCTCTGATTTTAAAAATGGAGGTAAGTGAAAGTTGTGTGTTGCCTGCACCATACTTTTTTTATTATGTAACATCTATTAATTCTTATATTTAATCATCAGCCGAAATTAGAAACGTAAATTGGTCAAATAATAAAAAATTAGTTTAGTTTATTTGTTTTTTATATTTAACAGTTACTATCTTAAAAAAGTAGCAACTCTGCAGACAGCTCATCGCCATTTCCTTGCGAGCTTTACTTTTATAAAATATATATTATAATTTTTGTTTATAATAAACTAAAAGTATTTATTGAATTATCGTTTACAGTTGTTAGTAATTATGATGTGTAATATATATATATATATATATAATATATATATAATATATATATATATTTCATGAACATATTTATGTCGTCAACAGTGATATATTCAGTATATGAAATATATAGTAATGGTATCAGTATCGTATCATGCGGGACTCCCGCCACAAATGGGCCTGTTGAAGAAATGTCCAAGCCTTTTGCGAGATAGATAAAAATCTTAAGAAGAGAAAAAATAATTGTTAAAGGATGCGATAGTACGTGTAAGATAAGACAGTTTTTTTTTATTGTCCGTCGTACTAAACCTTTTTTTTTTATTACATAACTATAAACACTTAACTGCAAATTAAAAAAAAAACGCTGCAAATTATTACACAATGGTTTATTATTTCCAAATAACAATATTAGGGTATAACTGTTTATAAAGCTGTCGATAAGAAAAGAATTTGCCTCTCCAGTTTTGGACAGATGCCGCGGACGGTGTACGACAGACAAACGGATTTTTATTTTATTCGTTATTAGGTTTCTATGCATTCTGAAACGTAAGGCCTCAAATTTTGAAGAGGGTTAATTTTTTTTTTTTTTTTTTTTGTCGTTTTCAAAGATTTATTGTTTACAATAAACCAAAAGCATTCATACTTAACTGCATTACTATTTCCTATTCTTTTCTTTTCGTTCGATTTTCATTCAAATAAAATTTCTTCATTCCAGAACATCTTACATTTTTTCTGTATCATCGATAATAACCGAGTTGTCAGAGAGTCACATCTCTTATAAGTTGTAGCTTGACTATATAAGAATTTTTTCTTCTCTTTATTCATCGCTTAGTGTTTATCTTAAAAGTTTTTCCGATTTTTCGATCTATTATAATTTGTGACTTTTTTATAATTATAATTATTTTTTTTTAATAATTATTATTATTGCATGAACTGACAATGGTTGACTCTGTGTATATATGGTTCAGGGTGCAGTCAATTTAACACACAATTGAGCGTTAACTTAATTTATTGGTGCCGACGTTTCGGCCTAAATTATAGGCCTTCTTCAGGGCTATAAGAAAAAAACAAAAAACAAATATAACAACCAGCATAAAGATGATAAGAAAAATAAATTATACTGAAGATTATAAACAAAGTGAAATAGTAGTAATGAAAATTGATAAATGTAATAATTTCTAAAAACAAAAGATGGGGGAACAAATTTTAATGTAAGGTGTGTTATTTTTTACAGTTTTTAATTAAATAATTAATTGTTGTTAACTTTTTGAAGTATGAGAAAAAAAATTAGTGATTAAATAGTTATAATAGTGAGACATTATAAAGTTAATAAATTAATTAAAAAATTAATTAACATAATTAAAATTAACAATAAGAGAAAAAGAGTTATAATTGCACTTTACTGATTCTAAAACTCGTTACATATTTTTCATCTTGAAAAATAACTGAGTTATTGACGTTTTTTTAACATTTAATTCTTCCCTCTTTTTTTTATGATTGTTCGTGGGGTTTTGCTTAAAAACACTAATAATTTTTCCTCTATATCTTCGAAAATAGTTAATAGTGTATATATAGGCAAGATTACAATTTTGTTGGGTTTTTTTTTGTTTTTCGCGCTATACTGATTCTAAAACTCTATACTATACACTATCTTCAAAAACCACTAAGTTATGGGTGTAATTATAAATAAAAAAAAAAAAAAAAAAAAAAAAAAAAAACTGTACAACTACAACCCATGAAGGGTCTTGGGCTCAGTACATATAGAGATTCGAACTGTTTCTAGGCCAACGGCAGTGCAATGAGGTGATTAGGCCTTAATCGCGCTCAGCCGCCAGGTTTTTCCCCAATTATTTTGGGTACCCACTTTGTAGAGGCTGGGTCTGCCCTAGGAGGGTCTCCATACCCTAGGGTCGCCCCCGGACTGAATCAACAGAATAAATAATATTCTGCCATAGCCGGGATTCGAACCCAGGACCCGGGCAAAGCAGACTAGCGCTCTATCCACTAGACCACGCCGCTCCCAATTATAAATAAAACTTCGATATATTTTTTTATTTTCTTTTTTATAATTATTCGCGTTTTTTGGTTAATAAACACTAATAAAAATTACTCTATCTTCAAAAATAACCAAGTTATTAAATTAAATAACTTTTAATCGGCCGCCATTTTAAAAATAACCAGCTGATATCAACTTCGAAATATTAGTATCATCGTAGCATGGACTAGTATTTTTGTGGCGAATTTAAAAAAAAAATGTTCCAGTAGTTTCGGAGAAATGCCGCGGACTGCGTACTGCGGACAAACGGATTTTGTTTTTATTCGTTATTTGGGTTCTACACATCTTGAAACATTCTCAAACTCAAATTTTGAATGGTAATTTTTTTTTTTGTTCGATTACAAAGGTTCGTTATTGAAATTGATAATAAACCAAAAAATCAGGTGCGAGTTCCTGACTTCACTCATACTAATGTATTATATATCAGATTTACTTCATGTATTTATATTAATACAGTAGCAAAACGCAATAAATATATTTTAAATTTAAAAAATCTGGTGCGGGCAACAAATGACTTTCACTTACCTCGATTTTTAAAATCAATGAAAGAATTTTCAAAAACAGTTAGAGATAAAAATACGTGAAACTATTAAAGAATTAAATAAATTGAATTTATATAGAAACATGTGTTTTATTAAAAAATCTATTATATTATTATCTAAAATAATCAGTTAGTTTTATGTTCATTTCATCACTCCCTATTAACTTTTAAAAGCTTGTTTATGAGATAATATTTTTTCTAAAATCTTTAGGTTTCCAACGGTATATCATACATGTATATTACTGCTCTTATGTTCAAAAACGAAAAATTGCATTAAAAAAATATGTTTTCTGTTGTCTCCTATAGTTGGATATCGAATTCATTCAATTTATATATTTACCTGTTTTTTTATCAGTGGTAACAAGATAATATAGTTATTTTTATAGAATCAACAAAATTAAAGGTACTTTAGAGGAAGAAAATTTAAAATATCGGCATTTAAGCCCTGTCAAATCATTTTAATCACAATGAAACCTACTTGATATTAAAGCCCATTAAATGTTACATCGATATAGCGAGTTTAATCAAAATCGTCGGAACCGTTTTCGAGAAAATTAGAAAAAGGTGCAAAATGCTCTGGTAATTTCATTTTGATGAAAAAAGTCTTGTCACGTCTCGGGCGTATATTTGTCTTAAATATGAAATTTCAGTTTTATAGGACTTACCGTTTCCGCCCGAGATTACCACACACACACACACACAGACACACAGGACCTTTTTGCGGAACTTGGTTATTTGGACTCAGGGAACCTTAAAATGTGTATTTCCGTTGAAAACTGGAATTCGAAAATTTTCACGATCGCAATACTTTCCCTTACTATATATATATAGTAAATTAAAGTAAAAATCGCTGCAAATTATTACGCAATCGTTTATTATTTCCAAATAACTATAATTAGGGTATAAATGTCTATATAGTTAATTATAGGGAAATAACTAGTATTAAAAACAATAAATAATTTTAATGAAACTGGCCTATCACCTCTGCTAATTTCAAAACGAAATATCTCTGTTTTTTCTGAACCGATTTTAATGATCCTTTTTTAGTTGTTTTTTTTTTTGGAAATTAATTCTCTATCAAACACCACTACAAAGAACTACGAACATACTAGGGGTGGGCATAATCGAATGATCGAATGAATAATATGCATTCTGATGAGCAAAAAAAATAAAAAAATAAAATAAAAAATAGGTCGTTCGATTATCTCAGCTCCTTATAATCCCTAGATTATCGTTAACCAATTCAGTTCGAATGATCATTCGTTTCTCCAAACCGATTAATCCGATAATCGATTAATTCGAATGATTGAAATAATCGAATGATCCGATAATCGTCATTAGATTATGCCCACCCCTAGAACATACATTGAAAATAAGAAATCTAAAAGATAATGATACAACGAAACTAACTCTATTGCTGCCGTTTGTCCTGAAGGTTTGTCTATCCCGAAACATTAGCTCCCAATTACAGTACATTTACAAAATGAAATGTTTCCGGCTCGCTTATGACATCAAGGACGGGAAATCGTTTCGCAATGCCCTCCACGCCAACGGCAAAATGGTCGGTCTCAGGAATCGCATTTCATAATAAATTACACCCTTATAAACCTATTTTAATGACCGAATTATTGCCATAATAGTTAGATATATTCTAGTTTCGCCTATCTGTTCAAAATTATGTTTTTAATGGAAAAAATCTGGTGCAGACAACACACAACTTTCACTTACCTCAGTTTTTAAAATCGATTAAAGAATTTCCAAATACAGTTAGACATAAAAATGAGTGAAACCATTAAAGAATTAATTAATACAGAAACTCTATTATATTATCATCTAAAATGATCAGTTAGTTTTATCGGCTTTTTATCACTCTTTATTCAATGTTACAAGCTTGTGCATAAGATAATATATTTTCTAAAGTCTTTCTCTTTCAAACGGTATATTATACGTCTATATTAGTGTTCTTATATTAAAAAACAAAATTGGCGCGCTGTGCTTCATTGACAAGCCGCCAGGCTACAGCACCGTCAACATGAATTTTCCTTTTCGGGAACGCAAAAAACAGTTAGTTTTATCGGCTATTCATCACTATCCATTACCCTTTACAATTCCATGAATCAGATAATATTTTTCCTAAAATCTTTAGCTTTCCAACGGTATATTATACATCTATATACTATTGTTGCGTTCAAAAACACAAAAAATGCATAAAAAAATATTTGTTCAGTTTTATCCTTTAGTTGTTTATCAAATTCGCTCAACTTTCATATTTAGCTGTAAATTATCAATGGTAACAAGATAATATAATTATTTTTATACAATCTACAAAATTAAAGGTATTTAGAGGAAGAAAATTTAAAATATCGGCATTTAAGCCCTATCAGACTATTTCAATCAGAATGAAATCTACATGATATTAAAGCGCATTTAATTTTACTTGAAAATAGCGGGTTTAATGAAAATCGTTAGAGCTGTTTTTGAGAAAATCGTAAAAAGGTGCAAAATGCATAGTATAAAGTGCATTTTAATGAAAATTTTACTGTAACATCTCGGGTGTATAGATGTCTTAAATATGAAATTTCAGTTTCGTACGACTTACTGTTTTGTCGCTAGACTTACCACACACACACACATACGGACCCACACACAGACCTTTTTTTCAGGACTTAAATTTACATCGATATAGCGAGTTTAATCAAAATCGTCGGAACCGTTTTCGAGAAAATTGAAAAAAGGTGCAAAATGCATTGTATAAAGTGCCTCTTCTGGTAAGCTCATTTTGATGAAAAAGGTTTTGTAACATCTCGGGCGTATAGTTGTCTTAAATATAAAATTTCAGTTTCATAGGACTTACCGTGTCCGCCCAGAAGTTACCACACACACACACACACACACAGACCTTTTTGCGGACTTGGTTATTTGGACTCAGGAGACCCTAAAACGTGTATTTCAGTCGAAAGCTGGAAGTCGAAAATTTTCACGATCGCAATACTTTCCCTTACTATATATAGTAAGTGAAAGTAAAATCTGGTGCAGACAACACACGACTTTTATTAACTACGGTTTTTGAAAACAATTTGAGAACTTATGACAGTGTTGATAAAGTGAGGTTATGATATAATCATTGCCAACACTGACGCTGAACCTTTCTAGTTAGGTTACAAATTATTTAAACAATTATTACATGCGTTTACATAGTGTTAAAGAATATATCTTGTTTAACCAATACAGTTTATTTATTCAATAGTTACAATAAAAGTTACAACAGAGACAGCTGATGGGAACAAAGAGGTTATGTGATATGTTTATATATTTGTTCTCTTTGTATTTATTAAAAGCTGTTTTTTATTCTTAATATATTTTCTGTATTTTATTATTGTAGAAGGATTATTTTATTTTTCAGTTACACATCCATTGTAACCTCTCACCAGGTGTTCTTTTTCTATCTTAGTTGATTTGTGCGCTATCAAGTTTCGTCTCTCATTATTTCAATTGTTTATTTCGCATATGTATTAACATATGTTTATATCCACAAATAAAGAGTATTTGTATTATTATTATTTAGCCGCTGACTACATATTTATTTACCTATAACCTCATTCAAAAACTATTACACAAAAGTTAATCATAAAGTTTAAAAAAAATAAAGAATTATATTCAGTTTCGTTGGAAACTATATATTTTAGAATAAATAATACAACAATATAAAATTGTTATGTGCAATAATCTCATAAGTTTATGCCTTATTCGTCATTTTACATTACCTTCCAAACTTCATATATATAACATTTTTTTCTGAAATTATTAGCTTTTCAACGGTATATTTACATCTATATTTTATATCTATATTATATTACATCTATGTTACTAATCTTATGTTCAAAATTCCAAAAGAAAAAAATTTTTGCCCTATTCTCTCTCATTAAATTATTGATCAAATTCGTTCAACATGTATATTTAGCAGTTTTTCATCAATGTTTATAGGATGGTATGGTTAATTTTTTTTTTAATTTACCAAATTAAACTTACTTTAGAGAAAGAAAATTTAAAATATCGGCATTAAATCTCTGTCAAATCATTCATTCACCTGTAGAGTATTGGCTAGCATAACAGCCTATTTTAAAGGACGAAATAACCATAGATTTTTACTCCCAAAAAGCAAATATAGGGCCATCTGCCAGGTATGAACTCGCTATCTAGTGGATAGAAGAATGTTATGCTAGCCACTACTCCACAGGTGACCCTCAACGCATTCAACAAGGTGTTTGAATCTGCCGGGTTTGAACCCGTTACCTTGGACATATTAGTCCTTAACACCTTTTAGATTGCATAGAGGTTCACCTGTGGAGTAGTGGCTAGCCATAACAGCTCTCTATGCTTTAGGTCGCAAGTTCAAAACCAGCAAATGTCCCTATATTTGCTTTTAGGGAGTAAAAATCCTTAGTTATTTCGTCCTTTAAAAGAGGCTATAATGCTAGCCACTACTCCACAGGTGACCCTGGATGCATTCAGCAAGGTGTTAAAGATTAATCTGCCCAAGGTCACGGGTTCAAATCCGGTAGATTCAAACACCAAGTTGAATGCATTGAGGGTCACCTGTGGAGTAGTGGCTAGCAAAGCAGCATTCTATACTTAAGGTCGCAATTCCAAAACCAGCAGATCGCCCTAAATTTGTGCGACACATGTGCATCTTAAAAGATTTAAAAAGTGTAACTAGTAAAAGATTCTTATCTTAAGTAAACCTGGAAAGGCAAAACTTAGGACTCCCGCTGCACCGTCGGATTAAGCACAGTAACATAAAGTGACGTTAAATGGATAAACAACAACAAGATTTAATAAAAATGTCATGTTCTTGGTTGCAAAACCTCATTAAATTGACTGTATAAAATGGGTACAAGAAATTATGAAATTGACTGAAAAAATTATGACTTTGACTGAAAAAATTATGAATTTGACTGAAAAAATTATGAATTCGGTTGAAAAAAATTATGAATTTGACTGAAAAAAGCTATATCTTAGTTGATTTGTGCGCTCTTAAGTTTTTTCTCTCATTATTTCAATTGTTTATTTCGCATATGTATCAACATATGTTTATATTAACAAATAAATAGTATTTGTATTACTATTATTTAGCTGCTGACTACATATTTATTTATCTATAACCTCATTCAAAAACTATTACACAAAAGTTAATCATAAAGTTAAAAAAAAAAAAAAATAAAGAATAATATTCAGTTTCGTTGGAAACTATATATTTTAGAATAAATAATACAACAATATAAAATTGTTATGTGCAATAATCTCATAAGTTTATGCCTTATTCGTCATTTTACTTACCTTTCAAACTCCATATATATAACATTTTTTTCTGAAATTATTAGCTTTTCAACGGTATATTATACATCTATGTTACTATTCTTATGTTCAAAATTCCAAAAGAAAAATATGTTTGCCCTATACTAATTAAATTGGTGATCAAACTCGTTCAACTTGTATATTTAGAAGTTTTTCATCAATGTTTATAGGATGATATGGTTAATTTTTTTTTTTAATTTACGAAATTAAACTTACTTTAGAGAAAGAAAATTTAAAATATCGGCATTAAATCCCTGTCAAACCATTCCAACCGGAATAAAATTTATGATATTTAAGCCCAATTAATTTTACATCGATATAGCGAGTTTAATCAAAATCATTAGAGCTGTGTTTGAGAAAATTGTAAAAAGATGCAAAGTGTTAGGTATAAAGTAGCACTTTCGGTCTGCCGATTTAGGTGAAGGAGTTGCTGTGACATCTCGGGCGTATAGTTGTCTTTAATATGAAATTTCAGTTTCATATGACTATTCGTTTTCCATCCGGGAGTTACCATACAAACGGACATTTTTTGCGTGATTGGTTATTTGCACAAAGGGTATTTCCGTTGAAAACTGGAATTTAAACATTTTCACGATCGCATTACTTTCCCTTACTTTATATATTTCATTTATTGGTAAGTGGGCGTAAAAAAACAACCACAAAATGAGATATAGCCGAAATGTAGTATTTAAAAAAATTCAAATAAAGTTGTGTACTATATTACAGCCTTATTTTATATAAATTCTATTGAAACATTTTCAATAAATCAAGACAGGATCCAGTAAAAGCCGTAAAAAAGGAACCCAAGTTAATGGAACCCCTAGCCCTTTGAAAGGTTTGGACCGCATGTTCCTCGGATTGGTTCTGGAGTCCAGTTCTCCGGTCCTGAGAGGGAAAGAATTCTGGAAGTGTCGGAAGAATTCCGGTGCCTCTATCAGTTATTTGGTGTAATATATTTGAGGAGCTGGTGTCCACTCACCATCTGAGGAATCTCTCCCGGGCCGCTACGAACCCATCCAGTTCACACCAAATAGAGGTTTGATGAATCGATGTGGTGTTTTAATAATTGGGGTTCCGGACCCTCATTCGTTATGGTTCGGCTTTCGGCCTTTTAGGACTAAAGGGATAATTTTATAGATTGATCAGATTAGAATACCTATCCCAGGTGGTCAGATTGGAGCAGTAATAAATAAATCTAATTTAATTTAATTATTTATTAACGTTTTATCTTTTGAAAGTTGATCAGTAATTATTATTGTTATTACTTTCACTTACCTATATATGAAATATATAGTAAGGAAAACTATTGCGATCATGAAAATTTTCGTATTCCAGTTTTCAACGGAAATACACGTTTCAGGGCCCCCCGAGTCCAAATGACCAATACTGAAAAAAGGTCTGTGTGTGTGTGGTAACTCCCCGGGAAAAACGACAAGTCCTAGGAAACTGAAATTTCATATTTAAGACAACTATACGCCCGAGATGCGACAGCAACTTTTTCATAAAAATCAGCAAATCAGAAGGGCCACTTTATACCATGCATTTTGGACATTTTTACGATTTTCTCAAAAACGGCTTAAGCGATTTTGATTAAACTCGCTACTTTGATGTAAAATTTAATGCGCTTTGATATGGTTTAGGTTTCATTCTGATTGAAATAGCCTAACAGGGCTTAAATGCCGAAATTTTAAATTTTTTTTCTCTAAAGTACCTTTAATTTTGTTGATTCTATAAAAATAACTAAATTATCTTGTTACCACTGATGAAAAAAAGGTAAATATATAAATTGAATGAATTCGATACCCAACTAAAGGAGAAAACAGAAAAAGTATTTGTTTAGTGCAATTTTTTGTTTTTGAACATAAGAGCAGTAATATATATCCATGATATACCGTTGGAAACCTAGATATTTTAGAAAAAATATTATCTTATACTCAAGCTTTTAAAAGTTAATAGAGAGTGATGAAAAGCCGATAAAACTAACTGATTATTTTAGATAATAATGTAATAGATTTTATTATAAAACACATGTTTCTATATAAATTCAATTTAATTAATTATTCAATAGTTTCACGTATTTTTATCTCTAACTGTATTTGAAAATTCTTTCATTGATTTTAAAAATGGATGTAAGTGAAAGTCGTGTGTTGCCCCCACCAGATTTTTTTATTATTTTTTCTAACTACGTTAATGGGAATCTACCGAATGTGAATAATTGACTTATTACCGATTGTTAATTAGTGAGTAGGTCTCTCTGCCATCTTATTTTAAGTCACCTCTCCGGTTGGCATGGTAACAGGGAGGAAAACAATGAAGAAACGAGTTAATGTGGATAGTTATGTGTCGATAATTGAAACGTGTTAAGGGATAACCTGTAGTAAGTTGGTTAGCAGAACCTCCTTTGCCAAATGTCCCGGGTTCAAACCCGCAGATAGACCTAGGATTTTTTAATGAGAGTAAGAAAACCTTAGCTATACCGTCCTTCGGAGGGGACGTTAAAAGGTGGTCCCGAATCTGTGCTATCTCAGTTACTCGTCAAAGATCCCTATCCTAATAAAACCTGATTAGGCAAAATTTAGGACTCTCACTGTAGCATCGTCCGATTAGCCACAACAGCATAAATGGAAGTTAAATAAATAAACAAACATGAAACGTGTTACATCTGTTGGGATGTTTTTATCATTGCTTATCGTGCAATTCGAAACATAACATGGCAATTTTTCTTAAAATTTTGGACTGGGTTGTTTGTGTGCACGTGTTTTCAGAACCCCAAAGCTCTGTTCCGTATGTCCAGATCGGTGTCATTAGAGTGGTGTACGTAATATCTTATAATAATACAGACTTTTAATATAAATTTATAATTAACTGTTGAGAGGGCAAAGAGTTAGTAGGCAAATAAATATTTTTTCGGACCTATAAAGTCGCCAAAAGTAATTATAAAAAAAACCCGTAAACGAGATTATAAAAGAAATGTTTTTTGTTATATTATTAAACTAGCTGTTGCTGCGTCAATTTCCGTTATTATGATCGCTATTAAAACAATATATTGGGTTGTCCGGAAAGTTGCTAGAGATATTTGGGCAAAATTAAAATTGATGAACAGCTTAAAATTTATTTATTTAATCTACAAAATAGTTACACCGTCAGCGATTGCTCTTTTCCAATGGCTTGCAAGGTCCATTATCCCTTTTTTTCTAACTATCACTGTCCTTACTCCTGAAGAACTATAAAAAGACCGTTTTGACGTCATCTTCTACAGTTTAGGATTTCCTAGTAGAAAATTTTCGAGGGAACGGAAAATATAAAAATCCGAAGGAGCAATGTCAGGAAAGTACTACGGGTGAGGTAATGACAACCCAATATTTTAAAGCACTTCTGCGTAAACTATATTTTGGTGTTATTTTCTTGTGGCAGAATATGTAAATGATTTTCTCCGCAACCCGATCTTGACGTGAATCGATTCCTACGTGTTTAAATATTTGCCCATGTGATTTATTAATTGTTTCGGCAAAAGATAACTTAACGGAAAATCGAATTATTTTAAAATTAAAAGGTAAATCATTTGGAATCATTGGGATGCGAGGTTAATTTCTCTCGTTTTTTCCTAGATTTTCAACTGATTCATCGCTCCTATTGGTTGCAGCGTGATGTTATATAGCCTATAACCTTCCTCGATAAATGTACTATCCAACACAAAAAGAATTTTTCAATTTGAACCAGTAGTTTCTGAGATTAGCAAACAAACAAACAAACTCTCCAGCTTTATAATATTAGTATAGATGAAATATTATACAATTCAAATTATCAAGTTGAATTTGGATGGAAACCAATTGTAATTATACAATGTTTAATTATTTTTCAAGTATGAAGTTAATTAAAAGTTTTGTTTTTTGTAAAAAGAAATTAGTGAAATTTTAGTCAATTATTCAAAATGCCATTCAATACAAATTGGGTTTAACGTTTAAGAAAAAAATAGAAAAACCTGACTAATTTATATTCATAGATTCTTTTCAAAATATTTACAAAAGACCGTAATTTGGCTATTTCTATTCTTCAGTACGACAATGTTGGACCACACGCCGTTATTGTCACAGCTAAATTAAGAATTATCTGCACATATAATTTTTTTTTTTTCTGTTTGTACATTAATTTATTTTAATACAGAATATGTATTGTGAACATTGATATTCTGCCAGTGAATTTCACTTTCTTCAGTTGTTAAAATCAATTTAAGAACTTCTAAATGAAGAGTGGAAAACAATTTATAGAACTTCATTAAGTTATAGACAAAATAATCTTAGAATATAAATTATTATTTACTAAAACATCTTAATAATTTAGGTTTGTATCACTCTCCATCACATTATAAAGTTTAATATTTATAAAATAACATATTTTCTAATATGTTTCTCTTTCAACGATATATTACACATATACATTACTATGCGTATTACAAATAAAAAAATCTGGTGCGGGCAACACACGACTTTCACTTACCTACATTTTTAAAATCAATGAAAGAATTTTCAAATACAGTTAGAGATAAAAATACGTGAAATTATTAAGGAATTAATTCAATTGAATTGATATAGAAACATGTGTTTTATTGAAAAAATCTATTATATTATTATCTAAAATAATCAGTTAGTTTTATGTTCATTCCATCACTCTCTATTAACTTTTAAAAGCTTGAGTATGAGATGATATTTTTTCTAAAATCTTTAGCTTTCCAACGGTATTCATACATGTATATTACTGCTCTTATGTTCAAAAACGAAAAATTGCATTAAAAAAATATTTTTTCTGTTTTCTCCTTTATTTGGGTATCGAATTTATTCAATTTATATATTTACCTGTTTTTCATCAGCGTTAACAAGATAATCTAGTTATTATTATTGAATCTACAAAATTAAAGGTACTTTAGGAGAAGAAAATGTAAATATCGGCATTTAAGCCCTGTCAAACTATTTTAATCAGAATAAAACCTTCATGATATTAAAGCCCATTAAACTATAAATCGATATAGCGAGTTTATCAAAATCGCCGGAATTGTTTTCGAAAAAAAGGTGCAAAATGCATGGTATAAAGTGCCTCTTCTGGTAAGCTCACTTAGATGAAAAAAGTTTTGTCACGTCTCGGGCGTATATTTGTCTTAATTATGAAATTTCAGTTTCATAGGACTTACCGTTTTTGCTTGGGAGTTACACACACACACACAGACCTTTTTGCGGGACTTGGTTATTCGGACTCAGGGGACCCTAAAACGTGTATTTCCGTTGAAAACTGGAATTCGAAAATTTTCACGATCGCAATACTTCCCCTTACTATATATAGTAAGTGAAAGTAAAAACAGAACATTAATATTTTTATTCATAATTAATATATGATGTTATTGTTATATAAGTGAAAGTAAAAATTACAAGAAAAAATATTTTGTTCTCTTATCTTCTAGTTGGTTATCAAATTCGTTATAATCGTTTTTTTTTCTGATTGTACATTCATTTATCTTAATTTAAAATATGTATAAATGGGGAGTATTGTAATCGTTTATTTTGTCTGAAATATCGTTTAAGTGAATTATCTCATCACAATTGGCATTTAATCTTTTTTATTATTTTTTTATTTAATTTCACTTTATGCTGCTATTGCTAATCGGACATGTGCTACAATGGGAGTCCTATATTTTGCCTATCCAGGTTTAATTAGGATAGAGATCTTTAGCGAGTATCTGGCATCGCACAGGCTCGGGACCACCTTTTAACGTCCCCTCCGAAGGACGCCTTGAATAAGAATTGTTTACGCCCATTAAAAAATCCTAGGACCACCAGCAGATTCGAACCCATGACCTTGGACACAGGTGGCTGTTATGCTAGCCACTATGCTACAGCTGACCGCCTTTTATCTTACGTATTGGAATGGAACAATATTATTAAATAATATCTTCTGGTTGGTTATCAAATTCGTTATAATCGTTTTTTTTTCTGATTGTACATTCATTTATCTTCATTTAAAATATGTATAAATGGGGAGTATTGTAATCGTTTATTTTGTCTGAAATATCGTTTAAGTGAATTATCTCATCACAATTGGCATTTAATCTTTTTTATTATTTTTTTATTTAATTTCACTTTATGCTGCTATTGCTAATCGGACATGTGCTACAATGGGAGTCCTATATTTTGCCTATCCAGGTTTAATTAGGATAGAGATCTTTAGCGAGTATCTGGCATCGCACAGGCTCGGGACCACCTTTTAACGTCCCCTCCGAAGGACGCCTTGAATAAGAATTGTTTACGCCCATTAAAAAATCCTAGGACCACCAGCAGATTCGAACCCATGACCTTGGACACAGGTGGCTGTTATGCTAGCCACTATGCTACAGCTGACCGCCTTTTATCTTACGTATTGGAATGGAACAATATTATTAAATAATAATCGAAATTCGTTATTAATCATTTAAAAAATAGTATTCTTAACTAGTATCATTTATTTAAATATTATTTATTTAACAGGATCAGAGTGGACCAACGCACTCAAATTGAACATAAGCTACGCACCACTTCGTGGAGTCCCTGGATCAAGATGCCAGGGTAACGAGGCTGTTGGACCCCTCTGCCGCAGATGCGGTCGAGAGTTAGAAACCCCTTCACATGTGTTGGGAAAATGTCCACATAACATGCCTCTCGTTACCCGCCGGCACAACCACATAAAGAAAGAAATAGCTGAACTTTTGGAAGTGAAAAAGTATAAATGTTTTCAGGAAGTTGTTTGCCTTGATACAGATGGGTCGACAAGATTTGTGGATATCATGGCATTTAGTGCCATAAAAAATGATAGTGGACCCCACTATCAGATATGAAACAAATGATCAGGAACAAGGCAAGAAGAGAAAGAGAACATTTATACAAAATGTATTCCATACCTGAGGGAAAAATATCGTGAGGAGTTCGACGAAAGGGAATTTAAAGTCGTGGGACTTAGGTTCGGAAGCAGGGGGACCATCCCAGTAGCCACTGGATTATTTTTAGAGAACTATGGACTCGGAAAAAATGAGATGCAAAACATGGCGGAGACCATAATCTTGGACTCACTGGGAATCCTGCATCACCATATATATTGAGGCTGGTCTGGATTTTCAGATGTCCATGATCGATTTCAAAATTAGTAAAATATATGTATTTCCTATTTGGCAGAATCTCTCTCTATCTTTTTTCTTTAAGATTGTCTTCGGGATTGATGCGGTATGCTGTGTACTGATAGCAACTCAGCGAAGTTGAGCAGCAGATCCAAAATGGAATTTCCTCCTTCCCTTAACCCTCCAAAGCCTAGTGTGACATATCCGTAACGCAAATTTTTTCCATATTCAGGGGGTAACATGGAACATAAGTTAGAGTAAGAAAATAAAAAATTTTAACAAAAATAGTTCTAGGACTTGGAGGGTTAAGGTGCCTTCCACAGCGACAAAGGTTACTGGCATCATATTCGCATAGTAATTAGGATAGAGGTCTTTAGCGAGTACCTGGCATAGGATAACCTAACATAATATAAACTCAGGAAAAAAAATAAATTTTACTTTCACTTATTAAGTTTTTTACCTAATGAAGTGTTTCGATGACTGCACCTGGAATAAACTTGTTCCCAAAATATTTTCGTAGGTTTTTATTATTTAGTATTTTTTACTTTCACTTACTCTATATAGTAAGAGAACGTATTGCGATCGTGAAAATTTTCGAATTCCAGTTTTCAACGGAAATACACGTTTTAGGGTCCTCTGAGTCCAAATAACCAAGTCCTGCAAAAAGGCCTGTGTGTGCCGCAGCTTCAAACTCGGCAAGTGGTCCTAGAATTTTTAATGGGAGTAAAAAATCCTTTGTCTTGCCGTCCTTCGGAAGGGAACTAAAAATGTGGCTCCGAGCCTGTGTAAGGATCGCTATCCTAATTAAACTTGGATAGGCAAAATTTAGGACTTCCTACTGTAACTTCGTCCGATTAGTCCCATCAGCATAAAGTGACATGAATAAACAGATAATTAAATATTTACATATATATTTATACATATGTAGCTGTTCCCCGCGACTTCGTCTGCAACAATTTCTGTTATTATGATCGCTATTAAGACGTTTTTAAAAGAATATATTGGGTTGTTCGTAGAGAAATTTGGACAAAGATTAAATTTGATGAACAGCTTAAAATGTATTTATTTAATATACAAAATAGTTACCACTGTCAGCTTGAAAGATGTTGATAGTGACTATGTTGAATGAGGTTATATAAAAGAAAAAGAGGAGAATAGAAATAAGCCACTCTGTTTATGATAAATAACAGATTATTATTTCATGTCAGATATCAATTTTATTTACTAAATGTTACAATTACATACCAATTTATTCAATAACATCGTTTTATCTATTAAACATAACCGTTATATATCATCATAACTCCTTTGCAACTCACAAATCATTGCAAGTTATTCAAAAGAGTATTTATAATTTTTCTGGAATTGTATAGTAATATGTATTTTATTATAACTGGAACCTATAATGTGAATGTATATTTTATAAATATGAAACGCATAGAAACAATCAACACACACTTATATTTGAATTTTATCGCCCTTAAACAGATTACCTATCTACCTATATTTGAATTACTAATCACATATGTGAATATATGGGAAGGTTACTTACTGGGAACCAGTGTTGCCACAGTTAAAAAAATTTTAACGTTTTAGAAAAATATATTTTTCAACCATTTAGAATAGTAATAAAAACTATCCTATCATTCAAGTTGGACCAAATAACAGATACTTACGAAGTTTGATCAAAGTCGGTTCAGTAATTTTAGAGTTTATCCCGAACAAACATTGTGACACGAGATTTATATATATATATATATATATATATATATATATATATATATATATATATATATATAGAAGAGAGAGAGAGAGAGATATGCGTAAGAAGCTGTGGAATTGTAACTGCTTATTTAGGGTTCGAATCACGAAGTCGTTCCCTGCAGTAACTGCTACATCAGGTTTCGAATCACGTATTCGTATTAGCAAGTCTGAGCTGTCAGAGATTGTTCCTAGTACAGCTACTCTAATCTTGTACAGATTTAGTATATTACAATAGTATATTGTAGTATATATAGATGTATTATAATATATATAACCGATCTATGTAACCAATTGACCATATAAATGTATATTTATAAATATAAATTCCTTGTGGTGGTATCGGTATCGGTAAGCCTATTATTATTATTATTATTATAAATTCCTTGGCATCTGTACTTCAGTGTTCTTTCAAATTTTATAGTATACTCATATGTCAATGTAAGACACTATTTTATCTAAAATTGTAAGTAAATTTCTAATAATATTCAATGTATATTATAATTGAAATATCTATGTACCTACTGTCTGTCTATCCATTGTTCAATGTATTCTTTTCTATATCTCTAACAATAACATCATATATTAATTATTGAATAAAAATATCAATTTACTTTTTTTTTTTTTTAAAACGGAAATACACGTTTTAAGGTCCTCTGGGTCCAAATAACCTAGTAACGCAAAAAGGTCTGTGTGTGTGTGTGTGTGTGTTGTGGTGTGTAACTCCCAGGCAAAAACTGTAAGTCCTATTAAACTGAAATTTCATAATTAAGACAAATATACGCCCGAGACGTGACTTTTTTCATCAAAATTAGCTTACCAGAAGAGGCACTTTATACCATGCATTTTGCACCTTTTTCGATTTTCTCGAAAACGGTTCCGACGATTTTGATTAAACTCGCTATATCGATGTATAGTTTAATGGGCTTTAATATCATGCAGGTTTTATTCTGATTAAAATAGTCTGACAGAGCATAAATGCCGATATATTAAATTTTCTTCCCCTAAAGTACCTTTAATTTTGTAGATTCAATAAAAATAACTATATTACCATGTTAAAGTTGATAAAAAACAGGTAAATATATAAATTGAATAAATTCGATACCCAACTAAAGGAGAAAACAGAAAAAATATTTTTTAAATGCAATTTTTCGATTTTGAACATAAGAGCAGTAATATACATGTATGATTACCGTTGAAAGCTAAATGATTTTAGAAAAAATATTATCTCATACACAAGCTTATAAAAGTTAATAGGGAGTGATGAAAGGAAGATCAAACTAAGTGATTATTTTAGATAATAATATATTAGATTTTTTAATAGAACACATGTTTCTATAGAAATTCTATTTAATTAATTTTTTAATGATTTCACTCATTTTTATCTCTAACTGTATTTGAAAATTCTTTATTCGTGTTTAAAAAAGGAGGTAATGTATGTTGCCCGCATTAGATTTTTTGTTTTCTATTGTTAAGGCATGATTATGAGAACAATACATTCTCCAAACGTTGCATCAATATAATTGTTTATTTATTGACGGAAACCTAAGAAAATTAGACAACTTAAATTATCAACAGTCGAGAACTGATATTTATATATATTACTGTATTTATGTTCAAAAACACAAAACTTGCATACAAAAAATAAGTCTGCACCAGATTTTCTCTAAATGTATTTATGAATTCTTAAATTGATTTTAACAACGGAGGAAAGCGAAAGTTGTGTGTTGTGCGAACCAGATTTTTTTGTGATAGTACCTATTACTTAGGTAGTACCTATTGAAGTATAGGGCAAAAGCTTTTAAATTGATTTTAACAAAGGGATAAGTGAATGTGTTGCGAACAACAGATTTTTATTTACCATAGATGTGATTATCAAATGATTTCTGTAAATATTGAAATCTAATTCCTACTCTCAGTTACAGAATTAATTTTAGATAATTTAAATGGAGAGCGGAGATATTTATGACAGACCAGACCACAGACCCCTTTAGCCCCTAATCAGATCTAGAACCGAGACAAAAACACCCGCCCTCAGAGATCCCAGCTATAATTCTCAACTCGTTAGACAAAAGGTGGGTAATACGGTAGCCTCCTCTCTCGCATAATTAACTTCAGGGTAATGCGGTAGGAGTGCCATAATTAACCGGAATAATTTACACCGGCCGACACCTAATTGACAACTATCATTTAATTGGGTCGGTCCTGATCAAAGTCCTGCCTTCGTTATCCCGGTCGATTTATCGCCTTGCTTCCTCTGAATTAGGAGCCAACTTTTGAACCTCATAGAGCGGACTTTAGGTCCCGCAGTCGGCGCTTTTAGGGGGGGCTTTATCGCTCAGGGATCGGGTGTCCGCTTCGTAATGAGCCGTGTTCGACAATTTTTTTTTCTTTTCTATTCTGAAAAATCTCAATCTCCTCTGACATGACAGAAGAAAATAGAAATAGCAATAACTTAAATCGACCAAGAAAAGACATTATGTTAATATGAGACAGTTCTGAAACCTATCTGGACCTACGTACTTGAACTGTGTGGGATCACCAAAAATTTTAACATCAAACGCATTCAATCCTTTCAATCCTAAGCCCTCCGAACAATAGTTAATGCTCCTTATTATGTCACCAACCATACCTTACACCACTACCTTAATATTCCATTTATTTTAGACCTTATTCATCAAAATTCTCTAAATTCCATCAGAACCTATTATCAATACTCTTGCTCAATCCCTTTCCAGCTCCACAAACCCTTACCACTCTCTAGAAGGTTGAAATGGCACTGGCCCCGAGACCTCTTGTAAGTATTTATATTGGAGTTATAGATTCACTCTTTTAAAATATGAATTTTCAAATTTATAAAGCCTATCGATTTTGAGCTAGAATAACCACACTTATATTAGGTTGTTTCACATGATATGTCCGTTTTTATAGTTTCTGAAATACATAAAGGATTTTGCAGGTCTCTGTTGTTTTTTTCCGAATGTTTACATATTTAATGTAAACAGTTCCTAATCCTCTACCTTTGCATTAAAAACATTAGCTTCCCAATCAATTACCCACTTTTTAGGATACCTCCAAATATGAACATGGAAACACGCGATTTTCGAGTAATATTTTTGTACGAGTTTACACTCGCTCATCCAGCAGAGGCCGCTAGAAATATTTGCAAGGCGTTTGGGGAAGGGAGTTTTCAGCTGGGAATACCGAATTAATAACGATACCGTCCGTAATAGACAACGATGTCCTCAAACATACAGTAGAAGGAAACCCCCACCAAACAGTCAAATGACTCTCACCACAACTAAATGCAAGTGCATCTACCGTTTCTAGACATTTAAAGTGTATTGGGAAAGTGAAAAAGCTCGATACATGGGTACCTCATGATCTCACTGAGCGGCAGCAAGACCCCATGTTTCATAACATAGTGCAAAAGTTGAAAGAGCAGGGCTACGAAGTTCTTCCGCACCCACCATATTCTCCCGACTTCGTCAAAGGAAAACTTTTTGAAAATGATGATCAAGTGAAAAGTGCGCTTTCAGATTTTGTTTTACTTCAAAGCTCAGAGTTTTTCAGTTCGGGGATAAAAAAGTTGGTGTCGCGGTGGGAAAAATGTGTAGAAAAAGAAGTTAAATACATCGAATACAATTATCTTGTTTTCATATCGTACTTTTTTTTTATAAAAAACCTTTACCTTGAAAACGGACATTTCATGTGACACAACCCAATAAAACAGATGTAAGTGGAAGTCGTGTGTTGCGCGCGCCAGATTTTTTTTCAACTGAGGGAAAACTATTATTTATTAAGTACAACAGATGTTAAATAAAAACAGCTGTTCTAATTGTAAGAATAATAAAGATTGATGACGTATGGTTCCTAAGTGTATAATTATCAAATAGCATTAAGCAGATATCATAGATACGCCTATCGATGAATGAGACGTAGCACACGAATGAATGAGGGTTTCACTACAAGGTTCCCCAAAGAAAGAGGACAGAGCTCCCCTTGGATCCTCTAAGCGGATCGCCGGCTATCTCTCCCATCTGAAGCTACCTGGTTATGGTATCCTCCCATCTCCTTCTGGTCTTCCACTCCTCCAGGCGGCAGAGTTGCTACCCAATTAAATGCCGACGAGACGTCAATTAAGACTCAGCAATACTAAATCTCCCAATCCTCCCTAATATCCTAAGGTAATAGCCTCATTTGATCCGGCGGTCGTTTTCTTTGTGTTATCTTCCTGTTGTCGTTCTGGCCGGTAGCGATAAAGTGACTTGAAAACTTTATAGTCCGGGAGCCACCGCGCATAAAGCCCGCTTATTAACTTTCAGCTCAAATCTTTCGGAGAGCTTTATAACATGGTGTAGTACTAGAAGAGACGACAACTGAATTACGGACAATAATGAGACACATGATTCCAACAGTACTGTATGACAATTTTACGACTTGATACCTTCTCATATTGCATTCTAAAGGATAATTTGATAGAAATCCGAACTTAAAACATGACATGTGCTCTAGAAAGAATATAGAAAATAAAAATCTGGTGCGGGTAACACACGACTTTCACTTACCTCCATTTTTAAAATCAATGAAAGAATTTTCGAATACAGTTAGAGATAAAATTACTGAAACTATTAATGAATTAATTTAATTGAATTTATATAGAAACACGTGCTTCATTAAAAAATCTATTATTTTATTATCTAAAATAATCAGTTATTTTATCTTCTTTTCATCACTCTCTATTAACTTTTAAAAGGTTAAGTATAAGATAATATTTTTCTAAAATCTTTAGCTTTCCAACGGTATATCATACATGTATATACTGACCTTGTGTTCAAAAGCAAAAAATTGCATTAAAAAAATATTTTTTCAGTTTTCTCCTTTAGCTGCTTTTCAAATTCGCTCAACTTGCATATTTAGCTGTTTTTCATCAGTGGTAACAAGATAATATAGTTATAATTATTGAATCAACAAAATTAAAGGTACATTAGAGAAAGAAAATTTAAAATATCGGCATTTAAGCCCTGTCACACCATTTTAATCAGAATGAAATCTAAATGATATTAAAGCCCATTAAATTTTACTTCGATATAGCGAGTTTAATCAAAATCAAAGGTTTTGTAACGTCTCGGGCGTATATTTCAGTTTCATAGGACTTTTCGTCCTGGCGTTACCACACACACATTCACACAGACCTTTTTGCAGGACTTAGTTATTTGGACTCAGGGGACCCTAAAATGTGTATTTCCGTTGAAAACTGGAATTCGAACATTTGCACGATCGCAATACTTTCAATATATAGTAAGTGAAAGTAAGAATCAGGTGTGCGAAACAAATGACTTTAACCTACCACCATTGTTAAAATCAATTTAAGGACTTTTAAAAAAAATTAGATTTGTAAAATTTCATAAAATTACATCGATTTTCTATTGAAAAACCTGTTTCAGATTAAATAATCTAACCTTAGAAATTATTATCTACAGGAATCCCTTAATTTTAGAAGTTTTTCATCATTCCCCTTTACCTAGTACAACTTTTTATAAAACATAACATTTGTTTTAAAGTCTTTAGTTTTCCAAAAGAATATAATATATGTATATTAACATTCTTATGCTCTAAATTAAAAGCAATATGTACTTTTCTCCTAAAGCTGGTTATAAAATTCGTTCAACTTAAATAATTACATGTTTTTATTTTTACAAGATTAAATAGATTTTTTTTTTCTTTCACATACCTATTTATGAAATATATAGTAAGGGAAAATATTGCAATCATGAAAATTTTCGAATTCCAGTTTTCAACTAAAATACACGTCTTAGCATCCCCTGAGTCCAAATAACCAAGTCCCGAAAAAAAAGGTGTGTGTGTGTGTGTGTGTGAGTGTGGTGTGTGCGTATGTTTTAAGTCTAGTGCAAAACCGAAAAGACATACAAAATTGAAATTTAATATTTAAGAAAACTGTACGCCCAAGATGTAACGAATTTATCAAAAACGACTCGAACTATTTTGATTGAACTATATAAAACTATAGCTATATGGATGTAAAATTTAATGGGCTTTAATATGATGTAGGTTTCATTCTGATTGAAATATACGTGAAACTAAATTAAATTTCTATAGAAACATGTGTTATATTAAAAAATCTATTATATTATTATCTAAAATAATCAGTTAGTTTTATCTTCTTCTCATCACTCTCTATCAACTTCTAAAAGCTTGTGTATGAGATGATATTTTTTCTAACATTTTTAGCTTTCTAACGGTATATCATACATGTATATTACTGCTCATATGTTCAAAAACAAAAAATATGCAATAAACAAATATTTTTTCTGTTTTCTCCTTTAGTTGGGTATCGAATTTATTCAATTTATATATTTACCTGTTTTTCATCAGTGGTAACAAGATGATATAGTTATTTTTATAGAATCTACAAAATTGAAGGTACTTTAGAGACAGGAAATTTAAAATAGCGGCATTTAAGCCCTGTCAGACCATTTTAATCAGAATGAAAACTACATGATATTAAAACTCATTACATTTTACATCGATATAGCGAGTTTAATCAAAATCGTCGGAACCGTTTTTGAGAAAATCGAAAAAAAGTGCAAAATGCATAGTATAAAGTGCCTCTTCTGGTAAGCTCATTTTGATGAAAAAAGTTTTGTCACCTCTCGAGCGTATAGTTGTCTTAAATATGAAATTTCAGTTTCATAGGACTTACCGTTTCCGCCCGGGAGTTACCACACACACAGACCTTTTTGCGGGACTTGGTTATTTGGACTCAGGGGACCCTAAAACGTGTATTTCTGTTGAAAACTGGAATTCGAAAATTTTCACGATCGCAATACTTCCCCTTACTATATATAGTAAGTGAAAGTAAAAACAAATGATTATTTTAGATACCAATATAATAGATTTTTTAATAAAACACGTGTTTCTATAGAATTTTTATTTAATTAATTCTTTAATTGTTTTACGAATTTTTATCTCTAAATCTATTTGAAAATTCTTTAATCGGTTTTTTAAAACGGAAAATCAGAAAGTCGTGTGTTGCCCGCACTTTTAATAACTTAAATATGAAGCAAAATAATTGAATGATGGAAATACTATTAAATATACGTTAATTGAAGATGATTACACCATCAATTTGTTTCTTAATGAATCAAATCATTCATATTTTTTTTTCCTAATCCTCACCAGCTCGTGCTTGACGTCAGGCTAAGTTAATGACCGTATTTGATTAATCTCAGTGTCCTCCGCCAGATCTTAACGTGGATATGTTATATTTCATTCGTCTCTGATATTAGTATTTCAGGTTATATAATATATATTATATAAGTAAATATTAAATTTTATATATATATATAAAAAATGCCCGATAAATTCAAGTACTGCATTTTGATATATCCTTATGAACATTTAATAGTTATTTTATATTAAAATAGCGACCCGCCGTTACTTCACTGGGATGCAATTTAAATGTGGGGTCATTTAAGTTTCAAAAAGTTCACTTTGAGCAATTAAGAGTTTATCACTTTGGAATTATGAGTTCATCGTAGTGTTCACTTTGCAAGAAAATATTATGTTAATATCATAACATCAAATGATCATCGGCAGAAATAACAAACTTGAATTGGTCAAAAAATCAAAGTGATTCAGTTATTTTTTTAAAAATAAATTTTAGATGATTTCATTGCAGAACATTTAATTTTTCTTTTAAAAGAAAATCTTAATTGCAATGTATTTTACTTATAAACCTTGGATCACCTGTAGCATAACAGCCTTTTATGTCCAAGGTCATCAGGATTTTTTACCAGTACCGTAAAGTAAAGTTAAATTAATATACAAACAAACTTATAAACCTTCAGGAATGTTAAATTTAAGGTTTTTTAATGAAAACCACATCAAAATCTGTCTCGTGACTTAAAACGAGTTCACGGTAACCAATAATCGGATTTTATATATATATATATATATATATATATATATATATATATATATATATTATATATATATATATATGTTCATAGATACGTATTATTAATATAATTTTTTTATTTTATTTATTCTGTTAGGCCTAGTTCCACCAGGATTAATGTAAGCATCTTGAGCTTCAGTCGTTCCTTATAATAAGATACCTGAAACATACTGTCATTAATTATCATAAATAACCTATTTAAATATCATATTATAGTAAAAAAACTATAAATAATAATTAATATAATAATAAAAAAGCATTACTAAGTAGTATGGTAACTATATAAAGAGAAAAGATGTCAGGTTAACACTAGCTAAGAGAGGCCGGGTTAATTGTGTACAAGAGTCGACTTGGGTGGTCCGCTACTAACCGTTCGAAATATCTCGTCTGGCAAATAGTATTCCCTTATATCTCTTTCTTTTTTATATCATTCCTCATATTTTATCTCTGTTCCTTTTTATTATTTATTTTGTTTGTTGTCTTCCTGTGTAAGTAAGTATAAATTTAATGTAATACGGACACTTTGAAGTTGGGGGTTTGCTCAAGTTTTTTTGCGATGTTTCATTCCTTACTTCAGGTATATAAAAAACTCATATGGAGGGAAATGGAGTTTTGTAATTACTTAAAATTGAAAACAACAAAAAGTAATATGCTGTTCACATATAAAATTACAATACTTTTATTACATAATAAATTAATAATAAAATTAATTATTCTTATAATAATAATTAAAAAAGTATATTGATAATAAATAAATAGTTCTTCCTCAAAAATTTACTTTACTCTAGTAACGGATTAGGATCTTTTTTCATCGCTCATTTCTTTCTCCCTCTTTCCATACTCATATCTTTCTCCGTTACATATCCTGACATATAATTATTAGTTTAATATTACATTATTTTAAAATTTAAAATTATTTTTTATTCATACAGTTTCTCTTTTGTAATGACTTTGTTCTTTTTTATATGTTACCTATACTCTTAACTATGTTTTTAATATATTACCGTCATATATCACTTAAAAATTGTTAATATTTAAAATTTTAATTGTTCACATATTTTTCCTTTGTCATTTTTTTCATTTGCTTAGTCTCTCTTTATATATTCTAATTACAATATTATCATCTGAATTCTGTTTACTTCCATACTTTATAACTATCATCTTAATTTTGTTTATTTCCATACTTTATAACTGTCACCTTATTTCCATACTTTATAATTGTCATCTTATTATCATTTTACATTTAATTTTATTTATGTTCCCATATTTTATTACTGTCATATTATTATTATATACCTAACGCATTATTAAGTCTATAATTACATTGGTTGTTATCTTGTTTCTTTTAGCCCTGAGGAAGGCCACATTGTAGGCCGAAACGTCGGCACATAATTAAAATAACACTTATTTTAAATGTGTGTTTCTAATTGATGACCGCACCCCCAACCATCTTCCTCTAGTAACAATTAGGAGTCAACGTTTCGGGAGCTTTTCCCATCTTTAGGACTTACTACAATAATTACGCATTATTACAGCAAATTGTTTATTCCAATTAAAATTTAATATTAGATAACCAATGTTACATAAAAGTCTATTTACCTGATAACAGTGTATTAGTTAAGGTGATAGCCATTCTTTTATTTTATTTTATTTATAAAAATATAACATTTGAGAACTACCCATCACAGCCGATGAAGATGATTATTACAAAATTTAGGTAGGAGAAACCTCTAAAAATATCTACACTAAAATATAACATAATAACTATTGCCGGAACCACCTGTAGCATGGTGGCTAGCATAACAGCCTTTGATGCCAAAGGTCGCGGGTTAAAACCCGCAGGTTTTAATATTGGTAAAAAATCCTTAGTAATGCTGTCCATCGGAGGGAACGTAAAAGATCCCTATCCTAATAAAACGTGGATAGGCAAAATTTAGGACTCCCACTGCAGCATCGTCCGATTAGCCACAGCAGCATAAAGTGACTTTAAATAAATAAACAATAATAATTGCCAAAATATAACACCACTACCTTAGCACAACATAGTTTACAGTGGAAGCATAAATTTTATTTTAAACAAACAAAAATAATAGAACAGCAATAACATATATTCACAAACATATAAAAAAACATTGTACGGCCTCTGATGGATTTGGGCTATCTTATAACTCTAAAAATGTACTCACTAATATATTATTAAAATCACATTAATATTATTATTAAAATATATTAAAAATAATATTGAATGGAAGAATTATAATTTTTTTTATGGCATCTACATAACGACAACTGAGGTGTTTTGAATCTGTTTTTAAACTAATAGTGCCTTTTATATTTTAAATTATATTATACAGATTCTATTGTTTTTCTATTAAAATTATTTTTTTTCTATTTCGAAAATTTTTTGATTGTTTAAAATCGAATTTGTGATTCAACCGTATACTATTTTGTGCTAATGCAGTTGTGTTTAAATTTTTGCATTACTATTGTGTTGTATTATAGTAGTGACATTTTAAGAGGTTTCTTCTATGTAAACTTTGCTACAATCATTTTCACAGTTATCCTTATCTATTAGGAGCCAACGATAATGTTGGCTGTGATCGGTTGTTCTCATATGTTATATTTTCATAAATTTTTAATGACTTCTTATTTAATTAATTATTTATCGGGTTGTGTCACATGAAATGTTCGTTTTCAAGGTAAAGGAGTTTTATTAAAAATACGATATGAAAACAAGATAATTTTATTCGAAGTATTTACCTTCTTTTTCTACACATTTTTCCCATTGTGACACTAACTTTTTTATCCCCGAACTGAAAAACTCTGAGCTTTCAAGTGAAACAAAATCTGAAAACGCACTTTTCACTTGATCATCATTTTCAAAAAGTTTTCCTTTGACGAAGTTGTCTAAATTTCTGAACAGGTGGTAATCTGTTGGAGACAAGTCGGGAGAATATGGTGGGTGCGGAAGAACTTCGTAGCCCAGTTCTTTCAATTTTTGCACGGTATGTTTTAAAACATGCCGCTCAGTGAGATCATGAGGTACCCATGTATCGAGCTTTTTTACATTCCCAATACACTTTAAATGTCTGGAAACGGTAGATGCACTTGCATTTAGTTGTGCTGAGAGTCCTTTAACTGTTTGGTAGGGGTTTCCTTCTACTGTATGTTTGAGGACATCGTTGGCTATTACGGACGGAGGTCTTCCTCGGGGCAAGTTTTCCAAGTCGGTATCCCCAGCTGAAAAATTAGCAGACCAACGGCGAATGGTCCGTTCATTAACACTCCCTTCCCCAAACGCCTTGCAAATATTTCTAGCGGCCTCAGTTGCTGAATGGCCGAGTTTAAACTCGTACAAAAATATTACTCGAAAATCCTGTGTTTCCATGTTCATATTTGGAGGTATACTAAAAAGTGGGTAATTGATTGGGAAGCTAATGTTTATAATACAATGTAGGGGATTAGTAAATTATTACTTTAAATATGTAAACATTCGGAAGACAACAACAGAGACCTGCAAAATCCTTTATGTATTTCAGAAACTATAAAAACGGACATTTCATGTGAAACAACCCAATAGTTTCGGAGAAATGTTGCAGACGGTGGACAATTGGATTTATTTTATTTGTTTTTGTCTATTTATTTAACGTCACTTTATGCTACTATGGCTAATCGGACGATGCTACAGTGGGAGTCCTAAATTTTGCCTATCCAGATTTTATTAGGACAGGGATCTTTAACGAGTACCTGACATCGCACAGGCTCGGAACCACCTTTTAACGTCCCCTCCGAAGGACGGCGTAACTAAGGATTTTTTACTCCCATTAAAAAATCCTAGGACCACCTGCGGGTTTGAACCCGTGACCTTTAGCATGGGAGGCTGTTACGCTAACCACCCAGCTACAAGTGATCCCTATTTTATTTGTTATTCGGGTTTTACTTACCTTGAAAAGTGAGCCCTCAAATTTTGAGGGGGTTGATATTTTTATTTGTTTGGTCTATTACAAACGTTCATTATTGAAAATATTTCTTAAGTGTATCTCAAAGTGTATTACAACATCACAGGTGACTCCTATACAAATAACTAAACATACTTACAAATAATTATCCCTTGATATAATTAACCTTCTAATTCCATTACTTTTACAATAATATAATTGACAGTAAACTATTTGAATAATTTATCATTCCTACTCCAATAATTATTATAGCTACTTCAAAATACAAGCTTCCTATCGCTTAATATATTCAATGCGGGCATAATAATATATTTATATATAAACATAATAAACATAAGAGATAACAAGATTGAAACACGAAGAACTTATTTAAATAGCTCCAAGACACCCAGTGGCTACTTCAACTTAGAATAATGTCTGACATGTTTACTCAATTATTTCGACTTGAAATACAAGCTATGAGTTGTATTATGCATGCATGTTATGTAGGAAGGTGCACTGCACAGATGCATATAAAACAAAACATGTCGATGTAATATTTTTTAATTCGGTTCCGTGTGCATATATCATCGGTGGAATCCTACGCTTAAATATACTCTAACAATAAATTTTTCTATGATTTTTATTTAATATATATATTTGGTCTATATATTTATATTTGTTATATTTTCAATAATGAAGCTTTGTAAACGACCAAAAAAAAATTACTCTTCCCCCCCTTCAATATTTCAAAGTTTCGAATAACGAATACATACGCCGTCCGCGGTATTTCTCCGAAACTACTGGACCGAAATTGTGAGTTTTTGAAATCCACAACTAAAATACTATTCTATAAAACGATAATCATAACAGCTAGACGTTGATATCAACTCGTTATTTTTAAATAGCGGCCGATTTAATTCAATAACTCAGTTATTTTCGAAGATAGAGAGAAAATTTATTGAATTTTTTGAACCTAAATACCGCGAATAATCATATGAAAGAGAAAAAAAGAAAAGAAAAACTCAGTTATTTATCCTACATACTTCCTTATCATCCAGTCCTACCTCACTGGCAGATCCTTCAAAGTAAATCATAATAATTCCTATTCATCCATTTTTAGTCAGTTTGCTGGTGTTCCTCAAGGCAGTATCCTAGGACCCATCCTTTACACAGTTTATACAGCTGATATCCCATCCCATCCTAACACTTTCCTTTCTACCTATGCTGATGACACATGTGTGTTATCAGTCAATGCTGATCCAACTATTGCCTCTCAAACTCTCCAATCCCACATCAGAGACCTTGAAGTATGGTGTCAGAACTGGAGAATTAAAATAAATGCCAACAAATCCAGCCAAATTACCTTTACCCTTCGTCGTAAACCAATGACATCCTGCCCTACTGTCTCCTTCAATAATACTCCTCTTGTCCCGGTTGAACAGATCCGATATCTAGGACTACACCTTGACAAACGCCTTACATGGAACCCTCATACAAGACTGAAACGACAAGAAACTGCACGACGTTTTCGACTACTTCAACACTTACTAGACAAACGTTCCAATCTTCCACTTAACTACAAAAGGCTCATCTACATGACTATCATACGGCCTATATGGACTTACGGAGTAGAGCTTTGGGCTCTACTAAACCATCAAATTCTTCCCGTATCCAATCCCTACAATCCAAAATCCTGCGTAAAATCCTCAATGCTCCTTATTTTGTAACTAATAAACTGATCAACAAAGACCTTAATATTCCGTATGTTGCTGATTTGGCCCGATCTAGATACCATTCCTTTCATGACAAACTCCATTCCCACCCTAATCCTCTAGTTTCAATCCTTTCTTCCTCTTCAATTCCCGACAATCCTCCGAGGCGTCTGAAAAGGAGATGGCCCCGAGACCTTCTAGTTTAAAATAGTTACAGGAGTGCTACCATTGGGTAGTTCTTCTACAAGTCTCTTCCATGTCATTTTTCTAATATCATATTTACTTGATGTATTTTTTGAGTACAGTTGTAAATTTCAATAAATTATGTTTAAAAAAAAAAAAAAAGAATCAGTAAAGCGCGATAGACAAAAAAAAATAAATGAAAAGAAATTGAAATCTCGACTATATATAATAACGTAGTTACAAATTTTAGAAGATAGAGAAAAAATGCATCTATCGTGTTATGCATTGAATAATTATAAGAAATAGAAGAAAAAAAAAAATGAAATTTTATGCATAAATTTGCCCATAACTCAGTTATATTAGGACATAGAGAAAAATGTGTTTAGAGTTTTAGAATCGGTAAAGCTCGATAAACAAAAAAAAAAAAAAAAGTAGATCTATATATGTAAGGCACAAATTGGGATGTAATTCCACCAAAACTCGGTTATTATTGACATATAGAAAAATCAAAAATATTTTCAAGATCAAGAAACTCGATGAACAAAGAGAAAAAAAATCTTACCTGGTCAAACAACAACTTATAAGGGATGTGATTCCCTGATGACCGGTTATTCTTTATGAAAAATGTAAGGTGTTCAAGAATCAGGAAATTTTATTTGCATTATTTGAAAGAAAAGGATATCGTATCTAGACAAAATGAAAAAAGAATCATTGAAAACGGTTAACAATTAGTTGAGATAAAGTGTTTTGAAATTAGCAGTAGTAACACGACATTATCCTTTGAATTATTGCTTTTCATATTATTTAATTGCCTTACAACAGCTTTATAAAGAGTTATATTCTAATATTCGTATTAAGAAATAATTACCTATTGTGTCGTTATTTGCAGCATTTTTAACCATAATTAACTAGCCGAGCTTGGTTTTGTAGTTTTAAGCATTTTCCTGGTTATTTATCGGGATATAAAATGTAGGAATTTAAGTTTTCATATTTTAAGCCCCCCGAGTCAAAATGACCAAGTGAACGATAAGTTGTATTAAATCGAAATTTGATATTTTCGGAGTGTATTTGTCTTAGAAGATACAACTTTTCAACCAAATCGGCGAACCGCACGACTGCTAATTTCAAAATACTATATACCTGTTATTTCTTAACAAATTTCAATGATTATTTTTTTTCATTTTGTAGTAAACTTGTTATTCTATTGAATAACACTGACAACAGGTGTGATGCCAGATTATTTTTTTCAGCGTATACAGTCATTAAACATTATTAAATTATACACAGTAAAAAGAAATATATCAGGGGTATTCACTATGTTTGATATAGCATGCTATTTGTGCTATTGTGCTAAACCCATTAATTTTATACAGGAAATAACTGTATAAACTCGACGGGTTTAGCAAAATACCACAAATAGCATGCTATAGCAAACGTAGTGAGTATCCCTATTGTTAATGAAAAATAATGCAACGACTTTATCTAATGAGGATAAAAACTGAAAAAAGAAAGAATAAAATCTGATATTTTATATAACACTAGCTGTTGCGAACGATTTCGTCAATGATCGCGGTTAAGAAGTTTTTAGAAGAATATATTTTAAAGTACTTCTGCGTACATGACATTTTTAGTTTTATTTTCTTGGGGCAGAAGAACATAGTAATTTTCACCACAACCCTATCTTGACGGAAATCGATTCCAACGTGTCTAAATGTTTGGCCCCTGTGATTTATTAATTGTTACGGCAAAAAGATAAATTAACGGGAAATTGAATTATTTTAAAATTAAAAGGTAAATCATTTGGAATAATTGGAATGCGAGGTTAATTTTCCCCGTTTTTTCCCTAGATTTTCCACTGATTCTTCACTCCTATTGGTCGCAGAGTTATGTCGCCTATAGCGTTCCTCGATAAATTGAATATTCAAAACAAAAAGAATTTTTCAGTTCGATGCTTACAAACAAACAAACTCTTCAGTTTTATAATATTAGTATAGATATGCAACCCTAATTACTAAATTAATAAAAAAGAAAATCTGGTGCGGGCAACACACCACTTTCACTTAACTCCATTTTTAAAATCAATGAAAGAATTTTCAAATACGGTTAGAGATAAAAATACGTGAAACTATTAAAGAACTAATTAAATTGAATTTCTATAGAAACATGGGTTTTATTAAAAAATCTATTATATTATTATCTAAAACAATTACTTAGTTTTATCGGCTTTTTATCACTCTCTATTAACTTTTAAAAGCTTGTATATGAGATAATATTTTTTCTAAAATCTTTAGCTTTCCAATGTGTATCATGCATGTATATTACTGTTCTTATGTTAAAAAACGAAAAATCGCATTAAAAATTTTTTTTTCTGTTTTCTCCTTTAGTTGGGTATCTAATTCATTCAATTTGTATATTTACCTGTTTTTCATCAGCGTTAACAAGATAATATAGTTATTTTTATTAAAAATATTGGCATTTAAGCCCTGTCAGACCATTTTAATCAGAGTGAAACCTAAATGATATCAAAGCCCATTAAATTTTACTGTTTTACTGCATTTAAATTTTAATATCGATATAGCGAGTTTAATCAAAATCGTCGGAACCGTTTTCGAGAAAATCGAAAAAAGGTGCAAAATGCATGGTATAAAGTGGCTCTTGTGGTAACCTCATTTTGATGAAAAAGGTTTTGCAACGTCTCGGACGTATATTTGTCTTAAATATGAAATTTCAGTTTCATAGGATTTACCGTTTTCGCCCGGGAGTTACACACACACACACACACAGACCTTTTTGCGGGACTTGGTTATTTGTACTTAAGGGACCCTAAAACGTGCATTTCCGTTGAAAACTTGAATTCGAAAATTTTTATGATCGCAATACTTTCCCTTACTATATATAGTAAGTGAAATTAATAATTTAAATGTAATATTTTTTTTTTTTTTTTACACACTTAAATAAGCACACCTTAACTTCATTTTGTTATATATTTATTTTATTTCATAATTTTTTTACATCATTTATCAACGTTTCGGGGTTCTTTCCCCATTCTCAAGATATTATGTGCTTATTTAAGTGTGTAATTAATCTAAGATCCGAACTTGAAACGATCTGCACCGCGCTGATAATAGAAAAAAAAATATATCAATATAAGCGTTGTTTTATTGCAAACACATTGATATAGGGTTTTCTGCAAAAAACTTGGTCCTAATCTGGGTTGCCAAATTTTAAAGATTAACTTTTAACGAGAGTGAAAATGCGTGACAGAGAGATCCGAGTTGAGTATAGCGTGTAATAATAAAGGACCCAACATTGCAGCCGCACGTAATCGGACATTGAATATAAGAAAGTTTGATATCCCATATAAAATTACAGGACCATTTTTTACACAAATACCAAATACCAAATTACACTGTAAAAGTTATCTTATGATCATGATGTTGCAACATTTAATTAAAATAATTTAAAAAAAAATTAAATAAAAAATAGTCTGTCCAGGATTTTTTTAGGCAACCCATTCTTAACATATTTTCTAATATACTAAATTTGTTATAAAATATGTTTCATTCTATTGTCAGCTCGGTGCAGATCGTTTCAAGTTCGGATCTTTTACTAAATATTAAGAAAAACTTTCTGAAAAATTAAAAGAGAAAATAAAGTAACATTTTTTTTTTTTATGATTTATTACTTTCACTTACTATATATAGTAAGGAAAGTATTGCGATCGTGAAAATTTTCGATTTCCAGTTTTCAACGGAAATATACGTTTTAGGGTCCCCTGAGTCCAAATAACCAAGTCCCGCAAAAAGGTCTGTGTGTGTGTGTGTGTGTGTCTGTGTGTGTGTGTGTGTTTGTGGTAACTCCCGGGCGGAAACGGTAAGTCCTATGAAACTGAAATTTCATATTTAAGACAACTATACGCCCGAGACCTGACAAAACTTTTTTCATTAAAATGAGCCTACCAGAAGAGGCACTTTATACCATGCATTTTGCACCTTTTTTCGATTTTCTCAAAAACGGTTCCGACGATTTTGATTAAACTCGCTATATCGATGTAAAATTTAATGGGCTTTAATATCATGTAGGTTTTATTTGGATAAAAATGGTCTGACAGGGCTTAAATGCCGATATTTTAAATTTTCTTCTTCTAAAGTACCTTTAATTTTGTAGATTCAATAATAATACCTAGATTATCTTGTTAACGCTGATGAAAAACAGGTAAATATATAAATTGAATAAATTCGATACCCAACTAAAGGAGAAAACAGAAAAAATATATTTTTAATGAAATTTTTCGTTTTTGAACATAAGAGCAGTATTATACATGTATGATATACCGTTGGAAAGCTAAAGATTTAAAAAAAAATATCATCTCATACACAAGCTTTTAGAAGTTAATAGAGAGTGATGAGAAGAAGATAAAACTAACAGATTATTTTAGATAATAATATAATAGATTTTTTAATAAAACACATGTTTCTATATTAATTCAATTTGATTAATTCCTTAATAGTTTCACGTATTTTTATCTCTAACTGTTAAAAATTCTTTCATTGATTTTAAAAATCGAGGTAAGTGAAAGTCGTGTGTTGCCCGCACCAGATTTTTTAAATTATTTGGGGAAAATAAAAACAGATAATTATATTGAGGATGTATAGCCGACTGTAGAAATTATTATTTTTCAATATTTTAATTTTGCCGACGTTTCGGCATTACTGAGCCATATCCAAGCATAAACCCAGTTGATATTAATCTTTTCTCAGTATAATATTTATCCTGAAATCAATAAAATAAAATAGTAATTAAGAAAGTATTTGATATTACTTAAGCCGTCCGATTCCTTGAATTAATAAATAAATTAACTTAATTCATGTAACTTTTTTTTACTATTCGTTTAATTTATAAGGACTAAAAGTATCAATAGTGGTTTGAGAAGATTGGCTATAAAATGTAAGAGATTCAATAGGACTTACAATTAATGTTTAGAAGAGGCAGCTAGAGGCGCGGGCTAAATGTGTCTTTTATTGCTTGTGTCTTCCCATAAGAATGTTAATTGTCATTCGGCCGGTGCCATGTCATGCCGTTCCTTGTCGCGAAGGCTAATAAGAATAAAATATTAAAAAATACCATTCAAATCATTTCACAATGGTTTATGTAATTTCCCTTATAATATTCTCAAGACTTTTTAGCAAATTACAGTCGTGCTCATAGAAATAGCATCACATGTAATTACTTTAATTATAATTTCTTTAATTACTTTCACTTACCTATATATGAAATATATATCAAGGAAAAGTATTGCGATCGTGCAATTTTATGAATTATAGTTTTCAACGGAAATACACGTTTTAGGGTCCCTTAAGTCCAAATGACCAAGTCCCGCAAAAAGGTATGTGTGGTAAGTGCAGCTCGAATAAGGAAAATCGTATGAAACTGAAATTTCGTATTTAAGACAACTATACGCCCAAGATGTTACAGCAACTTTTTTATCAAAACCAGATAACCAGAAGAGCCACTTTATACTATGCTTTTGGCACCTTTTTACGATTTTCTCAAAATCGGTTGTAATGATTTTGATTAAACTCGCTATGTTGATGTAAAATTTGATGGGCTTTAATATCGGTATATAAAATGTGGTGATTTAAGTTATCATATTGCAAGAGTATGCGTTTTAAAGTCCCCCCTCGAGTCAAAATGACCAAGTGAACGATAAGTTGTTTTAAATCGAAATTTGATATTTTCGGAGTGTATTTGCGTGAGATGCTAAAGCAACCTTTCCAACCAAATCGAAGCCGCTTTATACCATGCATTTGTATCTTTTAACGATTTTCTCAAAAACGGCTCTAAAGATTTTGATTTAACTCACTATATCAGTCTAATATTTAATACTCTTAAATACACACATTTTGCACCTTTTTATGATTTCTCAAAAAGGTCTTTTAAATTGGTACTGTGTCCAAATAACAAAGTCCCGCAAAAAGGTCTGTGTGTCCGTGTGTGGTAACTCCCGGGCGGAAACGAAATGTCCTGTGAAACTGAAATTACATGTTTAAAACAACTATACGCCCAAAGTGTTACAAAAACTTTTTCATCAAAATCGGCTAACCAGAAGAGCCACTTTATACTATGCTTTTGGCACCTTTTTACGATTTTCTCAAAATCGGTTGTAATGATTTTGATGAAACTCGGAATGTTAATGTAAAATTTGATGGGCTTTAATATCGTGTATGCCCATTCTGATTAAAATAGTTTGACAGGGCTTGAATATTGATATTTTGTAAATTTTATAAAAATAACCATATTATCTAGTTAGCATTGATAAATAAAAGCTAAATATGAAAGTTCAGTGCTTTTCATAAACAACTAAAGGAGAAAACTGAATAAATATATTTTTTAAATGAAAATTTTTCGCTTTTGAACATAAGCACAGTAATATACATGTATGATATACCGTTGGAAAGCTAAAGATTTTAGAAAAAATATTATCTTATACACAAGCTTGTAAAAGTTAATAAAGAGTGATGAAAAGCCAAAAAAAAACCTAATTATTTTAAGTAATAGTGCAATAGATTTTTAGTAAAAAACATGTTTCTATAGAAATTCTATTTAATTAGTTCTTTAAAAGTTTCACTCGTTTTTATGTAAATTCTTTAATCGATATTAAAAACGTAGATAAGTGAAAGTCGTGTGTGCCTGCACCATATTTTTATTAATAGTTTATATTATATTATGATTATTTTAAAGGTTTTTAACTATTTTCACATGTGGCATTCTGAATTTGGATGTGCTGATATATATATAAATTATTTTTTTGTTGATTACAAAGGTTTATTATTGAAAATAATAAACCACAAGTATTTAGATATAAACTTCTAGGTGCTACGATCATCGTCAAATGCCTTGATATTTTTGTGCCAAATTTATAATATTTGGTGCGGGCAACACACGACTTTCACTTACCTCCGTCGTTAAAATCAATTTAAGAATTTTCAAATACAGTCAAAATAAATTTTTAAAAAAAATAATTAATTGAATTTCGATAGAAACGTGTGTTTTATTAAATAATCTAATATATTTTAACCAACAACAATCAGTTAATTTTATCGGCTTTTCATCACTCTCCATTAACCTTTACAATTCCGTGTAATAGATAACTTTTTTTCTAAAATCTTTAGCTACCCAACGGTATATTATACATCTATAGCTTTTTTCAGTCAAATTCACAATTTTTTCAGTCAAATTCATAATTTTTTCAGTCAAATTCATAATTTTTTCAATCAAATTCATATTTTTTTCAGTCAAATTCATAATTTTTTCAATCAAATTCATAATTTTTTCAGTCAATTTCATAATTTCTTGAACCCATTTTATACAGTCAATTGAATGAGGTTTTGCTACCAAGAACTTCACATTTATATTAAATGTTGTTGCTGTTCATCAATATAACGTCCCTTCATGTACTGTACTGTGCTTAATCCGACGGTGCAGCGGGAGTCCTAAGTTTTGCCTATCCAGGTTTACTTAAGATAGGAAGGGATCTTTTACGAGTTCCACTTTTTAAATATTTAGACTCACCTGTGGCGCACAAATACAGGGCCATCTGCTGGTTTTGGACTTGCGACCTTAAGCATGGAGAGCTGTTATGCTAGCCACTACTCCACAGGTGAACCTTTATGCATTCAAAAAAGTGTTAAGGATTAATATGTCCAAGAGCACGGGTTCAAACCCGGCCGATTCAAACACCTTTTGGAATGTATCGAGGGTCACCTGTGGAGTAGTGGCTCCCATAACAGCCTTCTATGCTTACGGTCGCAAGTCCAAAACCAGCAGATCGCCCCGTATTTGTGCGCCACAGGTGAGTCTTAAAATATTTAAAAAGTGGAACTTGTAAAAGATCCCTCCCTATCTTAAGTAAACCTGGATAGGCAAAACTTATGACTCCCGCTGCACCGTCGGATTAAGCACAGTACAGTACATGAAGTAACGTTAAATGGATGAACAACAAGATTTAATAAAAATGTGAAATTCTTGGTTGCAAAACCTCATTAAATTAACTGTATGAAATGGGTACAAGAAATTATGAATTTGATTGAAAAAATTATGAATTTGATTGAAAAAATTATGAATTTGACTGAAAAAAATATGAATTTGATTGAAAAAATTATGAATTTGACTGAAAAAATTATGAATTTGACTGAAAAAATTGTGAATTTGACTGAAAAAAGCTATAGATGTATAATATACCGTTGGGTAGCTAAAGATTTTAGAAAAAAAGTTATCTATTACACGGAATTGTAAAGGTTAATGGAGAGTGATGAAAAGCCGATAAAATTAACTGATTGTTGTTGGTTAAAATATATTAGATTATTTAATAAAACACACGTTTCTATCGAAATTCAATTAATTATTTTTTTTAAAAATTTATTTTGACTGTATTTGAAAATTCTTAAATTGATTTTAACGACGGAGGTAAGTGAAAGTCGTGTGTTGCCCGCACCAAATATTATAAATTTGGCACAAAAATATCAAGGCATTTGACGATGATCGTAGCACCTAGAAGTTTATATCTAAATACTTGTGGTTTATTATTTTCAATAATAAACCTTTGTAATCAACAAAAAAATAATTTATATATATATCAGCACATCCAAATTCAGAATGCCACATGTGAAAATAGTTAAAAACCTTTAAAATAATCATAATATAATATAAACTATTAATAAAAATATGGTGCAGGCACACACGACTTTCACTTATCTACGTTTTTAATATCGATTAAAGAATTTACATAAAAACGAGTGAAACTTTTAAAGAACTAATTAAATAGAATTTCTATAGAAACATGTTTTTTACTAAAAATCTATTGCACTATTACTTAAAATAATTAGGTTTTTTTTTGGCTTTTCATCACTCTTTATTAACTTTTACAAGCTTGTGTATAAGATAATATTTTTTCTAAAATCTTTAGCTTTCCAACGGTATATCATACATGTATATTACTGTGCTTATGTTCAAAAGCGAAAAATTTTCATTTAAAAAATATATTTATTCAGTTTTCTCCTTTAGTTGTTTATGAAAAGCACTGAACTTTCATATTTAGCTTTTATTTATCAATGCTAACTAGATAATATGGTTATTTTTATAAAATTTACAAAATATCAATATTCAAGCCCTGTCAAACTATTTTAATCAGAATGGGCATACACGATTTTTCAGTCAAATTCATAATTTTTTCAGTCAAATTCATAATTTTTTCAATCAAATTCATATTTTTTTCAGTCAAATTCATAATTTTTTCAATCAAATTCATAATTTTTTCAGTCAATTTCATAATTTCTTGAACCCATTTTATACAGTCAATTGAATGAGGTTTTGCTACCAAGAACTTCACATTTATATTAAATGTTGTTGCTGTTCATCAATATAACGTCCCTTCATGTACTGTACTGTGCTTAATCCGACGGTGCAGCGGGAGTCCTAAGTTTTGCCTATCCAGGTTTACTTAAGATAGGAAGGGATCTTTTACGAGTTCCACTTTTTAAATATTTAGACTCACCTGTGGCGCACAAATACAGGGCCATCTGCTGGTTTTGGACTTGCGACCTTAAGCATGGAGAGCTGTTATGCTAGCCACTACTCCACAGGTGAACCTTTATGCATTCAAAAAAGTGTTAAGGATTAATATGTCCAAGAGCACGGTTCAAACCCGGCCGATTCAAACACCTTTTGGAATGTATCGAGGGTCACCTGTGGAGTAGTGGCTCCCATAACAGCCTTCTATGCTTACGGTCGCAAGTCCAAAACCAGCAGATCGCCCCGTATTTGTGCGCCACAGGTGAGTCTTAAAATATTTAAAAAGTGGAACTTGTAAAAGATCCCTCCCTATCTTAAGTAAACCTGGATAGGCAAAACTTATGACTCCCGCTGCACCGTCGGATTAAGCACAGTACAGTACATGAAGTAACGTTAAATGGATGAACAACAAGATTTAATAAAAATGTGAAATTCTTGGTTGCAAAACCTCATTAAATTAACTGTATGAAATGGGTACAAGAAATTATGAATTTGATTGAAAAAATTACGAATTTGACTGAAAAAAATATGAATTTGATTGAAAAAATTATGAATTCGACTGAAAAAAATATGAATTTGACTGAAAAAAGCTATATATTACTATTCTTGTGTTCAAAAACACAATTGTACAAAAACATATGTTTTCTCTTTTCTCCTTTAGTTGTATATCGAATTAATTCAAATTATATGTTTACCTGATTTATTATCAATGTTATTTTTATAGAATTTACAAAATTAAAGGTATTTTAGAGGAAGACAAATTAAAATTTCGGTATTGTACATGATAGTAAAGCCCGATATAGCGAGTTTAATCAAAATGGTTAAAGCCGTTTTAGTGAGAATCATAAAGATGTCCAAAATGATACTATGCATGAACTGGCTCTTCCGGTTTGCCGATTTTTATGAAAAAGTTACGGTTGTCTTTAATATGAAATTTGAGTATGACTTACCACACACCTCTACATACATACTTTGTTCGCGATTTGGACTCAGAGAACCCTAATTCGAAAATTTTAACAACCGCTATACGTAAAGGAAGCTATATATACTTAATATATAGGTAAGAATAGATAATAAGTATTTTAAAACTTTTAAAATAAAATAATAAATTTATGAATCAACACTGAATAATTAAAGACGTATTATGTTATAAGGTGGCTGATTTTGATGAAAAAATTGCAGTAACATGTCGGAGGTATAGTTGCATTTAATATGTAATTTCACACTGACACACAGACCTTTTCATGCAACTTGGGCGTTTAGACTCAGGGTACATAAAAACGGGTATTTCCGTTGAATATTCGAATATTTAATATATAAGTGAGTAAATAAATATAGAGGAACAGTAACGATAGGAAAAAATATTAACAGACGACTATACGAACCCTACTTGAGATAATTAAGGGCCTAAAGGAGGCTAAAGTTAACCCGGTAGCTATTAATATTGTTCCAGTGCCTCCTAACAGATGTGCAGGGCAGTTAGCAGCGAGGTATAACCATCAATGACAGGCAGAAGATACAGCTGGAAGTGTTCCAAGCTCCGAGAGGCCGAAGTATTCTGAACGGGTAGTAAGGGAAGGAGCTAGCCAGGTGGTCCCAGTATTTACAGTACAATTAATCAATTGCCCAAGTCCTGTGTTCTACCGTCTCCTCTCCCGTGGTGGCTACTCTTCTTTCCAGGCTACATCCTAGCAGTCTCCCTGCTCTCTGCTTAGCAGGCTCTGTATCTCCTTAGCAGTATGCAATCATGCTTCTGTTTACAGGTAATTGGTGTTAAGAAAAATCGGGTGCGGCCAACACACGACTTTCACTTACCTCCATTTTTAAAATCAATGTAAGAATTTACAAATACGGTTAGAGATAAAAATACGTGAAACTATTAAAGAATTAATTAAATTAAATTTCTATAAAAACATGTGTTTTATTAAAAAATATATTATATTATTATCTAAAATAATCAGTAAGTTTTATCGGCTTTTCATCACTCTCTATTAACTTTTAAAAGCTTGTGTATGAGATAACATTTTTTCTAAAATCTTTAGCTTTCCAACGGTATATCATACATGTATATTACTGCTCTTAAGTTCAAATACGAAAAATTGCATTAAAAAAATATTTTTTCAGTTTTCTCCTTTAGTCGGGTATCGAATTTATTCAATTTATATATTTACCTGTCTTTCATCAGCGTTAACAAGATAACTATATTTATTTTTATTGAATCTACAAAATTAAAGGTACTTTAGGGGAAGAAAATTTAAAATATCGGCATTTAAGCCCTGTCAGACCATTTTTATCTAAATAAAACCTACATGATATTAAAGCCCATTAAATTTTACATCGATATAGCGAGTTTAATCGAAATCGTCGGAACCTTTTTTGAGAAAATCGAAAAAAGGTGCAAAATGCATGGTATAAAGTGCCTCTTCTGGTAAGCTCATTTTGATGAAAAAAGTTTTGTCACGTCTCGGGCGTATAGTTGTCTTAAATATGAAATTTCAGTTTCATAGGACTTACCGTTTCCGCCCGGGAGTTACTACACATACACACACACACACACACCCACACACACACAGACACACACACACACACACAGACCTCTTTGCGGAACTTGGTTATTTGGACTCAGGGGACCCTAAAACGTGTATTTCCGTTGAAAACTGGAATTCGAAAATTTTCACGATCGCAATACTTCCTCTTACTATATATAGTAAGTGAAAGTAATACGTGAAACTTGTGTGTGTGTGGTAACTCCCGGGCGGAAACGGTAAGTTCTATGAAACTGAAATTTCATATTTAAGACAACTATACGCCCGAGACGTGACAAAACTTTTTTCATAAAAATGAGCTTACCAGAAGAGGTACTTTGTACTATGCATTATGCACCTTTTTTCGATTTTCTCGAAAACGGTTCCGACGATTTTGATTAAACTCGCTATATCGATGTAAAATTTAATGGGCTTTAATATCATGTAGGTTTTATTTGGATAAAAATGGTCTGACAGGGCTTAAATATCGATATTTTAAAAATAACTAGATTATCTTATTAACAGGTAAATATATAAATTGAATAAATTCGATACCCAACTAAAGGAGAAAACATTCTTTTTTTGAACATAAGAGCAGTAATATACATGTATGATAAACCTTTGGAAAGCTAAAGATTTTAGAAAAAATATCATCTCATACACAAGCTTTTAGAAGTTAATAGAGAGTGATGAGAAGAAGATAAAACTAACTGATTATTTTAGATAATAAAATAAAAGATTTTTTAATAAAACACATGTTTCTATATAAATTAAATTTATTTAATTCTTTAATAGTTTCACGTATTTTTAACTCTAACTCTATTTGAAAATTCTTTCATTGATTTTACAAATTGATGTAAGTGAAAGTCGTGTGTTGCCCGCACCAGATTTTTTCTCTCATATTTAGCAAGTTCGTGGAATGCTAATGCCAACTATTTTCTGGATCAAATATCATTATTCCATTAAAATGTGAGTTTCTAAAATTTTTTTAAACTAAATTTATGTTGCTGCAAGAAGAAATACTATAAAAAAAAAAATGAATTTAATTAACAACCTACAAGAATCAAAGCGACGAAACTAAGTTGTTTAAAACAGACTAAAACTGATTATTAGGTTAAAACTATTGGTCGAAATAATAGCAGTGATTCAAAACGTACTAAATGAACCAATAAAATTACAAAAAAAAAAAAAAAGAAAAATTAATGGTGATATATTACGGGGTTAGGTGCTTCTGCCGTACGATAGGAAATATAGTACCTTTTGGGAGGAAATGAAAGGAAAGGTTAAATCTGTTTACAGAGGATATAGTACGATTTGGAAGAAAATTTTTTTGTATCTTTTGGAATGAAACTAAATGTGGATTTAGTACCTTTTGGAATGAAATGCAATTTTTAAATACGGTTTTAAAGGATTTTTATGTTTTTTATTTAAAATCTGATGACGGATCTAGATAAAACTAAACCATTAGAATACAATTATGTCAAAATATCAATTCATAAAAAAATGTCTTTTAGTACCTTTTGGAAAACAACGTCTCAATTCACCATTTAAGTCCTGTCATGAGAATGAAACCTACCTGATATCAAAATCTATTAAATATTACATCAATATAGTTATTTTAATTCATATCGTTATAGCCATTTTTGAAGAAATCGTAAAAATGTGCATTATTTATAGTATAAAATGTCTTCTGGTTCGCCGATTTTATTGAAAACATACTGCAACATCTCAGGCATATGCGCTTCTAAAATATTAAACTTCAGTTTTTCTTACCATTCGATAATGTTCACTATCTCAATACATATCATCTTTATACATATTTTATATGTAAAAATTCTGCATTTAAGCCCAGATCACCAATTCGGATTCCGTACATCTCACTCCACTATCCAGCAATGCCATCGTGTGGTGGACGTTGTCTCCTCTGCGTTGGAGCGCGGATCGTACTGCACGGGAGCCTTTCTCGACTTTGATCGAGTCTGGCACCCGGGGTTGCTTTACAAGTTCCGTCTGTTACTCCCTCCTACCTATTTTTTAATTTTCAATCCTACCTCGCTGATAGATCTTTTAAAATAAATCACAATAGTTCCTATTCCTCCCTGTTTTCTCAATCTGCTGGTGTTCCTCTGGGTAGCATCCTAGGACCCGTTCTTTATACAGTCTATATCCCAACCCATCCAAACACTTTCCTTTCTACCTATGCTGATGACACGTGTGTGCTATCAGTAGATAATGATCCTGTTACAGCCTCTCACACTTTCAATCCCACATGCGAGACCTTGAAGTATGGTGCCAGAATTGGAGGATTAATATTGATTCTAACAAATCCCACCAGATAACATTTACCCTACGTCGTAAACCAATGACTTCCTGCCCTACAGTATCCTTTAATGACACTCCACTAGCCCCTGTTGAACAGATTCGATACCTAGGACTTCACCTTGATAAACGTCTAAATTTGAATCCCCATACAAGACTTAAACGACAAGAAACTGCTCGACGTGCCCGAATACTTCAACACTTACTGGACAAACGCTCCAACCTTCCACTTAATTACAAAAGACTTATTTATATGACCATCATAAGACCGATATGGACTTACGGAATAGAGCTATTGGGCTCTACTAAACCATCGAATTCTTCTCGTATCCAATCCTTACAATCCAAAATCCTTAACTCTCCTTACTTTGTCACGAATAAGCTTATCCATAAAGACCTTAATATCCAATATGTCACTGAATTAGCCCGAACCAGGTACCAATCATTCCATGAAAAACTCCATTTCCACTCTAATCCACTAGTTTCTATCCTATCATCCTCTTCAATTCCTGATAATCCTCCGAGGCGTCTGAAAAGCGGGATGGCCCCGAGACCTTCTAGTTTAAAATACTTTTAGAGTGCTGCCAAAGGGTAGCGTCTCTACATGTATTTCATGTCAGCTTACTATGTCCATCACATTTACTTGTTGTATATAATAATACAGTTGTAAATATCAATAAATATGTTTAAAAAAAAAAAATTTAAGCCCTGTCAGACTTTTTCTATTAAATAACATTAAATTTTACATCTATATGGAGAGTTCAATCAAAATCTTTACTGCCGTTTTTGTAAATATTGTAAAAATGTGAAATATTAATGGTATAAAGTAGCTCTTTTGGTTGGCCGATTTTGATGAAAACGTTGATGTAACATCTCAGGCGTATAGCTGTCTTAATATAAAAAAATTGTTAAAATTTCAAAGCTTGTAAAATATGAAATTTCAGTTCGATACAACTTACTTTTTTCGAGATGGACTTATCACACATACTGACTTTTTGAGGGACTTGATGGTTTGGGCTCAGAGGAACCTAAAAAGGTATATTTCCGTAAAAAACAGGAATTATAAATTTTTTGCGATCGCAATACTTTCCCTTACCATATATTTCATATATAGGTAAATAAATGTAAAAATCGACATATCCCTGAACCTTGAAACCAGTGGGGGAGCGGTACAGGCCATGACTAAATGCGCCGGCGCCTGAGGAGCTCACAATGTCACCAACCTTACGCGAATATAATCAATTCAACGCCGTTCTTGTAATAGTCGTCTTTTACGATATTATTATAAAGGCCGGCCTCCGGCAGTTAGCACGCCTGTTTTCTCAAATCTCAGCTCACTGTTTTGCCAATCCAAAATGGCAAGCTGAGAAAAAAAAAGAAGAAAACTAAAGTCAATTATTGTTAATCATATTCCATTATCGTTTATTGTCAATCATGTGCCACACAACCGTAGTCAAACGGGGAAAAATGAAGAAGAATGTGGCAGAATCGATGGAATCATTTCAAGGTGTTTATCGATCGACGGGAAATTTTGGGTGTGGAGGACAGCTTTTGGCCAATGAGGACGCCAAGATTTATGACAGAGGATCTAAAAAGTTTTAAAAAATTGGTTTCGAATAGCTCAAAAACGATACATCTGGGAATATTCATTTAAGTAATAGTTAAATTAAAAATCTGGTGCGGGCAAACACGACTTTCACTTGCCTTTACTTAACTTTCATTAACAAATATATTATATTATGATCTAAAATAATCAGTTAGTTTTATCGGCTTTTCATCACTCTCTACTAACTTTTAAAAGCTTGAGTATAAGATAATATTTTTTATAAAAACTTTAGCTTTCCAACGGTATATCATACATATATATTACTCCTCTTATGTTCGAAAACGAAAAATTTCATTAAAAAAATATTTCTTCTGTTTTCTCCTGTAGTTGGGTATCGAATTCATTCAATTTATATATTTACCTGTTTTTCATCAGTGGTAACAAGATAATATAGTTATTTTTATAGAATCAACAAAATTAAAGGTACTTTAGGGGAAGAAAATTTAAAATATCGGCATTTAAGCCCTGTAAGATCATTTTAATCGAATGAAACCTAAATGATATCAAAGTACATTAAATTTTACATCGATATAGCGAGTTTAATCAAAATCGTCGGAACCGTTTTCGAGAAAATCGTAAAAAGGTGCAAAATAAATGGTATAAAGTGGCTCTTCTGGTAACCTCATTTTGATGAAAAAGGTTTTGTAACGTCTCGGGCCTATAGTTGTCTTAAATATGAACTTTCAGTTTCATAGGATTTGCCGTTTTCACCCGGGATTTACCACACACAGACTTTTTTGCGGGACTTGGTTATTTGGACTCGGGGGACCCTAAAATGTCTATTTCCGTTGAAAACTGGAATTCGAAAATCTTCACGATCGCAATACTTTTCGTTACTATATATAGTAAGTGAAAGTAAAAAAGGGTTTATGATTCTAAAACCACTATCCCAGAAATTAACACACAAAGAACAAGATTTAACTAAAGGCTATCTCTATGCCCACCTATCCCTTCTGCAGGCTTTAAACGAACTGAAATGCGAAGAATGCACCAGATCCGACGACGCGTATACCTAATCTATAATTCATAAAAACTGCAGACGAATAATAATTTTTTACAAAATCGTGTAAACATGTTTTTCTCAAAGAAGACAATTCTGTGATTGGTCATCTGTAACGCTAGTTATAGAGTCGTATAAAAGAGGCGGTGAGAACTGCATCGATATCAAACGCAGGTCCAAGATGTACGGAACAATCGCCTTCTTGAGCGCTCTATTCGTCGCCGCAGCCTCTACGTCGGTCAGCGGGTCAGCGTCCTTTGGAGGATCTGTCTCTGGGTCCGCCAGTGGGTTGGGCACAGGATGGGGATCCATGTTGGTGAGCCCGATCAGGGGAGTCTTCAACACCGCCATGAACACCAAGAGCAACATGGTCCAGTCTGGAGCTGACATGGTCAAGTCAGGCATAGGTAAGTATGTCATTGCAACACCAATAATCTAAAATAGAGGTTTCCAACATTATTTGTACTACCACTCTCGTGATAGGAAAAGATATTTACCCATCGTCCTATGAAAATTAATGTTTGAAATAAATTTCATACTTTTTTTGGTAAAATATAGAAAGGCGTAAATTAGAAAAAAATATTCGAAATCATGAATAGAATAGAAAAAAAAAATCTGGCCTCCTAAAAGTAATTAAAGAACTATTAACGTATTACAAACATTAGCTTCCCAATCAATTACCTTCCTTTGTAGTATACCTCCAAATATGAACATGGAAACACGGGAGTTTTTAAGTAATATTTTTGTACGAGTTTAAACTCGGTCATTTAGCAGCTGAGGCTGCTAGAAATATTTGCAAGGCGTTTGGGGAAGGGAGTATTAATGAACAGACCATTCGTCGTTGGTCTGCTAAGTTTTCAGCTGGGGATACCGACTTGGAAAACTTGCCCCAAGGAAGACCTCCGTCCTCAAACATACTGTAGAACGAAACCCCTACCAAACAGTTAAAGGACTCTCAGCACAACTAAATGCTAGTGCTACCGTTTTCAGACATTTAAAGTGTATTGAGAAAGTAAAAAAGCTCGGTACATGGGTACCTCATGATCTCACTGAGCCGCAGCAAGACCCCATGTTTCAAAACATACCGTGCAAAAATTGAAAGAACTGGGCTACGAAGTTCTTCCGCACCCACCATATTCTCCCGACTTGTCCCCAACAGATTACCACCTGTTCAGGAATTTAGAAAACTTTATCAAAGAAAAATTTTTTGAAAATGATGATCAAGTAAAAGTGCGTTTTCAGATTTTGTTTCACTTCAAAGCTCAGAGTTTTTCAGTTCGGGGATAAAAAAGTTGGTGTCACGTTGGGAAAATGTGTAGAAAAAGAAAGTAAATACTTCGAATAAAATTATCTTGTTTTCCTATCGTATTTTTTTTATTGAAAATCCTTTACCTTGAAGAAAATGAAATTCAGAACTTTTAAACTACACCCCATATTTTAGAACGAGCCGTAGGGATTTCGATGTGTACCTAGATTGCTTGTAGCTTTTGAATTAAATTACAATTTATCATTTGTAGTTATTTCTATCTGTTTTTCTTGTAGCTGTGGAAATTTTTCTGTGTTTAAATTTGAAAAAAAGATCTAAAATCGAATCAGGTATGTTCATTTTCCAAATATAATCAAATCGTTGATTAACATCGTTGAATAAAGAGCATTTAGAATAGTCTCTTAGTAACAGATGAGACAGAACATGCGCAGTACGTTTTTTTTCTGTTTTAACACATACTGACAAATAAAGAAGTCAGAGGTTCGTTCCCACATGACTTTAATACGGTTAGTACCAATGATTGGTAGACAAAATAAATTAAATGTTATACCCCTAATACTGAGTTTTATTGAGGGAAATTATGCCTACATCATCAAACCAGAGTTAAAGTAATATCAATATTTTCACCTAAATTCAAAATTGATACTTGCTTTTAGAAAAGTTAAGATTTTCGATTTATACACCTTTTCACAGATATATACACATATTTTCAGACATGGGAAATACTATGACCGCTTCCATCCCAGTCGTGAGTGGCCTCACCCAAGCGGCTACCACTGGAATGAAGGCAGGAGTAGATGTTGGAAGCAATCTTGCTCAGGCCGGTATCAAGGCAGTACAATCTGTCGACAACATGAAGATGGATGTGGTGGAAACTGGACTCAACGCAGCAGGGAGTGCAGCACAGTTAGGGATCAACATGGCAGGAAACGCTGCTCAACTGGGAAGCAGGTTGGCATCAGCAGGATCCAGTCTGGCATCGATGGGATCAAGCTTTGCAGGACAAGCTGCTCAAGCAGGATCTAATATGGCATCCACAGCATCAGGGATAGGATCAAGTATTGCAGGACAAGCTGCTCAAGTTGCGAATGGTGCAGTCCAAGCTGGATCTAGCATTGCTGCTTCCATTCCAAGCGTAGGATCCGGAATAACTGCTTCAGGATCTGGTTCAGCATCTACTGGAGGAAGTGCATCAGGAACTGCCGGAAGTGCTGCAGGATCTGTTTCTGGAACTGCCGGAAGTGCTGCAGGAACCGTTTCAGGAACAGCCGGAAGTGCTGCAGGCTCTCTTTCAGTTAATGCCGGAACTACTGGAGCTTCTATTGCAGCAACTGGATCAGCAGGGACTGGAAGGAATTCATTCTCCCTATCTTGTTGTTAGGCTGAACTGTTTAAAAGGAAATCAATATTCCAAAATGACAGATACTTTAAATATGCACAATAAAAGGTCTCTCATTGAAATTATGATTTTTTTTTGTGTATGAATTTCTCAAAGCCACCTGAATCTCTTTTGTTGCACCCTAAAAATCCTAAATGAAACTCACAAAGAACTGTCAAAGCTCAGACTTAAATCATATGATTCCTTTCCATCACATTGGTTATTATCCTACCGTCCAGCAGTATGAAGAATGAATGAATATTCTGAGACATCGTCCCTATGAATAATTTACACTGTAACAGAGAAAGTCCAATTTGTCTTGCGTCTTTTCATAATAATATTTAATCCAATCGTAAATTTTTACTTTCCTTACCTTATATGATATATATATATTAAGGGAAAGTATTATTTTTCAAAAGGATCGTAATTTTTTTCGAATTCAGTGTCTACGAAATACACGTTTAGGTCCCTGAGTCCAAAAGACCAAGTCTCGCAAAACGGTCTTGTGTGGTAACTCCGGGTGAAACGGTAAGTCCTATGAAACTGAATTTCATATTTAAGACAAATATACGCCAGAGACGTTACAAAATCTTTTCATCAAATGAGCTTACAAGAAGAGCCACTTTATACCATGCATTTTGCACCTTTTTTCGATTTTCTTGAAAACGATTCCAATGATTTGATTAACTCGCTATATCGATGTAAAATTTCATTTAGGTTTTATTCTGATTGAATAGTCTGAAAGTTTAAATGCAGATATTCCTGAATTTCTTCCTCCAAAGTACCTTTAATTTTGTTGATTCTATAGAAATAACTATATTATCTTTTATCTTGTTAACACTGATTCTGTCTGTGTTTTAATTCCAGCGGGTAAACGAAAAGTCTGATGAAAAGCCCGAACCAGGTACCACTCCTTTCACGACAAACTCCATTTCCACTCTAATCCACCAGTTTGAAACCTTGCTACTTGTACAATCTCTGATAATCCTCTGAGGCGTCTGAAAAGAAGATGGCTTCGAGACCTTCTGTTTTTGGAGAGAGCAAGGTTTTTGGAGATCTACCAATGGCTAGTATCTCTACATGTGAATCATGACATTATAATCTTGTATCACAATTACTCGATATATCATCATTATACAGTTGCAAATAACAATAAATATATTTAAATAAAAAAATTATATTGTTCAATAAGAGGGTAGTTACAGATCGGTAGGCTGGGATCTTGGTAAGGAAGAGCGCGGATTAAGGAAGGTAGAAAATCTCGCAAGGATTGGAATAAGAAGTAATTACTAAGTATTTTCCTCGGGAATCAGAATAGCGCCACCTTTGACCAGAATACCAATGAGAGACGATGCCGTCCTTCGGAGGGGACGTTAAAAGGTGGTCCCGAGCCTGTGCGATGACAGGTACTCGTTAAAGATCCCTGTCCTAATAAAACCTGGATAGGCAAAATTTAGGACTCCCACTGTAGCATCGTCCGATTAGCCATAGTAGCATAAAGTGACAAACTAATAAACAAACAATGAGAGACGTGTGGCTGTCTAGAGAGCCAGTACATAATTCACACACACACACTATATATATATATATATATATATATATATATATATATATATATATATGTTGTAATTAAAAAGCAGCATGTAATCAGTATCGTCAAGTGTTGATGCAATCCACTTTTATGGTATTGTGGCTGAGCAGACGATGAAGCAGTGGAAAACCTAAGTTCTTTCTAAGCCTGTTTTAATTCTTTTTAGGTTATTTACGAGTACCTGACATCGCACCGTCTCAAGACCACTATTTTACGTCCCCTACAAAGTATATCGTAACTAAAGGGCTTTTACTATCTTTGAAAAATTCTAGGACTATGAGCAGGGTTTGGGCATAGAACGGACATGAAGGCTATTATTGGTTCATCTAATTTCTGTGCTGAATTCACCCCTAATGGGTTTAGTAGTTCCGTCTTGTTTAAAATCAAAACTTTAAAATATTCGTTCTTTCTACTCAGAGCATGGGTTCTTAATATTTTTTTTTTCATCATAATTTAAATAATGTCCTCAATTTAAAAAAAAATATGGGAATCATTTGGCTGTATAAATCATTAATTTACCACTACACATGCGTTTTAAATATAACAGCCCATTTATAAATTATAATATATATATTTTATTTTTCTCCAATGCAATAAATGTAACATAATAATTCATTCGGTATTCTAATTGCATGTAATTAGGATGCGTTCGAAATGGACTCGTTCAAAAGAGTGCCTTTCCGATTATAAATTGCCCCTCCCGATATTTATATCTCTTTGCTATGTTGGGGAAGCGAAATGATTACCTTGAAACATACACTTTAATATTCAAAGATTCCACATCCATCACTTTTTTATCAGTCGCGTATTTCATCTTTATAAGAGCGGTCACTATTTCTTTTTTTGTTTTACTTAAGTACTTTATTTCGCTCGGAGCGAAATTAATTATATGAGACCTCTTTGGATTAATTAATCTACTGTGAGAGGGGAGAAGTGGTGAAGGTCATGATAGATTCCTCTTGTAGCCTAAAGGAGAGCGGTATCGGAAGAATTTTAATGCGGCGACGGAAGATGAAAAGGAGATGGTAATCAGATCGCTCATTAGTTAATAGGCAAGGGCTTCCTTAATATTAATTGGACTAATTGAATCCGTCCTCTTAGTGTCCTCATCAGGAGCTAAAAATAGGATTGGTCATTCCCTATCCGTTCCCAGGCCTTCTCATTGGCTATTAAATCTTAGCGTCGAACCAATCACATGCGAGAATGAACAGAAACGTAAAACCTCTATTCTTGGACTGCCTTTTAACAAGGTGTCATGGCGATTTATCGAGAAATCATCTTGAATCCTGGAGAAGTTCTATGACGTAAAATATTTTACGACTTTTCAACACACGACTTTTACTTACCTCGTGTGTTAAAATCAATTCAAGAACTATTAAATATACTTAAAGTTAAAAAAAAATTAGTTAATTCAAATAAAAAGTTTGTTTGTTTATTTTATTTAGCGTCCCTTTATGCTGCTGTGGCTAATCGGACGATGCTACAGTGGGAGTCCTATATTTTGTCTATCCAGGTTTAATTAGGATAGGGATCTTTAACGAGTACATCGCACAGGCTTGGGACCACCTTTTAACGTCCCCTCCGAAGAACGGCATATCAAAGGATCACCTAGAAAGCGACGTACGTAACTGAAATTTCATATTTGAGATAACTATAGACCTGAGATGTAACATTTAAGAAATCGTCTCACCTTAAGTGCTACTTTATACTATGCTTTTTGCACCTTTTTACGATTTTCCCAAAACGACTCTAACTATTTTAATTAAAATTTAAATTTTAATTAAATGTAAAATTTAATTAGATTTAAATTTTACAGATGTAGGTTCATATTTGATTGAAATAGTCTGACAGGGCTTAGTTGCCGATATTTTAAATTTTCAAAATTAAATTTTAAGTACATTTAATTTTGTAGATTCGAAAAACATAATCATGATGTCTTGTTAGCATTGAATATATAAGTTGGTAAATAAATAAGTTGAACGACTTCGAAAACTAACATTAGGAAAAAAGAGAGTAACTTATTTTTGTTTTTTTTTAAACTTAAGGTCAATAATATAGATGTATAATATACCGCTAGAAATAATAAGATTTTCTAGACTAAAAAACTGTAGAGATATAGAGAGGTTTGAGATTTTAAAAACATAATTTATCAGATTATTTCCTTTTATTTGAAGTTAATTGCACATTTCAAATAATTAATTATCATATATATTTTAATTAATTCGTATATCAACATAATATTCTTTACATAATTTCCTGTTTAGCAAGATTTACAATATATCACTTCAAGTCCAGACGCCTATGAAATAAAAACAAGTTTTTAAGCAGATGCTAGCCTAAATTGGACAAGATATTCCTAAATTTGTTAAGATCTCAAATGGGCGGAAATCTTTTAAGTTTGGAACGGACTCAAATATATCACTGAGCACTCAATTATGCTTGGCAATATAAAGAAAGTGAATTTTGTTGGCCAGTTTTTGCTCCACACCACTAATTTTAGGCGAAATTATTTTCAGTTCTGATAAATATATTATCTCTGCCAACATTTAAGCTTATTTTTCAACCGAATTTGTCTTCAGTCATTCTTTCCTTGAGTGTGATATCCGTCAGATCACCTCTTTCCACAAACGTTGGCTGAGAAAGATTAAATATTAAAAAAGAGATATATTACATTTTTTTTTTTTAATAGTTCATTGAAATTTACAACTCTATATTATAATGCGACAAGTAAATATGCTGCTTAAGAATAAAATACATGAAGAGGATTTTATTGGCTCTCATTGGCAGCATTCAAGACGTAAATCTAAACAAGAAGGTCTCGAGGCCATCTTCTTTTCAGTAGAATCGGTGGATCATCAGAAATTGAAGAGGAAGCAAGAACTGAAAATAGTGGATTAGAGTGGGAATGGAGTTTGTTGGTTGGTTGGTTTTTAAAATTTTAATGGCACAAAACATCGCGGTCATCAGTGCCAGATATATTCATTTTATAGAAGATTAAGTTAAGATAAATAGTATAAGTTAAAATATTAAAAGAGATATTCATTAAAAGATATTATAAAATATGTATAATTCTACTTGAGATAAATGAATGTTAGATAATATTCAAGAGAAAAGAATAAATAAATAAATAAAAATAAAAAAATAAAATAAATAAATAAAAATAAATAAATAAAATAAAAAATAATAATAATAAATAAAGATAAAAAACAAGTAGATAAAATAGATAATAATAAAAATAAATAAGTAATAGTAATACATTAATATTTAATTGAAAAATAAAGTAATAAATATAATAATTAGAAAAGTAAAAAAAAAAAAGTAAAATAAAATAGAATAGAATAGAAAAAAAAAAAGAAAAGAAAAAAAAAAAAAAAATATATATATAATAATTTAAGTCCAAAGAAAACAAGAGTAGTTCAAATAAGCTTGTAAAAATCCATTTGAGAGAGGAGACACATTAATTCATCAATTCTTTTTCCATTGTTTCCCAAAGCATCTGCGACGTTGCTTGGTATTCTATTTTTGTTCAGCTGCCTGATGTAGAAGGAACATTCTTCAAAAATATGAGCTATGGTCAAGGTTTCCCTACAATGCTTGCATCTTGGGGGCAATTCTTTTGATATTATGTGCCCATGCGTTAGCCGTGTGTGTCCGATTCTCAGGCGGGCCAGGACCACCTCTTCTCTACGGTCGGTGCGACTTGAGGTTTTCCAAGGTTTTATCTCTTTCTTAATCGCTTTGAGCTTACTTGGATAGCTGTTGTTCCAAGTTTCTTCCCATTTCTTCAATACATTTTCCATTAGTGGACGTGCTAGCTCTGAAGGTGTCAGTAGTGTCCTACCACGACCTGGGAGTGTAAGGGCTTCTTTGGCTGCCTCATCTGCCATTTCGTTTCCTATTATCCCCATATGGCCTGGTATCCACACATAATGGATTCTTTTTCCTTCTTCAGCGAATAATTTGGTTAATTCTAGGATTCTTAAAATTCCTGGATGGTTGGAATACATATTCTCTAGTGCTTTTAGAGCGCTTAATGAGTCTGAGGCTATGGTTATGGAGTTCGTTATGGAAGGTGTGATACCTGGAACGGGCCAAATATTTTGAAGTAAATTATGCAAATAACTTTTAGACCATTTTTTCTGCATCTAAGTCATACAATACTAATATTTCGCTAAATCCTAAATGGCATCTATTTTTTATAAAATAAAATTTTCATTAATCACACAATGGTTTATTATTTCCAAATAACTATATAAGGGTATAACTGTTTATAGGTAATTAACTAATATAAAAAGGAATAATTTGTTTTTATTCGTTATTCGTGTCCCACGTATTTTGAAACGTAACCCCTCTCATATAGAGAGGCGGTGGGTATTTTATTTGTTTTTATTTTTAACCGATTACAAAGGTTTATTAAAAAAATTATTATTGAAAATAATTAACTAAAATCATATTTATACTATGTAAGTAATTTAAAAAGAAAAATTTAATGTAATAATAATTTTTTTCAGACACAACACTCAGAATCAAAAGTTTCACAATCTATAATTTGAAGAGTTTCCTAATTGATATAAAATACATCTATGAGCGGGTTTCAGCAACTCCGAGCCATAATGAGATTTTTTGTGGTATTTTCCCCGTATTCTGGGACTTAAAACGTAAAATGTAGGAAAGTTTTAAATTTTAGCAAATAGATTTGCTAACTGTGCGCTCGCCAATCGTGCCAAAAAATTAATTAGTTTCTATAATTTTTTCTTATACTTTTTTTTCCGTAATCTGCGACCTCAAAATCGGTCATCCATCACTGTGCGGTGGACAAACGGATTTTTTTTCCGTAATTCGGTTTCCAAGTATCTTGAAACGTAAGCCCTCAATTTTTTAGAGAAGGGCGGGAGGGGATATTTTTTTATATATTGTTTTATTTTTTTTTTTATTTCAAAGGTTCATTATTGAAAATAATAAACCAACAAGGAGCAGAGGATTTTCAGTTTTTTCTTTTTTTTATTTCTTATACCCTGAAAGTTATAAAGTGTTCCAGATGGTGAGAACACCTAGACCCTAAGAATGCCATTTCTCATGGCCATATCCCTCGGGACTAAATCGGGCATAGTCGCATATCCTACAGCTCGGCGGAGTCCGACGGTCACTGATATCCGTCGAGAATTTCGAACAATAGCTCCTAAATCAGACCATCTGTTGATATAAATCCGCTCTCATCTGGCCATTTTTAATTGAAGGACTCTTTAGACGGTTAAATAAATCGTCAATAATTGAGCGGCTAGAAGTGAAGTTATGGCTTAATAGGAAGGAGCGATCGCAACTCTCCGAGGCCTACCATAACTCGCGGCTGGGAATGGCTGGTGATGGGGCTCGTGGTATGGCTTCATCCTCATTCTATTAAGCTACTCAAGTATTTTATAGCGTTAACTGTGCACATGGTGCCTCAAAAAGAAAAAAAGTAAAATAGAAAAATTCTGATAAAGACAGATGTTTATTCAGTTTAGGCTGGTGTGGCTAATCGGTCAATGGTACAATGTGTCCACTAAATTATGCGTATTCTAGTTTAATTAGAATAGGGATTTTTACTTTCACTTACTATATATAGTAAGGGGAAGTATTGTGATCGTGAACATTTTCGAATTCCAGTTTTCAACGGAAATACACGTTTTAGGGTCCCGTGTCCAAATAACCAAGTACCGCAAAAAGGTGTGTGTGTGTGTGTGTGTGTGTGGGGTAACTCCCGGGCGGAAACGGTAAGTCCTATGAAACTGAAATTTCATATTTAAGACAACTATACGCCCGAGACGTGACAAAACTTTTTTCATCAAAATGAGCTTACCAGAAGAGGCACTTTATACCATGCATTTTGCACCTTTTTTCGATTTTCTCGAAAACGGTTCCGACGATTTTGATTAAACTCGCTATATCGATGTAAAATTTAATGGGCTTTAATATCATGTAGGTTTTATTTGGATAAAAATGGTCTGACAGGGCTTAAATTGATAAATTCGCCGAAATATATAAATTGAATAAATTAGCTACCCAACTAAAGGAGAAAACAGAAAAAATATTTTTTTAATGCAATTTTTCGTTTTTGAACATAAGAGCAGTAATATACATGTATGATATAGCGTTGGAAAGCTAAAGATTTTAGAAAAAATATCTTCTCATACACAAGCTTTAAGAAGTTAATAGAGAGTGATGAGAAGAAGATAAAACTAACTAATTATTTTAGATAATAATATAATAGATTTTTTAATAAAACACATGTTTCTATAGAAATTCAATTTGATTAATTCCTTAATAGCTTCACGTATTTTTATCTCTTAACTGTATTTGAAAATCCTTTCATTGATTTTAAAAATCGAGGTAAGTGAAAGTCGTGTGTTGCCCGCACCAGATTTTTTATGAGTGCGATGTGCACATGGGACCAAAATTGTACGTCTCTGATTTTTTTTTTTTACTCCTTAAGTCATCTACCGGGTTTGAAACTGCCGTAACAATTAAGGCAAAAACTGCTGACCCTCTACCCCTACGTGTTTTATTAAACAAGCTGTAAAAAAATCTATACTAATATTATAAAGCTGAAGAGTTTGTTTGTTCGAATGCACTAATCTCAGCCAAAATTCTTTTTATGTTGGATAGTCCATTTATCGAGGAAGGCTTTAGGCTACATAACATCACGATGCGATCAACAGGACCCAAGAATCAGTGGAAAAGTTAGAAAAAAGGGAGAAAATTAACCTCGCATCCCAATGATTTTCCTTTTAATTTTAAAACTATTCAATTTCCCGTTAATTTATCTTCTGTCGTAACAATTAATCAATCACAGGGGTAAACATTTAAACAAATAGGAATCGAATTACGTCAAGACTGCTTTTCACACGGCGAACTATACGGTTGCGGAGAAAGTCAGTGTGTTCTTCTGCCACCAGAAAAAAAAAAAAAAAAAAATTAAAAATATCATTTACGCAGAAGTAGTTTAAAATATATTATTTAAAAAACTTCTAAATCCCGATCATGGTCATAGAAATTGACGCAGATGAAGTCGAGGGCAACAGTTAGTATACGATATTGATGAAATTAATTTTGAAAGAAAAATACTTTTTTTTTTTACTTATATTATATCATCTTGTGTAAAACTTTTCGAGTCCTTGCTTCATCTTCAGGTACATTCAGTTTTCACCTTAATTTGTGGTATTGTTTCCTGAAGGTTTATAAGTAAAATCAATTGCAAACAGCTTTTCTTTTAACGGGAAAATTAATTGTCTTTGACGAAGTCATTAAAAAAAATCTGGTGCGGGCAACACACGACTTTCACTTACCTCGATTTTTAAAATCAATAAAAGAATTTTCAAATACAGTTAGAGATAAAAATACATGAAACTATTGAGGAATTAATCAAATTGAATTTATATAGAAACATGCGTTTTATTAAAAAAAACTGTTATATTATTATCTAAAATGACCAGTTAGTTTTATCTTCTTCTCATCACTCTCTATTAACTTCTAAAAGCTTGTGTATGAGATGATATTTTTTCTAAAATCTTTCCAACGGTATATCATACATGTATATTACTGCTCTTATGTTCAAAAACAAAAAATTGCATTAAAAAAATATTTTTTCTGTTTTCTCCTTTAGTTGGGTATCGAATTTATTCGATTTATATATTTACCTGTTTTTCATCAGCGTTAACAAGATAATCTAGTTATTATTATTGAATCTACAAAATTAAAGGTACTTTAGGGAAAGAAAATTTAAAATATCGGCATTTAAGCCCTGTCAGACCATTTCTATCCAAATAAAACCTACATGATATCAAAGCTCATTAAATTTTACATCGATTTAGCGAGTTTAATCAAAATCGTCGCAACCGTTTTTGAGAAAATCGAAAAAAGGTGCAAAATGCATAGTATAAAGTGCCTCTTCTGGTAAGCTCATTTTGATGAAAAAAGTTTTGTCACGTCTCAGGGTATAGTTGTCTTAAATATGAAATTTCAGTTTCTTAGGACTCACCGTTTCCGCCCGGGAGTTACCACACACACACACACAGACCTTTTTGCGGGACTTGGTTATTTGGACTCAGGGGACCCTAAAACGTGTATTTCCGTTGAAAACTGGAATTCAAAAATTTTCACGATCGCAATACTTCCCCTTACTATATATAGTAAGTGAAAGTAAAAATTTCCTGAATTATAAGTAGTAACAAAGACATATTAATATACCGTTGGGAACCATAAGATTTTAGAAAAGTTAATATGCAATAAAATAAGAGGGACAATTTAATAGAAAGATGTTATAAGCACATAATTATTATTTATAATGTTGAGCATTAGGGGGCTTATGGTGATCGTACAGCTTATATACTTCATACAGTAGTCAAGATTTTAGAAAAGAATATTATGTATCAAAATGTATGTATAAAGGAAAAGTTGTTATAAACTAATACTGGTTATAATTATTTCTACTTTTAGATCATTTCACAAAAAAAATATTAGTTCCACTGTAACCTAAAAAGGAATTACATTAACTTGAATACATTAAAATCTATTTAGAAAAAGTTCTTATGGAAATTAAAATCTTAATAAACCCAATAAAATAGGAACGGTTAAACATAACAAACAAATAAACTCAAGCAATTTTTCTTTCACTTACTATATATAGTAAGGAAAAGTATTGCGATCGTGAAAATTTTCGAATTCCAGTTTTCAACAGAAAGACTTTTTAGGCTCCCCTGAGTTCAAATTACCAAGTACCGCAAAAAGGTGTGTGTGTGTGGTAACTCCCGGGCGGAAACAGTAAGTCCTATGAAACTGAAATTTCATGTTTAAGACAAATATACGCCCGAAACGTTACAAAACCTTTTTCATCAAAATGAGCTTACCAGAAGAGCCACTTTATACCATGCATTTTTGCACTTTTTTTCGTTTTTCTCGAAAACGGTTCCTACGATTTTGATTCTCGCTGTATAGATGTAAAATTTAATGGGCTTTAATATCATTTAGGTTTCATTCGGATTAAAATGGTCTGACAGCGCTTGAATGCCGATATTTTAAATTTTCTTTCTCTAAAGTACCTTTAATTATGTTGATTCTATAAAAATAACAATATTATCTTGTTAGTATTGATAAATAACAACTAAATGTGTAAGTTGTGCGAATTTGAAAAACAACTAAAGGAGAAAACTGATAAAAAAATTGTAAATGAATTTTTTTGTTTTTAAACATAATAACAGTTATATACATGTACAATATACCGTTGGAAAGCGAAAGATTTTAGAAACAATATTATCCTAAACACAAGCTTTTAAAAGAGAGTGATGAAGAGACGATAAAACTAACTGATTATTTCAGATAATAATATAATAGATTTGTTAATAAAACACATGTTTCTATAGAGATTCAATTTGATTAATAATTTAATAGTTTCACGTATTTTTATCTCTACCTGTATTTGAAAATTCTTTCATTGATTTTAAAAATGGAGGTAAGTGAAAGTCGTGTGTTGCCCCCACCAGATTTTTTTATTTTTTGACCAATTTATGTTTTTAATCTCAGCTGATGATTAAATATAATAATTAATAGACTTTATATAATAATCATAATATTTTCTTGCAAAGTGCTTTTTTCGTTACGATGAACTCATAATCCCAAAGCAATAACCTTTTAATAGGTCAAACTGAAGTTTTTTTTTCTTACAAAAATTACACCAAATTTAAATTGCACCTGTACGAAGCATGGACTGTTCGCTAGTAAATAAATTAAATCTCTTTTGAATACTTGCATTATTAAGGAAGAATATAAAATACAATTTATGACTAAGGAAATATATTTCTTTGTTACTAATGTTATAGTGACAGTTACCAACATATCGCGGGTTCGTTATATTCTTTCAAAAAGTACTATACTCCTTTTAATTAATTTCAAAAAGGACTATATCCACGTTTCATTCCAAACAGTACTATGATTCAAATGATATTGTTAAAAAACCCTGGAAGAAGTTATATGGACATAACAAAGTCATAACGAAGTCTGGAGTACAATGAAAACAGAGAAATAAGTTGATATTATGTTTTAAATTTGAATCAATAAAATAAAATTCAAGACGAATGTTCTAAGTCATCTCCACCATTTTCGAATCAGGTTAATGTTCCCTCAGGAAACTACGAAATCGGACTTTAATGGACAATAGTCGCGAACATATGTTCCCCCAAGAGTAGAATACCACCTTCTTTATGGCCCCTAGAACCAGCTAAAATTATTTCTATGCGGGTCTGGTCTAGTCAGCATTCCTTCTCTAGAAATTGTCGGCAGCTGGTTCTTCACATTTCAATAAATTTTAAAAAATGGAACTACTTAGTAAACGCGATAAAAGACGTCCTAAGATATTTGTGAAATTTAAATGTGATATTAAGGGAAATATGCTGAAGACTAATGATTTTTTTATTAAGGAGAAGTTGATTGGAATGCAGTTATAGACATACTTCAATCAAGTGAACATAACATATCGTTGGAAAGGTAAAGATTTTAGAAATAAGTGTTATCTTATACACAAAGTTGTATATGCAGAAAGACGAAAAGAATATTAACTTAAGTTATTATTCTAGATTATATTTTTACTTTATATTACTATATCTAGTAAGGGAAAGTATTGCGATCGTGAAAATTTTCGAATTCCAGTTTTCAACGGAAATACACGTTTTATTGTCCCCTGAGTCCAAACAACCAAGCCCCGCAAAAAGGTCTGTGTGTATGTATGTGTGGTGACTCCCGGGCGGAAACGGTACGTCCTAGGAAACTGAAATTTCATATTTAAAACAGATATACGCCCGAGACGTTACAAAACCTTTTTCATCAAAATGAGCTTACCAGAAGAGGCACTTTATACCATGCATTTTGCACCTTTCTTCGATTTTCTCGAAAACGGTTCCGACGATTTTGATTAAACTCGCTATATCAATGTAAAATTTAATGGGCTTTAATATCATGTAGTTTACATTCTGATTAAAATGGTCTGGCAGGGCTTAAATGCAGATATTTTACATTTTTTTCCCCCGTAAAGTACCTTTAATTTTGTAGATTTTGTAAAAATAAATATATTATCTTGTAGCCACCAATGAAAAACACATAAATATATAAGTTGAACGAATTCAATATCTTACTAAAGGAGAAAACTGAAAAAATATATTTTTAATGAATTTTTTTGTTTTTGAACATAAGAGCAGTAATATACATGTATGATATACCGTTCGAAAGCTAAAGATTTTTGAAAAAATATTATCTTAAAATATTATAAAAGTTAATAGAGAGTGATGAAAAGAAGATAAACTAACTGATTATTTTAGATAATAATACAATAGATTTTTTAATAAAACACATGTTTCTAAATAAAAAGGTCTGTGTGTGTCCGTGTGTGGTAACTCCCGGGCGAAAACGGTAAGTCATGTGAAACTGAAATTTCATATTTAAGACAAATAAAAGACGATACAATAGCTTTTTCATTAATATGAGCTTACCAGAAGATCCACTTTATACCATGCATTTTGCACCTTTTTTTGATTTTCTCGAAAACGGTTCCGACGATTTTGATTAAACTCGCTATATCGATGTAAAATTTAATGGGCTTTAATATCATGTAGTTTTCATTCTGATTAAAATGGTCTGACAGGTCTTAAATGCCGATAATTTGAATTTTCTTCTTCTAAAGTACCTTTAATTTTGTAGATTTTGTAAAAATTAATATATTATCTTGTAACCACCAATGAAAAACTCATAAATATATAAGTTGAACGAATTCAATATCTTACTAAAGGAGAAAACGGAAAAAATATTTTTTTAATGCAATTTTTTGTTTTTGAACATAAGAGCAGTAATATACATGTATGATATACATGCATATATATGTATGATATGGAAAGCTAAAGCTTTTAGAATAAATATTATCTAATGAACAAACTTGTAAAAGTTAATAAAGAGTGATGAAAAGAAGATAAATCTGGTTATTTTAGACAACAATATAATAGATTTTTTAATAAAACACATGTTTCTATAGAAATTCAATTTAAGTAGTTCTTTAATGATTTTACGTATTTTAATCTCTAACTGTATTAGAAAATCCTTTAATTGATTTTAAAAATGGAGGTAAGTGAAAGTCGTGTGTTGCCCGCACCAGATTTCTTCATATTGTTCCACCACTACAAAAAAAATTTTAAAAAAATTCTGTGTATAGAGGCGTATAAAGATATTTTCTGAAAAAAATCGGTGAATGTCACTTTTCGTTTAAGAACCATGCCTTGTGACCTTTATGCTTTGACTCCTAAGAATAAGAGAAAAATCATCGATCATTTTTTCGAAATATTACTATAAAAAATAAAATAAAATAAAAAAAAGAGTTAAAAAAAACAACAACAAAAAAACTCGAAAACCGTTGGAATTAAAAAGCTAAAAATTAAGGTGAATTATTTTTATTCGATCCAAAAAGTTTGAGTCGAAAAAACCGCGTGGACAGATTTACCATCCTAACCCGTTCTTACTCTTTCTTTTAATGTTAAATGAGGTAAGTGAAAATCGGGTGTGGCGTGCACCAGATTTTTGAAAGGCCAACTAAACATTATCTGATAATTAACCTTATCTTAGCTGGAGAAAGCACTAGGGATGATCGTCTGATTGTGCAATGGCCCCCTTATGATGGAGATGATAGCTAGAAACGTATTATTAATCAAAGGCGGTGAATCAGTACAATACGCCCGTACCATAGCTCGTAAAGTCTTAATTTTACGAAATGGATGGATCGGTTACCCACTTTATGACCGAGCCGTCTCACTAACTCCTAGACCAAGTACCTAGTAATTCTAGGCTTCGATAGTCGGAAGAGGTACCTAAGGGTTTTGTAAATCTACTCTGAGCCTAGTCTTGTCCGACCTATCTCATCATCGGAATCATTTCATGCTCCTTAAAGGGCAAAATAGTAATTTCCTATTTCGAAAGAGGCCTCATAATGCCAATGTTTATGAGATTTTAGTCGTAAATTTGATATTAAGTCTACTTAGTGCCCTAGTCTAGGAACAGTTCCTAAGATTTGTTTTAAATATCTGGTCGGCGCACTCTAAACTATTGGACATTGTAGTATTATGGCTTGTTTTTTTATTTAACGTCCCTTTATGCTACTATGGCTAATCGGACGATGCTACAGTGGGAGTCCTAATATTGTCCTATCCAGGTTTAATTAGGATAGGGATCTTTAACGAGTACCTGACATCGCTCAGGCTCGACCTTTTAACGCCCCTTCCGAAGGACGGCATAACTAAGGATTTTTTACTCCCATAAAAAAATCCTAGGGCCACCTGCGGGTTTGAACCCGTGACCTTTGGCATAGAAGGCTGTTATGCTAGCCACCATGCTAGAGGTAATTTTGTTATACACTGTGTCCCAGAAGACACTTTTTTTTTTTTTTTTAATTCTAACTCTATGATTTGACGTCGCAAATTGATTCCACATCCTATTTTCAGCAACTTTAACTTAGGACACGTTTTTTGATAGGGGCAACCGTATAAAAGCATTACGGATTTTATTTTGGGCAAACTGAAACCTCCACCCTCAACCCCCCTTTTCCATATAAGGAGTAGGTACCATGCAATTGACAATAAAAATAAAAAAATGAACGTTTTGTAAACTATAAATTTTTTATTTAAAATCTTATAATTAGCTTATTTTACTATTTATAAAGGAGCGGCTTGGTCTAATGGGTTGAGCGCTAGTCTTCTCTGCTCCGGGTCCAGGATTCGAATCCCGGCTGGGGCGGAATATTATTTATTCTGTTATTTCAGCCGGGGGCGATCCTGGGACATGGAGTCCCTCCTGGGGCACACCCAGCCTCTATAAAGTGGGTTATACAAAAAACGGGAAAAAACCTGGCGACTGAGCGTGAACTTGGCCGAATCACGTTATTGCACGACCGTTGGCCTAGAAACAGTACGAATCTCTACATGTACTGAGCCCAAAACTCTTCATGGGTTGTAGTGGTACAGGTATATTACTATATATGTTTGTACATCATTATGTATTACAAAATAATTTTTTTTTTAAATTATCTATATGTATGTTGGTTTGATATACCGATTACTCAGCAGTTACAACCTACATAAACCAGAAGAGTACCTAACATATAGGCTAAATTTTAAGAAAATAAGATGTATCAGCCGACTAAGGGTAGGAAACCCAGAGATCATCAAACTCCATCATGGAAACAAAATAATTATTATTAAGGCAAATGAACTTTGTATATTTTGCAATGATTATTTCAACAATAGTTTGTACCATATCCTCCGACATTGCCCAACCTTTAAAGACAATAGACAATATATCATAAAACCATCTGAATCCATATCCTGTGACCTACAAAAAATTGAAAATATCTTGAACATAAATAGTGAAGCCAGACTGAAGAGCCTTTATATTTATATCTTAAACATATGTAATAAATATGATTCTATTAGTTCCACATAAACAATATTATGTAAATAGTTTTCGAAACCATTTAATCACTGTACTTTTACTACGCTTCCGTTTATTTTAGATGTCCCACTATTTTAAGTTTAATATTGTTTTAGTAATCAATATTATGTTAAAAAATTTGTATTATCCAGTTCGTTTTATTTTTGTTTACTATTTTGTCAAGGAGTACATGTTTTATCTTTTGTTAAATGTTTTGGGTAAAGAGCACTAGACTCAGGTTATATTTCTTTTGTAATTGTATTTTATGTTGTAAATTTGTACAAGACTTTGTCTTTCACAAATAAAATATATTCTATTCTATTCTATTCTATATGTATGTTGGTTTAGTAAAATACCAACAAAAAAAAGTATAAAAAAATAATTTATCAACTAAAGGTGTAGGCGAGTGGAAACTAGGTACAATTTGGTAGTATGGAATATAGGCAGGTAGATAGGAAAGTACGTACGAAAGGTTGGGTAAAATGGAATATACGTACCGCATTTTTAGGCAGGATACTTCTGTTTATGTTAATATTACAATTTTAATCAATTTTCTCAGATCCCGTCTACCAAACTGTACCTAGTTTCCATTCGCCTACAACATGGTATGTATCTCCACTGTACTCCATTTTTCAATGTTTTTTATTTCATGTATTTTTTTCTTATAGATTTGTACATTATCTTGAGTCATTATCTGTTCTGTATAGCTCTCATTAGTATACCTTTGTCATTGTAATTTAATTAATTGATTTCTTTATACATCTAGTTCCTTTTATGTTACAATATTGACATTATCTAACGCAATAGTTTTTAAAATAGTATATTTAATCTTATTTTAAATTTATCCTTTTAGCCCTGATGATGACCCACAATGGGGGTCGACACGTTGGCAAACAATAAAACAGTTCAATTGTTTCATTTAATGACCGCCACTCGGACTAATTCCTTACAGTAATTACCATTTATACCTAAATGTGACAGGAAAATAAGTCGCTGAAAGGTTTAAAAATTAATTGAATAATAAAATTTATTATTAATCATTTTAAATGAGCCTGTTTTCTGGTATTAAGTCTTAATTTCAACCTCAGATTATTTTAGCTTAATACGGAAAGTCGGAACGGTTAAGGACTGAGAACTTTCTTATCAGTCCTTCTCTGAACCTGGTTTAAACTCCGCTTAAAACCTCTTCCCGAATATAGAGAGAGCGATTAGAAGAAACCTTAGAATAAATGGTAAAGGTAGAGATAAAGCAATATAAGAGGAGGGAAGCATTAAATAGACGAGCGACTAAAAGAAGCGAGAGAGGAACAGTATCAGAGAGATCTGGTTTTATGCCCCTAATCAGCAGGAGAATGTTAATGTGTATTTCCCAGTTGTTATAGATGTTAAAGCTCGGAAACTGACAAGCTCGGGTCTTCTTGGGTGGCCTCGCTTAAATATATCTCAGTTAGCTCTCCGCTTCGGCTCAGTGTCCGGCTCTTGATAGTCTATCCTGGCTCTGATAGCACTGTCGTGATAGTGAGGAGAGACGATGGAAGCTGTGGTTTTAAATTATTTCACATTTATTGTATTTCTTAATTGAAATTGTTCAGATAGTTTTAAACTTTTTTTTTTTACTTTCCCTTACTATATATAGTAATTGAAATTATTGCGATCGTAAAATTTTCGAATTCCAGCTTTCAACAGAAATACACATTTTAGGACCCCCTGTTTAAATTTCATATTTAAGACAAATATACGCCCCAGACGTTACAAAATCTTTTTCATCAAAATGAGTTTAGCAGAAGAGCCCCTTTATACCATGCATTTTGAACCTTTTTTAGATTTTCTCGAAAACGGTTCCGACGATTTTGATTAAACTCGCTATATATATGTAAAATTTAATAGGCTTTAATATCATGTAGTTTTAATTCTGATTAAAATGGTGTGACAGGGCTTAAATTCCGATATTTTAAATTGTCTTCCCCTAAAGTACCTTTAAATTTTGTAGATTCTATAAAATAACCAAATTATCTTGTTAGCAGTGATAAATAACAGCTAAGTATGTAAGTTTTGCGATTTTTAAAAACAACTAAAGGAGAAAACTGAAAAAAAAATAATAATATTTCAATTTTTTGTTTTTGAACATAAGAACAGTAATATACATATATGATATACCGTTGGAAAGCTAAAGATTTTAGAAATAAATCTATTATATTATTAGCTAAAATAATCAGTTAGTTTTATCTTCTTTTCATCACTCTTTATTAACTTTTAAAAGCTTGTGTATAAGATAATATTTTTTCTAAAATCTTTAGCTTTCCAACGGTATATCATAAATGTATATATTTGTTCTTATTTTCAAAAACGAAAAATTGCGTTTAAAAAATATTTTTTCTGTTTTCTCCTTTAGTTGGGTATCGGATTCATTCAATTTATATATTTACCTGTTTTTCACCAGTAGCAACAAGATAATATAGTTATTTTTATAGAATCAACAAAATTAAAGGTACTTTAGAGAAAGAAAATTTAAAATATTTGAATTTAAGCCCTGTCAGACCATGTTCATCAGAATAAAACCTAAATGAAATTTTACATCGATATAGCGAGTTTAACCAAAATCGTCAGAACCGTTTTTGAGAAAATCGAAAAAAGGTGCAAAATGCAAGGTATAAAGTGGCTCTTCTGGTAAGCTCATTTTGATGAAAAAGGTTTTGGAACGTCTCGGGCGTATAGTTGTCTTAAATATGAAATTTCAGTTTCATAGGACCGTTTCCGCCCGGGAGTTACCACACACACATACACACAGACCTTTTTGCGGGACTTGGTTATTTGGACTCAGGGGACCCTATCGTAAGTGAAAGTAAAAAGTCGTACGGAACTGAAATTTCATATTTATGACAACTATACGCCCATGATGTTACAGCAACTTTTTCCTGAAAATCGGCTGACTAAAAGAGCCACTTTATAAGGTCATTTACCATGCATTTTGCACCTTTTTATGATTTTCTCAAAAACGGCTCTAACGATTTTGATTAAACTCGCTTTATAGACTTTAATATCATGTAGGTTATATTCTGATTGAAATAGTCTGACAGGGCTTAAATGTCGATATTTTGAATTTTCTTCCTCTAAAGTACCTTTCAAACGATTGAGCATATCATCATATTAAGGTTGAGACCATAGTAATGTTTCGAACTACAGACCTATAAGTCTACTAAATATACTATCTAAAATTCTAGAAAAACTAATACTCAAACGAATTAACAAGCATATTAGAATAAATAATTTACTAATAGATGAATAATTTGGTTTTAGGGAACACCACTCCACTGTTGACCAATTAGCACGACTAACTGACTTCATCACTAAAGTCTTTAATGAACGCAAACATCCTTCTGGACCTAGAAAAAGCATTTGATACTGTGTGGCACTCCGGACTCATATTCAAATTAATCTCATATAATTTTCCTCCATACCTGATTCACATTATTCACTCATATTTATCAATAGACAGTTGGCAAATCTACTTCCAATACTCTCTCTATCTCGGTGGGTCTTCCCCAAGGCTCTTGCTTATCTCCAATTTTATTTAATTTGTTCATCTCCGACCTACCGACCAACCCATTTGTGACGAGGTCCTTATACGCCGATGACACTGCACTGTATACTTCATCATATCGCATTGATACTGTAGTAAATCGCTTACAACAATACTTTAAACAATTTAACAAATATTGCAACAAATGTAAATTGAAAATTATTCCTACCAAATTTGAAGCAATCCTGTTCACTAAACGTCGCTCAAAAGTAAACCACCAAATTAAGTTAAATTCAGCTCTCATCCCATGGTCAAAATCTGTACAGTACTTAGGCCTAACTTTAGACAAATCACTTACTTTCACAGACCACATCAACAGAAAAATTAATAAAGCGAAAAAAATAATATACAAAATGTTTCCTTACTTTAATAGAAAATCCCGTTTGAGTCCTCAAAACAAATTAAAAATATATAAATCAGTTATCCGCCCGTTAGTCACATACGCCTAATTTCCAAAAACTCGAGAGGATTCAAAACTTGTCAATGCGGATAATTAATAATTTCCCCCGATACACGAAAATATCATCAATGCTCCAAGACTTGCAGCTTCCTACAATCAAACAACTTGTCCATTCACAAACAGCTTCTTACTTCAGTAAAACTCCAGTCTCCAAAAACCCATTAATAAAAGAAATCGGTAATTACAATAAATTTTCACTAAAACGATATACTCATTAGAGAACAAAACATGTATTATTAAATTAACTTACTTTCTTATGTTATAAATTTTTGAATTTTATAATTTTCAATCATATCATGTATTTTCTATTAATTTTTGTATTTTCAATTATTTCATGTATTTTCAATCATTTCATGTATTTTCAATTATTTTATGTATTTTCAATTATTTTATGTATCTTCTAATATTTTATGTATTCTCAATTATTTTATGTGTAGTTTTTCTGCGTAGGTTTTTTGTATTATTTTTCCTACAATCGCAAAATAACCTCAATTTTATTTCACCATATGTTTGCCATTTAGGCTAATGTACTATAATCAGAAAAAAACCAAAATATTTTCTGATTGTAAGGATGACTCATCCAAAATCATTATTAACAATATGTAAATAAGTGAATAAAGTTTATTTTTATTTTTATTTTTTATATTAAGGTTGATAAAGAATGGCTAAATATACAGATTATGGCAAAAATATTTGTTTAAGTAATTTTTTTTTTTTTTTTTTTTTGAACACATGAATATTAATACTATACTATTAATAAGAATATTATATTCGGGAAAAAACCTGGCATCAGTTTGATTTGGTACCATTTCTATTTAACATCTGCTCGAAGCAGCAGAGAAAAGCTGAGAGAGGTTCACGTAAAAATTAGGCATTTAAATAAAATAATGAGGGCAATCTTATTAATTTCATTATGCAAGTCATTAAATATAAGATTAATAATGACTCTTAGCTATAAAACTCATTTTACAAGAGAGGACATCTTTTTTAATGTCAACCTAATAAATTAATTAATAACAGTCACTAAGCTACGTAAAAGTCGACTATATATTTTACCAGATAATTAGTACTTAATATTAAACTCGTTCCAAATTCTTATTTTAATTTTTTTTTTTTTTAAACCTATTCCTTACATGAGTCTTGTTATAATAATTATAAGTCTTCCGGAAAACATGCTAGTAATAACGAAATACACAATATGACTAAAATAATTTATATCTTATCCACACTCATTACATTAAAGTACAGCATTTGTAATGCAAATATATTCCATGCTAAAATTCATGTCTTGGAAAATTTACATACTATTTTGTTTTCTTGTTTATAAAATTCTAATGTTAAAATATCAACTGATTCCATAAAATAAAGCAAACATAATTTCTCTGGTTCATAATTTATTTTGTCTGTTAGTTTATTTATTTAATGAAAATTTCTTATTTTAACGCAAACAAATACAGTAGCGTACTTAGGACTAATATTTGACAAAAGATAATCGAACCAAAGTTAAATCTATTTTCTATAATAAATCTAAAATTGAAATAGCTCAACAATACAGTTATTTAGGAGTGTTTTTTTCATCATCGGGTTTGTTTTCTCAAGCAGCAGATAACTTTGTAAAGAAATCACATTTGGCTTCACATAGGGTTCGGGAAATTCTTTTAAAGTCAAGATCAGACTCACTTGCTACTAAGTTCAAATTGCTAAATTCCATGGTAAATTCTGTTCTTTTATACTCTTCGGAAGTCTGGGCCCCATTACATTGTCAAAAATTAGAGCGGATTGCTTTAAGTTATTTTAAAGCAATATATCATTGGCCACGGAATACACCTAACCATTATGTTCGTATAGAAACTGGTCTGAAATCAATAGAAACAGATGTTCTAAAAAGAATGATTCGCTGGTACCGAAAGGTAGACTTAATGAAAGGGGATCGGTTACCGAAAATATGTTTAAACATTTTAAAAAAATATTCCTTGAACCAGAGGGTCGATGTGAGGTACAATTGGTATAGGCAACTTACTAATAAATTGTTAATTATAGACGCGGCTGACATATTAAATATCAAAAGTAAAGCCTTATTTGAAAGAGAATTAAATAACGCTGTTGAAAAATTCAATAATCATAATCTTTCCATAGATCTTCAGGCTATTTTACATTCAAAGTTTAATCCTAATTTTAGGAAAATTGGTAGCTTAAAAATGGGGGTCTCTCACCAGTGATGCGGCTGAGAGGGAGGCGCTGGGATCCTTTGGACTCTGCTTGTCCTTCCACAAGTGGGGGGACAAGTCCCGTCTGGGGTTTCCGAGCTGATTGTAAATATTGTACATAGGTATGAATGTGACATGTTTTGTTTATTTATTTGTTAACTTCATTTATTTGTATTTATTTTGTCTATAAATTTTGTTATTGTATACGTTTATTTATTTTGATTTTATTTTATGTAATTTGACTTTCCTTTTGTTTATATTGTAAATATTGTATGAATGAGATCCTGTAGCACTATTATTATTGTCTATTATGACAAATTGTAATATATACGAATAAAAAAAAAAAATAAAAAAATGGGGGAATATTATTTGATAAAGGGACCTATGAGGGAACATAGATTAATCAGTAAACTAAGACTATGTCAACCCAATAAACTGAAAGTTACCAGTTACGGATTCCAAAATGTTTATTCAGATAGTAGCGTTGAATGCCCTATTTGTAATTCAGGCGAGCCAGAAGATTTCAATCATTTTTTGTTGCAATGCCCTGTTTACTCCCCGTCCAGAAATAAGTACTTGAGGACATATACTGAAAATATGTCTGACAATGACCTCGTAGTACAACTTTTGTTGCAAATAGAAAATAAAAATAAATTTAAAAATTTATTTTATTATGTAACAGAATGTTTAAACTAATTTGTATCTGTCTATTCAAGAATAATTTAAGCACATTACTAAAATAACAATAATTGAATTTGTTAAACTATTTATGATTGATTTATTTGTTTAATATTTATACAGTTACAATTTATTTTGCCTTTTATTATGTATTTGTTTTTGAAGCGTATTTTGTTTAGTACAGTTGTAATAGATTTCTTTGATTTATGTTTAACTGTTTTGTACAACTCAACTCCATTTGTATGGGCTAGCCCGAAAACAAATAAAGAGATTTATTTATTTGACAAAAGATTGACATGGGGCCCACACGTCGAGACAATACTTAAAACGCTAAACTTTCGACTTAGACTATTATATTCAATATTACATAGACGTTCTAAATTATCCACCAGACAGGAACTGAATGTTTACACTTATTTATTAAAACCATATGGACTTACGCTTGCCAAATATACGGACCCGCTAAAAAGACACACATACGAAAAATAGAAACATTTCAATCGCAATTTTTAAGACTGGCAATGAACTCACCACCATATGTGTCAAACGATACCCTACATATTGACTTACGAATTCCAACTACAATAAACTACATTCGACTGACTTACAAACGATTTCACGACAAACTAAATGGACATAGAAACAAACTTGTACAAAACATGGCAACAACTGACATACCATTCATAACTCGGCGTAGGCTGAAAAGGAGTTGGATGAGGGACCTCCTGACCTGAAAAAATAGTTTGTTTTTGAATGTCAGGAGGATGCACCACTAGGTAATGTCTCCCTCATGCCAACCCATGCTATGTTTATCAAATATAACTCATTTGCTGATTGTAACATATACAGGTGCAAATAAAATATTAAGTTAAAAAAAAAAAAAATCTTACTATTATGGCCAATTGGACGGTGCTACAGTGAGATTAATAAATTTTGCCTATCCAGATTTAATTAGGATAGGGATCATTTACGAGTGCCTAATATTGCATAGTCTCTGGACCACCCTTTTACGTCTCCTTCGGGAGACGACATAACCAAGGATTTTTTACTCTCTTTACAAATCTCTAGGGCCATCTGCTGGGTTTGATCCCAGGACCTTGGCTGTATAAATCTGTTATACTAGCCACTATACTACAGGTTACCTTAGTTTTTCTAATGTATTTAATAATATGAAACGGTGCCCATCATTTTCTCCCCTCACTTATTTAGGTTAGTTCAATACTTACTAGGACTTGAATACAAAATGTTCATTTAGATGACTATCATAAGGCCTATCTGGACGGAGTTGAACTATGGGGGTCTACTTAACTATTAAATACTTCCCACATCCAATCCTTACAGTCCAAAAAACTCACTGCTACTTACTTTGTCTGTAATAAACTCATCTATAATGACTGCTTACGCTGAGCTATGCGTGGAAGATTAGTACTTCCAAGTGATAACACATAATCAGGGTGGTTCGGCTAAAGAAATTAAATGGATTGTATGGATTTTTTGTAAACATATTTATTGGTATTTACAACTGTATAATAAAATACATTTAGTAAATGTGATACAAGATATGTTGATATGATTCATATGTAGGGATACTACCCATTGGCAGCTCCCCAAAGACTATGTTAAACTAGAAGGTCTCGGGGCCATCTTCTTTTCAGACGCCTCGGAGGATTTAAGGGATTGTAGAGGAAGCAAGGATTGAAACTAGTGGGTTAGAGTGGCAATGGAGTTTGTCATGAAAGGAGTGGTACCTGGTTCGGGCCAAGTCAGCGACAAAGGGAATATTAAGGTCTGTATGGATGAGTTTATTTGTGACAAAATAAGAAGCATTGAGGATTTTGGATTGAAAGGATTGGAGACGAGATGAATTTGATGGTTTAGTAGAGCCCCCAATCTCTACTCCGTAAGTCCATATTGGTCTTATGATAGTCATGTAGATGAGCCTTTTGTACTTTAGTGGAAGGTTTGAGAGTTTGTCCAGTAAGTGTTGAAGTAGTCGAAGCAGTTTCTTGTCTTTTCAGTCTTGTATGAGGGTTCCAAGTAAGACGTTTGTCCAGGTGCAGTCCTAGACATCGGATCTGTTTAACCGGGACAAGAAGAGTGTTATTGAAGGATACTGTTGGGCAGGATGTCATAGATTTACGACGAAGGGTAAAGGTTATTTGGTGGGATTTATTGGAATTTATTTTTATACTCTAATTCTGACACCATACCTCAAGGTCTCTGATGTGGGATTGAAGAATTTGGGAGGCAGTAGTTGGATCGTTGTTGACTGATAACACATAAGTGTCATCAGCATAGGTAGAAAGGAAAGTGCTAGGATGGGATGGGATATCAGCTGTATAAACTGTGTAAAGGATGGGTCCTGAAATGCTACCTTGAGGAACACCTGCATACTGTGTATAGATTTAAAAAGAAAAGTATGAAATTAAAGTATACGCCGATTCACAATACATTTATTGAACTAAAATACATATAAACAACATAAGAAACAAAATTAAACTAATAAAACTGACATAAGAAAAGATAAGAAACAAAATTAAACTAATTGAATACTTAAACAAATGTAAAATTATAGGAATGAAAATTAAGTCAATTAAACAGATTTAGAAAATATGAGAAACTAACTTAACCTAATTAAACAGATTTAAAAAAAGATAGTTAAGAAATTTAATATTCCAATAAAGGTTAAAGGTAGGCTACATTCACGTGAACGAAGTTCAGTTGTGAGTTGAGAATTGAGACGTTGATTTCCAAAAGGTACTATATCCACTTTAGAAAATTTTACAGGAAACGCAAAAATCTGTCATTTATTTATTATTGGACCAATTCACGTGATTATTTTTTATTAAAATCAAAAGTTGATGTTTAAGTGTGTTACCAACTCATTTTTACAAATGTTTGCACTTTTCCGATGATTTTAAACAATATAATACGGATATAGTACTTTTTCGAACGAAACGTGGATATAGTACTTTTTGGAAAGAATTAAAAGGGATATAGTACTTTCTGGAAGAATATAACGCGAGATAAGTTGGCGACAGTCAGTATAACCTTTCTGATACAACATTACCGATAACTAACGTCTTTATATTGTTAATTACTAAATTATGTATATTTCCGCATTCTCCCTCTGAGAAATATCTTTCTTTGTTGTTTTATTACATTGGTTATCTATTATTCATAAAGAAAGTGAATATTCAAAGGACAATTGACGCGTTGATTTCCAAAAGGTACTTTATCCACTTTAGAAAATTTTACAGGAAACGCAGAAATCTGTCATTTATTTATATTGGACCAATTTACATGATTCTTTTTTTATTGAAAACAAAAGTTGATTTTTAAGTGTGTTGCCAACTCATTTTTCCAAGTTATTGCACTTTTCAGATGATTTTAAACAATATAATATGGATATAGTACTTTTTGGAAAGAATTAAAAGGGATGTAGTACTTTTTAGAAGAATATAACGTGCGATAGTTGGTAACAGTCACTATAACCTTCCTGATACATTACTGATAACTAACGTCTTTATATTTTTAATTACTAAATTATGTATATTTCCTCATTCTCCCTCTGAGAAATATCTTTCTTTGTTGTTTTGTTACATTGATTATCAAATATTCATAAAGAAAGTGAATATTCAAAGGACAATTTATCTATTTATGGCACTATATCAAGAAAGTATGAGAGTTAGTTTTGAACTAGTATTTACTATTTGTTTGAATTTAGCAAATTTATCTATATTATTAACTACGTATAAACAATATTTAACCATAGATACTGATAAATAATAACTTTTGAGCTTTTATTTTACATAAAAAAATCGACTACTAAGTTAGATCAGGCACGGATTTTCTTCACATATTTAGCAAGTTCGTGGAATGCTAATTCCAACTATTTGCTGCATCAAATACCATTATTCTATTAAAATGTTAGTTTCTGAAAAATTTTAAACCAAATTTATTTTGCTGCACGAAGAAATACTATGGAAAAACTTAATTTAATTGACGACCTAAAAGAAGCAAAGCGACGCAACTAAGTTGTTTCAAATAGCCTAAAAACTTATTATTAGGTTAAAATCAGTGATCAAAATAATAGCGGTGATTCAAGACATGCTAAATGAACCAATAAAAATGCATAAAATGATGAAAACAATAAATTAATGGTGATATATTACAGGATTAGGTGCTTCTACCGTATAGTAGGAAATATAGTACCTTTTGGAAGGAAATGAAAGGAAAGGTTATATCTGTTTACACAGAATATAGTACCTTTTGTAACGACACATGGATATAGTACCTTTTGGAATGAAATAAAATGTGGATTTAGTACCTTTTGGAATGAAACGCAATTTTTAAATACTTTCTTAAAGGATTTTTATATTTTTTAGATAAAATTTGATGACTGATTTAGATAAAACTAAACCATTAAAATACAAATATGTGAAAATATCAACTTTGAAAAAATGTCCTTTAGTACCTTTAGGAAATCAACGTCTCAATTGAAGAAATGGACCGCAAGGCGGCTCTTCCAAGTTCCAAGGAACGATGAGAAGAAGAAGAACGCAGACAACTAAAGTTGTTTGAGTATCATTTCATGTTTCTATGTTTGTTTTTTTAATTAATTGAAATAAAAGTAATATACTATAAATTTGTTCTTATTTGTCTTTTCTTCTCCTAGAATATACAAAATGATAGTTTTAAGATAATATTACGTTTAGAAGATCTAATTAAAACGGAGTATTTTATTTTTTATTAACAGAGCACTTTCATTAAAATGTTATTTCAAAATTTCTTGGTGTATATTAGGAGTAATTAAAAATCAGATAGATCTAACTTGTTAGAAATTTAACGCTGTTTAATGCACACCAAAATAGTTATTGAAGCGAAACCACATATGTTTCTGACATTTTTTGTGTTTTTTGACAATTTGGCCAATATTGACACCCACGTATCTCAGAAGATGTTCCGAATCTTCCAATATGTTACATACCAAACGTGTAGGCAATTTATTGTTCTTTAAAATTGCTAACGACAAAGTTTTCTCTAAAATGTTCAGGAAGAGATTTAGAAGTAACAAACTGAAAAAAGTGCTTTTTTTTAAGAATTTTTTTTCAAGATGGCGGAAAACGCACAAGGGTGAAAAGTGTGAAAACTTGGGTTTTTAATGAGGGAAGCAGTACGAACAATCATTTCTAAAAATTAAATTTACCCCATCTTTTTCTAGCCAAAATCCTATGTCTATTGTACTACATACGTTCAGAGTTGGTTGAGGTGAGATTTGGGTGTATATACGACACAGTCTCACCGCTCAGACGCTATTTCTACATTAGACTCCCTCAAGTCTGTAACAGAACAATTGGAATCCGAATTTATTTTATTGTGTCGTTAAAGATTCCTATCCTTGTAAAACCTGAAAAAGAAAAATTTAGGACTCGCACAACAGCATCTTCCGATTACCCATTGAAGCTTAAAGTGGCCTTATAGGAATAAACCAACAAACAGATTATGAACAGGGTTTGGTTTGTTTTTTCGTCCATAATGAACCACTCCTAACATTATTAAAACCCACAATGAAGTGGCCACATACCTCACCACACCGGAAATTAGATTTCGAAAAAAGTCATATAACCAATGATTTGTACAATATTGAGATCATTGATTGCTGTTTTGTATAATTTGAATAATAAAAATATCATAATTATACAAAATAAATTATAATATAATAAAATTTTAAATATTAAATCTGGTCTGCCTTCTGCGTTAAGCCTATCTGTTATTACATTCACTTGTACAAAATGGCGAACATATTATTTCAGTTCATCTTGGATATAATTACCTTATTCTTTCCCTTATCTTACTACTTATACATTTTAGGGTGGATATAATTACTAATTATAGAAAATTATTGATAAGAAAAATACCTATAAAAATTGTATACCTACACAATTTTCGCCTCCCACGAGCTTAGTAGCAGTACAAATCTTTACTATGAGCTGGATAGGGATTGAGCTAGAGGATTAGGATGATGAATGAGATTCTGGTGGAATTTGGATAGAATTAGGTCTGAAATAAATGGCACATTAAGGTCGCGGTGTAAGGTATGGTTGGTGACATAATTAGGAGCGTTAACAATTGATCGGAGGACTTTAGACAGAATGGGTTTGATGTTAGAACGCATTTGGCTTCGTTCACCTTTATTCGCAAGTTATTACACCAGTCTTCGATATGACAAAGGTGTCTTTGCAGGATTAAGGGTGCGGTTTCAGGATCGGAACTGGATGATAGAATGGTGGCGGGAGCGTGTTTTAAGATCTGTCCTCTACATCCTTTTCAATCCTGATATTTCTACTAGGGGTGGGAATAATCGAATGACGATTATCGGATAATTCGATTATTTAAATCATTCTAATTAATCCATTATCGGATTAATCGGTTTGGAGAAAGAATGATCATTCGTTTAAGGTTAATCGAGGGATTTTTTTTTTTTTTTTTGCTCATCACATAACTTATATGCACATTTGTACCTAGGCTCAACCAGCCCAGCCATCGGAGAGACGAGATTTTTGGCATATTGCAGAAAGCATATTTTAATCATTTGATCATTCGATTATGAAATCATTCGATTATTTAAATAATCGAAGTCCGATCATCCGATTATGACGATCATTCGATTATGCCCACCCCAATTTCTACTCATCCTGACACAGACGAAAACTGATTTCACTACAGAGTCTCGTCCTTCTGATACCTCTGTCATCTTCCAAGTTTCGAGATTCTTATCAATACTGACGTACTCGCTAATATGAAGCTGCCTTATGTTTGCTTCACCATGGAACAGGCTTCATTCCATTCGGACGGGGGTCCTCCACTAATTAATTGTTCATCTTGTGTCAATGTACTGTCCGAAAGTTGTGATGTCCAAGCCTTTCTAAAAATGTTTTTGATTATTTCAGGGGAAATTTTAGACCAGGACAGTGCTATGGCTCGATTAAATCTTTATTAGCGATAATTGTTAATAGATTGGATTTTGATATCCTGTATTTTTCGGCAATTTTCGATTTTAACTCAATTTTTTTATCCACTTTTTGGAGAATCGTCAACTTTGTATTTGAATCAATGGATTTACTCTTTGACATAGCCTACGGAGCGGAAGTGCTCTTAAAACGAAAATCGAAACAGACTTGACTTCTAAGGAACCTCAAATTAGAAGCCAAAAAGCTTTTACAGACTGTGAATTACATAATTCAGCTGAATAGAAGGAAGAGGTAAGAATGGATTTGGACAGAAAGGCGTCGCTCTTTACCGGGAATTAAGATGTATGGAATTTTTTTTTTTCTTCATTTTTCGTAATAACCGAACAAATTAAATTCTGAGGTCTACAAAAGTAGTTCGTTATAAGAGAATATTTCGTTATAAACGAGGAGAAAGCATAGTTTTCTGGGTTTTTTTTCAAGGGACTGCAACGACAGTTCGTTATAAACGGGTGTTCGTTATAATAGTGTTCGTTAATAAGAGGGTTTACTGTAGTACCTTTTGGAAGGAAAGTGTGTGTCGTGTGCTGCGCGCACCAGATTTTTTAACTTAGTTGTGTTTTGTTTAGTTATTTAAAGATCAATGGTTTTATTTTTGTTTTAATATAATTTATTTAGTTACATTAAATACACTTATTATCATTTTTTTCCCCTTTATCAGCTGTAATCTGTCATTTACCTGTTAATGGATGTAAGTAGTAAAAAAAAAAGATAACTTGTGTGGTTATGGTGATAAATAAAATATGCTCTATTTAAAGAAAACATTTATTATAAAAATACAGAACCTATACAAATATACAATAAATAAATTAATATTAAAAATTATTTTATTTATGGAAAATTTTATTAACATCTTAGTTACAATTTATATTATACGATACAATTTTAGTCAGCAATTAACCATATAAAAAAAAAAAAAAACAATCTAATGTGATATTTTCTAACAATTTTACAATCTGGTTAAACGGACAGAATAGAGACTTTATACAATATTTTTACTAAGACTTATTTAAGTTAGGAACTTAATATATTATATTTTTCTACATCAGCGAATAACTATTAAATTATATATATAATTACAATAACAAATAAAAATTAAAAAAACAAAAACAATAATAGATAAGCTGTACATGTTTTTAAAATTATATTAATGACATTTTTATTACATAGGATAGTTTCCTAAAATTGTTAGGAAGGCTAATGTAGGGGACAAAATAATATCAAATGCAGTGAAAATTATTTACAAAATTGAAAAATGTACATTAAAATACTATTATTTATAAAAATTTAGTTATTGGAAGATTATTTCGATGAAGTACATTTAAAATACGAACTCCATAATAATTTTATGTTATGTGGGGCACAAAGAAAATTGATAATTTAAAATGCCACATAATTCTTACAGCCAATTAAGGCAGACGCTCGTAAAACATGGTAAATGGCAAAATAAAATTACCTACAATGACTTAGGTTAATTTCATTTGAGAAGAATTTTCAACCGCAGATTTAACGTGAGAAGTCGGTTTAAGAATGTTATCATTGAAGTAAAAACTACAAGTAATCTTGCTTTATTGTATGCCGAAGTTTCGGCCTAAATGTTAGTTCTTAATCACATTTTTACAATTTTCTCGAAAACTGCTATAACGATTTTTATTAAACTTGCAATATCGATATAAACTATAATGGGCTTTATTATTATGTATGTTTTATTTTGATTGAAATACTCTAACAGGGCTTATACTCTTAAATTTTCTTCTTTTAAAGTAACTTTAATTTTTTATATTGGAAAAAATTAACCATTTCGTGTTTTTAACATTGATAAAAAACGGATACAAGATGAAAGAATTTGATAACAAACTGAAGGAGAAAAGAGCTAACATATTTTTAGGATTTTTTTTTTTCGTACTTAAGAATATTTGTATAGATGTATAATATACCATTGGAAAGCAAAAAAAAAAAAAAAAAAAGAAAAAAAATCAGATATGCTAAGTTAAATACGGTTATAAAGACTGATGATAAAATTAAGGGTTTATATAGTTATCAATTTATATTACTAGATTTTTTTTTTAAATAAATGTTTCCATGGAAACTCAAGGTAATTTTTTAAAGCATTTTACATCTCTTACGTTATTTAAAAGTTCTTCAATTGATTTTAACAATGGAGGTTAGTAAAGTCGTATGTTGGTTTTTTTTAAAGTACATATGATGTACTCATGAGCAAAAATAATATTTACAAAACGAAATATTTCCATTCTTATTTTCCATAAAGCTTTTTTTTTTTTTATTATTTACTAATATAATATTTTTATTTGTTTATGTCTTTAAGTAAGAGACTGGTCTATTATTGGTTAAGCATTAATGTACAGAGAATGATATTATATACTGCAATAAAGTAAAAATAAAAAAAATATTGAAACTTGGCATATTCATTAGAATCGCCAAAAAAAGTCCAAGATTTATTTACATTCTATTCGTATTCCTATAAACACCACAAATTTTTATTTTTATTTTAACAGCTATTGTAACTGTATGAAATTTTAAAATTATTTATACACGTCATTGTTATGATCTATATGATTTTAATAATTTTACTTCTGAATCATCCTTATGACAGCCTAAAACTTAGTACGAAACGTCTGCACTCAATAAAATAACACTCCTTATTATTTCTCTTTAAGCATTTCACTCTCGACCGATTCCAATCATTTAAATTTTGTAAGTTTGACAAAAGTAGACGTTTGAACAGCTGTTTCGACCAGTTATCATCATCTTAAGATAACGCAATATTTTGGTATGAAACGAATTTTCAACTACGATTCCTTGAACTATAAAGTCAACAAGAAAAAATAGTTAATTAACTAAAAAAAAAGTCTCAAATACCATGTTTTACGACAGAGTACCTTAATTCTTCATACCAAAAATTTAAAATCAAACATACTTGTATCAATTTTATAATACCAAAAATTCATGAAATATTTTGATAAATTAATTTTATAAGGTTGTCTTTTAAAAATTATTTCATTAAAAAAAATCAAACGTTTTCCTACATACATCCAATAATATATCTAAAATTGTGCGTTCATTTAAATTAATATTTTTTATGTCAATTTGTTTGACAATTACAATCGTATATATTTGAAATGTACAAAAATGTTATTATGACATACCTCAATTATGGGTATTCTAGTAAACATATTTTCAATAATGTAGTATTTCCTATTCTATATTCTACACTAGATTTACAAAAATATCGTTTAAAAGCATGACGGATTTAAATTTTTCAACATTGATTATTTACATTTAATATCATTTGTGCAGTATAATGAATATTGCACTATTTGGGATCACCTGTGGTGTAATGTTATGCAGTAACGTAACCCAAGGTCTCGGGTTCTAACCCGGCAGATGACCACATGGTTTTTTTAAAAGGAGAAAAAAATTCTCGCTTATTATGTCATACTTCGGAGGAAAAGTAAAGTGATGTTATAAACAGCCTGATAGTTTTCCAGAAAGTCGGTGTTCAAACAATTTTTATTTTATTTGATATTTGGGCATTAAGTATCTTGGACTTTCAATTTTGTAAAGAGGGTTAATTTTTTTTTTTTTTTCTTGTTAGGTTACACATGTATAATGGATTTCTAGCATTGGCTAGATTCTCCACTCACGTGCTGTATGCTTGAGGATTGTATAAAGGTATGAGTGACTTATGTATATATTTTTATTGATTTTTTTTTCGTATAATATTTTAATTGATATTTCTTTTTGTATAATATTTTTATTGATATTGTTTTGTATAATATTTTTATATTGTTTTTTTTTTGTATAATATTTTTATTGATTTTGTTTTGAATTGTTTTGTATATGTGTATATTGTATTATTATTATATAAATTTATTATTTTATATATCGTGTGAATGTAGTATGAATGTTGTACTTTATCACTATTAAAAATGTCCTAAATTGGACTTATTGTAATATTACTCAATAAAGAACTGTTTCTCTCTCTCTCTCAAAAAAAAAAAAAAAGAAAAAAAAAAAAGTAGGTTACAAAGGTTCATTATTTGAAATTATAAACCAAAATCTTTATCGATAATTTTGCATTTAAAAAATTACTCCCTTTCTTTTCTTTTTTAAAATGTCTTTTTCCACTGCTATAATTTTCAGGAATATTTACCGTGTTTTTTTTATTAATTATTTTTTTTTTTAACATCATTTATTGAAATTTACAACTGTACTTCAAGGTACAACAAGTAAATGTGACAAAAGTTAAATGGCGTGATAAAAACTTGAAGAAACTACCCAATGGCAGCACTCCTGTAACTTTTCTACACTAGAAGGTCTCGAGGCCATCTTCTTTTCAGACGGCTCGGAGGATTGTCAGGAATTGAAGAGGAAGAAAGTATTGAAACAAGAGGATTAGGGTGGGAATGGAGTTTGTCATGAAAGGAATGGTATCTAGATCGGGCCAAATCAGCAACATACGGAACGTTGAGGTCTTTATGGATAAGTTTGTTCGTGACAAAATAAGGAGCATTTAGGATTTTACGAAGGATTTTGGATTGTAGGGATTGGATACGGGAAGAATTCGATGGTTTAGTAGAGCCCCAAAGCTCCACTCTGTAAGTCCATATCGGCCTTATGATAGTCATGTAGATGAGTCTTTTGTAGTTAAGTGGAAGATTAGAACGTTTGTCTAGTAAGTGTTGAAGAAGTCCAAAACGTCGTGCAGTTTCTTGTCGTTTCAGTCTTGTGTGAGGGTTATATTAATTATTAAAAATTAGTTTTTTCTCTGTTACAGGGACAATAAGGGAGGACAAGCCAAGACATTTTACAACCCAATCTTTTATGACATCAACAGAATCTCAAAAAAAGTTTAATGATAGTCTTGGAACAAGAGAGAAGAAAAAAAAAAAGATTTAATAGTACGATTTAGATTCGTAAATCTAGTATGAATGTTAAATGTCGGTTTTATTACACCTCGTTTCGTGGTTGGTAATAACAATAATAACAGACGGAATATACATTCAAAATTATTGTTATGATTATCTCCTGCTTTTCTTCTTTTTTGAGAAAACACGTGCATCTAATCGTGTATAATACAATAATACAATTCACCAGCTTGACAACCTAATCAACTCTTGAATGGGGCATTTTTTTTTCTTTTTTTTTTTTTTTTTTTTAATGGACCCCCCCATAAAAATTATAATAACTTAAAGGGCAATGAATTTTTATTGCAATCATAAAAATAAACGTTAGACGCCTTGAGATATGGGGATGATTATCATATTGAAGCAGTTATCACAGATCACCTAGGCTTAATGCCGCCCCGTCCGACTCCTCCGTAAGCCTTTACTCCTTCCTCTCAGACGCCGTTTCCCGGACGCCGTTCTCCGTGGCTTCAGTCCTCCTTGGTCGGGACGGTGGAGTGGTTGTACAGTCCCTGGGCCATCAGTTGGAGGGCCAAAGGGTTCCTGTTCCCGGAGGCCTTCTTGATCTTGGCCCTCTTGTTCTGGAACCAGATCTTGATCTGAGCCTCGTTGAGGCCGAGTTCGGAAGCCAGGGCTTGTCTTCGCTTTTCGGTCAGGTATCTGAAACAGGGAAACAAAAAATTATATTAATCATTAACAAACTTAAATTTTAAAACGTTACAAAACCTTTTTCATCAAAATGAGCTTACCAGAAGAGCTACTTTATACCATGCATTTTGCACCTTTTTTCGATTTTCTCAAAAATGGTTACGACGATTTTGATTAAACTCGCTATATCGGTGTAAAATTTAAAAGGCTTTAACGTCATATAGGTCATATGGTGAAAAACAGGTAAATATATAAATTGAATGAATTCGATACCCAACTAAAGGAGAAAATTGAAAAAAATATTATTTTAATCCAATTTTTGGTTTTTGAACATAAGAAAAGTAATATGGATGTATAATATACCGTTGGGAAGCTAAAGATTTTATAAAAAATATTATCTTATCACAAGCTTGTAAAACTTAATAAAGAGTGATGAAAAGCTGATAAAACTAACTGATTATTATTTCAGATAACCTAATATATAAAATTCTCGTGTCACAGTTTTATTTACCATACTCCTCCGAAACGGCTTGACCCATTTTTATGAAATTTTATGTGCAAATGTAATAGTTCTGAGAATCGGCTATCTATTTTTCATACCCCTAAGTTGTAAGAGTTGTCCATCTCTAACATTATTTTTTAATTTTTTGGACACAATTTTTGATTATTATTTTTTTATAATGTTGCATCAAAAAATACATAAAGCCCTAAATTTTCACCCTTCTATCACCAACCCCTATTTTTTAATAGTCATTTTAGTAATTTAATAATTTTTCATCCCGCTAGATAACTGATCAATTATCTCTTGGTAAGTTATCCCCGCCAGAGGTTTACTGGTGTCACTTTTCAGCCAGTAAACAGTGCGAAGTAGGGATGGGACCAAGCCGGTCTCCTGTTTCTCTCACACAATAAGCTATTTAATTATTTTATTAAAGTTATTGTTTTTTTACACTGTAAAATTATATATTTTAGTTTCATCCATTTTTATCTCTTACTGTACTTGAAAATTCTTTAATCGATTTTAACAACGGCGGTCAGTGAAAGTCGTGTGCCCGCACTAGATTTTTTTTAAATTTATGTATATTAATTTACAACTGTATTAAACAACACAATGAGTAAATATGCAGAATGAAAAAAGTCATTTAAATGTCTTGAGAAAGAACTACCCAGTGGTAGCACTTCACTAACTATTTTAAGGCAGAAGGTCCCGAGACCACCTTCTTTTCAGTCGCTTCGGAGGGTTATCAGGGATATGTAAGGAAGATAGATTACGGACAAGTGGGTTTGTGTGGGCAGGGAGTTTCGAATGAAAAGAGGAGTATCTATCACGGGCTAGGTCTGCAACAAATGGGATGTTTAGGTCATTATGGAGGAGTTGATTTGTGACAAAATAAGGGATACAGTATTTGCGAAGGATTTTGGATTGTAAGGATTGGATGCGGGAGGAATTAGATGGTTTAGTAGAGCCCCAAAGCTCGATTCCATATGTCCAAATAGGTCTGATAATAGTGGTGTAAATGAGTCTTTTGTAATATACTAGAAGTTTTGAACGTTTGTCTAGTAAGTGTTGTAGTAATCGATATCTTCGAGCAGTTTCATGTCGTTTCCGTCTTGTGTGAGGATTTGAAAAAAAATAATAATGTTATTACCGTTTGTTACGGAGCATCAATGTCCAAGTTCAATAAAGGTGGGCTGCTAGATCTCAGATAGCGATATCCAAAAATTATAAGCATAATTATGAAGAAAATATATTAATTGAGGCACTTAACACAGAAAGCTCAACTATAAAATATACCTTTTTTCTCCTAATCCTTCCAGGGATCTGATCTAGCTAATTTACCTAAATCCTTCTTAAGAACCCACAATACGCCTTATTATGTCACAAATCAAACAGTTCAGAACCATCTCATATCCTTTCTAAGATTAGCTCCGAAATCCTTTCATAACGAACCCTATTATCGCACAAAAAACCTCTAGGCCTTTATATTTCTTCTCTAACGATCCCTAGAGACGACGTGGAAAAGAAAATGCCCACTCAACTCCTTTGAAAAACAAGAAGATAGATAAATAAAATACCCGAAAAAATATACAAATTATAAAATTATCGCAGATCAGAAACCTGACAATATTAAAAATCAAGAGACTAGGAATGAACGATCAACAAGGGATATGAGAGGCATAAATTTATGGAGCAATAAATATATCTCTTATTAACCGATACATCTGGTAGTCCTATTAATCAAATTAAAAATTCTCTAAAATATTCAATGAATTCATTTAAAAGATCTGGTGCGGGCAAAACACGACTTTCACGTGGGATCACTTGTAGCTGGGTGGCTAGCGTAACAGCCTCCCATGCAAAAGGTCACGGGTTCAAACCCACAGGTGGTCCTAGGATTTTTTAATGGGAGTAAAAAATCCTTAGTTACGCCGTCTTTCAGAGGGGACGTTAAAAGGTGGTCCCGGCCTGTGCGATGTCAGGTACTCGTTAAAGATCCCTATCCTAATGAAACCTGGGTAGGAAAAATTTAGGGCTCCCACTGTAGCATCGTCCGATTAGCCATAGTAGCATAAAGTGACGTTAAATAAATAATCAAACAAACGACTTTCACGTACCTCCACTATTTATATCAATTTAAAAATGTTTAAACAAATTTAATAATAATAATAGGCTTAGCGAACCCGAAGGTTCGATGCCGATACCATCAAATTCTGCCTACACAGACTCGTCCAATGTTCACCAATCAAACCGAAGCTCCCGAGATCAGCCTTAACGCAATCCTCCCATCTACGCTTCGGCCTACCTTTCGGACGCCTACCAGTCGGATCAGCAAATACCAACTTTCTCAGAATCCGCTCGTCATCGTGCCCAAAAACTTTACTCGCCCATTTGAGTCTCCGCGATGCAATCAGCTCAATTATATTCACAGGATACAAGTTCCGCAATTCCGCGTTGTGCAACCTTCTAAACTCCCCAGTGGCCTCATCTCTCTTCGGACCAAATATTTTACGCAATACCTTATTTTCGAAGACCTTAAGCCGTTGTTCATCCTTCAAATTAAGCGGCCACGTTTCACATCCGTAAAGAACCGTCGGAAGAATAATAGTTTTATAAATTCTAACCTTTAAGTTTTTAGATAGAAGCCGCGAACTAAGTAACTTAGCAACTGAATAATAACACGCATTTCCCACCTTTAACCGGGACTTTATTTCTTCCTGAATTTCATTTTTTCTAGTTATAATTGAACCTAAATACTTGAATTTCTCTACGTGTTCAAAAGTATGCCCTGATACATCAATATCACCAAGATCGCCACCGTTTCTGCTACTAATCATATATTTCGTCTTATCGTTATTTAATTCGAGTCCTATTTCTTTACCGGTTTTTATTAACACACTTGTATTTAGTTGTATGGTTTCCGTGTCTTCACCTAGCAGTACCAGATCATCGGCATACCCCAAAACCGGGATCTTGTCACCCATATTTAAACCTTTCTCGGTACATATCACCATTTCTATGATTTAAACAAATTTAGAAACGAAAAAAATCTGGTGCGGGCAACACACGACTTTCTCTTGCCTCGACTGTTAAAATCAATTTAAAAACTATTAAATATACTTAAATTTAAAATATTTTTAAGTTTATTTTAATAAAACGTGTATTCATTTTGGTTGGAAACATATGATTTATATAAAATAATATAATAATTATATTAAATTGTTAATCAGTAATAAGTTTATTCCCCATTCTTCACTTCATATTACCATTTACAACTTTGTGTATCAGAATATTTTTTCTAAAATCTTTCTATTCCCAACGGTATATTATACGTCTATATTACTGTTCTCAATAAATTTAAAAAAAAAATTACATAAAAAATGTTTTTTCTCTTTTATCTTTTAGTTGGTCATCAATTCGTCCAACTTTTATATTTATCCGTCCTTCATCAATGTCATTAAGATGACATGGTTAAGCTTTTGGAATGTACAAAATTAAAGATAGTATAGAGAAAGAAAATTTAAAAAATCTGAATTTAAGCCCTGTCAGACTATTTTAATCAGAATGAAACGTACATGATATTAAAGCCCATTAAATTTTCCATCAATATATTGAGTTTGATCAAAACTCTGTTAGAGCCGATTGTGAGAAAATCGTAAAAAGGTGCAAAATGCATGCTATAAAGTACCACTTCCGGTCAGCTGATTTTAGAGAAAAATTTGCTGGAACATCTCAGGCGTATAATTGTCTCTAATATGAAAATTAATTTTCGTAATCCATTTAGTTGTCGTGCTGGACCACAAACAGACAGACAATTAATTTTAGAAAAAAGTTATTTATTATAAAAAAAATATTTTTCCTTTCTACAGATAAGCTATTGGGTTGTGTCACATGAAATGTCCGTTTTCAAGGTAAAGGATTTTTATTAAAAATACGATATAAAAACAAGATTCTTTTTCTACACATTTTTCCCAACGTGACACCAAATTTTTTATCCCCGAACTGAAAAACTCTGAGTTTTGAAGTGAAACAAAATCTGAAAACGCACTTTTCACTTGATAATTATTTTCAAAAAGTTTTCCTCTGACGAAGTTGTCTAAATTCCTGAACAGGTGGTAATCTGTTGGAGACAAGTCGGGAGAATATGGTGGACGCGGAAGAACTTCGTAGCCCAGTTCTTTCAATTTTTGCACGGTATGTTTTGAAACATGGGGTCTTGCTGCCGACCAGTGAGATCATGAGGTACCCATGTATCGAGCTTTTTTACTTTCCCAATACACTTTAAATGTCTGGAAACGGTATATACACTTGCATTTAGTTGTGCTGAGAGTCCTTTAACTGTTTGGTAGGGGTTTCCTCCTACTGTATGTTTGAGGACATCGTTGTCTATTACGGACGGAGGTCTTCCTCAGGGCAAGTTTTCCAAGTCGGTATCCCCAGCTGGAAACTTATTTTATAATACAAAGGTAGAGGATTAGTAACTGTTTACTTTAAATATTTAAACGTTCGGAAGAAAACAACAGAGACCTGCAAAATCCTTTATGTATTTCAGAAACTATAAAAACAGACATTTTATCAGAAACAACCCAATATATTGCACTGTATTTTACTTACAAACCTTCAGGAAAAGAATACCTTGTTAAAATCCGTCGAGTGGTTTAAAAGGAGTTCGTGAAAACCAAGAATCGCATTATCACTTTATATATTATATATATATATATATATATATGATATACAATAAATAATAAACTCACTTCTGATGCTGAACTCATCTTAGCCTCGCCAGTTGCTCGCCGCTGAATGCGGTCCTGGGCCTCTTATCACTTTATATATTTATAATATATATATATATATATATATATATATATATATATATATATGATAACAATAAAAATAAACTCACTTGTTGATGCTGAACTCAGTCTTTAGCCTCGCCAGTTGCTCGCCGCTGAATGCGGTCCTGGGCCTCTTGTCCTCACCACTCTTCTCTTTTCTCTTTATCCTCTTCGTCCGAGGGCCTGCGGAAAAATAAATATTATATTAGCATAAATATAGAAAATAATGGTTGCTGTATTACAATAGATCATTATATTATTGATAAAAACCGGTAAGAGATAATATAATTACGAATTTGATGATATATAATAGATACATGTGAGATACGTTGAACTGATGGAGGTATTTCAGTACTAAGTGCTTCATCTCAAACCTTTATAATATTCCACTTACTACAGATCTGAGGATTATCAGAGGATAACTATTATATATATATATAGTAAGGGTAAGTCCTATGAAACTGAAATTTTATATTTGAGACAAATATACGCCCTAGACGTTACAAAACCTTTTTCATTAAAATGAGCTTATCAGATGTGCCACATTATACCTTGCATTTTGCACCTCCTTTCGATTTTCTCAAAAACGGTTTCGACGATTTTAATTAAACTCGCTATATCGATGTAAAATTCAATAGGCTTAAATGTCATGTAGGTTTCATTCTGATTACAATAGTCTGACAGGGCTTAAATGCCGATATTTTGAATTTTCTTTCCCTAAAGTACCTTTAATTTTGTAAATTCTATAAAAATAACCAAATTACCTTGTTACTACTGATAAAAACAGGTGTATATATATAATATATATATATATATATATATATATATATATATATATATATATATATATATATAATTTGAATGAATTCGATATCTCATGAAAGGAGAAAATTGAAAAAATATCTTTTTAATGCAATTTTTTTAATGTTGAATATAGCAACAGTAATATACATGTATAATAGTAAAGCTAAAGATTTTAGAAAAAATATTATCTATTGCACAAACTTGTTAAAGTTAATAGAGAGTGATGAAAAGTCGATAAAACTTAGTAATTATTGGGTTGATGCAAAATTAATGCAGGTTTTTAGTAGGTATTGTAAATACGCCATATCTTTACTTTAACCATATATATTTAATCAAAATAATTTCCATCTGAATCAATGCACTTTTGCCAACGTTCAACAAGCTTTCTTATTCCACCAGAAAAAAAAATCCGAATCCCTGGACTCAATGAAATCACGAAAAGAATTTTCAATGTCGTCCTGGTTTTGAAAATTTTTCTCCCTCAAAAAGTTGTCCAGATGCCTGAAAAAGTGGAAGTCTGTAGGAGAGAGGTCAGGTGAATAAGGCGGATGTTGGAGAACTTCGTAGCCCAACTCGTGCAATCGTCGAAGCGTTGGTTGTGCAACGTGTGGTCTGGCGTTATCGTGGAGCAGGATCGGCCCCCTCCGATTCATCAATGCTGGGCAAAGACGTTGCAATTTTTGATTCATGCTGTCAATTTCTTGACAGTACTTGTCAGCAGTTATAGTCTCACCTCGATTGAGAAAGCTTTGACCTCAGCTGGTCGTTGTCCAGAGCAAGATGACGGCCCCGACCTTCCTTGTCTTCGAGGTCGAAATCTCCTCTGCGAAACTTCTGGAACCAACGCTGCACCGTGCACTCATTAATAGCCCCCTGACCCCACACTTTATTAATATTACGAGCCGTTTGCGCAGCGCTGCGCCCTAATTTAAATTCGTAAAAATAAATTTGACGAAAATCGCACTTTGACATTTTCGATTCAAGACCTTTGAACACACTGAACAAAACGATTTTACTAAACAAATTCATGGTGAAAGAGAGGGTATTAGATAAGGTTTGTTTTGGTATAATAATGATCAATGTTAGGATTAGCTTTGTTTACACAATTGGAATTAAGATATTGCAATAGAGGAAACCTGCATTAATTTCGCATCAACCCAATATTTTAGATAATAATATAATCGATTTTTTAATAAAACACATGTTTCTATAGAAATTCCATTTAACTAATTATTTAATGGTTTCACTCATTTTTATCTCTTACTTTATTCGAAAATTCTTTAGTCGATTCTTAAAACGGAGGTAAGTGAAAGTCGTGTATTGCCCGCACCAATTTTTTTCGATTTTCCCCAACACGGCTTTAACGATTTTGCTTAAACTCACCAAGTCGGTGTAAAATTAAATTAGCTACGATTAATCACCTCATTACACTAAAGTCGGCCTAAGGCACTTTATATGTACTGAATCCCGTACCCTTTATGATTTCTAGAGGTATAGGTCTCTTTATGTTATCTTACATATAGTGATACCCACAGAAATACGTGCAATCATGCGGGCAAACAGATTAATTGGTTAAATAAATTATAACGTAAGATTTATTCCACTAATCAAATTTTCCTTTCCGAGAATAAGTCTAAAAACTGCATTGTTTCTTGCGAATACGAACTTTTTTGTACCTTTTTGGCGAATCCCTGGTACTTGAGGGAGGGAACGAGCCAATAATTATCAGCAATTAAGAAGAAGAAGGAATTACGCAGGAATTTATAAGAAGTTGAGTCAAGGGCTTAATCATGGAAGCCGGATTGGATGAGGAGCTGTATGAAGAAAGGATGCAACGGATGAAGAAAAGATAAGCGGGCTTCAATATTGAAAACCTCGTGCAAGGGTGCGCACCTGTTGTATCAGCGCAGGGATGTCATTACTTCGTCGTTTATAATTTCCAATAATGATCATTTCTAATACATGAACAGAAAGAAAAAAAAATCCGGTGCGTGCAATATAAGATTTTCACTCATCTTCGTTAATTATATCAATTTAAGAATTTTCAAACAAGTTTAGAAAATAAAATAAGTTGTTACAGAATTATTTACATTGGATTTTAATAGAAACATGTGTTTTACTTTCACTTACTATATATAGAAAGTGGAAGTATTGCGATCGTGAAAAATTTCGAATTCCAGTTTTCAACGGAATTACACGTTTTAGGGTCCTCTGAGTCCAAATAACCAAGTCCCGCAAAAAGGTCTGTGTGTGTGTGGTAGCTCCCGGGCGGAAACGGTAAGTCCTATGAAACTGAAATTTCATATTTAAGACAACTATACGCCCGAGACGTGACAAAACTTTTTTCATCAAAATGAGCTTACCAGAAGAGGCACTTTATACCATACATTTTGCACCTTTTTTCGATTTTCTCAAAAACGGTTCCGACGATTTTGATTAAACTCGCTTTATCGATGTAAAATTTAAGGGGTTTTAATATCATGTAGGTTTTATTTGGATAAAAATGGTCTGACAGGGCTTAAATGCCGATATTTTAAATTCTCTTCCCCTAAAGTACCTTTAATTTTGTAGATTCAATAATAATAACTAGATTACCTTGTTAACGCTGATGAAAAACAGGTAAATATATAAATTGAATAAACTCGATACCCAACTAAAGGAGAAAACAGAAAAAATATTTTTTAATGCGATTTTTCGTTTTTGAACATAAGAGCAGTAATATACATGTATGACAAACCGTTGGAAAGCTAAAGATTTTAGAAAAATATATCATCTCATACACAAGCTTTTAGAAGTTAATAGAGAGTGATGAGAAGAAGATAAAACTAACTGATTATTTTAGATAATAATATAATAGATTTTTAAATAAAACACATAAATTCAATTTTATTAATTCCTTAATAGTTTCACGTATTTTTATCTCTAACTGTATTTGAAAATTCTTTAATTGATTTTAAAAATCGAGGTAAGTGAAAGTCGTGTGTTGCCCGCACCAGATTTTTTTATTAAATAATCTATTATATTTTTATGTACAATAAACAGTTAGTTTTATCGGCTTTTCATCACTCTCCTTTACCCTTTACGATTCCGTGTATCAGATAATATTTTATCTAAAATCTTTAGCATTACAACGGTATATTATACATATATATTACTGTTCTTATGTTTAAAAACGAAAAATTGTATTTAAAAAAATATTTTTTACAGTTTTCTCCTTTAGTTAGATATCGAATTTATTCAACTTGTACATTCACCTGTTTCTTATCGATGGTAACAAGATAACAAGAGAGGATGGAAATATAGTCATTTAAGCCCTGTCAGACTATTTGAATCAGAATGAAACCTACATCATATTAAAGCCCATACAGAAGAAAGAAAATAAACTTTATTTACATTTTTACATATTGACAAAATATTTATAAATCATTACGGATGAGACATCCTTACAATCATCAAATGTTTGGTTCATTTGGTAGTTTTAATCTAATTATCTAATCTATAATTAGTGGTGAAATTAAATTGTGATTATATAATGTTGTAGGAAAAATTATACAAAAACCTAATAAGAAAAACAGATAACAAAGTTGATAATATAAAATTAGAAATTAAAATAAACTAGCTTAAGTTAGTAACACATGTTTAGTTCTTTTATGAGTGTAGCGTTTTAGAGATGTTTTATTATAGTTACCGATTTCCTTTATTAATGGATTTTTGGAGACTGGTGTTTTACTGAAGTAAGAAGCTGTTTGAGTCTGGACAAAATGTTTAATTGTTGGAAGCTGCAAGTCCTGGAGCATAGATGATGTTTTAGTGTAGCGGGTGTAATTATCAATTATCCGCATTGATAGATTTTGAATTCTTTCAAGTTTCTGGTAGTTAGTCAAGCAGGTTGAGCTCCAGACTGGCGAGGCGTATGTAATTAACGGGCGAATAACTGATTTGTATATTATTAATTTGTTATGAGAGCTCAAATGGGATTTTCTGTATAAAGCCCATACAATTTTACATCGATATGTCGAGTTTAATCAAAATCGTTAGAGCCGTTTTTGAGATAATCGTAAAAATGTGCAAAATACATGGTATAAAGTGGCTCTTCAGGTTAGCTGATTTTGATAAAAAAAAAAGTTTCTGGAACATCTTGGGCGTATAATTGTCTTAAATATAACATTTCAGTTTCAAAGCTCTCGGAAAAGAGAAGGTGTTACTTCTTTTTTATAATACTGGAGTTATTGTAAATAAATGTTTTAAAAATGTAGCAATTTAAATTGGCTATCATTGATGAAAAACGGCTAAATACACATGTTAAACGAATTTGATAATCTAATGGAGAAAAGAGCAACAATAGTTGTTGTTTTGTTTTTTAGAACTTAAGAATAGTAATATCGGTTAAAGGTGGGAAATGCGTGTTATTATTCAGATGCTAAATTACTTAGCTCGCGGCTTCTGTCTAAAAACTTAAAGGTTAGAATTTATAAAACTATTATTCTTCAAACGGTTCTTTACGGATGCGAAACGTGGCCGCTTACTTTGAAGGATGAACAACGGCTTAAGGTTTTCGAGAATAAGGTACTGCGTAAAATATTGGGTCCGAAGAGGGATGAGGCCACTGGGGAGTTTAGAAGGTTGCACAACGCGGAATTGCGGAGTTTGTACCCTGTGAATATAATTGAGTTGATAGCATCGCGGAGACTCAAATGGGCGCGTAAAGTTGTTGGGCTTAGTGAGGAACGGATTCCGAGAAAGTTGGTATTCGCTGAACCGACTGGTAGGCGTCCGAAAGCTAGGCCGAAGCGTCGATAGGAGGATTGCATTGAGGCTGATCTCGGGGACTTGGGCTTGACCGGTGAACATTGGACGAGTCTGTGCAGGCGAAGTTTGGTGGTATCGGCATCGAACCTTCGGGTTCGGTAAGCCTATTATTATTAAGAATAGTAATATAGATATACCGTTAGAATGAAAAAGAAACTGATGGACACGTATAGACAGTTTTGCGGGACTTGGTCATTTGCAATCAGGTTACTCTAAAACGTCTATTTCCGGTAAAAACTGAAATTCGGAAATTTTCTTGATCGCAATACTATGTATTTCAGTTACAAGCAAGTGTAAGTAAACTTTCTTGAAATTATATAATAGAATAGAATAGAATATATTTTATTTGTGAAAGACAAAATCTTGTACAAATTTACAACATAAAATACAATTACAAGGGAAATATAACCTGAGTCTAGTGCTCTTTACCCAAAACATTAAACAAAAGATAAAACATGTACTCCTTGACAAAATAGTAAACAAAAATAAAACGAACTGGATAATACAAAATTTTTTAACATAATATTGATTACTACACAATATTAAACTTAAAATAGTGAGACATCTAAAATAAACGGAAGCGCAGTAAAAGTACAGTGATTAAATGGTTTCGAAAACTATTTACATAATATTGTTTATATGGAACTAATAGAATCATATTTATTACATATGTTTAAGATATAAATATAAAGACTGTTCAGTCTGGCTTCACTATTAATGTTCAAGATATTTTCAATGTTTTGTAGGTCACAGTATATGGATTCAGATGGTTTTATGATATATTGTCTATTGTCTTTAAATGTTGGGCAATGTCGGAGGATATGGTACAAACTATTGTTGAAATAATCATTGCAAAATATACAAAGTTCATTTGCCTTAATAATAATTGTTTTGTTTCCATGATGGAGTTTGATGATCTCGGGGTTTCCTACCCTTAGTCGGCTGATACATCTTATTTTCTTAAAATTTAGCCTATATGTTAGGTACTCTTCTGGTTTATGTAGGTTGTAACTGCTGAGTAATCGGTATATCGGGTAACTATTTGAGTTCATTGCTCTATTAATGTCGGCTTTGTGATTCAAAATATCGTTTTGAAATTATACCACAATAAATATAAAATGGTTGTTAAGAGACATGCATCGGGAAGCTGAAGATAGGAACTGAAAAGATGACTCGAATGTAAATTTAAGGCAAAAGTCGTGAGGGGAAGAAATGAATGGAAGCGGGCCAATTCCACTCCATTCATCTCCCAATGATATATCGTCTCCTCGCTTTGCTTTGGACCAATAGAGGTCCGTCTAAAATAAATCACTATTTTCTTAATCCTCCAAAGGCGAACCTTGGAATACATTAGTCAATGTGCCAATTATAATTAAACTGGTGAGTGCAATTTGAATGTGGAATCATATAGGTTTAAAAATGCACCGTTGGACCGATTTAGAGTTTATCGTAGGTTTAACTAAAAATCGCGAAATGATTTTATAAATAATGAGAGAAGAAAAAAAATACTTAAAAGCAGGAATATTTAATACTAACTTTCATGAAGAAGCTTACATGCTATATTTAAAAAAATCTGGTGCGGGCAACTCACGAGTTTCATTTACTTCCGTTATTAAAAACGATTATATTCAGAGCCGTTTTTGAGAAAATCATAAAAAGGTGCAAAATGCATGGTATATTTGATATATAGGTAAGTCCAAGTAATAAAAAGTTTCTATAAAAAAACAACAACATGTTTTCATGAAATAATCTTCAAAAGAGAAATAATTAATAACAATGTTAGTTTATGGATTTACGATAACTTTCCATTTATTATTCTTTCAACGGTTCTTTACGGACGTGAAACGTGGCCGCTTACTTTGAAGGATGATCAACGGCTTAAGGTTTTCGAAAATAAGGTACTGCGTAAAATATTTGGTCCGAAGAGAGATGAGGGCACTGGGGAGTTTAGAAGGTTGCACAACGCTGAATTGCGAAACTTGTATCCTGTGAATATAAATGAGTTGATATCGTGGCGGAGACTAAAATATTGTTGGGCTCGGTGAGGGACGGATTCCGAGAAAGTTGGTATTTGCTGATCCGACTGGTAGGCGTCCGAAAAGTAGGCCGAAGCGTCGATAGGAGGTTTGCGTTAAGGCTGATCTTGGGAGCTTGGGCTTGAACGGAGAACATTGGACGAGTCTGTGTAGACGGAATATGGTGGTATCGGCATCGAACCTTCGGGTTCGGTAAGCCTATTATTATTATTACATTTATTGTAACAACTTATGTACGATTTGATACGTAATATTATTTCTAATATTTTGCGTACTGTATGGAAGGTTATAACTTGTAGGACACTGCACGGTGGCAACACTGAATCTAATAAACGTTTTTAAAGAAATCACCACATTTTATTTCCATACTAGCAAGGGCAAGCAAACGTAAGTTTCAGAAAACATCGTTATTATAAAAAATCTGGTGCAGGCAACACACGACTTTCACTTACGTTGGTTGTCAAAATCTATGAAAGGATTTTCAAGCACAGTTAGATATGAAAATGAGTGAAACTAATAAAAAATTAATTTAAATGAATTTCTACAGAATTGATATTAAGGATGTATAGTCGACTGCAGAAATATTTTTTAATATTTTAATTTTGCCGACGTTTCGGCTCAAACTTGTGAGCCATCATCAGGGCATTACTGAGCCATGTCAAGCATAAACTGTTTATGGCCTTCGAACATCCGACTGTGGGTCTGTGACATCTCTTGGGGAAATATCAAAGTCTATAGCCTCCGTTACTGCTCGAATCCTCTGTTTAACATACTGACTCCGACGAGGAACACATCGCTGGCAAGAACAGACTCCTATTCGCACCCTATTCCGAAAATGTTCGTACCATCAGTCCCCTCGTAAAATGTATCTAATATTGTAAAAGATATTGTAAACCTGTTCTTGAGCGTGCGCTATTAAAATTAATAGTATTATCGGTAATACGAAAAAGTTATATTAAACCCATATTTGAGCGAGCGCGATTAAAATTAATAGTATAATCGGTAACGAACCTTTGGGAACACAGGTACTTCGCCCAGTATCCAATAAATACGTAAAAGTTATAATAAACCCATATTTGAGCGAGCGCGATTAAAATTAATAGTATAATCGGTAACGAACCTTTGGGAACGCAGCTACTGAGCCTAATAGCGAATAAATACGAAAAAGTTATAATAAACCCATAATTGAGCGAGCGCGATTAAAATTAATAGTATATTCGTTAGCGAACCTTTGGGAACGCAGCTACTGAGCCTAATAGCGAATAAATACGAAAAAGTTATAATAAACCCATATTTGAGCGAGCGCGATTAAAATTAATAGTATAATCGGTAACGAACCTTTGGGAACGCAGCTACTGAGCCTAATAGCGAATAAATACGAAAAAGTTATAATAAACCCATATTTGAGCGAGCGTGATTAAAATTAATAGTATAATCGGTAACGAACATTTGGAAACGCAGCTACTGAGCCTAATATCCAATAAATACGAAAAAGTGAAAACAGACCTATATTAATAACATTCTCGCCCGCGATTATAAAACTAAAATAAAACCAACCTCCGCTAATCCTTGTATAGAAAATGTCTGAAAATTAAAGTATCGGTTATACTTATTATTATAATTATGACTTACTATATGTAAAAAGGCCCCGTGGAACAGTTAACAAGCCACAAGGAGTAAAAACATAATGTATCATTATAATAACTATAAAAACACAAAAGTATGTTAATTTGTTTTTATTATTTTATTGAAATCGAAAAAGGTTGAATTTGACTTGGAAAAGGTTGAATTTGACTTGGACCTAGTGATTGCAATCCGGTGTCATTTCCAATCCGGCCGGATCCGGTCCCAAATTTCATCGATCCGGACGGATCCGGCCGGATCCGGATGGTATGACTGAATCAGGTTGATTTTCACTTTTCGGTCCAAGATGAACTGTTAGTATGTTATTCGTAGATAATTGTACTCATAATAGGAAGTTTAAAAATAAAAGTTATGTTAGGATTAGATATAGAGCAAAAAAATTAAAGTTTAGTAGTTCAGGTAACTAGTAAAATTTTAATGGCTATTAAAACAGTCGGCTATTGATTACAATTTGCTGAAAATAAAGACTATTTGTATTCTACCACCCTTTTTCCAAAATCAAATTGATTTTTGATAATATATACTAAAGTTATTAGTACTTACGTACTATTTAAAAAACAAATATTGTCAGTAGAATAATTTAAAGATTTACACTCATAATACAAACTCATTATTGTGATAATTATGCCATTCATCAGACATATTCATCAAAATATGATTGTGCCCATCATTAATATAAGAGTTTTTTGTAATTGTTAGCATTCTCAAATAATTTAAAATTATTGTTATCACAATTCCCATCTGAGTTAATTACGCAAGGATAATTATATAAGATTTTATAAAGTAACTTAATAAATTAATTGAGCTATCTGATAAAGTGAAGTATAGGAAGACGTGAGCAGTAACGTAGCTCAGTCTTCCTAGATTTCAATAGATTTGTAAGCAGTTTATCATATAATTCAGTACACTTGAATGAGTCGGTACTTGAGTGAGCAATTTCTCTAAAAAAAAGTTAGAGTTGTTTCAGAACTTCCTCTACAGACAACTTATAGGATGCTATAGCTCGCCTATATCCAAGATAATAATATCTGTTAACTTACATTTAGGTGAAGCAACGACAAAACAAAAGCACATGTACGGTCTCGTGAAAAACGAACGAATGATGCTGGACTGAACTGATGACGTGATGTAATTTGGCGTCGAACGACACCACCATACATGTACACCAAATGTAACGCATTTAAAGTACTTTTTATTTATTAAACTGCACCATTTTTGGCCAAAAATTTCTATCATCGGATCCGGTTAACGTATAATGATGCCGGATCCGCCGGATTGCAATCCCTACTTGGACCGTCCTGACTGTTTGAAAAAAAACAATCACTTATCCTCAAAGGACTGAGTGCGCCCATAGCTTCCTAAGAAAACCCCCTTAAACTGAGATATGTGCTAATAATGAAGAGGACATACAACCACCCTAAGCCACAGTACTCGAGAACATGAACCCCCCGCCGAGCGACAACACACCCCACAATCTGTGCTCCCTCCTCTACCCTAAACCACGATTAGGATTTCATTAGACGGCAATAATCCGGGTTCATTGAAAGCCAGCATCTGTTTGAGGAGTCGTTTGTCATCCCCCTCGACCCACACCCACTCGCCCTTATTCACGAACTACTTCTACGAAGTGAAATATGATACTTCTTCTCGCTTCCAGGACAAATCTCGGGACTATTTATTATATTTACACTCTTGCGACAGAGCGAGGAAAATCGGTTCGAGGTTTTCCTTAATATATTTCCTCAGTGAATCCATTTATTTCCTCCCTTTTATAAAATGGCAGTCAGGTAGAGGGTTTTATTTATTTAGATTTTTCATCTTCCTTTTATGTCTATGAAATGTACATAAATCATTGCATAATTGTAAAGGTCCTCATGGGTTTGTTCCGACATCCTGTCAGGGATATTTCTCTGACATTCGGACTTGGTCATGATCAGTTTCCTGCGCATGCCCAAACTGAGTCTGAGACGTGAAACTTAATAGGCCGGGATAACCGGTGGTGTAGTAGTTCAATCATAATAGACTTCTATGCCAAATATTGAGGGTTCAAACCCGGCTTATTCTTCTCCTTAAATAAAAAAAATAATATAAAAAAATGTGGGGATACAAAGGGGCCGGAGGATATATTCAGCAGATGAAGAATAAGGTAGTGAGGTTGGGAATCTCAACACAGGATTGTGTCAATAGAGATGAATATAGGGAAAAATTAAGGAAGATAAAGGTCTTTGTGGGTGCCAAAGAGGTGAGAAAGGGGAGAGTATGGAGCGAGGAACAGAGAAGAGTCCAGTCTGGGAGAATGAAGAAAAGGTGGGAAGAGAGAAAAAGAGTGGAACGGGTGGGCAAAGTTAGGGGAAATGATATTTGCGTGGTCTTTAAGGCCGTTTTGCGTGAAAAAAAAAATAATAATATTACTTAAAAAATGTTATTACTTTAAATATTTTAAAAACATAATAAAAGGGTTCTTAAAAAAACTGAATCTTTAAAAAAAAAAAAAATCGAAAGAAAGTTATTTTATAAACCAAATATTAAATGATTAATTTAAAAATTATAGTTTTTATACCAAATCCTTCAGAGTTTCACTAAAAAATCCTATATTTTTGAAGGAATTTGTAAAGGAATTCAAATGGAAAATACATAAGAATTACTTATCAAGCCTTACAATGCAAGGATCATCTTGAATGTGTCTCACCGGTTTTGATGACTTTTTTTTTTTATGAAACTAGACATTAACCATTAGACTCCGCAAAATAATAGGAGCCAACACTCTTAAAGTTTGTGCAGGAAAAACTCATTTGATTTTATATCTTTGGTTCTAGTGAAGGTATAAAAATAATTTTAGTGTCAAAATTACCCTATTTCGAAGCAATATAATGAAAAGAAATAAGTCATTAAAATATTTAAGTTTTACACTTGGTTATAATATTAAATTAAATTTTAGTAAAAATTGTAATAAATTTTTTTTTGGATAATAATCTGAGCACAGTTTTTAAGAAACCTTATTAAATGTACTATTTTGATGATAATATTTATACTTTTAGGGTTATAACCATGTGTAAAGCTTAAATAATTTAATGGCTTCTTTTTATTCATTATTCCACTTTGAAATAGGATTCTTCTCTCAGGAAGGAATAATCAAGGAATTATTTTGAAAAATCCCAGGACCATTTTCCGGTCGTGTACTTGGGTATAAAAGGTTGTTAGACTAGCCATTACACTACAGGTTAAAATAACCGGTTAACACAAACAATTTTCATTCGATGTCCCATATACGCACCGTACCGAACCCATTCTAGGGGCCTTAAATATGAACAGTACAAATATCGCCGTTTACCACCCAATATATTGACGAATTAAAAACAAATTATTATTATGCTAGGCAATGTTGTAAAAACAGATCATTTATAATTAATAAATAAACATATATGTTAACTTTATTATATTATTTATCGTGTTTCGCCATATTATGTATAATAATATATTTATTATATTGGAAACTGTTATATTATTCATATATTGTCTTTGAGTTATTTTTTTATAAGTTTTATTGTAATTCATTACTATTCAATTTGCCTAGAGCTGATAACGTAGTGAATTAGTATCTTGCTAACTCTTTTATTGAAGTATGTTTTGTAATATATATATTTCTTATGTAGCCACTATTAGTATTGGGGTTAGTCCGAAAGCAAATAAAGTTATTCATTCATTCATTCAATATTATTTATTTATAAAGTGAATACCCAAAAAATGGGGAAAAACCTGGCGACTGAGAGTTATCTAGGCCTAATCACCTCATTGTACAACCGTTGAACTATAAACAGTACGAATCTCTATCTGTACTGAGCCCAAGACCATTCACGGGTCGCAGAGATACAGGTTTTGTTTTGCCCATTGAAAAAGAGACTGAGTTGATTGAACGTGAATTTAAATACAAATTACAAAGATAAAGTTTCATTTAAAATTTAACGTAAGCATTAAATTATTCCCAACTCCTGTAATCCTTAAAGATGGGGCATAAAGAGGCTTTTTATGACCCAGTTAAGACCGGGTTAAATATCGCTAACGTCATTCAGAACGACTCCCGAAGGAACAAACCGCCTTCATTAACTCCTCAACTCTCTTGTAAATTCCCCTTCTCAGGAGTTTCGGTAGCTCTTTGGGATAAGAGGAGAAGAAAAAAAATAAATAAGATAAAAAAAATAAAAGGTTTTTCAAATAAAAGGTCAAGGGATTGAGATTAATAAGACACGACTAATGTAAATGAAGATATTGAAGATGGTGAGGAGGGGTTTGATGTGGGATCTCGTTCCGAGACCGGGACCACACACGAAGCCTCGTTTCCTTGCTCTGGCTACTTCGGGATGTCCGGGGTCGTCCGGGGATCTCACGAGATAATCAATGAGTCCTTTCATTAACGGGAATAAAATAATCTGGTGCGAGTATCACACAACTTTCACAATTAAAATAATAATAATTTATTTTTAGTCACCCAATTATGAAGAGATAAATTTAAATAGATTTTTTAGGAGCAGTCTCTTCTTTTAACCATCATTTACGAGTCTACTCCTTGCCTTATGATGAATGTTTTAATATTGGGCTGGGTCACCTGAAAAATCCGTTTTCAAGATAAAGGATTTTTATTAAAAAATTGTATGAAAACAAGATAATTTTATTCGAAGTATTTACCTCCTTTTTTTACACATTTTTTTCCAACGTGACACCAACTTTTTTATCTCGAACTGAAAAACTCTAAGCTTTGAAGTGAAACGAAATCTGAAAACGCACTTTTCACTTGATCATCATTTTCAAAAAGTTTTCCTTTGACGAAGTTGTCTGAATTCCTGAACAGGTGGTAATCTGTTGGAGACAAGTCGGGAGAATATCTTGGGTGTGGAAGAACTTCGCAGCCCAGTTCTTTCAATTTGTGCACGGTATGTTTTAAAACATGGGAAAAAATTCTGATGCGAGTATCACACAACTTTCACAATTAAAGTAATAATAATTTATTTTTAGAGTCACCCAATTATGAAGAGATAAATTTAAATAGATTATTTAGGAACAGTGTCTTCTTTTAACCATCATTTAAAATAACTATATTATCTTGTAACCATTGATAATTAACAGCTAAATATACAAGTTGTGCGAATTTAAAAAACAACTAAAGGAGAAAACTGAAAACTTTTTTTTGTAATGCAATTTTTTTATTTTGAACATAGCAACAGTAATATGCATGTATGATATACCGTTGGAAAGCTAAAGATTTTAGAATAAATATTATCTAATTAACAAACTTGTAAAAATTAATAAAGGGTGATAAAAAGCCGATACATCTGATTATTTTAGATGATAATATAATAGATTATTTAATAAAACTCGTGTTTTTATAGAAATTCAATTTAATTATTTCATTGTAGTTAAAATGATCCCCAAACCCAAAAAGCCACTGGAGCTCCCTTCTTTTATTCCTATAGTCCTATTTCTCTTTTACCCTATCCTAGAATAATATCACATAATCCCAGACAACCAGTTTGGGTTTCGTACTTCCCACTCCACCATCCAGCAATGTCAATGATGTGGTCTCGTCTGCATTGGAGCGTGGATTTTACTGCACGGGAGCCTTTCTCGACGTAGAACAGGCCTTCGATCGAGTCTGGCACCCAGGACTGCTGTATAAACTCCGTAAATTCCTTCCTCCAACATACTTTCTAATCATCCAGTCCTACCTCTCCGATAGATCCTTCAAAATAAACCACAATCGCTTCTATTCATTTCTTTATTTTCATTTACCCAGACTGCTGGTGTTCCTCAGGGCAGCATTCTGGGACCCATCCTTTACACAGTTTATACAGCTGATATCCCAACCCATCCTAAAACATTCCTTTCTACCTATGCCGATGACACTTGCGTGCTATCAGTTCATAATGATCCTAGAATCGCCTCTCAAACTCTCCAATCCCACATCAGAGACCTTGAGGTATGGTGTCAGAATTGGAGAATTAAAATTAATTCCAATAAATCCCATCAAATTACCATTACCCTTCGTCGAAAACCTGACATCCTGCCCTACAGTTTCCTTCAATGATATTCCGCTTATCCCGGTTGAACAGATACGCTATTTAGGACTCCTGCTTGACAAACGCCTTACATGGAATCCGCATACAAGACTGAAAAGACAAGAAACTGCTCGACGTTTTCGGCTACTCCAACACTTACTAGACAGACGCTCTAACCTTTCACTTAAATACAAAAGACTCAATTACATGACAATCATAAGGTCTATCTGGACCTACGGAGTTGAGCTTTGGGGCTCGACTAAACCATCCAATTCTTCCCTTATCCAATCCTTACAATCCAAAATCCTTCGTAAAATCCTCAACGCTCCTTACTTTGTCACGAACAAAATCATTCATAAAGACCTCCAAGTTCCGTATGTAGCCGATTTGGCCCGTACCAGGTAGCATTCCTTCCATGACAAACTCCATTCCCACTCTAATCCATTAGTTTCAATCCTTGCTTCCTCTACAATCCCTGATAATCCACCGAGGCGTCTGAAGAGAAGATGGCCTCGAGACCTTCTTGTTTAGATTGATTACTAGAGTGCTGCCAATGGGCAGTTTCTCTTCACGTTTTTCATGTACATATCTTTATCAGCATATTTACTTGATGTATTGTAGTATACAGTTGTAAATTTCAATAAAATATAATTAAAAAAAAAAATTATTTCTTTAATGGTTTCACGTATTTTAATCTCTAACTGTATCAGAAAATCCTTATATTGATTTCAAAAATGGAGGTAAGTGAAAGTCGTGTGTTGCCCGCACCGGGTTCTTTTTATATATATTTATTTTATTTTATTTCTTATTTGGCTTTACTAGCTGGTGCGGCATCAGGTACTCGTTAGTGATCCCAATTCTAATCAAACCTGGATAGGCAAAATTTAGAACTCCTACTGTAGCATCTTCCCATTAGCCACAGCAGCATAAACGAACAAACATATGTATTTTTTAATATATAGGTAAGTGAAAGGTAATAAATAATCTGTTCGGATATATACTTTTTCTAAAGTATGGAGGATTTCAGGACAGATTTCAAACTTTGAACTATAAACTCATTAAAAAATCCTCCCTTGATGCTGCTCTGAGTTGCTTCCTTAATGTTTATCGAGTTGGGTGGTAATCTGTTAATAGCCCACCACAACCGCCAATAAACCTCGAGGAAGCTAAACCTTCCATGTAAACAAACAAACAAAGATCTTTACAAATATAGTTCTTTACGAGGTTGGGTGAAGTTATAGCATCAACATCCCTTCAGCGCTAATCGTGCCACCTAGTGAGGCCACTGAGATGGGTAGCATATTGCTCCGTATCGGCGTAATGGAGTCGACCGGTCCAAATGGAATTATAAAGTGGAGCGGTTGGAGTGTTTGCAAAGTCAACCAATACACCGGTACGTACAAATACTTGCCAAGCTTTGGCAAATACACAGGCAATTCGTTCTGCCGTATAGACTGCAACGCTAAAAGCCGATTACTGTACTACACTGAAGTGGAAAATAGTGGACGTCCGATGTTCGGTTTAAAATATTTTTACTTTGAGCTTATTTTAAAATATTTTTGACAAGCGCCTTACTTGGAATCCTTACACAAAAGTGAAACGACAAGAAACTGCTCGAAGATATCGATTACTACAACACTTACTGGACAAACGTTCAAAGCTTCCAGTATATTACAAAAGAATCATTTACATCACTATTATCAGTCCTATTTGGACATATGGAATCGAGTTTTGGGGCTCTACCAAACCATCTAATTCCTCCCGCATCCAGTCCTTACAATCCAAAATCCTTCGCAAAATCCTGTCAGAAATCAGCTCCTCTATAATGACCTAAACATCCTATTTGTTGCAGACCTAGCCCGTGATAGATACACCTCTTTTCATTCTAAACTCCCTGCCCACACAAACCCACTTGTCCGTAATCTATCTTCCTTAGATATCCCTGATAACCCTCCGAGGCGACTGAAAAGAAGGTGGTCTCGGGACCTTCTGCCTTAAAATAGTTAGTGAATTGCTACCACTGGGTAGTTCTTTCTCAAGACATTTAAATGACTTTTTTCATTCTGCATATTTACTCATTGTGTTGTTTAATGAAGGATTAGAAAAAAGGTATATTTTATTTTTCTATTCTCAGGTTGACTATCTGAGATCTAGCAGCCCACCTTTATTGAACTTGTTCTTTGGTGCTCCGGTAAGTAAACGGTAATAACATTATTATTATTTTTTTCAAAAACTCACACTAGACTGAAACATCAAGAAACTGCTCGAAGATATCGAAGATATTACTACAACACTTACTAGACAAACGTTCAAAACTTCCAGTATATTACAACAGACTCATTTACATCACTATTATCAGTCCTATTTGGACATATGGAATCGAAATTTGGGGCTCTACCAAACCATCTTATTCCTCCCGCATCCAGTTCTACAATCCAAAATCCTGAATGCCTCTTATTTTGTCACAAATCAACTCCTCTATAATGACCTAAACATCCTATTTGTTGCAGACACAGCCCGTGATAGATACTCCTCTTTTCATTCTAAACTCCCTGACTACAAAAACCCACTTGTCCGTAATTTATCTTCCTTATATATCCCTGATAACCCTCCAAGGCGACTGAAAAGAAGGTGGCCTCGGGTCCTACTGTCTTAAAATAATTAATGAAGTGCTACCACTCGGTAGTTCTTTCTCAAGAGATTTTCATGACTTTATATTTTTACTTGTTGTATTCCATTATACAGTTGTAAATTCCAATAAATAAAAAAAAAAAATTAAATTAAAGCTAAATTGCAATGCATTTTACTTATAAACCTTCAGAAAATAATACTTTAAATGAAATCGCGATGCGCGATATTGTCCCTTTTTGTGTTTTGCTTTGAAATTATCTCGGAACAGAGGCGTAAGATTATTTACTCCCCGCCCGTCAGATCTTAGACAGGCAGGCATTCCGAAGTGTTTTATTAAAAAAATCTATTATATTATTACCTTAAGTAATAATAAGATAGTTTTATTTGCTTTTCTTGAATCTTTATTAACTTTTACAAGCTCGTGTATAAGATAATATTTTTTTCTAAAATCTTTAGCTTTCCAACGGTATATTAAAGATTTATATTACTGTTCTTATAAAAAATATTTTTGCCGATTTCTCCTTTAGATAGAGATGGAATTCGTTCAACTTATTTATTTACCTGTTATTCATTTGACAAGATTATATTGTATTTTTTTTATAGGTGGAATAATCAGGAATCAGTCATTTTTTAAAAAATTTTAATTTTGCCAACGTTTCGGCTCAAGTTTGTGAGCCATCATCAGGGCTACAAACATCAGAACAAAAGAGATACATATTAATATGATAATGAAAATTTTCTTTTAAATGTAGCGACAATGATAACATTTGAAATAAAATAAAAAATATACCAACATACTTAAATATTATAGATACAAATAATGACAATATGATACATAATCTGATGATGATAAGCATAAAAACATTTTTACAAAACTTTAGACTTTAATACAGAAGTAAAAAAATATATATATAGAAACGTACCATTACTAAGCCATGTCAAGCATAAACTGAGGAAAACCATAAACATAGGTAGTATGGGGAGGGGTTCATGTAAAAACCCTGAAGGTTTTCCCCTCTAAATGTAAATACTACAGCTTATCTTTGTTTTTAAAAAGTTTTACAAAATTATACAATGGAAAAACAAAATAATATATCCGTATGTACAATAAGGCTCAACATTTTTAACAGAAAATTATAAACACTAGAATCTGAGGTATCTAAAAGATCCATGAGGTATATAACAAAAAAAAACATAAATAAATAAACCAGAGGTGTTATAAACGAAAAGATAAATATACAGTAAATAAAATATAAATTACACAAGCAATTTGTAAAATAAAGTTATAATTTAAGGAGACGGAAGATGTTGGCATACGAGGGAGAGATTATTTCTTTGTCTGTTTTATGATTGACGGTACACGATCTTTTTCCATATGGATATATATATAGCTTCGGAGATATTAATATGTATCTCTTTTGTTCTGATGGGAGCGGCGTGGTCTAGTGGATAGAGCACTAGTCTGCTGTGCTACGGGTCCTGGGTTCGAATCCCGGCTGTGGTAGAATATTATTTATTCTGTTAATTCAGTCGGGGGGCGACCGTAGGGTATGGAGACCCTCCTGGGACAGACCCAGCCTCTATAAAGTGGGTACCCAAATTAATTGGGGAAAAACCTGGCGGCTGAGCGTGATTAAGGCCTAATCACCTCATTGCACTGCCGTTGGCCTAGAAACAGTACGAATCTCTATATGTACTTAGCCCAAGACCCTTCATGGGCTGTAGTGGTACAGGTTTTTTTTTTTTTTTGTTCTGATGTTTGTAGCCGTGATGATGGCTCACAAGCTTGAGCCGAAACGTTGGCAAAATTAAAACTTTTCAAAAAATGACTGATTCCTGATTATTCCACCTATAATAGTTTCTACAGTCGACTATACATTCTCAGTATTTTTTTTTTTTAGTATCTACAAAATTAAACGTACTTTTAAAGGAAGAAATTTTTTTAAAAAATCAGCATTTAAGTCCTGTCATACTATTTGAATCAGAATGAAATCTACATCATATTAAAGCCCATCAAATTTTACATTGATATATATAGTTTGATCAAGATCAAAATTACTTATAAACAAACCTTCAGGAAAGAATGCCTTATATGGCGGTGAAAACCGTATCAAAATATGTCCTAGTGGTTTAAAAGGAGTTCGCGAAAACCTAAATGGCGTTATCATAGAGAGATATCTTGGGTTATTAGGTTGAAATTAACTAGGAACAGAAGTGTAAAATTATTTTCGCAGATACTGCCTCCATACTCCCCGCCCGTCAGATCTTAGACAGCCAGACATTCCGAAGGAGCCGAAGCCAATAATTAGCGAGACTACTGAGCCTTGGAAGAACATCAGTCAGCGGAGGGATTAGCATATTGGACGATCCATCAGGGCCACCGCAAGGCGCGCTTCTTAATGAGCCTCCAAGAGGTTGAGGAGTCTTCTAATAGCTCCAGGAAGGAGGAGGATGCTGAGGACAAGATTGATGTCTCTCAGCCTCCACTGGCTTATTGCAAGTCCAACTTCAGCCTTCTTCCAGTTGGGTCGCTCCAGCTTGACGTCTCGTTCTTGACTTTCCTTAATCTGGAGGCGCTTCTAGACAGCTTGTCTGAGGGGAACTTATCATTAAATACTCAACGTGTACTTCCAGTGACTAATTACTTGTATTTATTTAATTTTCTAACAATCCAACCCAACATTATTGGTTTATTATTTTCAATAGTGAACCTTTGTAATTGTTAAGTCATTAATATTTAAGAATCAAAGAACGTACTATTTGTTTTGAACATTTAAATAACAATGAGTAACCTCAATACTTATTCTAATAATGTTTATAACATATGTTCCGATAATCGATATTAACACATGTGCTTAGAGATATAACAGTAATCAATTAAGGAAACCAACAAATAAAATACAACTTTCCTCCTCAGAATTTGAGGTCTTAAGTTACAACATACAAAGAACCCGAATATATATATTATATATATATATATATATATATATATATATATATATATATATATATATATATTATTTGTTAGCTTTTTCTCTTGGTGATCGCATCAACGGCTTGAACAATTTCGCTAATAATTTTTTTGTCGAGTTTATAACAATCAAAAAAAGGATTTTATGAAAGAAAAAAAGAGAAATGTTACTTTGACAGTGAGGTTTTATATATATATATATATATATATATATATATATATATATATATATATATATATATATATATATATATATATATTTTTTTTTTTTTTTTTTTTTTAATTTCTGAGGTAATAATAATTTATATATATATATATATATATATATATATATATATATATATATATATATTTATTTATTTATATAATGAATCTCCTTTTCCCTTGGTGATCGCATCTTGACCGACTTCGCAGATTATTTTTTTGTTGAGTTTATAACAGTCAGGAGAAGAATCTTATAGAAGATAAATATACAGCTTTTTTTTAGTCAAATTCATAATTTTTTCAGTCAATTTCATAATTTCTTGACCCATTTTATACAGTTAATTTAATGAGGTTTCGCTACCAAGAACTTAACATTTTTATTAAATCTTGTTGTTGTTTATCCATTTTAAATTTCCGTCAGTTTATGTTACTGTGCTTAATCTGACGGTGCAGCGGGAGTCCTAAGTTTTGCCTATCCAGGTTTACTTAAGATAAGGATCTTTTAGGTGTTCCACTTATTAAATCTTTTAATGAGGGTGGTGCACAAATATAGGACGATCTGCTGGTTTTAGACTTGCGACCTTAAGCATAGTTATGCTAGCCACTACTCCACAGGTGACCCTGAATGCATGTTCCAAAGTTCTAAATTTTATGTTTTGCAACTATATTAAATATTTTCAATTATATTAAGTATTTCCTATTAATTTTTGTATTTTCAATTATTTTATGTATTTTCAATTATTTTATGAGTAGTTTTTATGCGTAGGTTTTTTGTATAATTTTTCCTACAATCGCATCACAATATAACCTCAATTTAATTTTACCATATGTTTGTCAATTAGGTTAATGGACTATAATTACAAAAAACCAAAATATTCTACTGATTGTAAGGATGACTCATCCAAAATCATCGTTAACATATTGTCAATATGTGAATAAAGTTTATTTTATTATGTTAAGGAAGGTTATCTAGTGTTGCCACCATACATTATCGTAGAAGTTAAATTCTCAGACAATACGCATCATTTTCGAAACAATATTTCGTACAGAATCGTAAGTTATTAAAATAAATGGAAAATTGTTAGAAATCTATAAACTGACATTGTCATTAATTATTTCTACTTTAAAGATTATTTTATGAATACAGATGAATCACTATAAACCAATTTCATGAAAACAAAATTAAACTTTTAACATGTATTTTATATAGTTCATTTTAAAAAATAAAATAATAATGAACTTAATATTATTTTGTTTTGATTAACCTTGCTGGTGTAAGAAGGCATAATTATTTAGTTATATTATTTTATACTTTTGATTATTTTAAATGTAAAGTTATCCATGGAAGTTAAAATGGTATATTCCTGCTCTTAATTATATTTTTTCTATGCTTTATTAATATATAAAATCATATATTATCACATCTTGATTTCTGCTATAAACTACAAATATAATATAAATGTCTGTGAATCAGAAAATCGGAGGATTTTTGCTAGTTTTTAATAATGAAACTTTGTAAACAACAAAGAAAAAAACAAAAACATAGTTTACCACTTGCCAATATAATGAAGGACATGACCGTTGGGTTGGCGATCATTGAATGACCACAAAAATAGAGTGAGTATGTAAAAACACCCAAAGATCAGTGCGAAACCCATTTTCAAGAACCTGTAGGACTCCGGACCCATTTACCTGAAAGGTAGAGACACACCTTCAATGTTGGGACAGGATATCTCACTCGGAGGAAGATTTTGCGGTAAATTAACCTTCGGACCGAATCCTTTTAAAGTGAGTCCTTTTGTCCCTGCGTGGCAGACCACAAGAAGTGGGCGAGGTACCTGCACGAAATATTTTGACATGAGGGAGGAAGGTATTAGTTGTACCTTTGTTTAGGGGGTTCAGTCACAACAGTTCGGGTGTAACTAACATGGGACAACAGGTACGACCTGGGTCCTGTCCTAGTGTCAAACGGTCTCGAGCCTTTGGTACCCGGGTTCAGTAAGTCATCATTAGTCTCGCTCTGCGGTAATGGAGGGTGCAATGACTTTCGAAAATTTTGTTAAATATGAAACCATAAATAGAGATCCCTGAGTCTTTGTTAAATCGTGTTATTTGTGCTATCCGTAAGGTTACTACAATAACACGCCTTCGAAAACCTCTCAATAAAAGACCTAGACAAACAAATCTGATTGTGAGTTATTGTTATAGGCCACAATATTAGAAGTTTGTAATTTTTTTTATTAAAAAATCTGGTGCGGGCACACACGACTTTCACTTACCGCCGTTGTTAAAATCTATTAAAAAATTTATAAAAATGAGTAAAACTAATAAAGAATTAATTAAATTGAACTTCTATAGAAACATGTGTTTTATTAAAATATCTATTATATTATTATCTAAAATAATCAGTTAGTTTTATCGACTTTCATCACTCTCTATTAACTTTTAAAAGAGCTTGTGTATAAGATAATATTTTTTCTAAAATCTTTAGCTTTCCAACGGTATATTACACATATATATATTTACTGTTCTTATGTTCAAAAACGAAAAATTGCATTAAAAATATTTTTTGCCGATTTCTGGTTTAGTTAGAGATCGAATTCGTTCAACTTATATATTTACCTGTATTTCATCATTGATAACAAGATTATATTGTATTTTTTTTTTTAATATCTACTGAATTAAAGGTACTTTAGAACAAGAAAATTTAAAATATCGGCATTTCAGCCCTGCCAGACCATTTCAATCAGAATGAAACCTACATGATATTAAAGCCCATCAATATATAGAGTTTAATCAAAATCGTTAGATCCGTTTTCAAGAAAATCGTAAAAAGGTTCCAAATGCATGGTATAAAGTACATCTTCCGGTCAGCTGATTTTGATGAAAAAGTTTTTTAACATCTCGGGCTTATAGTTGTCTTAAATATGAAATTTCAGTTTCACAGGAAATTCGTTTTCGTCCGCGAGTTACCACACACACACACAGACCTTTTTGCTGGACTTGGTTATTTGGACACAGGGGACCCTAAAACGTGTGTCGTGTAGAAAACTGGAATCCGAAAATTTCCAGATACCTATTAAAATAGGTAAGTGAAAGTAAAAAAATCTAATATGGTCTAATAAGAGATGTGGTCATACGAGATGTGATTCACCAAAAATTAGTTTATTATTGATGATAGAGAAAAGGTAGTGTTCCGGAATCAAGAATTATGATTTGAATTACTTTTTAAAAACATTAAGATATAAGAAAAGGATATAATATAGCTTAGTATAACTTATTTATTACTATCAATGAATGAATATCAATGAACATTTTAAATCGATTCTGAAACTACTGGACCATTTTTTTTACTTTCACTTACTATATATAGTAAGGGGAAGTATTGCGATCGTGAAAATTTTCGAATTCCAGTTTTCAACGGAAATACACGTTTTAGGGTCCCCTGAGTCCAAATAACCAAGTCCCGCAAAAAGGTCTGTGTGTGTGTGTGTGTGTATGTGTGTGTGTGTGTGTGTGTGTGTGTGGTGTGTGTGTGTGTGTGTGTGTGTGTGTGTGTGTGTGTGTGTGTGTGTGTGTGTGTGTGTGTGTGTGTGTGTGTGTGTGTGTGGTAACTCCCGGGCGGAAACGGTAAGTCCTATGAAACTGAAATTTCATATTTAAGACAACTATACGCCCGAGACGTGACAAAGCTTTTTTCATCAAAATGAGCCTACCAGAAGAGGCACTTTATACCATGCATTTTGCACCTTTTTTCGATTTTCTCAAAAAACGGTTTCTATATAAATTCAATTTGATTAATTCCTTAATAATTTCACGTATTTTTATCTCTAACTGTATTTGAAAATTCTTTCATTGATTTTAAAAATGAAGGTAAGTGAAAGTCAACACACGCACCAGATTTTTTAAATTGGCACAAAAATATTAGAGCATCCGACGGCTTAATATTTTGATGGCGGATTAATTCAATAGCTCTGACAAATGTTTATAATTTTCTAAACAATAAATCGCGGTTAATTATAAAAATCTGCTGCACACAACACACGACTTTCACTTACCTCCGTTGTTAAAATAAATTTAAGAATTTTTGAATACATTCAGAGATAAAAACAAATTGGTAATTAAATTGAATTTCAATAGAAACATGTGTTTTATTAATTAATCTATCATATTTTTATCTACAACAATCAATTAGTTTTATCGGTTTTTCATAACTCTTCATTAAACTTTACAATATCTTCAATTACATAATATTTTTTCTAAAATCTTTAGCTATGCAACGGTATATTATACGTCTGTATTACTATTCTTGTGTTCAAAAACACAAAAATTGCATTTGTGCGTTGAAAAATGGAATTCAAAAATTTTCAAGATCACAATACTTTTCCATACTATATTTCTCATATATAAATTAGTCAAAGTAAAAAAAGAAAAGAAAAACGCAAAGCTATATGATTTTGAAATTAGCAGTAGTGATAAACTATTTTCTTTTGATTAATTTATCGCTTTTAATATTAGTTAATTGTTTGTAAACTGTCCCTATATACTCTCTTATGACTAATTGGAAACAATAAGCCATTGTGTAATAATTTTTCAGTGTTTTTACTTTCACTTACTATATATACTAAGGGGAAGTATTGCGATCGTGAAAATTTTCGAATTCCAGTTTTCAACGGAAATACACGTTTTAGGGTCCCCTGAGTCCAAATAACCAAGTCCCGCAAAAGGTTTGTCTGTGTGTGTGGTAACTCCCGGGCGGAAACGGTAGGTCCTATGAAACTGAAATTTCATATTTAAGACAACTATACGCCCGAAACGTGACAAAACTTTTTTCATCAAAATGAGCTTACCAGAAGAGCCACTTTATACTATGCATTTTGCACCTTTTTTCGATTTTCTCGAAAACGGTTTCGACGATTTTGATTAAACTCGCTACATCGATGTAAAATTTAATGGGCTTTAATATCATGTAGGTTTTATTCTGATTATAATGGTCTGACAGGGCTTAAATGCCGATATTTTAATTTTTCTTTCCCTAAAGTACCTTTAATTTTGTAGATTCAATAAAAATAACTATATTATCTTGTTAACGCTGATGGAAAACGAGTAAATATATAAATTTAATAAATTCGATACCCAACTAAAGGAGAAAACAGAAAAAATATTTTTTTAATGTAATTTTTCGTTTTTGAACATAAGAGCAGTAATATACATGTATGATATACCGTTGGAAAGCTAAAGATTTTAGAAAAAATATTATCTCATACACACGCTTTCAAGAGTTAATAGAGAGTGATGAAATAAATACAAAACTGATTATTTTAGATAATAATATAATAGATTTTTTAATAAAACACGTGTTTCTATATAAATTCAATTTAATTAATTCCTTAATAGTTTTCACGTATTTTTATCTCTAACTGTATTTGAAAATTCTTTCATTGATTTTAAAAATGGAGGTAAGTAAAAGTCGTGTGTTGCCTGCACCAGATTTTTTAAGTTTAAAATCGATTTACACAGTATTCTTTTTATAAACTGAAGAGATGAATTTTTGAAACCCGACAGGACAGACAGGAAAGGAAAATTGTTTACATTAATACGATTAAAATTAAGACGGGTAAGATCAGTGACTTTAGGTGGAAAGGAGTTTCGTCATGGCCCTTAGTTAATTACCTCTACATAAGTTATCGTTCCCTATTCCTATCAAAATTAGATTCCTATCTCCTAAGCAATATTTAATAACATTAACGCCTTTATGTCGAGAAATAGCAACTTATATACTTAGCAAGGATATAATTATTATCGTGTTATAATATATAATCACAATCATATATTATCGGGTTTAATATTATTTAACTTTATTATGTATTAATTTTAATTAAGATACAGAATTTTCCTTTCTTTATATACATTAGCTCTGAGAAATCTACGTTACAACTAGTTCAGTAAAAAAAGTTTTTTTCTGAAATCCAGTAAAGAACGCTGCACATTATTATACGATGCTTTATTATATAACTATATTATGTTATAACTGTTTGTATAGCTTTAGAACATTTAATAGCTATAGAAAATTTAATTCTCTATAAAATGGCACCAAAAGCAAAAATTTAAAAAGCACTAAACATTTTAATATTTATTTACTTATCAATTAGGAAAACAGATTTAAAAAAAAAAAACAAAAAAACTCTTAAATATTTTCTCTTTCATTAAAAATAACTGAGTAATGGGCGGATATATGGAAAAGTTTTTTTTTTTAGTTTTTTTTAAATATTTTTCTTATTTATCGCGCTTTACTGATTCTAAAACTCTATCTTAAAAAATAACTGAGTTATGGGCTTATTTATGAAACAAATTTCCTATATTTTTATTTTTATTTTTTTCTCTTTTTTATAATTATTCACGGTTTTTTGTTTAATAAACACTAATAAATTTTGTCTATATTTTCAAAAATAACTGAGTTATTGAATTAAGTCAAATAATGGTGTCTCCCATGATAATCATAAATTGAACTGTGTCACAGTGTTCACTCACACTAAGACACACAGAACTAGAGAAACAGATGAGCAACTACTGTCATTGCTTATCGTTTCTTTGTTTAGTTTACTTTAGTTTATTTATTTAACGTCACTTTATGATACTATGGCTAATCGGACGATGCTACAGTGGGAGTCCTAAATTTTGTCTATCCAGGTTTTATTAGGATAGGGATCTTTAACGAGTACCTGACATCGCACAGGCTCGGGACCACCTTTTAACGTCCCCTCTGAAGGACGGTTTAACTAAGGATTTTTTACTCCCATCAAAAAATCCTAGGACCACCTGCGGGTTTGAACCCGTGACCTTTAGCATGGGAGGCTGTTACGCTAGCCACCCAGCTACAAGTGATCCCTCATCGTTTAATTGTTTATCATATGATTTAAACCTCTTATTTAGTATTAAGCACGTTAAACTTTGTACAGTCTTAATGTAGTAAGTAAATAATAAATCTATAACCTTTGATATCTATTTAATAAATGAGTTTAAGATATATATTAATATATATCTCTTTGTCTAGTTCTGTGTGTTTTAGTGTGAGTGAATAAAGTTCATAGTTCAATTTATGATTAACATTTATCATTTATGAATATTGCTGTATTCATCAGTATAACGTGTTTAATACTGAATAACAGGTTTAAATGACCTTATAAATAAAGGAACGAGAAGTAATGACAGTAGTTGCTCATCTGTTTATCTAGTTCTGTGTGTTTTAGTTTGAGTGAATACTGTGACACAGTTCAATTTATAATTATCATGTAACGAAAAACAGCAAAAGTGTATAAAAACACACAGAACAAGACAAAAAAATGAGCAACTACTGTCATTGCTTGTCGTTCATTTGTTTTTTAGGTGATTAAAACCTGTTATTGAGTATTAAACCATGTTAAACTTTGAACAGTCAGTCTTAATGTAGTAAGTAAATAATAAATCTTTAACCTTTGGTATCTGTTTAATAAATTATTTTAAGATATATATTAATTATATATATATATATATATATATATATATATATATATATATATATATGTTTGTCTAGTTCTGTGTGTTTTATTGTATCATCCCTGTATTTATCATCATTTATCTAGTTCTGTATGTTTTAGTGTGACACAGATCAATATATGATTATTATGGAGACAACATAAATTTATTCACTTTTGCAGAACAAACAGACATACTTTTAACTTATGGCGAGGTACTCGGAAACGTTACTGCTGCTTTTCGAAGATATGAAAATTTTCCTTACCAAAGAACTTCAAAATTGAATATAAACACACAGAACTAGAGAAACAGATGAGCGTCTACTGTCATAGCTTATCGTTCATTTGTTATTATGTGATTAAAACCTGTTATTTAGTATTAAACACGTTAAACTTTGTCCAGTCAGTCTTAATGTTGTAAATAATCAATCTTTAACCTTTGATAAATGAGTTTGAGATGTACATTTATATAAACTTTTTGGTTATTTTGTTTTAGTGAACACAGTGGTAATGCAACTACGAAAAACCTTGTTTATAACCTATTTTGATCTATTAAATCCTACTATTTTTTAAAAAATTCCTTCCTCCCAGAACAGTTGAAGGACGCCCATGCGCTTCGCCTCTTCCAAGTCAAAATTTCAGGTTCTGAACCACTTACTTGTTTTCTCCTAAGGGATCATCTTCATTCACACTGCAGTTTTAGTTAACCATCTGTTAACGGATTTTGCTGTACGGAAATAAAAAAATCTGGTGCGGGCAACACACGACTTTCACTTACCTCCATTTTTAAAATCAATGAAAGAATTTTCAAATACAGTTAGAGATAAAAATAAGTGAAATTATTAAGGAATTAATCAAATTGAATTTATATAGAAACATGTGTTTTATTAAAAAATCAATTATATTATTATCTTAAATAATCAGTAAGTTTTATCTTCTTTTCATCACTCTCCAATAACTTTTAAAAGCTTGTGTATGAGATATTTTTTCTAAAATCTTTAGCTTTCCAACGGTATATCAAACATGTATATTACTGCTCTGATGTTCAAAAACGAAAAATTGCATTAAAAAAATATTTTTTCTGTTTTCTCCTTTAGTTGGGTATCGATTTTATTCAATTTATATATTTACCAGCGTTTTTTATCAGCGTTAACAAGATAATCTAGTTATTATTATTGAATCTACAAAATTAAAGGTACTTTAGGGAAAGAAAAATTAAAATATCGGCATTTAAGCCCTGTCAGACCATTATAATCAGAATAAAACCTACATGATATTAAAGCCCATTAAATTTTACATCGATATAGCGAGTTTAATACAAATCGTCGGAACCGTTTTCGAGAAAATCGAAAAAAGGTGCAAAATGCATGGTATAAAGTGCCTCTTCTGGTAAGCTCATTTTGATGAAAAAAGTTTTGTCACGTCTCGGGCGTAAAGTTGTCTTAAATATGAAATTTCAGTTTCATAAGACTTACCGTTTCCGCCCGGGAGTTACCACACACCACACACACACAGATCTTTTTGCGGGACTTGGTTATTTGGACTCAGGGGACCCTAAAACGTGTATTTCCGTTGAAAACTGGAATTCGAAAATTTTCACGATCACAATACTTCCCCTTACTATATATAGTAAGTGAAAGTAAAAATCATTGAACTAGGGTAATGAATTTTTTTCTCTTCCATTTTAAACAAAATACCATTTAAAGATAAGGAATCTCGGTTGAAACTGATGCTTAAAAACACCTCATATAATCATTTTTTAGAATATGAGAACATTATTGACCAAGTAAACATGATTTTAGAAACACTGAGAGAATTAAATTGAAATATTGATAATAAACTACGATAAATAAACTATTAATACATTATTTGTATACAATTAATTATATTATATTAATAATAATAATAATAAATAAAATAAGTCTCACTCATGAAGCAGGAATCTACTAAAGTTGTACTTACTTCTTCCTAAAAATAAAGAAAAAAAAAATTAGTTCATTTTCAAACATAAATATTATTCCATGTGGAAGTGGCACTTTAAAAAAATAATTCATTAAAAACTTATTATATATTGTAATTTATGTAGTATTTATTTTAATACTTGTGATTGAAATAAATAAACTTTAAAAAAATTCAGATCATATTTTCATACAAAAATACACTTTTTTTAAAAGAAAATATAAATAAATACATTTCATGTACGATTTTAAACTTTTCATATTTTATAAAGAATATTACTATTGCAGATAATAGTATAATATATTACTTAATGAAACACAGGTTTCTTTCGAAACTTCATTATTTTAATGTATATTTTTTTTTAGGCTTAAATATGGGTGACAAGATTCCGGTTTTGGGGTATGCCGATGATCTGGTACTGCTAGGTGAAGACACGGAAACCATACAACTAAATACAAGTGTGTTAATAAAAACCGGTAAAGAAATAGGACTCGAATTAAATACCGATAAAACGAAGTATATGATTAGTAGCAGAAAAAGTGTCGATCTTGGTGATATTGATGTATCAGGTCATACTTTTGAACACGTAGAGAAATTCAAGTATTTAGGTTCAATTATAACTAGAAAAAATGAAATCCAGGAAGAAATAAAGTCCCGGTTAAAGGTGGGAAATGCGTGTTATTATTCAGTTGCTAAGTTACTTAGATCGCGGCTTCTATCTAAAAACTTAAAGATTAGAATTTATAAAACTATTATTCTTCCAACGGTTCTTTACGGATGTGAAACGTGGCCGCTTACTTTAAAGGATGAACAACGGCTTAAGGTTTTCGAGAATAAGGTACTGCGTAAAATATTTGGTCCGAAGAGAGATGAGGCCACTGGGGAGTTTAGAAGGTTGCACAACGCGGAATTGCGGAGTTTGTACCCTGTGAATATAATTGAGTTGATAGCATCGCGGAGACTCAAATGGGCGCGTAAAGTTGTTGGGCTTAGTGAGGAACGGATTCCGAGAAAGTTGGTATTCGCTGAACCGACTGGTAGGCGTCCGAAAGGTAGGCCGAAGCGGAGATGGGAGGATTGCGTTAAGGCTGATCTCGGGAGCTTGGGCTTGAATGGTGAGCATTGGACGATTCTGTGTAGGCGGAATTTGGTGGTATCGGCATCGAACCTTCGGGTTCGCTAAGCCTATTATTATTATTATTATTATTATTATTATTATTATTATTATTATTATTATTATATTTTTTTTTATCCAATCCCTACAATCCTTCGTAAAATCCTCAATGTCACGAATAAACTAATCCACAAAGACCTTAATATTCCGTATGTTGCTGATATGGCCCGATCTAGATACCATTCCTTTCATGACAAACTCCATTCCCACTCTAACCCACTAGTTTCAATCCTTTCTTCCACTTCAATTCCTGACAATCCTCCGAGGCGCATTAAAAGGAGATTGCCCCGAGACCTTCTAGTTTAGAATATTTTTATAGTGCTTCCATTGGGAAGCTTCTCTACGTGTGTTTCATGCCTTTTTATATTCCATTCCAATTTACTTGTTGTATTCCATTATAAAGTTGTAAATTCCGATAAATAAATTTTTTTAAATATTCATTTGAAACTTCTTCAAGATTATAACAACAGAAGTAAGTGAAAGTCGTGTGTTGCGCGGACCAGATTTTTTACAAATAAATTTATTACCGGTCTAGTAGGTGAAGTAAAAAAAAACTTAGGGATTTTCATTACTGGTCGAAACCTCTAATGTAACTCAATCCTTGGATTTTGGAGAACAATTCCCGATAATTGCTACACCCTAATTCCTTAAATTATAGTAAAGGCATAATTAGAGTCTATTACTTTCTTCAATATTTAGAAATAGCTTATATTAAAAAAGAATTAACCACAAGAATCATTGACATCGTCACAATTTAGTATATTTTTCCTTAGCCCTGAATAAAAATACACATATTTATCCCTCGAGAACCCCCCCACTCCTTCCTTCCTCCCACCACGCCCCATTACACCATTAGAGAGAGAGGGCCCATAAATCGGCTGAGTCGACCCGAACCCCCTCCCCCCATTCCTCCCCCCTCTGGAACCGCGCTGTGGCCCTTATCTCTCCCAGCCAGGCAATCCCTAATTATCTCCCTTGTCATCCACCCTTGTCGCTATTTATGGCTGTTTGTTCTCGCACCAAATATTCCACGATTTACACCCCTCCTTAAAGTTGAAGCATCGCTTGTTTTCCAGTAATGATTCCGACAGTACGATATTTTAAAAAAATTAAAAGTGGCCAATGTGAATTATCACTATATTTATAATAACGAGATTTAGGTTTCCGAAAAACTCCTCTTAGGATCATTTTTAAATTTGACATTTAGGAATAGATCGAAAACTGGGCGTTCTTTCCATAAGTAAAATAGTTTGCAATTTAGATTTTCTTTACATCACGATTATCCGAACTATTTGGACTTATGGCATCAAACTCCTCCCGCATCCAATCCTTGCAATCCAAAATCCAAAATGCTCCTTACTTTTTAACTAATAAACTCATCCATAGAGACCTTAATATCTCACTGGTTGCAGACTTGGCCCGCGATAGACACACCTTTAATTCCAAACTACCTGCCTACACAAACCCGCTTGTCCGTAACCTCTCATCTACATATATTCCCGGTAATCCTCCGAGGCGCCTGAAAAGACGGTGGTCTCGAGACCTGCTAATAAAATAAACTTTGAAGTACTACCGCTTTGTAGATTTACTTATTTATTCATATTAAAATAGCACATTTTTTCTTCCAAATCTTTTTTATTTTCATTGATACACAAAATTGTCATAAGCGGTAGTCAACCTTACATGCTGACGCAGCTGTGTGCCATAGAATATAAGTATGTACAGATAAAAAAAGTAATTTGAATTTAAATATATATTATGAAAAAAATTATTTATTAAAATGTAACTACAATAAAAGCAAAGTGTTTTTTTTTTAAATTGTTAGTCCTGAAAATGGGGAAAAGGCCCCGAAATGTTGGCTATCACTTATGACAATTTTGTGTATCAATGAAAATAACAAAGATTTGGAAGAAAAAATGAGCTATTTTTTATTTATTATTTTTTTAATGAGCTATTAATATTTTTTTTTTTTTTATTCGGTTGGCGCGACAGGCTTTGGAGGCCCTTGGCCGCGCGGTATGGTTTATATTCCACACCGCGATCCTCGATGACATTCTATAGGGGTAGGGTCATCACTCCCTACGCCTATTTTTGTGGGTGGCTATCAATTAGCGGACGGGTCCCACATACCCGGGGGAGAAGTGAGCGAATCCCCATTTATTTGTATGCTTGAAAAAAGTCCTCCTGGGACTGAGATTCGAACTCACAACTTCAGCGTGGCGGGCTAGCGCGCTAACCACTCAGCCACGGGCTCCCCGCTATTTTAATATGAATGCCTGTTATTGTAATTCAGCCATTTTACTTATTGTATTTGTATATACAGTTGTAAAAAAAACTATAAAATATATCATAAAAAAAAAAAAAAATTTCTTTAAACGGGAAAAATACAGTTTCTGTAACCAAGTCGTCAAAAAATTATTCCTGAAATATAAGTAGTAAGATAGATGTATAATATACCGTTGAAAAGCGCAAGATTTTATAAAAGTTAATATACAATAAAACAAAACGTACAAGTTAATAAATAGTTGTTGTAAGCTTCTAAACTTATGAATAAATCTATAAAGTAACATAGCTATTAATTATTTCATAAAAATCTGGTGCGGGCAACACACGACTTTCATTTACCTCTGTTTTTAAAATGAATTAAAGTATTTTCAAATACAGTTAGAGATAAAAATGAGTGAAACCATTAAAGAATTAATTAAATTGAATTTCTATAGAAACATGTATCTTTAAAAAAATCTATTATATTATTATCTAAAATAATCAGTTAGTTTTATCGGCTTTATATCACTTTTTATCAACTTTACAAGCTTGTGTATAAGTTAATATTTTTTTCTAAAATCATTAGCTTTCCAACGGTATATTATACATGTATATTACTGTTCTTATGTTCAGAAACAAAAATATGCATTAAAAAAGTATTTTTTCAGTTTTCTCCTTTGGTTGTTTATTAAATTCGCTCAACTTCCATATTTAGCTGTTAATTATCAATGCTGACAAGATAATATAGTTATTTTTATAAAATCAACAAAATTAAAGGTACTTTAGGGGAAGAAAATTTAAAATATCGGCATTTAAACCCTGTCAGACTATTTTAATCGGAAGAAACCTACATGATATTAAAGCCTACTAAATTTTACATCGATATAGCGAGTTTGATCAAAATCGTCGGAACCGTTTTTGAGAAAAACATAAATAGGTGCAATATGCATGGTATAAAGTGCCTCTTCTGGTAAGCCGATTTTGAAAAGGTTTTTGTAGCTTCTCGGGCGTATGGTTCTATATATCTTAAATATGAAATTTCAGTTTCATAGGACTTTTCGTTTCCGCCCGGGAGTTACCACACACGGACACACACACAGACCTTTTTGCGGGACTTGGTTATTTGTACTCAGGGGACCCTAAAACGTGTATTTCCGTTGAAAACTGGAATTCGAAAATTTTCACGATCGCAATAATTTTCCTTACTATATATAGAGAGTGAAAGTAATAGATGTTTTGAAGTAAAATATAAAATTTTGAAATTTTAGTTTTACACAACCTATCATTTTCGAGCTAGATTTACCACACACGCACCTTTTGCGGGACTTGGTCATTTGGACTCAGGGGACCCTAAAACGTGTATTTCCGGTGAAAACTCAAATTCCAATAGTAAATAGTAAATCCTTTAATATTAATTTCATAAATAGGTCAATAAAAATAAAAAAAAAAATTTTTTAAATTATTACAAATATTATATTAAGAAACATAATTAAAATGGACACCTTAATGAGTTGTTGATATCTCAAGAAAACAGCATTTTCAAGTACACACTAACCCACTACCACATCGCACTGGTGAAAAGAAAATGGTCTCTATGACTTTGAGTTGTCTTCATCATAACCGAGCCTACAATAAAGGCGAAGAAGAAAGGCCAGTGACGTCAGCACAATAGGCCTTTGGTTCCAGATAGTTAGTACCGTGGATCCGTCACCCACCTTTCCCATGAGGACCACCGCTAGGCTACTCTAGCTCCATCTATTGTCTAAGGCCGGCAATTACCGTCTGTAAGGTCTTGCTGTATCGAGTCTCTTGTCCGTCATGAGGCAGCAGATTTAGCGATGAGGGTCGTGTTATAGGAGCGCGTTAAAGTCTCTTAATGAAGAGGAAGTACAGTTATTTCAGTGGGTTATTCAGTAAATCTTGCTCCTCTGACATAAATCTCCAACCCATATATGTACGGGGTGTCTCATAAACGTCTCGTCATATTGTTAAAGCAGATACTAAACCTTAAGTAGAGCGAAAAGGTTATACCCATAATCCAAACTTTGAGTCACTACTTCCACTGACCTATATACGGAATATAAAGTAAGGGAAAGTATCGCATTCGTGAAAATTTTCGAATTCCAGTTTTCAACAGAAATACACGTTTTAGGGTCCCCTGAGTCCAAATAACCAAGTCCCGCAAGAAGGTATGTGTGTGTGTGTGTGTGTGGTAACTCCCAGGCGGAAACGGTAAGTCCTATGAAACTGAAATTTCATAATTAAGACAAATATACGCCCGAGATGTTGCAAAAACTTTTTCATCAAAATCGGCTTACCAGAAGAGCTACTTTATACCATGCATTTTGCACCTTTTTTCGATTTTCTCGAAAACGGATGTAACGATTTTGATTAAACTCGCCATTTAATGCCGATATTTTAAATTCTCTTTCTCTAAAGTACCTTTAATTTTGTTGATTATATAAACATGACCATATTATCTTGTTACTACTGATGAAAAACAGGTAAATATATAAATTGAATGAATTCGATACCCAAGTAAAAGAGAAAACAGAAAAAAACATTTTTTTAACGCAATTTTTCGTTTTTGAACATAAGAACAGTAATATACATGTATGATATACCGTTGGGAAGCTAAAGATTTTAGAAAAAATATTATTTTATATACAAGCTTTTAAATGTTAATAGAGAGTGATGAAAAGCCGATAAAACCAACTGATTATATTAGATAATAATATAATAGATTATTTAATAAAACACATGTTTCTATATAAATTCAATTTATTTTCGTTTATAAATTCGTTTAAAAATTTCTGAATTGATATAAATAATAGAGGTAAGTGAAAGTCGTGTGTTGCGCGCACCAGATTTTTACAATGAATAAATTAAAATAGAGTAGAATTCAATGTAAACGTAGAATTAGCAGATTCATATATTTTATTAGATTGAATCCTTTCACGAGATATAAATATATAAATAAATAAATATTAATAAATAAAATAAGATAAATGTAGTTAACGGACTGATAAAGGTATAACGAATTGTGATTTAGTATTAATTTAGTAGCTGAGACTTGTCATGTCGAAGCTGGTATTGCCCAATACACGTCAGCTATCCCAGCACGCGAATCCTATCTCCTTTTTAGGTCCGAAATATTTCTAAACGCATTAACATTTTTTCATTCCGAGTTCAAAGAGTTATCAGAATATGGTAAAGCTATCTGGACGAGAGAATGTGTTAAATAGCATGTTCGCTGAGAAATGTTTACCGGCCATAAAATACTTTGAAATGGAGAGGTATTTTTTCAAAAATGTATATCACCTTACATTCCACTTAGTAATTTGAATTCTAGAAAGCCTCGTTCTACTATTCGCTTAATCTTGTGGATGCAATCATCAATTTTATTTTATATTACTTTTTTATATCAGAAAATATTTATATATTGACTTGATTATATGAACATTTAAATTTAAATGAAATATGGCGATCGTGAATATTTTGTAATTCGATTTTCAGCGGAAATTCACCCTTTCTTACTTACATTATCTCCTAAAAGGCCCACAGAATGCTCTCTGTGTGTATGTACATGGTATATCTAGTTTTCTGAAATTAAAATCAGCGAACCAGATACGATGCGTTTTGCACCTTTTTATGATATTCTCAAAAACGGCTCAATCGATTTTGATTAAATTCGCTAAACGTACGCCGTTCGCCGCACAGTGGAGAATATGACCGATTTAGGTGGACAAAATTCTGAAAATTGTCTATATTTAACTTTTGGAAAAGACTAACTTGGAACCCGCATACTAGACTTAAACGACAAGAACTTAATCGACGATTTAGACAATTATACAGACTACTGAACAGAAATTCAAAACTATCTATCGAGAACAAACTGTTAATATACAAAACAGTACTGAAACCTATCTGGACCTACGGACTTAAACTGTGGGGGGGACAGCCAAATTTTCTAACATCAAACGCATTCAATCCTTCCAATCTAAAGTCCTCCGAACCATAGTTAATGCCCCTTATTATGTATTCAACCATACCTTACACCGCGACCTAAATATTCCATTTATTTTAGACCTTATACCAATAAAATTCTCTAAATTCCTTCAGAACCTTATCCATCACCCTAATCCCCTAGCTCAATCCTTATCCAGCTCCACACATCCTTACCATCCTCCTAGAAGGTTGAAACGGCAGTGGCCTCTTGACCTCTTGTGACATGTATATTGGAGTTCTAGCATTGGCTAGATTCTCCACTCACGTGCAGTAGCTTGTGAATTGTATATAGGTATGAGTGACTTTTGTATATATTTTTATTGATTTTGTTTTGTATATATGTATATTGTATTATTATTATTACATAAATTTATTGTTTTGTATATATCATGTGAATGTAGTATGAATGTTGTACGTTATCACTATTAAAAATGTCCTGATTTGGACAGATTATAATATTGCTTAATAAAGTATTGTTTCTCTCTAAAAAAATTAACTTTTGGGGTCCCAGATTACTAAAAAATATTTAAAAAATATAAAACTAATTAATTTTTTGACACGATTGGCGAGCGTACAGTGGTCAAACACCAAATTTTACGTTTGAAGTCCCAGAATACGGGAAAAATAATACAAAAAATCTAATTATGACTCGGAGTTGCTAAAACCTGCTAATAAATGTATTTTATATCATTTAGGAAATTCTTGAAATTATAGATTGTAAAACTTTTGATTCGGAGTATTGTGTCTGAAAAATATTATGTATTACCCAAAACGCAAAAATTCCTTGTAATATCTAAAGACTAAAAGGATTGATGAAACAAATCCTTGGGGTAACTTGAGGGTTATATAGTTTTTCGTTATTGAATAGAAGCATACATTCACAAATTTCTAAATTAACTCTACAGGTGAGATTGCAAATGTCTTACCTTTCTTAGCAATGCCCATTGTTAAATAAAACAAAGAGACTTTGCTCTAATTACACCTTGAAGACAATAAATGACCATCAAATAAACTTAATCCCAATGCCAGTTATTAGGCACTTGTGTGAACAGGAATGATTCATTATTATATTTATTTATTATATATTATTTATCATATTTATTTGTAAATACGGTATGGTGGGAAATATTAGTATTAAAGGTCTTGCAAACTAATAATAAAAAGGTGAAGCACTGGAAAATTCCAAACTTTTGTCCACCTAAATTGGGGATTTAGCCCACTGTGCGCCGTCCGCGTCATTTCTCCGAAACTACTGGAACAATTTTTTTTTTAACTTACCACAAAAATACTAGCCATACAACGATGATTCTAACAGATGTTTAGTTTTAAAATGGCGGCCGATTAAAAGTGATTTAATTCAATAAATCAGTTGTTTTTGAAGATATAGAAAAAAATGATTGGTGTTTTAACAAAAAAAACACAGTTATTTTTGTCGATAGAGAAAAGTATGTACAGAGTTTTAGAATCAGTAAATTAATTAATTAATTAATTTTAAAAAAATTCATATTTATATTCAAGTAACAAATTATAAAAGATGTAATTACACAAAAATCTGTTATTATTGAACACTAAGAAAAATCGAAAAGATTTTCGAGATCAAGACAAAACGATGAACAGTGCAAACAAAATTAAAAAAATCATCTCATATGGTCAAGCCACAACTTATAAGAGATGTAATTCCCTGATAACTCGGTTATTATTGATGATAAAGATAAAACTTAATGTGTTCTGGAATCAGGAAATTTAATTTGAATTATTTAAATGAAAATCGAATGAAAAGAAAAGGAAATAATAACACAATCCTGTATAAATACTTTTGGTTTATTATTTTCAATAATAAAGTTTGAAATAGAACAAAAAATTTGAGAGCTTACGTTTCAAGATGCGTAGAATCCGAATAACGAATACAAAAAAATCCGTTTATTTATCCCTTTTAGTGCCATTTCACAGAGAATTGAATTTTCGACAAAATGATAATCATTGAAATTGGTTAAACGTCAGCTTAAATATTGCGTTTTTAAATCAGCGGTTGTGATATGATTATCCTTTGAATTATTGCTTTTCATATTACTTAATCGCCTACCAACAGCTATATAAACAGTTATATACCTAAATTTTTATTTGGAAATAATTAACCATTGTGTAATAATTTGAAGCGTTTTTTACTTTCACTTTCTATAATAGTAAGGGGAAGTATTGCGATCGTGAAAATTTTCGAATTCCAGTTTTCAACGGAAATACACATTTTAGGGTCCCCTGAGTCCAAATAACCAAGTCCCGCAAAAAGGTCTGTGTGTGTGTGTGGTAACTCCCGGGCGGAAACGGTAAGTCCTATGAAACTGAAATTTCATATTTAAAACAACTATACGCCAGAGACATGTCAAAACTATTCTCATCAAAATGAGCTTACCAGAAGAGGTACTTTATACCATGCATTTTGCATCTTTTTTCGATTTTCTCGAAAACGGTTCCGACGATTTTGATTAAACTCGATATATCGAATTAAAATTAATGGCCTTTAATATCATGTAGTTTTCATTCTGATTAAAATGCTCTGACAGGTCTTAAATGCCGATAATTTGAATTTTCTTCTCCTAAAGTACCTTTAATTTTGTAGATTCAATAATAATAACTAGATTATCTTGTTAACGCTGATGAAAAACAGGTAAATATATAAATCGAATAAATTCGATACCCAACTAAAGGAGAAAACTGAAAAAAATATATTTTTAATGAAATTTTTTGTTTATGAACAGAAGAGCAGTAATCAGTACCGTTGGAAAGCTATAGATTTTAGGAAAAAATATTGTCCCATACACAAGCTTTTAAAAGTTAGTAGAGAGTGATGAAAACCGATAAAACTAAGTGATTATTTTAGATGATAATGTAATAGATTTTTTAATAAAACACATGTTTCTAAATAAATTCTATTTAATTAATCCTTTAATGGTTTCACTCATTTTTATCTCTGGCTGTATTCGAAAATTCTTTAATCGATTTTAAAAACGGAGGTTAGTGAAAGTCGGGTGTTGCCCGCACCAGATTTTTTATATGAGTATAAGATCTGTTTTGAATTTCCTTCTTATGATACGAAACCTTGATCTATTTTCACACTGCCTATAAATAACCCCCTCGTTGCCCCATTACTAACCGGGCGGTTTTCACATGGTACAGTCCCACTCACAACTAATAAACTATCACGTTAATATCCTCGACTAACTAGCGAAGACACGGCGACAGTAGGTTTGAGCGAGGCAGCAACCGAAGACAATTACGTCGAGGAAGTGGGCTGACTGTGTGTGGTCCCCCCGAGCCCTGGTCTATCACATTACAATATCCCAGCTCCGAGATTATCTCACGGCAGGAAAAAATACGAAATATGGTTTCGTTTTCACTAGACTATATCGCTTACAAGTAAAAAGGCTTAGTTTTGAACAAAAAAAAAACTATTTATTTTTAACATAAAGTTAAAGTTATCTTATCAGTTCAAACACCGCCGTGCATTTCAATTCGATTTTGTTCAAAGTCATTAATTTTAAATAATCATTTAAAAAATTTGGTGCGCGCAACACACGACTTTCACTTACCTCCGTTGTTAAAATCAATTTAAGAACAATTAAAGTTGAAACAAGTAGGACGGTTGGAGAGAGTAAATATCCAAACTAATAACTATCGAATCCGACTGTCAAAAGTGAAGAACTAGTGCAAGATCTTCAGGGAGAGAGGAAATAATTGAGACGTTGATTTCCAAAAGGTACTATATCCATTCTAGGAAATTTTACAGGAAGCGCTAAAATCTCTCATTACTATATTATTAAATCAGCTAATTTGGGTCTTTTTGCCTTAAAATTTAAAATTATTTTTTTACTATAATAATAACATCATATTAAAGTTATGAAATGATTTTTTTTAGAATGATTTGGAACGATAATAAATGTGTAATTAGTACTTTTAGAAAATTACCGCATTTCTAAATTGCGTTTTTTAAGGACTTGAGAATTCATTAGATAACATAAAATTGAATATTTAGATAAAACTAAATGATGAGAATACAAATATGTAAGAAAATCAATTTCGCAAAAAATGTCCTTTAGTTCCTTTTGGAAATCAACGTCTCAATTGTATGCAGGCCAAGGATTGGGCACTGCCAGTTTACACATGGCTATCTTTTGAGACGCCTGGAACTGCCAACCTGCGAAAAATGCAATAATACTCCTTTAACTACAGAACACTTGCTAATCGAGTGCTCGCTTTTCAATGAATCAAGGGAAAAAAAATCAACTTAAATGGAACCATGAAAGAAATACTTCAAGACGAGGAAGAAAGTGTAACCAAATTATTAGAACTCACGAAACTAACAGGTTTCTACCATAGAATATAATTATTTCGACCACGCCAATGACCCTCAAGGGTAGAGGCGGATAAAAAAAAAAAAAAAAAAAAAATTAAATAAATAAAAAAATAATTTTAATAAAAAGTTTAATCAGTTTCGTTGGAAACATATGATTTAGATTAAATAATATAATAATATTAAATTGTTACCATGAAGTGACGATGGTTGAGTGTTTGTATATATGAGAGAAGTTGGTTCCGGGTGCAGTCAATTTAACACACAATTAAGCGTAAACTTAATTTATTGGTGCAGATGTTTCGGCCTAAATTATAAGCCTTCTTCAGGGCTATAAGAAAAAAAAGAAAAAAAAAATAACAACCACGCATTCTTCATTACATTTTACAACTTTTAGTATAAGTTATCTTTGTTTTTTTTTTGTTGTTTTTTCTTATAGCCGTGAAGAAGGCCTATAATTTAGGCCGAAACGTCGGCACCAATAAATTAAGTTTACGCTTAATTGTGTGTTAAATTGACTGCACCCTCAACCAATATCTCTCATTAAATTGTCACGTATAATAATCAGTAATAAGTTTATGCCTTCATTCTTCATTATCTTTTACAACTTTTAGTTTTAAACGGTCTATAATGATGTTCTATATTTTTTTAAAAACTACCTAAAAATACAATTTTTCTCTTTTCTCCTCTAGTTGGTCATCAAATTCGTTTTATTTCTTTAGTTAGCCGGGTTTTTATCAATCCTAATATTATGATATGGTTCATTTTTTGGAATGTACAAAATTAAAGGTACCACCTTATAAGCGATAAAATTTTAAAATATGAAACCTATACGTTCTTAAAGCCCATCAAATAGCATACATTTATATCGATATATATAGCGACTTTGATCAAAATCGTTAAATCCGTTCATGAGAAAAACGCAAAAAAGGTGCAAAATGCATGGTATAAAGTGGCACTTGTGGTCAGACCATTTTAATAAAAAGTTTCTGTAATATCTCAGACGTATAGTTGTCTTAAATATAAAATTTAAGTTTCGTTTAATTTTTCGTTTTCGTGCTAAATTTACCACAGACACGCGGGGACACACACAGACTTTTTTGTGGGACTTGGTCATTTGGACCCTTAAATCGTGTACTTTCCGTTGAAAACTGGGATTCGAAAATCGCATGATCGCAATACTTTCCCTTAATAATAATAATATAATAATACTTATTTATATATAATATTTACAAGTACATGAAGCTACAAATAAGTTTCTTACATGATTTCAGTTATGCTTTCATCATGATGATATAGTTTCAATCATCGTTCGATTTTCATAATTATAATAATGCAATGTTTTACCTAAGACAGTAGGAAAAATAACAAAAAAACCCTACACATATATTAATTTAAAAGTACATGCTTTGTTATTTTGTGCGTGTATCGCTTTAGTGAAGTTTTGATGTAATTACTAATTTCGAAATAATCCTTACCAAAGGGTTTTCAGAAGTTGTGGTTTTATCAAAATATTTTTTTGTTTCTGTGTATATAAACTGTTGTAATGTGGGAAGGTTTAGTTCAAAGAGCATTTTTGAAATTTTAGTATATCGTACTTTCCCTTACTGTATATTTCATATACAGATAAGTGAAAGTAAAACGCTTGATATAAAGTGGAACTTCTGGTTTATCGTTTGTAATGAAAAGTTGTTTGAAAAAATTTCCTAAGTATATCGAATGTTCGAATTCGAGCTAGACTTGGCAATTACACATAGCATTTTCTAAGGCTTGATCATTCCGACTCAGGGAACCCTAAAATGTTTATTTCCGGTAAAAACTAGAATTCGATATTTTTCACGATCGCAATACTTTCCGTTACTACAGTAAAAGCAGGGGAGCAGCGTGGTCTAGTGGATAGAGCACTAGTCTGATGTGCTCCGGGTCCTGGGTTCGAATCCCGGCCGTGGCGGAATATTATTTATTCTTTTATTTCAGCCGGGAGACGACCCTAGGGTATGGAGACCCTCCTGGGGCAGACCCAGCCTCGATGAAGTGGTTACCCAAATTAGGGAAAAACTTGGCGGCTGTGCGTGATCCCTTGATCACGCACAGCTCACCTCATTGCACTGCCGTTGGTCTAGAAACAGTACGAATCTCTATATGATGATGCTATATAAAATATTTCGTCAGTATATTACAATCACGATGATGAACTAATATATGCTTTCAGCTTTCATTAACTTGCCTCTTTCATTTTGTACAGAATGTCTCAAATGGTTTTTCAGAGTATCGGAATATCCAAATGTCATCTTAATTACAAGTATTTTTTTTATCGGGAAAAAACAAATGAGCATGCTCCTTGAATTATCCAAGGCCACCATACAACTAAGAGGAAGGCGAGGCATCTGATACAATATTCCATTTTATAATGGCGTTCGCCGGCGAGCAGATGTGCTGAAGCAGCTGGCTCTGGAAGCGTGATCGCATGGGGAAAATGGTCTATAATGACTTTTACTTACCACACCACCTCTATTTTACTCTCTTCACAATTGCCCGAATTTACTGACTATTGAGCATGCACAAAAGGAGTCTTTTTCGGATGCGATTTTTCGAAAATGGGAGCATCCTGTCTTGAAATATCCCCACTTTTAACCTTAAGTAGAAGAAATGGAGTGATTGCTACAAAAAGGTTGTGATTCCTATTATTTAGTTGTTGTTGTTTTTTTTTCTTATTTATTATTTTTAAAATTAACCCTTATCACCAACCTTTTAAAAAAAATAAACAAAAACCTAAATACACCCCACAAAATTACAGTTCTTCGAAACCTCCCCTAAAAAACTAACACGGTACTACTAGAAGTTATTAAATTTTGTTACTGGAGGGGAGCCTGTAGCTTTGTGGCTATTACACCTACCTACCATGCTAAACGTTGTGAGTGCAAATCCGAGTTTTTTTAAGCATGTAATCAAATTGGGACTTACTCATAACCTGCGATATGTAAGACCCTTCAGCCAACTGGTGGCTACCCACAAAAATAGACTTAGGAAGTGATGACCCTACCCTATTAAATATCATTGAAAATTGAAAGAAACCAGCGTGGCCAAGGGTTGTCGCGCCAACCGAAAAAACAATAGAAAAAGATTTGGTTCTGAATCTTAGTTCCTTAAGAATAACAGGAATGTTACAAATAAAGATAGCACATCTAGCCAGGACACATTAATTACATGGGTATAGGAAGTAGATAAAGAAATTTATAAATAAAAAAATAATAAAATAAATAGAATAGAATGAGAAGTTTTTTTATTTAAATTTACAACAGTATAATATACAATTAAATATGCTGAAATGATAAAACACATGAAATAAACATGAAGAGAAACTGCCCATTGGCAGCACTCTTTAGTAAAGAGACTAAACAAGAAGGTCTCGAGGATCTTCTTTTCAGACGCATCGGAGGATTATCATGAATTGAAGAGGAAGCAAGGAATGAAACTAATGGATCAGAGTAGGAGTGGTATTTTTCATGGAAGGAGTGATAGCTGGTACGGGCCAAATCAGCAACATATGGAACATAAAGGTCATTGCGGATGATTTTATTCGTGACAAAGTAAGGAGCGTTAAGGATTTCGCGAAGGATTTTGGATTGTAAGGATTGGATCCGGGAACAGTTTAATGGTTTAGTAGAGCCCCAAAGCATAGAATGAGAAGTTAATAACAACTATGTTACTAACGCTCATACCTACAAACGACTTTTCATTTTATATATATTTATATATGCTTATATTAAAGTTAAATGTACTATGGACAAATAAACTAAATTTGTTGGGAGTTTTCATTTTTGGTTTTATATTTATAAGGTGTTTTATGTTTAGCCGTAATGCATCGGATTTCTATGGCCAATCGTAAGAAGATGCTTTGTAGTATGGTTTAAAAAATTTGAGTATTAAATCAAATCCTAACAGATTCAACCAGAGTCACCTGTGGCGTAGTGGCTACCATTACCGCCTCCTATGGCAAAGGTTGAAATTTCAAACCCGGCAGATGGCAAAGGAAACATTTCGTAACAGATTAAATTTATGAAATAAGTCACGAGTGCAATATGTTTAAGGTGTAATTTAAGTTTAAAAAATATCTGTATGACCGATTTAGAGATTATTGCTTCGGTAGTTTTAGTTTATCGAAACGAAAAGTGATATAAGCAAGAAATATGTTTGTTATAATTTATATTCATTACTATATCTAATCATTGGCAAAAATAAAAAAACTTAAATCAAAATTAGTCAAAACCGAAAATTTAATTATCCCGTATAATGAAAACATGAACTTAAAAAACTACAGAAATAAGAACGTTTCCTATTTTATTCGGTTTATTACTATTACTTTCACTCAACTATACATAGGATATATAGTAAGGGAAAGTATTGCGGTCGTGAAAATTCTTGAATTCCAGTTTTCAACGAAAATACACTTTTTAGGGTCGCCTGAGTCAAAATGACCAAGTCCCCCAAAGGTCTGTGTGTGTGTGTGTGTAACTCCCGGGCGAAAACGAAAAGTCTTATGAAACTGAAATACCAAACTGAAATTTCATATTTAAGATAACTATACGTCCGAGACGTTACAGAATCTTTTTCATAAAAATTAGCTCACAGGAAGATCTACTTTATAACATGCATTTAGCACCTTTTTACGATTTACTCAAAAACGGTTCCGACGATTTTGATTAAACTCGCTATATCGATGTAAAATTTAATGGGCTTTAATATCATTTAGGTTTTATTCTGATTAAAATGGTCTGACAGGGCTTAAATGCCGATATTTTAAATTTTCTTCCCCTAAAGTACCCTTTAATTTTGTTGATTCAATAAAAATAACTATATTATCTTGTTAGCATTGATAATTAACAGCTAAATATACAAGTTGAGCGAATTTAATAAACAACTAAAGGAGAAAGCTGAAAAAATATTTTTTTAATGCACTGTTTTATTTTAGTAAATAAGAATAGTAATATAGATGTATAACATACCGTTGAAAAGCTAATGATTTAAGTCAAGCGCGAAATCGAAAAGTTCTATGAAGCTTAAATTTCATATTCAAGACATAACAACTATACATCCGAGACGTTACAGCAATCTTTCATCATCAGTTAACTAGAAGAGACACTTAAAACCATGCATTAAATAAAACTCGCTATATCGATGTAAAATATAATGTGCTTTAATATCATTCAGGTTTCATTTGGATTAAAATGGTCTGACAGGGCTCAAATGCCGATATTCTAAATTTTCTTCCCCTAAAGTACCTTTAATTTTGTTGATTCTATAAAAATAACTATATTATCTTGTTACCACTGATGAAAAACAGGTAAATATATAAGTTGAACGAATTCGAACCAACTAAAGTAGATAACTGCAAAAATATTTTTTTAATGCAATTTTTTTTATTTTGAACATAAGAACAGTAATGTACTGTTGGAAACCTAAAGATTTTAGAAAAAATATTATCTTATACATACGCTTATAAAAGTTAATAAATAGTGATGGAAAGGCGATAGAACTAACTGATTATTTTAAATAATAATATAATAGGTTTTTTAATAAGAAATATGTTTATACAGAAATTCAATGTAATTAATTGTTGAATAGTTTCACTCATTTTTATCTCTAACTATGTTTGAAAATTCTCTTATCGATTTTAAAAACGGAGGTAAGTGAAAGTCTTGTGTTTTACATATATAAAGAAGATATTTTAATGAATTTACGCGTAAAATACTTACTTCCTTATCATTATATCATAACTCAAATAGTCCCATTCCATTTAAATTTATTCAGCATTCTTTTTCGTGTCCTTTCTACTTTGGTAAACTATCGATATTGGAATATATTTCTGACCAGCGGCAATAAGGATACTAAGTAAAGGACATTTATTACAGGACATGCTACAGAAAGGTATAAATAAATAGTAAAAACAAAGCGCAGAGCGTGCTGTTAGAGAAGCCATAAAGGACATGAACCGTCTTAATTAGTCTTCACTTCCAGGCTATTTATTATCCTTGCTAAATAGCCAAGGACCTCTTTAAGTCCTTACAGGACACGCCACCGCTCGCCAATCTTCCTCCGATCCCTTTATATAAATGTCTTGCCCTTCGTCAGTGGTCTAACTAAACCCTTTTCGAAGAAGTCATTAACTTCTTTTCTTTTTTTTTAATTTATAGTTTAATTTACAACTGTATCATAGTACAGCCAAATAAGTAAATATTTAGAGAGAAGAAAAGTCGTGAAAATGTCTTAAGAAAGAATTGTGCTGCCCCGTGATAGCACTTCACTAAGTATTTTGAGCCAGAAAGTCCCGAGGCCACCTTCTTTTCAATCGTCTCGGAGGGTTATCAGGAACATCTAAGATAGAGAGATTACGGAAAAGTGGGTTTGGTTTTGAAATTGAAAGAGGTATATCCCTCACACAAAGCTGAAACGACAAGAAACTAACCGACGTTTTCGACTAGTTCAACACTTACCGGACAACCACCCAAACCTTTCGCTTATTTACAAAAGGTCCATCTACATGACCAACATTAGACCGATATGGACTTACGGAGTAGAGATTTGGGGCTCTACTAAACCATCAAATTCTTCCCGTCCCTAATTCTTACAATCAAAAATCCTCAACGCTCTCATTTTGTCACGAATAATCTCATTCATAAAGACCTTAATGTTGCTGACTTGGCCCAACTAGATAACACTCATTCATGACAAACCTCTCATCTCTCACCTACTTGCTTCCTCTATAATCCTGATAATCCTTCCGAGCGTCTGGACCTCTTGTTTAGATTCACTACTAAGAGTGCTGCCAAGAGGCATAATAATAAAAAAGATTTTGGTGTGGAGCTTTTGTTACATTCTAGTAATCCTCATAGGGAATTGAGAAGATAAATTTTAGTCATAGTAAGATTTCTCGATTGCCTAAGTTGTAAGAAGTTCACTGTACAGGTAATTTTGGTGCTTTTTTTTTCATTAAATAACGGTTTTTTATTATATATATATATATATTTTTTATTATTTTTTATATAATATATATATATATTTTATTTATTTTTTTTTTTTTTGTTATTTATTTTGTTATATCATTATTTTATTTTATATTTTATTTATCTTTATTTTATTATTTGTTATTTATTTTTTATTATTATTATTATTTATTTTTTTATTTTATTTATATTTATCTTTATTTTTATTATTTGTCTGAGTTTATTGTTTTATCTATTTGTTTTAGTATTTTGTTCGTTGTTTTCTTTTCTTAATCTTTTTCTGCTATCTTAATTTCGGTGAATCGTTTTACTTTTTGTTTTGTTTTTTGTAAAGATGTGAGGGCGATAATAACCATCAGCAGTTTTTTGCTCTTAAAATTAAAACAACAAAAAATGTTAAAAAAAATTAATTTTTCGTTGTAGTGCACACAGACAGACATATATATATATATATATATATATATATATATATATATATATATATATATATATATATAATATATATATATTATTTGTAGTCAGAGCAGTAATTAAGATGTAATAACAAAAAATTATAATTACCCATCATAAATAATTCATTGAAGGCAATAATAATCACGTAATATTTCAAAAGAAATTCAGCACGCGACATCGATTTTACGAATCCTTTTTCCTCAGCTCCTTAAGGATTTAAACGCTTCCTTAAGGACATGAACCAAAAAGAAATTTGACGAGAAAGGACGAGCGGTTTCTCGAGCTGTATTTGGGCATGGCTGGCCAGATGGAAGTTAAACGGTAGAAACGAAAAGAAGAAAAAAAAAAAAGGAAATTAATAAAAGAAAATACCTATTCGCCCCCTTCCATTTTCTAAGTCGGGAACGAAATTCATTAAAATTCCACGCTCCTCCAAAACGTATGCATATTCCTTTCCTAATTAATACATTCCTTTACTCCACAGATAAGAATGAACTCGTAAAAAGTTGCCCGTCTATTTTCAGGCTGTCTCGGGTTTTAATGTTTTTTTACGATCTCTATAGCACATTAATTGTAGTATTAGTTAAATATTTTGCAAGAAAAAAAAAAATGAAGTTCCGTTTTGATAAATTCGTAGAATTTTACATTTTTTTTTGTATAACATTTTCCGCATCGTCTCCTCTTCATTTAGAGAAACCACCCAGAAGGCAAGGAGGAATTTAAATGCCGACGAATTTAAAAGATTTAATGAACGTGACAAGATTTTATTATAAGACAAGAAAATTAATATTAGAGTTAGAAATAAAACTGTATTAGTAATTACATGATCATCGTTATAATATAGTTTAAAAAAATAAATAAAAATTATCTTTATTATAAAAAGAAAATACATATTGCGTATCTTAAAAATATAAAATATAAATATCGAACTTTTAAATAAAGATATTGTTATAAAAAGTTTAATGAATACATTCAGTTTCATTGGAAACATATGTTTAAGATTAAATAATATGAATTGTTTTTTAAGATTTGTTTTGGGTACATCGAGGCGGTCTCATGTGACCCCCCGCTATGCCGAGTTGAAGTGGCTCCTCCCCTCCGTACGCAGACAGTACTTCCTTGGGTCATTAGATACCACCAAATTCCGCCTACACAGACTCGTCCCAATGTTCACCGTTCAAACCCAAGCCCCCGAGATCAGCCTTAACGTAATACTCCCATCGACGCTTTGGCCTGCCTTTCGGACGCCTACCAGTCGGATCAGCGAATACCAACTTTCTCGGAATCCGCTCGTCATCGAGCCCAACAACTTTACTCGCCCATTTGAGTCTCCGCGACGCTATCAACTCAATTATATTCACAGGATACAAGTTCCGCAACTTTCCGCGTTGTGCAAGCATCTAAACTCCCAGTAGCTTCATCTCTCTTCGGACCAAATATTTTAAGCAGTACCTTATATTCGAAAACCTTAAGCTGTTGTTCAACCTTCAAAGTAATCGGTCACGTTTCACATCCGTAAAGGACCGTCGGAAGAATAATAGTTTTATAAACTCTAACCTTTAAGTTTTTAGACGGAAGCCGCGAGCTAAGTAATGTAACACGCATTTCCCGTCTATAGCCAGGACTTATTTCTTCTGGATTTCATTATTTTTTGTTTTCATTGAACCTAAATACTTAAATTTCACTACGTGTTGAAAAGTTGCCCTGATATATCAATATCATCAAGATCGCCATCGTTTCTGCTACTAATCATATATTTCGTCTTATCGGTATATATTTTGAGTCCTATCTCCTTACCGGGTTTTATTAACGCACTTGTATTTAGTTATATAGTTTCCGTTTCTTCATCTAGCAGATCGATCACCCATATTCCACGTTGTGCAACCTTCAAAACTCCCCAGTGACCTCATCTCTCTTCTTCGGGCCAAATATTTTACGCAGTACCTTATTTTCGAAAACCTTTAGCCGTTGTTCATCCTTCAGAGTAAGCGGCCACGTTTCACATCCGTAAAGAACCGTCGGAAGAATAATAGTTATTATTATTTACTTTATTATTATACTTTTATACTTATATTATAATACTTTATTATTATTTATTTTACAGCACTTCTTATAAAGGAATATTCCTGGATAGGGGGAGATTAACTCCAACCACTTCAGGTGCTTTTAGTGAAATGATACTATTGTATGTTTAGGAAACTGCTAACAATTCTAGCTGTGTTCAGCAGTACAGCCTTCTGGGCTTCATCCATGACAGCTGTAGATAGGCCCAACCGCTCAGTGGCTTCTACTGTGGACTTAGGTATCAGACCATTGGCGGATATCACAATATAGTTCTCACAATGACACTGTACAGTTCCTTTAGCTCAGCTGCTAGAGCTTGATACTTGCGAATTTTTTCGGCACAGACTGAACTTGTGTTGCCATCATTCGGGACAGCTATATCAATTAGCTCAGCATTTTTCTTCTTGGAGTCAATCAAAACGATGTCAGGCCGGTTGTGGATAACTGTGTGATCAGTTATGAATGACTGGTTCCAATACAATTTTATTCCTTCATTTTGAATGAGGTCTTTAGGTCTGTATTGATAATACGGTATATAGTCGTTTAACAGCTTTCTTTTTAAAACAATCGCCTGGTGATAGACCTTTGCAACGTCATCATGCCTCTTAAGGTATTCCGTCCCGGCCAGTGCGCCGCATCCTCCAGTGATGTGCTGGATTGATTCATAAGTGCTTGCACAGAGCCTACATTTGTCTGATGTATTTTGTAACTTCAAGACGTGACGACAGTAAGACCTTGTGGCTATCAACTGATCCTGAATAGCCATCAAGAAGCCTTCCGTTTCAGGAAAGAGATCTCCCCTGACCAGCCAGTGGGTAGAAAAAGTCTTATCGATTTCAACTTGCTGAAGCTGATGGAAAAATCTACCATGTAGTGTTTTAGTTTTCCACTCTTCCAGACGATCGCTGTCTGTGACAATGGTGGGCGCAGCACTTAGAGAGTCCAACTTAAGAGCAGTATGACTGTGGTCAAGATTGCAAATCATTTTATGCAGGGGCACTTCGCTTTGCCTGAAATATTGTCCAAGCATCATTTCTTGCTTTCGGCACGCCTCTTCAATGTTTTTTAAACCCCTACCTCCTTCTTTTCTCGACAAGTAAAGTCTTTATATTATTATAGTTATTATTCAGTTGCTAAATGTTTTTAAAATTTTTAAATTGACTTTTACAACGCATGTAAGTGAAAATCGTGCGTTGCGAGCACCAGATTTTTACTATTATTATTGATGTAATACTGCTGTAAAATCCAATGAGTAAACTTCTTAAAAATGTATCTGAAACTATTAAATACATTATGGTTCCGTAGAATAGCCATTAATTATGTTGATTTTATTAATAATATGCAAATGAATCGTTATTTCAATTATAACACTGCCAGAGCTATCGAGTCTGTATTAAATTATTCATATTTCCCATTCTTCTTTTCTATTTTTTTGTCACTCCTATGCGACATGAATAAACATGGAGTGCGTGTGCGGTGAATCGAAAACCTGTGGCAGATGACAAACGTTAATCACATGTTGAATCCAGGGACGACTGCTAAGAAATATGGAAGGCATTATTACATATTGTTCTTGAAGGCTAAATTAATTCAGAGTTCGTCAAGGCATACAAGGCATCATAAACTTTCAAATATAAATTGATTTACCCATTAGGGTAATTAACATACTAAAAGATAATTGTGGAAGATTTTCGTATTATAATTAAGTAAATAGTACACGATTAAAATACAATGATGGAAGAATAAATTTTGGTTGAGCTTGCTGTCTTTAAAAGTAAATTTTTATATTCATATGTTGACGTTTCCGCTTAAATTGTATGACTTCATCAAGGCTAGAAAAATAAAAATACAACAGGAATATCACAATAATAAACTATAACCTAACATGTCTATAGGTTGGTTTATTTATTCATTTAAAGTTACTTTACTTTTGCTACTGCGGCTAATCGGACGATGCTGTGGACAGACAGACTGACGACAGTGGAAATCTTAAATTTTTCGTATCCAGGTTTAATTACACCTCGACAAACGCCTAACGTGGAACCCTCATACTAGACTGAAACGACAGGAAACTGCTCGTAGATACAGATTACTACAACACTTACTAGACAAACGCTCAAAACTTCCTACTTACTACAAAAAACTCATTTATATAACAATTATCAGGCCTATTTAGACCTATGGCATTGAGCTATGGGGGTCTACTAAACCATCAAACTCTTCCCGCATCCAATCCTTACAATCAATAATCCTTCGCGAAATCCTTAATGCTCCTTACTTTGTCACCAATAAAATCATCCACTAAGACCTTAATGTTCCATATGTTGCTGATTTGGCCTGTACCAGGTATCACTCCTTCCATGACAAACTCCATTCCCACTCTAATCCACTAGTTTCAATCCTTGCTTCCACTTCAATTCCTGACAATGCGCCGAGGCGTCTGAAAGAAGATGGCCTCGAGACCTTCATGTGTAGATTCACTACTAGAGTGCTGCCAATGGGCAGTTTCTCTTCATTTTTTTTTTTCATGTGTTTTATCATTATAGCATATTTACTTGATGTATGAAAATACAGTTGTAAATTTCAATAAATAAATTAAAAAAAAAAAAAAATTTATTCATTTAAAGTTACTTTACTTTTGCTACTGTGGCTAATCGGACAATGCTACCGTGGAAATCTTAAATTTTGCCTATCCAGGTTTAATTAGGATTGGGATCTTTAACGAGTACCTGACATCATACAGGGTCGGGACCACCATTTTACGTCAGCTCCAATCAACGAGTTTTCACTTCTTCAAAAAAATTCTAGACGGATTCGGTATAATACGCTCCATCGAACCGCAGGTCCCGACCAATCTTTTATTACCCTTATGGAACTCTATTCCTTCTCATATTCGTAACTCTAATCTAAAAATGATTCTTTTTTCGTTTCGTAGAAAATTTAAGGCTCTATTGAATTTTTGGTATTTATTTATCTCGTGAGCTCTCACCAGTGATGCGGCTGAGAGGAGGCGCTGGGATCCTTTGGACTCTGCTTGTCCTTCCACAAGTGGAGGACAAGTCCCGTCTGGGTTTCCGAGCTGATTGTAAATATTGTACATACGTATGAATGTGACATGTTTTTTTGATTTATTTGTTAACTTCATTTATTTGTATTTTTTTCTACAAATTTTGTTATTGTAGACGTTTATTTGGTTTGGTTTCATTTTATGTAATTTGTTTTCCTTTTTGTTTATATTGTGAATATTGTATGAATGTGATCCTTTAGCGATATTAATATTGCCCATTGTGACAAATTGTAATACATACGAATAAATAAATAAAATAAATGATTTATCTTAAAAAATAACTAAGTTAAAGCATATATATGATATATATGTCCTTATTACATACAATTTGTTTTCTGTAATAGCGATATCGGTGTACCGATTCTAAAACCCTACAGAATTTTATCTCTACACCGAGTTATAGGCGTTTTTATGAGTAAATTTTTTTTTGTTAATAATTATTCGTGGTTTCTTGGTTAAAAAACTCCAGTAATTTTTTTCTATATATTCAAAAATAACTTATTTTATTAATCATACTTAATCCGACGCCATTTAAAAACTAATCGGCTAATATAAACGTCTAGGTTTTGGGATCATCATTGGATGCTCTATTATTTTTTAATGCCAAATTTAAAAAAAATCGGTCGCGTAGTTTCGGAGAACAGCTGCGGACGGCGGACAAAAGGATATTTTTTGGTATTTGGCTTTTAAGTATCTTGAAACTTAAGCCCTCAAATTGTAAAGGGAGAGAGGTTAATTTTTTTTTTTTTTTTTTTTTAGATCGATTATTTAAAATTATAATCCAAAATGTAAACCTATATTGACAAACTTTAGGACTCTCACTATAGCATCGTCCGATTATCCACAGTGCCTTGAAGTAACGTTTGTTTGTTTATTTATTTAACGTCACTTTATGCTACTATGGCTAATCGGACGATGTTACAGTGGGAGTCCTAAATTCTGCCTATCCAGGTTTTATTATGATAAGGATCTTTAACGAGTACCTGACATCGTACAGGCTAGGGACCACCTTTTAACGTCCCCTCCTAAGGACGGCATAACTAAGGATTTTTTTTCTCCCATTAAAAAATCCTAGGACCACCTGCGGGTTTGAAGCCGTGACCTTTGGCATAGGAGGCTGTTATGCTAGCCACCCAGCTACAGGTGATCCCCAAAAGTAACGATAAATGAATAAATAAACAATTTTTTATTTTTATTCTTACACTAAAGTAACAAATACTTTATTTACTTTCCTTCTTTATATTTTAAAGGGGCTAAATTATTATTATTAATTTTTTATTTACATTGACCACATAAGTGAGCGAATGGTAACTTTATTTTATAAATATAGGTGATTATTTCAATAAAAAAATATAATTCTGGTTCGTGGACGTTTGAATAACAACCGAACCTGAGGATCAAGACTGAAGAACTTTAAAGTTTCAACACAATATCAAATTTTAATTGAATTGTTGCCACGTCATTCTACTTCGACATCAGAAAAAAGAAATCTCACGACAGAGACATATTTATTCGTTTTCCTCTAAACACACTCTGTGCTACAAGCAGGAATCGGACGGTTAGGCTGGAAATAAAGGAAATTTATTAGTAATAAAGTAAAGATACGCCTTTATGCCCACTTACTTCGGAGAACGGTTTCATTGTCACCCGCCCAGAAGATAAGAAAAAAAACGGAAAGCTCATGTAGGAGGAATATAGAGAAGGCTTGACAGAAAGGACGATTTACAACACTCTTATTCCACTTGAGAGAGTCCGAAGCAATTTAAGAATCGAAGTTTATTGGCGGATAAACGTTTTCATGAAGCGGTATCAATGTTGTTAAACCTCTATAAGGTCTCGGTATTTCCTGATTATATTATTAAAGTCAACATGAGTTCAGATTTACGATAAGTTCAAGAATATGTTTGTAAATTTGAAAAATTCTGGAGCAAGCTTATAGCAGATGTCTGATGGAATCGTATGGTTTACGTTATGGTCGTTAAATCTCTGATAAAGGCCTATTATATTTAAAGGACATGTTTGACTAAACTGCCAATGGAATACAAAAAAAAAACTGGTGCGGGCAACTTAAAATCAATGAAAGAATTTTTAAAAACAGTTTAGAGATAAAAATACGTGAAACTATTAAAGAATTAATTAAATTGAATTTATATAGAAACATGTGTTTTTTAAAAAAATCTATTATATTATTATCTAAAATAATCAGCATTTAAGCCCTGTCAGACTATTTCAATCAGAATGAAACCTACAGGATATTAAAGCCCATTAAATTTTACAACGATATAATGATGTTAATCAAAATCGTTATGACCGTTTTTGAGAAATTCATAAAAAGATACCAAATTCATAGTAATACAGTTGCACTTCTAGCCAGCCGATTTTAATGAAAAAGTTGCTGTGACATCTCGGACGTAACATTTTTTTAAGTATGAAATTACAGTTTTGTACGTTAGGCTGTTTTTGCACTATACTTATCACAGACACACACACACACACACACACAGATCTTTTTGCGGGACTTGGCTATTTGGATTCAGGGGACACTAAAACGTGTATTTCCATTGAAAACTGGAATTCGAAAATTTTCACGTTCACAATACTTTTCCTTACTATATATTTCATATATAGGTAAGTGAAAGTAAAACTATTTATTAATTACTAAATCCATTAATAATACGCATTAATTAATATTATTATTTATTAAATGTGCCCTACAGTGTCCTTCAATAACAGTCCGCTAGTTCCTGTTGAACAGATCCGATATCTAGGACTACACTTTGACAAACGCCATGCTTGGAACCCTCATACAAGACTGAAACGCCGAGAAACTGCACGACGTTTTCGGCTACTCCAACACTTACTAGACAAACGCTTAAACCTCCAACTTAACTACAAAAGACTCATGTACATGACTATCATAAGGCCGATATGGACTTAAGGAGTAGAACTTTGGGGCTCTACTAAACCATCGAATTCTTCCAGTATCCAATCCCTACAATCCAAAATCCTTCGTAAAATCTAGATACCATTCCTTTCAGGACAAATTCCCACCATAATCCTCTTGTTTCAATCCTTTTTTCCTCTTTAATTCCTGACAATCCTCCGAGGCGTCTGAAAATGTGATGGCCCCGAGACCTTCTAGTTCAGAATATTTTTAGAGTGCATCCATTGGGAAGATTCTCTACATGTGTATCATGCCTTTTTACATTTCATTAAAATTTACTTGTTAAATTTCATTATACAGTTGTAAATTCCAATAAATAATTTTTTTTTTAAATAGAAAAAGTATTAAATGTCACTAGACTATTATCATTGTGTATATAAAGGACTTTCAAATATATATTGTGAGATCCTTTCTCCTGTCAACGTAGTGGGATGATCGCAACAGATTTTTAGACGCTTCGTGCACGGGTCCGATGAAGAGTGTAGTTAAAATAATCAAACCAGCTCACTGACATAACAATAGCTCTAAATTACACCTAACACCTTTCGAGACAGCCGCCCGGTGCTAACACCACACTTTCTCCGAGGCTAAAATTCAATTTGGTCGCCCTACCCGAAGGTGATTATAGCAAATCGCCGCTCTGACAAATGGGAGGGTCCCGAGCTATTAAAATAGCGTCCCACTTCTTTTCACCTTCATTTTTCTTCGACCTCTCATAGTTCTAAAACGGACCTTGTTGATTCAGAGCCACACTCCTCAGCTCGCATATTCTCTTTGACGCCAGCGCTTGTTAAGTGTCTGTGTCTCTTTTTGATCGTTATGAATGTTCAATGGCATTCTGTTTCTCTGACTCGACGCAGCAGAGAAAGAAATGTTTTCATTTCAATCGAGTCTTTGTTGCGTTATGAGTCAGTCGCGAATCCAGAGACAGTTTTTTGAGGAGGCAACTCTTACTATTTAGGAGGGGGTGCGGGGTAGAGGAATAAGAAAAAATCTGGTGCGGGCAACACACGACTTTCACTTACTTCCATTTTTAAAATCTATGAAAGAATTTTAAAATACAGTTAGAGTAATTAAATTGAATTTTTATAGAAACGTGTTTTATTATAAAATCTATTATATTATTATTTAAAATAATCAGTTAGTTTTATCTTCTTTTCATCAGTCTCTATTAACCTTTAAAAGCTTGTGTATGAGATAATATTTTTTCTAAAATCTTTAGCTTTCTAACGGTATATCATACATGTATATTACTGTTCTTATGTTCAAAAACAAAAAAATGCATTAAAAAAATATGTCTTCAGGTTTCTCCTTTAGTTGATTTTCAAATTTGCTCAACTTGCATATTTAGCTGTTTTTCATCAGTGGTAACAAGATAATATAGTTATTTTTATAGAATCAAAAAAATTAAAGGTACTTTAGAGAAAGAAAATGTTTATTAAAATATCGGCATTTAAGACCTGTCAGACCATTTTAATCAGAATAAAACATACATGATATTAAAGCCCATTAAATTTTACATCGATATAGCGAGTTTAATCAAAATCGTCGGAACCATTTTTGAGAAAATCTAAAAAAGGTGCAAAATGCATGGTATAAAGTGGCTCATCTGGTAAGCTCATTTTGATGAAAAAGTTTTTGTAAAGTCTCGGGCGTATATTTATCTTAAATATGAAATTTCAGTTTCATAGGACCGTTTCCGCCCGGGAGTTACCACACACACACAGACCTTTTTGCAGGACTTGGTTATTTGGACTCAGGGGACCTGTATATGTATATTTAAAATGTATATTTCCGTTGAAAACTGGAATTCAAAAATTTTCACGATCCAATACTTTCCCTTACTATATATATTTGTTTGTTTATTTACTTAACGTCACTTTATGCTACTATGGCTAATCGGACGATGCTACAGTGGGAGTCCTAACCTTACTATATATAGTAAGTGAAAGTAAAAAATCTGATGGGTGATTAAAAAAAAATTATAGTCACCAAGCCATTTATAGATTTGAATTGCCTTTGAAAGCCCTTTACCCCATACAATGTGTTTAATTAAAAAATAAATAAATCGTTTATTACACGAATATTCATAACAACTTTTACTTACCTATATATTAAATACTTATATATAGTAAGGGAAAGTATAGCAATCTTGAAAATTGAATTCGAGTTTTTATCGGAAACTGCACATTTTAGGGTCCACTTAGTCCAAACCATGCTCCGATGCCGAATGCAATGTTAAAAAACGAATTTTTTATTTTCTTCTTTTAAAGTATTTTTAATTCTGTAGATTCCAAAACATTAATTATATCATTTTGTAGATATGGATAAAAAATTGCTAAATATATATGTTGAACGTATTTAATAAACAATTAAAGAAGAAAAATGAATAAAGAAAAACAAATTATCATAATAGAAAAATAAATATTACTAAATATTTTGGTTGCAAGTAATATTTAATACATCTATATTTTAGTTATAATTTTCTGAGATATAAATATGCAACAATGCGTAGTAAACAGATTTTGCAATCTACAGACAAAATAAATCAAATAATAGATGTTTATTTAATTGAAATACTAGTGACATTTATATTAATAATAAAGTAAATATAATTAATAAATAAAATAAAAAGGAAATACTAAGACAATGAGAAAATAAAAAAATATATACGACTCAATCACCAGAAGCAAACCGGAACGGCCAGTTATTCGTAGGCGAGAAAGAATTTAAAAAATAATTCACTAATAGATTGGTCAAGGCCGATAATTATGAGAATTATAATTCTCTAATGAGCCGTCGTTAAACACAGTAATTTAAATTAATTGCCATATAAAAGAGCTTAATTACCGTCTAAATTAACTTTATTACCATATATTACACATTTTTTAATGCGATGTTAATCTCACTAAATTACAGAAGTAGGTATATATATCTGTCGGAATAAGAGAAATGAAATCAGATCAATTTTTATATATATATATATATATATATATATATATATATATATATATATATATATATATATATATATATATATATAATTTTTTTTTTAAGTATAAAAATATATAAAACAGTAGGCAATTTTGGTGGAATGAAATGATTAATTATAACATTCCACTATATTTTTTTAATTGATTTTTTTAAGGATAGTACTGACAGTGGGAAATTCTTAATCTCATTATGATATCTTAAAATGTTTTATCTTATTATACAATATCATGAATATTTTCATGGTTAATGTAATAATAAATAATTTAACAAATAAATTGTGAACCTTGGTACCATTAAATCAGAACAAAAATTATATATATGCAATTTTTTTTAAATAGTATAAAATTAAATAAAACAATACGCAACTTTTGTCAAATGAAATGATAGGTTGACAAATGACATGTAGGTTTTATTTTGATTGAAATAGTCTGACAGGGGTTACATGCAGATTTTACAAATTTTCTGTCGATTTTTGCATGTATGTATATATATATATATATATATATATATATATAATAAAAATCGTTAGAGCCGTTTTCTTGAGAAAATCATAAAAAGGTGCAAAATACATAGTATAAAGTGGCTCTTCTGGTTATAAAGCTGACTTTGATGCAAAAGGGTGTATACCTGTCTTAAATATGAAATTTCAGTTTAATACGACTTTTCGTTTTCGCTCTGAATATACCACACACGGACGCAGACACACACCAACCTTTAACAAACGACCGATCACCACAAGCTCAGAAAATTATTTCAATGTATTTTTTTTTTTAATTTTTATTGTGTCCATTAACTCTTATAGCGGACAGACGGTTTTTATTCGTTATCTGTGTTCTGAAATGTAAGAATTTTTTTTTCTTTATGCGATTACAAAGGTTTATTTTGAAAATATTATTCCTTTTTTTCTTTTTTTTAATTATCTTGGTACCAGTACTAAGAGAAGTGATAAAACTAAAATAAAATTTTAACCTTATATTGACAAGTCACAACTTTTAAGACATATAATTTCCCCGTAACTTCATTATTTTTAAAAGTTGAAAAAAAAAAGTAAAAGTGCATTGGAATCAGGAATTTTTATTTGAATTAGTTCAGAGATAATTAAAAGAAAGAAAAAAAGGAAATAGTAATAACGTCCAGTATAAATGTTTTTCATATATTATTTTCAAAATGAACCTTTGTAATCGAATAAGAAAAAAAAATGTTTACATTTCAGAACACAAATGACGAATAAAAACCATCTGTCCGTTATACATCTTCTGAGCTTGGTAATCGGTCATTTCTTAAATGTTGGTGTGTCTGCGTCACGTGTGTGCTATATCCAGAGCGAAAACGAAAAGTCCTATGAAACTGAAATTTTATATTTAAGACAAGTATTCGTCCGAGATGTAACAGAAACTTTTTCATCAAAATCAGCTAACCAGAAGAGTCACTTTGTATCCTGCATTTTGCACCTTTTTACGATTTTTTCAAAAATTGCTCTAACGATTTTGATTAAACTCGCCAAATCGATGTAAAATTTAATGGGCTTTAATATCATGCAGGTTTCATTTTGATTGAAATAGTCTGACGGGGCTTAAATGTCGATATTTCAAAATTTCTACCTGTAAAGTACCTTTAATTTTGTTGATTTGAAAAAAATAACCATATTTTTTCATTAGCATTGCTAAAAAACAGGTACACACAAAAAACACGGCTCTAAAAAATTTGATTATATTATATTTTTTATATTTTATATTTATATATTTTTTAAATTTAAATATGAAGAGAGAGAGGATTTATTTGTGTTTAAATTTTTTACAATTATAGTTTTATTATAATTTATTACATCAAACGAATCATATATATATATATATATATATATATATATATATATATATATATATATATATATATATATATATATTATTTGATCTATATAGTTCTCGACTATAGATAATTTAATTTTTCTACTGTTCTTAGGTTTCGGTCAATAAATAAACAATTTTATTTATGCACCGTTTTGAGAATTTATTGTTCTCCACAACAGAGAAGAAAAAAATGGGATTTTATGAAGAAATTAGATCCACACACGGTACAAAGGCATGAATATGAGAACATTAAATTCTCTAAACGTTGTGTAAATAAAATTATTTATATATTCACTAAAAACCTAAGAACAGTAGAAAACTGTAAATATATATATATGATTCGAATATTATATGATATATATATATATATATATATATATATATATATATATATATATATATATATATATATATATATATATATGATTCGTCTGATGTAATAAATTATAGTAAATCTAAAATTGTAAAAAATTTAAACACAAATAAATCCTCTCTCTCTTTATATTTATATACATATTTAAATAAATAAATTTAAAAAAAAAATATATATATATATATATATATATATATACACACATATATATAAGGTACTTATGTGGTCAAATTTTTGTAACGTTTCAAGAGCACATATACATATATGTATGCATGCGAGGGCTGGAGGGTGTGTTTGACAAGTACGAGGGTATATAAGTAAGGGTACTTGGTATTCCCATAATGCCCCGGCTAATGACTCAGAGACAAAACGAAAATTAAACGGGTATTGTTGTGAGAGGAGACGGAGTGGGGACCGCCGCTGCGTGTGGTCCGGGGTTAGAGGAGTGGGGATGGGCGAGGGGTGACGGGAGGGGGTTAGGCGGCCGGGTAATATAGACATCAACTCCCGGGACCACCCACCTCAACGTCTATCTCTCTCTTTTATATTTACATTAATTAGTCGCTACCGTCCGTCCGGAGTTCCGTCTCGTGTAGTTCCCGGTCCGAGGATGTGGTCGTCCATCAGGTAGCGATATTGAGGAGTAGTCATGAGAAAAAAAGGGTATGTCATAAAAGAAAACGGAAAAAAAAAGGATCCGATCGGTGATTAAGAAAAAAAAAATCTAGTCACCAAGCCATTTATAGGTTTGGATTGCCTCGAGTCCCTTATCACTTAGAGTATGTTAGAATTAAACAAAAAAAAATCTGGTGCGCCCAACACACAACTTTCAATTACTGCCGATGTAAAAATCAATTTAAAAATAAGTAATGTAATGCATTTGCATCTAATAAGTAAGCTTCTGAGAAATGTGTTCTAAACGATGAAATAATCGTTCTGTATTTTCTGAATTAGTTCATTAGATACGTAACTATTACATAGATGGTTATTTCTTAGTTATCACTTATTAATTCGTCCATCTTGTGTATTTAAGTGTTAATTTAGTATATTTAAAAATCTGATGCGCGCAACACATAACTTTCACTTACCGCCGATGTTAAAATCAATTAAAAATTTTTTAAGTACATTTAGAGATGAAAATAAATGTATAAATAATTAATTACATTTAATTAATAACATTTACCTACTTGAAAGGAAGAAAATACAAAAATTCGTCATTTAGACCCTGCCAAATTTTTTTAATGAAAATAAAATTAAAATTTTACTTACAGGGAGTTAAATGATCAAAATAAAATTTGTTGCGCGCAACACAAGAATTCCATTTTCGCCCTTTGTTAGAATCAATTAAGAACTTTTAAATAAATTTAAAGATGAAAATAAATTGCTAAAGAATTGATTTAATTTAATTTAATAGAAACAAGTGTTTTATTAAAAAATCTATTATATTTTTATCTACAACAATGAGTTAGTTTTATCGGCTTTTCATCACTCTCCTTAAGTTTAATAATTCCCTGTATAATAATGATATTTTTACGGTATAGTATAGTTATTTCTTTTTTTTTTTATTTATTCAAAAACATTAAAATTTGTCTCAATGGACAATAATAATAGTGTTTCAAGATCACATTCACACAATATTTACAGAATAAAACAATAAGTTAAATTACATTAAAAAATAAATAAATAAAGGTATATAATGACATATTGATGATATTGGTGATATTGATTTAGCAGGGCATACTTTAGAACACGTACAGAAATATAAGTACTTTGGGTTCAATGATAACATGAAAAAATATAAAATCCTCATTTAAGCCCTGTCAGACTATTTCAATCAGAATGAAACCAACATGATATTAAAGCCCATTAAACTTTACATATATATAGCGAGTTTAATCAAAATAGTTAGTGCCGTTCTTGAAAAAATCGTAAAAAGGTGCAAAATGCAAGGCATGAAGTGGCTCTTTTGGTTCGCTGATTTTGATGAAAAACTTGCTATAATATCTCAGGCATATCCTCTCCTTAATTATGAAATTTCAGTTTTATTCAACATATTTTTGAGCTAGATTTACCAAACAAACAGACCTTTTTGTGGAAAACTTGGAAAAAACACATTTTCAACACGTAAACTTACTATACATAGGTAACCACTTACAGTACAATACTAAGTAAAAAATCTGGTGCGGGCAACACACGACTTTCACTTACCTCCATTTTTAAATTCAATGAAAGTTAAGAGATAAAAATACGAGATAATAAATAATTAATTCAATTGAATTTATATAAAAACATGTGTTTTATTAAAAAATTTATTATATTATTATCTAAAATAATCACTTAGTTTTATCGGATTTTCATGACTCTCTATTAACTTATAAAAGCTTGAGTATAAGATAATATCTTTTCAAAAATCTTTAGCTTTCCAACAGTATATTATACATGTATATTACTGCTCTTATGTTCAAAAACGAAAAATTGCATTAAAAAAATATTTTTTCTGTTTTCTCCTTTAGTTGGGTATCGAATTCATTAAATTTATATATTTACCTGTTTTTCGTCAGTAGTAACAAGATAATATAGTTATTTTTATAGAATCAACAAAATTAAAGGTACTTTAGAGAAAGAAAAGTTAAAATATCGGCATTTAAGCCCTGTCAGACCATTTTAATCAGAATGAAACCTAAATTATATTAAAGCCCATTCAATTTTACATCCATATAGCGAGTTTAATCAAAATCGTCGGAACCATTTTCGAGAAAATCGAAAAAAGGTGCAAAATGCATGGTATAAAGTGCCTCTTCTGGTAAGCTCATTTTGATGAAAAAGGTTTCGTGATGTCTCGGGCGTATATTTGTCTTAAATATGAAATTTCAGTTTCATAGGACTTGCCGTTTCCGCCCGGGAGTTGCCACACACACTTACAGACCTTTTTGCGGGACTTGATTATTTGGACTCGGGGACCCTAAAATGAGCATTTCCGTTGAAAACTGGAATTCGAAAATTTCGAGCTAGACTTACCAAACATACAGAACTTTTTGTAGAAAACTTGTATTTCCCGTGAAATTTAATCACGATCGCAATTGTTTCCCTTACTGTACATAGATAACCACTTACGGTACAATACTAAGTAAAAATGAAAAAAAAAAAAAAAATTAAATGAAGTAAAAAAAATTAATCAGAGCATATTTTATGATATTTGGCTCAAAACATTCGATATCGTCTATACTTTGTCGCTTAACATTAATGTTTTTTATAATTTTTATTAACAAGTTAATCTATATTTTTTCCTGAATATAAAACCTAGATGGAATATTTTTCTGACAAATATTTTTAGTGTTGCAGCCGTTTTAATTCAGCTTCGCGGCTACAGCTCAAAGTTATGTTGTAAGGTAAACTTATGTGATTTTCGTACCCAATTTTATACTATAAAGTGTAAAATTCCATTAATTATAGTATTTAAAGAAATATTATTAATGTTTACTAATACTCTAAGAAGATAAGTACAAACAAGTTATACGGTGGCATGAACGCCCGAGGCAAACCACATCCTTTGATCCAATAACAGCTGTTACTTTTATTAATCCTCCAATTTTCTCAAACCTACTCATCAGCTCCCAATTCATTCACTAATGCTTCTATCATTTTTCTTTTTCTTGTTCCACATCGATTATTAGGCGAAACATTCGTCCTTTTCGAAATTCAGGCCTTGGTAATAGGTAGTTAAATTAATTTTATCGGACCACACATAGCAATAATTTAGCTATTAGGAATGTTGTATTTATTTTGTTTTGTTTATTGACACTTTGGAAGTACTGATCAACTTAATGAAATGATTTTTTTTTTATCCGGCTACATACTGATAAAAATATCCAACCAAAGTTACAGTAATCACACATTAAACTATTTATATGATTTTTTTTTCTGTAATTTTCAGTTTCTATGTTCATTACAATGGGGGTAATACTTTTTTTTTAATTTATTTTTGCCTCAACTGGGAACAGCAGTCTCTGATAACGAGGGTTAAATTTAAAATTAACTAGGAGGTTGACTTTGTTCACATTTAAAAAACTGGTGCGTGAACACACACGAATTTCAATTAACCTCGTTATTAAAATCAATTTAAGAAATTTTAAATACAGTTAGAGATGAAATTTATAGGTAACTGAAACTATGAAGGTTAAGGAATTAATTTAATTTAATTTCTATATAAACATTTATTTTATTAAATAATCTATTATATTATTATTTTATCTTTCTTAATTTTTTTTATTTCCAGATCGGCTGCGTGAGCCATACATGGATTTATATATAAACAGTCATTACAATTTCTAGCAATGGACAAAGGAGGGTATAGTCAATATTATTATTAAAAACAATCAGTTAGTTTATCGGCTTATCATTACTCTCAGTTAACTTTTACAAATTTGTGTGTATGATCATTTTTTTGTACAAAATCTTTAGCTTTCCAACGGTTATTATATTACTGTTTTCAGGTCCGAAAACACAAAAATTATTAAAAAAAATATTTGTGCTCTTTTCTCCTTTAGTTTTATATTGAATTCGTTCAACTTATATATTTATTTAGATAGTATTTATCAATGCTAACAACAAAAAAATGGTTAATTTTTTTCGAATCTACAAATTGAAGGTACTTTAAAGGAATAAATTTTATTCTATCGACATTTAAGCCTATCAAGACTATTTCAAACAGAATGAAACCTACATCATATTAAATCCCATCAAATTTTACATCAACATAGCGAGTTTAATTAAAATCTTTTGAGTCGGTTTTGAGAAATCATGAAAAGGGTGCAAAATGCATTTATAAAGTGTCTCTTCTGGTTAACTAGTTTTGGCGAGTTATTGTAACATTTCGGGCGCATAGTTGTCTTAAATATGAAATTTCAGTTCCGTATGGCTTTTATTTTTCGCGCTAGGAATCCGAAAATTTTCACGATCGCAATACTTTCCATTTTAATATATTTTATATATAGGTAAGTGAAAGTAAAAATTTTTCTATAATCTATGACATTTGTAAAATTCACAAACTTTGCCAATAGGTACGTTACCTTTTATAATGTCGGGAGTTACAATTTGGACAACGTAATTGAAATTCTTGTTTATTAATGACTTGGTTACTATTGAATACACATGTCTTGAACAACCTACGATTTCGTAATTTTCGTTTTTAAAGCCGACTTATCCCACACACAGAGTTATATCTCGGCTCATTAATTGGAGCGATGGATATCAGAGCGCGCTAGCTCCGTAATTCTAATTAGTCGGGGGCGCCGCAAAGGGTGTAATAGCAACCGCATGCTCTAACAAGGCCCCCTTAGATAGTACCATCAGCGCTCTATAGGCGGCGTTCGGGTCGCTCCGGGGTATAATGTGTCTCTGTATTTTCTTAAAGGAGTTTGAGAAAAAGCAGGAATGGAAATTAGAGGTCACGAAATGCCGGCAGCTGGGGTCACATGTGGTGGCTAGCATAAATGTCCAATTTCGCTGATTCAAATCTGGCAGATGGCTCTAGGATTTTTTTTAAATGGAGTAGAAAATCCTTATTTATGGCATCCTTCAGAAAGGACCTAAAATGACGGTCCTGATCTTGTACGATGTCAGTTACTCGTTGAAGATTCCTATCCTAATAAAACCTGGATAGGTAAAATTTAGGACTCTCACTGTAAGATCGTCCGATGATTCACAGTAGCATTAGAGTCGCATTGAACGAATAAACAAAATGCCGGGCATATTTAAAAGGCAACGTATTTCGGAAAAAAATATTTTACCTACATTAGTTCAAACAAAAAAACAATTGCTAATCAGACGATGCTACAGTGGGAGGCCCAAATTTTAGCTATCAAGGTTTAATTAGGATAGGGATCTTTAACAAGTACCTGACATTGCGCAAGCCCTGGACACTTTTTTACGTCCCCTCCGAAGGACGGCACAACTAAGGATTTTATGTTTTTTTTTTATATCTGCCAGGTTCGAACCCACAATCTTGGCCATGGAAGGATGTTATTGTGGTCACTATACAACAGGAGATCCCTGAAAAAAAAATCCCGTACATACGAAGCTCTTGAGCTAAAGAAAAATGGCGAACATGGGTCACTTCAAGACTTTACTGGACAGACGTTCTAACCTTCCTCTGAACTACAAAAGGAACTACTCATCTACATGACTATTATAAGACCAATCTGGACTTACGGAGTAGAGCTTTGGGGCTCTACTAAACCATCAAATTCTTTCCGTCTTCAATCCCTACAATCCAAAATCCTCAATGCTCCTTACTTTATCACGAATAAACTCATCCATAAAGACCTTAATATCTCATATTTTGCTCATTAGGCCCGAACCAGATATCACTCACTAGTTTCAATCCTTGCTTCCTATTCCATTTCTGACAATCCTCCGAGACGTCTGAAAAGCAGATGGCTTCGAGACCTTTTAGTTAGATCACCTAGAGGAGTGCTACCAATGGGCCTTTTCTCTTCATGTATTTTATCTAGCAGCTAATTTATTTGATGTATTAAATAAATAAATAATTTTTAAAAAAACAACCGAGGTATGTGAAAGTCGTGTGTTTTCCGCACCAGATTTTTACTTCATCGATTATATATCGATAATATCTGAAGGTTTGGTAAGAACGCTAACTACGAATAACGAAGGAAGAATTAGATGTAGAATAAAGAACTGGTATAGAAGAGATAACGGAAGGAGTACAATATAAAGCACTGTTTGGAGGAACCAGTCGTCACCACACCAGCACCATCTGAATTGCAAATCGGAAACTATTAATTATGCCCTTCTCATTAGTTAAGATATGTTAATTGGAAGAATATTTTAGTTTTAATCTATCATAAACTGTTGCCTGTAATCGCCTCCATACCAGAAGATACAATCTACGTCTTTAGTCGTTGATATCTTGCTTTAATGGTTTTCTGGAAGCTACGTTTGTTTTTTTCTCGGTTTCTTTTTCACAGACCGGTTTATAAACTTCTTAATATTGTAGATTTAAAAAAAAAAAAAAAAAAAAAAAAAAAAAAAAAAAGAGAGAGAAAGAAAAGCTTGTATCACTTTGAAGGACCTTGTTTTCAGTGCATTTAGGGACCTTACTGTTTAATAGGACATTTGGAAGACCACCCAATCGTAATATTTGTATTGTATATTTGGTTATTATTATTTTTGTCCCGACTTATTTGAACTGTAACGTTCAGCAGCAAAAACATCTATTTTTTTACCTTCACTAACCAATACATGAAATATATAGTAGGGGAAGTATTAATAGGGAAAATTTTCGAATACCAGATCTCACCGGAAATACACGTTTTAGGGTCCCCTCAGTCCAAATGACCAAGTCCCGCAAAAAGGTATGTAGTAAGTCTAGCACGAAAACGAAGAGTCCTATAAAACTGAAACTAAAATTTCATATTTAAGACAACAATGCGTCCGAGACGCCACAAACCCTTTTTCATAAAAATGAACTTACCAGAAGAGGCACTTTACACCAAGCATTTTGCACCTTTTTTCGATTTTCTCGAAAACGGTTCAGACTATTTTAATTAAACTCGCTATATCGATGTAAAATTTTATGGGCTTTAATATCATGTAGGTTTTATTCTGATAAAAATAGTCTGACAAGGCTTAAATGCCGATATTTTAAATTTTCTTGTTCTTAGGTACCTTTAATTTTATATATTTTATAAAAATAACCATATTAATTAGTTAGCAATGATAAATAACAGCTAAATATGCAAGTCGAGCAAATTTGAAAAGCAATTAAAGGAGAAAACTGAAAAAATATTTTATTAATGCAATTTTTCGTTTTTAAACATAAGAACAGTAATATACCGTTGAAGGGCTAAAGAATTTTTAAAAAAATATTATCTAATATACAAGAGCTTGTAAAAGTTAATAGAGAGTGATAAAAAACCGATAAAAATAAGTGATTATTTTAGATAATAGTATAATAGATTTTTTAATAAAACACATGTTTCTATAGAAATTCCATTTTACTAATTCTTTAATGGTTTCACTTATTTTTATCTCTTACTGTTTTTGAAAATTCTTTAATCGATTCTAAAAACGATAAGTGAAAGTCGTGTGTTGCCCGCACCAGATTTTTTACCTTCACTAACCAATACATGAAATATATAGTAAGGTAAAGTATTAATAAGGAAAATTTTCCTGAATACCAGATCTCACCGGAAATACACGTTTTATGGTCCCCAAAGTAAATATGACCCGCAAAAAGGTTTGTGGTAAGTCTAGCACGGAAAAGAAAAGTCTTATAAAACTGAAACTTCATATTTAAGACAACTATACGCCCGAGATGTTACAGCAATCTGTCCATCAAAATCAGTAGACATTTTATACCTCGCATTTCTCAATTTTTTACGATTTTCTCAAAAACGGTTTTAACGATTTAGATTAAACTTGCTATTAAGATGTTAAATTTATAAATTAGGTAATTTTGGAACGATCTCTTCTTTTGAGAAACATTCATTTATTCTTCGTATATAATTGACGTTTCGGGGCTAATGATGCATCATCTTCAAAATTCTTTAGTGAAAAATAAAAACATCTCTCAATATTGTCAAAATTAATTTATTAAAAATCCTTATTTGATTTAATAATGGTCATTTTTTTAATATCTATTGGTTGTCACAACTTTAACATTTTCTTTAAAAATCCATATTCTATTAACAATTTTACACAAGGCTAGAAGTAGACTCTGTGTAAAATTGTTAATAGTATATGGATATTTTAAAGAAAATGTTAAAGTTGTAACAACCAATAGATGTAAAAAAAACAAAAAAACTGACCATTATTAAATAAAAAAAGGATTTTTAATAAACAAATTTTGACAATATTGGGAGATGTTTTTATTTTTCACTATAAAATTCTGAAGATGAGGCATTGTTAGCCCCGAAACGTCAATTATATATGAAGAATAAATGAATGTTTAACAAAAGAAGAGATCGTTCCAAAATTACCTAATTTATTTATATTAAAATACACTTCATAATAGAATAATCTTAAAAGGTGTTAAATTTAATGTGCTTTAATCTCCTGTAAGTTTTATTCCGATTGAAATAGTCGGACAGGACTTAAATGTCAATTTTTTAATTTATTCCCCTTAAGTACCTTTAATTTTGTAGATCTGAAAAAATTAAACATATCATCTTAACAAAGCGATTTAATGTACGAGTCGAACTAATTTTTTTTTATTAATTAAAAGAGTAGAGAAAAAAAAATTAAGGTAATTTCTTTACTATATATATGAAAAGTAATATAGATTATGGCACACCGTTGGAATGCTAAAGATTTGAGAAAAAATGTTACCTTATACTCAAAGTTGTAGATGGTAATGTAAAATGGCGAATAGGACATATACTTATAACTGATTATTGCAAATTATTCTTTAATCATTTTTTAGCTTTAACTTTATTCACGGAGTAGAGCTTTGGGGCTCTACTAAACCATCAAATTCTTCCCGTATCCAATCCCTACAATCCAAAATCCTTCTTAAAATCCTCAATGCTCCTTATTTTGTAACTAATAAACTGATCCACAAAGACCTTAATATTCCGTATGTTGCTGATTTGGCCCGATCTAGATACCATTCCTTTCGTGACAAACTCCATTCCCACCTTAATCCTCTAGTTTCAATCCTTTCTTCCTCTTCAATTCCCGACGATCCCCCGAGGCGTCTGAAAAGGAGATGGCCCCGAGACCTTCTAGTTTAGAATAGTTACAGGAGTGCTACCATTGGGTAGTTCTTCTACAAGTCTCTTCCATGTCATTTTTCTAATATCATATTTCCTTGATGTATTTTTTTTTTTAGTACAGTTGTAAATTTCAATAAATTATGTTTAAAAAAAAAAAAAAAAAAACTTTATTCAATGGTTCTTAAATTGATTTTAACTACCGATGTAAATGAAAATCATGTGTTGCCCTCATCAGATTTTTTTCTCTTTCACTTAATTATATGTGAATTTATAATAAGGAATTGTCTAGTAAATAATTCATGGTTCATTACACCTTTAGGAAAGAATACCCTAAATTATAATGAAACACGTATCAAAATCCGTCAAGGAGTTCACGGAAACCGAGGATGGCTTTATCATTTTATATATCCAATGTGAAATTTTTGGAAACCATACCGAGCGACCAAGGACCGCCAAGACCTGTCGCACCAACCGAAGAAAAAAAAAGAACCTTTTGAAGTCAAGATACAGTAGAGCTATTGTATAAGATAACCGTTGGTAACAGATGCTCGGTAGAGGCAATTATTGTACTAATAAATACAGAATGGAGGGTGACGGATCCAGCACTACTATAATACACTGCCATCTATTGGCCATCGAGATAAATAGCGGTTAGCATCCAGTCCCCTATCATTAACTTATGCGGTTTATTCCGCCTCGCTGCTCCTACAGGCGCTACCCATTTAGCTATTAGTTTGTGTTTGTGTGTATATATACCCACACATAACTTAAACTTAACTAGAACCAGGGTCATCTGTGGAATAGTGACTAGCATAACAGACATCTATGCCCCAAGGTCTCGCGTTAAAACCTGCAGGTGACCATATGATTTTTTAATGAGAGTAAAAAATCCTTAGTTGTGCCGTCCTTCGAAGGTGGTTTCGAGCCTGTGGGAAGTCAGGTACTCGTTTAAGATCCCTATCCTAATTAAACCTGGATAGGCAGAATTCAGAACTCCCACTGTAGCATCGTCCGATTAGCCACAGGACGTTAAATAAATAAACAAACAAATGTAAAGTTATTCGAGTTAATATTGAATATTCCTGTGTAGTATGTCTCTTTTTGTTTTCAGCGAAACAGGGACGACTCACTCGTATATAATTAAATACACTCTAGTTTTCCTTCAGATGAACAATCAGTCAAACTAAACACGTCTAACTAACCTTGAATGAAACGACTGAAATTGGCGAGGAGTCACGGATCTGTTCCTGGCGTGACGAGTGACTCCTTATTGACACCTAACGATAACTTACAAGAGGCGAAACGATTAGTTTTGAAGTGAAATAACGAAAATATACAAGAATCATTTGTCACAGATTACACAGTGAGAGTGTTCTAAGTGTTCTGACAGTTTGAAAAAAAACACATAACTCAGCCGCCAGCAGACAGGTATCACTGCTTTTGTCTATTCTCTCGGGGAAATGTTTAGACATTTCTTGGCAACGGCTTTGAGAGGAGAATATAATTTTAGGCTGTTGGTTCTGAGACGTTTGTAAACGGTTTACTGAAGTATTTAACATCATATGTATTTATGGATCACTTTGAGTAAATAATTGGGTTAATATTGTATTTATATTAAATTGAACTTGTTGTACTACTTATGTTTCAACTCTAATTTTATTTTTGATTCTTCTGCGCACCAGATTTTGAGACACAACCCTTCGGCTTTTGCGTGACTTATAATATATATAAAGCAAAAAGTTTTGAAACACAATTAAAAGAGAAATACATAACTCTCGTTACTCACACAAGTGATATGTAAATTGAGTGGGCAAGTTATCGTTGTTAATACAAACTTAAGTGGTAATTGACATTGAACATTGCTGGAGGAGTTGATGGGAGATTACGAAGGAGGTAGGTACCTATCGCGAGGTACCAAAGAGGTACAGTTGGTAACGGCCCTTGTGCGTGTACTGTCTTATTGCGGGGCCATTAGTGCTCCTTCATTAACGATCCTTCAAACCCGTTCGTTTTAACAAGAGGCGGTGGCTAATATGTCCGATACCCGTGTACATTATTTCAACCTCTTTGGAGTCTTTTTTTTTTTTTTTTTCTGTTCGTGTTGGTATAACTGCCCCTCATTTTAGTACTCTTTGCTCTGAGCTCTTGCTTAAACTGACGTAAATATGTTTGTGCACGAGCTAAAAGTAAAGTAAAGGAGAAAATAAAATGAATCGGATACATCTTATGAGTGTCATAAACGAAATCTAAGAGATTAAAAGTAAGAAATTTAGCTTATTTTTCATTTACAAAACCATAATCTTTCTTGAACTGTACAGGTGTGAAACGTATTAGATATTTTTGAAGGAAAAAGTATACATTTACAAGTATAAATTTTGTTATAAACTGTCGTATTGTTAGAATTGATTAATAAACGCTGCAAATTTTTACACAACGGTTTATCATTTCCAAATAACTATTATTTAACTACAGTATCACAGTTTATGTAACAGTTTATAGGCAATCCACTAATCTATACTAATATTATAAAGCTGAAGAGTTAGTTTGTTTGTTTGTTTGAACGCGCTAATCTCAGAAACTGCTAGTTCGGATTGAATAATTCTTTTTGTGTTGGATAGTCCATTTATCGGGGAAGGATTTAGGCTATATAACATCAAGTTGCGACCAATAGGAGTAAAGAATGAGTGAAAAATTTGGGGAAAAACGGGGAAATTTAGAGGGAATAAAAACCTCGCATCCAAATGATTCACACTTTAATTTTGAAATAATTCAATTTCCCGTTAATTTATCTTTTGCCGTAACAATTAATAAATCACAGGTGTAAACTTTTAAACACGTAGGAATCGATTTACGTCAAGATCGGGTTGCGAAGAGAGTCAGTATGTTCTTCTGCCACAAGAAAATAAAACTAAAAATGTCATTTACGCAGAAGTACTTTAAGATATATTCTTTTTAAAACTTCTTAATAGCGATCATAATAACAGAAATTGACGCAGACAGAGTCGCTTCAGAATATGTTAAAGAAAAGGTGACGTGTACAGAGAAAGGTTTAAATCTTGGTGATAAAATTCCGGTTCAGTGAAACGCCGATGATTTGTTACTGCTAGTATGAAAATAAATTGATTTATCAAAAATGGAAAATTACCACTCCCACTGCTAAACGCTATATCTCTGATTTATATATATATATATATATATATATATATTTTAAGATTTGAAGGAACCTAAGACAGGAAGTCTGTAGGAGGATGGCACATAGGACACAGCACACAAGAATGCGAGGGATCCAAAACCTATCAGTGGTGGGTGTTGGGTATCGCCCTTGGTAAAATTAATACCTCTCCTACGACCAGCTTTTTTTCCTTCGGTCCCGGATGATATCCTCTCCGTCATATCGCTTCCCCTGTTAGCCCTCTCGGTTCATTTACCCCCTCATCGCTCTAGATCCTATCTCGGATCTCTTCTGACAGCCTCCTCCGACTTACGCAACTGATCTTGTAGCCTGTAGGTCCCCGATTAGGGGCAGTCGTAGGAAGCCGAATCCGTTTAGTGAGTATTATGTCACTCCTGATGAAAAAAAAATCTTTATCAGAAGCAAAAATATGCAAATTAAATGCTTTAATGAAAAAAAAAACTGAACCACTGAAACCCATGGTGGGTTTTGAGTTTAGTAAAAATAGATATTCGCAAGGCCGAGATCATGATCAAAGGCTCAAGGTTCACCTTTCTAATTTTTGGTACCCACTTTAACACATTCGAGACCGATTGCACACACGATGTACGGTAATGTGCAATTATGAGATATTCTAGTCTTACTGTAGTAGTATAGTAAAACAAAATTTGGCATTGGTTTTACTGTGTACCAAAAAATCTAAAATTATCTGAAACCTTTCTTATAAAGAAAAAAAAAATTTAGCTCCTGGGGACCTTGTTCGAAAAAAATCTTCGTCTCGAATGGGTTAAAGAGACACAATAAGCATCGTCTAATTCATATTATGCAATATAAAGAATAAATAATCATCCTGTCACAACCAGGTTTGAACCCGAAATTTTAAATCTTTAAATATTCTCCAAATTAAGACTGCGTTCGAAGGTTATTTAATCACACTTTCAAATATATTTGGTTCTTTTAAATGATCAATTTGAATCTAATTTTAAAACAAAAGACTATTCATCTTAAAGGAGTAACAGTCTTCTATTGAAATACAAGACAAAATAATCTGGAGCGGGCAACACACGACTTTCACTTACATCCATTTTTAAAATCAATGAAAGAATTTTCAAAAACAGTTAGAAATAAAATACGTGAAACTATTAAAGAATTAATTAAACTGAATTTATATAGAAACATGTGTTTTATTAAAACAACTATTATATCATTATCTGAAATAATTAGTTAGTTTCATCTTCTTTTCATCATTCTCTATTAACTTTTAAAAGCTTGAGTATAAGATAATATATTTTTCTCAAATCTTTAGCTTTCCAACGGTATATCATACATGTATATTACTGCTCTTATGTTCAAAAAACAAAAAATTGCATTAAAAACATATTTTTTTCCGTTTTCTCCTTTAGTTGGGTATCGAATTTATTTAATTTATATATTTACCTGTTTTTTATCAGTGGTAACAAAATAATATAGTTATTTTTATAGAATCAACAAAATTAAAGGTACTTTAGAGGAAGAAAATTTAATATATCGGCATTTAAACCCTGTTAGACCATTTTAATCCTAATGAAACCTAAATCATATTAAAGCCCATTAAATTTTACATCGATATAGCGAGTTTAATCAAAATCGTCGGAACCACTTTCGAAATCGAATCGATCGGAAGAAAATCGAAAAAAAAGGTGCAAAATGCATGGTATAAAGTGGCTCTTTATAAAGGTAAGCATATTTTCATGCTGATGGCATTTTTGCGGGACTTGGTTATTTGGACTCAGGAGGCCCTAAAATGTGTATTTCCGTTGAAAACTAGAATTCGAAAATTTTCACGATCGCAAAACTTTCCCTTACTATATATAGTAAGTTAAAGTAGAAACAAAACAATCATCAATTATTTGTATTAGACTTTTTTCTTTACCAATATCAGATTAATTATTTCAATTGTGAAAAAATATGAGTTTTTAACGGAAATATATGTTGAAGATTCTCTGATTATAAATAATCAAGTCTTATAAAGGCGTATGAAACTTCATACTTAATGTAGGATTAGAAAATCGACTTACCCGAAATTCTGTATATATATTCATAATTTTAATCCTTATAATTTCATTTTAAATTCGACTAAAACAAAATATAAAATAATGGATAATTCAACGGGCCTTGATGTTATGTAAATTTTCCCTCATTGAAATAATAACATCAGATTTCGGATAATTTCTTCTTCTAAAGTACCAGTAATTTCGTTTATTTCAAAATAATTGACGTATCGTATTGTTAAAATTGATTAAAACAACCTGTAAATTATTACACAATGGTTTATTATTTCCAAATAACTATGCTAGGGTATAACCGTTTATATAGCAGTTTACAGGTAATTAATTACCTAATATAAAAATAAATTTATAATAAAAATAAATAAAGGTCTCGAATTAAATACCGATAATACGAAATATATGATTAGTAGCAGAAATGGTGGCGATCTTCAGACTATTAATATTTCAGGGCATACTTTTGAACACGTAGAGAAATTCAAGTATTTAGGTTCAATGATAACAAGAAAAAATGAAATCCAGGAAGAAATAAAGTCCCGGTTAAAGGTGGGAAATGCGTGTTATTATTCAGTTGCTAAGTTACTTAGCTCGCGGCTTCTGTCTAAAAACTTAAAGGTTAGAATTTATAAAACTATTATTCTTCCAACGGTTCTGTACGGATGTGAAACGTGACCGCTTACTTTGAAGGATGAACAACGGCTTAAGGTTTTCGAAAAGAAGGTACTGCGTAAAATATTTGGTCCGAAGAGAGATGAGGCCACTGGGGAGTTTAGAAGGTTGCACAACGCGGAATTGCGGAACTTGTATCTTGTGAATATAATTTTGTTGATAGCATCGCGGAGAGTCAAATGGGCGCGTAAAGTTGTAGGGCTCGGTGAGAAACGGATTCCGAGAAAGTTTGTATTCGCTGAACCGACTGGTAGGCGTCCGAAAGGTAGGCTGAAGCGTCGATGGGAGAATTGCATTAAGGCTGATCTCGTGGGCTTGGGCTTGACCGCCGAACATTGGACGAGTCTGTGCTGACGAAGTTTGGTGGTATCGGCATCGAACCTTCGGGTTCGGTAAGCCCATTATTATTATTATCATTAATATAAAAATAAATTAATTTATAAAAAATGTAAAATTGCCACTCACCACTGCTAGTTTAAAAACGCCTTATCTCTGCCATTTTTTTATGACAGATGTTATTTTTGTTATTCGGGTTCCACGTATCTTGAAAGGTAAAACCACCTCAAAATTTGAGAGGAGGTAGGGAATTTATATATATATATATATATATATATATATATATATATATATATATATATATATATATATATATATATATATATATATTTTTTTTTTTTTTTTTTTTTTTTTTTTTTTGGTCGAGTACAATATAATAAACCAAAATGGTTGAATATGTAATATAAAATTATTGGATGATCAAATGAAAGAAATAACAGTAGAAATATTTTTCCTGGTTTATGTTTTTTTTAAACTAAAATTGCAAACTCTTTAAAGGTTATAAGTGCTTCCGGTGATCAGCTGTTTCAATATAGCCTTTATCAGCTGTTAATTGGACCAAGCGATATGTATTGACTCAACTTTAACTATATAATAACTATAATTATATTTTATATTTCTACACATAAAACACCCAACATAAAAAAAAAATAATGAAGTGATATAACATAATTCATCCGACGCTGACAAGCCGGATCTGTTTAGTGGAATATTAGCAAGAGCAGATGGGCATCTAGATTAAGGAAGGGACTACAAAAAAGAAAAATGAATAATAAAAAGAAATGAATAGAGGAATATTGTAATATTAAGACAGAGTCAGAGACGCTATATAGGGGACTGGTCATTTGAATAAAATAGTTAGCAAAGAGATGAAGAGGACCACACGAGTCGTTCCCGAACGAGAAGGTCACGAGTCTCCTAATGTAATGTCCCGCTCACCAACTTTTTGATATACTTTTTATCTCCTTGGTATAGTTGACCTCGCTGTGGCCTTATATTGACTTGCAAAATAAGATCGTAGCGTTTTTAAATATTATCCTCTCTTTGTTTATGAAATCATGTTTACTTGGTCAATAATGTTTACATATTTTTAAAAAAAGGATTAGTTAAGGTGCTTTTATGAATCAGTTTCAACCGAGATTCCTTATCTTTAAGTGGTATTTTGCTTCCTCAAGATGGAAGAATCAAAAAAAAAAAAATCAATTTGCGTCATCTTTTATTTCCGAAAAGGAACTACCCTATGATTATAATTGAGTTATTAGCATCACGGAGACTCGAATGGGCGTGTAAAGTTGTTGGGCTCAGTAAAGAACGAATTCCGAAAAAGGTTGTATTCGCTGAGCGTCCGAGAGATAGGCCGAAGCGTAGATGGGAGGATTGTGTTAAGTCTGGTCCCATAATTGAATTATGGGTGTACTTATGGGTAAAATTTCAATTTTTTCTCTTTTTTATAATCCTTCGTGTTTTTTTTGGTTGAAAACACTAATAAATGTTTTCTCTATCTTCAAAAATAACTGAGTTATTGAATTAAATCACATTCAGGGATCACTTGTAGCTGGGTGGCTAGCGTAACAGCCTCCCATGCTAAAGGTCACGGGTTCAAACCCGCAGATGGTCCTAGGATTTTTTAATGGGAGTAAAAAATCCTTAGTTACGCCGTCCTTCGGAGGGGACGTTAAAAGGTGGTCCCGAGCCTGTGCGATGTCAGGTACTCCTTAAAGATCCCTATCCTAATAAAACCTGTATAGACAAAATTTAGGACTCCCACTGTAGCATCGTCCGATTAGCCATAGTAGCATAAAGTGACGTTAAATAAATAAACAAACAAACAAATCACATTCAATCGTCCGCCATTTTAAAAATAATCAGCTGTATGTCAAAAATAGTCTAGGTGTTACAATCATCGTTTGATGCTTTAGTATTTTTGATTTTTTTATTCGTTTGTTTTGGTTGTAAGAGCAAAAAACTATGAGTGGTTATTATTGCCCAAAACATCTTCAGAAAACGATTAATTTACCTGTGATAAAAATGAAAGAAAAATATAAATAAATAATAATAATAATAATTAAAAAATAAATAAATAAAACTTGTTATAATAATTATATATATTTACATCCAGTTTTCTGAGAAAAAGGACGAAATCGATTCTAAAAGGCGTCTGAAAAGAAGATGGCCTCGAGACCTTCTTGTTTAGACTCATTACTGAACAGTGCTGTCGACGGGCAGTTTCTCTTCATGTTTTTTATCATAATTCATCATATTTACTTGTTGTATAATAAAATACAATTGTAAATTTCAATAAAACATATTTTTTAAATTACTAAATAAATAAAAATAAAATATAATAATAGGAACAATAAACATAGTGATTAGCCGTGAAAAGATATAAGTAATATAAGAAGTTACGTCAAATAATTTTATTGTGTTTTAGAATATGTAAACATTATTGACCAAGTAAACATGATTTAATAAAAAATAGAGAGGATTAAATTGAAATATTGATAAACGCAAAAAACTTAATAGCTACTCCGAAAGAATTTCAATTTTATTTAATTAATCCCAAAAGGGCGGTGGGAGATGGGGCGGGGACACGCCCATTCCGAAGTAGGGGCGGAAAATAAACTTTACAGAGTCTCTAGAATTATTTTAATTTCCGGGACCGGAAGTAAAGGAGTTAGGAGGCGGAAGATATATTATTCCGGGGGGTTAATTTAATTAAGGTTAACTAGCCGGAAGGGCCAAGTTGAAATAAGAACTAGCCTTCGGACACCGGGGGAAAGGGATAAAAGGTAGGAATTTCTTAATTGCCGGGGATCTTTTTAATTAAAAAGGGGAACCTCCCTCCTGATAATTAGTCTTATTAAGGGCTAGGGGGTTCGAGGGAAGGCTTGGCAATATATTAAGGGCGGTCTTGGAGGGATGGCCGTGTTAACAAGGGAAGATATCCTGGTGGGAATGTGGGAAAAAAAAAAGGCTAACGTTAGGGATTAAATTAATTCCAAAGTACCATTACATTGTTATTTATCCCTACATATCAAGAATCCAGAGTGCGCCATAGTCTGGTGCAGTAGTTCTCTTCAAAAATCTTTCGCGGTTTCCTTCAAAATATCAGTAAAATGACCAGGACACCCTATAATAAACAAATCAGTACAATATATTTATATATGTATTTAATAATTGTTGTTATTTCCAAAAGGTACTTGGTTCATATTTAATTTCATTCACAAGTATACTAAAACATCTCTTTCCATAACTTAGTTTAAAAAAAATTAGAATTTTAATGCAAAAATAATTCCTGGACTGAGGCAAAATATTCTGTTATTTCAGACGTGGGACGAGACTAAGATACGAAGACTTTCCCGGGCATTACTCAGCCTCTATAAAGTGGGTACCCAAAGATTGGGGAAAACGGCCGTTGACCGTGATGCAGTAAGACTCTCCCTTCAAGGACTGTAATGCTTCGAGATATTATTATTTTTTTTTTTTTATCAAGAAACCGCATAAAATTGAAGTGGGCTCAATATTTTAGAGCTAAATATATAATATTAACAACCTTATTATGATATACACCCATATACAGTACATAAAAAAAAATTCATGTATAGTAACATAAAAAATCTGGTACGAGCAACAGACGACTTAAAATCGATGAAAGAATTTTTAAATACAGTTAGAGATAAAAATTAATTGTTAAAGAATTAATTAAATTGAATTTCAATAGAAACATGTGTTTTATTAAAATCTATAAGAATATTATAATGCTGAAGAGTTTGTTTGTTTGAAGGCGCTAATCTCAGATACTACTGGTTCGAATTGAACAATTCTTTTTGTGTTGGATGGTCCATTTATCGATGAAGGCTTTAAGCCTAATAACACCACGCTGCTACTAATAGGAACATCAGAAGAATCAGTGCAAAATCTGAAGAAAAAAAAACGAGGAAAATTAACCTCGCATCCCAATGATTCCATATGATTTACCTTCTAATTTTAGAAGAATTTATTTTCCCATTACGATATCTAAACTAAAAATATCATTTACGCAGAAGTACTTTTAAATATATTCTTTTAAATACTACTAAATCCCGATCATAATAACAGAAATTGACGTGGGCGACGTCGCGGGAAACAGCTTGTCTATTATATTATTGTCTAAAATAATCAGTTTGTTTTATCGCTTTTTCATCACTCTCCGTTAAATTTTACAATTTTGCACATAAGATAATATTTTTTTCTAAAGTCTTTAGCATTCAACGTTATATCATACAGGTATATTACTATTCTTAAGTTAAAATAATAAAAATTGCAATAAATAATACTTTTGCAGTTTTCTCCTTTAGTTGGATATAGAATTCGTTCAAATTATATATTTACCTGTTTTTTAAGCAATGCTTATTAGATGATATGGTCAGTTTCATAAAATCTACAAAATTAAAGGTACTTTAAGAAGAAATTTTAAAATATTGCCATTTAAGCCCTGTCAGACTGTTTAAATCGGAATGAAACCTGTATGATATTTAAATCCCATTAAATTTTACATCGATTCAGTGAGATTAATCGATAGTAGAGCCATTTTTAGAAAATCGTAAAAAGATCCAAATTGCATAGTTTGTTTGTTTATTTATTTAACGTCACTTTATGCTACTATGGCTAATCGGAAGATGCTACAGTGGGAGTCCTAAATTTTGCCTATCCAGGTTTTATTAGGATAGGGATTTTTAACGAGTACCTGACATCGCACAGGCTCGGGACCACCTTTTAACGTCCCCTCCGAAGGACGGCGTAACTAAGGATTTTTTACTCCCATTAAAAAATCCTAGGACCACCTGCGGATTTGAACCCGTGAACTTTAGCATGGGAGGCTGTTACGCTAGCCACCCAGCTACAAGTGATCCCCCAAAATGCATAGTATAAAGTGACTCCCCTGGTTCAATATGAAATTTTAGTATTGGAGGTCGACTCACCATTATACTTAATATATAGGTAAATAAAGGTAATAAGTATTTTTAAAATAAAATTATAAATTTATGCATCAACATCGAATAATTAAAGACGCATTTTAAACCAGGCATACTAAAATGTTGTCAGCAGTCGAACTATCATTTAAAAAATGGCTAGTCCTTTAGGCTTGATTGGAGTGTGTGGTACGAATGATAAAATCTTAGTTCCGGTTCTAACACGGCACTCCACTTTCTATAAATACCGCTAGAGACGTCCTATTAAATACGTAAATATTATTGTAGCGATAAATCCAGTTAGTACATAAATATTTGAAAAGTGCACTTTAATACCGACTTATTTTAGATAGCAATGAGTTAAGAGATGGGAAGAGATACGTCGCTAATTGTAATTGATGTTGGGTCGTGACCCGGGGGAGCAATAAGGTTCCTCTAATAACACGCCGTTCATCCCGTCTTGTTAGGGTTCGTATTTAGTGCTATCTTCGTTGAAAGCGAGTAGAGACTGGCTTAGAGAGTAGAGGCTGGCTTAGAGGGCAGAGGGTGGCTTAGAGGGTAGAGGGTTTAAAGCTCTAGAATATATTTCTTATTATTCAGATTTCATTTTGAGTTCTCATGGGTTCGGACTAATACTCGACGGTAAATATTATTGAGGGACAACTCCCCATATATATGAAATATAAAGTAAGGGAAAATATTGCTATCGTGAAAATCGAATTCTAGTTTTCAACGGAAATACACGTTTTAGGGTCCTCTGAGTCCAAATGACCAAGTCCCGCAAAAAAGTCTGTGAGTGTATGTATGTGGTAAATCCTGTGCGAAAACTAAAAGTCCTATTAAACTTAAATTTCATATTCAAGACAAATATACACCCGAGATGTTAAAGCAACTTTTTCATCAAAATCAGCTAACCAAAAGAGCCGCTTTATACCATGCAGTTTGCACTTTTTCACGATTTTCTCAAAAACGGCTCTGACGATTTTGATTAAACTCGCTTTATTGATGTCAAATTTAATGTGTTTTAATATCATGTAGGTTTCATTTTGATTGAAATAGTCTGATAGGGCTGTTTAAAAGTACAGGGTATAAATTGGCTCTTCTGGTTAGCTGATTTTGATGAAAATGTTGCTGTAACATCTCGGGCGTATAGTTGTCATAAATATGAATTTTCAGTTCCGTACACCTTTTGTTTTCGTGCTGTACTTACCACACACACACACCTTTTAGCGGGACTTGGTTATATGTGCTCAGGGGACCCTAAACCGTGTATTTCCGAAAAAAAAACTGGAATTCGAAAATTTTCACGATCGCAATACTTTCCCTTACTATATATTTCATATCACGGTAATTGAAGTAAATAAGAAAAATATCTCTTTTAAAATTCTTTTTAATAATTAACTTGAAAAAAAATAATATGTTTCTGAGGTTACATCAAGGTTATAACTTAGTGCTAAAACAAAAGTGAATAAATCACCTTTACATATATATATCTTTGTTTATTTATAAATTTAAGTTGTAAGGAAATTGTTCTGTTGTTGAGATAATTACATTTGTCTTCAAATACTGATAAATATAGTTCGCTAATTTAGTATGTTTTTGCGAGACAGTAGCATTGCATAGAGACCTGTAGACCGTTGCGATAAACCAACGGAGCGCTAAGTCTGTCATGTTCCGACTATCTCAATATCTAAGGTTCTTCTTACTGAGGTAGTTGGCACAATAATAGAATCAGCAAAGTGTAAAATTAATATCGTATGCAAACATATAATTGGCAACATTGTTGAACCAACAAAGTGTAAAGTTAATATCGTATGTAAATATATAGTTGGCAACATTGTTGAACCAACAAAGCATAGAGTTTTATATCATATGTGAATGATATCAATCCTATGTCTCTCAAACAGCAGTTAACACCATATAAGTCACAGGTACATTAAATTATTATTATACTGAAAATGTAATGATAAATAAAATTCCTTCCAGTAATTCTCAACGGTCAACTAATTACATCCACAACATAAATAAAATTCGTACAGAGGGTGGTACAGAGGGATAACCTGTGGTTTAGTGGCTAGTATAACAACCTTTTAAGTCTAAGATAAAGAAGAACCTAAGTAGGGTTCAGACCAGGCAGATGGTACAAGGATATTTGCTTATTTATTTAACGTCACTTTATGCTACTGTGGCTAATCGGACGATGCTACAGTGGGAGTCCTAAATTTTGCCTATCCAGGTTTTATTAAGATAGGGATATTTAACGAGTTCCTGACATCGCACAGTATCTTTTAACGTCCCCTCCGAAGGACTATAACTAATAACTAAGGATTTTTTACTCCCAATAAAAAATCCTAGGACCACCTGCGGGTTTGAACCCGTGATCTTTGGCATAGTGGGCTGCTATGCTAGCCACCCAGCTACAAGTGATCCCACAATTATATTTAAAGAAAGTGAAAAATCCATGCTTTTGGTGTCCTTCGGGAAGGAAGTAAATAAGGTCCCAAGTCTGTGCAATGTCAGTCACTCGTTAAAGAGATTAATTTAATTGAAAAATGTTCAATCAGCCGCCATTTTAAAACAGATCGGCTGATGGTAACGTCGAGGTTTAAAGATCATCCCCAGATGCTTTGAAATGTCTGGTTTTTGTTGTTCTACGTATCTTGAAGCCTAAAATTTAACCTAAAATTTTTTGGAGGCGTTATTTATTTATTTTTTTCGTAATCGATTATAAAGTTTCATTATTGAAAATGGAGACGAAAACTGAAAAATATTTTATTAAATAATAGTCTGTCTTTAACTACTTAAAACATATATATTACTACCTTATAATATACGTTATAATAAAAAAAATTAATATAATATTTAACGCAATATTTTTATGTAAATCCGTTCTGCGACAGGTCTCTAATATAGTTTATGATAGTTGTACAGGTTATGTTATGAAGGCTCAATGACGTCACTCGGGAACTTGGTAATATACTTCTTTAAACCACTCTTTAGGACACTTCCCTTGGGATCACCTGTGGTGAAGTGGCTTACATAACAGCTTTCTATGCTCAAAGTCGCGAGTTCAAACCTGGAAGATGACCCTAGGATCTTTTAATGGGAGTAAAAACTTCCGTCCTTTAGAGGGGTCCGGAGCTTGTTCGATGTCAGGTACTCGTTAAAGATCCATATCCTAATTAAGGACAGACAATATTATGGACTCCCACTGTAGCATCTTCCGATTAGCCACAGTATCATAAAGTGGTCTTAACTGAACAAACACATAATGATGGAAAATTAACTAATCAATTGAAACAAAAAAAAATTTTTAAAATATTCAAACAAAAGAAAAAGGCTCTCAAAGGTATAATTTAAAACTTCTGCTTTGACCATTCTAATACGGTTAATATACCCGAATATTTTCAAATTATCTTTAAAATATAAAAATACTGATATTTCTAGAGAACAAATCGTATAGCATGGCAATGGAATTCAAAATAACTTCATAGAGGTTTTTACGAAGAAACAAAAGAATGTACGAAGAATGCAGAACAGACTGGATGACGCAGTCTGTTTAATAATGAAATGGTTGGGATACCTCAGGAGGTTCTGGGAGGTCTGTGTCGGGCGGGTAGCAAAGTAAATAGGGAGCAAAAAGTATTTACAATCTTTCGGGAAAACGCTTCTAGAAGCAGTAAAAGAAAACAAAGGAATTGAACGCGAGAAAGCTAGAATAAATTGAAGCAGAACAAACAACTTAAAAATTAATTAAGGGATCGCCTGCAGTGTAGTGGCTAGCATAACATCTTTATATGTCCAAGGTCGCGTCCTTATATGTTTAAACCTGGCAGATAGTCTTAGGATTTTAAAGGGGGTAAAACCTTCGGATTCGGAGTAAAATATAGGCCCCGAGGCTGTGCGATGTCAGGTACTCTATAAAGATCCCTATCCTAATTAAACCTGGATAGGCAAAATTTAGGACTCCCACTGTAGCATCGTCCGATTAGCCACAATAGCATAAATTGGCGTTAAATAAATAAACAAACAAGTTCCGCCATTCCGCGTTGTGCAGCCTTCTAAACTCCCCAGTGGCCTCATCTCTCTTCGTACCAAATATTTTACGCAGTACCTTATTTTCGAAAACCTTAAGCTGTTGTTCACCCTTCAAAGTAAGCGGCCACGTTTCACATCCGTAAAGAACCGTTGAAGGAATAATAGTTTTTTAAATTCTAACCTTTAAGTTTTTAGATAGAAGCTGCGAACTAAGTAACTTAGCAACTGAATAATAACACGCATTTCCTACCTTTAACCGGGACTTTATTTCTTTCTGGATTTCATTTTTTCTTGTTATAATTTAACCTAAATACTTGAATTTCTCTACATGTTTAAAAGTATGCCCTGATACATCAATATGACCAAGATCGCCACCGTTTCTGCTACTAATCATATATTTCGTCGATGTGGTAGCCATTTAAGTTGTTATGAGTAGGAAAAAAAATAAAAAATTGTTAATTACTATTGTATATTACGTGGAAATGGAAGTGCAAAAAGACCAGATATATTTATATAGAAATAGTGATGTATATATGGCGTTATATGGTATAAAGAGACGTTTAATAAACAACAAGAAATCGATTAAAATCTGGTGCGGGCAACACACGACTTTCACTAACCTCCATTTTTAAAATCAATGATAGAATTTTCAAATACAGTTAGAGATAAAAATACGTGAAACTATTAAGGAATTAATCAAATTAAATTTCTATAGAAACATATGTTTTATTAAAAAATCTATTATATTATTATCTAAAATAATCAGTTAGTTTTATGTTCATTTTATCACTCTCTATTAACTTTTAAAAGCTTGTGTATGAGATGATATTTTTTCTAAAATCTTTAGCTTTCCAACGGTATATCATACATGTATGTTACTGCTCTTATGTTCAAAAACAAAAAATTGCATTAAAAAAAATATTTTTTCTGTTTTCTCCTTTAGTTGGGTATCGACTTTATTCAATTTATATATTTATCTGTTTTTCATCAGCGTTAACAAGATAATCTAGTTATTATTATTATTGAATCTACAAAATTGAAGGTACTTTAGGGGAAGAAAATTTAAAATTATCGGCATTTAAGCCCTGTCCGACCGTTTTTATCCAAATAAAACCTACATTATATTAAAGCTCATTAAATTTCACATCGATATAGCGAGTTTAATCAAAATCGTCGGAACCGTTTTCGAGAAAATCGAAAAAAGGTGCTAAATGCATGGTATAAAGTGCCTCTTCTGGTAGGCTCATTTTGATGAAAAAAGAAATGAAATGAAAGATGAAGCGTTTTGTCACGTCTCGGGCGTATAGTTGTCTTAAATATGAAATTTCAGTTTCATAGGACTTACCGTTTCCGCCCGGGAGTTACCACACACACACACACACACACAGACCTTTTTGCGGGACTTGGTTATTTGGAGTCAGGGGACCCTAAAACGTGTATTTCCGTTGAAAACTGGAATTCGAAAATTTTCACGATCGCAATACTTCCCCTTACTATATATAGTAAGTGAAAGTAAAAAGGAAAGGTGTTGAACGAAAACACTTCTTCCTTTTTCCTCGTCAATCATACCCCAGCATACATCTTTCTCGAAATGATTGTATTAATACGAATACAATACAATTATTAGTTATAAAGTAGTCAAGATCATAACTGGAAATATCGTTGGCAGCCGCTCGTGCCCGAAGGCGATGGATTAGACCAACACGGTTTTATACTCGCGTTATTAGCTGGGAAAGATATTAGCTACGAAGGAAGAGGTCGAAACCCACTTTATGGCCATCGCATGACGGAGCTTCCGCCCCGGCCATAACTCCAATCGCGTGAAGGGATGCCCAACTTCCGGCAAAACCGAGTTAGCTTAAACGTTTCTCAATTCGGTCCCAGAAGAAACCCCACGACCACATTTACTTTTCTTCTCTTGCTCATACTTTTTTTTTTGTTATCGTCCTTCTAGAGCCTTCTTCTTGGTGGTCGCGTTTCCGTGAGTTCGTTTCGTGTCTCTTCATCTTCCTTTCTTCTTCTTCTCTTGGTATGATTCGTGAGCTTGATGAGTGGCCACCTAAGTAGATTAGCCAAGTCGTTTCATGTCAAATAACGAAAGCGTAACGAACTTTTGGAAGTGTTAACTTCCAAGTTATTAAGTTCTGTCACAGACAGGTTTGAACACGGGGTCCGGAGAACAGTACACTAGTGCTCTATTTATTAGTCCAATGGTTTACGATCTTTTTCTGTTTGCGGTTCCGTTAAAAGCGTCATATCAATATATTCTAAAAAACGGAAGGTCTCATATGTTTATTAAGGTAGATTTCGGGCTGAATAACTTCTTTCATAAAGACTCAAATTTTCTGAGAAATCTCAGAAGTCCACAAAGTAAAATAAACAATTTCCATTACATTAAAAAATACTGTACTGAAGTGAATGGTTTAAAACGTTATGAAAAAATATAATAAATTAGGTGTCCATTGATAACGAAATTTAAAACTATTAACAAACAAAATTAAAATAAAAAAATTGAGACCACATATGGGTTACATTAATAAATCACGGATAACCTCAATGAAAAAGGTCACGGGTTCAAACCCGCAGGTGATCCTAGGATTTTTTAATGGGAGTAAAAAATCCTTAGTTACGCCGTCCTTCGGAGAGGACGTTAAAAGGTGGTCCCTAGCCTGTGCGATGTCAGGTACTCGTTAAAGATCCCTATCCTAATAAAACCTGGATAGGCAAAATTTAGGACTCCCACTGTAGCATCGTCCGATTAGCCACAGCAGCAAAAAGTGACGTTAAATAAATAAACAACAACCTCAATGAAAATCTAGATAAAAAAAAAAAAGTTTTATTATTTGGATTAATCAACAAATTTGCTAATTAGGCTGAAGATAAATTTGTGACTATAGTAAATAACACGAAATAATTTGATTAAAGTTAATCATTAATGAGAATTTTAACGCAATAAAATATTTTTTTTTTATTTTTAGACTAGTGATCCCCTCAGGGAAATTGAGAAGATAAATTTTATTTTTAGTTTGATTTAGCCCATTTACTTATTGTATTGGGTTGTGGCACATGAAATGTCCGTTTTCAAGGTAAAGGATTTTTATTAAAAATACGATATGAAAACAAGATAATTTTATTCGAAGTATTTACCTTCTTTTTCTACACATTTTTCCCAACGTGACACCAACTATTTTATCCCCGAACTGAAAACTCTAAGCTTTGAAGTGAAAAAAAATCTGAAAACGCACTTTTCACTTGATCATCATTTTCAAAAAGTTTTCCTTTGACGAAGTGTTCTCAATTCCTGAACAAGTGGTAATCTGTTAGAGACAAGTCGGGAGAATAGGGTGGGTGAGGAAGAACTTCGTAGCCCAGTTCTTTCAATTTTTGCACGGTATGTTTTGAAACATGGGGTCTTGCTGCCGCTCAGTGAGATCATGAGGTACCCATGTACCGAGCTTTTTTACTTTCCCAATACACTTTAAATGTCTGGAAACGGTAGATGCACTTGCACATAGTTGTGCTGAGAGTCCTTCAACTGTTTGATAGGGGTTTCCTTCTACTGTTTGTTTGAGGACATCGTTGTCTATTACGGACGGAGGTCTTCCACGGAGCAAGTTTTCCAAGTCGGCATTCCCAGCTGAAAACTTAGCAAACCAACGGCGAATGGTGCTAAAAAGTGGGTAATTGATTGGGAAGCTAATGTTTATAATACAAAGGTAGAGGATTAGATACTGTTTACTTTAAATATGTAAACATTAGGAAGAAAACAACAGAGACCTGCAAAATACTTCATGTATTTCAGAAACCATAAAAACGGACATTTCATTTGAAACAACCCAATATTTATTATAAGTACAGTTGTAAATATCAAAAAAAAAAAATAAAATAAAAAGTTTGATTTACTGATTTCTTCCGAATTCGTAAGAAGTTCCCAGCAAGGGCAATGTTCGTTTTTTTCATTAAAGAAAGGTTAAAACGCATGAATTTTCCGTTAAATTGCGTAGGGGAACCAATATAATCCAAGCGCCAAAGTACTGCACAAAAAAAAATATTTAAACAGATTAATTGAAGTAAATCATAGCAGGTCTCAAACCTTTTTTACCAGCAGTGTGTGTATGTGGGTGTGTGTATATATATATATATATATATATATATATATATATATATATATATATATATATATATATATATATATGAATGATACCACACAAGGACACGATGAAGCGAAACGGATGGATAATGACACGATGTAGAGAGATGAGGGATTACTATTCCTAATGACATAGGGCGTAGAGCATACCATTAACGAAATAGCGGCTTCCATTGATAAAAAGCGTCTAGTTATTCAAGGCTTCTTATTCCATTCTTATTCCGGAATGAATAGGATCGTGCCGAGTGTTATTTGGGAAGGGTGTTATTCGGTTTGGAAGCACGTACGCTGTAATTTTCGCCTCTGATTCGTCCAGACGTAACTTCTCATATCTTTTTTTTTTTTCCCCTTTCGTTTGTTTAGTGAATAGATAGGAGTCGTACTATAGGAAAAAATCAAGTGTGCACAACACACAACTTAGGCTTACCTCCTTTGTCGAAATCAATTTCGGAATTTTTAAATAAAGTTAGATTAGAATAAATTTGACAATTAAATTCTTTGTGTCTAAGATTTCTTTAAAAGTTCTCAACCTTTATTTTATATGTATATAATTGCTTGTTTATTTATTGATCGCCACTTAATGCTACTGTGACTAATCGAACGATGCTACAGTGGGAGTCCTAAATTTTACATCCACTCTAAAGGCTTAGGATTTTTTACTCCCATTAAAAAATCCTAGGTCAACCCGCAGGTTGGATAACCGCTACACCTCAGGTGACCCACTTTAAATTTATTTAAAATATTGTTACTTTTAAAATGTTCTTAAATTAATTTTTAGATTGAATTTTTCAAATTTTCACCGAAAACACACTATTTATTTGTATTTTGAGGTACTCGGTCATTTGGATTCAGTTACCGTGAAATATTATATGTGCGTGTTTGAATATGGTAAGCTCGAAAATGACAACTTTTATATTTTATACTTACAGAAACATTGTCATCTAAATCGGCGTATTAGAAGAGCCACTAAAGCCATAAAAAATAAAGCCTCTTAGGATATAGATTAAACTCGCTGAATTCACGAAAACTTAAATGCGTTTTAATATCACCTAGGTTTCATTCTGATTGAAATAGTCTGACAGGGCCTAAATGCCGATACTTTAAATTTTCTTCTGCTACAGTACCTTTAGTATGGAAGAGTCGAAAAAATTAAACATACCATTTTGTTAGTATTTATAAAAAAAAACAAGTAAATATATAAGTTGAACTTTGATAAGCAACTAAAGGAGAAAAGAGAGAAAATATTCGTCCATGTAATTTTTGCGTTTTTGAACACAAAAACAGTAATATAGACGTATAATATGCCGTCGGAAAGCTAAAGATAAAAAAAAAAAAAAAAAAAAATTACTATCTTATACACAGATTTATTAAGTTAATGTAGAGTGATGTAAATTAGATCAAATTAACTGATTGTTGCAGATAATTATATAATGTATTATTTAATAAAGCCTACCCTCCGACCTGCAGGACTTGCAAGAGACCGCTGACAGTGGAGCACGTCATAATGGACTGCGAGGTAATTAGGAAAGCAAGAAGCAGTTGCAAGATTAGTAACAGGCTGAACGTTGCACTTGGTGACAGTGAGGACAGTGTTAAACGGTTATTCAAGTTTTTAAAAAATTGTGGAGTGTATAATCATATATAGTTTGTTTGTTTATTTATTTTACGTCCCTTTATCCAACTAAGGCTAATCGGACGATGCTACAGTGGGAGTCCTAAATTTTGCCTATCCAGGTTTTATTAGGATAGGGATCTTTAACGAGTACCTGACATCGCACAGGCTCGGGACCACCTTTTAACGTCCCCTCCGAAGGGCGGCGTAACTAAGGATTTTTTACTCCCATTAAAAAATTCTAGGACCACCTGCGGGTTTGAACCCGTCCTAGGATTTTTTAATGGGAGTAAAAAAAATCCTAAAAAAATCATATATAGTTTATTAACAATGTTAAATAGAAAAAACAAACAAATGTTATATTGACCATATATTGTATGTAATATGCTAATGACCCTTAGTGGGTAGATGCATTTAAACAATAAATAAATAATATTTAATAAAACATATGTTCCTATCGAAACTCAATGTGATTCGTGAACCTTTATTCATCTCCAACTCTATTTAAAAGTTCTTAAATTGATTTTAACAACGGAGGTAAGTTAATTCTGTGTATTTCGTGCACCTGATTATTTTTAAATTGAAATAATTTTAACAAACACAGATCATTTTCACCGTCATAAGATATGAATTTCAAGAACGCACAGCCTGAGTAGGTCAGCCTCCTGAAATGATCTTCGGAACCCGAACAGCGCTGGTAATCCAGGCGATAACTCACGCAACAATTTAGGTTTGGGGCTTACGAAGCAGCTCTAATTCCGGTTAAGGCAGTTAATAACTCCTAATTTGCGAGTCCCCCTCACTTCATCAAATTCCTATACTCTTGTCTTCTTTCTTCACCTTTTTATTAAAATACTCTTTTTGAAGAAAAACAAAAAAAAAAATTTTTAATGGGTTCATCCTTTCCTTAGAATAATGACTGATTTTTACAAAAAAACAAAAAACAAAGCTACTTTTTTTTTATATATACGGAAAATTGGGCATGCAACCAGTTCCTTTTCCGGGAAAGGTTAATTGCTCCACCGGTGGGACAATTATACCCCCGACCCCATGGGACTTCTTCTTCGTGCTCTATTACGACAATTAAACCGTTACGATTAACGGGAGATGAAAAGAAACTGGCTTGAGATCCCGTCGTATATGGCCACCGGCTACTGATTGAGAAATTCATTATTACTGAACGGCATAAGAAAAAAAAAACGCAATTTTATTTTTAATTAAACAGGATTGATTAATAAAAATTTTAGATTAAATAATATGACAGTAGAAATTATTATTTACAGAAACCACTTAAATTTATTCACTTTGTATTACCGTTTACAACTTTGACATTAAAACAAAATCTTTATTCTAGGACCAAGTCCCATCAGAACAAGAACGATGAAAACAAAAAATTGCCTATGGTCCAATTACTTTAATATTAAAAACAACAACAAATTTAATACATATCTACATATCTTTTCATAGCTTATATACACTTGGAGCACGCACTATAACACTTGGAGCACGCACTTATATACACTTGGAGCACGCACTTATATACACTTGGAGCACGCACTTATATACACTTGGAGCACGCACTTATATACACACATATTTATAGTACAAAACTCCTGTCTGCCAGTTTACTTTCAATTTCCCATTCCAATTCCTCTCTCAGATACAGTCCGCTATCTTGGCTTACTGTTAGACAAAAGATTGACTTGAAACCCACATACAAGACTTAAAAGACAAGAACTGAACCGACGATTCGGACAGTTATACCGACTACTCAACAGAAAATCTGAACTTACAGTTGACAACAAATTATTAATCTACAGGACAATACTGAAGCCCGTCTGGACCTACGGACTTGAACTGTGGGGGACAGCTAACGTACTAACATCAAACGCATTCAATCCTTCAATCCAAAGTCCTCCGTACAATAGTAAATGCTCCTTATTATGTTTCCAACTATACCTTGCACCACGACCTTAATGTTCCTTTTATTTCAGACCTAATTCCATCCAAATTTTCCAAATTCCACCGGAATCTCATTCATCATCCTAATCCTCTAGCTCAATCCCTATCCAGCTCCACTCATCCATACAGCCCACCTAGAAGGTTAAAACGGCAGTGGCCCCGCGACCTTTTGTAAATATATTGGAGTTCTAGCACTGGCTAGATTCTCCACTCAATGTGATGTATTATGAGTGTGTGTATGTGTATATAGGTATAAGAGAATTCTTGACTTATTGTATTGATTCATTATTGTGTATATATTTTATTGTAATTTTATGCTGTGTAAATATTGTATGAATGTAGTATGTATGATATCTTTCAGCACTACTGTTGATTGATGTCCAAATTGGGACAGATTGTAATTTTATCAATAAAAAAATTGTTGTTGAAAAAAAAAAAAAAAAAAAAAAATTATACTACAGATACCTATATTTACAATGGAACGGAAGACTGAGATTAAAAGTAACAAATTCAACGGTGTATGAAAGAAAAAAAAATTCTAAAATCTTTATCTTTCCAATGGTAATCTATATTACTATTAAAGGGGAAAACAACTGGGAAATATATCCCAAATTTTCTCCTTTAGTTGTTTTCAGCATGCACTGCCAATAACGAGAAATGGTTAATTATAATATAATATTTAAAATTAAAATTTAAAAAATATATTTACTTTAGAGGAAGACATTTTTAAAAATTTCTCATTTAAGCCTTATGGTAAATTCCAACATAACACGTTTATTTTGAAGATGGACAAAAATTACAAGAGTTCTGGAACTAGAACTTTATTGAATTATTTCAATAAAAGTTAAAAGGAAAAGAAAGGAAATGGTATTTTTTTTTTATTACTATTTCCTTTTATTTAATATTAATTGAAATAATTTAAATGAAAATTTCTGATTCCAGAAATCTTTTCATTTTTTCTCCATCTTCAACGTGAATTTTTGTTTTCTCCCCTACCTCGCCTTTGAAGGCTATACGAGGGTTTCTCGGGCACGGAGGGTAAGGGCGGGGGATAAATGCTGAGATCAAAGCCCCCCACAGCTCCGAGACTCGAACTTGTGATTATTTTGTTCCAAGTTTTTCGGTTCTCAGTTGCTAGGCAACGCGTGTTGAAAGCAACGCGCGGTAACCTACTCAGCTACTACGCCACCCTTCAACGTAAACGTATTATGTGGGAATTACTTATATTATAAGTTACGAAGATCATATAAATTATTATTTTATGTTCATTGCGATGTCTTGATCCCTAAAAACATTTCATTTCTTCTCTAGCTTCAATAATAGCAATAATAATTTTACTAAGGTTTCCTAAAAACTGTGTTTAAGAAACCTTATTAAAAGTACTGTTATTGCGAGATTATTTATATTTTTACGGCTATAACCTAGCATAAAACTTTAAAAAAAAATTAATGTCTAATTTTTTTCATTATTCTGCTTTGAAATAGAGTAATTTTGATAACAAACCTATTTTCCTACCTTCACTAGAACCAGATATATTAAATACAATGTGTTTTTTCACGCGCAAACTTTCCAATTTTTTTACGCAACTCATTGGCCCCTAATATTTTGGAGTGTCTAGCTTAACCTAAAAAAAAAAAAAAAAAAATCATTAAAATTGGTTAGACACATTTGGAATCCTTTGCTTGTAAGACCAGTTCGATATTTCTTGACGTACATAGAACTTTTTGAACGGAACGATGTAATTAAATAAATATCGATTTAAGTCGAAGTTATTAAAGGCCACTATTTAAAGAAGTACATAACCAGTTCCGAATGACGTCATTGAGCCTGCACAACATAACCTTAGAACTATCACTCAAGGTGTTTATATAAAGAGAGGTGGGCTCATTTTGGTCTGAAATCCACACAACATATTTTGTTGACGTCATTGGTCCTTGTTATATTATTTGTACCAATGTTTTACTAGTCTTTTGTGAAAAATAAATAAAAAATAGTCCCTTTTTTTGGGCCAAACAAGAAAATTATTAGAAAAAAGGACCGGGTTTTCAAAATGTTTATTTAGAATTGACATGTAATAAATGTATTTGCCTAAAGCAGAATGAAACAAATAAATATGAATGCAATGATAATACAATACATACAAGTCTATATTATAGTTTATGATAGTTGTACAGGTTATGCAGGCTCAATGACGTCAGGTGGGAACTTGGAAATGTACTTCTTTAAGTAATGTCTTTTATTAACTTCGACTTTTATCAATACTTTTTTTAATTACATTCTTCTTCTTTCAAATAGATAGATAGATATTTATTTATTTGTTAAAGAAAATAATCTTGTATAAAATATATACAAATACAATATATTCTTTTCCGACTATCATAGTGGAAATAAATAAAATAACATAATATATCAAATTATATTCTAATAAAATTAATAATGCACTAGTAAGTCTTAACTATTTATATTATAAAAATAATACAATGTATCAACAACACACTGTTTTGTCCCTTAATTATTTCTTTTGATATCTAATTCTTACCAGGAGAATATACCATATATTTGATATCGATAGTAAAAATAAATAAATATTAACATTTTTTTTTATGCTGCCTATGTTCAAAATTTTCTCTATATTATCACAATGTGGCATGTTTGTTATGTAGTGGAGTATTTACCTTCTTCTATATTCATTAGATAACGGGCAATGGAGAAGAGTTATGAACTGTTCACAGCTGCTACATATTTCATTATCATGAAGACTTTAGGATATATTTTTTAAATATATAGTTATGGTATGGGAAATTGAAATTTTCAATGGATTCTACCGTGGGGTCCTAAATTTTGCCTATCCAGGTTTCATTAGGATAGGGATATTTAACGAGTACCCTATAACTAAGGATTTTTTACTCCCATTAAAAAATCCTAGGACCACTTGCGCGTTTGAATCCTTGACCTTTGGCATAGGAGGCTGTTATGCTAACCACCCGGCTACAAGTGATCCCTATACTCGTATTTTATGTACCATATATGTTTCTGAACGTCAGGTATTCTTGTGACGAATCCAGGTGGCTGAATGTTCTAAAGGATGGGTTACTAGATGAGTTCAGCTGGGTGGTTAGGGTAACAGCCTCCTATGCCAAAGGTCACGAGTTCAAACCTGCAGGTGGTCCTAGGATTTTTAATGGAAGTAAATGCCATCCTTATTTATGCCGTCCTTTGGAGGGGACGTTAAAAGGTGGTCCCGAGCCTGTGCGATGTCAGGTACTCGTTAAAGATCCCTATCCTAATAAAACCTGGATAGACAAAATTTAGGACTCCCACTGTAGCATCGTCCGATTAGCCATAGTAGCATAAAGTGACGTTAAATAAATAAACAGAATAGATGAGTTCAGAGCTCTATTAATACATATTAAAAGAAAATGGTTTTCCATTTTTTCACGATGTTTTCCGTATGTTTTGGCAAGTCTGTAATTTTCAAATACATAGTTCTATGTACGTCAAGATGTCTCGAAATAGTATAAGTTGTTATAAAAGAGAGAAACGTAAAAAATCTCTGAATTACTCTGGTATAGTAGGTAGAAATATAAGTGCAAACAGGCGAGATATATATAGATATATGTGGTGATGTATATAGTGGAAGTGATATATGGAGAGGGCAGTTTGTTACGAGAAGCGACTGTACGAGCGCGTGTGTGGCCCCAACTGAGGTAGGCAGGACAACATGTGACAACCATCTTATGTCCCTTCGCATCTCAGTTTCTTTTCTTTTATCTACGCCCCATTGTTTGTACCCATCTTTCAGTCTTCGCTTTTTATTTTTACACGTTTTTTTTTTCTTTTCTTCTTTTCCTTTCTACCATCGTAAGTCTTCGCTTTTAACTTACGTCCTGCTAAGTCCAATCAAATTTTATTGCACCTTTGTTTCGTTTTTTAAAAGGCGTTCGGGAATTATTTTTACATTTCAAAGGCGCCGGCCGAAAAAGGGGAGCGAATTAAAAAAAAAAAAAAAAAAAAAAAAAAGAACGCGGAGTAGGTCAGTATAACTTCCTCATTATTTTTATTAGATACGTAAGAAAAAAACTTTAATAAAAGAAAAATAATTAAACTTTTTAAAGAAATATATTATTTATTTCCAATCTCTCTCATTATATAAAATGATACCACCATTTCCGCGAACTCCTTCTAAACAACTGGACAGATTTTGGTACGTTTTTTCCTATCCTTTTGAGCATTCTTTGCTGAAGGTTTATATGTAAAATACATTGCAATTTATTTTTGCTTTTTATCCAACTATTGCCTCCCAAACTCTTTAACCACATATCAGAGACTTTGAAGTATAGTGTCATTCGTGTAAATAATTCGACATCCAGTATACTTCCTGTAACAGCCGGCCTTCCTCAAGGATTCTGCCTTTCGCCAACTTTATTTAATGTATATATATCCGATTTTCCAAGCCACCCGCACGTAATAAGGTCTCTTTACGCTGATGATACAGCCCTATATACATCATCCTATCGCATCGATACCATAGTTAACACATTGCAATATGTGAAAATTAAAAATAAATGCAAACAAGTCAGAAGCCATAATCTTTACTAAGCGCAGACCGAACATAAACCATCATCTTTTATTAAACTCAGTCCACATTAACTGGTCTAAATCAGTTAAATACTTAGGCATAACTTTAGACAAATCGTTAACATATACTGAACATATCAATAGAAAATCCGAAAAAACAAAAAAATGTATTTATAAAATGTTCCCATATTTTAATAAAAAATCCAGTTTAAGCACTCAGAACAAACTACTATTATATAAAACAGTCATACGTGCCCAGATCTGTTATGCATCGCCCGTCTGGAGCTCGACTTGCTATACCAATTATAAAAAAATAGAAACAATACAAAATACATGTATGCGAATCATCAATAACTACCCACGATATACTAAAATTTCAAAAATGCTCTCTGACCTAAATCTTCCAACATTAAAACAGTATATCTACAAAGTAACCAAAAACTATTTTGATAAAACCACAACTTCTGAAAACCCATTAAAACTAGAAATTGGTAATTACAACAAAACATCACTAAAGCGCTACACGCGCAAAAGAACCAAACATGTACTTTTAAACTAATATTGTATTTTATATTGTGTAGGTTTTTTCGTGTTACTTTTCCTACTATCTTAAGCAAAATATTGTATGAAAATTAGTAAATTCAAAGGATGATTGAAACTCTGTTATCATGAAAAAAGGTCCATTGAAATCATGAAACCAAACATATTTGTATTGAGTGTACATTGGAAATATTATGGAAATAAATAAAGTTTCTTCTTTCTTCTATTCCTAAGTATGGTGTCAGAATTGGAGAATAAAAATAAATTCCAATAAATCCCACCAAATCACCTCTACCCTTCGTCGTAAACCTGTGACATCCTGCCCTACAGTATCCTTCAGTAACACTCCTCTTGTTCCGGTTGAACAGATCCGATACCTAGGACTGCACCTGGACAAACGTTTTACTTGGAACCCTAATACAAGACTGAAAAGACAAGAAACTGTCCGACGTTTTCGACTACTTCAACACTTACTGGACAAACGCTCTAACCTTCCACTTAAGTACAAAAGGCTCATCTACATAATTTTCATCAGACCGATATGGACTTAAGGAGTAGAGCTTTGGGGCTCTACTAAACCATCAAATTCTTCCCGTCTCCAATCCTTACAATCAAAAATCCTTCGAAAAATCCTCAATGCTCCTTATTTTGTCACAAATAAACTCATCCATGAAGACCTTAACGTTCCCTATGTTGCTGACGGCGCAAACCAGGTACCACTCCTTTCATGACAAACTCCATTTTATTAATTATTTCATGAAAACAGATGTTTCACCGTAAACTAAAAGTGGATATAATTAGTTGACCGTTGAGAATTACTGAAAGGAATTAGTAGGTTTTGTTTCTTATTTCATGTATTTTTTTATATCTTTGTACAGAATCTTTAGTCATTATCTGCTCTGTATAGTCCTCTCATTATTATACCTTAATAATTGTAATTTAATTAATCGATTTCTTTACACATCTAATTCCTTATTATGTTATAATATTGACATCCTCTAGCTCAATAATTTTTCCAATAATGTATTTAATCTCAGCGATCCAACTGTTGCCTCTCAAACTCTCCAATCCCACATCAGAGACCTGGAGGTATGGTGTCAGAATTGAGAATTAAAATCAACTCCAATAAATCCCATCAGATTACCTTTACCCTTCGTCGTAAACCTATGACATCCTGCTCTACAGTGTCCTTTAATGATATCCCGCTTGTCCCTGTTGAACAGATCCTTTATTTAGGCCTCCTGTTTGACAAACGTCTTACATGGAACCCGCATACAAGACTGAAAAGACAAGAAACTGCTCGCCGATTTCGGTTACTTCAACATTTACTTGACAGACGCTCTAACCTTTCTCTTTACTACAAAAGACTAATTTACATGACAATCATAAGGCCTATCTGGACTTACGGAGTTGAGCTTTGGGGCTCTACTAAACCATCAAACTCTTCCCGTATCCAATCCTTCCAATCCGAAATCCTTCACAAAATCCTTAACGCTCCTTACTTTGTCACCAATAAAATCATCCACAAAGACCTTAATGTTCCTTATGTTGCTGATTTGGCCTGTACCAGGTATCACTCCTTCCATGACAAACTCCACTCCCACTCTAATCCACTAGTTTCAATCCTTGCTTCCACTTCAATTCCTGACAATCCGCCGAGGCGTCTGAAAAGAAGATGGCCTCGAGACCTTCTTGTGTATATTCACTACAAGAGTTCTGCCAATGGGCAGTTTCTCTTCATGTTTTTTTCCATGTGTATTATCATTGTAGCATATTTATTTGATATATGAACATACAGTTGTAAATTTCAATAAATGAATTTAAAAAAAAATCTCATTGATGATCCACAATGGGGGTCGAAACGTTGGTAGAAAACAAATTGTTTTTAGTACCTTTAGGGATGAAATAAAATGAGGATTTAGTACCTTTTGGAATGAAATCCAATTTTCTAATACGTTTTTAAATGATTTTTATGTTTTTTAGATAGATCTGATGACAGATTTAGATAAAATTAAACCATTAGAATATAAATATGTCTAAATATCAATTCCGAAAATATGTACTTTTTGGAAATCAACGTCTCAATTATATATATATATATATATATATATATATATATATATATATATATATTTTTTTTTTTTTTTTTTTTTTTTTCTTCTTAATCTTAAATCGCTACCTACCGTAGAGGACAACACAAAGACAAAATATACCGACAAAGATGACTTTAGGTACGGTTCATCTCAATTAAAATTAATTAACGCTTTAATTGGCTGAGAGAAAGGCGACAGAGATATAAAGCCGGGTGTCCCGCAGGGCGCCTAATAGCCAGCTTCTATTGTAATCTTCACACCATTTTTTATAAATACCGTTTTCTATACTTCTCGTTTATGAGAAACTTTTTATATCGATATCCATTCCGGTGGCAGTCCTATTGTCAGCTGCGTTTAACTTCAGGTCTAATAGATTTAGGGGTCTTATGTCTTTGCTGGGAACACCCAGGTTTTACAACTCGGATTCTATAATCTGAAAAAAAAATGAAAAAAAAAAAAGAGTGTAGCCGAATGATAGGCTACGGAAACCTCTCAGGTAATTTTAAAAATCTCGTACGCGCGACACCACTTTCACATTCATTCATTTCTTCGCTCAAGTTTTAAATAAATATAAATTTATGATATAATTATATATATATATATATATATATATATATATATATATATATATATGAACAAATAAATATTATTATATTTAAATTTAAAAAAAAATTGTGATGTTTTGTTTTTGTTTGTATTAATTTACGATTTTCCCTTACGTTGGCTGTTAAAATCAATTTACCAACTAATAAATTGAGTTCAAAAAGGTTTTTTTGCTTGCTTATTTATTTAACACCACTTCATACTGCTTTGGCTAATCGGACGATGCCTCAGTGGGAGTCCTAAGTTCGCCAATCCAGGTTTTTTTAGGATAGAGATCTTAAACGCAGGCATCGCACAGACTCGAGAAAACTTTTTAACGTCCACTCCGAAGGACGGCGTAAATAAGGAATTTTCGTTCCCTTTAAAAAATCCTAGGACCAACTGTGCGTTTGAACCCGTGACCTTTGGCATAGGAGGCTATTGTGCTACCCACTATGCTACAAGTGACCCCCAAAAAGGTTTAATGAATGTTATATTCGTTTGAAACATATGTTTTAGATTGTATAATTTAACAATATAAAATTGTTATCTACAACAATCAGTTAATTTCATCCGCTTTTTATCACTCTAGATTTTACAATATTGTGCATAAGATAATATTTTTTTCGAAAATCATTAGCTCTCCAACAGTATATTATACATGTATATTATGGTTCTTATATTAAAAAAAAAAAAAAAAATGCATACAAAAATATTTCTTCTTTTTTCTCCTTTAGTTGGTTATCTATTTTGTTCAACTTATATATTTACTTGTTTTTTTTTTTTGTTATGTTAACATGGCGATATGGTTAATTTTTTTGGAATCGACCAAATCAAAGGTACTTTAGAGGTAGAAAATTTAGAATATCGACATTAAAGCCCTGTGGGACTATTTCAATCAGAATGAAATCTACATGATATTAAAGCTGATTAAGTTTTACAACGATATAGCTAGTTTAATTAAAATTGTAAAAGCCGTTTTTGAGAAAATCGTAAAAAGGTTCGAAATTCACGGAATAAAGTGGCCCTTCTGGTTAGGGGATTTTTTTATTAAAGAAACGTCACAGAAATATATCTTAAAAATGTAATTTATTTTTCGTTTTAAAATTCTGAAATTCCTCACAGACAATTCACTTTCACCTACACAGGACTTATTGACTTTAAGCAACCCACAACCGTCAGTAATGACTTCATATGCGGTCAGATAAATTGGTAATGATTCCGGCTCAGCGCCAGCGTTGATTTAACCAAACCGCAAATGGGAGAATACATTATTGAAGACTAGAGGTTGAGATATGCATAATAGATGGCAGCACAAGTCCAAGGCACCACCTCCTTAATATGACCAAATCACGCGACGGAGCTAAAAGCTTTATAGCCCTATAAATTTCTTCCTTCTTCTCTAAAGCCCATTAAGTAATTGCGAGATGAATTAATTACTTGGAGATAATGTTGATGGAATGTTTAAGTAATATTATTTTTTTTTTTTTTTTTTTTAGTTTTTCATTTAAGTCTTCTTTTCTTTTATAATTTTTTAGGAAGTTTTACTTAATATTTCACGCTCAAAAATACACTCCTTAACTTCCCTCTATTACATTTATTTTTCTTCACAATTTATTACCTAGTTATTCTACGTTTCGGGGTTCTTTCCCCATTATCAAGAATTTTTTTTAAAAACACTTTTTAACACACAACACATAATTTTAAATTTCTAGCTTTTAGCAAACTGTTAACTGTTAGCAACCATAGCAGTAAGCTATATATGTGATATAATGTGTTGTGCGTAAAAAAATGTTTAAAAAAAAGTCTTTATAATGGAGATAAAACCCCGAAACGTAGAGAAACTATGTAATAAATTGTGAATAAAAATAAATATAATAAAAGGAAGTTAAGGAGTGCATTTTTAAAGTCTTCTGTAGACTGAATTAAAATTTCAATAATTTCAGAGCACACTATCTCAAAATTCGATAGAAATAAAAAAATCTGGTGCGGGCAACACACGACTTCCACTTATTTCGGCTGTTAAAACCAATTTAAGAACTATCAAATAAACCTAAATATAAAAATGGTAAAGAGAGTCTCTTGTAGCGTAGTGGCTAGTATAACAGCCTCCTATGCCAAGGTTTTCCTATGCAAAGGTCACGATTTCAAACCCGAAGGTGGTCCTGGGATTTTTAATGGGGTAAAAAATCATGTTATGCCGTCAAAAGGATGGAACGTTAAAAGGTGGTCCCGAGCCTCTGTGATGACAGGTACTCGTTATAGATCCCTATCCTAATTGAACCTGGATAGGCTAAATTTAGGTCTCTCACTGTGGCATCGTCCGATTAGCCAATGCACCATAAATTGACGAAAATAAATAAACAAACAAAAATAAAAATTGTAAAGTTAATTTAAATAAAAAGTTTTTGTATACTGACCAAATATAATTTGTTGTCAAATCTTGAAGGTCATTTGTTATATAAATAAAGAATATTCAAACACATTTAGAAATGAAAATAAATTGTTAAAGAATTATTTACTTTGAGTTTTAATAGAAACATGTGTTTTATTAAATAATACATTATATTATTATATACGACAGTAATTTATTTTATCGGCTATTCATCACTCTCCATTAACTTTTACAATTTTATTTATAAGACAATATTTTATCTAAAATCTCAAGCTTTCCAACGGTATATTATACATCTATATTGCTTATAAAAATATTTTTTTGTCCTTTAGTTGATTATCAAATTCATTCAACGTTTATATTTAGCTGTTTATTAGCAATGCTAATCAGGTGATACGGTCAATTTTATAATATCTACAAAATTAAAGGTACTTTAGAGGAAGGAATTTAAAAATATCGGCCTTAAAGCCCTGTCAGACTATTTCAATCAGCATGAAACCTACATCATATTAATTTCACATTGATATAACGAGTTTCGTTAAAACCGTTTTAGATTGATCAGTCGGTTACTTTAAAAAAATGCAGTTAGTGCTAAGTAGCTGAACCTTGCCTTGAAAATTAAAGCCCAACAAATTTTACATCGATATATAGAGTTTAATCAATATCGTTAGAGCCGTTTTTGAGAAAATCGTAAAAATGCGAAAAATGGAAGGTATAAAATGGTCAGCTGATTTAGATGAAAACGTTTCTGTAATATCTCGTATAGTGGTCTTAAATATGAAATTTCAGTATCATAGGACTTTTCGTTTTCGCCCGGGAGTTACCGCAACCAGACACACACACAGACCTTTTTGCAGGACTTGTTTATTTGGACTCAGGTGACCCTAAAATGTGTATTTTCGGTGAAAACTGTTATCAGAAAATTTTCAGCATCGCAGTATTTTCCCTACCATATATTTCATACAAAGGTAAATGAATGAAAAATCATATGATATCATTAAATATTATTTATTAAAAAAAAAAAAAACTAAATGGTAATTTTATATCAAAACAATCAAGTGCAATATAAACATCATGAAAACATGTTTTGTTTTTTAATGTAGAAACTCCATTTTAAGAAATCCAACTTTACTTATAATAAAAGTTTAAAAAATTAAATGATGAAGTTTTATAGAAAATACGTTAATTGAATGTTTATAAGTTGAAAATATGTGAGAGTGTATAATAATTCACTATCACCAAATTTCACGAATTTTTACCTACTTGCTCTGCAGTGTAGCTGAAGAAAAAAGAAGACTTGAGAGCGACACTATTTCACAGATTTTAGACACCAGTTGTTCCACAACCTTATTAGTAGAGCAGTATACTATACACTGGACCACCCTGAACTGCTTCATATAAAAATATACATTTCAAAACCGCCATGTCATAAAAGAGATGAGTTATTTTCAGTTAATTAAGTGAGGGAACTCATATTTATTTCCTGACACTAGTGGCATCAGCTTGTGCGATGACAAAACGCCTGTCACGCCCCGACCGGGGATTTATAATGTCGTTTCTTCGCTTTCGGGAACAAATATTGCCACGTGTGGCATTTCCTTCGAGTATCGAATGCCGTGTCGTAATCCACACAGAAATACTCTCTTGGGGGTTGTGTCGAATTTGAGATCTTGCGCAACTCCATGTATAATGTTCTGGGTCATTGGGTACCGAGGAAAATAACATGTCACGTGCGAAATCAAGTGTTCGTTCGTATACACGTATAAAAAATATATAATATTGGAATTTTAATATTATTATGCAATAATACTTATATAAAAATCTGGTGCGGACAACACACGACTTTCACTTACCTCCATTTTTAATATCAATGAAAGAATTTTCAAAAACAGTTAGAGATAAAAATGAGTGAAACCATTAATGAATTAATTAAATGGAATTTCTATAGAAACATGTGTTTTATTAAAAAGTCCATTATATTATTATCTAAAATAATCAGTTTTATCTGCTCTTCATCACTCTTTATTAACTTTTACAATTTTGTGCATTAGATAATATTAAAGGTACTTTAGAGGAAGAAAATCTAAAATATCGGCATTTAAGTCCTGTCAGACCATTTTAATGAGAATTAAACCTACATGATATTAAAGCCCATTAAAATTTACATCGATATAGGAGTTTAATCAAAATCGTCGGAACCGTTTTTAAGAAAATCATAAAAAGGTACAATATGCATGGTATAAAGTGGATCTTCTGGTTAGCCGATTTTGATGAAAATGTTTTTTTAACATCTCGGGCGTATGGTTGTCTTAAATATGAAATTTCAGCTTCATAGGACTTTTCGTTTCCGCCCGGGAGTTACAACACACACACACACACACAGACCTTTTTACGGGATTTGGTTATTTTGACTCGGGTATTTCCGTGTATTTCCTTTAAAAACTGGAATTCGAAAATTTTCACGATCGCAATAACTTCCCTTACTTTATATAGTAAGTGAATGTAAAAAAGGTTTAACAATAACCAATCTTTTGTACTGGCTCGAGACCACCATTGTACGTCTCTTCAGAAGAAAGGCATAACCAAGGATGTTTTACTTCCTTTAAAGACTCTTTAGATGCGCCGTATTGAACACCTGACGTAGGGAATGAATGTTATGCTAACCACTATACAACAGGTGACCCCATCCAGAATAGCTTTTACTTTCACTTACTATATATAGTAAGGGAAAGTATTGCGATCGTGAGAGTTTTCGAATTCCACTTTTCAACGGAAATACACGTTTTAGGGTCCCCTGAGTAAAAATAACAAAGTCCCGCAAAAAGGTCTGTGTGTGTGTGTGGTAACTCCCGGGCGGAAACGGTAAGTCCTATGAAACTGAAATTTCATATTTAAGACAAATATACGCCCGTGCCGTTACAAAACCTTCATGCATTTTGCACCTTTTTTCGATTTTCGCGAAAATGGTTCCGACGATTTTGATTAAACTCGCTATATCGATGTTAAATTTAATGGGCTTTAATATCATGTAGGTTTCATTCTGATCAAAATGGTCTGACAGGGCTTAAATGCCGAAATTTAAAATTTTCTTTATCTAAAGTACCTTTAATTTTGTTGATTCTATAAAAATAACTATATTATCCTGTTACCTCTGATTAAAAACAGGTAAATATATAAACTGAATGAATTCGATACCCAACTAAAAGAGAAAACAGAAAAAATATTTTTTAATGTAATTTTTCGTTTTTGAACATAAGAACTTTAATATGCATGTATGATATACCGTTGGAAAACTAAAGATCTCATACACAAGCTTTTAAAAGTTAATAGAGAGTGATAAAAAGCCGATAAAACTAACTGATTATTTTAGATAATAATACAATAGATTTTTTTAATAAAACACATGTTTCTATAGAAAGTCAATTTAATTATCTCAAACTGTATTTGAAAATTCTTTCATTGATTTTAAAAATCGAGGTAAGTGAAAGTCGTGTGTTGCCCGCACCAGAATTTTTAACAACTGAGCGGTATTTTTGATTTGGAGGGTTCATTTAAATATTTTCTTGATTATCGTGTTCCTATAGGCTTTGTATAATTTTAGGCATATTGAGCCATCTGTATTTTCTTTTTGTATTTTTTTTTACTATAATAAATTTCTAATTCGGTCGCGTCAGTCAGATGCCACCTTATCTTCCTAATTAATTATGAAAAAACTATTTAGATTATAAAGTTTAATGCACGCCGCCTTTTGCTTTAAAGATCCTCCGAGCCGAATAAGCTTCTTATGTCTTTAAGTTATTTGAAGAACTCGGTTGAGTGGAAACGCTGATCAAGCGTGTTGAGTAGAAAATTCACTTTCAGAAACCGATATTTCAAAATTATATTTTACAAATATCATAAAATTATTTTAAACTAAATTGTTATATTTTAACTAACTTATAATATATTCTAGAAGTGTATTAATGCAGTAAGTAATTATCATATTTAATAATTCAAAAAACAATTATTATATATTTATATGTTCTGTAATATTGCAATGCTTCTTAATTAGGACATTAATGATAGTAATAAGTTAAAAAAATTCATAAAATAATTTTTAAAATCTGTTGCACGCAACACACGACTTATCTCCGTTGTAATAATCAATTTAAGAAATTTAAATACATTTAAAGATGAAATTAATTGTTAAAGAATTAATATATATTAATATATTCAATAGAAACAAGTGTTTCATTAAATAGCCTATTTTATTATTATCTGCAAAAATCAATTAGTTTTATGGGCTTTTTATCTCTCTCTATTAAATTTTCTTCATAAAATAATATTTTTTTCTTAAATCCTTAGCTTTCCAACGGTATATTATATATCTATATTACTGTGCAAAAATAGAAAAATTGCAAAGAAAAATATTTTTGCTCATTTCTCCTTTAGTTGGATATAAAATTCTTTCAATTTATATATTTAACCTATTTTTATCAATGCTAAAAATAAAATATGGTTATTTTAATAGAATTTACAAATTAAAGATACTTTAGAAGAAGACAATTTAAAATATCGGCATTCAAGCCCTGTCAGATTATTTCAATCGGAATGAAACCTACATGATATTAAAGCCCATCAAATTTTACATCAATATAGCGAGTTTAATCAAAATCGTTTGAGCCGTTTCTGAGAAAATCGTAAAAAGGTACAAGATGCATGGTATAAAGTAAGGTTTTCGGTCAGCTGATTTTAGTGAAAAAGTTGCCGTTACATCTCGGGCGTATAGTTGTCTTAAATCTGAAATTTCAGTTTCATAGGACTTACCGTTTCCCCCCGGGAGTTACCACACACACACACACACACACACAGACCTTTTTGCGGGACTTGGTTATTTGGACTCAGAGGACCCTAAAACGTGTATTTCCGTTGAAAACTGGAATTCGAATATTTTCACGATCGCAATACTTTCCCCCTCACTTTATGTATCATATATAGTTAATTGATAGTAAAAATTGCTGAAACCATATAGTTTTCTTATTCTTTTGTCAGTGAAAAATTAACTTAAATGTTTGAATTTATAGTTTTTCCTAGCCAGGATTGAGAATAATTTCTTTCGAAGAACCATTACAATGTTTTCATTAAGCCCTAACCACGCCGCAGACCACCTGGAATTATCTGGTTAAGGGAAAAAAGGTAAAATGATGGGGAGAATTTTTCCGCAAAACATTTCCATAATGAAGTAGGATTAATAACAGTGGTTGCTTCAAACCGAGTCTTAACTTATTTAACTGCTTTCTTTGCTTATTTTTTACCGCTGTTACATCCTTTATAATGAAGTTTTATTGTATTTGTATAGTTTTTATAATCTTTTATTACAGTTATATGTCATACGCATGTGCGGAAAACACCAATTTCATTTACCTCCGGTTTTAAAGTCAGTTTAAGAATTTACAAATAAAGTTAAAGATGAAGAAACGGTGCAAATTATTACACAATGGTTTATTATTTCCAAACAACTATATTAGGTTATAACTGTTTATATAGCTATTGATGAGCAATTAACAAATATGAAAAGTAATAAATTTATCATGGGAAAATGGTCTATCACCACTGCTAATTTCAAAACGCTATATCCTAGCTATTTCCAAATCGATTTCAATGATTCTTTTTTCGTTTTGTAGGAAATTTAATTCTCTATGTACATAAGTATTAGGATTGTTTTCATTATTCGGGTTAAAAGTATCTTGAAACGTAAGCTGTTAAATTCTGAGGGAGTGTACTTTTATTTGGTCGATTACTAAGGTCCATTATTGAAAATAATAAATCAAAACTTTCCCTTACTATATTTTTACTTTCACTTACAATATATAGTAAGAAGAAGTATTGCGATCGTGAAAATTTTCGAATTCCAGTTTTCAACGGAAATACACGTTTTACGGTCCCTGAGTCCAAATAACCAAGTTCCACAAAAGGGTTGTGTGTGTGTGTGTGTTAACTCCCGGACGGAAACGGTAAGTCCTATGAAACTGAAATTTCATATTTAAGACAACTATACGCCCGAGGCGTGACAAACCTTTTCCATCAAAATGAGCTTACCAGAAGAGGTACTTTATAATATGCATTTTGCATCTTTTTTCGATTTTCTCGAAAACGGTTCCGACGATTTTGATTAAACTCGCTATATCGATTTAAAATTTAATAGGCTTTAATATCATGTAGTTTTCATTCTAATTAAAATGATCTGACAGGTCTTAAATGCCGATATTTTAAATTTTCTTTCTCTAAAGTACCTTTAATTTTGTAGATTTTATAAAAATAACTATATTGTCTTGTTACCACTGATAAAAAACAGGTAAATATGCAAGTTGAGCGAATTTGAAAAGAAACTGAAGGAGAAAACTAAAAATATATTTTTCGGATATAAAATATATTTAAAACGGAGGTAAGTGAAAGTCGTGTGTTGCCCGCACCTGATTTTTTTATATATAGGTAAGTAAAAGTAAAAATATAGAAAAGTATATATGTATGTATATATATATATATATATATATATATATATATTTTATATATATATATATATAATATATATATATACAGCTATATATATATATATACAGCTGCTATAAAGCGAGGACGTAGCGGTGTGCTGTCAGAGGATACTAGTTAGCGAGGCGATGAAGACATCAGTTGGACCACACACAGCGTCCTACAGTCCCAGCTCCGAGTCCGCCTTCTCATATTTCCTTTAGTTATTTCTTATTTCTCCGCCTCCTATCTTTTCCGTCATTACTGTATATTTATATATATACTTTTATTTTTCTCTCTCTACTTCAGTGCCATTACTTATGAGGAAATTGTCCGGATGAATATTCTGACGTATGTTTATTTTCCTTCTTTTTTGCCCGTTTTGTAAATATATATATCTTTCTATACAATATGTTTTTTTTATTTCCAGTTATCTATATACGAAATATGAAAGTATTGTGACCGTGCAAAGTTTTGAAATCCAGTTTTAGAAACTTTTTCATTAAAATCAGCTTACTGGGAGATCTACTTTATTCTATACATTTTGCACCTTTTTTCGATTTTATTAAAAACGGCTCGAACGATTTGGATTAAACTCGCTATATCGATGTAAAATTAAATGGGCTTTAATATGATGTAGGTTACATTCTGATTGACATAGTCTGACAAGGCTTAAATGTCGAAAGTTTATATTTTCTTCCTCTAAAGTACCTTTAATTGTGTAGTTTCTACAAAAATAACTATATTACCTTGTTACTATTTATAATTAACAGCTAAATATGCACGTTGAGCGAATTTGATAGGCAACTAAAGGATAAAACTGAACAAATATTTTTTTATTAATTGTTTATGTTTTTTAACACAACAATAGTAATATAGATGTATAATATACCGTTGGAAAGCTAAAGATTTTAGAAAAAATATTATCTTATACACAAGCTTGTAAAGAGTGATCAAAAGCCGATAAAATTAACCAATTATAATTTCAGATGATAATATGATAGATTTTTTTTATAAAACACATGTTTCTATAGAAATTGAATTAAATTAATTCTTTATTAATTTCCCTCATTTGTATCTCTAACTGTATTTGAAAATTCTTTTATCGATTTAAACAACGGCGGTAAGTGCAAGTCGTGTGTTGCCCGCACCAGATTTTGTTTAATTCCAGTTACCTATAAATGACCAAGAATCCAAATGACGAAGTCCTGCAGAAAGCTCTGTGGTGTGTGTGTTTATGTGGTCAGTCTCGCCCGAAAATGAATAAGTTATATAAAACTGAAATGAACCTGATTTTATTGAAAAATGCTTTTGGCTATTTTAATTAAGCTCGATGTATCATATCATAATATAATAGACTATTTAATGTAACACATGTTTCTATCGAAACTCGATATAAACTACCTTTTTCCCATCTCTAGATTTATTTAAAAGTAAAAATAAAAATATAAACAGGTTAATTGGAAGACTGCAATACGATAAGAAACAATTAGTATGTTTCTAAATCTTCCAAAAACAGTTTATTACACATAAACTTTAAAAAGAGCCAACGTTTCGGAGGTCTTTCCCATCATCAGGACTCACTTTACTTTCAATCACATTATATTTTAATATATCTGATAAATTGTCAAAAAAAAAAAAAATCTTCTTATTTTCTTCATGTGGTTTCAACCATCCTCCATATATAAATTCATAATGCCAAAGGTCACGGGTTCAAACCCGCAGGTGGTCCTAGAATTTTTTAATGGGAGTAAAAAATTCTTAGTTATGGTCCCGAGCCTGTGCGATGTCAGGTACTCGTTAAAGATCCCTATCCTAATAAAACCTGGATAGGCAAAATTTAGGACTCCCACTGTAGCATCGTCCGATTAGCCATAGTAGCATAAAGTGATGTTAAATAATTAAACAAACAAACATATAAATTCATAATAATAATTGCAATCTTCCAATTAACTTGTTTTTATTATGAATTTTATATGGTTTCAACCATATGAAGAAAATAAGAAAATTTGTTTTGACAAATTATCAGATATATTAAAATATAATATGATGAAAGAATCTACACCTTATTTGATGTTAGAGTGTTGGCAATGGCCAACTTCTCCACTCATGCCTGAGAGTCTGAGGCTCTAGCGCCCATCTCAGTCTCCACTGGCTTATTAGACCTGTGACGCGACTGGCTGAGAGGCGCTGGGACTCCTGGCCTCGGGTCATTCGATTCGGAGTTTCCAGGGGCAGTATGTAAATATTGTATATATATGTATGAATGTGGACAAGATTGTTATTATTTATTTATTTTATTTTTATCTTTATTTAGGGTTATTTATTCTTTCTTTTTTATTTATTTTATATTCATTTGTTTTTATTTCTTTATTTAGTTATATAAGGAATGAATGACTTCTTATAGCATTAATACTCATTGCCCAAGATTGTGGCAGATTGTATTATTTTTAAATAAATAAAACAATTAAAATTATTTGATGTTATTCTTAATTTTTTTTTTAACAACAATAATTTTATTTAAAAGTTCTAAAATAGATATTAAGAAAGCCTTGTGTGTGCGGGCACGTGGTTTTAAAAAAAAGGAAATAGTATATATGTACATTAAAAAAAAATAATAATTCGCTATTAAAACAATAATAAAAGTAGAAATAACTGTTTCTTCCCAGCGAGAACCCCACCTCCTTTCTTTACACCCGAAGTCGTTAATAGTTAACAAATTACAAACCGCGCCGCCTAATGCCTTATTAATTTAATGACTATCGATTCTCTAATTACAGTTTACATCGACAAAGAATCGATATTAGGCAGATGCTTTTTTAATTGTTTCTATTGCCGTGTTTAATTCGCCGTGTATACTCCCCTTCGTTAGCCTCATAAGATATTGACACGGCTGGGCGTGTAATGGTCGGCAGAAGGGTGATGCAACGTATTGAAAACTAAGAAAATATATTTATTTAAAATAACTTTAATTTTTTAGATTCTGAAAAAAATAACCATATCATCTTGTTGGCATTGATAACAAATGGATAATTATATAAGTTGAAGGAATTCGATAAAGGAGAAAAGAGCTAACATATTTTTTATATACAATATTTCTGTTTTTTTACAAAACATAATACAGATGTATAATATATCGTTGGAAAGCTAAAGATTTTAGAAAAAATATTTTATTATACTAAAAATTGTAAGAGTTAATGTATAGTAATATAAATATAATAGATTATTTTAAAAAACACATTTTTCTATTAATACTCAACGTAATTAATTATTTAACAATTTATTTTCATCTCGAATTATGTTTAATATTTCTTAAATTGATCTTAACAACGGAGGTTCGTGTATTGGGTAATTTAATGTAGATTTCTTTAATATATACAAACATTTATTTGTGGAGAATACATCTGCAGAAATTAGAATACGTTGATGGAACAGTCCTTTATAATGTGCTACAGAATGTCTAGAATTAATTTTTACGTCAATATTTATATTGTTGGTAAAAATTTAAAAAGACATAACTAAGAAATAAAATAAAGTAACCAAATATAAATAATAACAAAATAAGAAGAAACTAAATAAAAAATTTAAAAATCTGGTGCGGGCAGCAGATGACTCTCACTTGGTTAATATTGTTTGTTTGCTTATTTAACACCACTTTATGCTGCTGTGGCTAATCGGACGATCCTACAATACTTTAACGAGTACCTGACATCGCACAGGCTCGGGACCACATTTTTACGTTCCCTTCGAAGGACGTCGAAACTAAGGATTTTTTACTCCCATTAAAAACTCCTAGGAGCACCTGCGGGTTTGAACCTGTGACCTTTGGCGTAGGAGGGTGTTATGGTAGTCACAATGTGATCCCAACCTTGGCTAATAAAATCAATTTAAGAACTATTAGATAGGGATCACTTGTAGCTGGGTGGCTAGCGTAACAGCCTCCCATGCTAAAGGAGTAAAAATCCTTAGTTACGCCGTCCTTCGGAGGGGACGTTAAAAGGTGGTCCCGAGCCTGTGCGATGTCAGGTACTCGTTAAAGATCCCTATCCTAATAAAACCTGGATAGGCAAAATTTAGGACTCCCACTGCAGTATTGTCCGATTAGCCATAGTAGCATAAATACGTTAAATAAATAAACAACAAACAGAACTATTAGTAGATAAACTTAAAGTTGAATAAAGTTTAAACTTAATTTAAATAAAAATTTTTTTTCAGTTTCTTTGCATATATATGATTTAGATTAAATAATATAGAAATATAAAATTTATATGCCTCATTATTAGTAATAAGTTTATGCCATTTTCATACATTTACATTACCTTTTACAACAATGTATATAAGATAATATTTTCTAAAATCTTCAGCTATCCAACTGTATATTATCTTTACTATTCTCATATTAATTTTTTTTTTTTTTAATTCGTCTTTTCTCTTTTAGCTGCTTATGAAAAATTCGGTCCACTTGTGTATTAGGCTGTTTTTATCAATACTGATAAGATGATATAGTGATTTTTTGGAATATAAAAAAATTAAGGTACTTTGAAAGGATAAAATTAAAACATTCTGCATTTAAGCCCTATCAGGCTATTTCAATCAGAATTAAACCTACATGATATAAAATAAATTAAAGCTCATTAAATTTTACATCGATATAACGAGTTTAATTAAAATATTTTGAGCCATTTTAGACTGATCAGTCGGTTACTGTATTAAAATGAAGTTTGTTTGACTTAATTTATGTTTCTAACTGCCTAAAAACTCCCCTTAAAAAAAACCCTCATGGATCCGGAATATATATATATATGTATATATATATATATATATATATATATATATATATATATATATATATATATATATTGAACAGTATATAAGAGAGTTATGGTAAGTTGGCTAGCTCCACTACACGAGTATAAGCAAATCAATATGCAGGCTGTTCCAACACGCTAGGCTTACTGTACGGTAGCTGTAGTCTACTCTCAAAGTCCTTCTATAACTTTATAAGTAGGGAACTGAAAATAACCTTTATCTAGAATTAATTAAATCGATTGTTTTAAAAAATATTGATGTATAAACAGATCGGGGAGGCACAACACACGACTTCACTTACACCGATTTTTACAATCACTTACTAATATGTAAGGGGAAGTATTGCGATCGCGAAAATGTTCGAATACCAGTTTTGAACGGAAATACACGTTTTAGGGTCCCCTGAGTCCAAATAACCAAGTCCCGCAAAAAGGTCTCTGTGTGAGTGATCAAAATGAAATTACCAGAAGAGTAAATGGTTCCGACGATTTTGATTAAACTCGCTATATCGATGTAAAATTTAATGAGCTTTAGGTTTCATTCTGTTTAAAATGGTCTGACAGGGCTTAAATGCCGATATTTTAAATTCTCTTCCCCTAAAGTACCTTTAATTTTGTTGATTCTATAAAAATAACTATATTATCTTGTTAACGCTGATGAAAAACAGGTAAATATATAAATTGAATAAATTCGATACCCCAACTAAAGGAGAAAACAGAAAAAATATTTTTTTAATGCAATTTATCGTTTTTGAACATAAGAGCAGTAATATACATGTATGATATACCGTTGGAAAGCTAAAGATTTTAGAAAACATATTATCTCATACACAAGCTTTTTAGAGAGTTAATAGAGAGTGATGAAATGAACATAAAACTGAATGATAATTTTAGATAATAATATAAAAGATTTTTTAATTAACACATGTTTCTATATAAATTCAATTTAATCAATTCTTTAATAGTTTCACGTATTTTTATCTCTAACTGCTTTTGAAAATTCTTTCATTGATTTTAAAAATGGTGGTAAGTGAAAGTCGAGTGTTTCCCGCACCAGATTTGTGGTATGTGGAAAGTTTTGATCGTTTGTCAAATAAGTATTGTAGTAAACGGTATCTACAAGCTGTTTCTTGTCGTTCCAGTCTAGTGTGAGGATTCTTGTCATAATTAAAATGAAAATATTAAAATTTTAAGCAATCGATTTATTAGACGTATTTCAAAATCGATTTTCCCTTTAGGTATTATCTGCTGGAGTGAAGTAGTAATACAGTTAACAAGTAGACTTCAGTAATTCGACGCAGCAACTTAGAGTCGGCGGCCGAATAACAGCTCTTATCGGGAGATATCTCGCATGCGAGCTCATTTCGCTCTCTAAAAGCCCCTTTAAAATCTAGTGCGAAAATAACGCCGTTTTTTAATGGCTCAATTTATTCCTTAATATATCTAGAAAATTATAATACAATGGAATTATAATGTTGATTAACATAAAACCTATATGTGTATAAATGGAGTTCTATTATGTTTTTGAGTTATTATTTTTAATAATGAATCTTTGTTATCGACCAATATTTGAGATTTTACGTTTCAAGATACATAGAATCCAAATTTTTAAAAAATCCGTCTGTCCGCCATTTCTCTCAAAACTCGAAATTTGGTACAAAAATAAAATTAACGCCATTAACTAAAAATCTGGTGCGGGCAACACACGACATTCACTTACCGCCGTTGTTAAAATCAATTAAAGAATTTTCAAACACAATTAGAGATGAAAATGAGTGAAACTATTAAAGAATTAATTAAATTGAATTTCTATAGAAACACGAGTTTTATTAAAAAATCGGTTATATAATTATCTAAAATAATTAGTTAATTTCATCGACTTTTCATCACTCTTTATTAACTTTTACAAGCTTGTATATAAAATAATATTTTTAGCTTTCTAACGGTTGCATTAAATAAATATTTTAGTTTATATATATATTATATATTTACCTGTTTTTTATCGTTGATAACAAGATTATATTGTTATTTTTTTAGTATCTACAAAATTAAAGATATTTTAGAGGACGAAAATATTAAAATATCGGGATTTAAGCCCTATCAAACTATTTCAATCAGAATGAAACTTACATGATATTAAAGGCCATCAAATTTTACATCAATATATTGAGTTTAATCAAAATCCTTAGAGCCGTTTTTGAGAAAATCTTAGAAAGGTGCTAAATGCATGATATAAAATGGCTCTTCTGGTTAGCTGATTTTGATGAAAAAGTTTTTGTAACATCTCGGGCGTATATTTGTCTTGAATATGAAATTCCAGTTTCACAGGGCTTTTAGTTTACGAACGGGAGTTACCACACAGACATACAAACCTTTTTGCGGGACTTGGTCATTTGGAGTCAGGAGACACTAAAATGTTTATTTCCCTAAAACGTTCACGATCGCAGTACTTTCCCTTACTATATATTTCATACATGAGCAAGTGAAAGTAAAAATGGCGGCCGATTTAATGTTTTTGTCCAATTACTCAGTTATATATGAAGAGAGGGAAAAAAATGTATAAACTTTCTAGATCAGGACAGTGTGATGAAAAAAAAGAAAAATCTTGAAATTGAAATACAATATTTCGTTTACGAACTTTTTTGCGGGATTTGGTTATTTGGACTGAGAAGAACCTAAGAGGTGTATGTACATGTATTGCGGCGTGTATATATATATATATATATATATATAATATATATATAAATATATATATATATATATATATATATGTACAATATTTCCAGTGAAAATTGGAAAATTTTCAAGATCGCAATACTTTCCCTTGATTTTTATTTTATATAGGTAAGTGAGAGTGGATGGGGAGCGGCGTGGTCTAGTGGATAGAGCGCTAGTCTGCTGTGCTCCGGGTCCTGGGTTCGAATCCCGGCTCTGGTAGAATATTATTTATTCTGTTAATTTAGTCGGGGGGCGACCCTAGGATATGGAGACCCTCCTGGGGCAGACCCAGCCTCTATAAAGTGGGTAACCAAATTAATTGGGGAAAAACCTGGCGGCTGAGCGCGATTAAGGCCTAATCACCTCATTGCACTGCCGTTGGCCTAGAAACAGTACGAATCTCTATATGTACTGAGCCCAAGACCCTTCATGGGTTGTAGTGGTACAGGTTTATTTATTTATTTATAGGTAAGTGAAAGTAAAAATTGTGTTTACGTGACGTTTAGAGAACGTATTGTTCACATATCCATGCCAATTTGAAACTATATTGTGTCTTACACATAATTGTGTATACATTACACCTTTAAAATAACACAATAAATTTTTTGGAAGTTTTTAATGTCCGCACATGATATCTATATTCTTAAATGAATAAGAGAACAATAAATTCTCGAAACGAAGTTTAAACAAACAAAATTGGTTATTTATGTAATGAGCTTAAAGAACTATTTAAAACTTTTATATATATATATATATATATATATATATATATATAATTTAAAAAAACGTGAGAACCTTGAATTATGCAGGAAGGTCGAAGTTAATACTTCAAAAACTATTCCTGCTATTCGAATATTTTAAAGTATTCAGGTATTTTAAAACCGTTCAAATATTATCTTTAAAAACCCATTAAATAAATGTATAATTCCACTTAAAATAGTTTTCTACATTCCATATTCCAACGAAAAAAAAAAATATATATATAATAGATAATACTTGATTTATTTCTATAGCAATTAAAAAAAAATAAAATGGGACTGAGTATAAAATTAATTTTCGAACCCTATTTAACCCATTAAGATTCCAGAATGTTTTTTTGTGGTTTCTAATCTATTATTTTACGAGTGTAATAGCTGATGAATTAGTCAGAAAAGTTCGACAAATTTCCGACCACAAAGATGTTAGCAATCAAATTATACATTAATTTTAGCGTCTATAAACCTGTACCTCTGCAACCCATGAAAGGTCTTGGGGTCAGTACATTATACAGATTCGTAATGTTTCTAGGCCAACGGCAGTACTAGGCCTTGATCACGCTCAGCTGCCAGGTTTTTTCTCTAGGATACCCACTTTATAGAGGCTGAGTGGGTCCCAGGAGAGTCTCCATACCCTAAGGCTGCTCAACAAATAAATAATATTCCGCCACAGCCAGGATTCGAACCTGCGACCGGGAGACAGTAGACGTATAACTATTCATATATTGAGAGAAAAGATCAATTAATTAAAAAAAAAACACGCTGCTCCTATTTTTCACATATGCAAGTCAGAATTTAAACCTAAAATTGTCTTAAGACATCATTATTCTTCCCCAACCCCTTTGAAACGAGGCAAATCAATAACTCTGTCATTCATTCACGTTTATTAGTTGGCAAAATGTCATTAGTGTTTCTCTTTAAGTTTATGAGTTAACAGCTGTATCTTGTACAAATAAACAACTTATCTTCTGAATATAAACGAATGGACACTCCAGAATGTGAAAAACTCATTTCTAGAAAAAGTCACTAATGACATTTCGCCATCTGAGCACACGACTGTGGTGTCATTTTATGTATATAAACATAGGATATAAACATATATATGTTTATACATATATAAACATATATATGTTTATACTATATAAACATATATATCTATGTTAAATTTTCTAAAAAATCAAAATATCGAAATCTGCAAATCTACTTTCACTTACATCCGTTAATCAATTTAGGAATTTATTTTTAAATACAGATAGAGATTAGACTGAGTTTCAATAAAAAAAACGTGTGTTTTATTAAATAATATATTATATTATTAACTAAAACAGTCAGTTTTGTCACACTTTTTTAACTATTACAAGCTTGTGTATAAGATAATATTTTTTCTAAAATCTTTACCGTTTGAAACGGTATATTATATATGTATATTACTGTTCTTATGTCCAAAATAAAAAAAAATGGACTTAAATAACCCTAAAAAGTATTTTTCCGGTGAAAAATAGAATTAGAAAATTATCACGATTGCAATACTTCCCCATACTATATATTTCATAAACAGCTAAGTGAAATTAAAAATGTTTCACACTTTTAAATAAATAATAAAAAACAGTAAACCATTATGTACATAGCTATTTTTTTAGTTTATTAAAAATGAACCTTATCTTTTTTAATATATTTATTGATTTTTACAACTTTATAATAAAATACATTCAGTAAATGTGATACAAGATTATACTGTCATGATTCACATGTAGGATACTACCCATTGGCACATCTCCAAAACTATGCTAAACCAGAAGTTCTCGGGGCCATCTTCTTTCCAGACGCCTCGGAGGATTATCAGGGATAGGTTTTGAACTAGTGGATTAGAGTGAGGATGGAGTTTGTTATAAACGGAGTGGTACTTGGTTCGGGCCAAGACAGCAACATAAGTAAAATTTAGGTCTTTATGGATCAGTTGATTCGTGACAAAATAAGGAGCATTGACAAAAATAAACCTTAAATGCTAGAAATTCTAGAAACTGTAGAGCTTTTCCTAGCCAGTGTTGAGAATAATTTCTTTCGAAGAACCATTACAATGTTTTCATTAAGCCCTAACCACGCTGCAGACAACCTGGAATTATCCGGTTAAGGGAAAATAGCTGGAATGATGGTGAGAATTTTTCCGCAAAACATTTCCATAATTGAATAGGATTAATAACAGTGGTTGCTTCAAACCGACTCTTAACTTCTTTAACTGCTTTCTTTGCTTATTTTTTACCGCTTTTATATCCTTTATAATAAAGTTTTATTGTATTTTTATACACTTTTATTATAGTTACATATCATACGCAAGTGTGGAACACACCACTTTCATTATTTATTTAACGTCACTTTATGCTACTGTGGCTAATCGGACGATACTACAGTGGGAGTTATAAAGTTTGCTTATCCAGTTTTTATTAGGATAAGGATCTTTAACGAGTACCTGACATCGCACAGGCTCGGTACCACCATTCTACGTTCCCTCCGAAAAACAGCATAATCAAGCCTATTAAATTTTGTTGTATTGAATTTTAACTAATACTGTTAAGAAGGCTAAGACGGAAGGTGACTAAAGATCTGATGATGAAAGGTGTGATTAGGCCGACTTTAGATAGCTCGCTGGCAATTAGGGCAGGAGAATAATGCCTCATCTCATTAATAACTTGTTCTCAACAAAAGCTTCTTCTCTTCCATTGTAAACACTTTTATTGTCTAACTTCTCCATAACAATTACCAAAACAAATCCTCTATTCAATGGGCCTTATAGCTAATTGAAAGCTTTTCCGACTTCAAAGCCTTTAAAAGGGGAAAAGGTAAATAATAAAGCCAAAACGGGAGCAAGGAAATGAAAAGAAAAAGACGAAATAAAAGGAACGATTTAGGGCCGTTACACAAAGTTAATAGCTTACCGCCAACATGCCAAAGGCCGATTTCTGTTTCAATATTAGCTAGTAATAAAATATATATATATATATATATATATATATATATATATATATATATATATATATACATATATATATATATAATATATATATATATATATATATATATATATATATATATATATATATATACTAATTAATATATCATTAATGATACCATACAATAATTTCCGCCTATCAATGATTGCCATTAAATTTTTCAGACCAAACTGTTTTTTCATGAAATGTTTTTTAAGTTAGTTTAAACAATATTTTTACTTTCACTTACTATATATAGTAAGGGGAAGTATTGCGATCGTGAAAATTTTCGAATTCCAGTTTTCAACGGAAATACACGTTTTAGGGTCTCCTGAGTCCAAATAACCAACTCCCGCAAAAAGGTCTGTGTGTGTGTGTGTGTGTGTGTGTGTGGTAACTCCCGGCGGAAACGGTAAGTCCTATGAAACTGAAATTCTTATAAGACAACTATACGCCCGAGACATGTCAAACATTTTTTCATCAAAATGAGCTTACCAGAAAAGGTACTTTATACCATGCATTTTGCACCTTTTTTCGATTTTCTCAAAAACGGTTCCGACGATTTTGATTAAACTCTCTATATCGATGTAAAATATAATGGCTTTAATATCATGTAGGTTTTATTTGGATAAAAATGGTCTGACAGGGTTAAATACCGATATTTTAAATTTTCTTCTTCTAAAGTACCTTTGATTTTGTAGATTCAATAATAATAACTAGATTATTTGTTAACGCTGATGAAAAAACAGGTAATATATAAATTGAATAAATTCGATAACCAACTAAAGGAGAAAACAAGAAAAAAAATTTTTTAATGCAATTTTTCCGTTTTTGAACATAAGAGCAGTAATATACATGAATGATATAGCGTTGGAAAGCTAAAGATTTTAGAAAAAATATCATCTCATACACAAGCTTTTAGAAGTTAATGGAGAGTGATAAAAGAAGATAAAACTAACTGATTATTTAAGATAATAATATAATAGATTTTTTAATAAACACGTTTCTATATAAATTGAATTTGATTAATTCCTTAATAATTTCACGTATTTTTATCTCTAACTGTATTTGAAAATTCTTTCATTGATTTTAAAAATGGGGGTAAGTGAAAGTCGTGTGTTGCCCGCACCAAATTTTTTAATGTAATTTTAGTGTTTTTGAACATTAGAACATTAATATAGAGGGATCACTTGTAGCAGGGTGGTTAGCATAACAGCCTCCTATCCAAAGGTCACGGGTTTCAAACCCGCAGGTGGTCCTAGGGTTTTTTTAATGGGAGTTAAAATCCTTAGTTATGCCGTCCTTCGGAGGGGACGTTAAAAGGTGGTCATGTCAGGTACTCGTTAAAGATCCCTATCCTAATAAAACCTGGATAGGCAAAATTTAGGACTCCCACTGTAGCATCGTCCGATTAGCCATAGTAGCATAAAGTGACGTTAACTTCTCTACGATTTTCTCAAAAACGGATTCGATTAAACTCGCTATATTGATGAAAAAAATATATGGACTTTAATATCATGTAGGTTTCATTCTTATTGTAATAGTTTTACAGGGTTTAAATGGTGATATTTAAAATTTTCTTCTTATAAAAGACCTTTAATTTAGTAGATTCCAAAAAGAAAATAAATAAAAGCCTTATCATTTTATCAGAATTGATTAAAAAATAAACCACATTAAATAATTACGATTGTCCAAAAAAATAAAAAAAGTTGATAAAATACAATTAAATTATTTGAACAATATTTAATCAGCGCGGACCAGTAGCAAAGTAAATATTTTATCTGTTTTATTTTTGTATATAATACTAATCTATTTGCTAAGAAATTATAAAGAAAGTAATATTTCATAAAAATAAAAAGTTGATGATTCTAAATAAAATAAATATATTATTTTACAATATTTATTTGTTAATTTTGATATAATTAATTTTTTAAAAATTAAGTTATTTTTCTTTTAAATAATACGATTTTTTTTTTATTTATATGTATTCCCAAGACTATTCATCACAAACATCTCCTGATTTTTGAACAATTAGGAAATGTTTTTCCTGAATTAAGACTAATAGCCAACATCTATTTTATTTTCTCTTTAAACTATTAAAAACAACATGAGTATTTATAAATTCAGACAAATTATCTGAGTATGATAATATTACATATATTTATTATATAATGATATTTGTTCAACAATTTTTTGTTTGAATAGATTTTTTTTTTTTTTTTTTTTTTACAGACATCTCTTGTCAAGTCACCTTGAAAACTGATTAATTTTAAATATGTGTAAGAATTTAAAATCAAATTTTATTAATGTGTATCAAATTGAAAATATAAATAATATAACTTTTAAAATTTATTTAAATAAAAAAAAAGTTACAAATCATGCAGAGTTTAGTAGAATGAATGTGTAATTTTTAATTAATAGCATTGAACTACATAACTACTATAAAATAAAGAAAAAAATTAATTGAACTAAAATTGACCATAACAGAATTTATTATAAGTATACTAGACAAAAAAATTGTTTCTCAATGTGCAATAAAATTAATATTAAATAAATAAAAATAAAACAATAATCTGTTAATTATAACAAACAAAATATATTCATCAAAGCATTATTAATTAATATATTACCATAAATAACAAAACTATACCTAATAATTTTATTTTAACTAGATTTATAAAAAAGTGTATTAATATTTGAATATTTATAAAACATATATTAGTATATATTTTTTGTAATATTGTCCATAAACACAATTAAGTAAAAATAAAAATAGAGTTACTATGAATATATATTTATAAGGAAATGAATAAATCTATAATTTTATTACTAAAAAATTATAATAATTTATTTTGATAATTAATTTTAAATTAAAATAAAATATATTAATGTTTATTTTAATATAATATTTTTTACATTAGGTATATAATTTTAATATAATATAAAAAGTATTAAATATTATAAATTAAAATTGAAATAAGCCTATATGTTTTTTTAAATCATACACATATTATCTCGAATTAATTATTTTATAATAAATCCGAATATTTATAGCAAAATGAGTAAAATAAAATAATTATAAAAATCAATGAATATTATACTCTAAATAAATATATTTTTGGCTATATATAAAAGTTTATTAATAATATATATATATTATATATATGTATTCACTATATTTTTAATTGGATATTACCGACCGTTTTAGCGTTTAAGAGGTATATTTGCTAAACGGCAATATTTTTTTTTTTTTTTTATGTCAAATGTATGGAGATTTTAGAATTTTATAGGATTTGAGAATATTATATTAGACGTGCTAGCTTATGGTAGCTTAGATTTTAAAATCACCCTCTGGAGCTGTTACACACTCCATAACGTTTAGTTTTTAACGCCGAGAAATCTCTGACGCATTTCACACCAACAAAATACCGCATAATATTAGAAGAATTTCTGAAATGTAGAATAATTATAATGAACTAAATATTATAAAAATGAACTGTAGTAATAATTGTTTAAAAATAATTTTTTTTTTCATTAAAGTCATAACGAAATAAATAATTATTAGTTATTTTTTCACAGAAACAGGTAATCTTTTTCGAAGTGTGATGATTAAAGTCCCGGAATCATAATATACAGTATTTCAAAATAACTGATTACTGAAAATAAACTATAATTTCGGTGAATTTATTTTAAATAATTTATAAAACCTCTTAAAATTACTGTAATGATACTTGATTTTTTTACGCCTTATTTTTTTATTCTAACCTTTTCTTTTTTTTTATATCATTTTAACTAATATTATTTATTTAAAATAAATTAGTATACATCTGGCACTGATGACAAAAATGTTTTGAACAAATAAAAAAGTTAAAAACAAACAAATAACCACATTTTTAATATTAATAGCTTTTATTTTATTATTTATCTATTAAATTTAATATTTTTAATTTGTTCCATTAAATTTTTATGGGCTTATATCTAGCGAAACCCATGAATATAAACAGTAATTTTGCTAAATGACACAAGTACATGCAAGATTTTTTTTGTTTCCTTTAATAAAAAAAAAATGGTTGTTTATGTTTTCGTCAATTTTTTACGCTTTATTGTGTTGTTTTTTAAACTAATATTTATATATATATATATATATATATATATATATATATATATATATATATACTATTATTACTTACACTTATTTATTTTAAATTAATTTTATAAAATGAATATACAATCACTGAAGACAGAGTTGGTTTGTACCAATAAAAGTAATAACAAAAAACTATATCTTTTATCGTTAATCTTATCTTATTTTTAATATTATTATTTATACCAATATATTTTTATGGTCTCCCGTCTAACTAATCCCATGAATATAAACAGTAATTTCTTTAAATGGCACAATTCCATGCAAAATATAAGAATTTTCTATTGTTTATTATTTTTGTTAGTATCAACAATTATTTTATTAATTTTCTAAAATGAATATATTTAGCAATGATGGTCGAAATTTTTTGTACCGATAAAAATTAAAAAAGCAATCAACTCATTAATTTTTTAATAGCAATAGCATTTTTATCTATTATTTTTTAGTACCTCAATAATTTTTTATGGACTTCCGTTTAGATAATCCCTTGGATATAAACAGTAATTTCGCTAAATTACACGAATACATGCAAAATATAAGAATTTTCGGTTGTTTTTTTTTAGTATAATGTATTTTATTCGTCAATTCTTATATTCTTCGCATCACTAATGTATGCTTATGATAAATAATTATTTTTATATATTTATAAAATGTATTATAAATTGATTCAGTACCTATTACAAATAATATTATTTATAGTCAGTTATTTCTTCATGCATAAAAAATTTAATTTTTTTTTTTTTTTAAACTAATATTATAATTGTATAAAATGAATATATCTGACACTGATGATCGAAATGTTTTGTACCGATAAAAGTAAAAAAAACAACCAAATAACTCAAGTTTAATAGTTATAGAAATTATTTTATTTTTTATCTAGTTTTTTTTAATATTATCATTTATGCCAATAAATTTTAGGGGCTCCAGCCTGGCTATTCCTAAAAGTATAAACAGTTATTTTGGTACATGACACTAGCACAGGAAAATACAAGAATTTTCGGTTGTTTTTTGTTTCTTTTAGCATGGAAAATAGGGGTTTTTTCGTCAATTTTGTACTCTACGCTTCACTAACGTCTGTTTATGGTAAATAATTATTTTAATAAATTTATAAAATGTATCATAAATACCTGAACTAGGCCTGTCGGAGTACCTGGTGCAGTACACCCAGGCTGGCCAGACTGTACCCTCTGGCTGCTGCGCCTGCTTCTTCGGACCGAAACTGGGGCTAAGGATGTTCTCGATGCTAAAGCTGAGGCGCGCTGGCAACCTCGTGCCTTCGCTCTCGACCATCATTCTCCCGCCGGACGTCGACGGGCGGACCGGCCGGCACCGAATGGGAACGCAAAGTCGAGAAGGAGGAGTGGGGGAAGGGGAAGGTGGTGGGGGAGGAGTGGGGGTAGGCCACGCCCAATGGGGCGGCTCCTTTCGTCCGAAGCCACGCCCACTCCGATATCTCTCTCCCCGATCCCGGACGAAACGCATTTTTTTAAACGAGAAAATCCTCCATTTCTTGCCGGCCCCAAACAAAGCTCCGACGAAAATATTTCGATTAGCCTTCTTCCCGACTCTTTTAAAAGACCGACGCACTTAAGTCTTCAATTTCATTCCCGATACTTTGAATAAAACATTATAATTAATTAGACGAACAAATATATTACTTCAGTCGATATATTTAATATAAAATAACTTTATTTAAACAATCGATTGCATACAAAACGAGAATTACACTTGCCTCTATGGATTTGTTTGTTTATTAATTTAATGTCACTTCATGCTCCTGTGGCTAATCGGATGATTCTACTAAAGGAATCCTAAATTTTTCCTAACTTTTAATATCGCACAGCCTTGGTACCACCGTTCTACGTCCCTTCCGAAGTATTGCAGAAGGTCAAAGAAGGGCTGAAAATAAATAAGTGTTTATATTGTTAGATGTTCTTTGTTTTAGTAATAGTTTATTGTTATTGATTGTTAGTGCTTCAAATCTTATCATAAGTAAATAAAAATCTTAAATCCAGAATTCAATCCAAGCCCAAAGCTCTAAAATTTAAGCATGTTTTACTATTCACTACACCACAGGTGACCCCACCCACCACATTTAAAGGAAAAAAAATCTGGTGCGGTAACACACGACTTTCACTTACCTCCATTTTAAAATCAAATGAAAGAATTTTCAAAACAGAGATAAAAATACGTGAAACTATTAAAGAATTCATTAAATTGAATTTATATAGAAACATGTGTTTTATTAAAAAATCTATTAAGTATATTATTATCTAAAATAATCAGTTAGTTTTATGTTCATTTCATCACTTTCTATTAACTTTTAAAAGCTTGTGTATGAGATAATATTTTTTCTAAAATCTTTAGCTTTCCAACGGTATATCATACATGTATATTACTGCTCTTATGTTCAAAAACGAAAAATTGCATTAAAAAAATATTTTTTTTGTATTCTCCTTTAGTTGGGTATCGAATTTATTCAATTTATATATTTACCTGTTTTCATCAGCGTTAACAAGATAATATAGTTATTTTTATTGAATCTACAAGATTAAAGGTACTTTAGGGGAAGAAAATTTAAAATATCGGCATGTAAGCCCTGTCAGACCATTTTTATCCAAATAAAACCTACATGATATTAAAGCCCATTAAATTTTACATCGATATAGCGAGTTTAATCAAAATCGTCGGAACCATTTTTGAGAAAATCGAAAAAAGGTGCAAAATGCATGGTATAAAGTGCCACTTCTGGTAAGCTCATTTTGATGAAAAAAGTTTTGTCACGTCTCGGGCGTATAGTTGTCTTAAATATGAAATTTCAGTTTCATAGGACTTACCGTTTCCACCCGGGAGTTACCACACACACACACACACAGACCTTTTTGCGGGACTTGGTTATTTGGACTCAGGGAACCCAAAAACGTGTATTTCCGTTGAAAACTGATATTCCAAAATTTTCACGATCGCAATACTTTCCCTTACTATATATAGTAAGTGAAAGTAAAAATTGTTTGTTTATTCATTTAATGTCACTTTATGCTACTATTGCTAATTGGACGATCCTACAGTGTACAATTTACGGGTTACACAGAGAAATTTTTGATCATCACTTTAATCCTAATCAAGTGATTAAAGTTTATTCGTTGAACAAAGGTTGTAATACTGTTAACGTTAAACAGCCGTCAGAGAGCTGCACATGGACTTTCCACTCATGTGCTCATGTGCACGCCACAAGTCACAAATTCTCTAATTCAATTTGACGAAGCTGTACTTAAAGAAAGGATGGAAGCTGAAAAATAATTGCGAATCCCAAGAAAAGAGTATTTTAATTTCTTTTCTTTTTTAATTCTTCAGGAAGTTTTTCTTAATATTTCACACTTAAACAAGCACACCCAACTTCTTTTTATAATATATTTATTTTCTTTCATAATTTTTTACATCGTTTTTCGACGTTTCGGGGTTCTTTCTCCATTATCAAGACTTTTTTGAAAACACTTCTACATATATCATTAATTATTTCACATTCATAGCTTACTGCTATTCGTCTACATCAGCCAATAAACTTCGATGTAGACGAATAAAAGTGAGCTATAAATGTGAAAAATGAGTGATATATTTAAAAGTGTTTTCAAAAAAAGTCTTGATAATGGGGAAAGACCTCCGAAACGTTGAAAAACGATGTAAAAAATTATGAAAGAAAATAAATACATAATAAAAGGAAGTTTGGGTGTGCTTGTTTAAGTGTGAAAGAGTATTTTAATGTAAGGAAGAAAATGGTGAAGATTGTTTGTTTGTTCGTTCATTTATTTAACGTCACTTTATGCTACCATGGCTAATCGGACGATGCTACAGTGGGAGTCTTAAATTTTGCCTATCCAGGTGTTATTGGGATAGGGATCTTTGACGAGTACTTGACATCGCACAGGTTCGGGACCACCTTTCAACGTCCCCTCCGAAGGACGGCATAACTAAGGATTTTTTACTCCCATTAAAAAATCCTAGGACCACCTGTGGTTTTGAACCCGTGACCTTTGGTATAGGAGGCTGTTACCCAGCTACAAGTGATATCAAATGGTGAAGATATGCGATACATAACCTTTACATTAAATTTGATAATTGTAAATATATTTGTGTGTTTGATTAAACTATATGTATATATCTGTCATTATTTTGAATTGTTATTATTATAAATATATTAGTGTTTTTATTGTTAATATATTGTAAGTATGTATGATTTATTATTATTGTAAATATATTTGTGTTTAATACTAGTATATGATAATATATAATGTCTTCACAACATACGCGGATGTCACTTGTGTGTTATCCGTCCATAATGATCCATCCGCTGCATCCCAAATCGTTCAGTCCCACATCACAGCCATTGAGGAATGTTGTCAGAACTGGAAGATTAAAATTAATCCCAAATAATCCTACCAAATTACCTTTACCCTTCATCGCAAACCGATGATTTCCTGACCTACTGTATCCTTTAATAATACCCCACTCATACCTGTTGAACAAATCCGATACCTAGGACTCCATCTTGACAAACGTCTTACATGGAATCCTCAAACGAGACTAAAACGACAAGAGACTGCCCATAGATACGGATTACTACAACACTTACTCGACAAACGTTCAAAATTTTTAATAAATTACAAAAAGCTCTTTTATATTGCTGTCATCCGACCCATCTGGACATATGGAATCGAGTTTTGGGGCTTTTCTAAGCCATCTAATTCCTCCCGCATCCAATCCCCACAATCCAAAATCCTTCGCAAAATCCTAAATGTTCCTAATTTCGTCACAAATAAAATCATCCATAACGACCTTAATATCCGATTTGTGGCAGACCTTTCTCGTACCAGATATACCACTTTTAATTCCAAACTCCCAACCTATATGAACCCTCTTGTACGCAACCTATCAACCTCACATATTCCTGACAACCCTCCGAGGCGATTGAAAAGATGATGGCCACGGAACATACTTAATTAAATAAACATGGAAGTTCTACCGCTGGTTAGTTTCTTCTCAAGCTTTTCACGCCCTTTATTATAATTCAACACCTTTACTTATTCTATTTATGTTAATATACAGTTGTTAAATTAAATAAAATATAAATAAAAAATCTGGTGCGAGCAACACACGACTTTCACTTACCTCCATTTTTAAAATCAATGAAAGAATTTTCAAAAACTGTTAGAGATAAAAATACGTGAAACTATTAAGTAATTAATTAAATTGAATTTATATAGAAACATGTGTTTTATTAAAAAATCTATTATATTATTATCTAAAATAATCAGTTAGTTTTATCTTCTTTTCAACACTCTCTATTAACTTTTAAAAACTTGAGTATAATATTTTTTCTAAAATCTTTAGCTTTCCAACGGTATATCATACATGTATATTACTGCTCTTATGTTCAAAAACTAAAAAAAAATATCTACATGATATTAAAACCCATTAAATTTTACATCGATATAGATATATATTTAATCAAAATCGTCGGAACCGTTTTCGAGAAAATCGAAAAAAGGTGCAAAATGCATGGAATAAAGTGCCTCTTCTGGTAAGCTCATTTTGATGAAAAAAGTTTTGTCACGTCTCGGGCGTATAGTTGTCTTAAATATGAAATTTCAGTTTCATAGGACTTACCGTTTCCGGCCGGGAGTTACCACACACACACACATAGACCTTTTTGCGGTACTTGGTTATTTAGACTCAGGGGACCCTAAAATGTATATTTCCGTTAAAAACTGGAATTACATAGTAAGTGAAAGTAAAAAAAGGAATAAATATTTGTGGCGGTCGTGAAAAACTAGATAACTCGAGTTATATCAAAAAATGACCACTCCCTCAGACCTTCTCTTACTTCGGGTTAAATTGGTAAAAGAAATTTCTTGGTGGAAGAAATGTTGGGTTTAAAGAAAGCTGTAATTAATAACTCTATTTTGGTATTAAATAAAACTTTAAGTCACTCGCCTGTAAAATGAAAGATTTGACTTAACAACTTATTCAAGACCGCCACAGATATATAAGTTGAACTAATTCGAAATCCAAAAAAAAAAAAGAAAAGAGCAAACAAATGTTTTTTATGCAATGTTGGTGTCTTTAAACATTAAAGCATGTAAATGTATAATATACCGTTGGAAAGCAAAAAATTTAAAAAAAAAATACACACTATTATAAAGATTAGTGGAAAATGATGAAAATCGAATAAAACTAACTGATTATAATATATAATTACATAATATGTTATTTAATAAACCATGTTTCTGTCGAAACTCAATGTATGTCTAGTAAAAATAATTAATTACATAATTCGGCATAAATTATTACTTTCACTTACCTATATATGGAATATTTAGTAAGGGAAAGTATTGCGATCGTGAACATTTTCGAATTCCAGTTTTCAACGTAAATACACGTTTTAGGGTCTCATGAGTCCAAAAAAGCAAGTTCCGGAAAAAGGTCTGTGTGTGTGTGTGTGTGTGTGGTAAGTCTAGCGCACAAACCATAAGTCGTACGGAACTGAAATTTCATATTTAAGACAACTATACATCCGAGATGTTACAGCAACTTTTTCATCAAAATCGGCTAAATAAAAGCCCTACTTTATACAATACATTTTGTACCTTTTTATGATTTTCTCAAAAACGGTTCTAACGATTTTGTTTAAACTCGCCATGTTGATGTAAAATTTAATGGGCTTTAATATGGCGTAGGTTTCATTCTGATTGAAATTGTTTGACAGGACTTAAATGCCGATATTTTAAATTTTCTACCTCTAAAGTACCTTTAATTTTGCAGATTTAAAAAAATTAGGCACATCATCTTATTGGCATAAAATATTCAAGTGTTTTAGAGTCCCTTGAGTACGAATAACTAAGTCGCGCGAAGAGGTCTGTGTGTGTGTAAATCTAGTTCGAAAGCGATAAGTTGTTTAAAACTGAAGATATTTTAAAAGCGTATATGGCGGCTTGTCGGAAGTGTAACTTCTGCGCCTTTTTACGATTTTCTCAAAAACCGATTTTGATTAAACTCGCTATATCGATGTAAAATTTGTTAGCTTTTAATATCATGCAGGTTTCATCTTGATGGAAATAGTCTTACAGCCATTGAACCTTTAATTTTGTAAATTTGAAAAAAAAAAAATCAAATTTAAAAACTATTTAATATACTTCAATTTGAAAAATGTTTTTAATATAACGTATATTCATTTTCGTTAGAAACATATTATGTAGATTAAATTATTTAACTATATTAAATTGTTAATCAGTAATAAGTTCATTCCCCATTCGTCACTTTAAATTTTGTGTTATTAAAGTCGGTAATGTATTTAGTTTATATAAGAGTATTAGAAACATTTATGAGAAAGGAATAATGGATAGTTAAATTTCCTTTAATGTTTATTTATTTTTATTTTATTCTCACGGTTGGTGTTTTATTATATTCTGATTATGTTGTAAACATCAAATATTATTAAAATTAGAAATATATGTATATTAATTACTGACTTAAAAGACCTGACTCAAGGTTAATTATAAATGTATATACAATTCCATCCCACCAAATTACCTTTACCCTTCTTCGCAAACCGATGACTTTCTGCCTGACCTACTGTATCCTTTAATAATACCCCACTCATACCTGTTGAACAAATCCGATAACTAGGACTCCTTCATGACAAACGTCTTACATGGAACACTCATACGAGACTTAAAAGACAAGAAATTGCAGGTAGATAGAGATTACTACAGCACTACAAACGTTCAAAACTTCCAATTTATTACTAAAAGCTCATTTACGTTACCATCATCAGACCAATCTGGACATATGAAATCGAGCTTTGAGGCTCTACTAAACCACCGAATTCTTCCCGTATCCAATTCCTACAATCCAAAATCCTTCGTAAAATCCTAAATGCTCCTTATTTTGTTAGGAATAACATCATCCATAATGACCTAAATATCCCATTTTTCGCAGAACTATTCCACAACAGATATGCCTCTTTTAATTCCAAACTCCCGACCCACACGAATCCTCTTGTACGCAACTTATCATTCCCATCTATTCCTGACAACCCTCCGAGGCGATTGAAAAGACGATGGGCACGAAACCTACTAAATTAAATTGACATTGAAGTGCTGCCACTGGGTAGTTCTTCACAAGACATTTTCAAGCCCATAATTGTAATTAGCCCATTTACTTATTATGTTTATTATAAGTAAAGTTGTAAATATCAATAAAATGTTTTTAAAAAATATACAATTCCTGTTCATTGTAAGAGAGGACCGCTTTGGTCCTAAAGATAACTGGTCAATAATAAACTTTATTCTATTCTACGTTACCTTGGCTAATCCGACATCCGACAGCGGGAGTCCTATCCAGGTTTAATAAGGGTAAGGATCATTAACTTTTTCTTGACGCACCACAGGCTCGGTACACATTTTACGTCCTCTACAAAAGACGGCATAATCAGAAATTTTATCCATCCATCCATCCAGTGGCGCGACAGAACGTGTAGGCCCTGGGCCTCGCGGTGTAAACTCCTGCGAGTTTACACTCACGTTTCATGATGCAGTTTTTAGTGTAGGGTCATCACTCCCTACCACTAATTTTGTGAGTGGCCACCCTTTGGCTAACGGGTCTCACATACCCGGGGGAGAGGTTGTGAGTGAATCCAAATTTTTTTACATCCTTACAAAAGCCCCGCCGGGACTGGGATTCGAACTCAGAACCTGTAGCATGAGCGCGCTAGCCACTCAGCCACGGGCTCCCCAAGAAATTTTATACTCCATCAAAATATCTAAGAGCCATCGGCCGAGTTTGTACCCGCGACCTCTAGCATATGAAATCCTTAACCTCTTATTATATAAATCTGTCAAGGGTCACTTGTGGAGCAGTGGCTACCATATCATCCTGCTATGCTGCAGATCGTGGGTTCCAATTTAAGATTTAAGACAAAAATACGCCCGAGATGTTAGAACAAACTTTTCACTAAAATCGGACGACCGAAAGGGCTACTTTATACCGTTTATTCTGCATTTTTTTACGATTTTCTGAACAAAAAAAAGGCTCTAACGATTTTGATAAAACGGTGTAAAATTTAATGGGCTATAGATAGCATTACTTCTTTAGCTATCCAACAGTATACAATACATCTATATTATTATTATTCTGTTAAAAAACACAAAAATTGCATTAAAAAATATTTTTTTCAGTTTTCTCCTTTAGTTCTTTATCTAATTCGCTCAACATACATATTAAGCCGTCATTTATCAATGCCTATTTTTTTTTTATCTACAAAATTAAAGTTATTTTAGAGGAAGAAAATTCAAAATATCGGCCTATAAGTCCTGCCAAACTATTACAATCAGAATAAAACCTACATCATATTAATTACCATTAAATTTTACATCCATATAATGAATTCAATCAAAACCGTTAGAGACTTTTTGAGAAAATCGTAAAAAAGTGGAAAATGCATGGTACAAAGTAGCACTTCCATTCAGCCGTGAAAAGTTACTGCCACATCTCGGGCGTATAGTTTTCTTAAATATGAAATATCAGTTTTGTACGTCTTTTCGTTTTTGCGCTAGACTTACTACACACACACACACACAGACACGCAGACCTTTTTCCGGAACTTGGTTATTTGGACTCAGGTGACCCTAAAATGTATATTTCCGTTGAAAACTGGAATTAGAAAATTTTCACGATCGCAATACTTTCCCTTACTATATATTTCATACATAGATAAGTGATAAGTGAGAGGAGGGGGGAGGGTGGCCGAGCGAGTTGCTGTGAGCACGCGTAACAGATAACCGAACAAATTTAAAACCAAATAATTACGAGTTCGACTCTCGTACGCTCGTATAGCCTTCAAAGGCGAAGTAAAAAATAAAAATAAAAAAAGAGGTGGGAATAATAAAAAAAATAAAATATATATATATATATATATATCGGAGAGATCGTTTCTGGATCCCTACTTCTTGAAGGTCTTTTTCAACTTGGATTACCAGGGTCGATTCGTTTTCTTGTCAAGAAAGTAGGAAAAGCCTGACTCTGTGAGCTCATGCGTGTTACATGGCCATAAAAATGAATCCTCCTTTTCAGAATGGCATCTTTTCCACCCCATACCTGTACTCACCATTTTCCTTGGTTGGTGGAAGAATCTTCTTAAGAAGATTTTTCTTTCCTTTGCTTCTAGGTTTTCCATACCCGGGGTTGCTTTACAAGCTCCGTCTATTCCTCCCTCCTACCTATTTTCTAATTATCCAATTCTTCTCGTATCCAATCTTTACAATCCGAAATCCTTCGTAAAATCCTTAACGCTCCTTACTTATAAGCTTATAACGAAATAAGCTTAATCACGAATAAGCTTATCCATAAAGACCTTAATATATCATATGTTACTGAATTAGCCCGAACCAGGTACCAGTCATTCCATGAAAAACTCCATTTCCACTCTAATCCACTAGTTTCTATCCTATCATCCTCTTCAATTCCTGATAATCCTCCGAGGCGTCTGAAAAGAAGATGACCCCGAGACCTTCTACTTTAAAATATTTTAGAGGGCTGCCAATGGGTGACGCCTTTTCATGTATTTCATGTCAGTTTACTATGTCCATCACATTTACTTGTTGTATATAATAATACAGTTGTAAATATCAATAAATATGTTAAAAAAAAAAAAAAAAGTTTTTCCATAAGAACCTATTTTGTTTATTGCAAGGTAATCAGTCAGCTATGTACAATACTTCTGGGAGTACGACAGAACAATAATGTCTAAGTGTTGATGAAGTTAACTTTAATAATAAAGTCTCTAATTAAAGCCTGTAGGATATGTAATAATATTCCTTTGCATGCCACCTAATAACATAGAGCAGTGGTTCCAAAAAAAATTTTCATGGTCCCCTTCATACAATAATTTCAATAGCAAGGACCCCCTAAATCCTAAATATTAGATAAATGTTTAGATTTTTAGTGGGCTACACCGTATCACGTACGTTGTGATTGCGTGCGATATACCTCTACCGAAACTCTATATTCTAGAAATGGCCTAGTTGGAGAAATGGGAATAAAGAAACAAGAACTAGGCTCTAGGAGCTAACTTCAAGCCGCGAAACAACGAATGACTAAAACGTTGAACCTGGTAGATAGTCCTGTATTTTTAAAGGGAGTGAAAATACTTTGTTAAACCGTCTGTCAAAGGGCATGTAAAATGGTGGTCCAGATACTGGGCTAATTCAGGTACTCGTTAAAGATCCATATCCTAATTAAACCTGGATAGGAAAAAATTTAGGATTCCAACTGTAGCATCATCCGACTGCCATAGTAGCATAAAGTGACGTTAAGTGAATAAAAATAACCTAAAATTTAAAACTTAAACAAGAAGGTATTTATTCAATATAGATATTTTTTCTAAAATCTTTAGCTTTCCAACAGTATATCATACATGTATATTACTGCTCTTATGTTCAAAAACGAAAAAGTGCATTTAAAAAATATTTTTTCTGTTTTCTCCTTTAGTTAGGTATCGAATTTATTCAATTTATATATTTACCAGTTTTTCATCAGCGTTAACAAGATAATCTCTTTTTTTTTTTTTTTTTTTTTTTTTTTTTTATTGAGAAATATTACAGTTTGTTACATAATGAACATTAGTAATAGAGATGTAGTACACATTCATACAATATATACAGAATAATGATAATAAAGTCAAATTACATAAAATCGGAAATAAATAAATTCGAATATATACAAGAAAATAACAATTAAAAAAAACAACAACAAACAAATCAAAACAACAACCTGTAGAAGAGATAAATACAAGTTGGAACAAGATAATCTAGTTATTATTATTGAATCTATATATATATCGGCATTTAAGCCCTGTCAGACCATTTTTATCTAAATAAAACCTACATGATATTAAAGCCCAATAAATTTTACATCGATATAGCGAGTTTAATCAAAATCGTCGGAACCGTTTTTGAGAAAATCGAAAAAAGGTGCAAAATGCATGGTATAAAGTGCCTCTTCTGGTAGGCTCATTTTGATGAAAAAAAAGTTTCGTCACGTCTCGGGCGTATAGTTGTCTTAAATATGAAATTTCAGTTTCATAGGACTTACCGTTTCCGCCCGGGAGTTACCTACACACACACAGACCTTTTTGCGGGACTTGGTTATTTGGACTCAGGGGACCCTAAAACGTGTATTTCCGTTGAAAACTGGAATTCGAAAATTTTCACGATCGCAATACTTCCCCTTACTATATATAGTAAGTGAAAGTAAAAAATTAATTGTTCATTATCTGTAAGTGACTACCACTTATTCCTAGTCTCTGCAGAACTCCAAGAATGGTGAGAAATTCCAAAAGGAAGAGAACATCAAAAAACCACTTGGATCAGTTATGCCTTTAGAGGAAAGATAGGAAAAAAAAGCTTTATTAAATAATGGTCAATATATTGTAGATTAAAATAAATTGTGTGTATAATACATTGAGTTTTATTTCAATCTGAAAAAACGAAAGTACTTATTTGCCAACCCAATACATTAATAAATGCAAAATTTTGAGCCACCACTGCCTCAGAAAAGCAGTCCGCAGAAAACATGGCAAATTAATCTTGACTTTCCCAAGCTGGTTAGTATAGGTTGGTAATTCAGGATGTCTAGCAAATCAGTTCAAAGAGATTCCCTGACTTTTCCATATTGTAAGAAGTCTTTTACCTGGCCAAATCTTGGTGAAAATCGACAAAACAAAGAATAATTATAATTAATATGGTATACTAGATTAAAAATACATATAATGACTAATTACTTTACGATAAGATTCAACTATATCAACCCGACACCAGCTGATATTGTAGTTTTTCAAGTTGACTTACCAATGAATCATGATGAACTTGAATAATGCTGTTAGTAATAATCAATATTTACAAATCTGACTACAAATTTATTTACAATCAATATATCTATATAAACTTTAAGAGCTTTTCTTTAAAGCTCTCTGCAGCCAAATCTTCAGCTTTTTCTGAATAGCTTCTTGGAGCAGTTTTGCTTTTTTTGCCTCCAATTCCTTCACCTGAAGGTTGACTTTTCTCTTCTCAGTCCTCCTGTTCTTTTATGATATTAAATATTAAACTTGTTTTATGATATTTGCAACATCACAACAAGTAGGCATATTGGAACTTTTGTCTGAGTGAAGAAGAAACGATGTTATTTAGGGACCATGTTCTCTGATCAAAGAACAAATTTCCTGACTTTTTCATATGTTTTTAAAATCCCTGACTTTTCCCTGTTGCAAGACACCCTGTAATTTACAGGCTTAAACATGAAAGGAAAGGACAAGAAATAAAATAATTTAAAAAAAAAAAAAACATAAATAAAATTAAAGATTTATTTAATGCAATACCCTTTAAAACAAAAGAAATAACAAATTCAACATTAACTTAAATCAATTAATATACATAAATTTTTTACAGCACTTGAACCCAATAAATTTTAAAAAATACTAACAAGAAAAAAAATGAATAAAACTTAAAATTGTAAAAATTCATACATCATTTTTTGCATCACAAAATTTTACTATATTTAAATTTTTTTTTAAAACTAAACAATAATGTTTTCAATCGACCAAAATTTATACAAATAAAAAGGAATGATGATTTTATTACCGTAAACTCGACTCCTAATCTGTATTCAGTCTTTAAATACACTAACATAACTTATATATGGAAGCACACAAAAATTATTAATACATATAGTTTTCGATAATTATAATCAGACGAAAAGAAATGGGACGACTAAGGAATCATTCTACATATATTTCATACAGGATTGTAAAACATGGAATATAAATAATAAATACATTCATGTTCAAAAAATTCAATTTCTTTTTTTTTTTTTTTTTTAAATCTTTTTTTTCTGTTAACGTACGGCTTTAAGTAGTCCAAAATTGATTCTTACACAAGCAAATACATTTCGTTAAAACACAAGACTCTGAAAAAGAATAACAAAAATAAAATAAATATATACAATAAAAAAATTTCCTATTTAATTGACCATTCTCATAAACATCATTTCCTTTACAGATGATTAATACTTGTAAATTCCAATAATTATAATTTTATACATAAATATACATATAAAATCATTACATACCCCCGGAAGAATTTTTTTTAAAGTGAAATATGCTACAGTATAACAAGATTTTTTTATAGTTAGCACAGAAATACATTTTTTTCCCCTTTCAATCATTAAAAACAACTGACATCTGATTTTAAATAAATAAATAAAAAATATAATTAAAAAATTACAGAAAAAAAAACATAACTAAAAGCAGTCAATCTATAATTAAATTCTGCTTCAGACACAGTAATTAACAAAATTTAATGTTAATGTTTATTGAAAAACAATTTCTATTCATGTATGCTTTTTCTTTTTTTAATTTAATAAATACACAATAATTAAGTAATCAGCTATTTGTTGTGTTTTGCTTTGTTGTTTTTTTTAAAAACAAACATTTCTTACATATTTACACAAATATACCAGTAAAAATGGTAAAATATTAAACGATTCCATCCACATATATCACGATTGGCTTATCCAATCATATCCACTTATTTTTTTTAATCATTATTATCATTTAACTTTTCTTTTTTTTTAACTTTCGAAAAAAATTTATGTTAATTAATAAAATTTCTTGGCTTGTGCTCCCTTATTGTCCCTGTAACAAAGAAAAAACAAATTTTTAATAATTAATAAAAACAACACGGTAAATATTCCTGAAAAATTATAGATGGGGAAAAAGACAATTTAAGACATTGTAAAAACCGCTGCAAATTATTACACAATGGTTTATTATTTCCAAATAACAATATTAGGGTATAACTGTTTAAATGGATGTCAATAGGCAATTAAGTAACATGAAAAGCACTAATTCAAAGCACCATATCATAACACTACCACTGATTTCAAAACGCAATATCTAAGCTAGTTGTTAAAAAAATTCAGTGATTCTTTTTTCATTTGGTCCAAAATTTAATTCTCAATCAAATGGCACTAAAAGCAAAAATTTTTGGTATTTATTCATTTATTTATTAGGAGAAACGGATATTTTTTCTTATTATTCGCGGTTTTTTGGTTAAAAACACTAATAAATTTGTTTTCTATCTTCAAAAATAACTGAGTTATTGGATAAAATCCTTTTAATCGTTCGCCATTTTAAAACTAGCCAGCTGATATCAACTTCCAAGTGTTAGGATCATCGTTGCATGGAAAAGTATTTTTGTGGCGAATTTCAAAAAAATTGGTCCAGTAGTTTCATTGAAATGCCGCGGACAAACGGATTTTTTTTTAATTCGTTATTCAGATCCTACGCATCTTGAAATGTAAGCTCTCAAATTTTGAGCAGGGGTAACTTTTTTTTTTTTTTTTTTTGGTCGATTACAAAGGTTCATTAATGAAAATAATAAACCAAAAGAAAAGAAAGGGAGTAATATTTTAAATGCAAAATTATTAATAAAGACACAGACTCGTCCAATGTTCTCCGTTCAAGCCCAAGCCCCCGAGATCAGCCTTACGAAATCCTTCCATCGTCGCTTCGGATTACCTTTCAGACGCCTACCAGTTGGATCAGCAAATACCAACTTTCTCGGAATCCGTTCCTCACCGAGCCCAACAAATTTACTCGCCCATTTGAGTCTCCACGACGCTATCAAGTCAATTATACTCACAGGATACAAGTTCCGCAATTCCGCATTACCTTTGTAACATACTAAGAAAAAAAAAAAAAAAAAGTTAACCCTCTTCACAAAATTAAAGGTTCAAGATACGTAATACTCAAATATCAAATAAAATAAAAATTGTTTGACCACCGATGCCGCATGTGACTTTCTCGAAAACTATCAGGTTGATATTTTTTTTTAGAATTATCATTTATGTTGAATTTTTTTAGTTTTTAGATTACTAGATAGCATATCTCACTCTCAAAAAAAAAAAAAATATATTATCTGTACCTGTACAGGGCCTTGTGTTCAGTACATACTCATATATTGGATTGTAAAATAAGTCATACTGTTATTTACAAGTGATTTCAATAATAACTTCAGATTCTAGTGAATATTTTAAATCAATTATATATGACTCATTTGATTGATCTATTGCATGTTGCAACTTTCAGGTAATTTTTTATTTCCATCCTCTCAGAACGTTTGAAGCGCTTTGCGCCTTCAAAGTCAAAATTTCCGATTCTGAACCGAGCAAATCACTTACGGACGCTGCTTTTTCACAAGACATCATCGCCATACAAACAGAGAATTTTGTCGACGTCTGTGCAGAGGATTTAACTTTTTGGAAATAAAAAATCATTAAATTATGAAAATGAATTTCTTTTTTTCTTCTATTTTAAGGAAGCAAATTACCACTAAATGATAAGGAATCTCAGTTGATACTAATGAATAAAAGCACCTCAACTAATCCTTTTTAGAACATGTAAACATTATTGACCAAGTAAACATGATTTTATAAACACAGAGGGATTAAATTGAAATATTGAAAATGCTATGAACTTATTTTACATCCATGCATAGAGGCTATAAATCTGAGATGACGCATTCAATCACCAGATACCCACTTATGGAGGCTGTGTGTGGCCCAGGAGGGTCTCCCTGCCACAAAAAGTAAATAGGATAAAAGAAAACAGACATAAACCAGACTTGTAGAGAACCTAACCATTCGCAGCACTCTAAAAATATCTAAACAAGAAGGTCTCAGGGCAATCTTCTTTTCAGATGCCTCAGAGGATTATCAGGAATTAAAGAGGAAACAAGATTAGAGACTAGAGGGTAATTCTGGGAATGGAGTTTGTCATGGAAGGAGAGGTACCTTGTTCGGCCTAAATCAGTAATATACTGAGTTTATTCGTGACAAGTCAGAAGCATTAAGGATTTTATGAAGGATTTTGGATTGTAATAATTGGATACAAGAAAAATTAGTTAGTCCCAAAGCTGCATGATGGTCATGTTAATGAGCCGCTTGTAGTTAGTGAAGAGTTAGAACATTAGTCTAGTAAGTGTTGAAGTAGCTTAAAACGCAATTCTAATTTGAAAGATAAACTAATTGCTTAAACACAATACCTAATATTTGAAATTTACCGAATTTTCCAACAGTAGGTTTTCTACTTTAAAACTACTTCAAAAAAGCTATAACAGATGAATAACAAAGTTTGCAAATTTTATTAATCTGACTTCAATATTTAGGTTTGAAGTTAGGTTTCATGCTCATCAAATATTCTTCGTCCGTTCTTTGGATTTCATAAAAACTGACATCTTCCCTCGAAATACTCCTCCATATTTCCGTTATTTCTTCAACTCACCAGGTTATTTGATTAGGGAAAGGAAAAAGCTTTCTGTCAGCTTTGTGGATCTGGATAAAAAGAAAGAGTGTGAAAGGAGGATATAGCACAACCCCTGTCTGAAAGAAAAGCATCTGATTGTCCAGAAAATAATTCAAACAAGTTATTTTAGAGTTCTTTAAAATAGCCGTCTATATAACAAGCTGGTTATTTTTCCCGGATTATTTATTTTTATAAATTGTCAATACTTATTAATCCTCTTTTAAACAATAATGTTAATTTATCCACTGTGGTATTTCCCTCCTTAAAGAAATAATAATGGAGTTTAGTTGACCGTTGAGAAATTAGATGAGGAAGATGGTTGCGAGTGCGGTCATTAGAGAGAAACACATATTAAAACATAGTGCTATTTTAATTATGTGCCACCATTGGCCTATGTTGAGGGCCTTCATTCAGGTTGACTCTGAGAGGAGTCAAGACTTAAGATAATTATAAAATTTAAGATAATTAAACTAAAAATCCCATAAATTAAAGTGCTTGTTAGTAAATTATACCTTCATCATCTATCTATAGAAACTTCTTGAATCTCTTTCAAATCAGATGATAAATGTGAAATTTATTCATTAAGTTCCACTCCATCCTCGCACTGTCCTCAATACTTATGCTGATGACACGTGTGTCTTATCCATCCATAATGATCCAACTACTGCATCCCAAACCCTTCAGTCCCACATCAAAGCCATTGAAGAATGGTGTCAAAATTGGAGGATTAAAATAAATCCCAATAAATCCCACCAAATCACCTTTACCTTCGTCGCAAACCGATGACTTCCTGCGCCCCATATCCTTTAATAACATTATCCTTACTTCTGTAGAACAAATCCGATACCTAGGTCTCCATCTTGACAAGCGCCTTACTTGGAATCCTCACACAAGACTGAAACGACAAGAAACTGCTCGAAGATATCGATTACTACAACACTTACTAGACAAACGTTCAAAACTTCCAGTACATTACAAAAGACTCATCTACATCACAATTATCAGACCTATTTAGACATATGGAATCGAGCTTTGGGGCTCTACGAAACCATCTAATTCCTCCCGCATCCAGTCCTTACAATCCAAAATCCCGAATGCTCCTTATTTTGTCACAAATCAACTCCTTTCCCTAATGACCTAAACATCCCATTTGTTGCAGACATAGCCCGTGATAGATACTCCTCTTTCCATTCTAAACTCCCTGCCCATACAAACCCACTTGTCCGTAATTTATCTTCCTCAGATATCCCTGATAACCCACCAAGGCGACTGAAAAGAAGGTGGCCTCGGGACCTACTGTATTAAAATATTAGTGAAGTGCTACCACTGGGTGGTTCTTTCTCAAGACATTTTCATGACTTTTTATATTCATTCTACATATTTACTTATTGTATTCTTTAGTACAGTTTGTAAATTACTTAAAATAAAAAAAATTCATAAAGTTAATTAATTAGATGCTTTATCTATAATTAAATTTAATATAATTTGTTATTAAATGAATTTGAAAAAAAGATACGAGATAAAACTATTCCTAGTAATCATGGAAGGATTTCTCGACCATATCAGATAGAAGTCAGACTTCTTTTGACACGGTCTCAGAGTCCAACCTGATGAAGGTCCACAATGTAGGCCGAAGCGTCGGCACATAATTGAAATAGCAATATGTTTTAATGTGTGTTTCTCTCTAATAACCGTACCCCCAACCATCTTCTTCATCTTAGAAACGATACATTCTTTTAAATTATGTTAACATGTGATTTTCATATAATTTTTACAAGTTTAAACTCGGCTAGAAAGAGGGCCCAGACAGCAAGAAACATCAATTAAGTCTTGGGCGATGGCAGGATTAATTGAGACGTTGATTTCCAAAAGGTACTAAAACGACATTTTTCTCAAAATTGATATTTTGACTTATTTGTATTCTAATGGTTTAATATATTCTAAATTTCTCATCAGATTTTATCTAAAAAACATAGAAATCCTTTAAAAATTGCATTTCATTCCAAAAGGTAATAAATCCACATTTCATTCCAAAAGATACTAAAAACATTTCCTTCCAAAAGGTACTATATCCTCTGTAAATAAATAACCTTTCCTTTCATTTCCTTCCAAAAGGTACTACATTTCCTTTTATACAGCAGAAGCACCTAACCCCGTAATATATCACCATTAATTTATTGTTTTCTTCATTTTTTGCAGTTTTATTGGTTCATTTAGTATGTCTTGAAACACTGCTATAATTTTGATCAATAGTTTTAGCCTAATAGTCAATTTTTAGGTTGTTATAAACAACTTAATTGCATCGCTTCGGTTCTAGTAGATTCACAATTAAATTAAGTTTTTTGATAGTATTTCTTCTTGCAGCCACACAAATTTGATATAAAAATGCTCAAAAACTCACATTTTAATAGAATAATGGTATTTTATCGAGCAAATGGTTGGAATTAAAATTCCCTGATCTTCCTCTGATGTGCGAAGCAGTTAAGGATATAATATAAAATAAAAAATTATGAAATTCACGGAAAAAAGTTATATGTACTTAAGAATATATATAATTAATAAACTCACCTGTATAATAAGTATATAAACATGACTACGAGATGACCGAAGAATGCTAGAAATAGAACTAGAGGTGTTATGCAGGTCGGGCAGGACTGTAGCGTCTGCGGTGCTTGCTGCCTCAGCGAGCCCATCCCCTCCTTGATCTCCCGCAGCATGTCGGTCGTCTCCTGGCTCTGGGGGGCAGCTCCCCCTCCCTGCTGGGATAGCGATTCAGTTTTCCTTACGATGTCCAACAGGTAGCCCCTAAAACCAATCGAATGATAACGTGTTCAAAATATTTGTCAATATAAAGAAGAGAATATTTTTTTAAATTTCAATAGTTTGAAACAAAGGAAAATATTTTATGTTTTCTACCCTTACTTGAGTTCCCTAGCTTGAGCTATTATCGAGTTCTGATTGGATAAGACAGCGTCTACTTCGTGTCGCCTTATTGTGTCGATGGCAAGCGGTTGGCTTGGAGGGGGTGGCAGCCCTGAAAGAAAAATTATTATTAATACAATAAAAGAAAATGTATATAGAAGCAAATCAAAGAACATTATTACAGTCATATAAGAATATATGGGCCGTACAATTTTTTTTTTTTTTTAATTTTTTTTAGGGGTCACCTGTGGCGAAGTTGCTAGCATAACAGCATAACATAAGTCCTACACCTAAGGCCAAGGATTTTTTAATGGTAATAAATTTTCCCGAAGTTATGCTGCCCTTCGGAGGGGGTGTAAAAAGGTGGTCCCGAGCCTATGTTAAAGTTAGCTACTAGTTAAAGATGCCTGTCCTAATTAAACCTGGAAAGGCAAAATTTAGGTCTCCCACTGTAGCATCGTCCGATTAGCCACAGTAGCATAAAATGACATTAAATCAATAAACAAACTGTAAGAGCCTGTGGACTGTATCTTTTTTCTTTTTCGATAAGAACCAAAAAAATTAAAAATATTTATGAGCGTGTTCGCTAATAAAAAAAAAAAAAAACTCACCTCTCGTCCCTCGGGCTTCCTTTCTGTCCCGGTTCCTAAGGGGGGGGGGGTCAGGAAATAGGAGAGGATGAGGTTAAAAAGGGAAAGAAAGAGGAACCTTAGGACTGTCCCATCTATCAGCTCCCACAATGATCAGGAACTCGGACTTCCGGTATTAAATTTAAATAAATTGATATTATCGCGTGCAACCCGCCTAAACAAAAACAATTTTCTTTTTGTTTTCTTTAAATGGGGTGTAATGTAATGGATCGTAAAAATTTTAGGGCTTTGGGGTTAGATGGAGGTCATTGGATGGAATTATGGATTTATGCCTTTTATTTACTTATGATAACTGCCTTTTCTGTAACCAATTTATTACAAATAGCCTATTCCATATTCTTCTCCAATGTGAAAAACTTATTGAAGACAGAGAAAAATATTTAAGACCCTTATTATCCGAACATAGTGATAAACAGAACATTGAAAATATCCTCCAAATCAACTGCCTACAAAAACTAAATACAATTTACATCTTTTTACTGTCAGTGTGCAGAACTCTAGACCCCTTAAATAGTGATGGCCCACACACCAATTAAGTGATGTGATATAATTTTGCTTATTATTATTTTTGTTTGTTAATTAAAAAAAAAAAAAATTGTTGGCTATTGTTTTTGTATATTATTTATCTTTGAATAACTAGTAAGGTGAGAAATTCAATATTAATGTGTGTGTGGTAAAGTTGGAAATGTATAACCAAATTTGTACAAGATGTATATCTTGTACAAATAACACACATATATATATATATATATATATATATATACTTTTAGTTATTTACTTATGATAAAATTTGAAGCACTAACAATCAACTATTATTAAAGCAAAGAACATCTAACAATATAAACACTTTTATTATAAACATAATATAACACTTTTATTTTCAGTCCTTCCTAGACTTTCTGCAATACGGGATTTGGCGCAGATCTGATGCCCACTAACACAGTTAAACTTTTGGCTCTAACAATATAATCAGACAAAATAAAATATACATTACCTTGCTGAGGGACAACTTGTTGCGGCTGAAGACCTCCAGATTGGTGTAACGTTGAGATCAGGCCTAAAGCACGCTCTTGCCTACCGACAACTTCATCAATTTTTTGACTGATAAGTTTGACCTAAACAGAAAAATAACTATATTTAGCTATAAAAAATAAATTAATAAGAAAAAAAATAATCATCAAACTTTTTTTTTTTAAATACAGAAACATTTTAACTTTTAAATTATGGAGCCTTTGAATTATTCATTGTTGTATTATTTTTAGTTTGGTGCAAGTGATAAATAAAATTTAAAAATGTGAGGTCTTCTTCTTCTTTAGCTTTCTCCTTGTGCCTTTCAGCGTGGAGGTAGTCCAACCCAGGATCTCCATCTCTCTCTCTCTCTCTGTCTTCTGCAAGAGTCTTCATCTCCTGCAGTGTCTTGCCTCTCGCTTGCCCCAACTTGGTAATGTAGCCATCGTAGCTAAGCCTAGGTCTGGTGCCTACTGGTTTTGTCTCCATAAATCTGCATGGGTCACAATCCTGGCTCATCCTACATACATGCCCGTACCACCCCAACTGTCTCTTCTCCAGGGTCTCCTTCATTGCAGGAATGTTTAATTCTTCCCTTATTGTTTCATTTCTGATCCTATCCCTGCGGGTTTCGGAAGCCACTCTGCACAATTATTTCATTTCTGCCGCTGTTATACGGCTCCATTTGTTGTCCGGAAGTACCCAGCTCTCTGCTCCGTATAGTAGAACAGGCATGTATACGGCCTTAAATATGTGGAGCTTGACATCTTTTTTAACCTCTCTCTTTCTTACTACTGTGTTGCTGATGGAATAGTAAATATTATTTGCTTTTCCTATCCTGTGGGATATTTCGGGTTGTATTTTTCCATTTCCGCTTATCACAGTTCCAAGGTAGGAGGACTCATTTACCACTTCAAGCTCTTCGTCGTTGCACATAATGTGGATTTGTTCAGGCTGTCATCCCACTTGTAAGATTTTGCTTTTTCTGGCATTAATAATCATACCTTTTCGTCCTAATTCTGCTTCCCACTCTATTAGGGCTTGCTGGAGCTTAACACTAGAGTCAGTAATATGTGAAACCTCACGTTTCATAATTTGAAGGATTAAAATATCAAATTTAAAAATTCTGTCAATCCACTGGGTTTTTTCAGAAATATTGGACCAATGTTTTTTTTTTTTTTTTTATACTAGGCACTAACCTCCAACCCATGTCTTTAATGTGAACATAAATTATTTGGTTTAAAAATGGCAGTCGATTAGATATGTTAAGTATCTAATGGTAAAGATAGGGAAAACATATTTTAAAAAATCTGGAAACAACACAGGTCTTTCACTTACAAGATTGACAAAATAAAAGTTACTTTACAGGAAAAAAATTTAAAACATCAGGACATTCAAGGCCTGTCCGATTATATCAATCAGAATGAAACCTAAATATTATTTAAGCCGATTAAATTTTACATTTTACAGCTAGTTTAATAAAAATCATTAGAGCCATTTTTGAGAAAATCGAGAAAAGGAACAAAATATATGGTATAAAATGGCTCTTCTGGTCCACACATTTTGATGAAAAAGTTTCTGTAACATCTGGAGCAAATTGTAGTCTTAATATGAAATTTCAGTTTCGTACGAATTTTCATTTTTGTGCTGGACTTAGCACACACAAACTTTTTTTTTTTTCAACTTGGTCATTTATTTATTGGGTTGTGTCACATGAAATGTCCGTTTTCAAGGAAAAGAATTTTTATTAAAAATACGATATGAAAACAAGATAATTTTATTCCAAGTATTTACCTTCTTTCTCTACCCATTTTTCCCAACGTGACACCAACATTTTTATCCCCGAACTGAAAAACTCTGAGCTTTGAAGTGAAACAAAATCTGAAAATGCACTTTTCACTTGATCATCATTTTCAAAAAGTTTTCCTTTGACGAAGTTGTCTAAATTTCTGAACAGGTGGTAATCTGTTGGAGACAAGTCGGGAGAATATGGTGGGTGCGGAAGAACTCCGTAGCTCAGTTCTTTCAATTTTTGCACGGTATGTTTTAAAACATGGAGTCTTGCTGCCTTTCAGTGAGATCATGAGGTACCCATGCATCGAGCTTTTTTACTTTCCCAATACACTTTAAATATCTGGAAACGGTAAATGCACTTGTATTTAGTTGTGCTGAGAGTCCTTTAACTGTTTGGTAGGGGTTTCCTTCTACTGTATGTTCGAGGACATCATAGTCTATTACGGACAGAGGTCTTCTCAGGGCAAGTTTTTCAAGTCGGTATCCCCACCTGAAAACTTAGCAAACCAATGGCGAATGGTCCGTTCATTAACACTCCCTTTCCCAAACGCCTTGCAAATATATCTAGCGGCCTCAACTGCTGAATGGCCGAGTTTAAACTCGTACAAAAATATTAATCAAAATTTGCGTGTTTCCATGTTCATATTTGGAGGTATACTAGTGGGTAATTGATTGGGAAGCTAATGTTTATAATACAAAGATAGAGAATTAGTAACTGTTTACTTTAAATATGTAAACATTCGGAAGAAAAGAACAGAGATCTGCAAAATCCTTTATGTATTGCAGAAACTATAAAAACGGACATTTCATGTGAAACAACCCAATAGAATCCGAGAACCCTAAATTCAAATTAAAAAATTTTCATGATCACAATACTATCTCTTACTGAATATTTTATATATATATATATAAAGTAAAAAAATAATTGCAATTGGATAAGAGCTAGACTAAATATGGCACATTAAACATAGTATACCAATAATTTTCAAAATCTACATCCTTCTCAACATGTTTAATCCTCATTTTAAAAGATGAGTTGATTTCCTACACAGCTAAGTAAATTCTTTTTGGTCGATTACAAAGGTTTATAGTTGAAAATAATAAATCAAAAGTAATCTATAAACCAATTCATGATTTCAAAAATTCCTCCAGATATTATCACTTGAGTGAAATAAAAGCATATTAAAAATTAGAATCAATATATGGGCTAATAATGTGAATATAATTTGTTAAAGATACCTGGTCAAATATCTGGCTCATTCCTGAAAATATTTGTTTCAGTTCTCGCTGCGAATCACTTTCAAACCAATCTTCAAATTCATTCTCTTGAGCATCTGGATGATCTTTCTTGTACCTTGAAATACAATATATAAAAGATTAGACTCATGAATTCAGATACAAATTAAATATTTGGATAAAAGTCTAGGCCTATAGTACTTTTACTAAAAATATTTTGAACAAAATTGCACTAAACTTTATCCAACAGTAATTTTGGGGGTCCTGTACTACACTTGTGGTACAGATAGCATTATGTCATTAATATTTACGAATTAAAGACTGTAATATTTGGTTTGAACATTTAAATGAAAAGACCTCAATCCTAATTCTAATAATCTCTATCACAAATGTGTAAATAATCTATATCGTCACATGTGCTAGGATATATAACAGTCCTCCACCACTTATCGACTCCCTCACTTATGAAACCAGTCCGATGGCCTGCGCTGCCTCATAGATCTCCTCAACGGTGGATGCTCATCATGCGATTCTTTATTCCTCAGACAATCCAATGCAGGCGCCTCCAGTGAATTTCCTTCTCTCGGTTTGACGTTATAAGAGATCCATTTCTCCCCTCTTTATCTTGTGTTCTATCTGAACGGACATTGCGAGTTTATAAGTATAAATCTGCCATCCTCGTCGCCAATATTATCTCATTAATATTTACAAATTAAAGACAGTAATATTTGGTTTGAACATTTAAATAACAATGAAAAAACCTCAATCCTAATTCTAATAATCTCTATCACATATGTATCAATAATCGATATCGTCACATGTGCTTAGGGATATAAAAGCTAGCATAACACCCTTCTATTCCAAAAGTCACGTTCTCAAACCCAATATATGGTGCTAGGATCTTCTAAAGTGAGTAAAAACTCTTTGGTTATGCCATCCTTAGGAGATGGATTGATGGAGTGGCAGCAGATGCCAGGTCCATCTTGAAGATCCGCAATTGGAGAGCGGTGGCAACGAACAGAGAAGACTGACGGACCAAGCTGCAGGAGGCCCTGACTCCTCAAGAGTTGTAGCGCCATGGATGATGATGATGAATATATATCCACATGCCATGCATATGATTTTCGGTTTAATATTATAATGAGGTGATAAGTCCAAGATCACGCTCAGCCATCAGATTTTTTCCCCATTATTCAGTACCCACTCTATAAAAGCCAAGTGTGCCCCAGGAGGGTTTCCATCCCCCACAGTTTCCTCTACCCCTCCCCTCTCCCAAAGCTGACATAACAGAATAAATAATTCTGTCCTAGTCAGAGTTCGAATCCGAGACCCAGAGAACAGTAGACTAGTGTTTTAACTACTACTAAATCACACCGCTCCCAACAACTATATATAGCATTTTTAAGTCAATAGTAATCTTTTCCAAGTCAAATGTAACCTTTTCCTTAACTATTGAATAGGAAAGGGTTACATTTGAAATGAAAATGGTGGTAATTATTCCGATGTGTCACTTTTCTTATCAGTGGCCATGTTTATAGTTATCCAGAGTGCTAATCTTGAGCTTAGGTGCCTTCCACCCGACTGTTGGCGCTAAATTCTCTAGCCCTCATGTCTTCAGAAATATAGGTTAGGATATTTATCCGAGGTGTCTTCCACCCGACTTTCGGCACAAAAAAGTTCAAATTCAAAATACTTATTACAACCCCGTTCTTCCAAATACTTATCTTTATTTAACAAATAACTGTCGAAATAATGGCAGGAAATTGAACTTAGTAATTCATACATTTATTTATAAACTAACTAATTATCGAAGACTTCAAAAAATCTAAAAAAAAAAAGTCCAAGGGAACAATATTATCATCGGTAGGAACCGAAAAATCGCATATTTACCAAATAGTTATATTTTTATATTATTTTATAATAATTATGAAATTGAATACTTAATAATAATAATAATCATGATTAAAACAAGTTTTATTAAATTCAATAAAATTGAAATTGAAATTTCTATTAAGTATATAAAATTGAAGTCTTCGATAATTAATTAGTTTATAATTAAATGTATGCATTTCTAAGTTCAATTTCCTGTCATTATTTTGACAGTTATTTGTAAAATAAATATAAGTATTTGGAAGAACGGGGTTGTAATAAGTATTTGGAATTTAAATGATTACCAAAATGGTTATATTTGAATTGGATATGGTTATATAAGAAATCGTTAGGGTTACATTTCCTGTGGAAAAGGTTACATTTGAAATAGAAAAGGTTACAATTGACTTGGAAATGCTATAAGTACAAAAATTAGTATTTACACTAGCACTATTGTGGCACTTTCCACAAGCGAATGGGTTGGTCTCAAACATAGGGCAAGCTTAGCAAAATTACCCCCTCTATTTCTCAATTTGCCATTATGATTACAACCGTTAAACTTCCTATAAACAGATAAAAAAATAATAATACAAATAAAATTAACTCTTACTCTTCTTTCTGGAGATCCAGTTTCTTCTGGAACTCTTGATACTCCTTCGTCAGCTTGACTTCCTCTTCCGGACTAAGCTTTGGAACTTGGACAGAAGGTGCTGGAGGCTGTGTTCCAGGAGGGTACAAGGAAGTGGTGAGGAAATAAAGAACATCGTGATCGTCGGCGAGACCGCCAGTTGCTGCGGATATTCCGAAGTAACCTGCTTTGGGTAAAAATAGATTCTCCACTCTCAGACATATCTCGTAATCTTGATCTGAGTTAGTCATTCCATTGTGGAATAATACCTAAAAATAATAGAATTAAGTGTATAGTATGCAGGTTTATTTTATGCTCTGAAAAGTTTAATTTAAAAAAAAAATCTAAAAAATAGGTTTTTACCTTGTGAGCAACCTATCTTATTATCATTATAATAAGATATTATAGTTAATCTAGTTGCTATCATCTTAGACTATAAAATACAATAAAAATGTATAACATGATATACGTTCATTAAAGACATACAACCAAAACAAATAAAATTTCTTTGAATAGAAAGGACAGGACGTTTCTACCACTATGTAATGTAATTATTAAAAAAGAGTGGGAAAACTTTTACAAGTTTTGTTACATTGGAAGCAACCTACAGTTATTTTCATAAAGTATTTTAATCAGTCAATATCTAAAATTAGACTAAGATAAAATTTAGCAGACATGTTTATTGTATCCTTGTTAATTTTAAAAACAAATGTCTAAAAAAAAACATGATGTTAAGAAGCATAAACATATAATTAACACTAAGATGAATTATTAATAATGAATACTCACTGTCAACGTATTCATGTAATATTCAATCTTGGCTCTCGTGGGAAAAGGTTTGTTACGGAAATCTTTAACACAGCCAGAAAGCATCTGCCACGAGCCATCACTGTAATCATATTAAACATTATAATTTAGAGAATACAATAAATCTGTAATAGATAAAATTAAAACTGGTAATAATTAATTAAAAAATCTGCTGCGCGCAATACACGACTTTCACTTACCTCTGTCATTAAAATCAATTTAAGAATTTTTAAATATATTTAAAGATACAAATAAATTGTTAAAGAATACTTATTTTATTATTTTGAATTTCAATAGAAACACGTGTTTTATTAAATAATCTATTATATTTATATCTACAACAATCAGTTGGTTGTATCGGCTTTTCATCACTATCCATTAACCTTTAAAATCCCGTGAAATAGATAATATTCTTTCTAAAATCTTTAGCTATCCAACAGTATACTATATATCTATCTATATTCTAAAACATGTAATTCCGTTGAAAACTGGAATTCCAAAATTTTCACAATCGCAATACTTTCCCTTACTATATATTTCATATATAGGTAAGTGAAAGTAAAATTAATAATTTTTAAATTGAAATCATGTAAAAGGGTTGGGTATAGATGGAAGATTTTGTTCTAATATATAAATACATACACCTAATACTGGTTTAGTAAAAGATATTTATAATATATTGTTAATACATACTTTGCATGATCGTATTCTTTAGTCCCATCGTTAGCCATGGCCATAATGTAAGGATTGTTATGTTTATTGTCATTATCGAAGGAGTCGAAGAAAATACCAAGACCGACCCATTTGTCTGAGCTTCCGAAGACTGGGCCGTCGTACGCTCCTTTGTTCTCAACATACCAGAAAGCCTAAAATGGAAAAAGAAAAAATAATAATATTAATAATTAATTATTATATAAAATATTTTTTTATTTGATTCGAGCAAAATAATCACAAAGATGAGAGATAAATATGGATTCTTTAGCATTGATAATTTTATGTAGAGCAGTGGTTCCTAACTAGTGGTCCGTAAGATGTGATTGGTGAATAATTTTAAATTACCTAAACTTAAAATATTTGTGAATCCTTGGCTTTTAATAAAAATCACACCCTCATTATGGAGAAATTTAACAATCTAAGTGATATAATTGCTAGTGATTAATGCTACTGTTTACAGTCAACACCTTAAAATTGGTCAGTTTCTAACATTTCAAAAATAATGAGCTTAAAGAACAGAACATGTGGAACCACTGATGTATAATTTTGGATTATAATGATTGTAAACGAGAAGAATTTGATGGTTAAGTAGAGTCATCGCCTATAGAATAATAAGTTAACAGTACAATAATAATATAAAGTTAAAACAGTTATATAAGATGATTTAATGGTAAGAAAATATATGAATATTATAGTCAGAAACAAAGCTATAAATAAAAGTTATGAAAGTTTAGTACATGATAGTAAATAGGAGGAGAAATATACATGTAACTAATATATTAAAATTAAGAACAATAAAATTAAGAATATAATCGCTTTTTTTTTTTAATCAACAATTTTAAAATGACATAATATTAAACTGAAAATCATATGTATGGGTGGGAGGTGGACATATACATTATTCAATTCCGTTTATTCATTTAATGCCACTTTATGCTGCTGTTGCTGATGCTACAGTGGGAGTCCTAAATTTTGCCTATCCAGGTTTAATTATGATAGGGATTTTTAACGAGTAACTGATATCCCACAAGCTCGGGGCCATTATTTTATGTCCTCTCTGAAGGACGGCATAACCTGGGAGTTTTTACACACTTTAAAAGATCCTACCAGGTTTAAGACTGTGACTTAGAGCACAGGAAGCTGTTATGCAAGCCACTATACCACAGGTGAACACTCCAATCTAGTCAGATATCCAGCTCCCATAAATATGATTATTGTTTTTAATTTTAATATTTTAGCTCCAAATATACACTATTTATGTCTTGGGTTTCTAAATATTCCAATATTTTCATACCAAAAAAAAAAAAAAAAAAAAAAAAAAAAAAAAAAAAAAAAAACTATCTCATATTGCTGGAGAGAAGTTGATTCCGGGTGTAGTCATAAAAACATTTAATCAAGTAGAAAACTTAATTTATTATAACTTAATTATTTTTTTTTATTATCGGCCTCTACCCTACAGGGTCATTGGCATCATCATATTAAATTATACTCTGTTGTACTACCCTACAATCTTTTAATATTCTAACAATATGGATATATGTTTTTCTTCATCGCCGAGTATTTTGTTCAGTGTGAGTGGCAATCCAATATTTTTTCTCAAGTTCTCGTATTTTTTTCATTCTATTAACAAATGCTTGACGTCACATTTTGTGAAAGTGGGTGCTTCCAGCCGTTTTAGGAGATATCCATGAGAAAATTGGCAGTGACCAATTCTTAATCTGCACAGTATGGTTTCTTCCCTCCAAAACTTTTTGGAGCTGGTTTCTCATTTACTGCAAACAGATTTAACTGCTTCTAACTTTGTCTTCCCTCTTTTCCACTATTCCGTCCAATCCGCTAACAACCCTTTTTTTGATTGGATCATTAATTTGAACAATATCACTCTCTTCTCATATTCTGGGTGTGTTGGCTGATTGGTCAGCGTTTTCATTGTCCGGAATTCCTCGATGAGCTGGTACCCATAGCAACACTTAATTTATTAAGTTTCCTATTTAATTAAGTGTTTATATGTCTGCACCCGGAATCAACTTCTCTCCATAATATACACACAGTCTATCAACCTCATATCATTTTCTTATATTACTGTTTGTTTCCATAATTTATTAGTTTTATTTTATTATTTTACTGTAAAGCTAAGTATCAGCAGACCTAGGACAACATGAACGGACAACATCTCCAAGCTGGGACAACAAATAGGAAACCGGCTGAATGCCATGAAGGCGCTAGCCAAGGACTGCGATGCGTGGCTGGCATGGACTAAGGCATTTCCACTCTACAAGGCACATCGAGGAAGACAAATTTTTTTTGTTTTACTCAGTCCTGATGAAGGTCTACAATTCAAGCCGAAATGTCAGAACACAAACATAATATGACTTTTAAAGATATCGGATGTGATTAGGTCATGTCCAGAAGATTTTAGAGAAGTTAATTTATGAATGATGTTGGATATTAACAAAGGATGGAGTGCTTCAGTTAATTCTACATTGAGAAGGAAATAGTTCATTTTATTTTAATATACTCAAGGTGACCGGGATTAACAATATCACCGTGTGGATTAAAAGATTTAATCCACAGAATCTAAAAACAATTTATAAATATCTTGTTTTTGTTTTTTAAATTTATTATTTTCATTATTGAATAAATATTTGTAATTGGACATGATGAAACATAAAAAAAAAAGCAAACAGATGAGAAATAAGAGTAACTAAACTAACAATGCCAAGAATAAATTAACGTTGAAGTGTTTGAACGCATAGTAATGATGTTTTTTTTTTAAATATTTATCTAGCAACTGACTGTTTTTTTCTTTTATATGAGACATGTAAATCTAAAAGAGAATTAATTATCTCATTAAAACATGAAGACTAAATTAATAAAAAATAATCAGTTCAATTGTTCATGATGCCTACAAATTAATTAAATTACAAATGAGAGAGTACTAGAAAAATATATTAATCAAAACTCTCAAGACAGTTTTATTAAAAAAAAAAAAAATGTATAAAACGAAACTCCTCAAATTTTATAGATAAAATATTTAAATATAAGCCTTATAAATGAAGTTTTATAAAAATGAAAAAAACAAAAAAAGATGAGTTCATGATGAGACATGCAATAGCAAAAAAAAGTGGAACACCATACATTTATTACTGAAATCTGAAACAACGGATATAATATTTAGCCTAAAGCGGTTGTTGTGATTAGAAAATGTGAATAATTAGAAAAAGTGAATAATTAGTGAATTGTATATATAATATACAATATTCATAATATAATATGAATTGTATAATAAGTGAAGTGAATAATTAGAAAAAGTGAATAATGTGTTAAGTATTTAGGGATTATTATCTCTGAAGGATTAGAGATAGGAGCCTCTGGGCTTCATGATAAAGAGAAAATCAGTACAAACATTTCTTTGCTAGGCGAGTTTCTATCACCACATGCCACGCCACTTTTGTTTTCAATTTTTTTTTTTTTTTAACAGACTCCTCATAAGTGATTTTACGGGGGAAAAAAGGCTGTGGATCCATTGACAGCTGCTCGAATTTCCACGTTAGCAGAAGATTGAAGAAGCCAGCAATACATCACAAGATCCCTGGGCATTGCCAAGGCATCTGTCTAAAGAACTATCCAGCGTTATGAAGAGACTGGCCAACACATGAAAAGACGGCCAAGGTGATAGGACCCGCAGACTACAGACTTATTGTTTTGCAGGCACTAATAAATCGTAAGCAGACAGCTTTGAGACTACGTTCTGCACCAAATGTGACGGTAATGGTGTGTTGAGTTTGAATGAAGTGGACCAGCATTCCAGAGTTGCAGCCACCAAGCCTTTTTGGACTGCAGCGCAACGGACAGCTTATCTGCAATTTGCTTTAAATTATCAGCACAGGACAGGTGAATGGAGCCATGTACTCAAATGTCAATTGTTAAGAATCCTTTCAACGAGAATGGCAACTATAATTTAGAATAAAAAAAAAAAAGTCCTTAAAATATGAAAATCGGGCATATCCTCTGAAATAGTAAAATTAGTCCTTTTCCAGGGGTACCCACCTCCTCCTCCCTAATATAGACAGTTAGACTTAAGCTATTTCGGACCGATTCTTGCATCAGGAAGAGAGTTTCTGTATTAAAAAGTGTCCTTTTTAGTGTGGTAATCCTAGTTACCAATGATTTATTTCGATTCGTATCCTTTTAAAAGGAGAATCGAGTCCAAAATGGTGGTTCTCTTCCATTTTGAACTTTATCCTGGTTACAATAAATGTCAATTGTTAAGAATCCTTTCAGCGAGAATGGCGACTTTAACTTAGAATAAAAAACAAAATTTAAAACAGTCCTTAAAATACGGTTTGCTCAGTGTAATATTGCAGGAATGGTACAGTTCAGTGGAGGCTCTGTATGGGTGAGGAGTGGCATTTGTTTTGGTGCTTGTACAGACTTCGTAACCATAGTAATTTTTGAGATACTGTGATGACCAAGAACATTAAGTGAAATGATACTCTCATTTATAAATATAGATTATAAATTATTCTTTATATACATATATACATACTATATATCTTCACTGTTCTTATGTTTTAATAAATATAATTTAACTAATAAATATATTATATGTAGATATAATTTATATTTAATGATAAAAAATATAATATCATACTGCTAAAGGAACCTATTAAAAACTAATTTAAAAGTGTCTCATATGCGATTTGTATGCACTAATTTTAAATGTGCTAAATACTAATAATTGGATTGTTCATTTTAATTAATTCAAATAACGTGATTATTATTATTTTTTTTAACTTGTTCATCACAATCATATAACTGTTTAATTAAAATTACATATATCTTTATAAATTTACAAACTAATTTTAAATGTAAAACACAAATTATAAGAACAATACAACTTAACACCTTTTTTCCTTTTGAATAATTAAATTTGAATTAGCTTCAATGTAAGCTTCATTATAATTGAAAAAAAATCATCACAAATTAACATATTTTATCCACAAAATGTATATTATGCCAAAAAGATTAAAAAGATAAAATTAAATAATGATTCATTTGTAATACAATTTCATAAATTAAATTTAACCAAACCAAAATGAATAAGATGACCACAATAGACATTCCATTGCACAAGACAATTATTTGTTACATATTACAAAAAAAAAAAAAAAAAATGAAAGATCATGAAATGGTTAAGAAACAAAGAAAAGGTTAGAAAATCATGAAAAATAAATAAAATATTGCACATTCCTCTAGTGGTTGAGTAAGCATATTTACAATTCAGAACTTAAATCAACACGACTGGAACAAATTTAGAAGGCACTAAATATACTCATAGCTAAAACATTGCTTTTATTTTTTTTTATTTTTTTTTTTAAAGATCATCTCTCATCCAAAAGAAAAAAATATAAAAACTAGTTAAATTTAATTGCAACTACAGTCATATCGTAAAATTACTAATTATAACTGCGGTAACATCGTGTAATCAATAAATAATGAGGCAAAGATAACACCTGATGGCATTTAAATTAAAGACAATTTATAACAGCTGATACAGATGTAAAACATCATAACAATCTTATACTTTTTATTTTTAATCACAAAATAAATTGAAAAAAAAAAATGGAAGAATCTATATTATGAAACATTTCTATAAATGTAATAATAATTGAGATCATATCAAGATATGTTGAAATATCAGCTAATTAAGTGGAAACAATTAAAAACACGACACATTTTTTCTCTTTTTTTTAGACCAATATTTAATAAGGCATAATCTTAGAGTCAAAAATATAGACAATATTATTTTTTAGCATAGGTTAATAATATTTCCTAACCTGAAATTCTGTTTTTAAAAATGTAATAATACCATTCATAAGAATGATAATAACAAATATTTAGAAATATTAAAAAAATAATAGAAAAAATGTAAATCATTCAAAGTTGTTTTTTTTTTTCTTCCATTAATGGAAATGGAAAGTTTGATTTTTCTAGGTTTGCTACAAGATGATAGAGGCAGACAAGTGAATGCTGATAGTGAGTGATAAGTTACTTTCTTGATGGCATTTTATTATCAACATAATTTAAATAAATATATAATAACAGTATTTTCAATATAATTCTTTCTTTTTTTCACCTGTAATAATACTGTGTTAAATTTCTTTAAGTAATGTGTCAGGCGCATGGTGGGAGAATGGAAACTACAGCAGTGAAACTCTCATCATGTATCGCAGCCTTTAGAATATAAGTAAAGCCGTCAGAGTAGTGAGGATAATAGAGAATACAGTAAAATAAAAAACATTTTCTCTACATTCTAAAGTGCTTATAACATGCCACTGAATTCTTTACTATAAATCTTTATCAAAAACAAACAAAAAGATTTCATATGCCGCTATTAAAAAAAAAAAAACAACAAAAAACACATTATTCTTTACATAGAACTTTCAAAATGCATGTTAAAACAAAATTACCAATCCATCAGCTCCTATTCTACCTCTTCCGGTGACTCTGAACACTAAATCGACTTCCCACCAGTCAAAGGCTGTTTTCGACTTTGTCCATATTGCACCTATTTAAAAAACAAAATATCAATTAAGAAATTTATTATATTCAGGAATAATTTAAAAAATTCATACTTCAGAGGTAAAACATTGGGAAAGATAAGGGACTTATGTTTAAGTTCATATATAAATACGGACATTGGAAAGGAGTTAGAACTTGAATAAACGACCATATTGTGAAACTATAAATATTAATTAAAGCATATTGTAAACTTAAAATAGAGAATTATATGTCATATGCCAGTTGAAATCTAAATAAAATCATTGAAAACTCATCGTGATAGTAATATTTTTTAAGTGAAAACTTTGGTGATTAATGAATTACCTTTTTGACTTCTCAGGGAGGGTACCACTCGAACATTTTCAGCACTTGCAATAGCATCTGGAAATCACACCAAAATAAAAATTTACCTATGGATACCACTGATAATAATCTATATAAATAAGATTCTGTAATGGGATGACTTACTTCCACCATACTCCCAAAAAGGCACTGAACCATCCTTTTGGGCAAGATATGGGGGTTTGAAGGAATACTTATACTCAAATTTCCTATGGGGTATACTCGCTAAGGCTGAACATAGATATGAAAATAGTAAACAGTTTAAAAACCACCATACTTCCGCACTCATTTCCTTTTCTCTCTTGTAAACGCACTTTGACTTAATAACATATGATAGAAGACTGAAGAACTAAAGAAGATAGCACATTAGTCGTTGACGTGGAACTAACTCAGGGGTTACTGAAAACAAAACGTTAACACACCTTTCAAGCAACGTCCAACAGATGACTCTCTGGTTGCTCGCGAACGAATAGGCAATTTGATAACTTGTTCTAATAATATCTTTTAATACAAATGGCTATTAAAACTAATAATTTATAACATTTCTCGTCATTTTTCAAACATAAAAATCATAAATCAACGTACATATTATAATTTTTAACGGAATTAAATAAATCGATTAGTTCGTATTAAAAATCGATATTAATCCTCTTTGTATCGATTGGCTCGTTCAAAAACTTGAAAGGCTTCAATGGGGTTTTACTTGTGTCAACTTTGATAAAAAAAAAAAAAAAAATAAATAATCTTGTGCAATGGATAATGATGGAGCCAAGAAGTTTTCTTCTGGATTTCTGGACCATTACGAACAGCCACTTAAGAAAATCGAAAAACAGCTAATGGATCTAACGTAAGGTATTTTTAATGGTTAGTGGATTTTATTGATATCTACCATGTCCAACCCATAAAATCACAATTTATTTCTAAATAAATAAAAAAATTCACGTGTTGAATTTCATATTTACATTATTTAATCCAATCAGAAGTGACAGGTCTGTAGGTAATTGTATTAAATTATTTACCTTCTGCCACATTGCACTTTGCCCTCATTATATTGTTTTTAAAACGTTCTAGATTACTGTTAAATTAAATCTTCCAACATAACATAATGTCTCATTATAACTTTTTTTTAATAATTCTAGCACTTTCCTTCTCACCTCTCGGCTTCTTATATTTGTTATTGCTGATATCCCTTCTTAGAGATATTTGAATCTGCTCACTTCTATTATTCTCAAGACACCTGGAAAAATCTCATTTCCTCACTTTTGTACTTCTTTATTTTAGAATTTGTCTGCTAAAAGTTTGGAATGTCTAATGTTGGCTGTACAGTTATTAAACCTTTAATTTTTCCTCCTTTTTTTTTTTTTTTTTTTTTTTTTTTTTTTTGTGACTTACCATATTTAAAACTTTGATATCCATTGTTCATCTAAAGTGATAGAGGACTTGTGAGATGGAGTACTGTTTGTGTTTTTTCAGAAACAATAATATAGTTCAGATATAATTTATCAATTTTTATTAACAGTTTTATAACTTTTTCATAAAATCTAGATAGAATAAGTTCGCTCAAAAAGCTCAGAAAACAAAAACATATTGTCAATATATAGGTGTAGGGTGAGTAAAAAAGTGTTAGAAATTTTTACATGGATTCTAAACTCCTTTGCCAGATACCAAACAGTAATTAACGTTATGATTTTTATTTATCTACTAAAATTCAGAATATATTGATAGTAATATCTGCCAAATGTACCTTTAGAAATAGTATGAATCTGTATATAACCCAAGGTTGTAGTGGTGCAAGATTTTTAAAATTTAGCAAGAAGACGTTTCCCTTAATATACCTGAACTTTATTACTTTTTATTTTTATTAAGCTGTAAGAACAGAAAATGTAATGAGATAGAGGATTGCTTTCAGTATGAGGTTAGTAAATCATAACTCCATTCTTACGTTTACTTACCTGTCGAATATTTGTTGGGAAATCTTTAGAGTTTATAAATTTGAAAAATTAGTAATTAGGTTGCAAACCCAGCAACATTTGTTCAGAAATGTTTTGATAAACAAAAAGTACATTTTGCTTTTCAGAACGAGACAGTGTGCAACTCTTACAGAAATCGAAGCAGAAAATGTGAAGTTCAAATCAGTCGATATGTCTGAAGTCAACAATCTTGTAAGAAATCATTAAATTTTTTAAAATTTCGAATGTCTAATTTTCCCTTATTTAACTCAAGTACCATCTTTTGTTTTAGTTTACGATGGTGAAAGAATACCAGTTAAGGCTAATGAACGTAAAAAAGGAAATGAATCTTCTTACTGATAAATCCTTCCAGCTAAAGGTAAACATAACTTATTTAAAAAATAATCAAAACTAGAAGGGGTAGACATGGTGAATGCCCACTTTTTTTAATTGATCAGAACCAAAATATGAATTTTTTTAGATTGAAAAAATATTTTTTATAGTTCTAATATGAGGGATTAGATGTTTCGGGTGGCTGTCGAAAATAATCAAATCGAGTCTCGATGCTGGATGATTTTATTTCAGCATTTATCCCCCACCCTCACCCCTTGGCCTGAGAAACCCCCGTATAGCCTTCAAAGGCGAGGTAGGGGTGAACAAAAAAAAAGGGTGTTATTTTCTATGAGCTATTGCCATCAGGACAAACAATTTATTCAACTATACTGCTCACAATTAACAAAATGGGATCAATCAATTAAAAATGGACACCCACAAATGGCAAATTGGAAGGGTGTTGTGTTACACCGAGACAACTTAGACCCCACACCTCATTAGTGACTCGCAATAAATTATCAAGCCTTGGATGGGACCTTTTGCCCCACCCTCCCTATTCACCAGACCTAGCTCCAACTGACTGCAACTTATTCCGGTCTCTGTCGGCAACTCCATAAATGGAAAAAAATTACAAAAGGAAGAGGACATTAAGAACCACTTAGATCAGTTTTATAACAATAAACTCCAGACATTCTATGAACATGGCATTAAACAGTTAGTGGAAAGATGGGAAAAAGTCATATTAAATAATGGTATAGATTGAAATAAATCTTTATCTCCATAATACGTTGAGTTTTATTTCACCCTGAAAAACCGGGAGGATTTCTTTGTTAACCCAATATATTTTAAATAAATAAATTCTTTATTATCCTGGGACATGTCCCTTTAGAATAAAATATACAGAATGTACAAAATGTGCTTTGGAGTCTTAAAGTATATTGAATACATATAAACAAGTTAAGAGTTACTCATATAAACTAGACATATTTAAATGTTAATAAACTAACAACCACAACAAAATTAAAAAAAGCATATTTACAATTCTATTGAGCCTGGATATTTTTAAGTGAGGATTGAGGATCGAATGAGAAAGGATCTGTCGAAATGTGCAGTTTTGTGGGCCATACTGTATAAATCTGAAGGTCTGGAGCATGTATAACGGGGATGGACAGAGGATTTGAATTGTAGGAGGTCAAAAATGTATGATGGGCGGTGGCATTGGATAACTAGGTAAAGGAATAACGCAAGGAAATACTTGCGACTATTGGAAGGGTGAAGTTACTTCAACTCGCCATAAAATTGGGACACGGAGGTGTATCTGGGGACCCCGAAGATGAATCGGACAAAGCAATTAATTAAGCGTTTTACTTTTACCTCGAGATCCTCAGAAACACCGTCATATAACGTACAGCAATAGTCGAAGTGGGAAAATATTAGAGAGGTAATGAGAAGTTTTTGGGTTTCATGCGGGAATAGGTGACGAAGGGAATAAATTTGCTTTAAGGTTTAAAAAGGTACGAGAAATTTCGGAAATATGATTTTTAAAGGATAGAGTTTGGTTGAAGTTTACTCCCAGATTCCTGACAGTCCGGTGGAACTTTATAGGATTACTATTTAGGTACAGGGTTGGGAACAGTTTATAGGAGGTGAAGTGACCCAATTACAATTGCTTTTGTTTTTCAGCATTTAGTTTTAACTTATTAACTACAGCCCAGTGACTTATTCGATTTAAGTCCTCTTGTAGTCTTTTTGTAGCTGGTAAGGTGGGAAGGAAAGGTATATTTGGAAATCGTCAGCATAGATGTGGTATTTAGAGTGATGGATAAGGAGAGGGAGGTCATTAATTTTTGTACTTATATTAAAATTTTAATGAAAAAATCTTTAATTTGCAGAAAAGAGCACTTCGGATTCAAGAAACAAAACAGAGAGAAGCTCTTCAGAACGCTCATTATCAAGAAGCTCAACACAAAAGGGAACAAGATTTAATCGCCCGGCCGAATCCTAAAAATCGACAAGGCTCTAATTCTAATTCTAAGCAATAAATATTTTTTATTGTATTGTTATTATTAATATTAATTCTTTATTAGCTTCCATTGTATATAAATATCAAAATTAGAGTATCAAGAACAATATTTTATATTGAAGTTATTTTTTAAAATAAATATTTTTTTAAGCGTTTATTTTAATTTTTATTCGAAAACTGATTGTACCGTTGCAGTTCCCCATCACTTAGAGTTTTAGGAACAATTTCTATTGCTTTCATGAAGTCTTGTAGTGTAACATCTCTGACGCCTACCTGCAAAAAAATGCCAAAAAATCACAGATAATATCTAAATTACCATTAATTAATTTGCATAAATGAAACACTTTTTATTTCACAATATTGAATCTGTAATTTACCTTATCAGGTGGTATTTCAGATAAAGGGATCTTCACGCAATTTGGATTGTTAGAAGCACAAGGAACCCATTTTCCTAAAATAAATAAGTTTCATATTAGAAAAAAGAAAAAAATCTGGTGCGAAATTATTTTACCTATCTCGTTAAAATCAATTTTAGAACTTTTAAATCACTTAACACATTCAGTGCAGAAGGAGAGATCCTTAACTATCCGTAAGTGCAACACAGGGTCAATTAACCCTGCGCAATAACTATCCACAAGTGGGCCATTTGGTCAATGGGCACCATATTCTTCCTTAGTTTAAATGTATTCAGCCCCCTGAAAATTGATTAATTTAAGCAAAATCATTTGTTTTCTCACTCCATAGGTTTTGGTGAGTATACTACGGCAGCACGACGTAAATTGATTCATTCAAAAGTTCTTTAACCCGAAGGAAGTTGTGCTCATAAATTTTTTTTTCTTTTTTAATCAAAACACTTTTTCACTTCATAAAATTGAATTTTATGATATTTTAGAAACAGGAAATAAATTTGATTTTTTATCTTTGTTTTTGGTCTCCCTCCCACTCCCTAAGCATAACTTTTCTCATACTTTAGGAAAATACCCTCCCCTCATCATTTTCCATAATTTTTATCAGAGATCCGTTTTTGAGAAAATCATAAAAAGTTGCAAAATGTATGGTATAAAGTGGTTGGCTGATTTTGATGAAAAAGTTGCTGTAACATCTCAGGCATATAGTTGTCTTAAATATGAAATTTGAGTTTCTTATGGCTTCTAGTTTTTTTCGCTAGACTTACCATACATGGACACACACACAGAACTTTTTGCAGGACTTGGTCATTTGGACTCTGGGGATCCTAAAACGGGTATTTCTGGTGAAACCTCGAATTCGAAAATTTTCACCATCACAATATTTTCCCTTACTATATATTTGATATATAGGGAAGTGAAAGTAAAAATATACTACCTTTATTAAAAAACCAAGTTTGGCTGGTTTCCAAATCAGAAATTGGTTCTTGTAAAGCAAAACTAGTCAAATTTATCAAGTCGGACCCAGAGTATCCGTTGGTCTCATTGCCAATTATTTCCCATTCTTCATCACTAATATCTAAAGCAACTTCTTCACACTTATTTTTAATTATTTCTATTCTCGAAGATCTGAAAACATGAAATTTAAAATTTAATAATTATTTAAATTTGAAATATCATAATTATTCTGTTAATAATAATTAATAAATAAAATTATTATACCTATCAGGTAGAGGGATATGTATTCTACATTGAAACCTTCTGATGAATGCCACATCTATATCCCATGGGCAATTGGTCGCGCATATAATGAAACATGTCTTCTCTGAATTCAAATTTTGATCGAGCTCAATCAAAAGTTGGTTTTTAATGCTTCATTTCCATATTTTCCAGTTGTAAATATATAAGAAATAATAATTAGTAAATAAATAAAAAAATATACCAAAGAAACTTTTGTTGACAAGAAACTGAAAACTAATTGAGCGATGCAGGACTTAGCTAGGAGTTTTAGCTCCCACAAAAAAGAATAATTTTATTATAATAGTTTTGCAATAAATTAATTTTATTTATCATTATATTCTCTGATATAAATATAATCAGTTCCATTACCTTCTGGAATGATCTCCTTCTCTATCATTTCGCCTCCTGCATATACTGTCAATCTCGTCTATAAATATCAGGCATTTGTTCTTATTATTTCTTGTAAACACGAAAAGATCCTTTATCATCCTAGGGTTTTAAATTTTACATTAATCAAGTTTGCATTGGCTAGGTAAATTTAAATTAATATAAATACTTAATATTTTTTATTTTCAATATAATTATATTTATCATAGGTAGAAATAATTGTAGGGCAGTCTTGTGAAAAATATTTTAATTTTTCTAACGTTTGGGCTAAAACATGTGAGCTGCAAACATCAGATCAACAAAAGAGATACATATCAATACAATCGAAAAGATATCCAAAAGATTGTAGATATACAGGAATATTATAAATACAAATAATAATAAAATGATAAATAATAAGATGGTGATAAGTATTAAATATATAGTTATCTTTGCCAATTCAATAACAGAATTCAATGATATGGTTGAGGAACTCTTGATACAGTGCGAGACCATGGGATTGTTCATCAATACTGATTAAACAAAGATCATGACAAACTCAGAGCAAAGGGAAGTAAAAATTAAAAATCAGGTCATCGGCTTTGTTGATCATTACATCTATTTAGATCAATCTATCTCATTAAAAAGCAAGAAAGAAGAAATAAATAGAAGAATAAATATGGGATGGAAAAAATACTGGTGTTTAAAAAAAGTTTTTATAATTCAGTTACCTCCAACATTGAAAAACTTTCAAGGACATAGCTCCAATTTTCTAGAAGCATACTAAATATTAAAAGGAAAGATCGTATCAGCATCAAAAAAATAAAAAAACAACTTATCCTCAAAAGTTTACCAAAGGAATCGCATATATTGAAATGGAGGTGGGCAGGTCATGTGTCTAGGATCCCAGAAAATGGTCTAAAATTTCTACCGAGTGCATTCCAAGGGAATGAAGGAGATGGCGAGGAAGAGACCACTGACGAGATGAAGGGATGAACTAGTTCAAGTAGTGGGGGATTGTTGGGCTACAGTGGATAGGTATAGGCAAATGTGGAATAATGTGACAAAAAATCTATCATTAAATACATGGTTATAAATTATAGTTTTAACAAGGCAAGAAATGTTTTATTGTGTGTATATTTAAGTTCAAAAATGTAGATATTGTAAATAGCAGCATGAACTAAGAAGAGAAAATTTTAATTTTATTACCAGACTTGTACCTCCCAAGAGAGAGGCTTATTGTTCTATTAAGGACGAAATAAAGCTATTATTATTATTATTAAGTATTTAATCAAATCTTTTTTTTTTTTTTTTTTTTTTTTTTTATTAATCATATTTACAACTGTATAGGAAAAAATACAACAAGTAAATGTGAAAAAAAAGGTAACAATTGGCTTGATAAAGTCTTGTGAAGAAGCTACCCAGCAGTAGCACTTCAATGTTTATGTCATTAGCAGGTCTCGAGGCCACCGGCTTTTCGGGCGCCTCCGAGGATTATCAGGAATAGATGGAGATGAGAAGATACAGACAAGCGTGTTTGAGTGGGCTGGTAGTTTGGAATTAAAGGTGGTATATCTATTTCTGGCTAAGTCTGCAACTAACGGAATATTCAGGTCTTTATGGATAGTTTTATTAGTGACAAAATACGGAGCATTTAGGATCTTTTGGATTGCAAGGATTGGATGCGGGAGGAATTTGATGGCTTGGTGGATCCCCATAGCTCAATACCATATGTCCAAATAAGTCTAATAATGGCTATATAAATTAGTTTTTTGTAGTAGATTGGAAGCTTTGAACGTTTGTCAAGTAAGTGTTGTAACAATCGATATCTGCGAGCAGTTTCTTGTCTTTTCAGTCTGGTGTGATAATCAAATTTAAAAGTAACTACAGAGGGGAAAAAACACACCATATATATATATATATATGAGAACAATAAATTCTCGAAACGTCGCATAGATAAAATTGTTTATTCATTGACTGCAACCTAAGAACAACACAAACTTATATATATATATATATATATATATATATATATAATATATATATATATATATATATATATATATATATATATATATATAAACATTATAAATATAGATAACATCTGTGAGCTATGTCATAAACTGAGGAAAAACTGAAAGACAACAATAGTAGGTATGGAGAGGGTTGATTTAAAAACCCCTAACGGTTTTTCCTATATAATATAAATACTACAGTTGGCACTTATACACAATTATACACAAGAGAAAATAAATTAAAATATGTACAATATTAGTTCTACATTGCTAACAGAAAATTATAAAATATAAAATCTGAGGTATACCAAGAAGTTATATAAATGGAAAGAAAAAATATACAGTAAATAAAACATAAGCCAGTTTAAAAATTAGTACAATAAAATTAAAAAGGTTACAATTTGAGGAGGCAAAAGATATTTGAATATGAGGGAGATATTATTTCTGTCGGTTTTACGGTTAAGAGGTACTAAATATATTTCCATGTGAATGTACATGGCTTCGGAGAGGAGTCGTTTTTTATAATTGGGAATGGATTGTCTAAATCAAAATTATGGTCTAGGGATATAACATATTCAAATAATTTTGAAGGAAACGGGTTACGGGTAGAGATGGTATATATGTATTGATATATTATTTTTTTCAAATAATTTTAAATATATTTTCAAAATGAAAATATTTTTATATGAGTGACTCCCAATTATTTCTACCAATAATAATGTCAACAGTCGACCATACATCCTCAATATAATTATATTTACTTTTCCGATTCCCCGATATATGAGGATAATAAATCAGCACTTGATACACTGTATAATTCCGCTTTTGCTTCAAAAGCTAAAGCAGAAGCAATTTTAGATTTCCCGGTTCCTGGAGGCCCATAAAGCAAAATTTGATTCCATGGTTTTCTTCCTCCTAAATAATCATTAAGTCGAATTGATTTAAAAAAATATATTTATATTTAAATGTTTAGAGAACAATATTTACCAGTAAATAGCTGAGGATACTTCATTGGATGCAAAATTGTATTTTTTAGCAACAATTTTACATTATCGAGACCGACAATATCTTTTAGTCCATTTCCAGTTACTTGGCATAGCGTTGATCTGATAATTTCTTGCCGGTATTCATAATTGTTATCCTTTAGTTTTCCTAATACATTTAATTTGTAAAATAATTTGTTATTTACAACTTTATTATGGTTGTAAACGTTTTAAGTAATGGGTATTTAAATTACAACCCATGAAGGGTCTTGGGCTCGGTGCATATAGAGTTTCGTACTGTTTTTAGGCCAATGGCCATGCAATGAGGTGATTAGGCCTTGATCATGCTTAGCCGCCAGGTTTTTTCCCCTATTATGGATACCCACTTTATAGAGGCTGGGTGTGCCCCAGGAGGATCTTCATACCCCGGGGTTGCTCCACGGCTGAGAAAACAGAATAAATAATTCTGCCTCAGCCTAGGTTCAAACCCGGGACACAGACTAGTGCTCTATTCACTAGACCATACCACTCCTTATTGAGTATTACAATTCAAATTCAATCTTATTTTGATTAATATAAACAGATTACTTTTATCACATCATTTTCATATTTATTAATTTAATATCGAAAAATTAAAATTTATCATCAATTTATATTATTTTGTCCCTTATTACTGATCATTTCCGGATCCCATTTATTAACTATAATATTGGTCCTAAACATAAAAAAACACAAATTTTAATGTTACTTTTTTAAATACCTTTTAGAAACTTTCCTCTTAATTTGAAATCAACTTGTTTGTAGCAATTCATTTCAAAACCTAATAAACAAATCATAATTATTTAAAAATATAGCATCATAATAACAGCTCTTATCTCAATGCTATCGAACAGTTTCAATGTGATATTTTCCTAGGTAAGAAGATTTTATATTTTTTCCTGATAGAATGAAAAAAAAATTTAAACAAATAATTATTGATTATAAATGGAAATAAATTTCATTCATAGTATTTGGATTGTACAGTTTTAAAAATGTGGTATTTTAATTTTTTAAATAATTGTGATTTATTAACTAGTTTTGAATAATAATTATATATATATATATATTAAATAGATTCACTACAAATAAGCTTTGGATTGAAAGGAAATTTTGTATATTTAAGAGTTATGAAAACATTTTATTCTTCCTTTTTCTTTATTTTTTTAAATATATTAGACAATATTATAATTAATAAATGAAATTTGAAAATGAACATTCATAATGGCCAAAGCACAGTTTATTCATGAAGATAAATTTTAATTTATGATGTTACATTAATAAATATAAATATGATGGTATAAAAGTGTTGTTTTTTTTTGTTTTGTTTTTTACTACGATACTTTTTAATATAAAAATTGACTGCTTTCCATGGTGGTTACCATGGTGTCTAGTATTTAAACATATGATCTTTAAATTTCATTAACTGTTTAGGTTAGTATGAAATTCAGCTCAAAAGGAGAAATAAAAAAAAATAAAAAAAAAGATTGACAATTATAATTTATTTATTTATAGAGAAATTTTGACCATATTTACTCTGATAATGTATAGATATGAATTCACTTCTGATCAATAAACTACTTCACAGTAGTTGGCCAATGTAAAATTAACAAACTAAAATAATTAATTAAGCATGGCCAAATGTTTGAAACAATACAGTTTTCTGTATTCTGAGTGTAACAATACAGTCACCTTGTACAGTTTGAAACAGTATTTATGGTGGTTAGAAATTACATACTTCCAACTACCATAAATATATATACATACTACACATTAAATATCATCAGCTATCTCTCACAATGCTGAACTGTAAAATTCATTTGTAATACATAATAAATACAATCATGCGAAAAATTATATTGTTACATGTATCTGGTGTGACATATGTTTTTAATTGTTAAATCTTTTATGAAAAAAAATTATCACAAAATGAAAAAGAAAAAAAAAAGAAAATGGTCATGTAAGCTATTCAGTAAGGGACAGAATACCTTTGGGCAGAACTGCTTTAGAAATAAAGGTTTTTTTTATCTTATTTTATTATTTTGATCAGAATTTTTTACTAACCTAAACGGTTAATATGAAATTCAAAGATAATATGTTTGAATACTAGTCACCATGGTAACCACCATGAAAAGCAGCCAGTTTTCATATTAAAAAATCGAATTTTTAATTAATTTAAGAATAATAGTAATATCTACAGCAAATTTAGATGCATCTACGTACCCTAAGAAAACAATTTTTTGAGAGATATATTCCTGTTCTTAGTTGATTCGATAGTTAAAATGAAAAAGAAATCTTTCCAACAGAAGCCATATGTTTATTGATGTTTAAGTCATCCGTAATGACCTGAATGTTCCATATGGTGCTGATTTGGCCCAAACAAGGAATCATTCCTTCCATAACAAACTTTATTTCCCGTCTAACTCACCAACACCAATAGTTAGTACAATGGTAGTTGGCAGAATAATAATCATTAGTTTTCGTTAGGAAGTTAGCAACTTTATGTTAAACTTTATAGTTCTTAAAACCTTTGAAAATAAATACAAATATATTGTCTTCTATATTGGAATGTTATGAAGTTGAGGTCATTCATAATATTGATATAGTTATGTATTAAATAAATTTATATATTGGGTAAATAAAATATTAATGTATTAATTAGTTACATAACATGTATTTTTTTATGTACCTTTTGTCTCAGCCTTGTCTGGACATTGTAAATTATTTATAGTTACTTTACTTTCAGGATTAACCCCAGAGGAATATGCTAATCTTATTTTCTCTTGTTGCCACTTGGTCTGATTTAAAATATTTTCTAGACATTCCTAAAAGAAAACATGTAAAACTATAGATATGAAGAGTACTTAAAAAGATATTTTTATCGTATTTTGGTTTAAATTACAATTAAAAATTCATTTGTTTCTGTTGAAATCAGTTCTGCTATGTGGGATATACAAATATCATAGTATGTTAGCAAAGTTGGAGCATCCTCTTCTGAAAATATTTTATGTAAATTTTCAAATCTGAAAAATGTTGATTTCGTTTAATATTTCTGCTAGCAGGTTGAAGAATGACTGAATTAATAAGAAAAAAATTGGGAATTAAAACTTACATTTTCACTGTTTCTGGAAAAATAAATAGTTTTTATTCAATAATATTATTTTTCATTTTTTTTAAAAACTTTTAGTGGTTATTTTTACCTTGGTATGTCTGTGTTATATCATCAGTTTTTACCTCCATTCTATTATCTGAATCCATTTTTTGTGAATTGAGATTATGATTTAAGCTCATTTGACATTGTACATTTTTAAAATAAAATATATTTATTGACAGCAATTTTCACCAACTATCGGTATTGACCAGTATATGATAAAATTATAAATTTTAGTAAATATTTGTCATTTAATTCATTAATAACATCTTTTTGTTACACCTTACGATTTAAATTAAACATTAGCTATGTGAATAACTATCAGTTAGGCTTAACTACAGAAGGATATGGTATTAAGTTTTTTTAATTAGTAGATTCTCCAACACGGAAGGTATGGGATACAGTGTTGCCAAAAAAAAAAAAAAATGCATTAGTAAAAAAAAAAAAATACTGACAAAAAAAAAAGATAAGATATTCTTTTCTGTCTCCTACCAAATTAATTGTTTTATACCGAACATGATTAAACAACAATTAAAAGATAATCAATCACAAATATTTCAAATGAAATGGGTGTGAGAAATTTGAAATAAAATAGGTCTTGAAAAGAGTGTTGAAGGGTTTGTTCCCATATCGCCTCTGAGAGCGAGTCCTAATTGTTTTGCGCATGTGAGTTTGTGTTCCAACTTCATTCTTCCTCTTGCTTTCTTCGAAGTAAATGTTTTTTAAATAGATTATAACGCTTTAGGAGTGTGATTTAAAAAAAAGAAAAAGAAAGTTAACAACACAACTATTGTATGATTTAAACGAGGTTAAATAGATTCGTTGTTGTTTATTTATTTAACGTCACTTTATGCTACTATGGCTAATCGGATGATGCTACAGTGGGAGTCTTAAATTTGGCCCATCCAGGTTTTATTAGGATAGGGATCTTTAACGAGTATCTGACATCGCACAGGCTCGGGACCAACTTTTAACGTCCCTTCCGAAGGGCGGCATAATTTTACTCCCATTAAAAAATCCTAGGACTACCTGCGGGTTTGAACCCGTGACCTTTGGCATAGGAGGCTGTTATGCTAGCCACCCAGCTACAAGTGATCCCAAAATAGATTCGTCATTGTATGTAAGTATTATAATAGATTTATTTAAGCTTCTCCATAAGTGTGTTAATGAAATTGACAATAACGAATATTATTTAAACAATGAATCATTAACGTGATGTTCATTATGACTCGCTAATTCATTTAGCGCCGGATTTAAACTTATGTTTCATACTTCATAAGTCTGAGATTAAACGTGATCGTTCTCAATGTAAATACTAACAGTCTGGAAGAAGAGTTTAAATAAACCTCTGAATCGTTGATTTCTGATCAGGACCTTTTGGAAAATTAAAAACGTACAGCAGATGTTATCTCCAATCTTATTTCTTAGCAAGAACCTCGACTACATTGCATTTCGCGCATGCGCAATACAGATTTAAGACCAGAAATGTGTCCTGCGCATGTGCGTAAGGTACAATAGTCGCGCGGTACCAGGCGTTAAATAAAAACAATAAATAAATTCTACAGTAGTATTTGTTTGTAATATTTTATACTTTTATCTTCTCATAACGTCATTATATTTTGGCATGATTATCACCGGACATATAAATGAAGTCACCTGATTTGTAGTGGCTAGGACAGCAGCATTCTATGCCCAAGATCGCGGGTTCGAATCTGGCATATGGTCCTATGATTTAAGGGTAGTGAAAAAGTCCTTAGTTGCGCCGTCCTCTGGAAGGATTGTAAAATCGTTATCCCAAGGCTGTGCGAGGTAAGGTACCCGTTTAAGATCGCTATCCTTATTAAACCTGGTAGGCAAAATTTAAGACTCGCACTACCTCGTTTGGTTGGCCACTATAGCATAAAGAGCCGATATATGAATGAAAAAACAAATGAAACTCCTCTCTCCTCCTCAACCAAACTCCCTCCTTCCTGTTCTCTGAAAGAGAAAATTTATCTCTCGCCTCTAAAAGGAAACTAAGCGTAGGTGTCAATTACCTAATTTACAGTCATTTATTTCCTCCATTTAGTCATTATGATAAATTAACACTTCAGGCAATATCTTTAAGTTAGAATCTCGGCCAAAGTTTGGACTGAAAATTCTGGATTTGGAGTAACTAAGGGTCAGTTCTTCATTTAAGACTCCAAATACTTCCCATCCAAAAGGTTGTGCTTTTACTGTTTCTCAGTTAATATAGTATTTTTAGACAACTCTAAAGCTGATTCGACTCTTATTTAAATTTGTCAAAATTAGTGGTATCATGATATTATGGCATCAAGATAGTCCATCTCGAAAGCTCTGAAGGAAATTCTGTAATTCTTTTACATTACATAAGACCATAGTGCTGTGATATTACTGTTCCACTTAATATAGTACTTTGAGAAGATTCTATAGGTAATTTGACTCTTTTAAGTTAAACTTGTCGAAAATAGAGGGACCAGGATTTTAAGACATCAAGATAGTCCATCTGGGAAGCTCTGAAGGACATTCTGTCTATCTCAAAAACTATAAATTACGTATAACTGAAATTTCATATTTTAGGAGCCTATATTTCTAAGATATTACAGCAACTTTTTCATCATAAACGGCCAACCAGAAGAGCAACTTAATACTATGCATTTTACACCTATTGAGGTTTTCTAAAAAAATGTCTGTAACAATTTTGATAAAACCATCAATGTAAACTTTAATACCAAGTAGATTTCATCCTGATTGAAATAGTCTATTAAGGCTTAAATGCTGAACTTATTTATTGTCTTCCTCTAAAGTATCTTTAATTTTGTAGATTCCAAAAATATATCCATATCATTCTATTAGCATTGATAAGAAATGGCTAAATATACAAGATGGAGGAATTTGATAACCAAGTAAAGAAGAAAAGGGTGAACATATTTTTTAGGTAATTTTTTTTTTTCCTCGACACAACAAAAGTAAAATAGCTGTATAATATACCATTAGAAACTTTAAGATCTTAGAAAAAAATGTATCTTATGTACAAAGTTATGAAAGGTAATCTAAAGTGATGACTATGGCATAAAGTTAAATTATTATTGTACAAAACAATTTCTTAGTGTTATATTATTTAATCTAAAACATAATTTAACTGAACATAATTCTTTAACCCTTAACAGGCCAGATGTACATCTTATGTACTTATGTACATCTTCTTTTTATGGCCTGATTTAAAAATGCCCAGCAAGTTACAAGCAAAACCAATGCTACCAACATGAAAAATATAATGTTGTTGTGCCAAGGGAAGGTTTTGGGAAAGGTTAGCCCAGTTTCTTTGTTTTGTGCCAGCTAAGCCAAAAAAGTTTTAAAAAATTTTAAACCCATTTTTGTTTTATTCTAGCCTAAAATAAACATAAAAAAAAGAAAGGATAAAAATCTTCCAAATTTGATATTGTGGCCAGTTAAGGGTTAAACTTCTGTTAATTACAACTTTATTTCTTAGTTTTTAAATTGTTTTTAACAATCAGGGTAAGTGAAAGTCACAAGTTGCCCACACCACATTTTATATTTTTTTAATTTTACATCTTGATGTTTGTAATTTTAATCTATGTTATGAACAAAAATATATATATTTTTTAATATAAATAGTTTATTTATTTAAAATTTTTATCAAATACATCAAGTGGATTACAATCTATAAATAACACAAAACTATCTACTAAAAAATAACTGCATAATAATTATATAAGTAGAAAATGGTCAAAAAGTAACAGCAATAGCAATTTTTATTATTTTGTACAAAATTATAATTCTCCTCATGTACAAAAGATTACTTATAATATAAAAATACATAATACATACAGTGACATAGTTTCTAAAATTATAAATTTAGATTACATATTAGTTCATGTAAAATACATTAAGTATACCATTAAAAGAACACTTAATAATATAATAAAATTCTTAATTCGATAAAATAATGGCATTCCATATTACAATATAAAAGTCTTCATACATCACTTCTGAGAATCAAAAACAGTCAGTCAAATTATTACAAACTACATAAGTAAAATAGATGTTTAATAAAAAATCAGAAAACAACAACTCCAGGAGGTATTACTTCAAGCAATGGTGGATCCTCTTCATGCTCGAAAAGATTCATGTATTTAGAGCTACTTACAAACAAAACAATAATCCATTTCAAATTCATTGCACACCAAATTAAAGGGATGACAAGTGAATCCTTTATCGGGAAAAAATCCACTGAAAAATTAAATAAAAAACTTAATTAAATGTCTGAAATAATTGGATTTTCTTTTAAAAATTATTTATTGCAATTTATAACTGTACTCCATAATACAACAAATAAATATGATAAAATAAAAATGACATGAAACATACTTTTGAAGAACTACCTAAAGGTAACACTGCTGTATCTATTCTAACCCAGAAGGTCCCGAAGCCATCTTCTTTTTAGACGCCTTGGAGGATTATCAGAAATTGAAGAGGAAGCAAGGATTGAAACTAGTGGGTTAGAGTGGGAGAGGAGTTTGTTATGGAAGGAGTCGTATCTGGTTCGGGCTGGATCAGCAACAAATGGAACATTTAGGTCTTTATGGATGAGTTTGTTTGTGACAAAGCAAGGAGTGTTGAGGATTTTACAAAGGATTTTGGATTGTAAGGATTGGATAAGGGAAGAATTTGATGGTTTAGTAGAGCCCCAAAGCTCAACTCTATAAGTTCATATAGGCCTTATGATAGTCATGTTGTTGGTGATTCTATAAAGATTATTGTTTATATTGATTATATAAATTAATTTAAGGTTTCTTTGTTCGTTTTAAAAATACTGATGGCAGTAGAGTAGGGCACACATGCGCATTACCGAGAATTAGACAGTGTTGTGCTTAAATATTAAATCGGGGTCATAAGTGATAACTGAGTGCTTACTTACTACAAAACTTCCTCATCAAGTCACAAAGGGTGACCATCAAGTCCCACAGGGGACAGCAGATAAGATTACAACTATTATATTTAAGGACTAATGATTAACAATTATACTATTTTATTTGAATCAGAACTATTACTTAACTATATTAGAATTGTGGGTATTCATTTAATTGTTTTATTTGTATTATTCAGTTTAATTAAACATTCCTTTTTTTTATACATAATCTGGCATCGACGGACAAATGGATTTTTTTCGTTATTTAGGTTTTACCCATCTTGAAACGTAATTTAGGCCCTGAAATTTTTAGGTTTTTTTTTTAATGTTCGTTATTGAAATGGTTAAACCAAAAGATGCTTTTATGCATCAGTTTCAACCAAGATTCCTTATCTTTAAATGGTATTTTGCTTGCTCATAATGTAAGAGAAAAAAAATTCATTTTCGTCATTTAAGGATTTTTTATTTCTGAAAAGGAAAATTTGCTGCACAGACGGTTAACAAAATTTTCAGTGTGTGTAAGCACCGTTCGTAAATGCTTTGCTCAATACAGAACCTGAAATTTAGACTTGCCGTCCTTCAACTGAATAGAATAGAATGAGTTTATTTGTCTTGGGGGTTCCCATACAAATAGAGCCTGGTCAGGCTATACATTACAAACAGCAATTAACATAAGTAATAAACATAAAATGGAACAAATCACAATAGGATAATAGATAAGTATTAAACAGCACAGTAGAATAAACAAAATAAACAGAAAGTAACAAATAATTTTTTACAGGTTTATATAAATTTTTTTATGTTATATAGAAGTATTAAACATAGATTAGATAGAAGTATTAAAATAGATTATAAATAGTCTTTGAAATATAAAGTTTTAATATATATATATATAAATAAATACATTTTAAATTAACATCGGAGTGAATGGTTATTAATATTTTAAATGAGCACTGATATATAAATATAGTTAAAAGAGTTGTGTGAAACCAGATTATGGATTAAAATCGTTCATTGCAATAGGACAAGCATTATCTATTACGTAGGCATTATTATGAAACATTGACTAGGTACAGTATTATAAATTTTATAAATAGATTGTTATTTTCAAATATACCTCGTGATTGTTAATAAATTCTACTCGTTCATTACAAATAATCTTAGTTTTAAGGTGATAACTAAATAATAATACAGTAGTTTGACTTTAATTGGGTCATCAATAGTTAATATTGTAGGAAATAGGCTTTCTGCTATGTTATTAACATGAGGGATGTAGTGGTTTCTAAGTGCTGAATATATATTGGACAGACTGCTATTAAGTGGTATATGGTTTCATATGTGTTCATATTGCATATTGTACAGATTTCTTTGGGGTTAATATTGTAGGTGTTGTTTGCATGAGAAAATTTTATATGGTATTTTCCAGAGAGGCGAGCTTGGATTATTATTTTCAACATCTTAAACGGAATATTATGAATGGTTTGATAACTGTGGCTGAGTGAAGTTTGTTGGTAAAGACTATTGTAGAAAGGGCCGTATTGACACAATGTTAACGATTCGATATCTTTGTTGTGTAGTAATTTTTTAAATGATTCAATTATTACTGTACTATTATTGCTATTGCCGTCCTTCAACTGTTGATGATAAACAAATTCCAAAAATTATATAACCTCCTTGTATACATATATTTTTGCTTAATAAGGCCTTATTTCTCAAGGTTAAATGTTTTCAGTTTATATTATAGTAAATCACACAATATTACAATTTATTAAGCAAAAATAATTAAATGAAATGGACAAGTTTCTGAAGCCTGACCGTCTCGATGTTGACCCATCATCACCAGATGCAGACTAACACTGGAACCAGTGGTATGCTATCTTTATTAATTTCCTAGCGGCCGATGACAAACTTACAGATGGGAAAAAACGACAATTATTAACAAACTTTGTTTCGCTAAACATTTATCCGTATTTTATTGAATGTACAACTTTTGATTCTTCCATCTTTACTCTTAAAAATCTTTATGTGAAACCGAAAAATATTATATTTGCAAGACACGAAAACAACGTAGTGACGAGACTATAGATACATACCTATAAGCACTTCAACTTTTGAGCAAAGATTGTCAATTTGATGCAGTAACAGCCGAACGAAATCACAAAGATTGTGTACGCGATGCCTTTATTAGCGGTCTCTCTTCAACTAGTATACCTCAAAGGCTCTTGGAAAATAACATACTTTCTTTAGACGACGCATACAAACAGGCATTAGCCCTTGAGATGGCACAGAAACACTTTCAAACCTACTTCTCTCCTCCTAACTTAAATGTGGCATCAGCATCTAATATTGATCCTGTAGAATATCAACCCCAGATACAGCAATCTTCTTTTACAGCTTCTCTTCCTAAGTCTTTAGATAAAAAATGTTATTTTTGTTGTGGTACACCACTCCATTTCAGGTCATTTTGTCCTGCTAGAGAGGCCACTTGAAAGGGTTGAGGCAAAACAGGGAATTTTAAAAGGGTTTGTAAATCCAAATCATCAACTACATCTGCCTGTACGGATCTGATAGCAACTGTATTATCTGCAGCCTCTCCACCCTGTGTGCGTAAAGCTGTTGAAATTGTTAAGGTTAATGGAAATCCCTGTCATGCATTGATCGATAAAGGTAGCTCCCTTAGCTTCATAAACTACAATGTGGTCTTAAAACACAAACTTCATCTTGTTCCTCAAGATGGACAAGTTTCCATGGCTTCAACTACCCTCACCTCCACGATCATTCGATCTCGCTCTGCAGATCTTCAAATTAACAACCACACATACACTAACGTAAACTTGTCCGTTATGAAAGACTTATGTTCAGATTTGATTTTATGTCACGACATTTTGAAACATCATTTCTCTGTTGAAGTTCGGGGGCCCAAGAGAACAACTAAGGATTTGTAGCTTGGCATTTGCTGCCATAGCTCCAGTATCCTTGTTTTCATCACTCACAGAAGGATGGAAACCAGTTGCCACTAAATCAAGACAACACTCTTATTCTTCTGATGATATCAAATTTATTCAGACCGAAACGGATCATATGCTAAAAGAAGGGATAATTGAACCGAGTAGATCACCTTGGAGAGCCCAAGCTCTCGTTGTATCGAGTACCAATCATAAAAAGAGAATGGTAATCGATTATTTTCAGACTATTAACCGTTTCACGGTCCTCAACGCTTACCCTCTTCCACGCATCGAATATATTGTACACAAGGTCTCTCAATATTCGTTGTTTAGCAGTGTTGACCTCAGGAGTGCATACCACCAAGTTCCCATAAAGACGGATGAGAAGCCCTTTACCGCTTTTCAGGCAAACGATCAATTATATCAATTTACAAGAATTCCCTTTAAAGTTACCAATGGAGTAGCCGCGTTCCAAAGGGTAATGGATGATATAATTTGAACAGAGAACTTGACTGGTACTTTCGCTTATCTCGACGATGTGACGATTTGCGGTAACAGTATTGAAGAGCACGATAGAAACTTATCAAAATTCCTGAATGCTGCTAAGAAATATAATTTAACATTTAACGAAGATAAATGTCGCTTCCGTTCTTCCTCTATTAAAATCCTTGGCTGCAAAATTTCAGAAAAATCTATCAAACTTGATCCAGAACGAATTTCAGCTATAAGGAATCTGCCTATACCGAGAGATAGTGCTTCTTTAAAAAGGGTGATCGGTTTTTCTCACATTTTACGTAATGCGTTAAGAAAAGGCCAATCCGAAAAGATAAGGCCATTGGTTCAGTCCCGATCATTCCCAATCAGTCAGAGTGCGGTTGCGGCCTTAGAACTTTAAAAAATAATCTGTTGTATCGGAGATTGGCGAAACTATTCCCTTTACAGTAGAAACGGACGCCTCTGAATTCGCTATTTCAACAACGCTTTAGCAACTTGGCCATCCTGTGGCTTTTTTTTCCCCACACTCTTTCACGAACTGATCAAAAACACTCTATTATAGAGAAGGAAGCTAACGCGGTAGTGGAGGCACTGAGAAAATGGAGGCAGTTCCTAATCACTAAACATTTCTGCCTGATAACGGACCAGAAAAGTGTATCGTTCATGTTTGACAATCATCGCATGTCTAAAATAAAAAATGAGAAAATTATGAGATGGTGAGTCGAATTTTCTCCCTATAAATATGATATAGTTTATAGGCCTGGAAAGGAAAACATTGCAGCCGATACACTCTCCAGAGTATGTGCCAGCACTAATTCTGCTTCGTTATTTGACTGGCACGTGAAAATGTGCCATCCTGGTATAACTATAATGTACAATTGGGTAAAATCTAAGAACTTACCATATTCCCTGGACGGCATAAGATCTATGACTTCATCCTGCAAGGTTTGTGCAGAAGTAAAACCAAAGTTTCACCATAAACAAAGTTCACACCTAATTAAAGCGATCTCTCCATGGGAACGTTTAAATTTAGATTTTAAAGGACCTCTCCCTTCGTCTATCAAGAATCGTTACATTTAAACAATTATTGATGAATTCAGCCGTTTTCCCTTTGCAATACCATGTTCTGATATATCTGCCGTCACTATCACAAAGCATTTGACAAGTCTGTTTTCGCTTTTTGGTCTCCCGGCGTGCTTCACTCTGACCAAGTAGCCTCTTTCATGTCACAAGAGCTTAAACAGTTCTTTCATACTCGAGGAGTCACGACAAGCCAAACTACTCCCTACAATCTTCATGGGAACGCTATAACGGTGTGATTTGGAACACGATCACTTTGGCCTTGAGGTCCCACGGATTAGAAACTTGTCAATGGGAGCTTGTTATCAATGATGCACTTCACAGCATGAGATCACTGCTCTGTACAGCCACTAACGTCACTCCACACAAGTGCATGTTCCTTCATCCTAGAAGAAGTACATCGCTCCCTCCATGGCTACTCAATGCGGAACCAGTGCTCTTAAGAAAGTTCGATCGCCGCAGCAAGCATGACCCGTTGGTCGAAGAGGTGGACCTCATCGAAGCCAATACAGAGTACGCTCAAGTCAGACTGCCGGACGGTATAGAGCTGACAGTTTCTACACGGCATTTGGCTCTAGCCGGAGAACAAGTAAGGGATCTTCAACATCAAGTAGACTGTTCAGGACCAGCATCACCTCATGTGGACTGCTCTGCATCCGAATCCGCCCAAGAGGAACACCTTGCACCTGAAGCCGGCACCTGAGTCTGGACTTCAATCGCAATTAATTACCCCAGGATGCTAGAACTGAATCGGAAGAACCTCCAACTGAAATACAACTAAGGCGTTATGAATGTGTGAGGAAGGCACCGCATTATCTCCGGGACTATTTTACAAATTGAAGGAGGGAAGAATGTGGTGATATAGTCAGCAATCGCTTTTATCATTAATGTTCATAATCATATGTTTTGTTAATAACATTTAGTATAGTTAGCATAACCTACTTGTATACATGTATTTTTGCTTAATAAAGCCTTATTTCTCAAGGTTAAATGTTTTCAGTTTGTATTATAGTAAATCACCCAATATTACACTAATATTATTGATCACTAAGGATTCCTTCGTTAAACAAGGAAGAGCTAGGTAAATAGGACATACTAATGGAAATCTCTATCTCAATGCTAATAAAATCAATAAATAGGGGTCATCTGTGGTGTAGTGGCTAGCTCGATAGCCTTCTATGCTCCTGGTCCCGAGTTACAACCCGGCAGATGGCTCTAAGATCTTTAAAGGGAGTAAAAACCCTAGGTCATGGCTTCATTCATAGGGTAACATAAAAAAGATCCAAATTATCAGTGATATTGTGGATGTAATTAGTTGACCATTGAGAATTACTGGAAGAAATTAGTCCGGGTGGCGGTCATTAAATGAAACAACTAAATAGTTTCAACTATTTATTGTTTGCCAACGTTTTGACCCCCCTTTGTGGGTCATCATCAGGGTGCATGGTGCATGGTGGGTGAATGGAAACTGACCCATGGTGTTTTTAGACACCATTCGCCCTGGGGGTCGAAACGTAGGAAACTATTTAGTTGTTTCATTTAATGACCGTCACCCTGACTAATTCCTTCCAGTATCAGTGATATTAAATGAATAAACTACAACAATTAATAGACTATCGAGTAAAGAATTCAGCATGAAATTAATTGAATGATACTTACTTTCATGGTGCGGTGGGATTCTAAAACCATAAATAACGCACACCATAAGATTCATTGTAAATAAAAACAATGAACCATATCTTATAGCAGACAGAGATTGCCAGGAGTACCATTCTTCCATTTTATCTTTGTAATAAATGTAATTTATATGGAAGGCATAAAGCGCAAGAACAGCTAGAACATAAGGAAAAAAAAGTGAGTGAAACCATTTTATCAGCTATTTATCACTCCTTATTCAATATTACAAGCTTGTGTATAAGATAATATATTTTCTAAAGTCTTCCTCTTTCAAACGGTACATTATACATCTATATTACTGTTCTTAGGTTCAAAAAAAAAATTGACCATATAGATTTGGATTCAAGTCTTGACGGTCATTTGGAAAAAAAAAAAAAAAAAAAAAAAAAAAAAAAAATTGGAGCGCTGTGCTTCATTGACAAGCCGCCAGGTGCAGCACTGTCAACATGAATTTTCCTTTTTGGGGAACCCAAAAAACAGTTAGTTTTATCGGGTTTTCATCACTCTCCATTACCCTTACCCTTGACAATTCCGTGAATCAGATAATATTTTTTCTAAAATCTTTGGCTATCCAACGGTATATTATACATCAGTATTACTAAAAATGTTGTGTTTAAAAACACAAAAAATGCATAAAAAAATGTTTGTTCAGTTTTCTCCTTTAGTTGTCAAATTCGCTCAACGTGCAACTTTAGCTGATAATTATCAATGGTAACAAGATAATATAATTATTTTTATAGAATATACAAAATTAAAGGTACTTTAGAGGAAGAAAATTTAAAATATCTGCATTTAAGCCCCATCATACTATTTCAATCAGAATGAAACCTACATGATATTAAAGCCCATTAAATTTTACATCAATATAGTGAGTTTAATCAAAATCGTTACAGCCGTTCTTGAGAAAATCGTAAAAAGGTGCTAAATGCATGGTTATAAAGTAGGACTTCTGGTCAGCCGATATCAGAGAAAAAGTTGCTGTAACATCTCGGGGGTATAGTAGTCTTAAATATGAAATTTTAGTTCTGTAGGACTATTCTTTTTGCTCTAGAGTTACCACACACAGACCTTTTTGCGGGACTTGGTTATTTGGACTCAGGGGACCCTAAAACGCGTATTTCCGTTGAAAACTGGAATTAAAAAATTTTCACGATCTCAATAATATCCCTTACTATATATTTCATATATAGGTAAGTGAAAGTAATACATGTATAATAAGAAAAATAAATACAATAAATAATATAATATGTATGCTATTAGGTTGTGCCACAAGAAAAGTAAGTTTTCACAGTTGTTTACAAAGTTATTTAGTAAATAATGCAGCAAACTATAATTGTTTATGATTTCAAAATAACTATATTAGGGTATAACTGTTTATATAGATCTTTATAGCTGCTAATCTTTTTGATTTTTCTTAATCTTCAATAATAAATGAGTTTTGGTGGAATTACATGTATTATAATTTGTGACTTGAAAATATAATCAATTTTTTTTTTCTTTTATGATTCTAAAACTCTATACATATTTTTCTCTATATTCAAAATAACTAAGGCGTATTCATGGCTAAAACTTCAATTTTTACTTTCACTTACCTGTATATGAAATATATAAAAATAACAAAACACCAAACATTAATTTTTCAATTAATAATAATTTACTCCTTATATATATATATATATATATATATATATATATATATATATATATATATATATATATATATATATATATATATATATATATATAAGTTTGTGTTGTTCTTAGGTTTCAGTCAATGAATAAACAATTTTATCTATGCGACGTTTCGAGAATTTATTGTTCTCATAATCATGCCTTAACAGTGGAAAAAAAAAAAAAACAGAACATTAATATTATTATACAATAATTAATATATGATGTTATTGTATAATAATATTAATGTTCTGTTTTTTGTTTTTTTCCACTGTTAAGGCATGATTATGAGAACAATAAATTCTCGAAACGTCGCATAGATAAAATTGTTTATTCATTGACTGAAACCTAAGAACAACACAAACTTAAATTATCAACAGTCGAGAACTGATCAAACAATATATATATATATATATATATAATTAACTAATTACGACAGAAACACTAACAAACAATATCAATCTCTTAACGCTATAGCATGAACAATATTTTTTGTTAGCCCTTCATTAGCTAACAAACAAACTGGATGGTTTACCCACTCGAGAGCATGCCACGTATAATTGTCCGTGTGATAAACATGAGTTACACTGAGATAATAAAATGATAACTGTAAAGGTTACTACTATGCTTGAAGCATTAACAATAATAATGGCCCCAAACTGTGGAGGGAGTGAGAGAAGGCTTATAATGTGAGAGAAACAGGGGACCGGGTTTGGTTCCATCCCTACTTCGTACTGTTTGCTGGCTGAGAAGTGACACCAGTAGACCTCTGGCGGGGATAACTTACTAAGTCATAATTGATCAGTTATCTAGCGGGATGAAAAATTATTAAATTACTAAAATGACTATTAAAAAATAGGGGTTACTGATATAAGGGTGATAATTTAGGGTTGTAGGAATGTTTTAATGCAAAATTATAAAAAAAATTACAAAATTTTTGGTAAAAAAAATTAAATAATAATGTTAGGGGTGGACAATCCAAATCACTTAGGGGTATGAAAAATAGATAGTAGCCAATTCTCAGAGCTATTGAATATGCATATAAAATTACATAAAAATCGGTCAAGCCGTTTTGGAGGTGTATGGTAACTAACATTGTGACACAAGAATTTTATATATTGGATATTTAACTGTTAATAGAAGATTTTTTTAAATCTAAAATAATTTTTCCATCAAAACTCGATGTAATTCTTTAAACTTTTTACAACTCTAACGTTATTTTAAAGTTTTTAAATTTATTATAACAACGCACGTAAGTGAAAGACATCTGAACAATAATCAAATCCAAAAAAGAAGTTCACTGATGCTGAAAACTCTTAGGAAACAATAAGGCATACTAATGGATTAGAATGAACAAATGAAAGTGTCTTTAAAAAAATAAAATGAAGATCAGTTCTTACCTGCAGTAAGCCCCCATAAAATAACTTCATAGTTTCCCAATATACCAAATGTGATGCTTCCAGAAATTCCAATAAATACTCCGATGGCACAACTTATTAAACAGCAAAACGTCCCAATTTTCTGCATTGTAATTGATGGAGGTTCACAAGTTCGTTATTAATCAGTTAAAATGATGTTTATAGTAACACAATTACAATAACAGCCATGAACTGTGTTGCATAATGTAAACAAATACTTTGGAACTTATAAATACTCAAGCTGATAAACAAGAACCTTCCATAGAGCAAGGAATTTTTAACACCATAGAGTTTCGAAGAAGGAAGTTTCACAGCTTTAACTTCAGGACGGGAGTGAACTATCATACACTCTCAAATACTTTCAACGTGTTATAATAAATGTTCATTACGTATTTTCTATAGAACTTATTCTTCATTTTATTTTTTTTTACTTTCACTTACCTATATACGAAATAGAAAGAAAGGGGAAGTATTGCGATCGCGAAAATTTCCGAATTCTATTTTTCACCGCAAATAAACGTTTTAGGGTCCCCTGAATCCAAATGACAAAGTCCCATAAAAAGGTGTGTGTGTCCGTATGGGATAAGTCTAGCGCTGAAATTTCATATTTGAAACTACTATATGTCCGAGATGCTAGAGCAACTTTTTCATCTAAATCACCTTACCAGAGCCACTTTATACTATGCATTTTGAACCTTTTTTACGATTTTCTAAAAAACAGCCCTTACGATTCGCTGTATGGATGTAAAATTTAATGGGCTTTAATTGGATGTAGGTTTCATTCTGATTTAAATAGTCTAACAGAGCTTAAATGCAGAAATTTCAATATTTTCTTCTTGTAAAGTACCTTTAATTTTGTATACTCCATATTATCTAGTTAGCATTGATAAATAACGGCCCAATAAGCAAGTTGAGCGAATTTAATAAACAACTAGATGAGAAATGTTCAAAAATATTTTTCTTATGCAATTTGTGTGTTTTTGAACACAGTCATAGTAATATAGATGTATGATATACTGTTGGAAAAGTAAAGATTTCAGAAAAAAATCTGGTGCGGGCAACACACGACTTTCACTTACCTCCATTTTCAAAATCAATGAAAGAATATTCAAATACAGTTAGAGATAAAAATACGAGAAACTATTAAAGAATTAATTAAATTGAATTTATATAGAAACATGTCTAAAAAATCTATTATATTATTATCTGAAATGATCACTTAGTTTTATCGTCTTTTTACTACTCTCTATTAACTTTTAAAAGCTTTTATATGATGTAATATTTTTTCTAAAATCTTTAGCTTTCCAACGGTATATGATACATGTTATTACTGTTCTTATGTTCAATAACAAAAAATTGCATTAAAAATATATTTTTTCAGTTTTCTCCTTTAGTTGTTTTTCAAATTCGCTCAACATCCATATTTAGCTTTTATTTATCAATACTAACAAGATAATAGGATTATTTTTATGGAAATAATAATAAATTAAAGATACTTTAGAGAAAGAAAATTTAAAATATCGTCATTTAAGCCCTGCCAGAACATTTTAATCAGAATGAAACCTACATGATACTAAAGCCTATTAAATTTTACATCGATATAGCGAGTTTAATCAAAATCGTCGGAACCGTTTTCGAGAAAATCGAAAAAAGGTGAAAAATGCATGGTACAAAGTGACTCTTCTGGCAAGTTCATTTTGAAGAAAAAGGTTTTGTAACGTCGCGGGCGTATATTTGTCTTAAATATGAAATTTCAGTTTCATAGGACTTACCGTTTCCGCCCGGGAGTTACCACACACACAGACCTTTTAGCGGGACTTGGTTATTTGGACTCAGGGGACCCTAAAATGTTTATTTCCGTTGAAAACTGGAATTCGAAAATTTTCACGATCGCAATATTTTCCCTTACTATATATAGTGAAAGTAAAAATTCTATCAACGGAGGTAAGTGAAAGTCGTGTGTTGCGCGCACCTGATTTTTGACATTTATTATAATTAATGTTTAATTTCTTAAAATGTAGTTATAATAATGTTTTCAAGATGTGTATATTACACTTGTTTGTTTTGTTATAACTTCATCATTTTTTTTTTTTTTTTTTTATCTTGTTATATAGGATTTTTTTTTTCTTTCTCTTATCTCCTCTGCCTGATATCAACATGGAGGTACATTCAGCCACTCTCTCCAACCATCTTTATCCCTTTCTAGATTTTTCATTTGAGCAATTATTTTTTCCCGTGTTCTTCCCATTCTTTCTACATAACGATTATAGCACATCCTGGGCTGCCCTCTGGAACGGTTCCTGGTCCCTTTAGCTTCCATGGTCTTGATAGGGTCTCTTTCCTCTTTTATTCGGCAGACATGTCTAATCCATTCCAGCTATCATCTCTAAATTATTTGAAGTAGTGAGGGCATATTGTGGTTCTTTTCTAATGCTGTCTCGCCTGGTTTTTCCATCATTCTTCTGAGGAACTTCATTTCAGTAGAGATGATTCGGCTCTGTTGTTTTTCTGTGAAAATCTAGCTTTCTGCTCTGTATAGCAATTTAGGGAGAAACACAGATTTAAAGATATGTAATTTGACGTCTCACCCGCATTCTTTCTTTTCTACCACTTTGTTGAAAATCTTGTAATAGTCTGCGTTTGCCTTACTGATTATATTTGAAATTTCTGAATCTATTTTCCGGGTTTTGCTCAATTATGGTGCCAAAGTATGCGTTCCAGCACTCCACGCAAACATCCTCCCGAGTTCTTCCCAAGTGGAAGATTTTACTTTTTATTGGTATTTATTTGTAGCAAATAATTACTTCCTTAGAAGTTTCTCGTACCATTCTGTCACTGCTTCTTGGAGTCTTATCGGTGGATCTGCTATCAGGAAACCAGCATACACGAAGAGCTGAAATACTCTGGAATGTGAATCTCATTTGCCTTTCTAGTATAGAGATGTATACTTTTTGTAATATTTGCTATTATTATCCGAATCTATCATAGGTAAAAATAATAGTGTGAAAAATATTATAACTATACCAAAGTTTCTCCTTAAACACGTGAACCAGCATCAGTAAGCCTTTTCAGAAACAAATACTCGTTAAATGACGAAAGTGATTTTTTCCTCTTCCATTATGAGCAAGCAGAATAACACTCAAATATATGGAATCTAGGTTGAAACTGGCGCATAAAAGCACCTTAACTAATCACTTTTACTTTCATTTACCTATGAATCAAATATTAAGTAAGGGAAAGTATTGCGATCATGAAAACATTCGAATTCTAATTTTTATCGGGAATATGCGCTTTAGGATCCCATGAGTATGTGGTGGTATCACCACATAAATAACATTAATAATGGGTTATATCTTTATTACAACACACACCACATGTAACATTGTTTTAAACACAAAAGGTATTTTTTTGTAACACAAAACAAGTGAAGGTTAAGTCTCCTTGGCAATCACATGTGTTGACGCCACAGTACTCCCTCTCCTAATGAAAACGTATGAAAGAGGAACTTTCAGACACATGAAACTGCAGTTGCAGTTGGAGAAGTAACGGGTGGCGTTGGTTCGTCCTCGGCAGAAGAAAGGGAGTTCGTCATCAGGAAACTGGTCAGCATTAGGAACGCTGGTTTCAACCTATCAATTTGTGGCGGATGCTACACACGCTCGCTCACAGATAGCGCTAGCGGCGTCCATACGACTTACCGACCAAATATAAGAAGACGCTATAACCAATAATATTGTTACTAATTAATGTCACTGTAAATACTTATATCTATATAACTGTTTTATGAGAATAAATAAAGCACTCAAGGTAATTTGACCTAGGGCCAAGACCCTAGTCTGCTAGCATTGCTCTCACTGTCAATTATCGACATGGATGACTGACATCCCCAAGAGCTAGCTCAGCACTTCAGATCACCCAAATGGTATCTCCCTGGGTCAGATTAACTCTCCCTTTGTAACATTATGTGGGCTATCTATATTTCACTTCCTTCTTGTTCCTTCTCTCCTTCTCTTCTGCTTACCTTCGCTACTGTCGTGCTACTACCACGCAGGGTGAATCCTTTCCTAACCCACACTACTGGCGTGCTTCTACCACACAGAGTGTAATCCATCCTTACGAGTCCTCTCTGCTTATTGGTAGGTGCGGGTTCGCCCCCTACCTGGCAGAGTAACCTCAGGCCTGGTGCTGAGGTTAGGTGCTACTACCACGGCGAGCACCATTTCCATCAAACTCCCTTCCTTACATGAATACGCAATTGTCGAGGCCTTCTGATACTCTTTCTTGTCCATTATAACAACCGTACCTCGACAAATTGATGTGTCTTCTTCCTTTCCATGCCGATTTATAGTGTAATATTTAGTATTCCTTTTGACATGTGCATTACATTCCGTACACATGTGGTTGCCAAGGAGATATAACCTTCATGTGTTGACGCCGCAAGTCTAAATGACCAAGTCCCGCAAAAAGGTCCGTTGCGTGCGTGTCGTAAGTCTGGAGCGAAAACGAAAAGTCGTATGGAACTGAAAATTCATATTTAAGAAAGCTTTACGCATATATTACAGCAACTTTTCCACCAAAATCGGCCAACCACAAGAACCACTTTATACTTGACATTTTCCACCTGTTTACGATTTTCCCCAAAACGGCAACGATGATTTTGATTAAACTCACTATATCGATGCAAAATTTTATGGGCTTCAATAAAATATATGTTTCATTCTGATTGAAATAATCTGACTGGACTTAAATGCTGGTATTTTAAATTTTCTTCATGTAAAGTACCTTCAATTTTTAAGATTCGAAGCGTTCAACCATTTCAAGTGTTCATGTGCTTAATTTATAAGTTGGATGAATTTGATAATCAACTGAAAGATAAAATAGAAAAAAAAATAAATAAATAAAATATATATATATATATATATATATATATATATATATATATATATATATATATATATATATATATATATATTTTATAAAGATAAGAACCGTAATATATATGTATAATATACCGTTGGAAAGCTAAAGATTTTAGAAAAAATATTATCTTATACTCAAAGTTGTAAAATGTAATGGAGAGTGATGATTGTTATATATTACAACTTTATATTGTTAAATTATTCAATCTAAAACATATGTTTCCAACGAAACAAAATATCATTTTTTAAAGCTTTTTGAACTCTATTTATTAGTTGTTAAATTTATTTTAACAACCGAAGTAAGTGAAAGTCGTGTTTTGACCGCTCCAGATTTTTTAGAATTCATAAACATTAAAGCCAATAACACCACGCTTTGACATCATGGTGAAATATAATATTACATATATATATATATATATAATATATATATATATATATATATATATATATATATATATATATACATACATATACACTGTTCTGCAGGTTATGAAACGGATCCAAAAATGCATCCCCACTCTCCATCCAATGACCTTTGATTTTTTGCAAAACTCTGTCTCTATTTGGCGACGAGGAAAAATACTCCATGTTATTAATGCTCCAGAGGTTCAGATGTTTTTAAACTCAAATATGACAATACAATTGGCTTAAATATAGATACATTTCCAGATAAAAGAGCTTCATCGGTCCAATTTTCAAATTCTATTTTCTTTTTTTTTTAACAGAAAAATAACATTGTTTGGATGTTACACAAATAATATCATGTTACTGATTAAGTATATAGTTTTCGTTCTAATTTGGTTTTCTTTGCAATATTATAATGGTGAAATACTTTGTTATAAGTGAGAGTGAAAAATCCTGGGTTATACCGTCCTTCAGAGAGGACGTAAAATGGTGGTCTCGAGCCTTTGCGTTGTCAGGTGCTCGTTAAAGATTCCTATCCTGACAAACCTGGATAGGCAAAATTAAGAACTCCCGATCGTCCGATTAACCGCAGTTGCTACTACTTTAGTTGTACGTCACTTTTTTTTTTTTTTGTTGATGCGACAGGTCGTGTAGGTCCTAGGCCGCGTGGTGTATTCTGCTGGGAGAATTCACTCACGTTTCTCGATGAAAGTTTATAGGGGTAGGGTCATCACTCCCTACGCCTATTTTTGTGAGTGGCTACCAGTTGGCTGACGCGTCTCTCATACTCGGGGGAAATGCTGAGAGTGAATCCCCATCAATTTGTATACTTATAAAAGTCCCGCCGGGAGTAGAATTCGAACTCACAACCTTTAGCGTAAGAGACTAGCGCGCTAGCCACTCATCCACGGTATACGTCACTTGGTGCTTAAAAGTAACGTTAAATGAATAAACAAACAAAACTATACATCTTGATATATATAAATTATGAGTTCTCAGTTGAATTATAAACTAATTTCTAACAACATGAAAGGAAAGCTGCCTTAACCTGACCAGTATTAACAAAAATACAAAGTTTATTATTAAAATATTTAAATATTATGGAGGGTCACCTGTGGTCTAGTGGATAGCATAACAGCTTTCAATGCCCAAGGTCGCGGGTTCAAACCTGGTAGGTGGCCCTAGGATTTTTAATGGGAACAAAAAATACTTAGTAATGCCGTCCTTCGGAGGGGGCGTATAATGCTTGTCCCGAGCCTGTGCAATGTCAGGTACTCGTTAAAGATCCCTATCCTAATCAAAACTGGATAGGCAAACTTTAGGACTCCCACTGTAGCATCACCGGATTATCCACAGCAGCTTAAAGTTACTTTAAATAAATAAACGAACAAACAAATATGTTAAGCCATGGCAACATGGGGTCACCTGAGTGTAGTGGCACACCAGTCTTCTATGCCCAACGCCGCAAGTTCAGGGCAAATGATCCTAGGATTTTTCAAAGGGAGTAAAATATTCTTGGTTATTCTGACCTTCGAAGGAGACGTAAATGGTGATCCCGAGCCTTTCTAATATCAGGTACTCGTCAAATAGTCCTATTTTAATAAAACCTGGATAGACGAAAGTTAAGAATCCCACTGCAGCATTGTCCGACAATCCTCTGAGGAGCTGGCGGAATCTTAAGCCTACTAAACACCGGGTTTGGGAGAACTTCTAAGGAATTATAAAAGTTATGTCTTCTTTTATCTAGGAATTCACTCACTTTAGGAATATTAAATGTAGTTCTTCTTGCAATCTTCTTTAAAACGCCATTTTGGAATTGCTGTAGTTTCTTTTTTGAGTTATCTGAAGAATGGATTAGTAATGGTGCTCCGTATTATAGTGAAAGTCTGATCACGCTTTTGTAAATTAGTAGTTTCAGTCTAAAACTTAAATTAGGAGTTTTTAAGAGATGGTTAAATTTATAGGTTTTTTGTCTAACTTTTGATAATTTCGAAATGATATGGTTGTTAAATTTTAAATGCCTATCAAGTTTCATACCCAAGTATACGATGTTTCTGGATATCTTGAAGTGTGAATTTTCTATTTGAAATTTAGTCGGCAGTTTTTTCTTATTTTTTTGGAAAAGAGAATATAATGCAGTCGGTTTTAATAATAATAATAATAATAAATTCTTTATTTATTCTGGGACAAGTCCCTTCAGAATAATGTTACAGACAAATCAAATTGGAACTTCAGTATCTTAGAGTAATAAAAAAAATAATAATAATAATAAAATAAACAAAAAACAACAGAAATAACAAAGAGAATGAATAATAGTAATAAATTAACTGGTAGCTTCTAATAATAATAATTTAAAAAAACAAATAAAACAAACTAGACAAAAAATAAAATATTTACATGTTCATATATACAGGGCTAATTAAAATAAATTTACAATGCTTGTGAAAATTGTAACATAAAATACATTAATGTTTGAATACAATGCATAATAAGATATAATAAATAACCATTTTCTTATGCTCTATTTGCTGATTTTTATTGAACTTTGCTGATTATGTGGGGTTATTTGAGAATTGGATCGACAAAAAGTGTTTGAACAAACGCGATTTGAAGGCCGGAAGAGTATTGGAGTGACGGATATGAGAAGGAATAGAATTCCATAAGGACGAGGATCGGATAAGGAAAGATCTGTCGAAAGCTGCGGTTCGATGAGGCGTTACATACAGGTCCGAAGGTCGCGAACGAGTGTTGCAGGTGTGGACGGAGGATTTAAATGAAAATATATCTGAGATGTAAGATGGACGTTGAGATCGGAGAACTTGGTAAAGGAAGGATGCCAGGAGGTACTTAGAACGGTATGAAGGATAAAGCCACTTTAACTCATCGTAGAATCGGGTTACAGAGGTGTCCCTGGATATCCCAAAGATGAAACGTATCAGGCAGTTGAATAATCTTTTTAGTTTAGCTTCAAGATCTCCAGAGACACCCGCATACACCGCACAACAGTAGTCAAAGTGGGGGAATATTAATGAGCAAACCAAGAGCTTACGGGTTTCAAATGGAAAAAGGTGACGGTGATAATTAAGGAGTTTTAGGATGGAAATTGTGCGTCGGGAAATTTCGGAAACATGGATTTTCCAGGAAAGAGATTGATCGACAGTTACTCCAAGGTTTTTGACGGTTTGATGGAACTTTATAGGTTGATTATTTAAAAATAGAGTTGGGATTAGGGAAAGCGTTTTAAGGAGTGGATTGGAACCTATTACTATCGCTTTAGTTTTCTCAGCGTTTAACTTTAGCTTGTTGTCAGCTGCCCAACAACTAATTCTGTTTAAATCTTCCTGAAGCTTTTCTGTTGCTAGTAATAGGTCCGACGGAGGAAAGGATAAATAAATTTGGAGGTCATCCGCATACATATAGATGGGTTTTAGATGGGTTTATTGGATATTTAAGGTATTTAGTTGGTTCTTTATAATCTCACAAGTTTCTCTACTTGCTTGAGCGCTTTTGAAAGGTTCGTGCTATTACTTTTATTACATTACTTTTTTACATTGTTATAAGAAATTTACATACCTTTTAATATTCTATCATTATGCACTTATATAAATAATATTTTGTCACATTAAAAAATAAAATAAATAAATAAAAAAAATAAAAAACTATTATAGGCTGAGCAGCCCTGTCATGCTTGTTATCACCACTGGATTAAAGCAATGCATCCCTTCACTATTAACACTTCATATTAAATCCAATATTTTTCTTAGCCTCATTTATAATGTAATCATCTCAAAACTATTTCAAACAATAATCAAATAACATTTTATATATATATATAAATACACATACACACATAATGTTACGCACTTATAATGTTCACACATACGCACTTATAATGTTCTTGTGTGATTAATAGATGATTTCGGATAACGGATTTTAGAGAAGTAAAACATTAAAATGCAATATATCAAAATATAAATGTTTATTTATTTATTTATGTTGCTTTATGCTCTGTGATTATCGGCCTATGCTCTGATGGTAGTTACGGTTTCCTACCCAGGTTTAAATAGGATAATGATCTTTAACGACAATTTGACACAGCACAGACTCCGGATCACCATTTTACGTTTCCTCGTAAGGGCAATATGACCAAGGATTTTTTAATACCTTTAAAATCCTATAATCCAATGTCGGATTTTATCTCAGTCGTGGTAGCTGCTATACTAGTCACTTTGTAGTTTTATTTCTGTTATTTAACCTTAAGCTATGAATCATGAAGTTTAAAAAAAATAAATAAACCTGTACATCAACAACCCATGAAGGTTTTGGGCTCAGTACACTTAAAGATCGCACTGCTCCTTGGCCAACGCGTGCAATGAGGTGATTAGGACGAGATCACAATCAGCCGTCGGGTTCTCCCCATTTTATGAGTACCCACTTTATAAAGGCTGGTTGGCCCAGGAGGGTCTCCATACCTCGCTAAGTGTCGCTCCACGCTGAAATAACAGAATAAATAACATACTGCCACAGCCAAGATTCGAATCTAGGACCCACACCGCTCCCCAACAAAAAAATCTATACAGTGAAAATGCCTCTATAAACTATGTTCCTCACTCCTAAAAATAAATCTTAATCACAGTTCTAAAAGAAAACCTGATTAAAAGTACTGTTTTGACGAGATTATTTAAACTTTTAAGGTGATCACGAAGCTTAAAACCTAAATATTTTAATAGTTTTTTTTTCTTTTTTTTAATTATTCCACTATAAAATAGGGCAATTTTACATCAACTGATTTATCTTTATTACAACCAAAGATATCAAAATAAAATGTGTTTTTCGAACACAAAATTTCCGATTTTTACGCGTTTCCCCTTTGCACAGTCTAATTGTTTAATGTCTAGTTTTCCTTTTAAAAAAAATCATCAAAATCGGTGAGACATATTTGGGATCGTCTCCTTGTTAGTTTAGTTTCAGCAATAAATAAATGAATTGTTTTATGTTTTCAGTTTTCTGTAAACTTGTCGACTTAGTCTGCGTCCATTTCTGTTATTATGATCGCTATTAAAAAGTTTTTAAAAGCATCTATTTAAAATGACTTCTGCGTAAATGATATTTTTAGTTTTATTTTCTTGTGTAGAAGAACATACTGAATTTCTACGTAGCCGATCTTGACAATGCGACATATAGTTGGCCGTGTGAATAGCAGTCCTAACTTAAATCGATTCCTACGTGTTAAAATGATTGCCCTGTGATTTATTAATTGTTACAGCAAAAGATAACTTAACGGAAAATTAAATTATATTAAAATTAAAAGGTAAATCATTGGGATGCGATGTCAATTATCCCGTTTTTTCTAGATTTTCCACTGATTATTCACTCCTATTGGTCGCAGCGTGATGTTAAATAGCTAAAGTTTTTCTCGATAAATGGACTATCCAACACAAAAATAATTTTATTATTCGAACCAGTGGGTTCTGAGATTAGCGCGTTCAAACAAACAAACAAACTCTTCAGGTTTATAATAGTATAGATTGTGTCATATATATTTTTTTTATTACATACTTTTTACATCCACTTACTATATATGGTAAGTGAAAGAAAGTATTGCGATCGTGAAAATTTTCGAATTCCAGTTTTCAACGGAAATAGACATTTGGGGGTCCCCTGAGTCCAAATAACCAAGTCCCGCAAAAGGTCTGTGGTAACTCCCGGCGGAACGATAAGTCCTATGAAACTGAAATTTCGTATTTAAGACAATAGACGCCTGAGACGTTACAAAACCTTTTTCATCAAATGAGCTTACCAGAAGAGCCACTTTATACCATGCATTTTGCACCTTTTTTGATTTTTGAAAACGGTTCCGACGATTTTGATTAAACTCGCTGTATCGATGTAAAATTTAATGGGCTAAATATCATGTAGGTTTTATTCTGATTAAAATTGTCTGACAGGGCTTAAATGCCGATATTTTAAATTTTCTTTATCTAAAGTACCTTCAATTTTGTTGATTCTTTAAAAATAACTATATTATCTTGTTACCACTGATGAAAAACAGCTAAATATACAAGTTGAGAGAATTTGAAAAGCAACTAAAGGAGAAAAGTGAATAAATATTTTTTAATGCAATTTTTTGTTTTTGAAACGTAGCAACAGTAATATATACGTATAATATACCGTTGGAAATCTAAATATTTTAGAATAAATATTATCTGATGCACGAACTTGTAAAATTTAATAAAGAGTGATGAAAAGCAGATAAAACTGATTATTTTCGATAATAATATAATAGATTTTTTAATAAAACACATGTGTCTATATAAATTCAATTTAATCAATTATTTAATAGTTTCACGTATTTTTATCTCTAACAGTATTTGAAAATTCTTTCATTGATTTTAAAAATGGAGGTAAGTGAAAGTCGTGTGTTGCCCGCACCAGATTTCTTTAAATATCGCGACACTCATGAAGGCTCCTGGGAATTCATACCGCGATTGTCGATGATAAGTTACGAGATATCAAACCTATTTTTGTAAGGATTCACAAACTGGCTGACGGACTTCGTGGAAGAAAAATACCTCCTGGGACTGGACTTGAATATTACAACCTTCGGCCTGGTAGACAAGGGCAGTAGCCATTTTTACTCCCCAGATTTTTTTTTTTTTTTTGCGTGTGTGTTGGGGAGCACATTGGTCTAGTTGATAGAGCATTAGTCGTGGGTTCGTCGTGCTGATGGGAGAGGGTGTGGCTCTAGGGTATAGGAACTAATATTTTGCCGAGCCTAATGGTTTAATGTCTAGTTCAGCCTAAACAAATTTCATCAAAACAGGTGAGACACTTTGGGACCCTTTCATTGTTAATTTAGAAAGGAGTCCAATATAAGAAAACTTTCCCAAATGAACCTTATTCGATCGAGGAGGTGTGTGTCAGCCACGAATGTCATTGGCAAGTTCTATATTTAAATCGAGTTGACGTTATAAAAAAAGACAACAGAGCGATCACGCCACACCGTGATGTCAAATCAAGTCTCCACGTTGTTTACCCAGTTCTCGGATCCACATTCCTGGACAAGCCCCTCAAACCTGCCCCCAGGATCAGCCAATCAGATCCCTTCAAGCCTCCTCCTACATATGTATATATAACAGCCGAGTTACGCAATCCAATTATTTGACGTAAAACCTCAACGAGTGATTATCAAAATGGTGAGTATTCAATATGAAAATACGATGTAATTAGTAATCGTCTAATTTTTATAATTATTTGAAATTTAAACGTAAACATTTTCGAATACGAGTTTTCGTCGGAAATTTAAGTTTTAAGGTTCCCTGAGTCCAAATTACCATGTCCAGCAGGAAAGTATTTTATGTGTTTGGCAAGTCTAGCTACCAAAAACAAAAGGCGTACGGAAATGAAATTTTATATTTTAGAAGCGTATATGCCTGATATATTACAGTAAAATTTTTATTAAAATCGGCCAAAAAGAAGCCAAGGATTTTGCACATTTTCGAATTTAATTAAACTGGCTATATCGATGTGAAATTTAATGGTCTTTAATATCGAAATACGCGGTTTTTGGGTCCTCGGAGTCCAAACAACCGAGTCGCGTGAAAAGGTCTGTTTGTGTGTGTGGTAAGTTTAGCGAAAAAATGAAAAGTCGTATGAAACTGAAATCTCATATTTAAGATTTAAAAAAAAAAAAATAATCATATCATCTTAGCATTGATAAAAATCTGGTGCGGGCATCACACGACTTTCACTTACCTCCATTTTAAAAATCAATGAAAGAATTTTCAAATATAAGTTAGAGATAAAAATACGTGAAACTATTAAATAATTTATTAAATTGAATTTATATAGACACATGTGTTTTATTAAAAAATCAATTATATTATTATCTTAAATAATCAGTTAGTTTTATCTTCTTTTCATCGCTCTCCAATAACGTTTAAAAGCTTGTGTATGAGATGATAATTTTTCTAAAATCTTTAGCTTTCCAACGGTATATCATACATGTACAATATATTACTGCTCTTATGTTCAAAAACGAAAAATTGCATTAAAAAAATATTTTTTCTGTTTTCTCCTTTAGTTGGGTATCGAATTTATTCAATTTATATATTTACTAGTTTTTCATCAGCGTTAACAAGATAATCTAGTTATTTTTATAGAATCTACAAAATTGAAGGTACTTTAGATAAAGAAAATTAAAATATCGGCATTTAAGCCCTGTCAGACCATTTTTATCAGAATGAAAACTACATGATATTAAAGCCCATTAAATTTTACATCGATATAGCGAGTTTAATCAAAATCGTCGGAACCGTTTTTGAGAAAATCGAAAAAAGGTTCAAAATGCACGGTATAAAGTGCCTCTTCTGGTAAGCTCATTTTGATGAAAAAGGTTTTGTAACGTCTCGGGCGTATATTTGTCTTAATTATGAAATTTCAGTTTCATAGGATTTACCGTTTCCGCCCGGGAGTTACCACACACACACACACACACACACACACAGACCTTTTTGCGGGACTTGGTTATATGGACTCAAGGGACCCTAAAATGTGCATTTCCGTTGAAAACTAAAATTCTAAAATTTTCACGATCGCAATACTTCCCTTACTATATATAGTAAGTGAAAATAAAAAACAGGTAAATATGTAATTTGAACGAATTCAGTATCCAACTAATGGAGAAAAGAAAAAATAACATATTTTATGTTGTTTTTGAACACAAAAACATACATATATGCATAATATACTGTTGGAAAGCTTAGTTGTTTAGAAAAAATAAAGTTATGCACAGAATTGTAAGAGGTAGAGTAGAGTAGGGGTGGGCATAATCGAATGACGATTATCGGATCATTCGATTATTTCAATCATTCGAATTAATCGATTATCGGATTAATAGGTTTGGAGAAACGAATGATCATTCGAACTGAATCGCTTAACGTTAATCGAGGGATTATAAGGACCTCGGATAATCGAGCGACTTTTTTTTTTTTCTTCTTTTTTTTTTTTTTATCGTATAAATAGGCTCAGCCAGCTCAGCCATCATAGAGACGGGAATTTTGGCATATTGACTCTCAGAATGCATATTAATCATTCGATTATTTAAATCATCGAAGTCCGATCATTCGATTATGCCCACCCCTAGTGTAGAGTGATGAAAAGCGAATAAATTGAACTGATTGTCGTAGATACTAATATATTAATCTAGCGAAACACAATGTAATTAATTCTTTAACTATTTTATTTTCACTTACCTGCATATGAAATATATAGTAGGGAAAAGTATTGTGATCGTGAATATTTTCGAATTCCATTCTTGAACGGAAATACACGTTTTAGGAACCCCAGATTCCAAATGACTAAGTCCCGCAAAAAGGTCTGTGTGTGTGGCAAGTCTAGCTCGCAAAACTGAAATTTTATATTTTAAAAAGCTATATGCGTAATATGTTACCATAACTTTTTCACTAAAATCGGCAAATCATAAGAGCCGTTTTATACCATACATTTTGTACCTTTTTACGATTTTCCCAAAAATGCCTCTCACGATTTTGATTGAACTCACTACATCGATGTAAAACACAATGTGATTTAATATGATATATATAAGTTTCATTCTGACTGAAGTAATCAGATAATATATATAATCTAATACAGTTGTGTATAAAAATAAAAAAGCGTTAAATTATTATTTATATGGTACACTATAAAAGGAAAAATTGGACACCCATTATAAATAAAATGGAATTTATGGTTGAAGAATGTTATGTGTTGTGCTAACTTTGATCATTATTATAATTAAAGAAATCATTTTATTTATTTTTTATTTGTTTAAGTAATATAATAATAATTGTTTTCTTAATTTTGTTTCAGACTACTTATACAGATAAAGGAGTTAAGGTAATTATCCTTTTACTTATTTTAATAGTTTAAGGTTATAAAACAATATAAACGAATTTTGAATATTATAAATTATAAAATAATATTTATAAATTTTAACATAAGAAATTTATGGTCCTTAGATTCATAAAAAAAACACTCAATTTTAATAAAGTAAAACGCTGGAGCTTATTTCAAAGTTCAAAGAAATACATAATATGGAGGATATTTCCAGAATTATAACAGAAAACAATCGAAAAAATGGGGTCACATGTACTGTAGTGGCTAGCATTACAGTCCTTCTAAACTTCAGGATGCGGGTTCGAACCAGACAGATGGTCCGAGGATTTTCAACATCAGGTACTCGTTACAGATCCCTATTCTTATTAAACCTGGATTTGCAAAATTTAGTACTCCAAAGTAGCATCGTCCGATTAGCCACAGTAGCATAAAGTGACATTAAATCATTAAGCAAACATGATAATTATAATGTAGAGATATTATATATATATTTGATCAGTTTTCGACTGTTGATAATTTAAGTTTCTATTGTTCTCAGGTTCCAGTCAATAAATAAACAATTTATTTATGAGACGTCCCAAGAATTTATTGTTTCAATAATCATGCAATTTTGGACAAAATAGTGTCTTATATAGACTTATGTGTACACCACAAACTATGAAAGAAGTGAATCTTGAAAGTTTGTGGTCTACACATATGTCTATTTAAGACACTATTTTGTCCAAAATTGCATGATTATGAGAACAATAAATTCTCGAAAAGTCGCATAAATAAAATTGTTTATATATATATATATATATATATATATATATATATATATATATATATAAATAATTCAACATTAAATTTGAACTAGAATTAATGCAATTATTTATGCAACATCATTAGTATTGTTAAACACGTGTAATGAAAGAGGTTGTTTTCCTCGACTATTAATAATTCAATCGATGTTTAAAATAAATCTAGTAGTTGAGACACTGACTTCCACAAGGTTATAAAGGTTTTTTAATTTTTTTTTACATCGATATAATAATTTCTATAAAAATTATATCGATATTTTGACTTTTATTCATTTAAATAATTAATACACACAAATAAAAAAATAAATAACAGCTTTCAGTGATTTTCTCTCGACTAAAATGTCATATAAATATCTAAATCAAAACAAATTATAAAAAAAAATAATAAAAAACCCGTAAACATTATTTATAAGAAGACGGTTACTGCGCAACAAATCAACAAACATCGTGATATTAAATAACTTCGATGTCGAAAAACAACTTCTTAGGTTTCTTCCACTGTTGAATAATTAGGGAACGATACGATGACGTAAATGCAAATTTAGATTTTTGCAACTTTTTTGGGTATTTTCTGAAGAAAACACTGCAAATTATTACATAATAGGCATATCTATACGTACCATCATAATACATATTATACACATATTATTGTGTAAATGAAATGTTAAGAGTGTAGCTAATGTAGTATATATCAGATGACCCTTCTATGGCCAATGTCAAACCTGGAAGATCGATCTTGGGGTTTTTAAAGGAATGATTTCCTGGTAACGCCTTTCTTCGTAGTGTACGTAAAATGGTGGTCTCGTTAAAGATCCCTTCTAATTAAACCTGGATAGGCTAAATTTAGGACTCCCACTGTAGCATAAAGAAACATTAAATGTATAAATAAATATTTATACTTTGACATATTTGCATTTCAATACTTCAAAATCCTTCCAAAATTCTTAACGCTCCTTCGTCACGAATAAAATCATCCACAAAGACCTCAATGTTCCCTATGTTGCTGATTTGGCCATACTACTATAACTAATCCACTAGCTTCAATCCTTGCTTCCTCATTCAATTCCTGATAATCTGCCGAGGCGTCTGAAAAGAAGATGGCCTCGAGACCTTCTTGTTCAGACTTACTACTTAAGACTGCTGCCAGAATAGGGCAGTTCTCTTCATATTTGTTTTCATGTATTTTATCATTAATCAGCATATTTACTTGTTGTATAATAATATACAGTTGTAAATTTCAGTAAAAAAAAAAAAGTTTTACTTCTCTCGAAATCTGTTCCGAATTCATCTATTAATCACCAAGAACATTATAAGAGAGTTTGAAAGTTGTAGTTGTTAGTTTTGAAAAGAAATGCAATTTTTAAACGCGTTTTTTAAGGATTCGTGTTTGTCATTTTTAGATGGAATCGTTTGATATATTTCGATAAATATAATAATAATAATAGGCTTAGCGAACCCGAAGGTTCGATGCCGATACCACCAAATTCCGTCTACACAGACTCGTCCAATGTTCACCATTCAAGCCCAAGCTCCCGAGATCAGCCTTAACGCAATCCTCCCATCTCCGCTTCGGCCTACCTTTCGGACGCCTACCAGTTGGATCAACAAATACCAACTTTCTCGGAATCCGCTCGTCAACGAGCCCAACAACTTTACTCAATTATATCCACAGGATACAAGTTCCGCAATTCCGCGTTGTGCAACCTTCTAAACTCCCCAGTGGCCTCATCTCTCTTCGGACCAAATATTTTACGCAATACCTTATTTTCGAAAACCTTAAGCCGTTGTTCATCGTTCAGAGTAAGCGGTCACGTTTCACATCCGTAAAGAACCGTCGGAAGAATAATAGTTTTATAAATTCTAACCTTTAAGTTTTTAGATAGAAGCCGCGAACTAAGTAACTTAGCAACTGAATAATAACACGCATTTCCCACCTTTAACCGGGACTTTATTTCTTCCTGGATTTCATTTTTTCTAGTTATCATTTAACCTAAATACTTGAATTTCTCTACGTGTTCAAAAGTATGCCCTGATACATCAATATCAGCAAGATCGACACCGTTTCTGCTACTAATCATATATTTCGTCTTATCGGTATTTAATTCGAGTCCTATTTCTTTACCGTTTTTTATTAACACACTTGTATTTAGTAGTATAGTTTCCGTGTCTTCACCTAGCAGTACCAGATCATCGGCATACCCCAAAACCGGAATCTTGTCACCCATATTTAAGCCTTATTTCGATAAATATAATCGATTATAATATAAAGATATCAAAATATCGATTTCGTTAAAATATTTACCTTTAGTATCTTCAGGAAATAAGCACCTAAATTACTACATTTATTTTGAATATCAACTGAATTATTAATAGTCGAGGAAAACAACCTCTCCTACTTCACGTGTTCAACACTCCTTGCACTGTTGGTTGAATAAGTGTTCTATTCAAGTAGAAATTTAATGTAAAATAAAATTATATATATATATATATATATATATATATATATATATATATATATATATATATATATATATATATAAAACGACAATGTAAATCATTGACCTTTTTATATTATAATTTTATTTAAAATTATTTGGGTTTTAGGTTTTTAACAATTACTTCTTAATTTTCTTTGTTTGACGTTTCGATGTATGTATGGGTGTGCGTGTATGTATATATGTGTGTCATGTGTGGGTATGTATGAGTATGAATGTGTATATATATATATATATAGTTAATCTCGAACCTAGATAAAAATTATGTTGTGGATATTTAAAAACATTGAATAGCACAAGAAAGGAATTAGATAAATGCTATTTTAGTCTACATGATAGTTGGAAGTGCATAGCAACAAAAGGTTGAGATAATTAATATGTGACAATGAAAAGATAAATTTTAACAGAATTATTCATATATAGGAACTTAATATGAATAATACTACAATAGTAATTGACCTATATTGGGATACAATATGGAAATAAATGTAAGTAGAATTCTAATAATAAACAGAATGTAAATAGTTTAAATGATAAATTGATTCTAATTTATTGATAATGTGTTCTTAATGTATGTATAGTTGCTTGTAATATTTATTCAATTATATTTTAGATGATATTTGAAGATCTGAAGATGAGGCATAAGGTACCTCGAAACGTAATAGTTTAATAATCATAGTTTACATATGTTATGATAAATAAATATATAAACAAATTAGAAGAGACTGTTCCGAATAATATATTCATAACGTAGTTATTTATATATATATATATATATATATATATATATATATATATATATATATATATATATATATATATATATATATATATATATAAAGCTAAAATATTATTTTTACTTTCATAAAAAATCTTCTCTTTATTATGTTTCTTGTTTGCTCATTGATTTAACTTTACTTTATGCTACTAAGGATAATCGGACGATTCTGCAGTATGGGTCCTAAATTTCGCCTATCCAGGTTTAATTAGAATAGGACCATTTGACGAGTACCTAATATTGTAAAGTCTCGGGACCACCTTCGAAGGACGGCATAACCAAGGTTATTTCACTCTATTTAAAAAAAACGTTATGCTATCTACCGGTTTTGAACTTCGGCATTGGGCTTAGAAGCGACTGCTTCTTTAAAACATATTTAACAAAGGCAATTAGGCTTAATAACTTAAAATCTTCCCACCATTCACTTCCTTACAACCCATTACTCTTTCTTAATAACTCTTCTATTCATTTTTAAAACTACAAAAAACTTGGAAGTTATGTTTGATCAAAACTTAAAGTGGAGTAACCATATTCCCCAAATTACCAGAAAATCCATTTCTATCCTCAAACAGCACCTACGTTTCCGTGACTCTTTTCTTAGAAGTAAGTCCCCCAGTTTGGCTATGGATGCCTAGTATATGGGGACCTTAATGGAGGAAACGAGATGAGGCTAAAAATATTAATGTATGGCTTTATTTATAAGATTCACGTACGGTCTCTCCTGACAGTCACACGTCACTCATTGGTATTCTGGTCAAAGGTGGTTCTATCCCGAATCCCGAAGAAAATACCTCCTTGGCATCTTCCTATTCCAATCCTTGCGAACCAACACCTTCCTAAATCTTTGACCTTCTTACTCCGCATTCGTCCGTGCACACCCTAAACACAAGATCTCAACCTACCCATACTTTGTGAACTCTATATCCATCTCCCTCCGTATAGTGTCATCCCTAACCACTTTCAAACACCGTTTGTTTATCAGTCTCCTTAAAAATAAATCTTCCGCACATATATGATAAATCTTGACTTTGATAATGCATAACTAAACTAATCCGATGTTATCTGTTTTTATTTATGTTAAATTTATATAATTTACTATTTGACTAAACAATCATGTATCAAATGAAGCCAGACTAATTGGACTTTCTCTGTTAACTGTATATTATTCTTAGGGAACAAAATGTCCCTGAATAAAAATTATTCATGTTTATCTTTTTCATATTTCAGCCAGAAGCTGGGAAATTCGAATGTTTTGACCACATCGTATTCTGGGTCGGAAATGCTAAACAGGTAATTTTATATAAACTAACGAAAACATATATAATATGTTTAATATAAAATAATAGTATTAATATAATATTCTATTATTTACAACAGGCCAGCAGCTACTACTGTACCAGGCTGGGTTTCGAAGAAGTAGCATACAAAGGATTGGAAACAGGTTTCAGAACATACGCCGCGCATGTCGTTCAGCAAAACAAGGTGAATTAATTGAGTCATAAATTAATATTAGGTTGTAAAATAACTTCGTAATGTTATTACGATTTAATCCTCTCTGTGTTTATAAAATCATGTTTACTCGGTCAATAAAGTTTACATATTCTAAAAAAGGATTAGTTAAGGTGCATTTATGTATCAGTTTCAACCGAGATTCCTTATCTTCAAGTGGTATCTTGATAGCTCAAAATGGACGAGAAAAAAAATTTTTTTTTTTTGTTTACATCATTCATTGAAATTTTCAACTGTACTTCAAGGTACAACAAGTAAATGTGACAAAAGTTAAATGGCGTGAAACAAACTTGAAGAAGAACTACCCAATGGCACCACTCCTGTAACTTTTCTACACTAGAAGGTCTCGAGGCCATCTTCTTTTCAGACGCCTCGGAGGATTGTCAGGAATTGAAGAGGAAGAAAGTATTGAAACAAGAGGATTAGGGTGGAAATGGAGTTTGTCATGAAAGGAATGGTATCTAGATCGGGCCAAATCAGCAGCATACGGAACGTTGAGGTCTTTATGGATAAGTTTGTTCGTGACAAAATAAGGAGCGTTGAGGATTTTAGGAAGGATTTTGGATTGTAGGGATTGGATACGGGAAGAATTTGATGGTTTAGTAGAGCCTAGAAGCTCCACTATGTAAGTCCATATCGGCCTTATGATAGTCATGTAGATGAGTCTTTTGTAGTTAGGTGGAAGATTAGAACGTTTGTCTAGTAAGTGTTAAAGAAGTCGAAAACGTCGTGCAGTTTCTTGTCGTTTCAGTCTTGTGTGAGGGTAGAAAAAAATTAATTTTCGCTATTTAATGATTTTTTTCAGAAAAGGAAATCCGCTGTACGCAAAGTTAACAAAATTTTCAGTTTGTATGGCGATGACGCCTTTGGAGAAAGCACCGTCCGTAAGCGCTCGGTTCGTCCAGAGAAGTTCTGGGAGAACGAAATTTAAAAAAACCTTGGGATCACTTATAGCTGGGTGGTTAGCATAACAGCCTCCTATACCAAAGGTCACGGGTTCAAACCCGCAGGTGGTCCTAGGAATGGAAGTAAAAAATTCTTAGTTATGCCGTCCTTCGGAGGGGACGTTAAAAGCTGGTCCCGAGCCTGTGCGATGTCAGGTACTCGTTAAAGATCCCTATCCTAATAAAACCTGGAAAGGCAAAATTTAGGACTCCCACTGTAGCATCGTCCGATTAGCCATAGTAGCATAAAGTGACGTTAAATAAATAAACATTAATAAACAAAAAATCATCTAACAGATGGTAATATTCAATAGATAAAAATGGGTCATATGTAATTGATTATAAATATTTACAAGAATCTGAGGTTTTTACTGAAATCAGCAGTAAAATAATGCTATGGACTTATTTTACAAACCAACATTACCTCTCCATAGATTTATCCATAAAAGAAAAAAAAATTATATTTATTATTTTTATTCCCTCCCGGGACTCAACCAGCCATATAAAGTGGGTACCCAAAAATAAGCGTGTTAGACCGAGCGTGTTTATGGTCTAAATACCTCCTTGCCTCCGCTGTTACTATATTGATAGTACTGTCAAAACTGACACTATGGTCGCATCCGAGAGTAGTGACGTAAGAGTTACGTCACACTCTTGGAGGCTTGTCCAGAGGTTTAAGGCTCACGGTCAAGAGCACGAACCAGTTTCTCCTCCGCTCGGTAAACAAGGTGAGGGTTTTCGCAACCGCTAGGAAACTTCCACCAATCACCAACTATTACGTCAGTAAAATTTAAAAAAAAAAAAATCTGGTGAGCGCGACACACGACTTTCACTTATCTCCGTTCTTAAAATCCATTTAAAAATCTAGAGTTGAAAATAAATTTAGTTGAAAACAATAACATTTGGGCTCGACTAGGTAATTCTGTATTACATTTGTGTTTTGCAGGGTTTGAAAGAACGCAATATGTTTGTTTTGAAAAACATAATACTACTAAGTTACCTCAGTTAATAAAATGAATTAAGAACTTTTAAATAAAGTTACAGTTGAAAAAACATCAAAGATTTTAATTTAATTACAACAGAAACATGTGTTTTAATAAATAATCTATTATATTATTATCTAAGACAATCAGTCAGTTTTATTTATCGGCTTTTCATCATCCTCCGTTAACATTAACAATTATGTGTATAAGATAATATTTTTCTAAAATTTTCAGGTTTCCAACGGTGTATTATACATCTATATTACTGTTTGTATATTCAAAAACACAAAAATTGCACTAAAAAATATGTTTTCTCTTTTCTTTTGTTGAATGTCGATTTTGCTCAACTTATATATTTATCAACTTATATTATTATATATTTTTACCAATTTCAATAGGATGATATGGTTCATTTGTTCAAATCAACAAAATTAAAGGTACTTCAGAGGAAGAAAATTTAAAATATCGGCATTTAAGCCCTGTCAGTCTACTTCAATTAGAATGGGATTTATATGATATTAAAGCCCATGAAATTTTAGCATTTTTGTTTATTGTATATATAGATGAGATTGCCTCAATTTGCGAAAGACGCACAGCCAAAATGCACATGGGCCAATGGAACCTGTATCCTGTTGTTATACAGTTCCTCTTGTTTGCTGACGATATAGTCCTTATAGCGGAATCCCCTGAGCAGCTTCAGCAGGCAGTGACGGAGTGGAATGAGGAACTGAAGAGAAAGGGAATGACTATCAATTCCAGAAAAAGCGAGGTTCTTCAAGTTGGTAGAGCTCAAGAAGATGTACAGATCTCCTGTGGTGGAGAATTGATGGAGGTGGTGACAGATTTCACGTATTTAGACACGGTGATCAGTAGATCTGGGAAATTGGATTCTGAAATCTCAAGTAGAATTTCCAAAGCTAATTCCGTCTATTACCATATCTGCAATACGGTTATCGGAAAAAGAGAAGTAGCACGGAACGTGAAGTTACACCTGTTCAAGTCCATCTTTCTACCAGTGCTTCTCTATGGAGCAGAGAGCTGGATTATGAATGAAAGGCTACAAAGTCGCATCACTGCCTCGGAAATGAAGTTTCTTAGAAGAATTGTGGGGAAGACACGGAGAGACAGAGAGGTATGCTCTGTTCTGGAAGTCCTAGCCAAGAGGCAATTGGGATGGTACGGGCATGTCTGCCGAATGGACCACCACCGGAACCCAATTAAAACAATGGAGGTAAAGCCCTTAGGACGAAGACCTAAGGACGCACAAGGACCTCCTATATCACCCACATGGAGCGAATAGGGATGCGTAGAGGTAAAACTCTGGGTGAGATTAGAAACCTTGCCAGGAACAGAGACGGTTGGTACCAATGGCTGGGAGCTCGCCCACGCTGAAAGGCAAATGAGTCGAAGAGAAAGAAGAAGAAGAAATTTTAGCACTGTCAACACTACATACACCGATGACACATGTGTGTTATCCGTAAACAATGACCCAACTATTGCTTCAGTCTCACATTGCCTCCACAGAAGAATGGTGTCAAAAGTGGAGGATAAAAATCAATGCTACTGAACCCCATCAAATTACCTTTACCCTTCGCGCCCCAAACCTATGTCTGCCTGTCCCACTACATCCTTTGGCAATATTCCACTCACCTCAGTTGAACAGATCCGGTACCTTGAACTGCATCTCGACAGACGACTTACTTGGAATCCTCACACTAGACTGAAACGACAAGAAACAGCTCGCAGATATCGTGTATTACAACATTTACTTGACAAACGCTCGAAACTTCCTACCTACTACAAACAACTAATTTATATTACCATGCTTAGGCCTATTTGGACATATGGAATTGAACTATTGGGATCCACCAAGCCATCAAATTTCTCTCGCGTCCAATCCATGCATTCCAAAATCCTTCGAAAAATCCTAAATGCCCCTTACTTTGTCACCAATAAAATAATCCATAAAGACCTGAATATCCCATTAGTTGCAGACTTAGCCATAATTAGATATACTTCCTTTCACTCCAAATTACCACTCCACCCAAACCCACTTGTCTGCAACTTCTCAACCCCCCCCCCTTCTATTCCTGATTATCCTCCGAGACGGCTGAAAAGACGATGGCCTCGAAACCTACTTATCTAAATAAACTTTGAAGTGCTACCACTGGGTAAATTCTTCTCACGCCTTTCATGCCCATATCTCAATGTTCATATTTACTTGATGTATTGTTTTTTTTTTGTTAATACAGTTGTAAATATCTCTATAATAATTAAAAAATATATATTTTTTGTTTGATTTTATTTATTTAGAATTTGTATACATCGAATAAATTAACAGTTTTAATTTCTAAAAGTTCCATATTTATTTTCTTAGAGTGGGGAAAGTTGTATTGTTTTCCAATGATAAACACAATTTTTTCCAAAATTAAGTTAGAGATAACATAGGGAAGCATATTTAGAAATTTGGCATCTGAGCATACTATGTCTATGACAGAGACTTTGTGTATAAGATAATCTTTTTCTAAAATCTTTAGCTTTCCAACGGTATATTATAATCTATATTACTGTTCTTATGTTAAAAAAAAAAATTGTTTTGTTACAACAGATAAAGTTCGTCTTTGCTTCACCTTACGAACCTTCGGAAAAGGAAATGTCCTCACACATCGCTACACACGGAGATGGGGTCAAAGATGTCGCATTTACAGTTGAAGACATAGAGAGCATTCTTCAGGTAATTAAAAAAAACAAAAGACATTAAACTGTTTGCTTCAATAAAAAATCACTGAAGGAATTAGTCCGGGTGGCGGTCATTAATTGAAACAACTGAATAGTTTCAACTATTTTATTGTTTGCCAACGTTTCGACCCCCATTGTGGGTCATCATCAGGGCTAAAAAGATACAAAAAGGATACATTTAAAATAAGATTACAAATACTATTTTAAAAAAAATTAACAATTTCACTAGAGAATGTCAATATTATAACATAAAAGAAAATAGATGTGTAAAGAAATCAATTAATTAAATTACAATGATAAAGGTATACTAATGAGAGCTATACAGACCAGATAATGACTAAAGATAATGTACAAATATATAAGAAAAAATTACATGAAATAAAAACCATTAACAAAATGGAGTACAGTGGAGATACGTACCGTCTGGTAGGTGAGTGGAAACTAGGTTCAATTTGGTTATAAGGAATATAGGCAGGTAGATAGGAAAGTACGTACAAAAGGTTGGGTAAAATGGAAAATACGTACCATATTTATAGACGGGATCTGACAACAATGAGTAAAATTGTAATATTAACATAAAAGGAAGTGTTCAGATTAAACCTACAATATTAATAACATCATAACGGTATTAGAAGATGTTTTAACAAGATTGTTGAAGTAAAAACAATATAATACAATAGTAAGAATAATAATGTATAAACTATATATAGTAAAACTGACTACCTCCCAACCAACGTTTTAATGATTATTGTACATATATTAAGACATTAAAATTAACCAAGTGAAAATATTATGACAAAAAATAATAATAAGTAACAATCATTGACAGATCATATAGTTGATACAAAATAGTAAAATAATTACAAATAGGAATAAATTGAATTGTAAAACCATTAAGAATTTATTAAGTGCAGAAAACAAATGAAATAGATACATATATAAAATAAATGTATACATAAATAAGTAAAAAATAAACCAATAAACCAATAAACACTCCATAACTTTTAATCATTCATTTAACTTTCAAGATTGTTCCATTTTAGATTCTGTTCCCAACCATAAAAAAAGACTCATCGCTGAATCCGTCCACATCCATCTCCAATCTAATCCTGTCAATCATAAAACTGATAAACAGTGCATCTCCTCCACCTACAGCCATATATTAAACTCTCTTAAGTAATACAGCTTCCCATGTCCATCCCACTGCATACCTTTTGTTTATTTATTGGTTTATTTTTTACTTATTTATGTATACATTTATTTTATATATGTATCTATTTCATTTGTTTTCTGCACTTAATAAATTCTTAATGGTTTTACAATTCAATTTATTCCTATTTGTAATTATTTTACTATTTTGTATCAACTATATGATCTGTCAATGATTGTTACTTATTATTATTTTTTGTCATAATATTTTCACTTGGTTAATTTTAATGTCTTAATATATGTACAATAATCATTACAACGTTGGTTGGGAGGTAGTCAGTTTTACTATATATAGTTTATACATTATTATTCTTACTATTGTATTATATTGTTTTTACTTCAACAATCTTGTTAAAACATCTTCTAATACCGTTATGATGTTATTAATATTGTAGGTTTAATCTGAACACTTCCTTTTATGTTAATATTACAATTTTACTCATTGTTGTCAGATCCCGTCTATAAATATGGTACGTATTTTCCATTTTACCCAACCTTTTGTACGTACTTTCCTATCTACCTGCCTATATTCCTTATAACCAAATTGAACCTAGTTTCCACTCACCTACCAGACGGTACGTATCTCCACTGTACTCCATTTTGTTAATGGTTTTTATTTCATGTAATTTTTTCTTATATATTTGTACATTATCTTTAGTCATTATCTGGTCTGTATAGCTCTCATTAGTATACCTTTATCATTGTAATTTAATTAATTGATTTCTTTACACATCTATTTTCTTTTATGTTATAATATTGACATTCTCTAGTGAAATTGTTAAATTTTTTTAAAATAGTATTTGTAATCTTATTTTAAATGTATCCTTTTTGTATCTTTTTAGCCCTGATGATGACCCACAATGGGGGTCGAAACGTTGGCAAACAATAAAATAGTTGAAACTATTCAGTTGTTTCATTTAATGACCGCCACCCGGACTAATTCCTTCAGTAATTCTCAACGGTCAACTAATTATATCCACAATGTTCAATAAAAAATAATAAATAAAACCTAATCGCATTTATTTTTCCAGAAAGCTAAAGAAAGAGGTGCTATCGTTGTGAAGGACATTTGGGAAGAAAGCGATGAGTACGGAAAAGTACGAATGGCGACCATTAAAACGGTAAAATGTATCCATTTATTGATTTATATTGATTGATTTCAATCATATCATGATAAAATATCTTTAAATGAATTCACAGTTTGGAGATACGGTACACACGTTTGTTGAACGAAAGGCTTATAAGGGTGTCTTTTTACCTGGCTATAGGAAGGTTACTACACTCGACGGCTTGAATAGTCTCTTGTAAGTTAATTAATATTTATAACCTATCAAACATTTTAACAGCTGTATTATATATTTGTTTCATTACCAAAATACTTTTTTTTTTTTTTTACAACTGAGCATGCGCAGTGCCCTGTCAAAGCATGCGCTGACTGGTTTTTGGTGATCAGAAATAACTGTTAGATTGATCTTAAGTGCACACAACCATGACCGTCCCTTACAGCCGCTAAACCCTCAGTACTATACTGTATTGCTGGTAGTGTATGACCTATCCCCTGCCTAGTTATAAGTTTGTTTATTCATTTAACATACTACTGCGGCTAATCATACGATTCTACAGTGGAGTTCCTAAGTTTTGCATAATCAGGTTTAATTAGGATTGGAATTTTTAATGAGTATCTGACATCCCATAGGCTCCAGAGGGCATAACCAAGGAGTTTTTACTGCCATTAAAAAGTCCTAGAGCCAACTTCCAGGTTTGAAACCACAAATTTGGACATGCATAGCTGTTATGCTAGCTACTACACAACAGATGACCCCTCTGGTTCTGAGTTATTTCAATAGGAAAATCGTTGAATTGTGATAGTGAATGTCTGTAGGTTGATATAAATAAAATGAAAGAAAGGTTAAATATACTAATTACTTGATTCTGAATAAACTATTATTGAATGGATCACTTAGTACCAGGCGGAATCAACACTTATGGGCCTTCTTTATTGCCAAGTAATCCCTCATACGCAACAAATGTATCTGCTTTCCTTGCTCGGAACATGTTCTCCGTTTGACTTTCTTTTCCTCCTTGAAACTCTTATATTTTGTATTTTTAATCATAGCTTGTAACTATTACTAACCATCCACGCTTCCTCTTTACCATTAAACCCGAAGTAAATAACTCTCTTCCAATCCTTGAACTCCTCATCATATGAAACCCTGATCAAACTATATCCACAGACTGGTACACTAAACCTACTTAACTCAGGCAGGCTCTTAAACTACCATTTCCAGCACCCATATTAACAAAAAATCAATATAGCCAAAAACCTTATTTACCGAAGTCGTTCCCTCTCAGATTACAAGTTCCTCAGTACCAACATTAATTGAATCAAACAAATCCTAGTATCAAATAACATTCCTTCCCTTACCATCAACAGACTTATCGACAATCACATAAATCATATACCATCACTTTCTACTTCCCATCCCTCCATTTCCAACCCTCTTTATAAATCACTTTCATATATTTCTTTTCTCTCAGAAAAAAAATTCAAAAATCATTACATTCCCTCAATCTCAACCTATGACTTGCCTTCAAACCTCATCATAGACTCTAAAACCTAAAAGATCCTCTTTCTCCTTCCCATCGCTCACAAGTCGTATACAGAATTCCATGCTCCAGTCAAAAGTTGCAATTCCTCTTACATTGGCTACATCGAAAACCTCCTCAAGGACCATCTCCCAGCACAGATATTCTGTTTCCTCAAGAAGTCCTTCCGTGTTTTCCAGGACCTGTTTGGTCTAGTCGCTATACTTTTCAAGAAAGTCTAAATCTTATGAGTCAACTTGTTTTCGTCCATTCTTTCTAAACGTCCCATAAATTGGATCCTTCGCATTCACATTGAATCTGTAATTTTAGACATTTGTTTGGAAAATTACTCATTTGGTTTAGCATGATTTATATTATTCTTGATTTTGGGGCCAAAGATTTTCCTAATAATTTTGCATTCTTTAACTTGTAACTGCTGTTTTAAAGTTCTATTTTCAAGGTTAAGAGTTTTTGATGCATACCGTGTGCAAGAAAAAACTAATTCATAAATAAATGCAACAAAAATTAACTTTTAACTATAACTACTGATATAAATATCTTTATTTAGACTGATAGAATAAGATTTATTGAATTCTCAATATTTGTTGGTTTTATTAGACAAAGTATTACACTATTTAAAAATAAATTTTATTAAGTCCTTTCATACCTAACAATTAATAATAAAGATTCTTTAAATACTCATATTACGTTATTATTATCCTATTTGTAAAAATTAAAGTTTGCTAAATATTAAATACTAGGGCACCTGTTCACATGGGTGCAATTTGAATGAGGTTTCATTTATGTTTAAAAAAGCTCTTTCTGACCGATTTAGAGTTTATCACTTTAGGAATTTTGGTTTACCATAACGAAAAGTGCGATTAGTTAAGTTTATTTGTTTGTTATTTTAAAGTGAAGCAGAGATAACAAAAAATTTAATTTTCTCACATAAATAAACTTAATTGGTATGTATGTATTCAAAAACTATAGAAATAACAAACGTTCCTATCCTATTAGGTTTATAACCATTTGATATTTATTGATGGAAAGTATATGGGCTTATAACAACTTTATATTAACTCGTACAATCTATTTTATTCCATATTAACTTTTTCTAAATTCTTGCGCTTTCCAACGGTATATTATACTTCTATGTAACAACTTATATTTCAGGAATAATTTTTTGATGACTTGGTTTAAAAACTTTATTTTTTCTGTTTAAAGAAAAGCTAAATTGCAATGTATTTTACTTATAAACCTTCTGGAAACAATACCCTAAATGAGGGTAAAAACCGTATCAAAATCCAGCTTGTGGTTGACAAGGAGTTAGCAGGAACCAAATCGCGTTATCATTTTATATACATAGAGATATGAGATAATTTAATTAGTTAATTTATTTAATGGACAAGAAGAAATCAATCAATCTCCTTTTTTTCAGACCACCTGGTAAGCTCGACTTTATTGACCACATTGTTGGGAACCAACCTGATTTATGTATGGAATCTGTAGCAGAATGGTAAAATATATTATTCTATTAAATAACTTCATACCTCCTTAATTGTATTTTGGAAGTTCATGTGTAATATAATTTTGTTTTTATTTTAGGTATGAAAAAATATTGCAGTTCCACAGATTCTGGTCCGTAGATGATAAACAGCTGCACACAGAATACTCAGCTCTCCGTTCAATTGTTATGACAAACTGGGATGAAACTGTCAAGGTAAATTTTAAAAAATAACTGTATTGAAGTTAAATTAATCATTTATGACTTCATTTTGGTTGTATGTGGTTGAAAATGGGAATTTTATCTTAATTTAATCGTTAATCTTTTACAATTAATAAAAAATAAACCAATTTTATCCAACAAAGCTTTAAAGATTTAAAAAAAAAAAAATCTGGTGTCACATGACTTTCACTTACCTCCGTTATTTATATCAATTTAAGAATTTTTAAGCACATTAAGAAATTAAACTGAATTGTTAAAGAATTATTATTTTCACTTTCAATATATACTAAGGGAAAGTACTGCGATTGTGAAAATTTTCTAATTCCAGTTTTCCACGGAAATACATGTTTTAGGGTCCCCTGAGTCCAAATAACCAATTCCCGAAAAAAGGTCTGTGTGTGTGTCTATCTATGTGTGGTAACTCCCGGGCAAAAACAACAAGTCCTATGAAACTGAAATTTCATATTTAAGACAACTATATGCTCAAAATGTTACAAAATCTTTTTCATCAAAATCAGCTGACCATAAGATATACTTTATATCATGCATTTTGCACCTTTTTACGATTTTTTCGGCTCAAACGATTTTGATTAAACTCCCTATATCGATGTAAAATTTAATGGGCTTTAATATCATGTAGGTTTCATTCTGATTGAAATAGTACGACAGGGCTTAAATGCCGATATTTTATATTTTCTTCCTCTAAAGTACCTTTAATTTTGTTGATTCTATAAAAATAACTATATTATCTTGTTAGTATTGGTAATTAACAGCTAAATATGCAAGTTGAGCAAATTTGATAAACAACTAAAGGAGAAAACTGAAAAAATATTTTTTTTTAATGCAATTTTTTGTTTTTGAACATAAGAAGAGTCATATACATGGTTTATATACCGTTGGAAAGCCAAAGATTTTAGAAAAAATACTATCCTATATGCAAGCTTGTAAAAGTTAATAAAGAGTGATGAAAAGCCGATAAAACTAACTGACTATTTTAGATAATAATATAATAGATTTTTTAATAAAACACATGTTTCTGTAGAAATTCAATTTAATTAATTTTTTAATGGTTTCATTCATTTTTATCTCTAACTGTATTTGAAAATTCTTTAATCGATTTTAAAAACTGAGGTAAGTGAAAGTCGTGTGTTGCCCACACCAGATTTTTTACATTGAGTTTTAATAGAAACATTTGTTTTATTAAATAATCTATTATATTTACAATGAAGTGAATTTTAAAAAGAGAAAAATTGTTTTTATTTTTGTAAATAAATTATGTCACAAAATAAAATTTATAATTATAATTAAGAAATTAAAATTTTATTATAAATATTTAAAATATTTTTTACTTTAAACATAGATTCCCATAAATGAACCAGCACCTGGAAAGAAAAAAAGTCAGATAGAAGAATATGTCGACTACTACGGAGGTTCCGGTGTTCAACACATCGCATTAAATACAAAAGACATTATAAATTCTGTAAGTTTTCCTAATTTTTTGTATTAAAATATTGTTTAATGATCTAAAAAAATAAGTTTTCTGAAAATCTAATGATGTCTTAGATTAAAAACTTAAAATCCAGAGGAATGGAATTCATGACGGTTCCCGATTCTTATTATGACATGTTAAGGGAAAGGCTGGCGGCTGATAATTTCCATATTGAAGAGGACTTGGATGTTCTTCAGGTAATTAATCAGTTTTAATTTAAAACCTTTGATATTTTTTTTTTCTCTTCATATTTTAATTCCCACGCATTAGAAGCTATCAGACAATGAGGAAATGTGTAATATGAAATGTAAGCAGCAGACATGATGGGAAAGTGCCCAGCAGCCAAACCTTTGATATTCAATTTCATTATTGTATGTATGTATTTCTTTATTTCCAGATCGGCTGCGTGAGCCATACATGGGTTTATATAAAATTAAAAAAAATAGTCATTACAATTACTAGCAATTGACAAAGGAGGGGTTAGTCTCATGCAAAGACACCCCTAACTATTCTATGTTTATAATTATACTGAACAGTTAAATAAAAAGGTTGATATAAGTCAAAACAGACTCTTGAAATAATATTGAAACACAAGAATGAAATTAAACTAAAAGTAAACAAGTTCATGTAAGATAATAAATTAATACATGTATAAGGTAATTAAAAAAAAAAAAGAAGATAAAGTAAATGAAGCTTGAAAGGAATCAATTAATAAATAATGAACTTTTTAAAAAAATAATAAAAAATTCATTAAAATAATTGTTGGGATGAGTGACATTAAAACGAAATAAGAGAATGTAGACTCGATCCCGTTTCGAAATGAGCTGGTCTTGAGTACTTAATCATTAAAATAAAAAAAAAGGTAATATTAAATAAAAGATAAAATTGAAAGTAAACAAAATAAATAAAAGTTTAAATAAAAAAATATGAGGAAAATTTACAAAAAAATATAAAAACCATTTGATTTATAAAAAAAATCTTCTATTAACCTAACTGTAAAAAAAATAAGTTCTAAAGTTGGGTTAGTAGGTTAGTCTTACTACTAATGGTACAAAAAATGAATAAATATAATGAGAAAAAATATATATAGAATAGTTATCTGTCCATAAATTGTTTGGCTCTGCACGACGGGAGGCGATTCTGGAAGGACGGTAATCTGCTGGAAGGACGGTGATCCTCTGGAAGGATGGTTATCTTCAAAAGATGAGACGAAGTCCTGGTCAAAGATGGTTTTAAAGGCCTAACGAAATAAGCGTGCTCTCCCCTTACTGGTGCGATCAGTACTGGCTTGAGGGCACTGTTATCTGTCTAATCCCTACACTATTGAATAGAAACACTAGAAGACGTAAATATAACATGTAAACTAACAAAAAATTATTTTCCTCATTAAAAAAAAAACTATTTTTAATTTAATTTGATTTTTAAATTATAAACAAAATATACAGGTAAAAAAACAAAAACAAAATAAATATATATAATGTTCAGGCTCAAACAATAATAATAATAAATGAAACATAATAGATTGGATAAATGATAATTTAGTAATTTATAGATAATAAATAGTAATTTAAGAAAAATAATTTAGTAACTTCTTTAAATTTATTTTTCTAATATTCCAGAAATTAAAAATTTTGATTGACTACGATGAAAATGGATACTTACTACAGATATTCACTAAAAACATGCAGAATAGACCAACACTCTTTTTAGAAGTGATTCAAAGACACAATCACAGTGTAAGTTTTATTTATTAATATATTCTTGAATAACTATTGTACGTAATGAAATATTAAGTTATGAAACTAATTAATTTTTTTTTCTAATCTTCAGGGATTTGGAGCCGGAAATTTCAAAGCTTTGTTTCAAGCTATTGAAATAGAACAAATGGAAAGAGGCAACTTATAAATATTTAAAATGTATATCGATATTAAAATTGTACTTTAATATTATTCAGTCAGAGTCGATATGAAATGCTTAGAATTAAGTGCGTCATTTGTAATTTAATTTAGTGATTAAAACAAAAATGACTATTATAATTAAGATATCTTTTTATAAAAGTTATAAGATCAGGTAGAGGAAGGTGATAGAATAAACTTATATATTTTATATAATTTATAAGTTTTAAAAGAGCTTATTAAAATATAAGTGAGTTACAGTGATATTAATGTGATTCAGATATATAATTGTTTTTATAATTAATTTTATATTTTATTTGTAATAAAGTGTTAATTTTGTATTTTTAATCTTTTAATCTTGCATAATTTTAGATCATCTTTTAAATCATTCTATCCTTTAAATATTAAGTTATATCCTTCAAATCATCTAGTTTTAATAGTTGGAACTTATTGAGTTTTGACATTAGGTATCATCATATCATGTCAACAGATTACATTAAGCTAGAAGTTACAGTATTAAAAATCTGGTGCACCTTTAAGGCCCCATTATAGTAATATAAATTATTGTTTGTTCATTTATTCATTTAGGAAGCATAATGGTATAGTGGATAGAGCACTAGTCTACTGTTCTTCGGGTCCTGGGTTCGAATCCTGGCTGTGCCAGAATATTATTTATTTTGTTAATTCAGTCAGGGGGCAACCCTAGTATATGGAGACCCTCCTGGGTCAGACCCAGCCTCTCCGTGTCCCAATTTTATGGCGAGTTGAAGTGGCTTAACCCTTCCAATCGTCACAAGTATTTCCTTGCGTCATTCCTTTACCAAGATATCCAATCCCGCCGTCCATCATACATTTTTGACCTCCTACAATTCAAATCTTCTGTCCATCCTCGTTGTACACGCTCCAGGCCTTCAGATTTATATAGTACGGCCTGCCGAATAGCACATTTCAACAGATCCTTTCTTATCCGATTGACAATCCTATGGAATTCTATTCCTCTTTCCATCCGTCACACCAATTCTCTTTCTACCTTCAAATCCCGCATATTTGATCACATATTGAATGTCCAGGCTCGATAGAAATAAGCTTTTTTTTTATTTATATATATATTTTTTGTTTTCTTCTCATTTAAATATGTCTATTATATACCAGTAATTATTAACTTGTTTATATTTATTTAATTTACTCTAAGACTCTAAAGCCCTCTTTTTACATTCTGTATATTTTATTCTAAAGGGACATGTCCCAGAATAATAAGGAATTTATTTATTTATAAAGTGGGTATCTTGAAAATTGGGTAAAAAACCTGGCGGCTGAGCGTGATCAAGGCCTAATCACCTCATTGCACTGCCGTTGAACTATAAACAGTACGAATCTCTATATGTACTGAGCCCAAGACCCTTCATGGGTTGTAGAGGTAAAGGTTTTTATATATTCATTAATAGTCACTTTATGCTGCTGTGGCTGATTGGATAATGCTACAGTGAAAGTCCTAAATTTTCTCTATCCAGGATTATTTAGGATAGGTATCTTAAACGAGTTTACAGGCTTGGGACCACATTTTTATGTCTTCTCTGAAGGACAGCATAGCTAAGGTTTTTGTTGTTTTGGTTTTAAGGGCAAAAAACTGTGAGTGGTTATTATTGCCAAAAGATCTTAAAACATCAAAAATAAAAAATAATTTTATATCAATTTCTATTATAGAAGAGTAATTTAGAATATAATTATATCAATTGGAACAATCTCTTCCAATCCTGCTCACATGCACCTATTCACCAAAACATGTCAACTACAAATCCTATGACGTTTCGAGGTATCACATGCCTTAGATTGCTTTTGATTGATAAATAAAAATAAAATAAATAAAAATTATAAGTATATGTGTGTATAGGTGTGCATGTGTTTTTGAGTTTTTTTATGTATGTATATGTGTGTATGTATTAAATTGTGTATATATGTATATATATGTATATGTATATATGTATATAGGTGCATATGTTTGTGTATATGATATATGTATGTATCTGAATTTGTATATATGGGTGTGCATTGTATGTGTGTGTGTATGTATGTATGTAATAGTGGGAATGTATAAAGATGAATGTATATATATTTTTAATAACTAACCTAAATAAAAATAATGTTGTGGATATTTAAAAACATTGATTAGAACTAGAAAGGAATTAGATAAAGACTAGTTTAGTACACATGATATTTGCAAGTGCACAAGAAAAATTTATATGTGATGGTGAAAAGTTAAAATTTGATATGGAAATAAATGTGAGTATATATACAATATTAAACAGAATGTAAATAGCTTAAATGATAAATTGTTTCTAATTTATAGATAATATGTTCTTAATGTGTATATAATTAGTTATAATATTTATTCAATTATATTTTAGAGAATATTGAACATCTGAAGATGAGGCATGGGATACCTCGAAACGTCATAGGATTTGTAGTTGACATGTTTTGGTGAATAGGTGCATGTGAGCAGGATTGGAAGATATTGTTCCAATTGATATAATCATATATAAAAAATAATAAAATAAAAAAAGTCATAAAAATTAAAAAATATATATCAAGTTTTCAGAGAGGAAAGGAGGAAATCAATTAAAATATAATAAAATAACAGGAACAATAAACATGATTTAATGGGAACTGTAAACATAATGATTAGCAATAAAAAGTAAAAATGACACATGTAAGTAATATCAAAAAGTGCGCAAAATAATTATAATGTGTTAAATAAGCTGCTATAATCGGATGTTGTTCACCAACGGAATGACACCGTTGATCTTAATGCCTCAGAGACTACACGGTACACTCACATTTTACAAATTTCCTACTGTAACTAGGACACTCTTAGAAAATATGACTTACTGTGAGAGTCACTTTACATAATTGACATCGAGGTAGATCCCTTCGTTTTTTTTTTGTTCCCATTAAAAAATCCTGGTGCCACCAACCAGGTTTGAACCCATGACCTAGTGCATAGAAGGCTGATATGCTAGCCACTATGCCACAGGTGACCATAGTAATATAAATTACTTTTTTGAAGTAAATATATTGGTCGGTTAAGTGTTCTAGTAATCAGTATTTACTGTAAAGTAAGGAATAAAAATATCTAGTAAGTAAAGTAAGGATTGGAAGTCCAGGAATTGATTAAGTTTAGGGGTGCTACGAAGTCGCTCAGGGATATCAGAGGAGTATACAGAATAGACTAAAAGATGACTCAAAAGGTAATAAAACATAAAAAATTATTAATACATCATAAATATTTTTTAATATTCTTTCATTAACATATATATACCAATTACACACCGAAGTTTTATCCAAACATTAATCCAATAAATTATTATTCACATAAAATTAATCTTCAGAAAAATTGAATAAGTAATTTTGATTATTTAAATAACTTTCCTTTTATGTTTTCTTTCAAAGCTGTATCTTTTTCTTTGTCTATTTTGGATAGAAGTAACAGCTGTTGTTGTACGTAATTATTCATCGACAGGTCGTGTTTGACCAACTCCTCCAAATCAGCTTTGGCTCTAGAAACGTTCCAGGTACTTGCGTAGGCTTTAGCTCGTCTGTACAGGGCTTTAACGTTACCTAATGAGAACAAAAATATACAATTTTGAAAAGATCAAAATCAACAACAAAATGACAAATTAAAATACAATAAACCCTCGTTATAATGAAATCCAAGGGACTGAAAAATTCTCTGTTCGTTATAAAAGAATTAGTTATATCTGAAAAATATATTGTATGTATTTTATATGTCTAGGTATAAATTCATGTGGTTAAAAAGAGATATTTTCATAAACACTTAAAAGAGCACACATTGACTTCCATTTGTCACTCAATCACAAGAGTGAGCCAATGGACACCCATAAGGACAAATAGCAGTGTGCTATGAAATAAATTGATGGGTTATATATGAAAAAGCATTTATATAATGAAAAAAATAAGTCTTGAAAATGGGGAAAAAGCCCCGAAACGTTGACGGATATGAGGGCTTATGAAATAAAGTGATTGAGTGACAAATGGAAGTCAATGTGTGCTCTTTTAAGTGTTTAGAACACTTAGAAAGAAAAGTGAGACAGAACTTGAAGGAAACTCGAATAAAAGCAATAACAACGGAACAACTAGCTAAAACTCTAGAAGAAAGAAGCTGTCACAGACTGTGAATCACAGAGCTCAGCTGAATAGATTGGAGAGATAAGAAGGATTTGGACAGAAATGCGCTGCTCTTTACCGGGAATTAAGACGTATCATAATTTTGTTCTTCTTCATTTTTCATAATAACCGAACAACTTCAATTCTGAGGTCTACAAAAGTAGTTCGTTACTTCGTTATAAGAGAATATAATGTTATAAACGAGGAGAAAGCATAGTTTTCCATTCTTTTTTCAAGGGACCGCAACGATAGTTCATTATAAACAGGTGTTTGTTATAACCGTGTTCGTTAAATAGAGGGTTTACCTTATAAATATTTTCTCAGTTTCCTATATCGGCTTGATGCCAAATTAATGCAACTTTCATCCATTGCAATATTTTAATACCAATTGTGTAAACAGAGCAAATCCTTACATTTAAGCCTTATATACAATAATAAACCTTATCTATTGGCGATAAATATCTGTGCTCTAGTGTTATGTTTTTGACCGACTGCTTTTCTAAGGCAGCGGTACCTTCAAAAACTAGCTTATCTGATATATTTAATGTAAGTATAGACTAATATTACTGAAGAAACCATTGGATTTCTTTTCTAAAGGTTTCGTGTTTACCAATCCCAGTAGGTGGCATGCAGGGGAATATTAAATTACTAACAGATTTAAATTAGAGCAATTATTATTAAATATAACTATTAGATAGATTTTAAACTTCAACTCTATTTACATCAATTCCAGACCCATGGTTGAGAATACTGAGGATCATATTACAATTAAGCTTGCCATACAATATTACAAATAACGAGATACCTTTGAAACACTTAGTCAGCTGGCGAAGGTGGAAATTGTCTCAGGAAATTGCGCTCCTTCTAGGCTTCATCTTCCAGCTGCTCTCAGAACCCCGACGGCCATCTCCTCTTCTTGTAGATGGAACTTGACTCTCCTCATGCTGGACTTCAACTCTCATGGCTGGAGTAAGACTGCCCTCTTATTGAGGATAGAACTTGACTGCTTGAGGGTAGAACCTGACTCTCCTCTTACAGGAATAAGACTGCACCTTGAATCTCCTTTCTCATCCTCATCACCTCGGGCAGGGCTGATATGGGAAGTCCAGCCTTTGTCCAGGCTAGTAGCTGGGTTCTAGAATGTACCAAGTGTACTGCGGGGGGGCAGCCCAAGCCCACAGACAATCCAAGGGGGTTTGGGAAATACCTTTTGACTTTTGCCGACAAAGCTAATTAATATTTATTTAATTAATAAATAAATATTAACCTTATGTTTATATACTGTAATAACTCTCCACGTTGTGTAAGATGTGGTCTTAGCCACGACAGCGCAACTTGTACAAAGGCATGAGAAACACTAGGGACATGTGCCAACTGCCAGGGAGGGGGGCATCCAGCCAACTACCGTCGGTACCAAGTTCTGAAGGAGTTGAGAATTCACCTGTCAAACATACCGCTCCGAACGACCTCATCCTCCAACACGAAATTTCGACGAATTTCCAGATCTTCGTCAAAAAACATCAACCAACCCACCAGCTCATAATAATGGTACACAGAAAAAGCTGCCAGCTCAGCAGCTGAGAGCTCCGACTCGACAGGAACCAGAATTCCAGCCACTGGAACCACCACTCCAACCATTGAGACCACCAATCCAGCCATTGAGACCACCAATCCAGCCATTGAGACCACCAATCCAGCCATTGAGACCACCAATCCAGCCATTGAGACCACCAATCCAGCCATTGAGACCACCAATCCAGTCTGGTACCACCGAACCAGCCACGGGAATCATCAGCCCTCCAGACGGGACCAATTCACGCTTTTCTGACTTCTAACAATGAACTAACAGGCTCGGGTGTGAGGAGGGAAATACCACAGCAGCCGTCTTCAGGTGAAAATTTATCCCAAATTTCACAAATAATTAGAGGGTTGAATAATCTTATTCAGCCCCTTTTGAGTCTTCTCCAAGAGCTCGCTTACTTCACTCAAGCTATGAACGCTCTAAATGGTCCCTAATCACATAATGATAGCCTTATTAACAGTCCGACCTAAAATAAAGACGTCAATCATTTAAAAAATGATGGACACCATATATAAAAAAAAAAAAACCTGACGCGAAGACGTGCTGCTGGGTACTGTCCTTCCTCATGCCTGACATGTCATTATTTTGTCTATTATTCTATCCTATTTGCTGATTGTCACATACTGCTGACAGGTGCAAATCAATAAATAAAGTAAAAAAAAAAAATTTTGATAAAATAATTAGCCAATCCTAAATTACTCCCCTCAGTATCCTCAATACATTACATTAATTCATAACATTGGAGACTCTAATGGTTTAATGTTTAGGTTTACCTTAAAAAAATTCATCAAAATCGGTGAGACACAATACTCTCCTTGATAGTTAAATTGAGAACATAATAAATATTAAGTTACAAAGATTTAATAAATGGCGGAAAGGCAGGTGAAAAACAGTTTAGATGTTAAATATAATAAATACCTGGATCAAATTGAAGTACGGTAGTACAATGCTCGATCACTTCGTAGTATTCTTTAAGAGCCAATTTACACTGAGCGTAATTTAATAAAATAGCCATTTTTTGTTCTTGAAGACTTTTCCATTCAGGTTCTCCAGGTTTCTCACTATTAATGAGAATGACATTTTAAATTATAACGAATTTCAGTAGTTGAGCATTAGGAAATTAAGAAGGAAAATAGTTCAGATGGTTATGAAGAAAAACAATTTTACAAAACCACTGCAATTTATTACATAATGGTTTATTATTTCCAAATAACTATATCAGGGTAAAACAGTTTATATAGCTGTTTACAGGCAATTACATAATATGAAAAGCAACAAATTAATCAGAGGAAAATGGTCTATCAACAATACTAATTTCAAAACGCTATATCTTGACCAATTTCAATGATTTTTTTTTTTTTTTTTTTTGGAAATTTAATTCACTATGGAATCATGTTTGCTTATTAATTGGAATGGTGGACAAATGGATTTTTGTATATTCATTATTTGGGTACTAAATTTTTTTAAAGGTAAACCCTCATATTTTGAGGGGAAGAGATAATTTTAGTTTCTTTTAAGTTAATTTTAGATTTTTATTGTCTTAGGGCCTGAGGCCCTTTCTTACAGACAAAGTAATAATTTTTACAATAATTAATGTGCCAAAAAAAAAAAAAAGAAAGAAAGACAGTTTTAAACAATACATATATAACCCTTTTTCTTTTAAATAATAATAATAATAAACAAAATTTATGCATACTATTTAAAATAAAAATATTAAAAAAATTAAATAAAATAAATATTAACGATAATAATAAATAAACACTGAGGGAAGAGATTAAGGAAAAACAATCAAATAAAGTAAAAGGAACAAAGGGATATTGGAAAGGGAAAGGAAGCATCTCCATGTTTGTTCAGAGCCTCAAGGTGCACTCGACGAGTCTGCTTCAAAGAATAGTCGAAGGCAAGGTCTTGGGGAAAGAGGAAGAAAACCTGACTTCCAAGTGGAAGCTGGTTGAGCTCTCTCGCTGCCGTGGCGTGGAAAGAATTCCTCAATGCATCAGCTCTGCAAGCAGGTATAAGCAGGCTGGAATACGCCCTGCAACCTCTCACTCCGCACCTCAACAAACTCACGCCTTAGGATTTTTGGAACACCGGTATCAAGCACTTTACGGGCTAGGCACATTAAATTGAGGCGGCGATATTCTTTTGCTCGAAGCAAACCTAACTCCTTTATAAGTGGACTTATATGTTCGTTCCTTTTAATACCAAAGATGAATCGGATAGCTGCGTTGAGTGCTCTCTGTATACTGTAGTCCTCAGCTTCCGATATATCTATATATACGAAGTCACAGTACCATATTAGTGAGCGTACCAGTGCTGAGACTATTTTTCGCCTGGCCTCGGCTGGCAATAGCCGTTTCCACCGCGAGAGGGAATGCAAGACACCGTAGACCGGGCTGACCACCAGTCCAGCATGATCACGCCATGACAACGATGTGTTAATAATCACACCTAGGAGTTTCATCTTGTCACAACGCGGGACAACCTGATCGAGAATCACCAGTGGAGGCAACACAATGTCTTTTTCAACCTTTACTACCAGTTTTGGGCTGCCAATCAGCATCCAGCAAGACTTCCGGGCGTTGAGGTGAAATCTATTAGTGCAGGCCCAGAGCTGAACTTGGTTTAGATCATCATTAATCCGCTATAGGGTAGAGACCATATCCTCAGGCAACGCAGATACCCAAATACATATATCATCAGCAAACATATGAATTCTGCAATGTCTGAGTGTATGAGCTATATCGTTGACATAACCCAGGAATAGTAGTGGTCCCAGAACCGAACCCTGTGGTACACCACAGCTACATTTCATCCATCCAGACACGTCACTTATAGTCTTTACTTGCTGTAGTCGTCTGGTAAGGTATGACTTGAGCCAATGCAAGACTGGTTCACCGACACCAAGGCTACCGAACTTCTTTAAAAGCGTATCATGGTCGACCGAATCGAAAGCCATTGTAAAATCTAATGATACGAATACAGTTATCATTCGATCGTCCATAGCTCTTCTTATATCAGTTAAAATGGTGTGAAGTGCCGTGCAAGTGCTGTGTCCTTGTCTGAATCCCGATTGGTGTAGTGACAATAAATAGTTGTCCTCCAGGAATTTTCTCAGATCCCTCTTAACTATCCTTTCAAGAATTTTGGATAGAACAGGTAACACTGCGATCGGGCGGTAATCTGATGGTTCTTTAAGCTTTGACTTTTTAGGAATAGGTCTGACGATAGCTCATTTCCATGCATCAGGAAACCTGTATTGCCGCAAGGATGCATTTAAATATTGGCAATCACTTAGTTATTAGATATTCCATCGTCTCCTGTCGCACCAGAATTTACTCTACTCAAACTCCAAGACGTGATTAGGCTGAGATCACGGTCAACCTCTAGTCATTTCCCATATTTTTAGCTTAACAGAGGCTGGGTATACCCTAGCAGTCACTCTATCCCAGAGGAATCCCACAGCCAAAATTACTGAATAATTTTGTTTGTTTGTTTATTTATTCATTCAAAGTCACTTTATGCTACTAATTAATATCAGCAGTTAATAATAAAAGTTAATGTTTGTTGCGTTCATTTATAAATTAGTTTATTCAGAATTAAGTAACTAATATATTTATCCTTCCTTTCAATTTATTTATAATCAGCCTACAGACATTAAATATTACCAATTTTATGAATAAAATCGGAGGCTGATTCATACTTCACCACTCTTTTATTAAAAATCAATGCACGACGTTTCGGCTAAAATGCCATCATCAGGTGCAAAGGAAAAAATTTATCTGTAAGCACAAAATATTGTCAACAATCAAAAATAATCAATCTAACAGTTTTATCATGAAATTATATAACGATACAAATGTATGATAAAAAGTGAAAGTAAAAATAAAATTTATACAGTTAAAATTGTTAATAATCTATAAGATTAACATTAAATTATTAAAAATCTATCAATAGCAATTAAAACATGGAAAAAGAAGAACATTGAAAATAAATCCACTATAGAAATGAATTATAAAAGGAATCCATTGATGTACTATGCTCATCATTATTGAAATTCAATTAAAAAGATTAAAGTTTAATTAATAAATATGAAACAATAACTAATTAACTTTAAAAATGTGCAAATTTCCTATAGTGAGTAGATGCTTACAACCAGAAGCCTCATGTCTAAATAGGATGTCCATGAAAGGACTGGAGGGAGGGTGTCAAAATTAAAATGGCAGATATTTAATTTTTTTAAAAATGAAATCAATAAAAACAACTAATAACCAACATGATGAATGTCATTAGGAAGTATCATTTATACAAATCCATTTAATTCATATTGTTATATATTTAGTTTAAGAGATAATATTATTGTATGAATTACCTAATGTTTGAGTGTCCTGTTGGAAATTACAGACTTGCTGGATATTTTTAGTGATGTATATGGCTTTGAAGTATAAATCAGCCTCCAATTTTATTCATAGAATTTTATCTTCACCTAAAAGAATCTACACCTTATATTACCAATTTTTTTTTCTCTGACGCGACAGGCCATTGTAGGCCCTTGGCCGCGTGGTGTAATCTTCCAGGAGAATATACTAACCACGTTTCTCAATAAAATGTTATAGGATAGGGTCATCACACCCTAAACCTACTTTTGTGAGTGGCCACCAGTAGGCTGATGGGTCTTACATACACGGGGGAGAGGCTGTGAGTGAATCCCTATTTAATTATATGCTTGTAGACACAACTTTTAGCGTGCGAGACTAGCGAGCTAGCCACACTGCCATGGGCTCCCCAAATATTAACAATACCATAATTTAATATTTGTTTATTTATTAAACATCACTTCATGCAACTGTGGTTAAACAGATGATGCTACAGTGGGATTCCTAAATTTAGTCAAGCAGGTTTAATTAGGATAGGGATATTTAATGAGTTTGACAACACAAAGGACCACCATCTTACTTTCTTTTCCGAAGGACAGCCTAACCAGGGATTTTTACTCCCATTAAAAAATCCTTGAGCCACCTGTCTGGTTTGAACTCACGACCTTGGGCATAGAAGGCTGTTATGATAGCCACTAAACCACATGTGACCCCAAACAGTATAAGTAATTACACTTCCCCAGCCAGGTTCAAATCTGGGGCATAGAGACAATGTTTATATTCAATATTTAATATTAAGTTTGTTTTAAAGAATGCTAGAAGTGCACCACAATGTAAAAGCTCTGTTGTAAGCCATGGACTAAGGTAGTTTTTGAAGTTGGAACAAGAGTTTTGTTCCTAGTGTAAACGTAAGAAGAACTTAATATTATGATAGATATTATGCCAAACATAATATCTAATTGACTGATTCCCAAATATTCTTTCTATATACATCAACAATGAAATACAAATCATGTTTATTTATTTAATGTCTCTTTATGCTACTATGGCTAATCGGACGATGCTATAGTGGGAGTCTTGATTTTTGCCTGTTCAGGATTAATTAGGATAGGGATCTTTAACGAGTACCTGGCATCGCACAGGTTCGGGACCACCTTTTAACGTCCCCTCCGAAGGAGGGCATAACTAATGATTTTTTACTCCCATTAAAAAATCCTAGGGCCACCTGCGGATTTGAACCTGGGACCTTGGGCATAGGAGGCTGTTATGCTAGCCACCCAGCTACAAGTGATCCTAATATTCTTTCTATATACACCAAGAACGAAACATAAATCATCCATAAATACTAATGCAATTGAATATATACCATTACAATAACAAATATTACCACAGCATTAACTGATCTAAGAATCCGATAGCTCTTGAATATTTCTCAGCAGCTTCCGTATAGTCACCATTTTTAAAAAATCCATTTCCCTCTTCCCTGAGCTTAGGAACTTCGTTTAAGCGTTCCTTTTCGTTGAGTTGCCAAGTCTCTTGTTCGTATTCGCCAGCATTCTCGACTTGAAGTAACTCTGAAAAGAGAATATGTTGAATTAAATTCATCTAAAACTTATAATAAACTTAATGTTCAGTTATAATAAACCTATAAAAAAAAAAAAAAGCCTGTACCACTACAACCCATGAAGAGTTTTAGGCTCAGTACATGTAGAGATTTGTACTGTTTCTAGGCCAACAGCCATGCAATGAGGTGATTCGGCCGAGAACACGCTCAGCTGCCAGGTTTTTTCCCTATTTTGGGTAACCACTTTAAAGAGGCTGTGTCTGCCCCAGGAGAGTCTCCATACCCCAGGATCGCCCCCCAGCTGAAATAACAGAATCAATAATATTCCGCCACAGCCGGATTTGAACCCAGGACCCGGAGCACAGTAGACTATCGCTCTACCCACTAGACCACACCGCTCCACAATAAACTTATAATAATCTTTTCTTTTTTTTTATAGAATATTATTAATGATAACATCAGTTATAGGACATATTTGCCACTTTTTACTTTCACTTACCTATATAAGAAATAACCGACTGGTAGGCGTCCAAAAGGTAGGCCGAAGCGTCGATGGGAGGATTGCATTAAGGCTGATCTTGGGGGCTTGGGCTTGACTGATGAATATTGGACGAGTCTGTGCAGGCGAAGTTTGGTGGTATCGGCATCGAACCTTCGGGTTCGGTAAGCCTATTATTATTATTATTATTATATAAGAAATATATAGTAAGGGAAAGTATTGCTATTGTGAAAATTTTTTTATTTCCATTTTTCACCGGAAATACACATTTTAGGGCCCTCTGAGTCCAAATGATCAAGTCCTGCAAAAGGGTAAATGTATGTGTCTGTTTATCCATGTGTGGTAGGGTAGGTCTAGTGGGAAAACGAAAAGTCATATGAAACTGAAATTTAATTTCATTCAAAATCATACTAGAACATCTCTTACCATAACTAAGTAGAAAAAAAAAGTCTACATTTCAATGCAAACATAATCGAGTAAAAAAAAAAAAAAAAAAAAAAAAAAAAAAAAAACTATTGAAATAATAGACAACGATTAAAATCAATTGTAAAGATAATCTAAGATGCTATGCAACTAGTGGACCGAGGATCACTAGTTGGAGACCACAGGGCTAGAGGATGGCAGATAAGAAAAAAAATAATGAAAAATAATTTAAATTCAATTTCTTACCAATAATAAACTCTAAATCACATGGATTCGTTAACAGCGAATTGAGATCTTCATGCTCTAAACCGTAGCTTTGTAACATGTGGCCACAACAGTGCCTGGGTCGCGGTTTTTCAGGATGTTGTGCATCTCGTAAGGTTCTAGAAACCAACGGATATGCATGAACTAGCTAAACAAAATTACAAATGCAATAGTAAGATGTTTTGAGACATGCCTTTTATTTTAAAATTAACCTGAACCCATTTTTTACCATATTCTTTTTTATTTATTTTTTTTTTTTGTTAATTCATTTAACATCACTTCATGCTGCTATGGCTAATTTTATTTATATTTTACATCATCCACCAACAGGCCTAGTCCCAATTACAGGTGGTAAATCATACAAAAAAATTACATTACACTGCAATAATTAAAATAATAATAATTAAAATTCAAACTAATTGGTAATGTACTACATACCAGCTTAATTTATATAATGAAACAAAAAAAAAAAAAAAAAAAATATATATATATATATATATATATATATATAACTTACAAATATCATAGTCTAACTAAAAACAAATAAAACGTTAAACAAAAATAAGCTAATGAAGACGATCCTAAAGTAGGAGCTCTAAAGTTCGCCTATCCAGGTTTTATTAGGATAGGGATCATTAACGAGTACCTGACATCGCATATGCTCAGGTCCACCATTTTACATCCCCTCCAAAGAGCAGTAAAATCAAGGATTTCTTACTCCCATTAAAAAAATCCTAGGGCCACCTGCAAGACTTGAACCTGTGACCTTGAGCATAGAAGGCTGTAATACTAGCCATTACAGGTGATCCCCCTTGTTGTTTTTTTTCAGACAGATTTAGTCAGTAGTTTTGTTTTCTTCAATCTTTGAATAATTAATACTCAACAAAATTTAAAAAATACGACTCTGTTTCTATCAAGAGAGCTGTACTCAAATTAGGAGGGAGTTAAATTTTAACTTAATCATTAAACACTATTTCCACAGAGGTTCAAATATAAAATAAGAATTCTATATTATAATAAAAAGCTTAACAAAACAATCCTATACTTCAATTAACCATGACGGTTCTTGAGTTTAGTACATATAGGAATAAGTACTGTTTTTCTCAACCAATCAACCTGAGGTGATTAGCCACATTCAGCCATTTTCTCCGAACTTTTGAGAACCTACTTTAATCGGATCAAGACATCAGATAGAGAACAATTGATACAAATCTCTGCCTAGAATGTTCCAATATTTCCATATAAAAAAATAATTATAAGATAACACAACAATAAGAAAACTTACTTCAAAATTTGCCAATGTTTCAGGCTATATAACAGGGCTAAGATACTACAGAAATAAGAATTTTAAATAAATAATAAAATAGTGGAAAAATAATGTTGAATATGGTAAAAAATGGTTTAATTGAAAATATATAAAATATGATCTTACTTACTTAAAGCCATAAATGTTGTAAGCATATTTAATATAAATAGTTGACTTTGTGGTAAATATGAAAGATGAGATGATTTGGGTGGCAGTGAAAAAAGATTAGAAAATAGTTATTCACTATTTTCTGATCTTTTTTTACAGCCACCCGAATCATCTCATCCATCATAGAAATGGTACAGACAAATAATTCTAAGACGCCTCTTTGATATTATTGATCTCTTGATATTTCTTTACTTATTGAATGCTTTTAAGGATGCTACAGGCAGCTATTCAGTTTACTATTGCTCCTCCACATTATTCACCCAAAAGTGTTACATTTTCTAATTATTTATCCACAGGGAACCTGTTCAATATACTTCCTGCAATAACTGGAAAAAGTTCTGGAACTTCTGCTTGACCTCACTTTATGCTACTAAGGCTAATCGGATGATGCTACAGTGGGAGTTCTAAAATTTGCCAATCCAGGTTTAATTATGATAGGGATCTTTAATGAGTACCTGGCATTACACGTTTTTATGTCTCCTCCAAAGGAAGGCATAACTAAGGATTTATTACTCCCATTAAAAAATCTTAGGGTCACCTGCAGGATTAAACCAGTGACCGTGGGCATAAAAGACTGTTATGCTAACCACTATACTTTACAGGTGACCCATAAGAAAACTGACTTTTTAAAGTTTTTCCTTAAATATTTCAAGAACTAATATTTTAATCACATACAAATAAAGTTAATGGACATTAAAAATTCTGTAATAATGGTTCTACTCATTTTTAGATCAAATAAATACTCAATCATCCTTCTCAGCCTCGAATAAGTAAAGAATTACCTTAAAATAAATTTATCAGCATCATGAATAACTATCATACTAATATTAATAAATAAGTATGATACAATAAAATTTAATTAACAGCTTGACTTAAGCTGTCAATACAAATATTTACTTTCCCATTGGAAAGCTATTGTTATATATTTAGTTTATGCTACAGTGAACAGGTTGATATGTTAATAAAATATGATTAAAAAGTTAATTCTTCTTACACTTTTATCAACAACAAATGAAGCTACTTCATTTATTGCCATGGCTTGAACGATAGTTTCCCACACTTCAAGTTTAAATTGTTTTCCGATGACCAATTCCATCGGTTTGCCCATCTTCCTGCTGTCATCGATGACTGTTTGATTATCATCACATTTTCGAGTAATGAAGTGAAATTTTACCTATGAGATTATAATTTTAAATGTATTTAAATAGAAAAATATAGTAAAATATATATCGGTTAAGAATAAAAAACCTAATCCTTACTTTTGTGCCTGGGGAAATTTTTTTGAATTCTTTTCCAGCATGGATTATTGTTTTTTTAATCAAAGGATTACTAAATAAACCTATTTCCATTTTGTGTAATTGGAAGAGGAAGTTACTGAAAAATATCTGTGAAACAAAACCGCATAACCTATACTTTAAGCTTTTATCAAAAATCAGAACTACATCCTAAACCATTCAAGTTCATTCATGTTCTTATCAATAATGACATTCTATCAACACCTAATAATACAATCAGATTGGTTACAAAGTTGGTAGGTATTGTACTAGTATCTAGCTACTGTTTTCTACATAAAAGACCGAATTATTGATCAAGATTCTGACGTCATGGGATACCTTCTGTCATTAAAATTAACAAAAAATATATAACATTAAAATCATCATCATATCTAAAACAAATCATAGTTTGCATTTAATTCAACGTCACTTCCTTCGTCTTTCTTCTAAACTGTCCAAATATAGCAGTTAATGTGACATAGCAAATAATCCTGCACAACTTTCAGAGATCCATGCACGATTCACGGTTTTAAATTTTATACCTTTGATTTGTCAAGTTACCGAATATAATAATACTTTAATTTAGTCAGTTAGTAAGTGGAAAATTTCCAAAATAAATGTCGGCGTTATCGATCTGACTAGAATAAGCTGATAAAACCGCCCTTTTTATTCTTTTTATTTTATAAAAGATGACACCCCTACACCTGTTTTCGGCGCTTACTTAATTTTTCTTCTTGATTTTTTGATGGATCTGAAGATGTAATCGATGACAGTACTACTATACCATCAAATGACAGAATTAAGAATAAAGTTCTTAAATGGAAATATGTTTGCCAATCCATTGAGAGGATTGCAGCCACCTGCATCGAGAAAAAAGCTAGAAAAGCACTTCATTCAAATTTACATAAAAGCTAAATGGCAGCCGACGACCACAAAAGTGCACGAGATGCCACCAGAAAAATCAATCCAATAATTCATTGGTGGAATTCTGAGATTTAAACTAGTGTTTTGTTATGGTTGACGATTTGTTACTCATATCGTCTGTAATAGAAAAGCTGTGCATCATTTGTGCTAGTTAAAATAAGTTTTTAGCCATTTAAACCAACACTTACAAAATTATTCAGAAATATTGAACTTTGATAGACCATAGTCAAATTTCTAGGTTGCTATATTGCATCTAATGGGGAAAGTTGTGAGTATAATTGGAATTAGTACAAATACACCATGAAACCAGAATGCACTTCCACGATGAAATTGTAGGGGAGATTAGTTAGTATTTGAACTGCATTAAATAATTTTACAAATCAGCTGCAAATGTTGAATCTTAATAACAACCGCTTTTATAATACAAAATTAATATGTTCTGAAGCTATAAAAGCATAGGAGGATATGTAAAACATAAAAGAGGAATTGGATAGACTAAAAGTAACGGATGTAGATAGAGAACATTTTGAAAAAAAAAAGAAGTTGGGGTTCTTGTGGGAAAGAAGGAGAGAAGAGGGAGAAAACTGACTGAGGAAGATCGGGAGGAACAGTCCAGGAGGATGAAAGAGTATTGGATGAAAAGGAAGATGAATCAAAAGTGATAGACGTGGTCCTCACTGGCTGATTAGTGACAAAAAAAAATGAATAAAATCCCTATTTTTCGTATTAAAACATACGCATCATTAACTTTTTAGTATTTTTACGTTGTTGTATTAAATATTAAAGTTGCCTCAAAAGTAAGAATATTCGATAATACGCATATTACATGTCCTTCACTAGGTTCATTCCCACATACCCTCTTAGACCTGTGGTGATTATTTTTTCTGGCCATGTACGAACATTGACTGATCACGGATCATGAATGTGTGTAGTAACGTTTGAACATGTCTTTGGTTTTCTGTCCATGCATGACCCTCCGAAAATTTGGAATGGTCCTATATCAACAAATGACTGATCCTTGATTCCTGGTCACAAAAGAGTTGGTACGGAAAAAATCGTTTTCCAGATTTCTAAGCTCTGAATGATTCCTATTTTATAGTTTATAATTATGTTAGTTATTTTTATTTTTGAGAAAATTAAAAACAAATTTAAATAACTTATTGCATAAATTAAAAAAATGTTTCTATTCCAGGTAATTTAAATCATTACTTGAAGAAGAAATTGTGGACAGTAGCCTAACTAATATTTTATAAATATCATTTGTCAGTCTTTGAGAACTAATTTTCATTAAGAATCTATATCTCCAACTTCAATAAATCGAATAAAGAAAAGGAAAAAATATAACTCTTTTAGTGCACTTTATATTTAAGATTTCAGTTCCGTTTCAGAATAATCGTCTATTATTCGAATAATCATTTGTTTAATTTTACCTATTATTACTGTTTATTTTAAGAGTTTTAATTTCAAAATTCATCAATATATTAAATTTAGTTTATATATTTTCAATTCGATTATACGATTTTATAAAACACAAATACGCAATGTAATGATTTGTTCATGGTTCTCTGAGCTTTCTAAAACTGGTTTAGATTTTCTTCATATTTTATGATATCAGTTCTTGAATATGTCACTCTAAATTATTTAAGAATTAATAATAATTACACAAACAATTAATTCCCACATTTTTAACATTTTATTTACAATAAATGTGTTTGAATAAGGAATGACCTTTTGAAAGTTTTAATATCACTCTATTTTTTAAATCAACAGATAAGAACTCTCCATTTGAGAAATTATGCAAGCTCTAATTTATAACAGGTTAGATAGCATCCAGAGTGATAAGTACTGAGTATACAGTTCTCTTTTCAGAGGGGACTCAACAGGTATTTATTCAAAGGAAATTTCACTTATTCTTGCTTAGATATTAATAAAATATATTTTTATTAAAGTTTATTTTATTTTATGTTTATAGACAAAATGTTTTCTGATTATTCAAATATTTTAAAAAAGGAATTAGACTGTCCAAAATTGGAAGAAATTCAAAAAGGTACCTGAAAACATCCTTGCATATTCATAAATCAGTTATTCATGCATGCAAATTTATTCTGTTAATCTTGTTTTCCGCCTTTTAGTTCTTCTGAAAGGATTAAAAAATAATTTTTCCGAGGCTAATGTTGAAGTTGTCGATTGTCCGGATCTTACTGAAGAACCTTTTTGTCTAGCTTGTAAAGGTACTTTTATTTTATTTTATTAAAATTTATTATAATTGCTAATTAATGTAATAGTAGCTTATAACTTGTCATTTTATAGGAATCGGAGGATCTACAGCTGTTGTTGAAGTTGGTGGCCCACCATATTTATTACCAAATGTCGATAAAGAAAAAGTATACGACATTAAAGATATTGTCAAAGCAGTGGGAATCAAACCATGTTTTGTAATAGGCGCTGGTGCTGGACCATGGCCTTTCGTTGGTAAAAATTCTGAGGTTTATTTATTTTTTTCTTTCTTCTCTTTTTCTGTTTTTCTTTGCATAAGAATAACATTTATCTAAACCATCTAGCCACAAAATCATATAATTTTTGTTTTTCAGATGATGGCTAATGTTTTCATTGATGGGGATCGTGTTTTGAATAAAACCCATATAGCAAAAGTAAAAGATGATGGTTCAACAGATATAAATGTCAGTGTTCTTCCTTCTGATGAAACACGTTTTGCCCTCTTGGGAAACCTCTTTTTTTGTGAAGGAACCCAATCCAAGGTATTTTATATTTAAATTACTGTATTTTATTTCTTCGTTATGCAGGACATTTAAAGAATGGAAAGAAATGTTTATTTTTTTTTTTATTTCTTTTGTAATTACTTATAAGTGATTATTTATAGGTTTTGTGTTGTAAAATAAGTTCATGTTGTTTTTACTAGTGATTTCAGTAAAAACTTCAGATTCTTGTAAATATTTTTAATTAATAATATAGATATATGTATGACCCATTTTGATCTGATACATGTTGCCATCTTTCATGTATTTTTTTAATATCATCCTACCAGAAATAAATAATCATTAAATGTCGAAAATGAATTTTCCATTTTGATTAAGCAAAATACCACTTAAAGATAAGGAATCTTGGTTGAAACTGATGCATAAAAGCACCTGAACTAATCTTTTTTTTTTTTTATATATTGACCAAGTAAACATGATTTTTAAACACAGAGAGGATTAAATTGAAATATTGAAAAATGCTATAAACTTATTTTACACCACAGTATTATGATAATTTTTTTTTAGGTTTTGAAAGTCCATTGTAAAAAACCGCATTGGTGTTGACAACTTTATAGCTGTCTTAAGAAAAGCATTAGAAGATGAATTCAAAGGCAAATATATTGGTATGTATTTTGATCTTATGATATCAAATAATAATAAATAACAAAAAAAATTAATGAATGTTGCAGTCATTATAACACTCCAAATAAGACTTATTTACTGTGTTGATGAATCAGCCTAAATGTTTGGACTAAAAAAGACAAGGTTACTACCTATTTAAAAAAATCAACAAATAGTCAGAAACAGAACAGTAATAAACTGCGGTAGTAATAAAAAATTAACTATTAGCTTGAAAACAATAGAATAACTTGAAACGCACAAATGTTATTAAAACCAAGGTGATATGGGAAATTATAAAAACCAAATTAATTTTTATAATAAAAATAAATAATTTATTTTTAATTATTAATTGTATTATTTCATTATTATTTATTTTATTTTTTTGTTATTTTCTAAATTATCTCTGCTATTTGTTTCAAATTCTCCTATTGTTGTCATGTTAAATATTTATTTTTCATTACTGATTGCCACCTTAGTTTATATTTTTTATCTTTCTTTCTACATGTTCTTATTATTAGTTTTAAAAATTTAGTTATCTTTTTTTATTTTATCTTATTTCTCCTATCCCTGAAAATGTTCAAAAATGAATACAAAAACTTAATCACAATAGATAAATCTTCTTATTTGGAATGTTTCAATGACCACACCAACCAAATTCTCAAATTATTCAATTTATTGTTAACAATTAATCCATGATCATTAATTTTAAAAAATAAATTACAATTTTTCAACAATTATTTTAAAACTGAAAAATCAGCTGTGTCTTTTTCACTACTTCCACTTACCTCAGTTGTTAGGATCGATTTAGAAACTTTACAATAAAGTTAGAGTTAAAAAATGTTAAAGAATTAAGTTTCGGTGGAAATATGTGTTTCACATTAAATAATCTAACAATAGAAATAATTATCAATCAACAATCATTTAATTTTGTCAGTTTTCATTACTCTCCATAATCTTATAAAAATGTATTTTATATTTTCTAAAATCTTTAACTTCCCAACGTTATATTAGGGGTACTCACTACGTTTGCTATAGCATGCTATTTGTGTTATTTTGCTAAACCTGTCGAGTTTCTACAGTTATTTCCTTTAAAATTGATAGGTTTAGCACAATAACACAAATAGCATGCTATAGCAAACGTAGTGAGTACCCCTATTATACCTCAATAGGGGTACTCGCGATGTTTGCTATAGCATGCTTTTTGTGCTATTTGACAAGTAGCATGATAGCAAAGTTCCATCGTTCACGATAACCCAATGATAGGGGTACTCACTACGTTTGCTATAGCATGTTATTTGTGTTATTTTGCTAAACCCGTCGAGTTTCTACAGTTATTTCCTTTAGTAAATTGATGGGTTAAGCACAATAGCCCAAATAGCATGCTATAGCAAACGTTGTGAGTACCCCTTAAATTACAATTCTTGTGTTCAGTAAAAGAAAAAGAAAAAGAAACCTAAAAAAATATGTTTACACTTTTCTCCTTTATAATTTGTTCATTGTTTATATTTATATTAAATTCATTCAACTTGTTTATTTATCCATATTTTATTAATGCTTCGATGAAGATATGGTTATTTTTTTTTTTTTTTTTAATCTAGAAAATTAAAGGTACTTAAGAGATATATAATTTTAAATATCTACTTTTAAGCCCTGTCAGACTATTTCAATCAGAACAAAACCTACATGATATTAAGAACCTACATGATAAATCCCATTAGATATAGTGAGTTTAAGCAAAATCATAATACTTGTTTTTGAGAAAATTTTGAAAATGCATGATGTAAAGTGGCCATTCTGTTTCACTGAAAAAGTTGCTGTAACATCTCAGACATATACACTTCTAAAACTTGAAATTTTACTTCTATACAACTGATCATTTTCGAGCTTAACTTACGTACACTCTCATACCTTTTTTCGGGACTTGGTCATTTGGACTCAGAGGACCTTTAAAACGTTTATTTTCAGTGAATAAACATTTTTTTTAAATTTTCACTTTTGCAATACTTTTCCTTTGCTGTATATTTCATATATAGATAAGTGAAAGTAAAAAAAATCTGGTGCGGGCAACACACGACTTTCACATATTTCTGTTGTTAAAATCAATTTTAGAAGTTTTAAATACATTTAGAGATTAAAATAAATTGTTAAAGAAATAATTAAATTAAGTTTGAATAGAAACATGTGTTTTATTAAATATCAATTATATTATTATCTACGATAATCAGTATATTTTATTAGCTTTTCATAACCCCCGTTAATTTTTAGAATTTTGTGTATATGATAGTATTTTTTCTAAACTCTTTAGCTTTCCAACGGTATATTATACATATATATTTCTATTTTAATATTTAAAAAAAAAAAAAAATCGCATAAAAAATATTTTTTCACTTTTCTCCTTTAGTTGTTTATCAAATTCGCTTAACTTGCATATTTAGACATTATTTATCAATTCTAATTAGATGATGTGCCTTATTTTTTTAATCTACACAATTAAAGATACTTTAGAGCAAGAAAATTTGAAATATCGGCATTTAAGCCTTGTCAGACTATTTCAATCAGAAAGAAACCTACATAATATTAAAGCCCATTAAATTTTACATAGATACGAACAAATTTAATCAAAATCGTTAGAGCTGTTTTTGAGAAAATCGTAAAAAGGTGCTAAATCCATGTTATAATGTGGCTCTTCTGGTTAGCTGATTTTGATGAAAAATTTGCTGTAACATCTCGGGTGTATAGTCATCTTAAATATGTAGTTTCAATTTTATAGCACTTTTCATTTCCGCGCTGGACTTACCACAAACACACACACTGACATTTTTGCGGGGCTTGGTCATTTGTACTCAGGAGACCCTAAAACGTGTATTTCCATTGAAAACTGGAATTTAAAAATTTTCACGATCGCAATACTTTCCCTTACTATATTTTATATATAGGTAAGTGAAAGTAAAAAATAGAATTGAATTATGAAATAACAAGGAATTTATGCTTATCCATATCATTTTTTTTTTTTAATTCAGGACTTGGTGGAGCTTTCCTAATAAAAAGTGGTAAAGCTTTACAGCACGTCATGCCAGAATTTTCATCTACTCCTCTCCATTCTGAAGAGGAATTGAATAAATGGTTGAACTTCTACGAAATGTCTGCTCCTTTAGTAGCAGTAGGAACTATGATGTCTTCTGATGTTTTGGTAAAAACAGAATATTTAATTTTATGAAGATTTTAGTATTTTTGTGTGAACAATACTTAAATAATTTAGCTGTCTTTCATATTACAAAAATCTGGTGCTGGTAACACACGACTTTCTCTTATCTTGGCTGTTAAAATGAATTTAAAAACTATTAAAAGAACTGAAAATTTAAAAAAGTTTATAGTTAATTTTAATAATAATATTTTGTTTAAGTCTGTATTATACTATAAAGAATAATAGACCCTTATGATATACGATAATATTGTGATTCATGAATAAAGAAATACTTAGACAGGGTCTAACATGATTTTTCTAACCTTCGGAAAATAGTCCTGTTAACTTCACATTCCAAGACCTAAGCCCTTTTGCACAAATATCAGTGATTTTAATGAATGGAAATAATTTTTTATTCTGGGACTGTTAGTCTCCTGAGAGTAATATTTATTTTATCTCTTACTCTGCCAGTGTGGTTTAGTTTTCATCTTTTATTTATTTATTTATTTTTTTTAAGGTAGCAATATCATATGTGTACCTTTGTATACATATGTGTTATATAGATTATATGTATAAGAGAACTGACACCTCGTTCTTTTATCTATTTAAATTAATATGAATTTAAAGAACTGTATTTTATTTATTTCCCTCTCATATTGGTTTATTTATTATTTTCAATCAGAACCCGAATGAGGAATAAAAAAAAAATCTGTTTGTCTGCTGTACGAATCAATATATAAATAAATACCAATAATTTATCGTTTATAGTTTTTCATGTTATTCAATAGAGAATTAAACTTCCTAAAAAACGAAAAAAGAATCATTGAAATCGGTTCAGAAACAGCAGAGATACAACATTTTGAAATTATTAGTGGTGATATGCCTTTTTTCTTTGTTTTATTTAACAAAGACTTAACTTTTTATATTAGTTAATTGCCTATAAACAGCTATACCCTAATGTACTTATTTGGAAACAATAAACCGTTTTATAATAATTTGAAGCATTTTTTTTGTATTAAAATAAATAAATACAATAATCTTACTAAGATTTTTTTTTTTTTTTTGTATTACTCAAAACATTGTTGTACTTTAGATTTTGTTTGTGTATTATTATTATTTGTTTGTTACTTTAGAGTATCGTTAGTGAATTCATACTTCAGAAATAATTCTTATTAATTCTTTTAGGACTTTGATCTCCGAGTTCAACATTTCCATAGCTTTAGCAGCCATGGAGAAGCCGGACATTATCACCAGGATACAACTCCCAATGAAGTTGAATATATTGGCTACTTCAACGTAGGACAATATATCTACCGCATTGACAAACCTCTTCATACCCATCAGTTTGGTCGAGATTAGAATCTGAATGAACAAGCTGTATTAATCACTGGCTGGAAGGATTTTCATGAATGGAGCATAAAAGAAAAAAGGACATAATTACAATTATGTACCCTAAAAATTTTAAATATGAATTTTTATTTCTTAATCTTTATTTTATAAACAATTCAATTTATTAAAAAAAAAAAAAAATAAGATATCCTTCTTTAAATGTATTGTAAATGACTACTTATTTCTAAATCTTAATTATTATTATCGTGGTATATGGAATTATTTTTGTAGAACGTTCTAATTAAAGTTATAATAATTAAACATTATAGTTTTTTATAAATATTTGTGTTTTTGTATAAAATGATTTTAGGGATTTCAACCTAATTTTAAATCAGAAATGTTAGTATTATTAATTTACGCTGAGTCACGACTCTAATAGCACTCCTAACTTCCTTTTTTCGGGATCACTTCTACTGGGTGGATAGCACTAACAGCCTCCTATGCCTAAGGTCACGGGTTCAAACCCGCAGGTTGATCACTAGGAATTTTTTAAATGGGAGTAAAAAATTTCTTAGTTATCTGTCCTTAGAGGAAACTTTATACAGTGGTCCTGAAGGCCTGTGCGATGTCAGTAAAATTTTAGATTAATGCCCATTAACTTAATAACCTGGATAGCAAACTAATAAAACTGTTTCTGTTTCATCAAGTTAGCACAAACATCTAAGAGGAACGAATAGCAGGAACTGAAATGTAAATTAATGTTGTTGTGTGTTAAAAAGTGTTTTTAAAAAAGTCTTGAATAAGGGGAAGGAATCCCAAAAAGTTAGGAAAATAAGTAATAAATTGTAAAGGAAATAAATGTATAAAAAAAGGAAGTTGATACAGAAGTGCATTTTCGAAGTGTGAAATCTAAGTAAAATTTCTAAAAAATTATAAAATGAAAAGAAACTAAATATTGATGAAGGACATTTCCATTGTTATGAATCACTGAATATAGGTGTTTGCTTCAAAGAGATGTCAGCATTGCCTGCAAAATCCTTTGTTATTCAATTGTTTACACAGCTTGTATTTCTTGATAAGTTTTAAATAACTATCTCTTTGTCATTGTTCTCCCTTGGGAATCTGCTCAAGATGAAATGGGTTAAATTGAACTCGGTCCATACATAAATGAAGGTTAATTGTTATTAAAGGTTGTATTTAACTTCAAAGTTATAAGTAATCTTTGGTCTTAAGAATAACTCAGTTGTAAAAATACCCTACTCTCTATGGAAATTAAGAGCTTCTTACAAGTGAAAAGGAATCATAAATAGATGAAAATCTATCCACAAGAATGGTAAAATCAAAGTAGGATGGGTGGTTGAGAAGCAAGCAAGGAGATATGATTGAGCTTAAAAGAGCAGGAGGGGGGAGAGGGAGTGCCACCTATAGCAATAGTGGCTAGCTTAACAGCTTTCTATGTCAAAGTCGCGGGTTCAACCTACAGGTGGCCCTAGGATTTTTTTAATGGGAGAAAATAATGCTCGGTTATGCCGTCCTTCGGAAGAGACATAAAAATGTGGTCCCGACCTGTGCGATGTCAGGTACTCCTTAAGATCCCTATCCTATAAAACCTGGATAGGCAAATTTAGAATTCCCAATGTAGCATCGACAGATCAGCCATAGTAGCATAAAGTGAGTTAAATGAATAAACCAACAAACATGGAGCAGAGGTAGACGTGGAAACAGTTAGGAATAAGATGTGTGAAGTGCCTGGGTGCTGGGAATTAGTAAGTGGAATATTGGATGGTAATTTGTTAAAACTGGACTATCTCTCCAATCCGTACTATTCGATATTAAATTTATTCGTCTTCATAGCATTTCTAGATTTGAAAACATAAAAAATACAACTTGACATTGATTCGTTCTTAAAAGGGTCTTATATTTTTTTTGCTTTTAGGAGATTAACGAAAGAATTTCTTAAAAAAAAAAAAAAATCTAAATCCTCATATTAATTCCATCCTCTTGTCTTCTTTCAACTTTATGTTCTTTATCATAATTACGACCTTTTTAGAATCTCTTCATTTTCGTCAATGACCTTTCCGGTAGTAATTGGAGGATAGTTGATTTGTTGAGAAGATTTTGTCTAGTTGATGTGACGTAAAAATGTCTATCGATTTTAAGATAAGGCAATGGACTAGTGTACGTTAATAAAATTGGTTAAAAGAAAGACTACCAAGAAAACTTTTTATTACGTAAAAATGCTTAAATATAAACAAAGCCTTGGCAATAATGCTTGATGAAACTTTACTAAATTATTAGGCAAATATGTCTCACTAAAGTGCAAATAATCATTTGGACTGACTGATGTTTCTAATCTTGATATCTCGTCTGCCTTTAGCTTCAACTACCGCTTTGTTTTTAATCGAATGTGAAATGATCTATTTCCGGTCTTTTTTCAACTTCCTCATCATAAGGATCTCCAATATCTCTTGCTAGATGATAAAAAAATTCTTATGAAATACCATTCCCGAAGGTCTCCCATAAAAACGAAATAAAGCCTAGACTTTATCTAACCGTCCCTTCACGATCTCCAATGAAAATCATTCTCATGTCGTATGTCCATTTCCCTTCATTTCAGCTATTCAAACAAGCTAACATCCATTAAGAAGGAGGTAAGGCCTAGAAAAATCTCAAGTCGCATCAACCGCATTGAGAAGGTGGTCCTAGTCCGCCTCAGGATTGATCGTCCCTAAATCACGTAATAGCAAAGGAATTGTCTCCAAGACGTTTGCATTGTAGGGGGATCTTAACAATGAGGCATATTTTCGAAGAGTGACTATTCTACCCAGGAAAAGTCAAACAAAAGGGAATAAAATATAAAATCGCGGTTGATTTGGGAAACGATAGAAATAAGATTAACAGTGGCTCTTTTGCGTTCTATTCCAATATTTTCTCTTATATTTATACATAAGGTCCTTCGTTGCATATAAGCGCTGCTTATAGTTTTTGTTATTCATATATACTTTATTCATTTGTTTACCTTAACACAACAAAAACTCACGACAGGATGGTTTTTGCCAAAGAATAACAAAAATCAACCGTTGCTCTTATTCCACGATTAACTATATCTTTCTCTTCAGACTTAAGCATTTCTTACTGTAAAACTTCTTAAAATATATCCACACAAATAACATCTCTAATATTAACTTGGACTTTTCTCATCTTACTTGGAATATTTTCTATTCTCTTTACAATACAAATTTTGAGTCTCTTTGTCAAGCATTGGATACATTCTTTGTTATTGTTTTTTTTTTTTTTTTTTACGAAAATCAAAATATCCTCCTTCCATGCCTGTGCTTTGTAAAACTAACTGTGGAAATAAAGCCATATTAAAAGTAAAATAATTCTATATGTTAAAAAAAACTATTTATCGTAATTATTTATTTTTTGCTCTAATATTCAACATTTTTTGTAGCGGCCGAAAACAGGAGATGCATTATGCAAAGAATGTTTCTTCTCAGCTTTTGAAACTGAAATACATTTCACTATTATCAAAGGAAAATTATTTCAAAGAGGTAATACTGTAGCAATTGCGGCATCTGGTGGTAAAGATTCGACAGTCCTTGCTTATGTTTTGAAATTGTTAAACGAAAAGCATGACTATGGAGTGAAATTAGTTTTATTATCTATAGATGAAGGCATTACAGGTATGTATTTTTATTGATTAATATTTTGTTTAAATTCAAGCATAATAATTTGTTGTTACAATCTGGGGATGGCACAATTATTTCTATCTTATAAGCTGTGTTTTGTTGACTGACCCATGTTGTGTGGGACTGACTCAATTTCTACAAAACCCTTCCTCAAATTGGTGACAATCTGGCTGCTAAGTGTGATATAGCCTAATTACCTTGGTCATCAATCTTTTAATATTTTTAGTCTTACAACCATCTTAAATGACTAATATTGGATTAAACAATATTCTAGGGTCTTGTAAGTTTAATTAGGTGAAATTAAATAAATAACATTGCATCTTAAATACTCTTTATAAACAAAGTTACAGCTTGGGTGACGTTATTATAAAAATAGAAGCATTATTATTTTTTAAATATATTTTTATTGATTTTTACAACTGTATATACAATATATACAACAAGAAAAAGGGCTAAAATTACAAATATAGGTATGAAATAGTCTTGTAAAGAAGTTACCCAGTGGTAGAACTTTAATCACTCTTTTAGGTAACACAGTAATGTTTATCTTATAAGCAGGTCTCGAGTCCAATGTCTTTTCAGGCGCCTCAGAGAACCATTATTATAAAATAGAATGATTTGAGATATGATTCCTGTAACTGTAACTATATTACAACTATAAAACATATAATAATTTCAAAATTAAAGTAGTGCTACCTTATTTATGACTTATCACCGAATTACAACTGTTTTAAGTCCCTTCTTTTTACAGAATATTATTAGAAAATAATGTATACTATGTGATATAATTTTTTAGAATTGTTTTTCTTATTTTAGGATACAGAGATGACAGCTTAGATACTGTTAAGCAAAATAGAGATGACTATAAAATGGCATTAAAAGTGCTATCGTACGAAGAGTTGTACGGTTGGACGATGGATTCCATCGTTAAAGAGGTATTGTAACATTGAATTTTTCTTAAATAAAAACAATTTATTTTAGTAATGTCTGAAACAAAAAAAAAAATATTCAGTTAATATTTAAAATTATTTTATTTTTGAGTTTTGTATTAAGGATGTGCTACACGATGATAGTTATATGCAAGTAAAAGCACTCTCATGATAGTAGGAGAAGGAGAAAGGTTTTAAAGCCAGGCATAACTTCAAATATTATTTTAAGTCATAAATTTGCTTCAAAACATTCAGCCATTTTATAATAAAAATTAAAAATATTATATATAAATTAGAAGTATTCTTTTAAAACATTATATTTATATATTATCATTTACCTTGTAGTTTAATGTATGTTATACTCTGTAAATTCCTTCCTCCTACATACTTCCTAATCATCCAGTCCTACCTCTCTGACAGATCCTTCAAAATAAACCACAATAGTTTCTATTCATCTCTTTTTACCCAATCTGCTGGGTTTCCTCAAGGCATTATCCTAGGACCCATTCTTTACAGTTGATATCCCAACCCATCCTTACACATTCCTTTCTACCAATGCCGATGATACTTGTGTGTTATCAGTTAATAACTATCCTACAATTGCCTTTCAAACTCTCCAATTCCACATCAGAAACATTAAGGTATGGTGTCAGAATTGGAGAATTAAAATAAATTCAAATTACCTTTACCCTTCGTCGAAAACCTATGACATCCTGCCCTATATTGTCCTTTAATGATATCCCGTTTGTCCGGGTTGAACAGATCCGCTATTTAGGACTCCTGCTTGACAAACGCCTTACATGGCATCCACATACAAGACAAGAAACTGCTCGACGTTTTCGGCTACTCCAACACTTACTAGACAGATGCTATAACCTTTCACTTAATTACAAAAGACTCCTTTACATGACTATCATAAATCCAATCTGGACCTATTTGGGAGGGGACCTGGAGTTGAGCTTTGGGACTCTACTAAACTATCAAACTCTTCCCATATCCAATCCTTACAATCCAAATACCTTCGCAAAATCCGCAACGCTCCTTGCTTTGTCACGGATAAAATCATCCACTATGACCTTAATATTCCATATGTTGCTGATTTGGCTCGTAGTAAGTATCACTCCTTCCATGAAAAATTCCACTCCCACTCTAATCTATTAGTTTCAATCCTTGCTTTCTCTTCAATTCCTGATAATCATCTGAAAAGAAGATGGCCTCAAGACCTTCTTGTTTAGACTCACTACTAAAGAGTGCTACCAATGGGCAGTTTCTCTTCATGTTTATTTCATTTTTTTTTATCATTTATCAGCATATTTACTTGTTGTATTTTATACAGTTGTAAATTTCAATAAATAAAAAATGTATGTTTAATTTTGATGCTATATTATTGTTTTTAATTTGGATATGTTCTGAAGATGAAGTGAAAGTCTTTGAATAAATGATAATGTATAAATAATACGATAATAAATATAATGTTTTAGAAGAGAATAGTTCTAATTTAAATATAATAATAAATTTATATTCTTCGCGTGTAGTGATTTTAATATAAGTTAAGAACAATTTAATGATGAAAGTCATATTAAAACTACAGTTAATAATAATAATTTATACAGAAATAGTATAATTGGCTTCTCTAGAATCGTTGACTTATCAAGTACTCTCAGTTATCACTTGTCTGTTTCCTCTTGTCATCGTTTAGCACATCTTTTAATTACCATGAAGAACATCATATTGAATCCTGAATTGTTGACTGTATGTGCATGTTATAATATTGGATGAGCTATTTTTTACTGCAGTCCATGTATGATTTTAAAAAATATAATAACCAGAGTGCTGCCAATCAATGGGCAGTTTCTCCTCATTTCTTTTTCTTGTATTTTATCTCACAGCTTATTTACTTTATGTATTAACCAATACAGTTGTAAATATCAATAAAAAAAATTAACTGTGAAACCCACGTTACTTGTCTATTTTGGAGCTTCTCACTCTACACAACTAAGCCTGGGGGAGCCTGGGTCTTCAACATAACAACATTGAAGACCAGTAATTTTTGTGTTTCACTCAATAGTTCATATAATTTTTTCAAAATAATTTATTAACAGTCATTCTTCAGTGAATCTTTAACATCAGTCATAAGAAGCATGATTCTTTTTATATTAGCTCTGTCGCGATTTTCTAAAATCAATTTGTGTCATTTTTAATCTTTTTCAGATCGGGAAAAAAAATAACTGCACATTCTGTGGTGTTTTCAGGCGTCAAGCTTTAGACAGAGGAGCCGCTCAGTTGGGAGTTGACGTTCTCGCTACAGGTCACAATGCGGACGATATTGCAGAAACTGTAATCATGAATGTTTTAAGAGGTGACATTGCGAGGCTTCAGAGGTGTACTGATGTAGCTACAGTAAGTATATTAATCTAAAATGAAGGAAGAATTGAGTCATTGATTTACAAAAGGTATTAAGTTTACAAATAATTCCTTTCTAGGAGATAGAAAAACTAGATAAACACTTACTGATGACTATAAACTGATTTCTCTAAAGTACCTTTAATTTTGTCGATTCTATAAAAATAACTATATTATCTTGTTACCACTGATGAAAAACAGGTAAATATATAAATTGAATGAATTCGATACCCAACTAAAGGAGAAAACTGAAAAAATATATTTTTGATGCAATTTACAAATTTGCATTGCAATGTTTTTGAACATAAGAGCAGTAATATACATGTATGATATACCGTTGGAAAGCTTGTGATTTTAGAAAAAAATATTATCTCATACACAAGCTTTTAAAAGTTAGTAGAGAGTGATGAAAAGCCGTTAAAACTAAGTGATTATTTTAGATAATAATATAATAGATTATTTAATAAAATACATGTTTCTATAGAAATTCTATTTAATTAATTCTTTAATGGTTTCACTCATTTTTATCTCTAACTGTATTTGAAAATTCTGTAATTGATTCTAAAAACGGAGGTAAGTGAAAGTCGTGTGTTGTCCGCACCAGATTTTTAAAATTAAATATACATTGAAAATTTGTGTCTTTTTTACATTAAGAGTGCCAGTTACTTTTTATCACCGAATGATTACTTTAAAAGAAATCATTATTCTTCTTGTCATTTCAATAAATTAAACCATGTGACACCTACAAACTCTATCAAGGAGATTATTCCCAGTGTGTGTATGATAGATAAAGAGCTGAATTTTAATGATTTAATTTTGTTTTGTAATAAAGAAGAAAATGTCTTACATTTGTCTTACAGACAAAATTAAAGCAAGGATAACAGCTGGCAATAGATGATATTGGTCTCTAATGAAAATATTTCAGAACCAGAATATATTCAGAGAACTGAAGATTATATCGCACTGTCCTTCAGCCAATGGTTATGTATGGAAGTGAGTCCTGGACATTAACACGCAACGATGAAAGACTATTAAACATGTGGGAAAAAAAATTCTCTGAAAAATCATTGGTCCTACAAAAGAAAGAGATCATTGTTGAATGAAGACGAATGATGAAATTAGAAATGGTATGAGACACCGGATATAGTTGCCACGATTAATAGAGCCAGAATAATAATGGCTGGGACATATACAGAGAATGGAAAGTGAGAGGCTGTCAAAAATGATGATGAAGGGACACCCTAGCGGAAGAAGGAGCAGGAGTAGACCTAGACTTGGTTGGCTGTAGGATGTAGAGGAGGACCTGAGGAGGCCAAGGTCCTACAAGGACCATAGAACCGTTAGATAAATGAAATGAAAAACAATTTTTATTTTGGGATCAAGTCCCCTTAGAATAATGAACAATTAACAGAAAGAAATCCTTATAGTCTGGTAACTTAAAAGAAAATGTTTATAAAAATATACATATAAAAAAATATGAATATAAAAGAAAAAAATAAGTATACATGTAAAGGATCAGATATTCATTATATCTGTAAATCTTTGCAAATTTATACTATGCTTTACATTGCAACGGAAGATTGAGATGTGAGTAGGTAGTAGAACAGTCGATGTTTGAAGGAAGAGAGAGAGGTGACTTTACGAACGGAGATGGGCAGCGAATTCCAGAAGGATGAGGAACGAACGAGAAACGATGCAGTTTTATGTAATGGTGTATAAAAATTGATTGATTGGGTTCTAGTATTTAGCGAATGGATATCAGATCGAAGGGTGAGGAGCTCTATCATGTAGGAAGGTTTTCTATTTTTTAGAGTTTGGAATAAGTAGGAACCAAGGAAATATTGTCGTCGAACAGAAGGATAGGGCCATTTTAAGATGGTATAATAACCTGAAATATGGTCACGTCTACGGGCTCCGAAATGAATCTGATAAAACAATTCATAAGTTGTTTTAATTTTATTTCTAGTTCATCAGTTAGTCCCCCGTACACCAGGCAGCCATAGTCAAAGTTCGGGAAGATAATAGAGGAAACAAGTAGCTGACCGGTTTTTAAATGTAAGGATTCACGGAATCTTTAGAGCTATAGATAGGATAGCTATAGATTTGGTGATAAAGTTACTGGCAGCCTTAATGTAAAAAAGACCCGAAAATTCATTAATTAATGTTTAATGTTTTAACATGTAGGGTCAAGCCTATATTTAATATCAAACAAAGATTAAGAGATACATCAGGCTTAATTAACCAAGTTATAGTTAATGTATTTATGGTTATCTTGTTTTCTTATTGACTCTGGTGAAGGCCTAAAATTAAGGCTGAAACCTCATCATACAATATTAGTTTACTTATTTAAGTATGATTTTCTTAATTATTCGCTCTTAGCCAACTTATCCAATGTATATTAATTTATGTATGAGGTTAACTGATGAATATAAAGGTGTTATTTAATTATATAAATATTCTTTTGTTGAATAGGCAAGTGAAGGAGCAATACCCAGAGTGAAACCGTTAAAATATGCATATGAAAAAGAAATAGTAATGTACGCTTATTTCAAACAGCTTGTATATTTTTCTACCGAATGTATTTATTCTCCCAACGCCTATCGTGGCTACGCAAGAGGCTTCCTGAAAGATCTGGAAAAGATCCGTCCCACCGCGATAATCGACATTATTCATTCAGGTATGGATAACATATGGAGAATATTTTCTGTATTATTATTTTTAAATTTGGGTATATTATTAGCTTGTAAAATAAATTTGAAATACTTAAGCATTTTATATTTATAAAACTGATGATTTATTCACCTAGTAAGGTTTTTTCGTTTTTAAGCTCAATGATCTTCTAAATAAGTTTTATGTATAACAATTTTATTGTAATTTAATATGTATAACTAAATATGTTAATTAAGTTTTTTCTTTGAAGGAGAAGTTTTAAGAGTGAAGGAAAACGTCGGAATCAGGGAACGTGGTGTTTGCGAACGCTGTGGCTTCGTTTCTAGTCAAAAAGTATGCAAAGCTTGCGTTCTCCTCGAAGGGCTTAACAAAGGATTACCAAAATTAGGAATCGGAAAAAGTAGTAAAGTGAATAAAATAAGAGAAATGAAAATGAACCCTGTTGTTGATTTTTGATTAAATGATTTTTATAAAAAAAATAAATAATTGGTTTTTATTTTACTAGTCCTCTGTTTTTGATCCTGTAATTGTTATTATATCTTATCTATGCGTAATTAAATTATATTTATATGGGAATATCTATAATGCATTTTTTTTTAGAATTGGTATATTTGTGATTAATTAACCCTTAAGTGCAGAATCACAAGTTAACATTTTTTAAATCTATTAGTTCGGCAAACAAGTCCTTTCGGTTAAAAATAAAAATTAACAGAAAAACCTAAAGGACTTGTTTTTTTAATTTTATGTCAAAAATCCTCAATGCTCCTAATTTTGTCACAAACAAACTCATCTATAAAGACCTTAATGTTCCCCGTGTAGCTGACTTGGCCCGAACCAGGTATCACTCCTTCTATGACAAACTCCATTCTCACTCTAATCCACTAGTCTCAACCATTACTTCCTGATAATCCTCTGAGGTGTCTGAAAATTAGATTTAACAATAAACTCCTGACATTTTTTTTTATAAAAATGGCATTATGCAATTAGTGGGAAAAATTCATATTAAATAATGGTCATTATGTTGTAGATTAAAATAAATTTCATGTCTATAATAAATTAAGTTTTATTTCATATGTGATAAACCAAAAGGACTTATTTGCCAACACAATACGTTTTATTGATTCTAATTGAATTCCACTATCACGTTTTATTAATAATTAGAGAACTTATAATATGAACAGTAGAATAACGGAAATGATCAGAACAGACTATCTCACTCCTCGATCAGAACTATCAGAAGTGATTACGGACAGAAATCAAACCACCATCAATAAAAAAAAAAAAAAAAAAATTAGAAGTGGTGGGAGGTGTGTACGTCTATATTCATGTTATATATTTCATGTTAGTTACATAATTCTTATGAGTACAGTGTGTGAATACTTGTAAAACTTTAAGTACAGTTAACAAAACAAGTATAAAAAAAATATTGATACAAAAATAAACAGTATAAGAAATTTTAGTTTATTATTGACTCACCACATTTGGCTTCTTTAACACTTCTTTCTAGACCAATATTCCAAGTTTCCTCTTAACTACAAAGGTTTATCCACATGACTATCTGGACGGAGTTGAGCTTAGGGGCTCTACACCATTGAATTCTCACATATCCAATCCTTACAATCACATATCCTCAATGCTCCTTACTTTGTCATGAATATACTCATCTATAAAGACCTTAATGTTCCATATGTTGCTGATTTTGCTTGAACCAGATACCATCCCTTCTATGTCAAACTCCATTCCCCCTCTAATCCATTAGTTTCAATCCTCACTTTCTCTTCAATTCCTGATAATCCCCAGAGGCATCTGAAAAGATGGCCATGGGACCATCTGATTTTCAAAATTTTTTTGGAGTGTAAGCAATGAATAGTTTCTCTACCTGTGTATTATTATGCCATTAGTTTGTACTCCAATTTACTTAATGTGTTCATTTTAATACAGTTGTAAATATCAATAAATTAATTTGTACTTTCACTTACCTATATATGAAATATATAATAAAGGAAAGTATTATAATCATAAAAATTTTCAAAATTGAAGTTTTCACCGAAAATACACCTATTAGAGTCTCATGAGTCCAAGCCCTCCCCAAAAGATCTGTTTGTGGTAAAGTACAGCACAAAATTTCATATTTAAGATAACTGTATGCCTTAGATGTTACACCAAAATCCGCTCACTGGAAATGCTATTTTATCTTATGCATTTTACATCTTTTTTACGATTTTTTCAAAAATGGCTAACAATTTTGATTTAATTACCTAACCTACATGATATTAAACCCAAATAAAGATTACATGTATTTAGCTAGGCAAAATCATTAGAGCTGTTTTTGAGATGAAAAAAAAAAAAAAATTCTGTGATACGTTTAAAACCTACTTTTATAAACCTAGCTCACCAGGGTTTACCTAGCACTAGGGGTTACCTGTAGCATGGTGGTTAGCATAACAGCCTCCTATGCTTAAAGGTCCTGGGTTCAAATACACAGGTAGCCCTAGGATGTTTTAATGGGAGTAAAAAATCCTTAGTTATGCTGTTCTTCAGAGGGGATGTTAAAAGGTGGTCCCGAGCCTGTGCGATGTTAGGTACTCGTTAAAGATCCCTATTCCAATTAAACCTGGATAGGCAAAATTTAGGAGTCCCACTGTAGCATCGTCCGATTAGCCATAGCAGCATAAAGGGACTTAAGTTAAATAGATAAAAACTTTTTGCTACGAATTCTGAACTCATAATCCCAAAGTGATAAACTCTTAATTAGACAACTGAACTTAATTTAAACATATGTAACACCAGGCTTAAATCGCATCCTTGCGAAGAAAGAGTGAATCGCTAGTATTTAAATAAAAATGAAAAAAAAAAGAAATGTTCAGTTAGCTTTATGTTATCATTATTATTAATGCAATATTTGTAAAGAATTTTTGTTAAGGCATGGTGTTCTGCAGATGGACTTAAGTCTGTGCAACATAGATGTGTAGTAATTTCATATATATATAAATTTCATTAATAAAACAAATTATTATTATACACTGCTGATGAAGCGGTTAAAACATTTTATACGTATTATTTATTCTGTGGCCAAATCCCGATAAATTTTTATTCTATAAATTTTTGTATTTTATTGTATTTTCTATGAAAACTTTGCCAAATTCTATAAATTTTTGTGGAGCACGAACTTATACTTACACATATTTATATTATAAATACTTATGGGAGAAGTTAGTTCAGGGTGCAGACAAAAGAACACAAAATTAAGTATAAATTTAATTTACTGGTACTGACATTTTGGCCTAAATTATAGGCCTTCTTCAGGGCTATAAAAAAAACAAAAGATAACAATCAGTAGTAGAATACAACATGTAAATATGATAAATAAAAGGAATTGTACTGAAAATTAAAAACAAAGTGAAATAGTAGTTATGACAATTGACTAATATAATAATAATTAGAAACAAAGGGGGCAAAAGAAATTTAATAAAAGTGAATAATTAGATAATAGGAAACTAAAATTTTAAAAATCTTTACAGTATGAAAAATGTGAAACATGATAAATTGAAAAAAAAAATTTACAGTATGAGAAAAAAAAATTAAATGAGTTCAAACTGTAATTTTTTTTTTTAAACTTTATAATGTTCCACATTTTTCATACTGTACAAATTATAAAAATTGGTATTTTTAAAAGTTTAATTTTCTATTATCTAATTATTCTTCTTCTTTCTCTTCCTCTTGGAGCCATTATTGGCGTAGAGGGGCCTCGATCTAGCGCTGCCAGTTATCCCGGTCTCTGCAAGGTTCGCCCCTAATCCTCTGGACCATATCCTGATAGGAAATTCTAGGTCCGTCACGTGATCTTCTTCCTGTAGGTCTGGCTTCCCTTATTTCGTCCATGCGGCAGGCATACCGAAACCATTTTAATTGCCTGTTTTCCATTAATGTCTTCAATGGTGGTACCTCGAGTTGCTCTCTGATCCTATTGTTGCAGACACAGTCTTGCCTTGTCTTTCCCGCTGCTCTATATGAGGAGTTCAAACTGTAATTTTTTTTTTTTTAACTTTATAATGTTCCACATTTTTCATACTGACAAATTTTAAAAATTGATATTTTTAAAAGTTTAATTTTCTATCATCTAATTGTTCACCTTTTATTAAATTTCTTTTCCACCTTTTATTTCCAATTATTATTATATTTGTCAATAGTCATAACTACTATTTCACTTTGTTTTTAATTAACAATATAATTCCTTTTAGTTATCATCTTTATATATTGTATTCTACTACTGGTTATCTTCTGTGTTTTTATGGCCCTGAAGAAGGCCTATAATTTAGGCTGAAACGTCAGCACCAGTAAATTAAGTTCATACTTCATTGTATGTTCTTTTGACTGCACCCTGAACTAACTTCTCCCATATATATACACACAGTCAACACTTCTCACTTCACTATAAATACTTATATTTATAATGGAATGGAAAATAAAGATTCAAATAGAAAATAGAAAAGTTGATGTTTGAAACAAGATAGGAAGTTTTGTGGATACAGATAGGCAGAGAAATCAAATATAATGATGAGCAAACGAAAAAAGATGCAGTTCTGTATATTGGGGTATAAATATTGATTAATTGGGTTATAGAATCCGACAAATGGATTGGATGTCAGAGCGGAGGGTGAGGAGTTCAGTTATATAGGAAGGCTTTCTATTTTTAAGGTTTGGAATAGGTAAGAACCATGGAATTATTACCGTCGGACAGAAGGGCGACTAACACATTTGCTCGCAGCCTCAACCCGTTCATTAGTGTGAATCACCGAATTTAATGTTTATAGTGTGCAAGCTGTGATTCTTTCAATCCGTGATGACTTCCTTCCCCCTCTCGTATGCAATGTTTCTTCTCTCCATTTGCGACTCCTACTCCTTGCGAGAATTTTCTACTATTATTCTAGTGACTTTTGATTTCCTTCGATGAAGTACGATTTGAGAACAATATGACACATTTTGTCCGTCTACTCGCGAGTGACTCCATTAACTCTCTCCCAATCCCACAATGAACTCTGTCCAGTGGTCACTTAACAGCTGTTTCAAATTGAATAAAATAATTTACTGTCATGCTTGCACATAATGAATCACAAAATAAAACAAATAAAATTACAAATGGAGGAATATAAACACATGACTATTTCAATTATTAACATTAATAGCCAAAAATAGGATCACGTTTACGGGCTTCAAAAATAAATCTAAGAAAGCAATTCATTAGACGTTTTAATTTTATTTCCAGTTAATCGGTAAGTCCTCCATACACCAGACCAGAAAACTGTAGTCAAAGCTGGAAAAGATAACAGAGAAAACAAGTAGCTGATGGGTTTTTAAAGGTAAGGATTCACGGAATCAATAGAGCTGTTTAAGTATGGAAATGGATTTTTGGAATATTTCAGATTTTTATGCATGTAAATATTCAAATAAAATTATTTTTTTATGGGATCAGCCAAAAATATAATATCTTACAATTATTTAACAAAATGAAAAAGCAGAATTATAATGAGAAAATATTTTATTTCTTCACTCGAGAAGATACGTATGATATAGGGATAGGTATTGAAACGAATAAATAAAAAAATGCATATATATATAATGACAAAAATGTATTTAAAATGAGGTTATCACCATTTTTCATTGCTTAGTTTAAACAAAAAAAAAAAAAAAAAAAAAAAAAACATTTGTACACATAAAAAAGAATGACATCTTGTCCAGCCCTGGGACTTAGAAAAAAAAAACACTGAAAACCTTAGTCAAACTGGAAAAGTTGCAAACAATTATTATCACCTAGGCACTAAAAACTAGATCAGAAACATGATTTAGCTCGACTAACAAGCTAATTATCGTACTGAGATCATAAAACATTTTCCACAACATTCCAAACATTGCACTGCACCTTCTTAGAATATTCCACTGAAATAAATGCCTTGTTTTCATTTGAAGGAATGATAAATATATTTAAATAAATCAGTCGCATGTAAATACCATCTACTTTGGCTTTTTATACTTTTTAATTAACAAGTGAGGAACAATAACACAAAAATAAAATGATATTTATATGCGACACGTAACCTTTTTTTTTTCTTTAATTTTTTTTTTTTTTGTAAGTTTTTCATATATATATATATATTTAACATTATGGGAAATCAACATTCAGCTTGAGCGTACCCTTAACATTATTAATAATATTTATATTTATATATACATACACATACAAATTCCAATATGAAGATATGAATCTCTAAATGCTGCGTTTCTATAAAAAAAAAAAAAAAAGAACAAACAAGGAAAAAATATTACAATCCTATATAATTAAGGTCACTGTTTTTAGTTAGTTATTATTTTATAAATGGAAGATGTTAAATACATGATACACGTAAAGAGTATTCTTAGACTAGTATCGACCTGATCGAGCCTTCTTACTTAAACAAAATGGTTCACACTAAAAATACTTACAATCAAACCTTACACTGACATCCCATTATGCAAATTATTATTTAAGAATTCAAAAAAACAAAACAAAAAAAAAAAACTTCCAGCTGATATAGAAGCTTCTTTCAGTCCCAGGGATGTAACAGTGTGACCCCTTCTTACATTTAAGTGTATGCGTGTAACAATTTCCCAAATTAAAACTAATTACATTTTTACTTTTTATTATAACTAATATTATTCTATCTTTATTTCAATTTTAAATGCTTCTTTATAAAAGATGTTAAAAACCACAGTACATCTTTCAGAACTAGCATTTACTTAGTAGAGGTCCAAATCATTTTGCAATGATATATAGGAAAATTTTCTCGAACAAAGAAACACAAGAGTTGGAGACCTAACTTAAACAATTTTTTTTTTTCGTTTTCTTTTTTTCAAAAATACTAATCAATTTACATATATTTCATATATATATTTATTATCCATCTTTAAAAATAATCACATTTGTCTTAGAAAGCTTCTTCTTCTTTTTTTTTTTTTTTTTTTCACCATAAATACATTTAATATAACAGACCATGATAATACTTTCGTAATAACAAATATACAACATCGATATAACAAGACATAAAAAAAAAAAAAAATTAAGTGATGAAAAAAAAAAAATTAGTACCACATAGTATTATTTAATACAACCATGTATTACAAAAAATAAAAACCATTTACATGAAGAGAAAAAAAATCAATAATTCACATATAAATACAAAATAAATATCTGAATTTTTTTAGTAGTATTCAATTTCTATAAATAAATGGAATTTGTATATACAAAATAGTCAGACATATCACTGTAATCTCACAGTCGTATTATATAAATTATATGCACGTTGGACCTCTACATAAGGTATATCCGCCTAAATCCACCAACCGACCAACCAGGTTTTCGATACATATGTATATGTCAGTATAACGGATACATCGCATATACATATTATCAACTACGTCTAAATAATTAATTTATGTTCTAAAACAAAATACTTTGTACAGATTTTATCTTCTCTTTTTTTTTTAATTTCTTTTCTCTCTTTCTATAAACTTTTTTTTCTTTTTTTCATTTTTTGATATATTAAATCTATTATTATTATGTCTTTACAAAGAAGGTACTGGTAGGTAATTGGTGTATCTAAGGCATAGCAAATCGATGAGCGATCGCAACCCGCGACGAGATTGAAAAAAAAAAAATGAAAACGAGTGACAACCGCACTTTAAACACTCTGCCATCACTCTCCAATTTTAATAACATTATATTATTTTTTAAAAAATCTATACAATATATATCACTTGGTACATGCGTGGCACGGCAGATCGCTTAAGTAAGGTCTCTATCCTCTAAGTACTTGTATTCAAAGGTAAATCCTTCTTTCTTTCGCTGCCCCCATTTTTCATAGTCAAAGTATATATACGTGCCCTGAAAAAAAATAATAATAATGAAAAAAGCTATTTAATAAAATAAATTAATATATATCGTCCCTACCATTTCCAACAATCGAATATGAAAAATATTGTTTTTCAGATTCAACACTTTGCTCTTGCATTGCGGACAATATGGCCTTGTCTCAAATTGTCGAAATTCTAGACCCTTTAGAATTCCCTGTAATGCTTCGAATAAAGTATCCAACAAGACCTATTTTAAATATATTACTTTGTTTTACTAGCTTCATCTTGCTCTCTTGAAGAGTGCCAATTTTTGGAAATGGTAGGGATGATATCATTAAATATTATTATTAAAAAAAGATAAAAGACTAAATCATAAAGTCATATTAAAACAAACAAGGGTAACATACGCATTATGACATATTAAAAAAAAAAAAAAAAAAATGTGCAAGGAGGTGATTCGGCCGAGATCACGCTAAACCGCCAGGTGTTTTTCCCTCATTTTTGGGTACCCACTTGATTGAGGCTGGGTGTGCCCCAAGAGGGTCTCCATACCCCAGGATCCCTCCTGGCCAAAATAACAGAATTAATAATATTCTGCTACAGCCGGGATTCAAACCCAGGACCCGCAGCAGAGTAGACAGTTGCGCTCTACTTACTAGACCACGGCGCTCTCTATGTTTTTTCAATATAGGTGGAAATAATAAGAAGTCAGTCTTTTCTTTAAATATTTTAATTTTGCTGACGTTTCCGCTGAAGCTTGTGAGCAGGGCATTACTGAGCCATGTCCAAGCATAAACTCCTCCTGATCCAATTCTCTCACAGCCTTAAAATGGAGGCAAGCTCGGAGCACCTACTAACCAAAAAAAGTTACTAGATATCATTCTTTAGAGGGACAATTTTTAACAGGTTTTAGATGCTAGAGGGAATTAGGCGCCCTCATCTCAAAGCCTTAGGTTTGAACACAGCGGTAGCAGAGTAATTATTATTAATCAGCTTTTTTTTTGTCTTTTTTAGATTAATCATTTATCAGCTGTTTTTTTTTTATTTTTAAGATTAATTATTTATCAGTTTGTTGAGCAAACCTCCTTGCATAACTGTTGGCCAAGAAATATTATGGACCAACAATAAGTACCGAGTCTAAGAATCTTTCAAGAGTTTTAGTGGTACAGGTTTTTAAAATTATATTTAAAAGAAAATACGAGGGTGTATAACCTTTAAACACCTTGTGTAAACTTTAATTGAAGTAAAATTTATAGAGAGATAACTTGATATTGTGACAGATAAAGATAATATAACAAGAGTAATACTGTATATAGGGGAGCCCGTGGCTGAGTGGCTAGCGCGCTAGTTTCTCATGCTACAGGTTGCGAGTTCGAATCCCAGTCCCGGCGGGGCTTTTATAAGAATGTAATTAAATGGGGATTCACTTGCAGCCTTTCCCCCAGGTATGTGAGACCCGTCAGCCAAATGGTGGCCACTCACAAAATTAGGCGTCGGAAGTGATGACCCTACACTACGAATTTCATCGTGAAACGTGAGTGTAATCTCCCAGGAGATCACACTGCGAGACCCAGGACCTGCACAGCCTGTCCCGCCACTGAAAAAAAAAAAAAAAAAAAAATACTGTATATATTAAAGTGGATACATACTTGCTCATACTCTTCGTTTATGAGCTTAGGCTCCTCGTGGCGCTGAAACCACATCATATACTTGGTGTGGAACCTCCAGGACTGCTTCTTGAGCGCCTTAGCGGCGAGGTATTGCGCTTTACTCCCCTCCATGTAATAAAAGATAAAAAAGAGAGTTTCCGTCGACAACCTCTGGAAAAATTCTAATGTATCTGAATGAGGAAGGGGCACCTGAAAAAAAAAAAAAAAGAGATAGAAAAAATATTAATAGTTGAATATTGAAAATCTTTACTAAAATTATAAAGCTAAAGAGTTTGTTTGAACGCGCTAATCTCAGAAATTACTGGTTCGAATTGAAAAATTCTTTTTGTGTTGGATAGCCCATTTATCGAGGAAGGTTATAGGCCATAACCATCACCCTGTGACCAATAGGAGTAAAGAATCAGCAGAAATGTGGAAAAAAACGAGGAAAATCTCGCATCCCAATGATTCACCTTTTAATTTTAAAATAATTCAATTTCCCGTTAAGTAATCTTTTGCCGTAACAATTAATAGATCACAAGGGTAAACATTTAAACACGTAGGAATTGATTTACGTAAAGACTGCTTTTCACATGGCTAACTACATATATGTCGCATTTTCAAGATCGGGTCGCGGAGAAAATCAGTTTGTTCTTCTTCCACAAGAAAATAAAACTAAAAATATCATTTACACTGTAACGAAAGTCCGAGGTTTGTGTGATTTTTATGCTCCAGGCACTCCACTATCAGTTATAATCAATATTTACAAACCTGACTACAAATTTATTAAAAACTATTTAAAATCAATATATCAATATATTGATTAAATATTACAATCTATATAAACTTCAAGAGCTGTTCTATAATTTATGAATCTCTGGAGCCAAATCTTTAGCTTTCTGAAGAGCTTCTTGGACCAGTTTTACTTTTTTGCCTCTAATTCCTTCACCTGGAGGTTGACTTTTCTCTTCACCATTAAATATTAAACTTGCTTTATGATATTTGCAACATCACAACAAGTAGGCTTGTTGGAACTTTTTTCTGAGTGAAGAAGAATTAATGTTATTTAGGGACTAATTTCCCTGACTAAAGAACTAATTTCCTGACTTTTTCATGTTTTTAAAATCCCTGACTTTTACCTGTTGCTAGACACCCTGACAACGGAGTTGCAATAGTCGTGTGTTGTGGACACTAGATTTTTTACTGTTATAAGATTAGTCAGGATTAAGGTCAAGAAATTCTATTTAATTTTTGCCAACATTTCGACCCAAGATTATGAGCCATCACTGTGAAAGTGATTTTTAAGTTCTATTAAAGACATCAATTTCTTATACTATTTATTTACTGTTTCTTAAGCGGCATAATCTATACAGCTACCTGATGATAGTAGACAGGAGTGACGCAGGGAGTCCGAGGCAGATACTGCCGCACCCTCTCACTATCGGCAGGGTGAGGCATGTGGTAGAAGGCTGCCTCCATCATCTGGAACTGGCATTGGTGCTCCTTCTGGAGGGGGACTGGGCCGAGGGGGGCTACCCCCAGCAGCGGCGGGATGTGGGCCTCTCCCGTCCCTCCGCTGTTGCTGTTGTTGCTCTTCTGGCTCCCGCTGTCAAAACCACCTGTAGGCGGAAAACAATATTGTAATATAAACCATACCATAATATAATTTTCAAGATCAAATACCATTATTCTCCTATATTATCTCTATATCATAAAATGATATCCCGATTTTGGTTTCTGCAAATTCCTTCTAAACTATAGGGGCAGGTCCATTAGTAATGCATACAAATTATTATATTGGGTTGTGTCACAGGAAATGTCCGTTTTCAAGGTAAAGGATTTTTATTAAAAATGCGATATGAGAACAAGATGATTTTATTCAAAGTATTTACCTTCTTTTTCTACACATTTTTCCCAACGTGACACCAACTTTTTTATCCCCGAACTGAAAAACTGAGCTATGAAATGAAACAAAATCTGAAAACGCACTTTTCACTTGATCATCATTTTCAAAACGTTTTCCTTTGACGAAGTTGTCTAAATTCCTGAACAGGTGGTAATCTGTTGGAGACAAGTCGGGAGAATATGGTGGGTGCGGAAGAACTCCGTAGCCCAGTTCTTTCAATTTTTGCACGGTATGTTTTGAAACATGGGGTCTTGCTGCCACTCAGTGAGATAATGAGGTAACCATTTATCAAGCTTTTTTACTTTCCCAATACTCTTTAAATGTCTGGAAACGGTAGATGCACTTGCATTTAACTGTGCTGAGAGTCCTTTAACTGTTTGGTAGGGGTTTCTTTCTACTGTACATCATTGTCTATTACGGACGGAGGTCTTTCTCGGGGAAGGTTTTCCAAGTCAGTATCCCCAGCTGAAAACTTAGCAAACCAACAGGGAATGGTCCGTTCATTAACACTACCTTCCCCAAACGCCTTGCAAATATTTCAGCTGCTGAATGGCCGAGTTTGAACTCATACAAAAATATTACTCGAAAATCGCGTGTTTCCATGTTCATATTTGGAGGTATACAAAAAAGTGGGTAATTGATTGGGAAGCTAATGTTTATAATACAAAGGTAGAGGATTAGTAACTGTTTACTTTAAATATGTAAACATTCAGAAGAAAACAACAGAGACCTGCAAAATCCTTTATATATTTCAGAAACTATAAAAACGGACATTTCATGAGAAACAACCCAATATCAGTGTTATAAATAAATTAACAGTTAATAATAAATAAATATATATATTAATGTACTCACTTTGTCGAGTAGGTTCCGACGTCGGGATTTCCAAACCAGCCCTGTCTATGACCTGTTGAGCAATGGACTTGAGAGTGGACAGCGACTTGTCTGGAGGAGGGGGCGGTTGTATGCTGGGAGCGGGGGGAGGAGGAGAGGCTGGGGAGGGGGAGGCGGCGCTGCTCACCGGCGAAGGAGGAGATTCACACGTGGAGTTGTTGAGGAGCGGCGCGCTGGGGACCGGGGTAGAAGATGAAGCGGGCTCTGGAGTAGTCTCTATCGCGTTCATACACAGGCTGTTGTTCATCAACCCGTTCTCCGAGACGTGGCCTGCAAGAAGAGGAACAGAGAAAACATGTTAATATATAAATGTTTAATGATAACAACAAAATAAACTTCATACAGTGAAACCTCTGTCCTATGGACAACAAAATTTTTAAATGTCCCTGCCTGAAGGAATATATAATTATTGACCTTATAATACATTATTGGAGAATTTGTTAGGGGTATAGTCTTGCTGCTTGAAAAACAACTCTTCACTGCCATTTTTTTTTCTTTTCTGGCTTATCCTTTTGTAATGCAGTCTCAAGAATACTTATTGTGAACCACCCATTATCCTGTTAATACAGGCCTATTGCCTTATTGAATCTGACCAAACTGTAAGGATTGATCAGTTCACATAGCTTAGTCAATACTTTTAGTTTATTACTAGTGTTTAATTAAGTTGAAATAATTCGCATGGTGGGTGAATGGAATGGAAACAGTTTCCATTCACCCACCATGTGCCCTGATGATGATCCACAAAGGGAGGGAGGAAACGTTGGCAAACAATAAATAGTTAAAACTATTTAGTTGTTTCATTTAATGACCGCCACCCGGACTAATTCCTTCCAGTAATTCTCAACGGTCAACTAATTACATCCACAATTAAAGCAAAAATGTTAGCACACAAATATAATTTTAATTATAAAGCGTTATTTATTTCATGACCTACCAACTTCTCACATATAATTATATTCCTTTTCAAGGGCATAGACTGCCATATTAAAAATTAAAAACAAAATATAATTGACAGTCTTACATACATATTAATAAAAATATGCACATTTCTAGAACTTAACTCTTTTTTTATATATATTTTTTTAATATATTCAATATCTTACCCATATCCATATGTACCTAATGAATGATGAACAAGTTTGGGTGGCAATAAATGAGTGTTTACCAAAAATGGTGTATTTTTAAAAAATCTGGTGCAAACAACACAAATTAATTACACAGATCAGCTTGGATGAACAGCTCATAAGCTTGGGGCGAAATGTTAGCAAAAAGATAATAAAACTTTGACTTAAACCCCCAATTAATCTTTGTTTGATGAATAATAGTAAAAAATTAAATTGAACTAATAATAGTGGATATAATTAGTTGATTGTTTGAGAATTACTGGAAGGCATTAGTCCGGGTGGCGGTCAAATCAGTAAATGAAACAACTAAATAGTTTTACAATTTATTGTTTGCCAACGTTTCGACCCCATCGTGGGCCTTCATCAGGGCGTATGGAAACTCAAATTAGTTTCCATTCACCCGCGATGCACCCTGATGATGACCCACAATGGGGGTCGAAACCTTGGCAAACAATAAATAGTTGAAACTATTTAGTTGCTTCATTTACTGACAACCACCTGGACTACATCCTTCCTGAAATAATAAAAAAATTGGAGCAACACTGTAACACACGGACAGCTCTCAATTATCACCATAGTTGAAGTCAATTTAAGGACTTTTATTAAATAGATTTAAATTTAAAAAGGTTATCAAGTTTTGATAGAAACATATGTTAATAATAGAAATTATTATCTAGAACAATGATTAAGTTTTATCCGCTTTTCATCACTCTCCATTACCTTATACAACCTTTATGTAGGATGAGATTTTTCTCTAAAATCGTTGCTTTTCAACAGTATATAATACCTCTATGTATATTAAATTACTATTGTGTCGAAAAAAAAAAAAAAAAAATTGTTTTTGCTCTGATCAATTATAGTTGGCTATCAAATTCATTCAACTTGCATATTTAACCGTTTTTTTTATCAATGCTAACCAGTTGAAAAGGTTAATTTTTTCAAATCTACAAAATTAAAGATACTTCAGGGAAGAAAATTTTAAATATGGGCATTTAAACCCTGTTAGGGCTATTTCCATCAGAAAGAAACATGTAAGATGTAAAATCCTATTAAATATTACACCAATACAGTGAGTATAATTAAAATCATTACGAGCTGTTTGTGTAAAAATTTGCAAAGTGATGAATACTTTCAATGTGGACTTATAAAATAGTTTAAACAATTTGTGGTAAACATTCATTGGACAACGCCAGAAACATCTCATCCTACACTTCATTTTTTTTTTTCTTTAGTCTTTTAAAAATATGTTTCATTATTATTCTATTTACTTGATTCATACTTACTAAGTTCTGACAAAGACCATGCATAAAGGTTTCACTGTATTATCAACTTACATAAAAAGCAAATCAATTCCTAACGAAATGTTATACAGTACTAGTTGCTGGGCCAAGGATTAAAAGTTGTGAGTCTTGGATTAATATTAACCTAGATCTAATCTGTTCCAAGCAGGGTTGCCAACACAGTTTCATAAAAATACTTAATCAGCAAATTGAAATTATACTTTTTGATTTAAGAGTTTAATCGTTATCACTATGACACATAAATATATTTATTTATTATTGAGCTTGACATTGATAAAAATTGTGTTGATAAATTTCTTGACTCAGCAACCATTCCTTTAATCATAAATAAAAAATAAATAAAACAAAAACAAGTAAAAAGATCAGTCCTTCAAGTAATAAATCCATATTTCACTAATCTGAAATAAAAAATGTACATTTTGGTGACTAAAATAATAATAAAATATAATAAAACCCTACCTGATACCTGGTAATCTTAATTGTTTATTAAAAAATAATGGTAGGAATGAGTCATTCGTGATCGACCAATACCTTCACCTTTCCTTTTTAAGGAAGACATCACTTCAGCACCATTCCTAGGAAATATTTGATCAATGATTTATTTATTTTTTACTTGTTGATTCAAAATAATTATAAAATAAAACAATGATCAGATACTGCCAAAGATGGAACGGAATTGATTTCTTCAATTTCCAACATCAGTAGAATTAAAATAAACCAGAAATATTCCTTAAACAAATAAAAACAAAACAATAAAACTTCTGATATATTAAAACCTATTGGATTCAATTTCTGAAATAAAATATCTATAAACAGAGAGCTGGAAAATTGTAGAACTAAATTTCAAATTTTGGTCAGACCATCTTTGTATGAATAGTACATGTACGGATGATAGACACCTACTAGGCATAGTTTATGACCTTCAAATGACTATCCACCTGACATCAGATGTATTTAGTATCTATAATAACATAATTTATACAAACATGATTTTTATATAATTCGAGGGAAATCTGCCAGATAAGAATTAATGATACATCATAATATCAAAACAGTCTGAACGCACCATCACCATTGGACTGGCCAAAATGATTTAAAAGTTGGAGAAAAAGTAGCATTTATGATAAAACCCGTTTAGTACATCCTGTTAATTATGATAACGTCAGCAATAATTTGTAGGAGTCAAAGCCACAATTAACAGTGGATAAGGTTGCAGAAAGGATAGATTCATCTCATGGAAAATTATTTTTCCATTTAGATGAAACTGGTAAGTATCTTTATTGTTTGTTTGTTTATTCAATTAATATGCCTCTTATGCCGCTGTAGCTAATCAGATGATGCTACAGATTGAATCCTAAATTTTGCCTATGCAGGTTTAATTAGGATAGGGATCTTTAACGAGTACCTTAAATTGCATAGGCTTAGGAACACCATCATAGGACAGCATTACTAAGGATATTTTACTCTAGTTAAAAAATCCAATTGCTATTTACCGGGTTTGAACCCATGAACCTTGAGCATAGAAGGCTACTATGTTAGCTGCTACCCCACAGGTGACCCCTAAAAAGTGTCTAATTGGGTACCACATGAACTTTCCCAAGCCAATTTCCAGCAGTGAATGTCTTATATCATAGCAACACTGCCTATAACCCACAATCAGGTTTATTACACTGTGCCTCTTATCGAATTGTTTTTTTTTTTATGTGTAACGATGAACGAACAAGTGAAAATAAAATGATTTAAATACAAGGAGAGGATCCAAAATGTGTCTCAACGATTTTGATGAATTTTTAAAAGGAAAAATAGGCATACAACTATTAGGCTTTGCAAAATATAGGGTCCAACACTCCCCAGGAGTGGTGTAAAAAAAAAAAAAAAATCAGAAATTTTGAGTACAAAAAACACCTTAGGCTGTCCATGTATCCTGGTCTGTCCCCGGGGACATCTTCCAGTGGGCCTAGCCTCAAAGAACTCTCTAGAGTCTCGTTCTTCCACCATTCGGCAATGGTGGGCAAACCATTTCAGCTGCCTCTTTTACTGCTGATACTCCTAGTTCCTCGCGTATTCGCTGGTTTCTGACTAGATCTCTTCTGGTTCCGCCAGCCACTCTCCTCAGGTACCTCATTTCTGCAGCTGTTATTTGGCTTCAAAGCTTGTACAGTGGGACACAGCTTTCGTTTCCATAGAGGACAGTAGGTAGGTATATACCTTTGAAACCTTCACTTGTTTGTCCACTTTTCTTTGTCCAGGGATTGTGTTTCATAATTGGTAGTAGATATTGTTAGCCTTTTTCATCGTTTGGAAACTTCCTTATCGATCTTTCCATTTCTGCTGATGACTGTACCTAGGAATGTATATTCCTCAGTCATCTCCAGGGTTTCTCCTTACGTTATTTCAAAACAGAATAATTTAAAAAAAATAATCCATTTAAATATATAAGTTTTATGCTTGTATAATATAAAAATGGAAAATATAAATAATCTCGTCAAAATAATTCTTCTAATAAAGTTTCTTGAAAACTGTGCTCAGATTAAGATTCCTTTTAGGAGTGAGAAACACAACAGTTTTTAAGAATCTTTAATAGGTTAAAGAAGTATTTTTTTTTGACAAAATTATTCATATTTTTAGGGTTATTACCAAGCATAAAACTTAAATATTTTAATGGCTTATTTCTTTTTTTCCTATTATCCAGCTTTGAATTTTGGCACTAAACTTTTTTTTTACCTTCACTAAAACCAGAGATATCAAATAAAATGTGTTTTTCTTGCACAAACTTTACGATTTTTTTATGCGACTCCCGAGGAGCATTGGTCCCAAATATTTTCCAGATCTAATCTTTAAATGTCAAGTTTCACCTAAAAAAAAAATTTCACCGAAATCAGTGAGACACATTTCAGATCTTCTCCTCATAATTGCCCTTCTGTAACAGAATAACGGTGATTAAAACAACAACAAATATGTTTCATAAAAATAGAATGTTAAATAAAGTTGCATTATCTTACATCAGATACCACCTGATCTATTTAGCAACATATGATTGGGCTATAACTAGGTAGAGGTCATCATGATCCTGAACAAAGTATCATTATAAAATACCTAGTTGAAATAATATTGCTTTTTTTTTTTCTTTTTTTTTTTAAATGAAAATAATAAGAAGATGGTTAATATAAGGAAACTTAAAAATACTTTTAAAAGCACATGATGATTTAAATCCACAAAAAGTGCTCGGTTATGCTATCATTTATATCGTCTCGAAAGTGAAAAAAAAAAAAGAATTTGAAAGACGACATATAAAACACAAAATATTAAGATGGATGGTGAAAGAGTTAGTCGGGTATAACATAGATTAAATATAAATTCAAACTACTCATTATTGCGGTTAGTCACAAAATGGATATGGGATAGACGATAGAAAAATAGGTTGGATAAGAAACATAGATGATAGGATTAAGGATGTTAATAGGTTCATAATAACTATCAACAATCAATGAATGCATATTTAAAATTAGAAAAAAAAAAAAAAAAATTCTGTTGAATACAACTCGCACTTACCTTCCTAATTAATAAAGTACAATCAATATAGAAGAAAGAAAACTCAAAACATAAGTCAATCCCAAGGGGAGATAGTTCGATTGGCAGTAAAAAAAAATAAAATAAAAAATGTAAATAGTTAACTATTTTATGCCTCTTTGCTTCGAACAACATTATAGGTTTTCATGAGGGCAATAGGTTTATAAAAACACATGTTAGAATTAACGCTCAATGTTACCAACATGAAAATAGCAATAATAAGTAAATTAATATTAATAGAAAAAAAAAACATAGAAACAAAAGAATAAAAATTAAAGTATTTTGAATACTCAATTGTGGACCATGAAATGGATATGAAGGAAGAAAAGGTTCGGATGGAATTTTTTTTCTAACCGCCACAAAATCACTTCTTACACATTCATTTCATAAAAATTAAATAGTTAAGGTAAAGGATTATAATAATTCATCATCAACATTACCTGTCAATTTGTATTGTTATATTTCCTTATTTTTTTTATTATTATTAATCCTAAGTAACGACGACAACCCACCTTACGCACAGTACATATAGAGTACCTACTTTGTGGAGGATGAGTGGGTTTGAACCCGAGACCCAGAAAACATGACTAGTACTTTAACCACTAAGCATGGCACTCCACTTTTCGACTTAATATCACATTAGCTTTTATTATAATATTAATATTAACTTATTATTGCTATTTTCCATGTTAATAATTTTATAATTTATATTTCCATGTGTTTTATATCCCAATCATATTTTTTTAAATTTCTTTAAAGCTCCGATGAAGACCTAAAATGTGGGTCGAAACATTAGTCAGCATTAAATAGTAAACACTATTATTTATTTTTTCTGAACTGCCGTCCCAACTATCTTCCCTCGGAATTCCCAAAATCAACTATCAGTAAATTTTATTCAGTTTCCACAGAAACTGTTAATTATCTATTCTATTAAATTTTCAAGATAATAAATTTTTGCGACAATATCCATCCTTAATATCTCAGACTTTTAATTTTCGATAATATTATAATATATGTAAGTTCGGCTTGATAAATTTTCTCATTTTTGATCTATGTGGATTTACCACAGTCATACAGACAGACACACCTATAGACTTTTATTTTTTCTGAGACTTGGTTATCTGGACACAGGGTAAGTTTAAAGTGCATAATTCTGTTGAAAAGTATGATTAAAACTTTTCATGATTGAAATACTTAAACTTGCCTATATATTTCATACACAGGTAAGTGTAAGTAAAGTGGGGGTTTTCGAGATTTAAATGCATTTATACACAGAAGGATTAAACTGTATTTGGAAAGGATTTAGATGTTACATTGAGTGGATAGGATGGTAGGCGATGGAAAAAGTATTTTGCAGAGGTTGTTAACTGGAAAGCGGCAGCACAAAAAAAAAACCGGTACAATTTAAACATCAAATCGGAAGAGAACTCGACTCACTTGTATTTAAAATAATAATGATATAAAATCCGACAAATTAAAAAATATTTACAAGTAAAATGGGCAAATACTTAGATTGAAAGTAAGAAGTATTTTACTCAAATCATCAGAACTGAGACAGAAGAGGTCTGAACTTTGGCTGCTGACTGTGAAGTACCAAAAGTACTCAGGTAGAAACTAAGTACTTTTAATTTTCTTCAAGTACTCGAGCGGTGTGGTCTAGTGGATAAAGCACTGGTCTACAGTTATCCAGGTCCCGGGTTTGAACCCTGAGGCAGAATTATTTAGTTATTTCAGCCATAGACCCTCCTTGAGCACACCCAGCCTCTATAAAGTGGATACCCAAAAATATATGGGAAAAACCTAGAGGCTGAGCACAATCTAGGCTTAACCACCTCCTAGCAGAGCTGTTGGCCACGAAACAGTACAAATTTCCTTATAAGTACTGAATCCAAGACCCTTTGTGGGTTACAGAGGTACAGGTTTTTTCCAAGTACTCGAAATGATTTTACTTTGAGTATGTGATATTTCAGGTTTCGTCCAATCATCTATATATCATATTTAGACCATATTTTTTGTCAAATTGTAGATTAATTTTTAACTCAACATATTTATTTGATATTGAAGTATTTTATTATGTTTTGTTTTTTGTCTTTTTTAGTCATAGAATGACATTGACATGATATAAAGATTTTAAAATCACAAGCTTGAGTAACAGTTAAATACAATTCTTAAGAATTATCAAATCTAAATAGGAATGAAATATAACCTAAATAACTTATTAATGGAACTCCAAAATAATGAAACCCAAAATATGTATGCATGATATGACAGCTTTATAAAATGAACTACTCAAAGTTTAAGTAAAATAATGCAGAGCACATTGGAAAAATATAAAATACTCAGAAGGAAAACTGAGATTCACCTGTGGTGTAGTTGTAAGCATAAAAGCCTACTATGCCCAAAGTTGTGGATTCAAACCTGGCAGGGGGCTCTAGGACATTTTAATGGGAGTAAAAAATCCTTGATTATGGCATTCTTTGTAGAATATGTAAAAAAAGGTGGTCCAAGTGCGATGTCAGGTACTCGTTAAAGATACGTATCCTAGTTAAAAATGGAAAGGCAAAATTTAGGATTCTCATTGTAATTAGCCACAGCAGCATTAGGTGACATTATATGAATAAAAACCCCCAAACATTTCTTACTTCTGATAATTTGAGTAAAATACTCTATACTTTTAATTTGAATATTTGGTCATCTCTATTTACAAGGAAGAGATTAATATTTAAGAAAAACAAGAGAATCTACTATATTGGATATATAACCACAAAATATCGACACCAGGCAACAACAACAATAGAATAACAGAAACGTAATCCGCAACAGGATAGCGATTTTTTTTTAAATCTTAGAGAGTAAAGAAAAAAAAAAAAAAGAAACTTATTTTCATGAAGGACTGACTTTTACTTTTTAATTATCTTGATTGTTGTTAACGGAGTTTACCAGGTGAATGTTTGTTATGTTGTGCTGCAACTGCTGCAAAATTACTAGGCGTAGAGACAGGAACAACAACTGACCCCGAAGAGGGAGAGCTGTTGTTGGGAGTAGAAAACGACGTGTTGTTTGATTTGACAGTCGTAACACCTTTACTACTGCTATTACTACAGTTAAGGCTAGTATTTTGGGTATTATTTGTCGTAGCCGTACTGTTGGCATTACTCGCTCTCACTGCCGTTGGCTTCACTACAACCTAGAAAATAAATATTGATAAATAAAGAAAGTATTTATTTATTTTTGGGTAGTAGTATAAATACTTTAGTTATTTATAAATTATAATATTTAACTTATAAGTAAAATTTCATCCATATTCAGAAAAAAGAAAAAAAAAAAAAGTGAGAGAAAAAATTGTCTTTCAAATAAAATGTCCCAGGATAACCAACCTCAGGGGTAAAACATCCCGTCCCGACTGATGACTAAATCATCAATATACCAAAATATTAATATATACATAAAAATCTTTCATATTTTCCCGAAAAACAAGCCAATAATATTCCTATTAAATCGAACTCTATAAGCCTCATTGTAGATATATACACTCTAACTTTTATATCAGGTAATGTGGGTATGTATGCACTATATTTTATAAATTCTATAAAAATAAACATGGTTGGTTATACAAGGCACGGCAAAATTTCTTAATGCGAAATTGATCAATCAAATGATTGATTATCTTCTACATCACAGGTAGAAATAACATATTTTATAGGGTAGGATCATCACTCCCTCCTCCATCTACTTTTGTAAGTAGTCATCAGTTGGCTGACAGGTTTCAAGTACTCGGGGAAGGGGGCAAATCCTTATTTAAATCATGCATGAGTTGAGAACGTCCTCCAAGGATTGGGATTGTGAACCCACAACCTTTGGTGTGGTAGACTAGCCCTTTAGCTGCACAGACACGGGGGCTTCCTCTAAAAGATTTTTATAATGAAATTAAATAAATGCAATTTGATCGATCTAGTATCAGCTGATTCAATGGTGCTCGTATAACAATACCATCAAAGGTCTTGGGTTTCAGCACATGGTGGAAAGAGGTGATTAGAGTGAGATCAAGATCAGCTGTTTGGAAACCCACATATAGAGACTGGAAGGGTCTCTCAACTAAAAATTATCCTGCCACAGTCCGGAATAAACTCAGCATATCTCATGACCAGAATATGGCGTTTTATACCACAAATTAAACAATAACTCGTTGATAAAACTAAAAAATAGTTGAGTGGACCACCATTGGTGTCCTGGAAACATCTCAATTCCCACTACTCCAGTTATTATTCAACTATACTGTTCCTTATTTCACTTAGGAAAGAGGCTTTGGTAGCCAAATGAGATAATAATATGACCTGATCGAATCTGTTTTTGATGGGTTGAAATTTGTTATGTGGTAGGCCCACAGTAGGAATCTCGATCTATCCATACTGATAAGATGAGGTTGATTACTAATAAATAACACAACCAACCTTCTTCCTAGTCCGTACTGGTTAGGAAATGATGTAAACATAATTTCACTAAGGAACAATGGCAGTTCTGATTAGTTCAGTAAAAATAAAACAATAATTATATACATAACCCACATTACCATATAGAACCGCGGTCTAACGAGCAACCAAAATGAAACTGGAGCCAAAAAATTAAATATTAAAACTTTTTTCTTTTTCTTCTTTTCAACTTACTACGAAGGTATTTAATGTAGGACGACTTAGACGAAATGATGGAAATAAGACTGTTTTAATCAGGAATCATTTTAAAAATATTTTAGCATGTTAGTCACAATTGTTTCAGACCAAGCTTGAGAGCCCCTCCCGTTAGGCTTGTTTAATCTGGAAGCAATTGGCTAGGAGGGCAAGAGGCACTTGAGGCCGCACACTACATGGTGAGAGAAGATGTAGGTGAAAATTCGTGAAAGCGAGTGCTTGTGAGAGTTTATGAAATTAGTGACAGAGGGAGAAGGCATACTTCTTTATTATCAAGTCGGACAATACTATCAAATATCACTTTTGAAAAAATCCCATAATATCATTAAACATTATTGTATATTTATCATAATAGCAGGAAGGAATTGAATTAGTCAGGATTGCGGTCAGTAAAAGAAACAATTGAATAGTTATAACTATTATATTGTTTGCCAAAGGTTTGATTCCCTTTGTGAGTCATCATCTAAAATGATAACAAAGGTATGTAAAAAAAAAAAAATACAATGAGTTTATATCAACATGTGTAAAGTCATAAGTGAAAGAACAATTAAAAAACGCTGCTAATTATTACACAGCGGTTTATTATTCCTAAATAACTATATTAGGGTATAACTGTTTACAAAGCTGTAGATAGGCAATTAAGTAATATGAAAAACAATAAATAATTCAAAGGAAAATAGCATATCAACACTGCTAATTTCAAAACGCTATATCTCTGCTAATTCTTAACCGATTATTCCTCTGTTCGTTTCCTCTGCTGTATTGAAAGGCTTTCAGAGGAAGGCGAAGAAGAAGACATATTGACATTGTCTACCTCAATAGTATATAAAATATTATTTTTAATGTTATTATAATTTTTAATAATTCATATATACCTCATTTTTAAATATTCGCTAAAATTGTTCTTTCACATATATATTTTACTATACACTCATTGTATTCCTTTTGTATCTTTTTAACCCTGATGATGACCCACAATACGGGTCAAAGCATTAGCAGACAATAAATTGTAAAAACTATATAATTTTTTCTTTTACAGACTACTGGAATAATTCCTTCCAGTAATTATTAACGGTCAACTAATTAAATCCATTTATCGTATTTTGAAAGAGTATGATAATTTACTATCGCAGACATCAAATCAAACCTCCACATGTGTTAATATTATACTTTCCTCAACTCTCACCATGAAACACTGCCCTTAGAAGGTATAGGTTTGATTTTCAACTATTTGAGGGATTTATTACTATCCATACTTCTTTGACAACCATCATGAACAAACATTCAACGGAAATTATTATTGAGTGAATATTCATGATTTCTTTCAAATGAAAATTATTAATATTAGATATTAGATCAATAGAATAGCAAAACCTATACATTTTAATTAACCCCTACCCCTACCCTTCTAGCTAATCGCTTCAAGTCCAAACAAGCACTTAGCATAAGTGGGTTTTATCAACTAACAAGGAGAGGATACAAAATTTTGTTCCATGGATTTTGATGAATTTTTTTTTTAGTTAAAACTAGACATTAAACCATCAGAATGAACAAAACATTAAGGCCCAACGTTCCACAGGAAAGAAACTGGGCTCAGATCAAGATTCAATTTTAGGAGTGAGGAGCACACAGTTTTTAAGAAACCATATTAAAATTTTCTTGTCATTGTCCTGAGTTTTCTTTTGTTTCAATATTTATAAGATATACATTTGGCCGTTTCACAAAAGCAGTTTTTGATATAATTTTTTATTTACTTTTATACCTTACAACGTTTCAGCCTCTAGGCCATTTTCAAGCATCTACCATGCATATATATATATATATATATATATATATATATATATATATATATATATATTCTTACACCGCTTCATCAGCAGTGTCGTCCTAATTTGCTTGCTGTGTCATAGCAACATTTCATCGGCCGTCCTGTAGGTGTTTTATGTGCGAATGAAATCGTTGCACCTACAGAATAATATGATGCTTGAAAATGACCCTTGAGGCTGGAACATTATAGGGTGTAAAAGTAAAAAAAAAAAAAAAAAAATAATATATATATATATATATATATATATATATATAATATATAAAACTTCTTTTGTGAAGCATAACTAAATATATATCTTAGACATATTAAAATTACTGTTTTGACTAGATTATTTATATTTTTAGGGTCATCATCAAGCATAAAACTTATAAATTTTTTTTTCTTTTTTTATAATATATTTTATTGTTTTTTACAACTGTATATACAAATACAATAAGTAAAATGGCTGAATGACAAAAACAGGCATGAATAGACATGTAAAGAATCTACCCAGTGGTAGTACTTCAAAGTTGATTTCATGAGCAGGTCTCGAGGCCACCGTCTTTTCAGGCGCCTCAGAGATTACCGGGAATAGATGTAGATGAGAGGTTACGGACAAGCAGATTTGAGTGGGCAGGTAGTTTGGAATTAAAGGAGGTGTATCTATCGCGGGCCAAGTCTGCAACCAGTGGGATATTTAGGTCTCTATGGATGAGTTTATTAGTTACAAAGTAAGGAGCATTGAGGATTTTTCGTATGATTTTGGATTGCAAGGATTGGATGCGGGAGGAGTTTGATAGTTTAGTGGACCCCCATAGCTCAATGCCATAGGTCCAAATAGGTCGGATAATCGTGATGTAAATGAGTCTTTTGTAGTAAATAGAGAGTTTTAAACGTTTGTCTAGTAAGTGTTGTAGTAAGCGGTATCTGCGGGCAGTTTCTTGTTGTTTCAGTCTAGTGTGAGGATTCCAAGTAAGGCGCTTATCTAGATGGAGTCCAAGGTAGCGGATCTATTCAACGGGGATTAATGGAATGTTGCCAAAGGATACAGTAGGACAGGTATTCATAGGCTTGCGGCGAAGGGTAAAGGTAATTTGATGGGATTTATTGGGATTGATTTTAATTCTCCAGTTATGACACCATTCTTCAATGGATTGGATGTGAGACTGTAGGAATTGTGATGCAACCGTTGGGTCACTACTTACGGATAACACACATGTGTCATCAGCGTAAGTAGTGAGAATAGTGCTAGGATGAATAGGAATATCAGCTGTATAAACGGAATAAAGGATTGGGCCTAAGATGCTACCCTGAGGTACACCTGCGGACTGGGAAAATATGAATGAGTATGAAAGGTTATGGTTGACTTTGAAAGTTCTATCTGAGAGGTAAGAATGAATAATTAGGAAGTATGTAGGAGAGAGGAATTTCCGGAGTTTGTATAGCAGTCCTGGATGCCAAACTCGATCAAAAGCCTAAAATATTTTAAGGATTTATTTTTTAAAATTATTCCTCTTTAAAATATGATAATCTTGACACCAAACTTATTTTACGACCTAACACTTGAACCAGAGATAATAAATAAAATGGGTTTTTCGCACAAAAACTATCAGATTTTTTTTAATGCTACTCCTGGGGAACGTTGGCTCCTAATATTTTGCACAATCTAATGGTTTAATGTCTTGTTTTACCTAAAAAAAATGTCATCGAAATCAGTGAGACTCATTCGGGATACTCTCCTTGTAAGATAATAACTAGCAGATCTAGTATTGATCTCTACGAACTCACTATGATATTGGATCTAAACATTGGCAAAAGTAAAACTATTTGACCATTTTCTGACTATCAGTCCTATAATATTCTTTCTTTAACTTAATTAAAGCTAGTATTTCGTCAATATACAGAACACGAGTGACTTAAACCAGGATTAAAATATTTTCGAAGATCCTACACCTGATTTATTTTCCTGATTCGAATATAATATTATACTTCTTTAATCGTAAATCTCATTCATAAAAAGATCACACCCAAATGATATCACATCATTCTCAAATACTATCGTGTTTTTTCATTTCCTATATTTTTCTTTATTATTAAAAAAAAAAAAAAAAAAAAAAAAAAAAAAAAAAAAAAAAAAAAAAAAAAAATCAAAGAAACAACATTCATACTGCAGATTATTTAGACACATAAATAGAAAGAAAAAAAAAGCAAAACTTTATGCATTAAATACTACTCATACCATTGAATTATTACAAGCAACACTGTAAAAATATGCAAGCGCAAGGATAAAATAAAATGAGATAGTTGCAAAAGTGTTTTAGTAAATAAATGTAAGGGTTGAAATTTTTTTTTTTAGTATGATCGAAAAGTTAAAAAGAAGAAATTTAGAAGGAGAAGTATAATGAAGAAAAACCCAACATAGAGAAGCCAAAGATGGAAGTTTTCATAACATAACCAGCACAGATTCTGAACAGCGTTAACTTGAATTTTAATAAACGTATTATTTATTAAAGAAACATTTAAAGCGTGTGATGAGGAAGCGGCAAAAATATCAATGCAAATCCTAGATATCGCTAAATATGGCAGGCAAAAAAAAGTATTCGAACATTTAGTTTTCAGAGAAAACACTGCATTTGTTTGAGTAAAAATAAGTAACTGATATCATGCCAACACACAACATTGTGCATGTACAATTTTAATTTTTTCAAGAAAATTAATAATGAAATTAATTATTCAAAATAAATAAATATTAATGATAAATAATTGGTTCTTTATTCTTCCTAAAAAGTTTCTTTTTACACCAATAATTATTTGGAGTATACATTTTGGGGATTTTTACCATCCTCGGTATCAATATATTAAAATAAATAACATTTAAAATTTAATACTAGAACAAACAACGATATTACATAAAAGTATATTTACCTGAGATCAATGTATCGGTTATGTAGTACATATGCATTATCTTAAATATTGTCAATAATAAGGTAAATAAAAGGCATTAAAAATTCAACACATAACCCATTAAGGGCCAAAGAATATGTTGGCGTGATGGTTAGATTTTTAATGAGATTTTAATTTATTTTATTATTTACGAATTTGATATAATGGATATCTATATAACTGATGCATTGTTGTCAGGTAAATAGAATTTTATGTTGTTTGTTCTAGTATTGAATTTTAAAATGGTATATAAATTTTTTGTAATAATGAATGTTATTTATTTACTGATATAAAACTTTTAGGGAAGAATACAGAACTAATTATTTATCAAAAAATTAATGAAGGATATGAAATAATTCAGTGGAGGTCAAAAACTAAATTACAAAAAATTTAGAAAACCATTTATTGTCATGCAAACATCAGTAAGTCTATGTTGTGGTTCTTTTTGGGAATTTTTTTTTTGTCTGAATCATTGGGAAACATTATGCAACTACAGACTTTAGTGAGTTTTAATTGTTTTCTAAACACCCACAAGAAGCCTCATAAGGTGGATCGAAACAATGGTTTCATGGTAAATAGTTTTCGTTATAGACAGTAATTTACTGACCGCCACCAGAAACATCTTTCTGACTATAATGATAATAACAAATTAACAATAAATTCTAATTAACAAGTAGTCGAGGAAATAGCTTTTCACTTTAGTGATCAGGTCAAATTTTTCAGCCTATAAATTATCCCTAATTATTACACAGACCCAAAAGAGGTGCAACTACACGATGATTGAGACAGACATGTGAAAATACTCTTAAAATGGTAGTAGAAGAGAGGGAAGGCATTATTTTTTTTTTTTTTTTAACGTGTATAATAACATCAAAATTATATAAATTAATATAGAACTATTCTCTTTTAAATAAAACATTCATATATTACAATTAAAACATTTTCTAATAGTTTTTGATGTTTCAAAGAAAAAGGTTAATGTGGTATGGACACGTCATGAGAATGGACAAAGCACGTTGGCCTCTTCAATTGGTTGAATAGAGGATGTAAAGGAGGATATTGCATCCAGAGGTCTGACTGAGGATGATCGGAATGATAGAGATGGTTGGAGAAACGGAGTACTGATAAAACGGGTGTGACAGGATGTCATTGCAGAACCCCGGAGAAAAAAAAACAAAAAAAAAAAAAATTTGTATCTATAGCTTTGTGTATATTGAAATTCTATTTTTATAATCACCTTCCATATTTATATTAATACAGGTCAATAATTAATAAAACATCACAGTGACCTGAGAATGGTTGACTGTATCTATCGAGGAGAATTTGGTTCCAGCTGCAGTAAAATAACCACTTAATTAAGTGGAATCAATTATAAAAATTAAGCACAAATAAATTAAGTTTCCACTAAATTAAGTGTTTATTTGACTGCACCCGGAACCAACATCTTCCCTATATAAAACATGACAAACATTTATAAAATTGACCTGTATTAATATAAATATAAAAGGTATTGTATACAAATATAATTTAAATATATAAAAAGATATAGATACCAATATAATGTAAATTTTTTTAGAATCTATATTGTTTTAATATTTTTATCGTTATAAAATTTATGAATATTCAGTTATGTTCTTCGAAATGTCAAAAACTATTGAAAAATGTTATAATTCTAATAAATAATTTTTTTTTTTTTAATTTAAGAAGTAAATAGTTCTACATTAATTTAAATAGTAATATTTTACTCTTAATAATATTAATCTTTAGGCAATATTTAGGCAGAAGATCACGATCAATGTTTTGATATCTACCTTATCAATCGCTCTGAAGATGACTTAAAATTTAGGCCGAAATGTCGGCACAATAAATTGTTTTACTTAATTAAAGTGTTTCGATGTCAGGACCACCAATCAACTTCTCAAAAAAATAAATGTAAAAGTTATACAGGTTATTCCATATTCATTATAAACAAGTTAAGAGTGTGTGATTATTCACTATCACAGACTTATCGAACTCTTTCATTCAGCTTTCAATTGCCTGTCTCTATCGTAATGTAATGATAATGCAGCCTAAAATGAGCCAAATGGTCAATAATGAAAGATGATCTTACCAAAATGGATCTTAAACCTAAGAACTAATTTCGACCTGCAAAGATGATTAAGACTTTTAAAAAATCTACAATCCACTTTGATAATATTATCCTACATTTTTGATCATTTTTCTAGGGCTAGATGTACGAATACTTTTTTTGCCGACCGTGCAAGCACCTAATAAAAAAATAGAACGTTGGCGACTAACCTGGTCAGAAGTCCTGGACCTCTTCTCCTCCGCACTGCTGTCGGCCGAGGAAGGCTGCGGCGGCGGGGAGGGTGGAGGGGATGACGTAATACTGGTCGGGCTCCCGTTGCTGCCCGTCGTGGCCGACGAGGGCTGCCCAAGCCCGGACAGTTCTACCTCGTCCAGGCCGATGATGTCGTCGTAGATGTACTCGTTGCCCTCGAAGTCTGGGTCTTGCGACGATTCTATATAGTATTCTACATCATCTTTAATACTACGTATCTAGAACATAATAATAGAACATAGATATATTACACATAAATAGATAATCTTAAGAGTAAAATAAAACTTATGAACAAATATAAAAGTTGCAACTGGCCAAAGACATGTTTGCGCCAGTTATATCATTTTATCATTTTTATTTCATGTTATAAATTCCTCACAAACCAAGTCCTTCTACAATCATTATTTATACTTTTTAAGAAGTTTTTCATGTGAATCAAGCAGTAAGCATTCAAGAAGTAAAGTATATAAATAGTTATACAGAGATGCAAAAACCAGAATACATAAGACGCTAATTCAAACGGTCCTTAATTATGGTGCGGAAGGTTGGACAAAGAACTCAAGAGAAAATCCTTTTTAGGTTTAAAAGGAGAATATTGAGAAGAATATAGAATATGGCAGAGCGTATGAGCAAGGATCTTGGAGATGAAGAAGCGATGCTGAGAAGTTTCTATACAGCATCTTTTATTTTGGATAGCTATTTATTTTAAACTTAACAATTTCCTAATGTACTAATTATTAATACTAATATTAGATTAAAAAATATGTTTGTTTATTTTCATTTCATCATTAATATAAAAAGAGGCAGAATGTCAGTTGTTAATGATAGGGGCAAAAAAGTTTCTATATACTTTCAATATTAATCCTATCTGTTGTAATATGACCATCTTTCCAATGTTATATGTATAAACCTTATCTCGATAATCAAATCTTAGTTCAGTATTAACTTTACTTGGGCCTGGGAAACTGATTACTTTTCAATATGTGTGTTTCTCCTGATTAGAGTAAGCTTATCACACAGGGCTTATCTCTCAGAAAAATTTCATATTTGTTGAAAAAGTAACACGCTACTCTACATTATGGACTACAAAGACATAGAGAGTTAAAATCTTTGGAGGATAGATCACGTGTTGGAAGACAGGAGAATCACCAGGGGCGAGCCATATTTGCTGAAGGCTATGCAAATCCTCACACTACCGGCACCTCGATGGCCATCAGAATAAATAGGTACTATGGCATATGGCACTTAATTCCACCCAGAAACAATCAAAAATATTTTAAGAAAAGAAAGATACAGTGGTCGAGTCACAAGAAGAAAGCCCTTCTTCAGTAAGTTAAACCAGAAGAAGCAGTTATAATGCTAGGGAGTTTGTAAAAAGACCCAAACATTTCTGGAAACGGATCATATTCTCTGAGGAATCCAAATTTAACCCTTTGCACTCGAGGTCTCCGGAGCGGAGACATTTAAAATTTGTTTTCAAACTCGATGTGTCCGCTACGGAGACAATGCAAATAATTTTCAGTTTTTAACATATAAGAACAAAAACAAATCGTAAAAACTATTTATAGGATATTTCGCTTTTGATGACAAATGACGGTTGCGGCTCGCCGATTATTATGTTCTCGATAATAGCAGACAATCGCGGTTTTTTAGCAACATTCCGCATTCCGCATTTGGATGCAAATGAATCAAGTCCTATTATTCAGCAGTAGAGTGTATCAGATTCGAGTTTATCTGTTTTTTTGTATTTTGAATTCATATTTACATCCCCAATATGGCAAATAAAAGAAAAATTTGTGAAAATTATAGTGATATTGACAGTAATAGCGATGAATTAGAATTTGAAGTTTATAGTGAACATAATGTAAATAATATAGACGATCTTAGCCGTGATAATGCAGACCTAATTGAACTAAACTATGAATCCGATTCTAATGATAGTGATGTATTTCCTGTTATACGATGATACATACCGAGAATTGAAAGTGATATTGAGGGATCTGAAAGTGATACAGGAGAAAATGTAGAAGACACAGGAGATTCAACTGAAAATAACGAATGGATAGATGTTTCGGAAGTGGATAATATTCCATCTCCTATGGATTTCGATATTTCACCTCGAATTGCCGGACCACAAATTTCCAACGATATAAAAGAACCATTAGATTTTTTTCAATTATATTTTACTGATGCTTTGATTGATTCCATAATAAAAGAGACAAATGATTACGCAAATTCAAAACTACGAGGAAAGCAATTGTCAAAGAGATCAATATGGAATACATGGAGTGATGTTAATCGGAAAGAATTTCTGGCCTTCATTGGAGTGATCTTGAATATGGGAACCATGCCGGTTGCAAATATCCAGGAATATTGGTCTACCAAATTCACAAGTAAAATTCCATTCTTTTCAGACGTATTTACCCGAGATAGATTTCAACAGATATTTTGGATGCTTCATTTACAGAAAAATGCACCAGTAGGCAGAAATATATGTTTAAGGACCCGCATTCAAAAGGTTAATAACTTTTTACAATACATCAATTCAAAATTTTCCGAACATTTTATACCTTATCAGTCATTTTTGCGTTGATGAATCCATTATAAAATTTAAGGGGAAAATATGTTTTATGACATATAATCCAGCTAAACCCACTAAATGGGGAATTAGAATTTACGTTCTGGCCGACTCAAATACCGGTTATGTTTATTCGGTTTTACCTTATTACGGCAGTATTACTACTGAAAATCTCAAAAGACCTGATCTACCTGTCAGTTCTAGAATTCCCTTAGACCTGTATAGAAAACTATTGGACAATGTTCCTAATGCTAAAGGCTATCACATGTATACCGACAGGTATTATACAAGCGTACCCCTTGCTGAAGAACTGCTAAAAATGAATTGTTTCCTCACCGGCACAATAAAAACAAATAGGAAATATTTACCAATGGTAATAAAAAAACCGAAATTTGTAAGAGGCAAGAAAACAGTGGCTTGCAGAAAAGGCAAAACCCTAGTCCTCGCATGGAAGGACAAAAGGATTGTAACTTTGTTAAGTACTAGTAATGAAGCGGGTTTGACATCAGTTGATAGAAGAGTACGTGGTGGTGAATTAGTCAGAATACAAAAACCTAAAATTATTATTGATTACACAAAAAATATGTGTGGAGTAGATCGAGCCGACCAATATGCTGCAACATATTGTTTTTTGAGAAAATCCCTGAAGTGGTGGAGAAAATTATTTTTCTGGGGGATGGAAATGTGTACAGTAAATTCATACATATTGTACACTACTGTTAAAAAAATAAATAAAGAAAAACCAATGTCACATTTGAAGTTTGTAAAATTGTTGGTGGAGCAATTGGTTGGAAATTTTCGACAAAACAGCACATCTCGAAAATCCACTTACACACCAAATACGGTAGGCAGGCTCAACAACCAACTACACATAATACGTTCTGGAACCAAGAAAGATTGTGTAGTGTGTTCTAACAGAAAAATTCCGGGCGAAAGACGGCAGACCCATTATTTTTGTGATACCTGTTTAGAAAAGCCAAGATTACATATTGGCAATTGCTTCGAGAGATATCACACTTTGGACAATTACAAAACGTATTAATTTTATAATTTTTTGTTTTTTTTATATAATATATCATTTGTATTCATAAACAATTAAAAAAAATAATAACATACAACGATGACTTTTCTTTTAATGCGTATTTCATTACCTTACATGTAAAAATGATTTTTTCACTAAAATTGCTTCGAGTTGCTGGTAATATGAATGAAAAAAAAACTTCGAGTGCAAAGGGTTAATATTTTTGGATCAGATGGAAGGTCAAAAGTATGGAAGAAATCATCCTCAGCTTTCAAAACTTAAGAATTTATTAATGGTGTATGGAAACTTTTTTGAGTAAGTGTATATGTTTGAGCCTGAACATTATATATATATATATTTTTTTTTTTACCTGTATATTTTGTTTAGAATTTAAAAATTAACTTAAATTAAAATAGTTTTTTTTTTAATGAGGAAAATATTTATATTTGTTGTTAGTTTACGTGTTCTATTCAATAGTGTAGTTAGGGATTAGCCATAACAGTGCCCCCTTACCCTCAAGCGAGTACTGATCGCACTAGTAAGCTGAGAACACGCTTTTCTCGCTTGGCATCTTCAAACCATTTTTTGACCAGGACTTCGTCTCGTCTTTTTGAAGATAACCGTCCTTCCAGAATCGCCTACCCGTCATGCGGAACTGAAGAATTTATGGACAGATAACTATCCTATATATTTTTTCTCATTATAATAGTTCATTTTTTTTTTTTATAATATTTTAATAGTACTAGTACTACAGTTTGGTTAATCGAAAAAAAAATTTATTTTGTTATAAATCAAATGATTTTTATTCAACTGTAAATTTTACTCATTTTTTTATTAACTTTTATTTATTTTGTTTCCTTTCAATTTATCTTTTAATTTAATATTACCTATTTTTAAGCACTCAAGACCAGCTCTTTTCGAAACGGAATCGAGTATACGTTAGCCTTTCTTTTATTTTGTTTTAATGTCACTCATCCGAACAGTATATATACGACAATGCAAGTATCCTATTTCGCTCAAGAGATAACAGGGCAGCGGCAAGAAATAGAGAAGGCTGGAGAGATCTATGTTAGGATAAGCTTTGATTCGAAACCTGGGCAGTAATATCAACTAATATAAAAAATTTATTTTAAGGCTAGCATAAGTCTAAACTGATATTTATTAATATCCTCTACAGAAAGTAAATCAGAAAAATATAATACACCAAACCAATGAATATATCTTATAAATAATAAAATGAACTATGAGATTGTTAAATAGTTTAGAAATTCTACAATACTTAGTAAATAATATTTTAGATAAATAAGACTAAAAATTAAACATGGATAAAATACCTGGCCAACTTCGACAGACATGTTGTCAAGCATTCGCAGTAAGGTTTCCAACTTTCGGATGTGATACCTGTGCTTTTCAACTTTACCTTTCAGCTCGTCCATTCGATCCTGTTTGTCTTTATCGAGTCTCTTTTTCTTTCCAGCAAGTAAAGATTCGATTTCGGATTCGAATTGGTCTTGCTATAAACAAAACAATGAATCATAAACTATGGAAATCCTTTAACATAAACAGATAATTTTTATTTTAAGATAGGACTGACAGATATGAATAACCTAATAAGAAATTGTTATCACTAAACTTTCAGACCTCTAGCGACCATAATTAGCTTAAAGTTTTGTAGAGACATTTATTCACTATTATCCTTATTTTCTTTCTTTATTTTTTTGGGCAATATGGGTCAACAAAATTTCTCAATGTTACCTTGAGTGTCATTAATCTATAACAACTGACATATATTGTTATAGTTGAGCTACAACACACATAACTGAATATTGGAGAATACAATGATTCCTGCCTAGAATAACTTGGTAAATTAATTTACAAAATACAATTATATATGTACGGGATCACTTGTAGCTAGGTGACTAACATAACAGTCTCCTTCGCCAAAAGTTCAAACCCGGAGGTGGTCCTAGGATTTTTTAATAGGAGTAAAAAATCCTTAGTTATGCCGTCCATTGGAGGGTACGTTGAAAGGATGGTCCCGAGCCTGTGCGATGTCAAGTACTCGTTAAAGATTCATATCCTAATAAAACCTGGATAGGCACAATTTAGGACTATCACTGTAGCATCATCTGATAGGCCATAGTAGCATAAAGTGACCTTAAATAAATAAACAAACAATTATATATATATAAATATATGGGAGCAGCATGGTCTAGTGGATAGAAGCAATAGTCTGCTGTGCTCCGGGTCCTGGAATCGAATCCCAGCTGTGGCAGAATATTATTTATTCTGTTAATTCAATCGGGGGGGAGGAGGGTGAGACCCTAGGTTATGGAAACTCTCCGTGGGCAGACCCAGCCTCTACAAAGTGGGTATCAAATTAATTGGGGAAAAAACCTGACGGCTGAGCGCGATTAAGGCCTAATCACCTCATTGCGCTGCCGTTGGCCTAGAAACGAACGAATCTCTATATGTACGTAGCCCAAGACCCTTCATGGGTTGTAGTGGTACAGGTTTTTTTTTATATAAATATATACAATAACAATAAGCCTAATAGACTTATAGTAACAAAATATTTTGATATATAGTGGTGGTTTTTTTTATACTTTATTTATACAGTGGTTTTTTTATACTTTATTTATAAATAAAATAAACAATGAAAACTCTGTAAGTTTTATTCTTATTGAATTTACTACCAATGGCTTTATGATGCACATGTGTGGACCTGATGTTTAGATTCCCCGCTTCTAAAGCATGTAATAATTTTAAGTTTAATACCAGAGGATCCGCCGGAAAATCACAAAAGACTCTCAGAGGAATATAACTAAATACGGGCATATAATGAACTCTGTAACGAAATTGGTATATAGTTTTTAAAATAATAAATGCCATTTATTTTAATGTAAATTAGTCATTCCTGAAGATGGGGAAATGTAGACTACGAACAATCACTGGAGTAAAATTAACTTTTCGGGGAGGATTACGAAGAAATTATTCATCACTAATAAACACTGTTTTTCTAACAAAAAATTATGTGAATATTAACTTTTTATGCTTACTGTGTATAGTATACTCATGTGTTTGTATATCATCAAAGAACCAACAGTTAAGGAAGGTAAGTGGAGTTTAAAAAGAAAGGCATTTCAAACAAAAATCAACGCTCCTTAAGGGTAAATTTTAAGAAACATGAAAAATAAGGCAATAGATTGAGTTATAATGAGAAAAGAATACAGGAACACAGATTTTAGATAACAGACCATGGAAATATTTCCTTAAAAACACGTTTAAAAATCTCAAATAAACATTAAAGTCTTATTCTAATGTACATATTATATGATATATTTTTTTACCTGTAAATTTAAAGCGTCGATGGATTGTATCAGCCAAGCGATAATTTCTTCCCTTTCTTTCTGCGCTGGGTCCATTTTTTGCGCAGCGCCTAAACCTTCTTTAGAATACGCTTTAGTTTTGGTTTCTCTTTCAACGACTTTAAACCTTTCCATTTGCTAAAAATAAAAATAAAATAAATTAAATACTAAATCATTTAAATAATCATAATAATAGCTTTATTCCATTCTCTACAGAACAATAAGCCTCTCCCTTTTGAAAGATATATGTCTGGTATTGACGAAACCATTTCATGATACAAAATTAACATGTATGATGTTAAAAAGAACATATTTAAACCAGCTGAACCCTGTTAAACTGTAAGTTTTAATCAGATTTATTCATTTATTTCCCTATTATCCTTAAAATCAATTTCTTAATTTTTTTTTTAGCTCTGATGAAGAACAGCAATGTAGCTCAAAATATAGGTTTTACAATTAATATTATCCATATTGTAAGTCATTCATAAGAAGAAGAAGAAACTTTATTTCTTTCCATAATATTTACAATGTACACTCAATACAAATATGTTTGGTTTCATGATTTCAGTGGACCTTTTTTCATGATAACAGAGTTTCAATCATCCTTTGAATTTACTAATTATCATACAATATTTTGTTTAAGACAGTAGGAAAAGTAACACAAAAAACCTACACAATATAAATTACAATATTAATTTAAAAGTACATGTTTGGTTCTTTTGTGCGTGTAGCGCTTTAGTGAGTCATTCATAACCACCACTAAAACCATTTCATGCTTCATTATAAACATACAGTCGACTATAGAATATTTAAAATGAATAATAAGTTACATCCATTAGAAGAAATTACACAGGAAGCAATTAATTCATTAATAAGCTAATCTATTAAGATTGTTTCACATTGAAATCTAGAATTGTATATGTATTATGTTAATTACATTATTTTTACTTAAGGAAGGAAATTATTTTTAATGATTTAAAACAAAATTAAATGTGCAACTTGTACCATAAGGGAGTAATTGCATTAAAAAAAAAGTTCTTTTAAGAAATCGGCGTTTCTATTAATTTTGAAAACAATGTATGACGTTAGCAAAACATATTTATACCAGGTGAACATAGGTTTAACAATTAACAGTATCTACTATTAAAAATCATTGATAACCACCACCAAAACCATCTGTTATTATATACATACAGTCAACTATTCAATATTTAAAATAAATATCAAAAGTTGTCTAATAGGACCTTAATCTATTTACCTTATAACGTGTCATTATGATTTTGAAATTTTTAAAATTAATTTTATTAATTCCGTTATCATGAATTTATAAGTATATAATAAAGAGCACTAAAATACACACACTCAAATACTAATGATGTTTCAAAATATTCTAATTAGTTAGTCGGGTCTGAACATAACTAATCAATTGGAAATAATAATAAATACATAAAAACAATACAAACTGAAAGCTTATTTTAAACTAAAAAAAATAATGATGCAAGATACACCAAATGGATATATGGGAAGATATTAGAAACAATTTGAGTCAAAAAATAATGTCAAGCAGGATGTTATGGACTGGGATGTGTCATTGGTTTTAAAACACGACCCTGTTATTAAATCGCATTTCAAAATAAAAAACAAATCCACTGAACTATAAATAAAACCTTTCTGAGAACAGTGTTCAAAACATGAAAAGTGGTTACATTAGCAGAACAAATAAGATCAGAAGATTGTTAACATATAACATGGAGTTATGAATAAGTGTATTAAACAACCAATACATGGTAAGAGGGTTGGTAAAGTAGCTTCTACTATAATGAAAATAGTATATGTCTTTTTCGGGAGTTCTATAACACATTGTTTTTTATCAAGCTCAGATTGAGATACTGTGAGATTGAATTTCTATAGAAACATGTGCTTTAATAATCAGTTAGTTTTATTGGCTTTTTATCACTCTCTATTAACTTTTAAAAGCTTGGGTATGGGATAATATTTTTTCTAAAATCTTTAGTTTTTCAACGGTATATCATACATGTATATTACTGCTCTTATGTTCAAAAACAAAAAATTTCATTAAAAATATATTTTTTTCGGTTTTTTCCTTTAGTTGGATATCAAATTTATTCAATTTATATATAATACCTATTTTTCATCAGTGGTAACAAGACAATATAGTTATTTTTATAGAATCAACAAAATTAAACATACTTTAGAGAAAGAAAATATAAAATATCAGCATTTAAGCCCTGTCAGACCATTTTTATCCAGATGAAACCTAAATGATATTAAAGCCCATTAAATTTTACATCGATATAGCGAGTTTAATTAAAATCGTCGGAACCGTTTTCAAGAAAATCGAAAAAAGGTGCAAATTGCAAGGTATAAAGTGGCTCTTCTGGTAAGCTCATTCTGATGAAAAATGTTTTGTAACGTCTCGGGTGTATATTTGTCTTTGATATGAAATTTCAGTTTCATAGGACTTACCGTTTCCACCCGGGAGTTACCACACACACACAGACCTTTTTGCAGGACTTCGTTATTTGGACTCAGGGGACCCTAAAATGTGTATTTCCGTTGAAAACTGGAATTCGAAAATTTTCACGATCGCAATACTTTCCCTTACTATTATATATAGTAAGTGAAAGTAAAAAAAAAAATTCTTAATATTTGTATTTCTTGGGATCTTGAATGGTTTTGCTTAAATCAAAATTTTGACAAGTTTTCATGTAAAAAATTTGGTGGAGAATATTTTTAGCTATATAATATTTGTCGCTTGGGAGCAACCGCAGGTGATATATTGCTTTAAATGAAAAAAGTCACATTGTACCAAACTTTTTTTTAACATTTTGGCACTTTTTCGACACTCTATCTCTGATGGTGATGCCAGGATAGAAATTTCTCTGACATTTACCTGTCAGAAATTTATTAGAGAATATTTTTTATTATATAACATCAAATTCATCTGTATCTAGCCATTGAAATACATTAATTACTATCTTATTCCTGCAGTTAATATAAATCAATAATCACTTCTGGATCAGGGTGGGTTTTTTAAAACAGTCAAGGATCCCTTTTAGAGTTAATATTGTGTAATTCTAATCGACTAAATCACAACCAGAAAAGATTTATAATTAAATAATAAATGAAAACAGATGGGAAGAAAATATCACAACATAATTAAAAATCTGGTACAGGCAACACATGACTTTCACTTAACTCCATTATTTATATCAATTCAAGAATTTTTAAACACATTTATAAACGAAAATAAATTGTTTACGAATTATTTAAATTGGACTTTAATAGAAACATGTGTTTTATTAAATAATCTATTATATTATTATCTAAAATAATCAGTTAGTTTGATCTTCTTTTCATCACTCTTGAGTATAAGATAATATTTTTTCTAAAATCTTTAGCTTTCCAACGGTATATTATTGTTCTTATGTTAAAAAACCAAAAAATTGCATAGAAAAAAAATATGTTTTCAGTTTTCTCCTTTAGTTGGATATCAAATTCGTTCAACATATATATTTACCTGTTTTTTTTTTTTTTTTTGTTTTTTTACAAGATAATATGGTTATTTTTTCAATCAGAATGAAACCTACAGGATATTTAAGCCCATTAAATTTTACATCGAATATATTGAGTTTAATCAAAATCGTTAAAGCCGTTTTTGAGAAATTCATAAAAAGGTGCAAAATGCATGGTATAAAGTGGCTCTTCTGGGTAGCCGATTTTGATCAAAAAGTTGCTGTAACATCTCGGGTGTATAGTTGACTTAAATATGAAATTTCAGTTTCGTACGACTTACTGTTTTTGCGCTAGACTTGCCACAGACAAAGAGACTTTTTTTCGGGACTTGGTTATTTGGACTCAGGAGACCCTAAAACGTGTAGTATTTCTGTTGAAAACTGGAATTAGAAAAATTTCACGATCGCAATAATTTCCCTTACTATATATTTCATATATAGGTAAGTGAAAGTGAAGAAATAAGTTTTAAGTATTTCTCCTTGCGATCATGGATGAACTATCGATCATGGATGTCTATCTATAATTTACTGGTTTTCCTAGTCAAGGATAAATTTAGTTTGAGGACGGACAGGTGGATTGATGAAGTATAGAAGGTGAAGAAAAAGAAATAAGGAATGGAGACCCTGGAGCTCCTTAACACATTTTAATGTAAAAACTGCAGCCTTCTTGATATTAATTTTAGTTCACATTCAATTTAACTCAACATTTACTAACTAAGAATTATTAACAGACTATGGTAAAACCATATAGAGAGTAATATTTTTAGCCTGCCCATCTGTTAGTATGTAAGATATTCTGAGAGAATGGATCATCATAATTCAAAGTTTAATGGTTGTTATCAGTCATTAAAACCTTGTGAATGGTTTGAAACAATCTAATCACTCATTAAAACCTTGTGAATGGTTTGAAACAATCTAATGACTCATTATAACCTTGTGAATGGTTTGAAACAATCTAATCACTCATTATAACCTTGTGAATGGTTTGAAACAATCTAATCACTCATTATAACCTTGTGAATGGTTTGAAACAATCTAATCACTCATTAAAACCTTATGAATGATTTGAAACAATCTAATAACTTATTAAAACCCTGTGAATGGTTTGAAACAATCTAATCACTCATTAAAACCTTGTGAATGGTTTGAAACAATCTAATCACTTATTAAAACCTTGTGAATGATTTGAAACAATCTAATCACTCATTAAAACCTTGTGAATGATTTGAAACAATCTAATCACTCATTAAAACCTTGTGAATGGTTTGAAACAATCTAATCACTCATTAAAACCTTGTGAATGATTTGAAACAATCCAATCACTCATTATAACCTTGTGAATGGTTTAAAACAATCTAATGACTCATTAAAACCTTGTGAATGGTTTGAAACAATCTAATCACTCATTAAAACCTTGTGAATGATTTGAAACAATCTAATCACTCATTAAAACCTTGTGAATGGTTTGAAACAATCTAATCACTCATTAAAACCTTGTGAATGATTTGAAACAATCTAATCACTCATTAAAACCTTGTGAATGGTTTGAAACAATCTAATCACTCATTAAAACCTTATGAATGATTTGAAACAATCTAATAACTTATTAAAACCCTGTGAATGGTTTGAAACAATCTAATCACTCATTATAACCTTGTGAATGGTTTGAAACAATCTAATCACTCATTAAAACCTTATGAATGATTTGAAACAATCTAATAACTTATTAAAACCCTGTGAATGGTTTGAAACAATCTAATCACTCATTAAAACCTTGTGAATGGTTTGAAACAATCTAATCACTTATTAAAACCTTGTGAATGATTTGAAACAATCTAATCACTCATTAAAACCTTGTGAATGATTTGAAACAATCTAATCACTCATTAAAACCTTGTGAATGGTTTGAAACAATCTAATCACTCATTAAAACCTTGTGAATGATTTGAAACAATCCAATCACTCATTATAACCTTGTGAATGGTTTAAAACAATCTAATGACTCATTAAAACCTTGTGAATGGTTTGAAACAATCTAATCACTCATTAAAACCTTGTGAATGATTTGAAACAATCTAATCACTCATTAAAACCTTGTGAATGGTTTGAAACAATCTAATCACTCATTAAAACCTTGTGAATGATTTGAAACAATCTAATCACTCATTAAAACCTTGTGAATGGTTTGAAACAATCTAATCACTCGTTAAATCCTTGTGAATGATTTAAAACAATCTAATCACTCATTAAAACCTTGTGAATGGTTTTAAACAATCTAATCACTCATTAAAACCTTGTGAATGATTTGAAACAATCTACACACACAACATGAACTATCTGTCTATTTGCCAGGTTTGACAGTAAACAGAGAAATTGTAAAACAGTTGTTCCAAGAATCAATAAAATTTCAAGGCACAAAAAGATTGGATGAGGATTTATAATTGACATAATAAAATAAACTTTCTACATACCAAGATTTCAACTGATACTGTAAAAAAAATGTCATCAAACCGATCAAGACTCACATTAATACAACCTAAAACCTACCAGAATCAACTAAAAAAAATATGAATTATTTGAAAACTAAATAAAGCAAGAGACAGTTTGAATGGTGTTTATAAATTTATAAACTTTTATCCTAAGAAGGTACAATATCCATTCAAAGAAATTTAACAGGAAGCAATTAATTTATTATTAAGCTAATCTATTTGGATTGTTTCACATTAAAATATAGAATCGTAGATGTACTATATTAATTACATTATTTTTACTTTATGGGAGAAAATGTTTTTTAATGATTCGAAACAAGATTAAATGTGCAACTTGTACCTTAATGGAGTAATTGCATTTCTGAAAAATGTTTTTAAAGGACTTGTCCTAAAGGAAATATGTCAAAATATAAATTGAGTATAAAAAAAAAAAGTTCTTTTCAGAAAATGGAGTTTCTATTAATTTTGAAACCAATGTTTTGACCCTCATCACAGGTAGAGCTACAACATAACAATATAAAAAGAATAAATAGAGAAATATGATTAACATTCTTCATTTTCCACAGGTTCATGACAATCCTTCTTAGATTTCTTTATCCATACTTTTTATTCCTATTATTCTGTTTAATTATTACACTGATGAAAGCTACAATATGGGACAGAACTTAGTTATACAGGAAACAAATTACTCCACCCTACCGATTTATAATTACCCTTTCATAGAACTGCTCCCTTTGAAAAGTATCTTACTTTCATGGTACTCTTTAACCATCTCCCTCAGTATAGTGTAATCCCTAATCACTCATCAAACACGATTTATTTATCCACCTCCTAAAAATCAACCTTCCGCACATATGTAATATATCTTGACTTAATTATACCCATCTAAATTCATTTGAAGTTGTAATATTTTATTATTTATTTTGACTTCATATAATTTCATAATTTAATAGTTGAATAAATAATCATGTTATAAATGAAGCCAGACCAATTGGACTTTTATTAGTTCATCGTTCTTTTTCTTAGAAAAAATGTCCCAGAATATAAATTACTTACTTTTCATTCATCCATGAAAAAAAAAAACAAAAACTGTGATCCACTATCTCGCCCTTATTGAAATAAGCATCACTTTCAAAAATTTGTCTTCATCACAGTTATCAGAGAAAATAATATATACAAAAGCCAAATAACCTTTTTTATAAAAAATAAACTTCTAAAAGCTTTATTATAGATAATCTATAGATATACCAAAGATGTCAAATGCAATGTACTTTTTTTTTTTTTTTTTTTTTTAAATACCTACTATCGCAATAAAGTCTTGTGATTAAGCAATTCAGTTTTGGAAATAAGGTTATAAATAAGACTCTTGTAATAAAAACATGCATTAAACACACTTAATCTAATGTTTAACTGCTTTATACGTTTCATCTTTGGGATATCCAGAGACACCTCTGTAACTCGTTTTTACGAAGAGTTGAAGTGGCTTTTCCCTTCCTACCGCCGTAAATACTTCCTGGCATCCTTCCTCTACCAAGTTATCCAATCCCGGTGTCCGTTTTACATCTCAGATCTCCTTATATTCAAATCCTCCGTTCGTTCCCGTTACACCCGCTCACGGCCTTCAGATCTGTATATGACGTCCCATCGATCCGCAGCTTTCGATAGATCTTTCTTAATACGATCCGCCTCCCTATGGAACTCCATCCCCCCTAATATCCGTGACTCCTAATCTCTCTCCACATTCAAATCCTGTCTATTTAGCCATTTCCTATCAATCCAATTTCTAAATAATCCCAAGTAGATGCTAATTTCAAGAATAATTAACTAATAAATAATAGAACAGATTTACTTATTTAATTATCATCTTCAACTGTAAATTCAACAGAGAATATTTGAAATCATTATCTTTTCAAAGTTGCAAGATCAAATTATAAATATGTTTAAAGAAGAATAGTAATTTCCTTTGTTTTTAAAAACTGTGTGCATACATGCATATGCTGGTGTGTGTATGTGCGTATGTATGTGTGTATGTATGTACGTGTGTATGTGTGTGTGTATATATATATAGTTGTGTGTGTGTGTGTGTGTGTGTGTGTGTGTTTTTATATATGTATATATATTTCTTTTATCTGATTAATTTTTTTTTTTTTTTATATAATTTTTTGTTTCTCATGTTAACATACTTTTATTTTTCTGGTTTGTACATTTTTATTACAATTTAGCTTTTAAGTTATTTTATTAGTTCATGCTATTAGTTTAATTCTTTTCTGTTTTTTAGTCATTTTACTCTAAGACTCTAGTCTTAAGTCCACCTTTTTATTTCCTGTTATGTTATTCTGAAGGGACTTGTCCCAGAATAAATAAAGAGTTATTATTATTATTATTATTATTAATCCACCCGAACACAAAGTGAATTAAAACATAAACCATGTGGGGTATTTTCATGCATCTGATTCAATTTCAGGGTTATTTGTATTATCTCGCTCGAATAAATTGATACAAAATCATCTGTTATTCATAAATAAATAAAGAACTGAAATACTACTAATGAAAAAAAAAAAAGTTCAACATTAAAAAATATATAGATCACTGAAAAAAAAAATCTACATAGATACATACACACAACAAAAGCTAAGAAATAAAAACCTAATACATTAAAACAGATCTTTTGAGAGTTTAAGGAATTATTTATACCATTTGCAAATAAATATTTACAATTTCCAAATATGTTAAAATTAAAAAGAAATAATGGATTTTACTGTACTTCATTACTTAGAGTATGCCAATGAAATCAAATATCCAAATAAAAATTCCAAAACATGTGTTTACAGCCTCTTTAGACCACTTAATGGAATGAAATGTTTATGAACTAAAATGGATATAGACCTTTATGGAGCTGTATATGTGGCAATTATAGAATTTGGAAATGGAAAACCAACTTCCAAGTGAGAACCAGGAAGGTTCTCATCACGGTTTTAAAGGAAACATACAATTACCAATCATCGAAAGCTGCAATTTTTTTTTGGTATTTTTAACATGAATTCAAGGTAAGTAATTAAAGAAAACACAATGATTTTTTTTTTTAGGTTTCTCTCCATATTCACAGGTATGAATTACTAAATACTAGGATCGATTTCAGAAGACTCTTCCTTCCAATTGTTGAAAAAAAAAAAAAAAAAATACAAAACCAGAATATTTTTTTTAGAAACTTTTATTAAGTTTATAAAAACAAATAAAAGAACATTAACTCATAATACAAAAGTAAATTTCAAAAAAATAAAATAGGGAAACACAATTGAACATAAATATAGTAAAAACAAGTTTTGAACAAATGATACGGAGCCTAAAAACAATAAATATGAATACAACAAAGGCAGGTTACAAACAATAAAGCATCCAGAACATTCTCATTATAACTACAAATGTTGAATACAAATAATAAAACGAACAAGAAATAAACAGAAATTCACTCAGACAACTGAAATGTTTGACTGCAAAAGTGTTAAAAAAGGGAAAACAAAATGAGCGAAACCATGAGGATCTCATGTAATAACAACTTAAAACCAAATACAAATAAACAAGCTGAAGTTAAATTTACTTCACATGAGTGAACAATCTTTCAATATTCGGCCCACACATAAGTTCCTATACAAACCCAAACATTCAGCAATAAAAGCATCACTAAAAATTACCAAGTTATAAAAAATTTGCTAGATGATAATGGGAACATTATTAACATGTGCATGTATAAAGGATAAGCATATAAATGAGAATACATAAACAATCCAACTACAAACAAAAATTAGTACATCACAAAAAAAAAAAAAAAAACGATAAACATTCTTACCGTTTCTATAAGTTTCCTATATTCCAATAAGGTACTTTTATCTTTGATCTCTGCTGATGCGATCCAACTTTTAATTTGATCTCGAAGCCTTTGCAGCTTCTTAATCTCTTTTTTGAGGTCAGCTTCATATTTTTCTTTTTGGTTGCTGTTAGTAGCATTATGAACTTTCTGCCAAATATCTTCGAACGTTTCAACCCCTTCTGTCACTTTTTTGAGACACCTCTCAATTTCACCTGAACAGGAAACAAGATGTATACACAATTTGAACTATCTGTTGTTAGGCTACAATGTGTGAAGGCTTGTTTATATGTACACTAAGAAATCAGATATTATTGAATTAGCAATTAAGTTAGGTTATTTCCCTTTAATAAAGTTAGAAAAACGGATATAAATACAAGAATATAAGCAAATATGTCAACTCAAAAGCGAACTGTTAGGTTATGTTCCAATATAAACACGAGATTGATTAAGGGCAAACAAACGTAAAAGCGTGAATAAACCTTCAAAAGAATTGTAGCTGCCACGAAAAACATAATCACCCGCACAAAATAAACCACTATTTAGTATTAAAACGAGAAGGTTCGTTGCGAGTTCGTTACTATGGCCATAACTCACCTTGTAACTTTCTAGTTGCAGCCATAGCTATGAAAACATATAATAAGGTAAATCAGACATAGTATATATGTAGCAGAAAAAACTTTCACAGTAAAAATCCGTCTCAGAACTTATAAAGAGTTTCGCTTAAGCTTTGTCCATTAACAACAAGATGGCACCCAATAAACCCATTCGATCAAAAAAATGGAGGGGATGGAGGCTCACTTGGACGTAGGTAATTTTATTAGGTTCTGCTTTGGAATAAGGCGGTAAAAAACAACGTAAACGTTGAAAAAGTGATTTGAATGCTATTTTGAACATTTTAATAATGTGTATATGCGTGGAATTCCACTTTTTATCGATAGATTTATATTTAATCCCAAAATTTAAGAGGTTAGCAGTGCGCAGCTGCTACAACCTTGAAAAACGAAAACAATCGAAATAACCAAACAAACATCAGCTGTTCAGCCTAGCAAGCAGCAGGTTACAATTCCAAAACCTACGAAAGCTTTTAAATAAAACAATAATTTCAAAATGCAATTAAACATTAAAAAAAAATTAATAAATCCACTGTGTGTACAGAACAAAATCTTAAACAAGCAAAATATGGATTAAGCAATACTATAGCCAATAGTGCAAGCATAAGTAAACTATAGATATCAGATAACAATAGATCTTTTGTTAAGAATAACTACATGCATTGTCCTGCATCTAAGTAAACAAATAATTTTGATATAACAGGAAAATATTGTCAGGCATTAAAATGGATAAGGAGATTAAAGAACTTACAAGCAGTTTTAACTATTCATGATTTAGCACTTTTCTTAAAATTACATCAATTACAAATAGTACTGTGAACTTTATATGCATACAATAGAGAACAATTTAAATAAGTTGATGGCATGAATAAAATCAAATATTTCCTTTAAGCGAAATAAATATTATTTAATTACCCTTGCAATCCTGACCCATTCACTTTCAGGACTATTAAGGGCAAATGGTATTAAAATTGTAAAGAGCTTCTTGGAGTCACAATTTCATCCGATGTAAGACTTTTTAAATGGTCTGATTTCGCTTTCTTTCCAAAGATCTCTTCGAAATTTAAAGCAGGAACTACACCGGAGAGCGTTTTCTTCTGGTATCCCTAAGAACAAATTCAATGTGTGAATGCATATTTGTCTCAACAATAAAGAAATTTACTTCAAAGCCAGTTCAATGGAGAACAAATAAGTTAAACAAAACTAGTAATAGAAAAAAACTTACCAATATGGCTTTATAACAGTGTTGTAATGTTGCTCCAATATAAATTATTTTTAATTTGCAATCTATGTCTTTAACTTTCTTAACTAGAGGTAAAACACTAGAAATCAGTCGGTGAGGACCATGTCTCACTCTTATTATAAGGATTCTGGTCAATTCATTGCAATAAATAACTGGAAAGGCCAAAAATGAGTATTATTCTTTATGAAAGAAATGTTATTAATAAAATTAAAAAGAATTTTCCTATTACCTTTCAATCCTGGTTTCACAGAACCTAATCCCACAATTCCATGTACAGACTTCACTTTATTAGTTATTTCATTATACAGGTCTTGTAAGTTAAGCTTTAATGGCTGGGCAATTGATAAACTATTATCAATTTCTACCGAAATGTATCTAAAATATTTCAATCTGTTTAATCTTTGATTAACTAAAGCACACAATAATTTGATTTTGCTTCTTACACAGATAACTATAAATAGTCAACAAACAATTATACGTCTTTGAGTATATTATTGTACTGTACATACCTATTTTTAAAGCGAACCATTCTTTAAATAAATTGTGCTGGAGATAACCATGACGTTCGATAAAATGTTTCCCAAAATAGTAATAACAAAAAAAACTAAAACACTTAAAACTTGTTAATATAAAGAGCCTTTCTTAACATTCGTAAATGCCCTATCTCACTTCAAAGCAGGTTAGTAATCAGCCTTTTCAGTGTTGATCAAAATTTTAACAAACTTTTTTTTCAATTATTATTTTTTAATCTGAACTTCTATTTGAAAATAAATATTTTTAAGTAAATAAATTGTGATATTTATAAAGAACAAAGATAATAATTAGTAATACTTTTTTTTTTAATCTAATGTTTATGGGGGACGCTTCAATGGATGATGGCATTTAAAATGCAAACCATTTATCTGTTAAATATATATAAAATAAAATTGTCTCCATATGTTATGTTAATATATATTTTGAAATTATTAAAAGATCTCAACCTATAGTGGAAGTGATGTTCTAATATTTCTACACTTCTTTGATTGTGATTGGTTTCTACATCCTTGGTTGAATTGAATTTGATTTTAAATGGACGTGCCTCAGTTTTGTTTGGAACATAATAACTCAGATGAAGAGGAGGGTATAAGTTTGTTGAAATGTTTATGTATGTGTTTAAGTGATGAAGAAGGGAAATTATTAGTTAAAAGACATTTAGTTTTGATGAATCAATACCTATATCTTAGACGAAGTGGAATTGTAAGCAATCAGATTTTAATAATTAAGGTACTCAGTTTTCAAAAACTGAAGTGTTTTTAACAAAATCGATTAAGTTTTATACTAACAGTCGGCTAAAAGAATCATATTAATATTATCCTAAAGTTAGAAAGTAAACTATTTCAAAACTGTAAAAGTTTTCATTTCGTTAGTAACCATGTTTTATGACTGAGTGCCTAAATAATGAATGACTTATTCCACATATAACTTCTTATATTGAAATTATTGCTAATAAAATATTCAAATATTTCAGAAAACGATTGATTTGCCTTTTTTGATGATGCCTCTGGAATTTTTTAGTGAAAATTCAACTGATGAACAACAATACTATCGTCTCATTTTACAATGTTTTAACCTCCTACTTAAACCCATTTTATTATCCAAATCATCGGATGCATGCAGTGCAGCGGATTATTTAAAGGATTTTTTTTCTTCAATAGGTGAGTGGTTCTGTCCTCTATCTTTTGGATTAAACAATGGAAACCCTTTTTGCAATACCTACTGTACCTTTCGAGGTATCATAAATCCTTGACAGGATCTGTTCAAGAATAGGATGGTGCAGGATGACGAGAAGCCGGCAGTATTGGAGGGATGAGACTCCCAACCACAGATGTTCGGCGATTAAAGCGTAAGAGTACTCTGATTGAAGAGTATGGTCACAGCAGTGTGGTTATTACAAGCGGATGGAATAAAACTCTGAAATTTGTAGTATTGGGTTGTTTCACATAAAATATCCGTTTTTTATAGTTTCTGAAATACATAAAGAATTTTGCAGGTCTTTGTTGTTTTCTTCCGAATGTTTACATATTTAAAGTAAACAGTTACTAATCATCTACCTTTGTATTATAAACATTGGCTTCCCAATCAATTACCCACTTTTTAGTATACCTCCAAATATGAACATGGAAACAGGCGATTTTCAAGTAATATTTTTGTACGAGTTTAAACTTGGCCATTCAGCAGCTGAGTCCGCTAGAAATATTTGCAAGGCGTTTGGGGAAGGGAGTGTTAATGAACGGACCATTCGCCGTTGGTTTGCTAAGTTTTCAGCTGGGGATACCGACTTGGAAAACTTGCCCCGTAATAGAAAACGATGTCCTCAAACATACAGTAGAAGGAAACCCCTACCAAACAGTTAAAGGACTCTCAGCACAACTAAATACAAGTGCATCTACCGTTTTCCAGACATTTAAAGTTTATTGGGAAAGTAAAAAATCTCGATACATGGGTACCTCATGATCTCACTGAGCGGCAGCTAGACCCCATGTTTCAAAACATACCGTGCAAAAATTAAAAGAACTGGCTAACGAAGTTATTCCGCACCCATATTCTCCAGACTTGTCTCCAACAGATTACCACCTGTTCAGGAATTTAGACAACTTCGTAAAAGGAAAACTTTTCGAAAATGATGATCAAGTGAAAAGTGCGTTTTCAGATTTTGTTTCACTTCAAAGCTCAGAGTTTTTCAGTTCGGGGATAAAAAAGTTGGAGTCACGTTGGGAAAAATGTGTAGAAAAAGAAGGTAAATACTTCGAATAAAATTATCTTGTTTTCATATCGTATTTTTAATAAAAATCCTTTACCTTGAAAACGGACATTTCATGTGACTCAACCCAATAGAAAGAAATGTCAGTGAAGGAATGACTCTCCCCATACATGATTTATAGGAAAACATGCGGACAAATGCGCAGTTTGTCATTAAATGTTGAGAAAAAGAGATCTCAAGATGAGCTTGGTTATTGTGTTACTTAGAGCAGGTGATGATAAAATAATAAAAAATTAAAATAGTAGTAAGAGATGTATTGATCTACCAGTACAGTCATTAAGAGGAAAATGACAGAAGATAAACTTTATTTATTCTGTACAATTCTTGAGGTTTTCATATCTTTATTTATAGCAAAAACAAATAAACGGGGTTCATCTGTCGTGTAGTGGCTATCATCACTAATTGCGTAAACAAATATTTTTGCACTTTTCTTCTTTAGTTGGAAATCCCTTTCATTCAAATTATATATTATCCGTTATCTACCAGTGCTATAAAGTATTATATAGTTATTACGTGTATATTACCAAGCTAAATAAGCAGTTCTTTTTTAAATGTATAATTAATAAAAATTATCTTTTAAGAAATATTGGAAATTATACCAATATAAGACGGTATCAACGAACCAAACATACGTACACTGCCGGACAAAATTAAAGGATAACTTCAATATTTTGAAATTACTGAACTGTATAGAGTGTTTTTGAAAATATTCTTTTTTCTTTGGAAGTCACACTTTATTATAAATGTAATAAAAAATGAAAAATTCTTTTCTAGAAATTTTTAATAGGAAAACAAATCAAAAAATAAAAATGTCCTACAGTCTTGAAATGAAAAAGTAAATCATTGAAATGAAATGAAATAACAAAACTGAATAAAAAGGAAGAATTCGAGGAAAACGATCAATAATTGGTATTCTCACCTCTAGCTCTGATAATTGCTTCCATTCTCCTTCCCATTCCAGCGACCAGGGCTCTTACTTGTTGTTCTGGATGTTGTTCCACTCTTCCACTAACATTTCCCTAAAATCTGCCAAATTTGGTGGGTCTCGGGCGCGGACACGTCTTCCAAGCATGTCTCATACATGCTCTATTGGGTTCATATCTGGACTTCTGGCCAAACCATAACGTCAATTTCGTCTTGTCTGAGGAAATTTTGCACTGATCGAGCAACGTGAGGTCGGGCATTATCATGCATAAAAATAAAGTTACCTGCGATATTTCTGGCGAAAGGTATTACATGTGGCTCAAGTACCTCCCTAATGTACCTGTCAGCAGTTATAGAGCCACGGTTCACAAGAACCAACTCTGTACGGGAGTTTAAATTTATGCTCCCCTCCCCCCTCCTTTCCCACACCATCACTGACCCACCACCAAACGCAACCCTTGGAGAAAAAGTGCATGGAGCATACCTCTCTTCCCGCCTTCTCCATACCTTTTCCCGTCCATCTGGAGATCGGAGACAGAATCTTGACTCATCGCTGAATAATACGAGGCTCCAATCTTTTTGAGTCCAGTTTAGGTGCTCCCGAGCAAACCTCAAGCGCTCAACCCGGTGTTCCCTGGAGAGAAGAGGTCCAGTAGCTGAAGGATGGGAGGTCAATCCATAATCGTTGAGTCGTCTTCTCACGGTTCGCTCTGAAATTTGCACATTCCTGAACCTCTGGAGGAGACCATGCAGACTGTTACCAGTTGATCGACGATCCTGAAGAGCATGCAGTTGCAAAAATCTCTCGTCACGGTGGGAAGATGACCTCGGACGGCCTCCTGTTTGACGGTGCCTATTAAGCACCCTGGACACTACGGATTGTGACCGCTGGAGCCGTTGCGCAATATGCCTTTAAGAAAACCCTTCTTCACTCAAAGGAACAGCACGAATTGATTAGTCTTCGGTCAATGCTCTTCTGTTAGCCATCACAATGTTCTTACTAAACTCACAAGTAAAAACTAAAGTCTCTTAAATATTAGAAAATCTTCAATAAGATGAATCTTTGCTAACAACTAACCATTTACTGATAGGAAGAAAGAAAAGAAGAGAATTAACTGACCCTTTTCTCCATAAACGGGTGGGAATATAAACAGGTAGAGGATTAACTTGCTAAGATACAACACAAAGTCCAGTCTGGGACAAAGGAATTCCTTTTTTTATCTCTTATGTAATAATAATATAAATATTTGTAAGTGATCCTTTATTTTGTCCGGCAGTGTATATCACAGTTCTATTTTCTACACATTGAGGAAGTTTTTATATTTATTTTTTCTTTCATTTAATAGTGAAAAATCATATCCTATATTTATGTTGTCTGTTTAATTAAGAGACTAGTATACTTTTGGTACAGCATTATGTAGGTATAATATATGATTTTATATACTGCAATAAAGAATTTTTTTTAAATCTATCTATGTACGTAAGTTATATATGTGAAATAGCACCTCAAAATAAAGCGACTGCTGAACATAATTAAAAAATGGTTGGTAAGAATCTTGAACATTCAATGGCTCGCACAATATATAAAGGGACTCAAAATTATGGTCTGGCATCCATTCTTCGTTGAGCGGGCTATACTTTAATGAGGATTCTCCCGCTCTTAAAACTTGAGTGACCGATAAAACTTCAATTGAATCTATGATGTTTCTGTAGGGAAAAAGAAGACGTATAATGTTGATTACATAATGCTTTTAATTGACAATGAATTATATTACAGTATAGAAGCTTATATAGCTGTGTAGGCAATTAGGTTATATGTTAAGCAGTGAATTATAGCTTTTTTCAGTCAAATTCATAATTTTTTCAGTCAAATTCATAATTTTTTCAATCAAATTCATAATTTTTTCAGTCAAATTCATATTTTTTTCAATCAAATTCATAATTTTTTTAGTCAATTTCATAATTTTTTCAGTCAATTTCATAATTCTTTCAGTCAAATTCATAATTTCTTGTACCCGTTTTGTACAGTTAATTTAATGAGGTTTTGCTATCAAGAACATAACATTTTTATTACCTCTTGTTCTTGTTAATCCATTTAACGTCACTTTATGTTACTGTGCTTAATCCGACGGTGCAATGGGAGTCCTAAATTTTGCCTATCCAGGGTTACTTAAGATAGTGTGGGATCTTTTACAAGTTCCAATTTTTTAAATCTTTTAAGAGTCATAGGGCCACCATCTACAAATGTTGGGCCATCAGCTGGTTTTGAAACTTTGACATAGAAGGCTGTTATGCTAGCCACTACTCCACAGGTGACCATTGATGCATTCCACAAGATGTGAGGATTAATATGCCCAAGGTCACGGGTTAAAACCTGGCAGATTCAAACAGCTCGTTAAATGCATCGAGGATCACCTGTGGGGCAGTGGCTCGCATAACAGTCTTATATGTTTAAGATCACAAGTTCAAAACCAGCAGATGGCCCTATGACTCTTAAATGATTTAAAAAGAGGAACTTGTAAAAGATCCCACACTATCTTAAATAACCCTGGATAGGCAAAATTTAGGACTCCCATTGCACCGTCGGATTAAGCACAGTAACATAAAGGGACGTTAAGTGGATAAACAAAAACCAGATTTAATAAAAATGTTAAGTTCTAGATAGCAAAACCCCATTAAACGAACTGTATAAAATGGGTACAAGAAATTATGAAATTGACAGAAAAAAATATGAATTTGATTGAAAAAATTATGTAATTGACTGAAAAAATTATGAATTTGATTGAAAAAATTATGAATTTGACTGAAAAAATTATGAATTTGACTGAAAAAATTATGAAATTGACTAAAAAAATTATGAATTTGATTGAAAAAATTATGAATTTGACTGAAAAAAATTATGAATTTGACTGAAAAAAGCTATAATCAATGAGCTTAAGAAAGAAGAACTAGCAACACTGTCAATTTAAGAAAGAAGAACTAGCAACACTGTCAATTTATATTCAAGGAAAATGGCCAATCACCAATGCTAAGTTTGATACGTTGAACATGTTGTATATTTCGAAGAAGAAGAAAAAAAAGCTTTATTCTGGGACTAAGTATCCTAATAATAACATGAAATTTAACATAATAAAATATTCACATCTGTCCAAGATACAAAATTATTGAGGAAAAACCAGCAATATTTAACATAAGTAAAAAGAAAATAAATAAATAAAATTAATGATAAGAAATAAATATATTTGATGACAATATAATAAACTGATAATTAACGATTTTCATAAAACTGAAAGAAAATGCACAAAAAACAACAAAAAAGAAAAACAAAAGTACAGTTATTTCATCTTACTTAAACACTTGTAAAACACTAAAAGTATTGACTATCGTCTAACTGTACAATTATTATTGTCAGCTAGCGTCATTATGATACCGGGACTGAAGGTATTTGAAAGTGGAGAGAGAGGTTGCTCGACGGATGTTTGTCGGGAGAGAATTCCAAAACTGGTGGAGTGGGATAGAAAGGAACGTTCATATGTTTTTGTTCTGTAGGAAGGAATATCGTTATATCGGATACCGATAAGGTTGGAATGTCGGAATCTAGTTTCTTGTGAATGAATTGATGGTTTGAATATAGAAGGGGGCTGGGAGTTGATGGTTTGGTATAGGAATGTTCCGCGGAAATATTGTCTACGGGTTTGAGGGAAAAGCCACTTTAACTCGTCATAGAGATGGGGCACACACAACTACACAACTAGTTCAACCAGGATTTTCTCACTCGAAAGTGTTTTGTCCATCCAGTTGATGTGCTATATTTTAAGGACTGGGGCATAACCTACGCACTGGCTTCTGGAGGGTGCTCCGTACCCAAATTAGCCTCCATCGTTAGCCGCACATTGTGCGTTACCGGCTCTCACGGCGGGGACGTGATGGTAGGCACTTAGGTATCACAAGGTCTCCCCCTCCACATAGTACCAGCTGTATTTATAGTTAAATTAAAATGTTACGAATATTCCTGTAGGAAAGAATTTGTATGCTGTGTTATAGCAACCCAATTAAGTTGGGCAGCATCATTTTGTTTGTTTATTAATGAATAAAGTGTATCTCTCTCTCTAATAGATGAGCATTGTTTCAGGTAACTGCTTACACATCGCTTCAAATTACAATATAGAATCCACGATTATCGATGTCATACTTTTCCTCATAACTTATAAAGAAAAAATACCACAGGAAGTAACCCTTGAAATTCGCCTGAAAGCTGTCGAAAACAGTTTTCTTCCAGAAATCATCGTCTCATTTATGTATTTCATGTCAGAAGAACTGTACGAACCATTACTCGGAATCATGTATCAGCTCAGTTTGCAACCGCTTATTGGTGAGTTCTAATTGAATCTCATTTCCATATTTTTCTTTGTTTATCCGAAAAATATGTATTGGAAGTACGTTAACTAGAACAATAAGGTAGCACTCACGAGGTGGATGCGCTGTAGATTATCAGTCAGATGACGTCACGTGGACCGACCGACCCGTCTTACAGACACTGCACTGTAATTGTAGTTATTTCGCTCACTCATTCAGATAACGCTAAAAAACAGAACTTGTAATTTCACGTTTTTCAGAAAGAAAACACTCTTCATAAGCAATGGCAGCATTTCTGTAAAAGAAAAGACGAGTTTAACACAAATTTATTCAGAACATTACTTACCAAGAAATTATGAAAGAGATTTAAAACCGGAATTATTAGGCCTACCACTAAGACCTAAATTAAAAAAAAAACTCTGTTATACAAAAATACCAACCATTTCATCTTCAACCGACACTTTGGGCTCTATTGAAAGAGAAATTCGTGTAGATAAACGTAATTGTATAAAAACTGTAAATTCGTTAATAAAGCAAAATTATAGAAACCTCAGACCAACGTCACGGCATCACAGGCAGATGCGCGTGATCCCTACCATACTGTTCTGGTTACCGTGATTGGAAGTAATGTCGATTCGCATTAATTCAGAATTTCATTTTACAGCCACCTTGTTCCAATTGCTGCGATGCACGGATTACTGGTTAAGAAAGGTTGCTATTAAAAATTTCTTGAGTATGAAAGAAGCATCTATAAAGGAAACGACGAGTAATTTATTGTGGTCAATAATGCGTAGTCATGTTAAATTTGAGAACGAGCCTGAACCTACATTGAATTCGGAATCTCTGAGGTATAATTTCCTCAGAATCCTATCATATTCTTTTTTTTACTTTCACTTATCTATAAATGAAATATTTAGTAAGGGAAAGTATTGCGATCATCCATACAACTAAATACAAGTGTGTTAATAAAAACCGGTAAAGAAATAGGACTCGAATTAAATACCGATAAGACGAAATATATGATTAGTAGCAGAAACAGCGTCGATCATGGTGATATTGATGTATCAGGGCAAACATTTGAACACGTAGAGAAATTCAAGTATTTGGGTTCAATTATAACTAGAAAAAATGAAATCCAGGAAGAAATAAAGTCCCGGTTAAAGGTGGGAAATACGTGTTATTATTCAGTTGCTAAGTTACTTAGGTCGCGGCTTCTATCTAAAAACTTAAATGATTAGAATTTATAAAACTATTATTCTTCCAACGGTTCTTTACGGATGTGAAACGTGGCCGCTTACTTTGAGGGAAGAACAACGGCTTAAGGTTTTCGAAAATAAGGTATTGCGTAAAATATTTTGTCCGAAGAGAGATGAGGCCACTGGGGAGTTCAGAAGGTTGCACAACGCGGAATTGCGGAACTTGTATCCTGTGAATATAATTGAACTAATTGCATCGCGGAGACTCAAATGGGCGAGTAAAGTTGTTGGGCTCGATGACGAGCGGATTCCGAGAAAGTTGGTATTTGCTGATCCGACTGGTAGGCGTCCGAAAGGTAGGCCGAAGCGGAGATGGGAGGATTGCGTTAAGGCTGATCTCGGGAGCTTGGGCTTGAATGGTGAACATTAGACGAGTCTGTGTAGGCGGAATTTGGTGGTATCGGCATCGAACCTTCGGGTTCGCTAAGCCTATTATTATTATTATCAAGTATTGCGATCGTGATAAATTTCGAAATCCAGTTTTCAACGAAAATACACGTTTTAGGGTCCCCTGAGTCCAAATAACCAAGTCCCGCAAAAAGGTCTGTGTGTGTGTGTGTGGGCGGAAACTAAAAGTCCTATAAAATTGAAATTTCATATTTAAGACAACTATACGCCCAAAACGTGACAAAAACCTTTTTCATCAGCTGACCGGAAGATCTACTTCATACCTTGCATTTTGCACCTTTTTTCGATTTTCTCAAAAACGGCTGTAACGATTTTGATTAAACTCACCATATCAATGTAAAATTTAATGGGATTTAATATGATGTAGGTTTCATTCGGATTAAAATGGTTTGACAGGGCTTAAATGCCGATATTTTAAATTCTCTTCCTCTAAAGTACCTTTAATTTTGTAGATTTAAAACCAATTGGAACCTGAACTTATTAGCATTGTTAAATAACAGCTAAATACGCAAGTTGAGCGAATTTTATAAACAACTAAAAGAGAAAAATGCAAACATATTTTTTTATGCAATTTTGGTGTTTTTGAACACAAGAATAGTAATATAGATGTATAATTTACCATTGGATAGCTAAAGATTTTAGAAAAAATATTATCTAATACACGGAATTTTAGAGGTTAATGGAGAGTGATGAAAAGCCAGTAAAAAATTCTGGTGCTGGCAACACACGACTTTCACTTACCTCCGTTTTTAAAATCAATGAAAGAATTATCAAATACAGTTAGAGATAAAAATACGTGAAGCTATTAAGGAATTAATTAAATTGAATTTCTATATAAACACGTGTTTTATTAAAAATTCTACTATATTATATCTATAATAATCAGTTAGTTTTATCGGCTTTTCATCACTCTCTATTAACTTTTAAAATCTTGGGTATGGGATAATATATTTTCTAAAATCTTTAGCTTTCCAACGGTATATCTTACATTTATATTACTGTTCTTATGTTCAAAAACGAAAAATTGCATTACAAAAATATTTTTTCTGTTTTCTCCTTTTTTTGGGTATCGAATTCATTCAATTTATATATTTACCTGTTTTTCATCAGTGGTAACAAGATAATATAGTTATTTTTATAGAATCAACAAAATTAAAGGTACTTTAGAAAAAGAAAACTGTAAATATCGGCATTTAAGCCCTGTCAGACAATTTTAATCAGAATAAAACCTACATGATATTAAAGACCATTAAATTTTACATCGATATAGCGAGTTTAATCAAAATCGTCGGAACCGTTTTCGATAAAATCGAAAAAACGTACAAAATGCATGGTATAAAGTGGCTCTTCTGGTAAGCTCATTTTAATGAAAAAGGTTTTGTAACGTCTCGGACGTAGATTTGTCCTAAATATAAAATGTCAGTTTCATAGGACTTACCGTTTCCGCCCGGGAGTTACACACACACCAACCACACAGGGATCACTTGTAGCTGGGTGGCCATAACAGCCTCCTATGCAAAATTCACGGCTTCAAAGCCGCATGTGGTCCTAGGATTTTTTAATGGGAGTAAAAAATTCTTAGTTATGCCGTCCTTCAAAGGGAACGTTAAAAGGTGGTCCCGAGCCTGTGCGATGTCAGGTACTCGTTAAAGATCCCTATCTTAATAAACCTGGATAGGCAAAATTTAGGACTACCACTGTAGCATAGCATAAAGTGGCGCTAAATAAATAAACAAACAACAACCAACCACACACACACACACACACACACACACAGACCTTTTTGCGGGACTTGGTTATTTGGACTCAGGGGACCCTAAACGTGTATTTCCGTTGAAAACTGGAATTCGAAAATTTTCACGATCGCAATAGTTTCCCTTACTATATATAGTAAGTGAAAATAATAACTGATTTTTTTTTTTTAATCCTTTTTATGTAAATATCACTCAATAAATAATTGTTTCGGAATACTAAACAAATATGCCTGATACCGATATAATATTTGACATATCAAATGGTGGTCCAGAAAAAAACGCAGGCTTTCGGCCCGAATTATTGTTTGTAAGAAACACCAATACACGTTGGACTATCTGAGTACGGCCCTATTCTAATATCAAAATTTTGTCTTTTATCTATATCTTAAGGTATTCTTACATTTGATAAATAAAATAAAATTTTTGTTCCTAGCATTTTAAGAGGATGGCTGAGGAGAGAAGTTTTGTTCGGGCAACCATATGAACGAAACAATATCGCTGCATTATTATTACAAACTTTGATAAACATACCCAATTTGGAAATTTCAAGATCAGGTATTCTAGAAGGTAAGTTAGGTTTGTCGTAATAAATTAATTGTACAGGGAAAAAAAAAATTCCATCATTTTCTATTTTCGCCAAAATAAAATTAATTTTATTTGATTTATTGATGTTTAGTAAAGATAGATCTTTAAAAGATTTTATTTTATTATTTTCAATAATGAACCTTTGTAATTGAGTAATCGACTAAAAGAAAAAATACTCTCTCCTCTCTCAAAATTTCAAGATACGTAGAACCCGAATAACCCCCAAAAAAAAAAAAAAAAAAAAAAAAAAAAAAAAAAAAAAAAAAAAAAAAAATGGCATTTTTCGAAACTACTTGACCAATTTTTTTTAAATTAGCCACAAAATAGTAGGGTATTCAACGATAATCCTATCACCTGGACGTTGATATCAGATGGTAATTTTTAAAATGGTGGCAGATTAAAAGTGATTTAATTCAATAACTCAGATATTTTTGAAAAGAGAGAAAAAATATTTTTATGTTTTTTAACCCAAAAAAAAAACAAACGATTAATTATAAAAATGAAGAAATGTGAAATGTGAAAAATTTGTTGGTTAAAAAACACTGATAAATTTGTTTTCTATCTTCAAAAATAACTGAGTTATTGAATAAAATACTTTTAATCGGCTGCCATTTTAGAACTAACCAGCTGATATCAACGTCTAGGTATTTTTATTGAATCTACAAAGTTAAAGGTACTTTAGGGGAAGAAAATATCGGCATTTAAGCCCTGTCAGACCATTTTAATCAGAATAAAACCTACATGATATTATAGCCCAATAAATTTTACATCGATATAGCGAGTTTAATCAAGATCGTTGGAACCGTTTTCGAGAAAATCGAAAAAAGGTGCAAAATGCATGGTGTAAAGTGCCTCTTTTGGTAAGCTTATTTTGATGAAAAAAGTTTTGTCACGTCTCGGGCGTATAGTTGTCTTAAATATGAAATTTCAGTTTCATAGGACTTACCGTTTCCGTCCGGGAGTTACCACACACACACACACACACAAACACAGCCCACAGATAGAAAACAAATTTATCAGTGTTTTTTAACCAACAAATTTTTCACATTTCACATTTCTTCATTTTTATAATTAATCGTTTGTTTTTTTTTGGGTTAAAAAACATAAAAATATTTTTTCTCTCTTTTCAAAAATATCTGAGTTATTGAATAAAATACTTTTAATCGGCTGCCATTTTAGAACTAACCAGCTGATATCAACGTCTAGGTGTTAGGATCATCGTTGAATGGACTAGTATTTTTTTGGCGAATTTAAAAAAAAATTGGTCCAGTAGTTTCGGAGATATGCCGCGAACGGATATTTTATTCCTTATTCGGATTCTACGCTTCTTGAAACGTAAGCTCTCAAATTTTGAGCAGAGGTATTTTTTTTTTTTTTTTTTTTTTTTTTTTTGTTCAATTACAAAGGTTGATTATTGAAAATAATAAACCAAAATGAATGAAACTAATAAGGAATTAATTAAATTTAATTTCAATAAAAAAATATGTTTTATTAAAAATCTATCATATTATTTTCTAAAAATATCAGTTAGTTTTATCGGCTTATTATCACTCTTTAATAATTTTTACAAGCTTGTGTATAAGATAATATTTTTGCTTTCACTTACTATATATAGTAAGGGGAAGTATTGCGATCGTGAAAATTTTCGAATTCCAGTTTTCAACGGAAATACACGTTTTAGGGTTCTTTGAGGCCAAATAACCAAGTCCCGAAAAAAGGTCTGTGTTTGTGTGTGTGTGTGTGTGTGTGGTAACTCCCGGACGGAAACGGTAAGTCCTATGAAACTGAAATTTCATATTTAAGACAACTATACGCCCGAGACGTGACAAAACTTTTTTCATCAAAATAAGCTTACCAAAAGAGGCACTTTACACCATGCATTTTGCACCTTTTTTCGATTTTCTCGAAAACGGTTCCGACGATCTTGATTAAACTCGCTATATCGATGTAAAATTTATTGGGCTATAATATCATGTAGGTTTTATTCTGATTAAAATGGTCTGACAGGGCTTAAATGCCGATATTTTCTTCCCTAAAGTACCTTTAACTTTGTAGATTCAATAAAAATAACTATATTATCTAGTTAACGCTGATGAAAAACAGGTAAATATATAATTTGAATAAATTCGATACCCAACTAAAAGAGAAAACAGAAAAAATATTTTTTTAATGCAATTTTTCGTTTTTGAACATAAGAGCAGTAATATACATGTATGTACTCAAGCTTTTAAAAGTTAATAGAGAGTGATGAAATGAACATAAAACTAACTGATTATTTTAGATAATAATATAATAAATATTTTAATGAAACACATGTTTCCATAGAAATTCAATTTAATTAATTCCTTAATAGTTTCACGTATTTTTATCTCTAACTGTTTTTGAAAATTCTTTCACTAATTTTAAAAATGGAGGTAAGTGAAAGTCGTGTGTTGCCTGCACCAGATTTTTTCTAAAATATTTTGCTTTCCAATGTTACATAATACATGTATATTACTGTTCTTATGTTCAAAACAAAAAATTACATTAAAAAAATATTTTTGCATTTTTCTCTTTTAGTTGAATATCGAATTCATTCAACTTATGTATTTACCTGTTGTTGTTTTTTTTTTTTCAATGGTAGCAAGATGATATCGTTATTTTTATAGAATCCACAAAATTAAAGGTACTTCAGAGGAAGAAATTTTAAAATGAAACCTACATGATTTTGAAGCCCATTAAATTTTACATTGACATATCGAGTTTAATCAAAATCGTTCGATCCGTTTTTTAGAAAATCGTAAAAAGGTGCAAAATGAATGGTATTAAGTGGCTCGTCTGGTTAGCTGATTTTGATGAAAGAGTTTTTTTTAACATCTCGTGCATATAGTTCTCCTAAATATGAAATTTCAGTTTATGTTTATTTTCAGGACTTACTTATATAGGTATGTGATAGTAAAAAGATTATAAAAATTAATTTACTGAATATTTTTTTAGATATAGGCCTCTTGGCTGTCGCGACTGAATTCGGAACCGACCATACCTGGGCAAATAAGGTAACATTCAAACCGACAAGGGATGATTTAGATTTTAAAAAGATTTTAATTACTATATTGACAGTAATGAATGAAGATCTCATCACGAAAATGGTATGGATATCAGATTTATTGATTCGTTTGATTTTTAATTTAATGATATTCATATTATCTCTTTGTCATTTTTACAGAAGATAATTGCCTCTTAGGTACTCTTATCGAATCGATTTATAAACTGTTTGGCATGGATATTGGACTTGCGAAACTGCAAAGGGTCCTGTCCATGGAATCAAGGACAACGTTTAGAACTTATAAATTTTGCCCTTTACACTTTGCCAATATTTTCGAAACATTTCAAAGAACTGTATACTCGCTCTGGTGCAACGACAAGGTATGGTATATTAGAAAAATACACAATATATCAAATCTATATTAATATTATAAAGCTGAAGAGTTTGTTTGTTTGAACGCGCTAATCTCAGAAATTACTGGTTCTACTTTGCGTTGGATAGTCCATTTACCAAATAAGGAGCATTCAGGATTTTCCGGAGGATTTCGGATTGTAAGGATTGGATGCGGGAGGATTTGGTGGTTTAGTAGAGCCCCAAAGCTCGATTCCATATGTCCAGATTGGTCTGATAATAGTGGTGTAAATGAGTCTTTTGTAATATACTGGAAGTTTTGAACTTTTGTCTAGTAAGCGTTGTAGTAATCGATATCTTCGAGCAGTTTCTTGTCGTTTCAGTCTTGTGTGAGGATTCCAAGTAAGGCGCTTGTCAAGATGGAGACATAGGTATCGGATTTGTTCTAAAGAAGTAAGGGTAATGTTATTAAAGGATACTGGGGGGCAGGAAGTCATCGGTTTGCGACGAAGGGTAAAGGTGATTTGGTGGGATTTATTTTAATCCTCCAATTTTGACACCATTCTTCAATGGCTTTGATGTGGGACTGAAGGGTTTGGGATGCAGTAGTTGGATAATTATGGACGGATAAGACACACGTGTCATCAGCATAAGTATTGAGGACAGTGCGAGGATAAAACTAAAATTAAGACAGAAACTTGCCACCTAATCATACTTATTAAAACCAATATGGTCATACGCCTCTCAAATCTTCGGAGCTGCAAAAAAGACTAACATACAAAGACTTCAAATTTTACGCGCTAAACTCAGAAACTACTGGTTCAAATTGAAGTCAAATAGTCCATTTATCGAGGAAGGCTATAGGCTATATAGCATCACGCTGTGACCAATAGGAGCGAAGAATCAGTGGAAAATCTGGAAAAAAACGGAGGAAATTTACCTCGCATCCCAACTATTCCGAATGATTAACCTTTTAATATTAAAATAATTCTATTATTATTTCTATTGCTATTTTTTGCCGTAACAATACAATAAGTAAATATGTAGAATGAAAATAAAAAGTCATGAAAATATCTTGAGAATGAACTACCCAGTGGTAGAGAGTCCCGAGGCCACCTTCTTTTCAGTCGCCTTGGAGGGTTATCAGGGATATCTGAGGAAGATAAATTACGGACAAATGGGTTTGTATGGGCAGGGAGTTCAGAATAGAGAGAGGAGTATCTATCACGGGCTATGTCTGCAACAAATGAGATGTTAAGTTCATTATGGAGGAGCTGATTTGTGACAAAATAAGGAACATTCAGGATTTTGCGTAGGATTTTGGATTGTAAGGATTGGATGCGGGAGGAATTAGATGGTTTGTTTGTTTCTTTATTTAACGTTACTTTATGCAATTATAGGGGAACGGCGTGTGTCTAGTGGTTAGACCGCTAGTCTAATATGTTCGGGTCCTGTGTTCGAATCTCGGCTCTAGCAGAATAATATTTATTCTGTTATTTCAGCCGTTAAGCGATCCTGGGGTATGGAGACCCTCCCGGGGCACACCCAGCCTCTATAAAGTGGGTACCTGAAAATGGGGAAAAATCTGATGGCTGAGCGGAATCTCGGCCGAATCACCTTATTGCACGGCCGTTGAACTATAAACAGTACAAATCTCTATATGTACTTCATGGGTTGAAGATGTGGTCTGGGTCTATGTCTGCAACAGATGGGATGTTAAGGTCATTATGGAGGAGTTGATTTGTGACAAAATAAGGAGCATTCAGGATTTTGCGAAGGATATTGGATTGTAAGGGCTGGATGCGTGGGAAGATATTTTAAAACTCGTTCTTTGTTTGTTTTGTTTTTTTTGCGACTTTCCCCGCTCCGACAAAAATAAAAATAGCATCAATCACAAAATATAATTTTCAAATCGTGTTTGGCAAGAGTGGCACGCGCTTCACGACTCACAGATGAACACTTTGGAGATAGAGAAAAATATTTATAGAGTTTTAGAAACAGGGAAGTGCGATAAACAAAAAAAAAAATAATAATAATAATTGAAGATTTAATGGAAGTAAAAAATTATTGGTTATGCCGTCCTTCGGAGAGGACATAAAAGGTGTTCCCAAGCCTGTGCGATGTCAGGTTCTCGTTAAAGATCCCGATCCCAATTAAACCTGGATAGACAAAATTTAGGCTCCCTCTGTAGCATCGTCCGATTAGCCACAGCAGCAAAAAGTGACGTTAAATACATAAACAATGAACAATGAGAATAAACAATATTACTTATCATCTATTAGAATATTATATTATTGGGTTGTGTCACATGAAATGCCCGTTTTCAAGGTTAAGGATTTTTATTAAAAATACGATATGAAAACATGATAATTTTATTCGAAGTATTTACCTTCTATTTCTACACATTTTTCCCAACGTGACACCAACTTTTTTATCCCAGAACTGAAAAACTCTTAGCTTTGAAGTGAAACAAAATCTGAAAACGCACTTTTCACTTGATCATCATTTTCAAAAAGTTTTCCTTTGACGAAGTTGTCTAAATTCCTGAACAGGTGATAATCTGTTGGAGACAAGTCGGGAGAATATGGTGGGTGCGGAAGAACTTCGTAGCCCATTTCTTTCAATTTTTGCACGGTATGTTTTAAAACATGGGGTCTTGCTACCGATCAGTGAGATCATGAGGTACCCATGTATGGAGCTTGTATGGAAACGGTAGATGCACTTGCATTTAGTTGTCCTGAGAGTCTTTTAACTGTTTGGTAGGGGGTTTTCTTTTACTGTATGTTTGAGGACATCGTTGTCTATTACGGACGGAGGTCTTCCTCGGAGCAAGTTTTCCAAGTCGGTATCCCCAGCTGAAAACTCAGCAAACCAACGGCGAATGGTCCGTTCATTAACAATTTCTTCCCTAAAAGCCTTGCAAATATTTCTAGCGCCCTCAGCTGCTAAATACCCGAGTTTAAAGTAGTGTAAAAAGTTTAAAAAGTGGGTAATTGATCGGGAAGCTAATGTTCATAATACATAGGTAGAGGATTAGTAACTGTTTACTTTAAATATGTAAACATTCGGAAAATAACAAAACAGATACCTATAAAATCCTTTATGTATTTAAGAAACTATAAAAACGGACATTTCATGTGAAACAACCCAATAAAGTGGTATCGGATCATTTATGTGTTGATCACCAACTGGCCAGCATAATGTTTTGGTTTAAATCTAACTATTAAATCAGTAAAGCATGCTTTAACCTTGATTGGAATCTATCTATTTTACATATTTTATAAAAGGCATGCTATATTTAACTTATTTTCACAATCAGATCTCAAGAAAAAGACACTTACCTGCCTTGTTTACCAAAACGGTGAACCATGTTTGATTCATAATCTTGTCATTATGGGAAAGTTGCCAACTACGTAGGAAAGAGCTCACCCATGTTGGATCACTTACAAAAAAATTACACGATTGGTCAGAACAGCAGAAATGGTACACCTACAAATTAAAAAAAACAAAAACATCACATTAATGTGAGATGTTGCGCTGAAAAACCAATAAATGATTGATAGTACAATGGATTTACGGATGTTTCTCGTTAAATGCTATTAGAGAAAACAATATGGGGTATCGTATTGGTTACCAAACTATCATAACCGAGTGTAGATGGAGATTCATTACGGAAGACCTCAATGGCATTTAAAAAAAAAACATATAATAATAATAAATTCTTTATTTATTCTTGGACAAGTCCCTTCAGAATAATATTACAGGCAAATTAAAAATTAAACTTCAGTATCTTAGAGTAAAAAAAAACAAAAATAAATAAACAAAAAAACAACAGAAATAACAAAGAAAATGAATAATAGTAATATAGTTAACAGGTAACTTATATAATAATAATTTAGAAAAACAAACTAACAAAAAAAATAAAATATTTACAAGTTCATATATACAGGAGTAATTAAAATAAATTTACAATGGTTATGTAAAAGTATGAAATGAAATACATAAATGTTTAAATACAATGCATAATAAGATATAGTAAAGAATTGTTTTTCTCTGCTCTATATGATTTTTATTGCAATTTGCTAATTAGGTAATTAGGATTATTTGAGAACTGGATAGACAAAAAGTGTTTGAATGAACGGGATTTGGAGGTCGGAAGAGTATTGGAGTGACGGATATGAGAAGGAATAGAATTCCATAAGGACGAGGATCGGATAAGGAAAGATCTGTCGAAAGCTAAAATATACGTATATATATATTATATATTATATTTAATATTACAATTTCATTAAGAAATACATAAAGTAAATATGATAGAAATACAATGATATGACATACATGTAGAGACACTACCCGTTGGCAGTTCTACAATAGGAATCCTAAATCAGAAGGTCCCACGGCCATATTCTTTTCAAACTCTCGGAGGATTATCAGGGATTGTAGAGGTAGGTTAAAAACTTTGGGTTTGAAAAAAGGTTTTAAGGTTTGAAACTAGAGGATTAGAGTGTGGGTTGAGTTGGACATGGAAGTATTGATATATCGTTCGTGCAAGTAACTCCAAGAAATAAAAAACTTTGAATTTGCTAAGTTTATGTTTTATTTTATTCGGCCTAGATAAAAAAAAAATCTGGTGTGGGCAACACTTACTTCCACTAATAAAGAATTAGTTCAATTGTATTTTTATAGAAACATGTATTTCATTAAAAAAATCTATTATATCATTATCTTAAACAATCAATTAGTTTAGTCTGTTTTTAAAAACTCTTTATTAAATTTTACAAGCTTGTGTATGAGATAATATTTTTTTTCTAAAATCGTTAGCTTTCCAACGGTATATTATACATGTATTTTACCGTTTTTATGTTCACAAAGGAAAAATTCCACCAAAAAAATATTTTTGCAGTTTTCTCCTTTAGTTAGATATAGAATTCGTTCAAATAACATATTCGCCTGCTTTTTATGAATGATAACAAGATGATATGGTTATTTTTATATAATCTATATAATCAAAGGTACTTTAGACAAATAAAATGTAAAATATCGCTATTTAAACCCTGTCTGACTATTTCAATCAGAATGAAATCAACATGATATTAAAGCCCATTAAAATTTTACTTTGATATGGCGAGTTTAATCAAAATTGTTAGAGCCGTTTTTGAGAAAATCTTAAAGAAGTGCAAAATGCATGGTACAAAGTAGCAGTTCCAGTCAGCGCAGTTTTGTGAAAAAGTTACTGTAACATATCGGGCGTATGGTTGATTTAAATATGTATTTTGAGTTTCTTACGACTTTTCGTTTTCGTCCTATACTTACCACACACCCACAGACCTTTTTTCGGAACTTGTTCATTTGGACTCAGGGGACCCTAAAACGTGTATTTCCGTTGAAAACTGTTGTTTGTTCATTAAACGTCACTTTATGCTGCTGTAACTAATCGGACGATGCCATAGTGTGACTTCTAAATTTAGCCTGTCCTGGTTTAATTAGGATTGGGATCTTTAACGAGTATCTGACATCGTACAGGTTCGTACAGGACTACCATCTCACGCCCCCTTGGAAGTACGGCATAATCTAGAGTTTTTTACTTCCTTTTAAGAAAGCTATGGGCCATCAGCCAAGTTCGAACCCGTTACCATAGGCATAGAAGGCTTTAATATTAGTCATTACGCTGAGGCGCTCTCTTTAAAAATTTCTTCTTCCGCTAAAAATTAAATTCAGTAATTAATGTTAGCGCTTAAATACAAAAATGTTAACTACTAGTAAATGGTTAGTAGTAGTAATTATTTTGACCATTTGGAATCCAAATCAGAATGACCAAAAATCAATCCACTTAGTATAATTACAGATAAAAATGTTCGTAAATTTGAAAAGTCTTCAAACCAACGAACCTACTATGTTTATCCGTAGACTTGTCTCGAATACGTTTTAAAAAAAAACAAAAAAAAACAGAAATGTTAAAGAAATAATAGTTTTTATTTTTGTTCTCATGAGCTCTTATTTTTTTTATTTTTTTTTTTATATTGACCTGTTTAAAGTAGAATAAATCACACACATTTAAGCAATTTGCAGTGGTACTTAGAAATTACCTGCACAATTACTTAAGTTTGTACGTTTTTCGTCTCTATTCATTACTTTCTACGGCTTTATAACTTGTATTTGTTTTTTTATAAAAGTTATATTAGTCATATATATTACTATTCTTATTTCTGGGAATCAAAATTAATTATGCAAAAATATTTCTACTGTTTTTATGTTTGTTCATTCAATATCACTTCATGCAACTGTGTCTAATCGGACGGTGCAATAGTGGGAGTCATAAATTTTGCCTATCCAGGTTTAATTAGAATAGGGATCTTTAACGAGTACTTTACATCGCATAGACTCGTGACCACCTTATTACGTCGCCTCCGAATGACGAGATAACCAAGTTTTGTTTTACTCCTTTTAAAAAATCTAAGAGTCCTATGTCGGGCGTGAACCCGTGACCTTAAATATATAAGGTTGTTATGCTTGTCTCTATTCAGTTGCTAAGTTACTTAGTTCGCGGCTTCTATCTAAAAACTTAAAGATTAGAATTTATAAAACTATTATTCTTCCAACGGTTCTTTACGGATGTGAAACGTGGCCGCTTACTTTGAAGGATGAACAACGGCTTAAGGTTTTCGAAAATAAGGTATTGCGTAAAATATTTGGTCCGAAGAGAGATGAAGCCACTGGAGAGTTTAGAAGGTTGCACAACATGGAATTGCGGAACTTGCATCCTGGGAATATAATTGAGCTGATTGCATCGCGGAGACTCAAATGGGCGAGTAAAGTTATTGGGCTCGATGACGAGCGGATTCCGAGAAAGTTAGTATTTGCTGATCCGACTGGTAGGCGTCCGAAAGGTAGGCCGAAGCGTCGATGGGAGGATTGCGTTAAGGCTGATCTCGGGAGCTTGGGCTTGAATGGTGAACATTGGACGAGTCTGTGTAGGCGGAATTTGGTGGTATCGGCATCGAACCTTCGGGTTCGCTAAGCCTATTATTATTATTATGCTTGTCTCTACACTACAGGTGACCCCGTGTCTGCTGTATTCTTTAACGGATTCGTAATCACAATTATGCATTAATATAACGTATTTAATCAATGTGGCGTTCTGGAGAAAAGCGAAAAAAAAGTGTTTAACGCATGGTATAATGTGTTTTTTTTTTAGTGAAAAATCTTCTGTAATTGTCTTAAATTATGAAGTTTCCGATTCATAAGGCTTTTTATTTCTAAGCCAGTCTTGCTTCACAATAATTTCCGTTTAAATATCGGATTCGAACATTATCAAGATAGCAATGCTTTTCCTTACTGTACAGGTTAGAGAAAGTTATACAAACATCGAAGTATGATTTAAGATATCAATATATGTTAAACAAATACGTCTTATCGCACGAAAGTGAAGGAAATCCTACGAAATAACAACATGGAGGATATCAATCTTCAGGATTACTAAATCCTACTTCTATATTCAAAAACAAAAACAAAAATTATCTAATCTTTTAGGATTGTGATGATAAATTTATATTTACTATGTATCTTTACCTTGTACTTATCGTTCGATAACAATGTTCAAAACAACTGCATACAGATCTAAATGCGCATTTTAATTTATGATAAACATATTTAAATTTTTTATTTTTTTTCATTAATGTTCCATGATATGCGTGAAGATTATGTTAGCATAGGAAAACTTATGAAGGTTTTAAAATAAGAATTATTATTATTTTTCTAGTGTTTTTGCAGCCTTATTAATATGTAGAATAGAATATGTACTGTGACAAATCCGATGAGCCGATTTCGACCAAAATTTGACAAATACTCCTCTTACATAAATAGGTCTAGTTTCGCAAAACTTTTCGTTTTGTTAAATCATGCTTGCCTCCTACAAACTCTTCGAGACCATTTGTGAGACGGATTTTGTAGAACTTAACTCAGATTTTAAGCATTACACGATCTTAAATTTTTATAATATAAATTTCATTATTCATACATAAGTGAAAATAAACCCTATTTGTAAACATGTCATACATTACGTTTTATGAGATTGTTGAATAAAAAAATCTGGTTCGGGCAACACACGACTTTCACTTACCTCCATTTTTAAAATCGAAGAAAGAATTTTCAAAAACAGAGATAAAAATGAGTGAAGCCATTAAATAATTAATTAAATGGAATTTCTATAGAAACATGTGTTTTATCAGAAAATCTATTATATTATAATCTAACATAATCAGTTAGTTTTATGTTCATTTAATCACTCTCTATTAACTTTTAAAAGCTTGTTTATGAGATGATATTTTTTCTAAAATCTTTAGCTTTCCAGCGGTATATCATACATGTATATTACTGTTCTTATGTTCAAAAACGAAAAATTACATTAAAAAAATATTTTTTCTGTTTTCTCCTTTAGTTGGGTATCGAATTCATTCAATTTATATATTTATCTGTTTTTCATCAGTGGTAACAAGATAATATAGTTATTTTTATAGAATCAACAAAATTAAAGGTACTTTAGAGAAAGAAAATTTTAAATATCGGCATTTAGGCCCTGTCAGACAATTTTAATCAGAATGAAACCTACATGATATTAAAGCTCATTATATTTTACAATAATATAGCGAGTTTAATGAAAATCGTCGGAACCGTTTTTGAGAAAATCGAAAAAAATGTAAAATGCATGGTATAAAGTGGCTCTCCTGGTAAGCTCATTTTGATGAAAAAGGTTTTGTAACGTCTCGGGCGTAGATTTGTCTTAAATATGAAATTTCAGTTTCATAGGACTTACCGTTTCCGCCCGGGAGTTACCACACACACAGACCATTTTGCGAGACTTGGTTATTTGGACTCAGGGGACCCTAAAACGTGTATTTCCGTTGAAAACTGGAATTCGAAAATTTTCGCGATCGCAATACTTTCCCTTACTATATATAGTAAGTTAAAGTAAAAATCATTTTTGAATAAAAATTGTGGTTTATTCACACCTACGAAGCCTAGGAAAGGGGTCATCTGTGGTGTACTGGATAGCCTAACAGCCGCCTATGCCCAAGGCCACGGGTTCAAAACCCATCAGATGACCGTAATATTGGTTAAAGAAAAAAAAAATCCCTTGTCATGGCGTCCTTCGAAGGAGACCCAAAAAAGTGCTCATGAGTCTGTACGATGTCAGGAACTCGTTAAAGATCTTTACCGTTAAAGTCCTAACTAAACCTGGATAGGCGAAATTAGGACTCCCACTGTTTCATCGTCCGATTAGCCACAGCAGCATAAGTGGCTTTAAATGGATAAACAAGCCCAGGAAAATCGTTCGGTAGTGAGTATGATTAGACTAGGCTTGTAGATGTTTGAATCCAACATATCTTTTTGCCGAAAGAGCCCCATAAGCGCTAGTGTTTTGTGAATATATATATAGTGCTATTCATTAATACATTAATTTTTTTTCTCCACGGAACGGCATCCTATATTTATATTTTATAATTTTAATTTATTTTTCATAAGTATTACATGGTAAAGCTGTTTAAGTCCTTTAATTCTACTAAACGTTATGGATTAATCGATTATACGCAACTTATATTAATCACGTTCATCAAATTTGTACTTCTTTGTATAAACTTGTTTGTGTGTTTTTATAAATTGTAACTTATGATTTTTAACGTCAAAACATAATATTCGATAACGGCTTCTTTCATAATCCTCTTTTATATTATTATATATATATATATATATATATATATATATATATTATTATTATTTTATTTATTTGTACCGTATATTCCACGTAACGGCCTCCTATAATTATATTTTACAATTTTAATTTTTGTTTTATAAGTATTGCATGGTAAAGCTGTTTGAAGTCCTTTAATTCTACTAAATGTTATCGATTAATCGATTATACAAAACTTATATTAATCACGTTCATAAAATTTGTACTTCTTTGTATAAACTTGTTTGGTTCTGTTTTTATAAATTGTATTAAATTGATAATTATAATATATATATATTATATATATAATATAATTTATTAATTTTTTTTCGAGCTAGTTAATTAAACACCAAAAATGGATTTTTTTTTCTTTCAGAATTTTGAACTTATCGATTTTTTCACTTACAAACAACCAAACCTCCGCCTAGTAAAGAACTGTTGCCTGTGCCTTCACTTACTGGTCTCTCAAGGAATCAATCAGCAGCATTTTAGGGTACTCAAAGTCACTGAGGTTTTGATAAGTAAGTCCTTTGTATTGTTTAATATAAGATGTAATTATTTGATTTTTTTTTTTTCACCTACTAACTAGGTCTTATATTTTCTTATAATGGAGAAGTCACCTGTGGTGTAGTGGCTAACATAACAGGTTTTAATTTAATGTGAATAAAAAAAATCCTTAGTTGTGCTATCCTTCGGAGGGGACGTAAAATGGTGGTTCACGAGCCTATTCTGATAAAATCTGGATAGCCAAAATTTAGGACTCCCACCGTAGCTTCGTCCGATTAAACTCAGTAGCATAAAGTGATATTTTTTAAAATTGTATTTATTGTAATTTACAACTATTTTATTCAAAACAAGGAGTAAAAGAGTGAAGAAAAGCCGTGAAAATGCCTTGAGAAAGAACTATTCATTGGTAGCATGTCACCAACTATTTTAAGGCAGTAGGTCCCGAGGTCACCTTCTTTTCAATCGCCTCGGAGGGTTATCAGGGATATCTAAGGTGGATAGATTAAGGACATGTGGGTTTGTGTGGGTAGGGAGTTTAGAATGAAAAGAGGTGTATCTATAACGAGATATGTCTGCAACAAATGGGATGTTTAGGTCATTATGGAGGAGTTGATCTATGACAAAATAAGGGGCATTCAGGACTTTGGATTGTAAGGATTGGATGCGGGGAGAGATTATATGGTTTGTTTGATTCTTTATTTAACGTCACTTTATGCTACTATAGAGGAGCCGCGTGGTCTAGTGGTTGGAGCGCTACTCTACTATGTTCGGGTCCTGTGTTCGAATCCCGGCTGTGGCAGAATATTATTTATTCTGTTATTTCAGCCGTTAAGCGATCCTGGGGTTTGGAGACCCTCCCGGGGCACACCCAGCCTCTATAAAGTGGGTACCTAAAAATGGGGAAAAATCTGAGGGCTGAGCGTGATCTCGGCCGAATCACCTTATTGCACGGCCGTTGAACTATAAACAGTACAAATCTCTATATGTCCTGAGCCCAAGACTCTTCATGGGTTGTAGTGGTACAGGTTTTTTATGCTACTAAGGCTAATCGAACGATGCTACAGTGGAAGTCTTAAATTTAGCCTATCCACGTTTTATTAGGATAGGGATCTTTAACGAGTACCTGACATCGCACAGGCTCGGGACCACCTTTTAACATCCTCTCCGAAGGACGGGATTACTAATGATTTTTAACTTCCATTAATTAGGGGGCGGGGTAGCTGAGCGGGTTAGCGCGCGTTGCTTTAAATGCGCGTTGCCTAGCAACACAGAGGACCAATTAATTTGAAACCCAAAAAATTACGGGTTCGAGACTCGGTGCTGTGGGGGACTTTTATTTCAGCATTTATCCCCCGCCCTCACCCTCTGGCCCGAGAAAACCGTATAGAAAAAAAAAAAAAAAAAAAAAAAAAAAAACTCCATTAATTATGTTAATTAGTAGGAGACCTTTTGCCAGAATAAAGTTTCTATATATAGCATTTCCAAGTCAATTGTAACCTTTTCCAAGTCAAATGCAACCCTTTCCATTCAAATGTCACCTTTTCCAAGTCAAATGTCACCTTTTCCATTTCAAATGTTACCTTTTCCAAGTCAAATGTCACCTTTTTCTTCACTTCTAGCCTTAAATATTCCATTTTATTTATTTATTTATTGAAAACACGTTATGAGAATCCCCTAAAACAAAAACAAAAAAAAAAGACCACTGCAAACGCAAGTTAAAATGAGAGCAAGCGACAATAAAAACAGCTTAAAAAACGTAATCATAAGACCCGAAAAGATATTTACAAACCTTTATAACAATAACAAATATTAAAAGTAAATGAGAATTGAAATACGCATAAGCGATAAAAGATACAGCTCAAAAACGTTATCATACCAAAAGCACATTAATTATCTCTATATCAATAAAAAACATTAAAAGTAAATTCGAATTAAAATGCGTGGGAGAGATAAAAAAATGAAACTAAAAAAACATAATTATAGGACCCGAAAATACAATTATCAACCCCTATATCAATAAAAACATTAAAAGTAAATGCGAGTTGAAATACGCATGAGCTATAAAAGATACAGCTCCAAAATCGTAATCATAACCACCCGAAAACAAAATAATTAATTCCTATATCAATAAAAAACATTAAAAGTAAATGCGAGTTGAAATACGCATGACCGATAAAAGATACATTTCAAAAAACGTAATTATAACCACCCGAAAGCACATTAATTAATACCTATAAAATTATTAAAAGTTAATGCGAGTTAACATGCACGCGAGCGATAAAAAATACAGCTCGAAAAACGTAATTATAATACCCGAAAACACATTAATTATTCACAAAAACTACCCCTCCCCTCTACAAACTCAAAATCAATAACTATCTTAAAACTAAATAGATATAATTAGTTTTTTTTTAAATATTAGCTAGTAAAAAACAGAACTGTTTTTATATCAAATATAAAAAAAAAAAAAAAAAAATAGCGATATGATATGCCAAAATTATTAAAAAAGTCAAAATGTTAATTAAACTAATTATTTTTCAATAAATAAATAATTAAAACGGAATATTTAAGGCTAGAAGTAAAGAAAAAGGTGACATTTGACTTGGAAAAGGTAACATTTGAAATGGAAAAGGTGACATTTGAAATGGAAAGGGTTACATTTGACTTGGAAAAGGTTACATTTGAAATGGAAAAAGTTACATTTGACTTGGAAAAGGTTATAATTCACTTGGAAATGCTATATTAAAAATAATAAATAAATAAAAGCCAAACAGAAAAAACGAACGCTAATAATTACGAGTTCGCGTCTCAGTGCTGTGGTGATTTTTACTACGGCATTAATCCCCAGCCTTCACTCCCTGACCCGATAAAACAGACGGGGTAAGAGAGGAATAAACAAAGCCAAAGAGTCTGCATTATTTTTTAGTAACTGAGTAAGTATTAATACTGATAGATATTTAGTATATCTTGTTGTATTTTAAATTATCTGTTAGCAATTTTTTTTCTTTACTTTGGTCATTTTTATGGAGGTGAATTCCCCTTTCTCCTTCCCTTGGATCTACCACTGAGGACAGAGGCAGATTACTTCATTTTTATTTTAGTTTTACTGCATTACTTTCCTGAATTAACTATTTTTTCCTGAACGTGAGAGAAATTCACAATGAGAGAACGGTTGCTCAACTTTGCTGGGTTGGTATTTATACACAGAATACTAATTAATCTTAAAAGCAATCTTTAAATACAAAAAAAAAAAAAATGGCGCGATATATTTCTATTGGGTTGTGTCACATGACCGTTTTCAAGGTAAAGGATTTTTATTAAAAATACGATATGAAAACAAGATAATTTTATTCGAAGTATTTACCTTCTATTTCTACACATTTTTTCCCAACGTGACACCAACTTTTTTTCTCCCCGAACTGAAAAACTCTGAGCTTTGAAGTGAAACAAAATCTGAAAACGCACTTTTCACTTGATCATCATTTTCAAAATGTTTTCCTTTGACGAAGTTGTCTAAATTCCTGAACAGGTGATAATCTGTTGGAGACAAGTCGGGAGAATATGGTGGGTGCGGGAGAACTTCGGCATCAAGACCGCTCAGTGAGATCATGAGGTAACCATGTATCGAGCTTTTTTACTTTCCCAATACACTTTAAATGTCTGGAAACGTTAGATGCACATGCATTAAGTTGTGCTGAGAGTCCTTTAACTGTTTGTTAGAGGTTTCCTTCTATTGTATGTTTGAGAACATCGTTGTCTATTACGGACGGAGGTCTTCCTCGGGGCAAGTTTTCCAAGTCGGTATCCCCAGCTGAAAACTTAGCGAAACCAACGGCGAATGGCCCATACATTAACACTCCCTTCCCCAAACGCCTTGCAAATATTTCTAGCTGCCTCAGCTGCTGAATGGCCGAGTTTAAACTCGTACAAAAATATTACTCGAAAAAGGCGTGTTTCCATGTTGATATTTGGAGGTATACTAAAAAGTGGGTAATTGATTGGGAAGCTAATGTTTATGATACAAAGGTAGAGGATTAGTAACTGTTTACTTTAAATATGTTAACATTCGGAAGAAAATAAAAGAGACCTACCTGCAAAATCCTTTATGTATTTCAGAAACTATAAAAACGGACATTTCATGTGAAACAACCCAACAAATAAGCATATTTAGCTATATTAATTATGTTGAAATCGGTCTTGGAAAATTTAAAAATCGACGCTAGCTTTAATATACATATGTGATGATGCAAGATTCCCAGTGAGTTCAGGATTGAATCCTCTACCATGTTTTGGAGTTGATTCTTTTCCAGTCCATACTTTTCCAAAAATACTCCCGTTGCTATTAAATTAAATAAATACACAAACAAACTATTCTTTTTTTTTAACTTAATAATTTTATTGCACCTGTATAAGTGACAATCAGCAAATGAGTTATATTTGATAAACATAGCATGGGCTGGCATGAGGGAGACATTACCTAGTGGTGCATCCTCCTGACATTCAAAAACAAACAATTTTTCAGGTCAGGAGATCTCTAATCCAACTCCTTTTCAGCCTACGCCGAGTTATGTATGGTATGTCAGTTGTAGCCAAGTTTTTTACAAGTTTGTTTCTATGTCCTTTGAGTTTGTCGTGAAATCGTTTGTAAGTCAATCGAATGTGGTTTGTTGTAAAACTATTCTTAAGACAAATAAATTTATATCTCACAGATGTAACATTTGCAAGTAAACTATTACTTTTGTATAGACTAAGACATCTTTATTTGATTGTTATCGTTCAATCTCAAGTTTCGCCCTCGCATCGTGAGTCATCTATATAAGCTCCCAAAACTTCCATATATATATATATGTATATATATATGTATAACTGTTTATATGGCTGTTGATAGGCAATTAAGTAATATGAAAAGCAATAAATAATTCAACCTGAATAACTTGAGGCTTAATCCTACAAAAACTCAGGCCATCCTTATTGGTTCCAAATCCCTCCACCGATCTATCACCACCCTTCCTCCGCTTTTGCTTAATGATCATCCTGTTGTTTTTAGTTCCTCTGTTAAAAATCTTGGCATCATCATCGACCAAAACCTATCCTGGAAACCCCGAATTGCCCAAATTTCCCGTCGATCGATTAGTACCTTGAAATTATTCCACCGATCCCGCCACCTCCTACCACAATCTACCCGTAAACTCCTAGTTTCATCACTCATTTTTCCCCACTTTGACTATGTATACGCTGGGCTATCCGTGAAAGAATAGTACTTCCAAGTGACAACTCAAAATTGAGGGTGGTTCTATTGAAATAAATAAGTGGACTGTATAGATTTAAAATAAATAAAAATAATGAAAGCAAACAACGAATCACAAAACATTTAATACACTGAAATACATATAAGGATGATAAGAAACAAATTAACCTAATAAATTTATATAAGAAAAATTAACCTAATTATAATTAAATAGCTGTAAGAAAATGTAGGAAACAAAATAAACCTAATTAAAATATTGTAAAAATAGAAGAAACAAACTTAACTTAATTAATGCTCAAAGTTGTAAAAAAAAAAAAAATAGTTATTAAATTAAAAAGTTTCTTGAATAAGAATTAAGAAATTAAATGTTCCATTTATGGATAAAGATAGGTTATATTCACGTAAAGATGTCCAGTTGAGTGTTGAAGAAAACGACCGCAGGGCGGCTTGAACGAAGTCGTCTTGAGTAATGAAGAAAATTACCGCAGGGCGGCTTGGACGAAGTTCTCTTGGGTGTTGAAAATGACCGCAAGGCGGCTCTTCCAAGTTCCAAGGGGAACGATGAGAAGATGAAGAAATTCGTTTCCAAACGTTCAAACGTTGAGAGGAATCTTGGGTCTATATACGGCACATCTTCACCGCTCAGACGCTAGCTTAAGACTCGACTGGCCACGAGGCAGTCAAAAAACAATTGAAGTACGATCGTCTTCTGTCTTTCTCTTCTACTGCTCTCGTTTAAAAACTTTTAATTATATTTAAAATAACTATTTTAAAAAGAAATTAAAAAATAAAGATTTAAACAAAAAAAATGATCTTATTATAAATATCATAAAATTATGAACTTATAATTTTTCGATTGAAAAACTATAAAAACCTTATCAGGCCGTAACATATGGCGTGAACAGACTATGGTTGTGTGGCATGTGGCGGCCTCTCGAGGGTGCTCGAGGGCAGATTGAGAAGGATTATGGATTGCTTCTTAAGATTTGTGTTGGGTACCTCGAGACGGTCCCATGTATCCCACCTCTACGACGAGTTAAAGTGGTTAACCCCAACCTTTCGAAGACAATATTTCCTTGGATCATTCCTTTATCAAATCATAAGCTCCCACCATCCATTTTATATCTACAGCCTTCTGGTATTTAAATCCTCAACACATCACCAGGAAACAAGATCCCCTCTGTCTGACCTCCACACTCCTTTCTATAGAACCAAAAAATATGACTGCTCCTTTTTAGCCCGTTCCACTGCCTTATGGAATACTCTCCCTTCAAACATCCGTCATGCCCTTCCCTATCATCTTTTAAATCCCTCCTCTTTCAATACTTCCTTTCTCTTCAGACAGATCTAAAGCTAATTTTTATTATGCCAACTTATGTAAGGTGAATTTGACTTTAATGCACTTACTTTCATGAGATGTAAAAGTTATATTTTATGTTTATTCTTATTTATTTATTTCTTGAAATTGTAAATAGAGATGGTACTATGACCCTTTTTTTTTTCATTATTGTGTTATTTAATTGTAGTTTATATTTTTTTGGCTAGTTATAATTTATTATTTTGTTCATAATTGTTATTCTCAAGGGACCTTGCCCCAAGAATAAAGTTTTTTTTCTATTTCTATATATATATATATAATATGCTATGTTTTAACCGGCTGCTTTTCTAAGGCAGCGGTAGCTTCAAAAACTAGCTTACTTACTATATTTAGTCAATATATAAACTATATTTAATGATACTATGGATCTCCTTTCCAAAGGTATCGTGTTTCCAATCCAATAGGTGGCATGCAGGGTAAGATTAAAGTAAGCAAGATTCAATTAATAAATTACTTATAATTATTAATTTACACATATAAATTATATTAACCCATTGCCTAGAACTCTGATTGAGAATACTGAGGGACATTTTACTACCTTTGCCATACAATATTACAAATTACAATATACCTTTGAAACACTTAACCGGCTGGCGAAGGTGAAAACAGTCTTAGGTCCCCTTTCTCGGCATCATCCTCCAGCTGCTCTCAGAACACCGACGGCCACCTCCTCTTCTTGTAGATGGAACCCGACTTCCTCTTCTTGAGGATAAAACTTGACTAACTCCTGGTTCGAATAAGACCGCCCTACGAATCTTCTCTCCCATCCTCGTCACCTCGGGTGGGCTGACATGGGTAGTACCCCGGTTGGCGGTACAGCCCTTGTGATCTTATTTTTATCTTTTGACCACCCTTAATATTCTTGTAGGCTGCCGCTGTAGGAAACTACCAGGGGTCTCTGGTATCCCAGACCCATGGGGAAACCGGGGGGCCTATTAGAGAATCCAAGGGGGCAAGTACACGCCCTTTATACTTTTGCCGACATAGGCTAATCAATATTTATTTAATTTAAGCCATTTTCCTCCCAGTTTAGTCATATATTAATGATGCTAACAGTTTGATATATTTTAAATATATCAATACATTTTTTTTTTTTCAGATTTGATATTTTATTCATTACAATGCCTAAAATTGAATTTACTGGTACAGACTATCATAACTTACTCTTTATGTACAATTACAAATATAATTCAGGATCACAGAGAAAGTAAGCAATCTTTGGCTACGGAATTAATGATTTATATAATACGATTTTCAATAGATTTCAAAAACCCATCAAAAGCGATACCAAGATTTCCAACAGGTAATCATATATACTATTATCATTTAAAAATAATTATTATTATTTTAAATATTTAATTGATAACGTTTAGGTCTGTTCTCTCATCATTTAGAGATCAGGTGAACGAAAAAATCGCTGCAAATTATTACACAATGGTTTGTTATTTCTAAATAGCAGAATTACAGACCGATTAGCCTATTAAATATTGTATCAAAAATTTTAGAAATACTAATATTAATCAGAATAAATCGGCATATTAGACAGAACAAAATCATAATAGATGACCAATTCGGCTTCAGAAAACACCACTCTACTGTAGACCAACTAGCAAGGCTTACTAATTACGTAACCAAAGCTTTTAACCAAAAGAAACATACCGGTATGCTTTTAATAGATTTAGAAAAGGCCTTTGACACCGTTTGGCATACAGGACTTATTCACGAATTAATTAAATACAACTTCCCTCCTTACCTAATTCATATTATCCATTCTTATCTTGACAATAGACGATTTTATGTTCGTGTAAATAATTCGACATCCAGTATACTCCCTGTAACGGCTGGCCTTCCTCAAGGATCCTGCCTTTCGCCAACTTTATTTAATGTATATATATATCCGATTTTCCAAGCCACCCGCACGTTATAAGGTCTCTTTACGCTTATGATACAGCCCTATATACATCATCCTATCGCATCGATACCATAGTTAACAGATTGCAGCTAAACTTCAAAAAAATAATAAATATTGCAATATGTGGAAATTAAAAATAAATAATCTTTACTAAGCGCAGACCGAACATAAACCATCATCTTTTATTAAACTCAGTCCACATTAACTGGTCTAAATCAGTTAAATACTTAGGCATAACTTTAGACAAATCGTTAACATATACTGAACATATCAATAGAAAATCCGAAAAAAACAAAAAAATGTATTTATAAAATGTTCCCATATTTTAATAAAAAATCCAGTTTAAGCACTCAGAACAAACTACTATTATATAAAACAGTCATACGTGCCCAGATCTGTTATGCATCGCCCGTCTGGAGCTCGACTTGCAATACCAATTATAAAAAAATAGAAACAATACAAAATACATGTATGCGAATCATCAATAACTACCCACGATATACTAAAATTTCAAAAATGCTCTCTGACCTAAATCTTCCAACATTAAAACAGTATATCTACAAAGTAACCAAAAACTATTTTGATAAAACCACAACTTCTGAAAACCCATTAAAACTAGAAATTGGTAATTACAACAAAACATCACTAAAGCGCTACACGCGCAAAAGAACCAAACATGTACTTTTAAATTAATATTGTAATTTATATTGTGTAGGTTTTTTCGTGTTACTTTTTCTACTATCTTAAACAAAATATTGTGTAATCATTAGTAAATTCAAAGGATGATTGAAACTCTGTTATCATGAAAAAAGGTCCTCTGAAATCATGAAACCAAACATATTTGTATTGAGTGTATATTGTAAATAATATGTAAATAAATAAACTTTCTTTCTTCTTTCTTCTAAATAACAATATTAGGGTATAATTGTTTATATAGCTGTTGATAGGCAATTAAGTAATATGAAAAGCAATAAATAATTCAAAGAAAAATGGTCAAACACGATTGCTAATTTCAAAACGATATCTCTGCTATTTCTAAAACGATTACAATAATTCTTTTTTCGTTTTGTAGAAAATATATAAACAAGCGTAAATATAGGCAAGATTTTTTTTATTCATCGTCCTTTATTGATTTTCAAACTCTTAAAATTGTTTTCTCTATCTTAAAAAATCTGGTGCGGGCAACACACGACTTTCACTTACCCCCGTTGTTGAAATCAATTAAAGAATTTTCAAATACAGTTAGGGCCTTGCTTAAAAACCATTATTGCTAATTATACAGGACACTGTAAACTCAACTATCACACGTTTAAACTTGGAATCTCAAGTACCCCTCTGTGTAGACTAAGGAGACAGGAAGATGAAACATCTTTCAATATAATCTGCTGTTGTGACAGGCTTGCAAGGCTACAGTTCACAATTTTTAGTGCTGACCGCCTGGACCATTCGCTGAGAACACTGCTAGTTGATCCTAACAGCCTTCTAAAGTTTGCAATTTCAACTGAACTGATGTATTCAATATACCACTTCCATTCTATGGTGCACAATAGAACTATTTAGTGCAATGTAAAAAAATGTAAATATGGATTAATCTCATTCGTGAGAGTAGCTTTACACCTAAAATAAAATCTGGTGCGGGCAACACACGACATTCACTTACCTCCGCTTTTAGAATCGAGTAAAGAATTTTCAAAAACAGGAAGAGATAAAAATGAGTGAAACCATTAAAGAATTAGTTAAATTCGAATTTCTATAGAAACATCTGTTTTATTAAAAAATCTATTATATTATTATATAAAACAATCACTTAGTTTTTAGTTCGGCTATTAATCACTCTGTATTAACTTTTACAAGCTCTTGTGTATTAGATAATATTTTTTTCTAAAATCATTAGCTTTCCAACGATATATTACACATGCATATTACTGCTCTTATGTTCAAAAACGAAAAATTGCTCTAAAAAAATATTTTTTTCAGTTTTCTCCTATAGTTGCTTTTCAAATTTGCTCAACTTGCATAGTTAGCTGGTATTTATCAATGCTAACTAGATAATATGGTTATTTTCATAAAATATACAAAATTAAAAGTACTTTAGAAGAAAGAAAATTTAAACTATTGGCATTTAAGCCATGTCAGACTATTTTTATCAGAATAAAACCTACATAATATTAAAGCCCATTAAATTTTACATCGATATAACGAATTTAATCAAAATCGTCGGAACTGTTTTTGAGAAAATCTAAAAAAGGTACAAAATGCATGGTATAAAGTGGCTCTTCTGGTAAGCTCATTTTGATGAAAAAGGTTTTGTAACATTTCGGGCGTATAGTCGTCTTAAATATGAAATTTCAGTTTCATAGGACTTTTCGTTTCCGCCCGGGAGTTACACACACACAAACCTTGTTGTGGGACTTGGTCATTTGGACTCAGGTGTAATTCTGTTGAAAACTGTAATTCTACTACTGTCCCTAAATGTATATTTCATTTATAAGTAAGTGAAAGTAAAATAAAATAAACTATGAGGGAACAGACCTTATATTATATTATTTTTATTGAGGGTGTATAGTCGACTGTAGAAACTATTGTAGGTGGAATAGTCAGGAATCAGTCATTTTTGAAAAGTTTTTAATTTTGCCAACGTTTCGGCTCAAGCTTGTGAGCCATCATCAGGGCTACAAACATCAGAACAAAAGAGATACATATTAATATGATAATGAAAATTTTCTTCTGAATGTAGTGACAATGATAACATTTGAAATAAAACAGAAAATATACCAACATACTTAAATATTATAGATACAAATAATGATAATATTATACATAATCTGATGATGATAAGCATAACAAATTTTACAGAACTTTAGACTTTAATATAAAAGTAAAAAAAACATATATATATATATATATATATATATATATATATATATATATAAACGTACCATTACTGAGCCATGTCAATAAATTAAATACCTCAGATTCTAGTGTTTATAATTTTTTGTTAAAAATGTTCAACCTTATTGTACATACGGATATATTATTTTGTTTTTTCCATTATATAATTTTGTAAAACTTTTTAAAAACAAAGATAAGCTGTAGTATTTACACTTAGAGGGGAAAACCTTCAGGGTTTTTACACGAACCCCTCCCCATACTACCTATGTTTATGGTTTTCCTCAGTTTATGCTTGACATGGCTCAGTAATGGTACGTTTTAATATATATATATATTAATATATATATATATATATATATATAAAATATATTTTTTTTTACTTTTATATTAAAGTCTAAAGTTTTGTAAAATTTGTTATGCTTATCATCATCAGATTATGTATCATATTATCATTATTTGTATCATTATTTGTAACAGAAAATATACCAACATACTTAATATTATTATTTAAGTATGTTGGTATATTTTCTGTTTTATTTCAAATGTTATCATTGTCACTACATTCAGAAGAAAATTTTCATTATCATATTAATATGTATCTCTTTTGTTCTGATGTTTGTAGCCCTGATGATGGCTCACAAGCTTGAGCCGAAACGTTGGCAAAATTAAAAACTTTTCAAAAATGACTGATTCCTGACTATTCCACCTACACTACACTATATTATTTTTATTTATTTTTTCCAAATGTCGGATTAAAGTTGTATCTGATTTTCAGCCTTTTGATCTCAGCCATCGACTTTGTTTGGCAATGTGTCGTTTTGAATGAAATGACGAATGAACTATTTTTCGAGAGCTTGGGTGTTTATTCAGTATTCAACATTATGGAGGTAATGATATTTACTCGTTCAATATGAAATTAAGGGCATATGTATATAATTTTTAGTTTATTAGTCGAAAAAGTGTGATGTTATTTTTTTATGGGGGAAGAATATAATGGTTACCCACAATATTTATTAAATTATGTTAAATGGGTTATTCACTGAGTCAATCCTATAACAAGCCATAAAAAAAACACTCAATATCTGGTGCAACATAACAAACCTGATTATCTGTTATTCGCAATGATATCGTGTTATATTGTTTTTCATCCGTTTTTGTTGCCAGGAACTCTGTTTTTTCGAAGGATATTTGTAGTCCTATTTTCTCTGCATTTCCTTTTAGTGTTTCTATCTGTTCTATGGCTTCTTCCGGTGTGCTTGATATGGTCATTTTCCCATTCCTTCATAACTTTGTCGAGTGCTATGTTTTATTATTATTAGTTATTTATTTTTTTCATTAATATTAATTTTATTTATCTTTATTTTTATTATTTGTCAATGTTACTGTATTATTTATTTGTTTTTAGTATTTATGATTCAATAGACCGTCAGAAGCTATATAACATCATGATTGAACAGGGAATACCTAGAAAGTTAGTAAACCTAGTAGAGATGTGTTTGTCGGAAACATTCTATAAAGTTAGAATCGGTGACAATTACTCTGAGAGATTTGAGGTGCGATCGGGTTTGAAACAGGGTGACTCCCTTTCACCTGTGTTATTTAATATAGCTTTAGAATATGTCATAGAAAAGGTGATGTGTACCGAGAAAGGCTTAAATATGGGTGACAAGATCCCGGTTTTGGGGTATGCCGATGATCTGGTACTGCTAGGTGAAGACACGGAAACCATACAACTAAATACAAGTGTGTTAATAAAAACCGGTAAAGAAATAGGACTCGAATTAAATATCGATAAGACGAAGTATATGATTAGTAGCAGAAACGGTGTCGATCTTGGTGATATTGATATATCAGGGCATACTTTTGAACTCGTAGAGAAATTCAAGTATTTAGGTTCAATGATAACAAGAAAAAATGAAATCCAGGAAGAAATAAAGTCCCGGTTAAAGGTAGGAAATGCGTGTTATCATTCAGTTGCTAAGTTACTTTGTTCACGGCTTCTATCAAAAACTTAAAGGTTAGAATTTATAAAACTATTATTCTTCCAACGGTTCTTTACGGATGTGAAACTTGGCCGCTTACTTTGAAGGATGAACAACGGCTTAAGGTTTTCGAAAATAAGGTACTGCGTAAAATATATGGTCCGAAGAGAGATGAGGCCACTGGGGAGTCCGAAAGGTAGGCCGAAGCGTCGATGGGAGGATTGCGTTAAGGCTGATCTCGGTGGCTTGGGCTTGAACGGTGAACATTGGGTGAGTATGTGTAGGCGGAATTTGGTGGTATCGGCATCGAACCTTCGGGTTCGCTAAGCCTATTATTATTATTTTAGTATTTTGTTCTTTGTTTTCTTTTCTTAATTTTTTTCTGCTCTCTTCTTTTTGGTAATTCGTTTTTTGTGAAGATGTGAGGGTGATAATAACCATAAGCAGTTTTTTGCCCTTAAAACTAAAACAACAACGAATAAAAAAAATAAATAAAAAATCCGTTTCTCCTAATTTATAAATACCAAAAGTTAATTTATTTATTAGCTAATTGCTTATAAACATCTATATAAATAATTATACCCAAATATGGTTATTTAGAAATAATAATTTGTGTAAATATTTGCAGCGTTTTAATTTCACAACCAAAATATTAACTAGAAATCACTTATATGATGGAACAACGTTTGCCGCGTCAGCTAAAAATACATATTGTTAAATTTTAATATTTTTTAACTGTCTAAATATAATGTTTTCTAGGAAGCTCCTTTCGTAGTTCAGTTGATATGCCTTTCCTCGTGTCTGATTTGTGCGATGAACCTAAGAGCATACCTCAAATAGTCACCTGGCGTGGAAAGGACAGAAGCAATAGCTTCTTCAAGATGATGTGCGACCTTTGGAGGAAACAAGAACAGATGAAAGGCGTTCTTAGGGACGAGTATGGCTGTATTGAAGGTAAGTGTACTCTTTGCAGCCTGACTTTCCAAATTAGCTAAGTATTTTGTATTTGTACAATGATTGAAAATAAACTGTACATGGAATCGAATATTTCCACAAACGTTTGAAGTTTTAGGTAACTTTCTCTTACCTATATATGAAATACATATTAAAGGAAGTATTGCGATCGTAAAATGTTCGAATTCCAATTTTCAACGGAAATACACGTTTTAGGGTTCTGTAAGTCCAAATAACGAATGAAAAGTCCTATGAAACTAAAACTCCATATTTAAGACAACTATACGCCCGAGATGTTACAGAAACTTTTTCATCAAAATTAGCTTACCAGAAGTGCCAGTTTATACCATGCATAGTGCACCTTTTTATGATTTTCTCAAAAACGGTTCCGACGATTTCGATTATACTCGATATATCAATGTAAAATTTAATGGGCTTCAAAATCATGTAGGTTTTATTTTGATTGAAATAGTTTGAAAGGGCTTAAATGCCGATATTTTAAAATTTCTTCCTCTAAAGTACCTTTAATTTTGTATTTTCTATAAATATAACCATATCATCTTGTTACAATTGGTATAAAACACGTAAATATATAAAATGAACGAATTCGATACCCAACTAAAAAAGAAAACTAATAAAAATATTTTTTTAATGCAAAGTTTTGTTTTTTAATAGAAATAAAAATAGAAAACAAACTTTATTCTGGGACAATGTCCCTTTAGAATAACATTAATGAACAAAATAATAATTTATATCTGGCCTAAAACAATATATAACTACATTTAAATAACAAAAGAAAGAAAAATAAATAAATAAAAGGTCATTGTGACCTTGAATATGTACATATTCAAAAATAAATAAATAAGAATCAACCTAAAATATATCTTTTACATCTCATTAAAGTATATAAACAAATCACCTCACATAAATAGGCATAATAAAAATAAAAATTAGCTTACATCGGACTGGGGAGAAAGGAAGTATTGAAAGAGGAGGGATTTAAATGATGGTAGGGAAGGAGCATGTCGGATGTTTGAAGGGAGAGTATTCCATAAGGCAGTGGAACGGGCTAAAAAAGGAGCAATCATATTTTTTTGTTCTTTGAAAAGGAGTGTGGAGGTCGGACAGACGGGATCTTGTTTCCTGGTGATGGGTTGGGGATCTAAATACCAGAAGGCTGTAGACGTAAAATGGGTGATGGGAGTACATACATGTATAATATACCATTGGAACGCTAAAGGTTTTAGAAAAAATATTATCTCATACAAAAGCTTGTAAAATTTAATAAATAGTGACAAAAAGCCGATAAAACTAACTGATTATTTTAGATAATAATATAATAGATTTTTTAATAAAACATATGTTTCTATAGAAATTTAATTCTTTAATGGTTTCACTAATTTCTACTTCCACTTACTATATATAGTAAGGGGAAGTATTGCGATCGTGAAAATTTTCGAATTCCAGTTTTCAACGGAAATACACGTTTTAGGGTCCCCTGAGTCATAATAACCAAGTCCCGCAAAAAGGTGTGTGTGTTGTGTGTGTGTGTGTGTGTGTGTGTGTGTGTGTGTGTGTGTGTGTGTGTGTGGTAACTCCCGGGCGGAAGCGGTAAGTCCTATGAAACAGAAATTTCGTAATTAAGACAACTATACGCCCGAGACGTTACAAAACATTTTTCATCAAAATCAGCTTACCAAAAGAGCCACTTTAATGGGCTTTAATATTATGTAGGTTTCATTCTGATTAAAATGGTCTGAAAGGACTTAAATGCCTCCTTTATTTTAAATTTTCGTAAGTACCTTTAATTTTGTTGATTCTGTATGAATAACTATATTATCTTGCTATCACTGATAAAAAAAAAAGTAAATATATAAATTGAATGAATTCGATACCTAACTAAAGGAGAAAACAGAAAAAATATTTTTTTAATGCAATTTTTCGGTTTTGAACATAAGAACAGTAATATACATGTATGATATACCGTTGGAAAGCTAAAGATTTTAGAAAAAATATTATCTTATACAAAAGCTTGTAAAATTTAACAAATAGTGACAAAAAGCCGATAAAACTAACTGATTATTTTAGATAATAATATAATAGATTTTTTTAATAAAACATATGTTTCTATAGAAATTTAATTCTTTAATGGTTTCACTAATTTTTATCTCTGAATGTATTTGAAAATTCTTTATCGATTTTTAAAACGGAGGTAAGTGAAAGTCATGTGTTGCCCGCACCAGATTTTTTTTCTTATTATTACATCGATTTTCAGACATGGAATACTCTTTAATGGGACAACAGCAGCAACTAGGAATAAGAAGCGAAGACGTTGACATTTCAACAAGCCCTGCCCTAGTCGACATGATAGGTTGTGTGAGGCCAAAGATCGCGCTCGCAGTTCACTTCATGAAGAGGAGGCACTTCGAAAAAGTTAGATTGGCCACTTCCATCTACAACGCACCGTTTGATAATGGCCTCGCTCCAGAAGACGAGGTATCCTCAATATATTATAATAATAAGGCTTATATATATATTTTTTCATTTATTGAGATTTACAAATGTAAAAAAAAGTAATAAAAATAAAACCTGTACAATTACAACCCATGAAGAGTTTTGGGCTCAGTACATGTAGAGATTCGTACTGTTTATAGGCCAACGGTCGTGCAATGCGGCAATTCGGCCGAGATCACGCTGAGCCGCCAGATTTTTCCCCAATTTTGGGTATCCAATGGATTAAGGCTGGGTGTGCCCCAGGCGGGTATCCATACCCCAGGATCGCCCCCTCGGCCGAAATAACAGAATAAATAATATTCGGCCACAGCCGGGATTTGAACCCAGGACCCGGTAGAACACAGTAGACTAGCGCTCTATCCAGTAGGCCACGCCGCTCCCCTTATTTACAACTGTATTAGTTAATACATCAAGTAAATTACATGTCAGATTATAGGTGGAATAATCAGGAATCAGTCATGATTCTTTTTTTATTTTGTTGAATATTTAATTCTCTATCAAATGGTACTAAAAGCAAAACCTTCGATATTTATTTACTTATTAATGGGTGTAATTTCATTTTTTTTCTTTTCTTTTTTCTCTTTTTTATAATTATTCACTGTTTTTCGGCTAAAAAACAATAACGATTTTTTTCTCTATCTTCAAAAATAACATAGTTACAATTACAATATACAAGTATATATACAAGCGAGATTTTAATTGTTTTCATTTATCGCGCTCTACTGATTCTAAAACTATACATACTTTTCTCTATCGTCAAAAGTAACTCAGTTATGAACGTATTTATCTGTAAAATTTCATTTTTTTTTCTGTTCTTTTTTTCTTTTTTATAATATTATTCACGGTTTTTTGGTTAAAAAACAATATTGAACTTTTTTTCTATCTTTAAGGGAGCGGCGTGGTCTAGTGGATAGAGCACTAGTCTGCTGTGCTCCGGGTCCTGGGTTCGAATCCCGGCTGTGGCAGAAATATTATTTATTCTGTTAATTCAGTCGGGGGGCGACCCTAGGGTATGGAGACCCTCCTGGGGCAGACCCAGCCTCTATAAAGTGGGTACCCAAATTAATTGGGGAAAAACCTGGCGGCTGAGCGTGATTAAGGCCTAATCACCTCATTGCACTGTCGTTGGCCTAGAAACAGTACGAATCTCTATATGTACTGAGCCCAAGACCCTTTATGGGTTGTAGTGGTACAGGTTTCTATCTTTAAAAATAACTGAGTTATTGAATAAAATACTTTTAATCGTCTGCCATTTTAAAACTAACCAGCTGATATCAACGTCTATGTTAAGATCATCGTTGCATGGACTAGTATTTTTGTGGCGAATTTCAAAAAAATTGGTCCAGTAGTTCCAGAGAAATACCGCGGACGGCAGACAAACGGATTTTTTATTATTTGTAATTCGGATTCTACGTATCTTGAAACGTAAGCTCTCAAATTTTGAGAAGGGGTAGTTTTTTTGGTCGCTTACAAATATTTTCTTTTCTTTTTTCTCTTTTATACTCGAATTTTTTTTTTCTTTTTGGTTAAAAAAACTGATACATTTTTTTTCTCTATCTTCAAAACTAACTGAGTTATTGAATTAAATCACGTTTAATCGGCCGCCATTTTAAAACTAACCAGCTGATAACGTCTAGGTGTTAGGATCATCGTTGAATGGACTAGTATTTTTGTGGTGAGTTTAAAAAAAATTGGTCCAGTAGTTTCGGAGAAATTCCGCGGACGGCGCACAGTGGGCAATATGACCGATTTAGGTGGCCAAAATTCTGAAACTTGTCTATATTTAGGGATCACTTGTAGCTGGGTGGCTAGCGTAACAGCCTCCTATGCTAAAGGTCACGGGTTCAAATTTTAATTGGAGTAAAAAATCCTTAGTTACGCTGTCCTTCGGAGGGGACGTTAAAAGGTGGTCCCGAGCCTGTGCGATGTCAGGTACTCGTTAAAGATCCCTATCCTAATAAAACCTGGATAAGCAAAATTTAGGACTCCCACTGTAGCACCGGCCGATTATGCATAGTAGCATAAAGTGACGTTAAATAAATAAACAAACAAAATTCTGAAACTTGTCTATATTTAACCTTTGGGGTCCCAGATTACGGAAAAAATATTTTTAAAAATTATAAGACAAATATTTAAAAATTAATTAATTTTTTGACACAATAAGCGAGCGCACAAATTTATTTACTAAAATCTAAAACTCCCCTATATTTTACGTTTGAAGTCCCAGAATACGGGAAAAACAATACAAAAAATCTAATTATGACTCGGAGTTGCTAAAATCTGCTAAAAAATGTATTTTATATGGTTTAGGAAATTCCTGAAATTATATATTGTAAAATTTTTGTTTCGTAGTGTTGTGTCTGAAAAAAATTGTGTATCATACAAAACGCAAAAAATCGCAAAATTCTTTGTAATATCTAAAGACTAGAAGGATTGGTAAAACAAATCCTTGGGGTAACTTGGGGGTTACATAGTTTTTCGTTATCGAATAAGGACGTACATTTACAAATTGCTAAATCAACTCTACAGGTGAGATTGCAATTTATATACAATAACGAGTTTGGAAATTTAATGCCTTACCTGTCTTAGCAATGCCTATTGTTAAATAAAAGCAAAAAGACTTTGCTCTGAATACACCTTAAACAGAATAAATGACCATCGAATAAAAATAATCCCACTGCCGGTTATCAGGCACTAGTGTGAACAGGAATGATTCATTCATTTACTATTTATTTGTAAACACGGTATCGTGGGAAATATCAGTATTAATGGTCTTGCCAACTAACAATAAAAAGGCGAAGCACTGGAAAATTCCAAACTTTTGACTTGACTTTTGTCCGACTAAATTGGTGATTTAGCCCACTGTGCGGCGGACAAACGGATTTTTTTTCGTTATTCGGATTCTACTCATCTTGAAACGTAAGCTCTCGAATTTTTAGCGTGGTAACCTTTTTGTTGTTGATCGATTACAAAGGTTCATTATTGAAAATAGTAAACTAAAATCAGAAGTTCAATGTGTGTTAATCTAATAATTAATCTTATACAATACTAATTGTAATAGTAACAATATAATAATTCTGTTTAATAGATTACGCTGCAGATCATTCTATGTTATGAAGAATTAAAAATGGGCGAAATCCTTTGGGAAGTTCAAAGAGCAGTTGATAAAGTCGGCGTGAAATTGCTTCCATTGGATGTGGAAATTTTGCACCAATTAATTATGAGACTTATAGGTTTGGCAAATAAAGTACAGAGAAGTCAGAGGTCCATATTGAAAACAATGAGGAACAAGGTAATATTTCTTAAAGTTGTATTTTACCTATTATCATTTTTCAGGCTCTTTCCAAAATCCCATTTGCGGACTGGTCATAATTACATTTCTGTACATGTTGGAACATTAATTTGAATGAGAATCGGTTAGAAAGTGTTTTTATATATTATGGTTTTAGTGTTTTTTGACACTTCTTTTTTACCGATGAATCCTTTCCTGAGGGAACTAAAACATCTGCTGGCGGCTTTTATTCTTTGATTTATTTCGCCATCTATCCAGCCATGTTCATTAAAGTCCCGCACTTGCTCTAACCTTGTGTTATTTAGTCTTACGACTCGACCCCTCTGCTCGCTTTTTCTACCTATCCTCATGATCTTGGCTTTGCCTGTATTTATTTCCATATTTATCATTCCCAGCTCTTCTTGTAGGATGCGTAAATTAAATTGTAGGTTTCTACAATTGTTTGCAAAGACAATAATGTCGCCGGCAAATGCGGGGATACTAAGGTTGGTTGGCCTAAGGTTTCTAAATCCTAGGTGGTAAGGTCTCATTTTCGACTTGGCTTTGTCCATGACTGAATCTAGAGTTAAAATAAAAAGTAATGGACTTAGGCTGCATCTCTGCCTGATACCTTGGGAAGTTACAAATTCCTCTGATGTTTGGTTACATGTCCTCACGACATTTCTTTGTGTTTTGAAAAGACTTAGGATTCCCTTCTGTAGTCCCAGTTTGACCTTCTTCTCCCTTAGAGCCTTTATGATATCCTCCTTTCTTATCCTATCAAAGACTTTTGTGAAATCGACAAAACAGGTGAAGACTTCCTTATCCTTTTCAATGATCTTTTCCTTAGTTTGTCTTAGAGTGAAGATAAGGTCCTGGGTGCTTCTATTTCCTCTAAATCCATATTGGTCTTCCCCTAACGTTGGTTCCACTGCTTTTCTAAGGCGTTTTTCGAGGATTTTGGAGTATACTTTACTCGGCACACTAAGAAGGGATATTCCTCGGTGGTTCTGGCAGTCCCTTTTGTCTCCTTTCTTAAATATTGGTATAATGACTGAGACTCCCCAGTCTCTGGAAACTAATTTATTCTTCCATATCAAATTAAGAAGATGTTGGAATATCTTTTGACCTGTAGTACCCAGGTATTTCATCATCTCTGGTGTGATACCATCCATGCCTGCTGCTTTACCTAGCTTGAGAGATGCTATAACCTCATCAATTTCATTTTCATTAATGAAGTTTTCTTCTTCCCAGGTTATTTGGGAAAGATGGTTCGTTTCTGGAGATTCCAGATGCCCGCTATCCATTTCTAAGAGCTCTTTGAAATACTCAGCCCATCTGTTCATGATTTCTCTTGGGTTGCTCAGAATGGTCCCTTCCTTGTCCTTAATATGCTTTATTGCAGGCTCGCTCTCTTTACGCATAAGTCGAAGAGTTCTGAAGAACAGTTTTTGGTTTTCTCGAAAATTCTCTTCCATTTTGTTTCCAAACTCTTCTCATGTCTTCTTTTTTGACCCTATGACGACTTCTTTGGTCTTCTTTCTTTGCTCTTTATAGAGGCGGTAATCTGCATCTGTACCGGGGCTGAGATACTGTTTCCATCTTTGCTTTTTCTTCTTTATTTCCTTCTTTACTTCCTCAGTTCACCATGCCGTCCTTCTGGTCCTATTACCAATCCTAATTTTTCGACAGGCCGATTCTGCTGCTTGCATAATTATGTTCTTGAATGCTACCCAGCTTTCTTCCCCCTGATCTCTATCCCAGCCAAGGTATTTGAGAGCATTTTCTTCTATTAATTTTTGGTATGTCTCAGCAACTTCTTGTTCTTTCAGTTTGTAAGATTTAATTTTGAACAAAGCCTTCAGGTTTGTTCCTGGGTCACTGCCAATTTCGAACCCTCGTTTTGTTCTTACATTGACTAAATTCTTTCTTTGATGTCTAGGTGTTAGGAAATAATCAATGATTGACTTTTCTTTTCGACTCGGTTCCTCCCTTGTGTATTTGTGAACACTTTTGTGGGAGAAAACATTGTTGGCAACAATCATTTCATTTGCAAGGCAGAGGTTGAGTATTCTTTCTCCATTGTTATTAAGGTGCTCTTCTCCATGAGCTCCAAGCACTTCCATCTTTTTGAGTGGTTACGTTACATGACGTTTAAGCCTATTAAATTTTCCCGATACTTTCTCTTAATGTATACTTCATATATAGGTAAGTGAAAGTAATAACATTTCGGAAGTCGTGTTGGAACGAATGTCTGATTCCTTAATTTGAGGATGTGTTGAAAGGGAAAAAAAATATGTACTGCGCATGTTCTGATAGTTTTCTGATGGAGAGGAAAGAACCTTCTTTATTTTTCTTCTCATAAATGTATAATATTATATTCAATGTTCTAGGAACTTGGTGAGGAACATAAAATTTACAAAGAAATCGAAGAATACAAACTGGCAACGACGATGAAGGAATTATGCGAAAAAGATTCATACTTAACAGTTTCCAATAAATTGTATAGAAAATGGAAATACGACCAATATGAGAAGTTTTTGAACACCGTAGAACAATTGTATGCGGATAAAAAAGACAAAAACTTTCATCAAACCTTTTACCATCCCAGAAATTTTATTGCGGTGAGTGTACATAACTAACATAACTAGCTGTACACAACAGCTTTGGTCACGAATATTTCGTTTTGGTTAAATTTAAATTTATATATAAATATGATAAGTATAACTTCGGTCGACGATATATGTACTATATATAGAATAAAGTTATTTAATTTTTTTTTTCAATAATCTAATATTTATTGTAGGACAAGTTCCTTCAGAGTAATATTATTATTTCTTCTGAATTTTCCCATGATCAACAATTGATATTCATAAAGGAAAAAAAAAAAAAAATATATATATATATACACACACACACACACACACAAATATATATATATATATATATATATATATATATATATATATATATATATATACATACACTAGCTGACCCAGCAAACGTTGTTTTGCCATATAAATTATTTCTAGGAAATTCCTACTGTAGAAAAATATAACCAACTTATTGTGAGTGTGTATGGATGTGGTATATTAGTGAAAGAGGTATGGAGGTGCTTTGAACGATGAGGGAATATAAAAATAACAAAACACCAAACATTAATTATTTTAAATTTATTTCTCGTGAACAATATTTTTCGTTAGCCCATCTTTAGCTAACACAGACAAACTGGATGGTTAACTCACTCAAGAGCATGCCACGTATCATTGTCTGTGAGAAAAACATGAGTTACACTAAGATAGTATTATGATAATTGTAAAATTTACTATTACGAATGATGTATAAACAATAATAATGGCCCCAAACTGTGGAGGGAGTGAGAGAAGGCTTATTGTGTGAGAGAAACAGGATACCAGCTTCGGTCCCATCCCTACTCCGCACTGTTTACTGGCTGAGAAGTGACACCAGAAGACCTTTTACCAAGTGATAATTGATCAGTTATCGAGCAGGATGAAAAATTATTAAATTACTAAAACGACTATTAAAAAAAGAATCCTTTTTTATTTAGGGTTGAAATGAAGTGAAAATTTAGGGTTGTATATATTTTTTAATGCAACAGTATAATTTTTTTTTTCCAAAAAATTAATAAATAATATTAGAGGTGGACAACCCTTATCACTTAGGGGTATGAAAAATAGATAGTAGCCGATTCTCAGACCTACTGAATATGCATAAAAAATTTCATAAAAATCTGTCAAGCCCTTTCGGAGGAATATGGTAACTAACATTGTGACATGAGAATTTTATATATTAGATTTATATATATATATATAAGTTAAGATGGGAATAGTGTTAATATTAACTTTAATCACCTTTGATGTAAATGTAAACAACACCTGAATTTATGAAACCTTTTTAATGTAAAAGTGATAATAAATCATATGTTATCAAGCAAGCGTGGGTTTTATTTCGCCTCTCTGTTTCCCTTTTTATTATATTTTTCTCGGTAGAAATAAGTGGTGCCGAAACCCGGGAACGTTATTTTGATCGTTTTCGAGTGAGAAGAAACTGTTTTATCGTCTGTTTTACTCTACGTAAGTTTTTTTTTTTTTTCTTCTAATTATAACCTCTCTCTTTGTTTTTTCCATTTCTCGCTTTAAAAATGACAGAAAACATTTCGATACCACCAGTCCTTACGGAAGATAGAACATTACCTCGGTCTTCAGCTCAAGAGATACCACCACTACCGGCTCAGTCGCTAGCGGGAGCACAAGTTCCCATCGGGAACCACACAACCACTCTAGAGTGGGTCAAGGTTTGGACGGCGACAGCGCAAGATGTCAGAAAAGCCATTTCCGAGCTGAAACGCTTTGACGGAGAGGTCGGCGACCTCAATCATTTCTTGAAGGGAGGCGACATGATTATGGCAACTATTGAGGCGAAATTATCTGAGAGTTTGATGAATTCTCAAGACGCTGTATCACTTAAAGCGGCATTAGTATGCCGGGTCCGTAGACAGATCTTAAACTTGATACAGGCCGATGAGGACACGGCGTGGGGCATCATCAAAGATAGGCTTAAGAAAGCATTCGGAGGAGGCCGATGGGCCCCGGAAGAAGACATCTTCCAGATGTTTCGGGAAACGAAACGTCCATACCAGTCAAGTGGACAGTTCGCCGGATTACTATTAGCCCGTTACAACCGCATCACAGAGAAATTGCGGGAAACACTTTCTGCGGAGGTAGTAGAAGACAAAATGGCTTTCCTATCTACGATCCTGAGAGTGCAACTTGCGAGGGAAACGGGAAAGAAAGAGGATCTTCCCAGAGACAAGACGTTCGTCGAATGCGCTCAAGAGATGGTGGATGCGAGCGCCAGAGACGAGGAGTCCAGGAACGGGGAAGCGGCTATAGAATGGACGAGAGTGCCTTACAGGAGGACAGAGACCGGCAGGTACCGAAATAGACCGGAAACGTGGAAGAAAAAGGCACCTGAGCCAGATGGCAGAGAAAAATTTGTTGCTAGAGAGAGGAGGCAAGGGACAGAGAAAAGGATTTTTCGGAAGGAGGACAGAAAGTGTCACGGGTGCGGGAAAGTGGGCCATTTGGTAGCACGATGCCCTCGCACGCGATGCTTCGAGTGCGGGACTGAAGGGCACATTGCTCGGCAGTGTCCTTATATGAGTAGGAGCAGGAACATGGGCAGAGGAGAGCCTATGGAGGTGAACGCGCAAAGGGTGTGGAGAAGGGACAGATCCACATCTGAGTCAGGGCGTTCGTCGGAGTCATCAGAGACGGAGGAGGATAGGAGCGAACCAGGAGGCAGCAGAGAAGAAGAAGCAAAGAGCACGAGGAGGAGCGAAGGGCGACGAGGAGCGGCTGGGAGCAGAAGACATGATAAATGAGGTGAGTGCGGGCAGGGAGGCAACCGCGCAGTAGTGAATAACATCAGGGGGATGTGCGGTAGGTTGCCTATTATAAGGGTTGCGAGAGGATTATGGTGTCTAGTGGACACGGGTAGTTCTAACACGATAATGTCACAGAAAATGATAGAGTTTTTATTCAAAGAAAAGAGGATTCCGAAGGTGTGTCAATGTATGTTAATTACTCTAGGCGGCCCGTGTAGAGTGGAAGGGGAAGTTGAGATCGAATTAAGTCGATGGGGAATAGAGGGAGGAAAATTGGTGGTTCACGTGGTAGATAATATACCGCGAGAATATGAAGGGATAATCGGGTGTGATATATTGGAGAAATTAGGAACCAAAATAAGAAACAAGGACGGACAGTGGGCTATAAGGATAGGGAAAAAGTCCTATAGGGGAAGAACGGCTCAGAGGGATGGACTAGTTCAAATAGGCGCGATAAACCAGGCGGAAGACTGGAGAAAAATCCTTTACCGTCAATATTACGATATTTTCTATCAGGAAGGGGGTCTATTGGGCGTTACGGGTAAAACGGCTCATGAAATCCCTTTAAAACAAGAGCGAGTGACGTACGTTAAAGAACGGCGGTACCCGCAAGCGTTACGTCGTCACATTCGGGAAGAGCTGGATGACCTTAAGCGACAAGGCATAATAGTAGATAGCACGTCCCCTTGTAATAGTCCCCTTTGGGCGGTAAAGAAAAAGAGCACGGGAGACGGAAAGCCGGAAAAATACAGGGTTGTAGTAGATTTCAGGAAGTTAAATGAGAATACGGTGGACGAGAAATACCCCATACCTCGTTTCGAAGACATTCTGGACCGCCTCAACGGGGCCACGGTATTCAGTACACTGGATCTAAAGGCAGGCTATCACCAAATAAAAATGCAGTCGAGCGGTGTGCGGCAGTTCTTGCGTGAGTGGACGCCGGAGAGTGAAGGGGGACGCGGGTCCTCAGAGTCTGAGAGGGACGATCAGTCAGTAGAAGAAGGTAGCCTGTCCGACGGGCGCGCGTCAGACATGGAGGAGAGGGAGGAGATTATCAATGACAAATTTAGGCAAATCGTGTGGAAGACCAGAACCTCGGGTCCGCTAAAGTTGGAGCAGACGCGGTACGGCAAGTCGCGCATTACCACCGTATGGTCGCAACCGGGTGTTAGGGATGATCAGATTTGCAGGACGCTTCAGGATGCGTCCGAGCCGGGGAAGACCCATTATCTATACGTGGGAAACGCGACGATATGGGAGAAGATTAAGCGGCTCTGGAAACGTGAACTTATTGGAATCGATAGGATATTTGTGCGGTGCACTCTGTAGGTCGAGACGATATCGGATGAGGAACGACAGCGGGAAGTTACGCTAGCGTACCACCAAGGGAAAACGAACCACCGCGGGGAACCGGAAACGCTACAGGCTTTGAAGCGACGTTATTTTTGGTGGGGTATGAGGCGGACTATCACGGAGGTTGTGGGTGCGTGCGAGGTTTGTCGGGCTACCAAGTATGATCGCCACCCACCTCGGGGAGTGCAGGAGATGACGCCGACTTCTGATGCGCCGCTTTGTGACCTACAGGTTGATACCTTTACGTGGCGGGGGTATAAGTGGGTCACCATGATGGACCTCTTTAATAAAGTAGCCATGGCCTATCTCGTGTCGGACCGGTCATCGGAATCGATTTTAGCTGGCCTCCGTACCTGGTTTCAGTTCTATGGCGTGCCCGAGCGGATCTCTTCAGACGGGGGTCGGGAGTTTGACAATAGTACTGTTCGTGCGGCAATGAAGGCGCTCGATATCGATTGGCATCTCAATACGCCGGGACACCCCAAGAGTCGAGGGGGCATCGAGAGGCTGCATAGTACGCTAGGGGATCATTTGCGGGTGTATCAGGTGGATCAGGGACTAGAACCGGACGTGGCTATGCCGCGTGCGGTGGCTGCGTATAACCACTCAATTCATGCGGCGACGGGATTCTCGCCGTTTGAAATTCTCTTTGGCCTGCGGGATCGGCGCAGGGATTACAGGGGCACAGCGGCGGCGGAGAACTTATTCGACGTGCTGGTCAGTAACCGGGCGGCCCTTGTCAAATTATGGGGGAAGGTGCGCGGGAGGCTGGTCGCGGAGAAGAGTCGGCGCGTTGCTAAAGAAAATCTTCGTGTTCGTGATCGGATGGAGGACATTCGCATTGGTACGATAGTGTATCGGCGGATCAGTTCGAACAGAGGTAAGGAAGTTGTTCGGTATGAGGGTCCGTTTAGGGTGGTTGTGATTCGGGAACACAACGTGGTGACGGTGCAGAGTTTGGCGGATCCCCGTAAACGGCGGACAGTTCATATTGAGCAATTGAGAATTCCTCAATCGTAGCCATCCTCTGCTTCAGACCTGGGGTCTAGTGGGGACTTGGCTTTTTGTTTTCTGTGGTAGTATCGTTTTTGTAATGCTTTGTATTTGTTTTAACTTACTGCAACTTAACTTACTGTATTTGTTGTAACTTTAACAAGTTACTATTTTTTTCTATGATTTCTTTCTTCCCCAAGTTTAGGGAGGTTCAATTTTTGTTCTATCTTGTATTTAGTTAGTAAGTTACAATTACGTCCGCTTTTATGTCGGTTATTTCTTGTTTAGTTAGTTTAGTTTATTTGTTTAGTTATGTAATTTATTTTTGTATCCATTTAGGTAGTTTACAAACAGTGTTCGTAAACTGGCAGGGGGGAGTTAAGATGGGAATAGTGTTAATATTAACTTTAATCACCTTTGATGTAAATGTAAACAACACCTGAATTTATGAAACCTTTTTAATGTAAAAGTGATAATAAATCATATGTTATCAAGCAAGCGTGGGTTTTATTTCGCCTCTCTGTTTCCCTTTTTATTATATTTTTCTCGGTAGAAATAAGTGGTGCCGAAACCCGGGAACGTTATTTTGATCGTTTTCGAGTGAGAAGAAACTGTTTTATCGTCTGTTTTACTCTACGTAAGTTTTTTTTTTTTTCTTCTAATTATAACCTCTCTCTTTGTTTTTTCCATTTCTCGCTTTAAAAATGACAGAAAACATTTCGATACCACCAGTCCTTACGGAAGATAGAACATTTTTTTTTTTTTTTTTAAATGTAAGCACGAATAAAATTGTTTTGTTAATTCATCTTGAAGCCTTCTTAATTCAAGTTGTATTCGGATTTGCTGTTGTTTTTTGCAACCATTGGATGCTCCCTAATGCAGCGAATTTGTTTAAGCATTATCTCACTGAACTAAGTTTTAGGTTATAACTTCTCTATTAAAGGCACATATTAACTTAGTTTAAAATACATAAAAAATGTTAAACTTATCAATGATTGAGTAATTTTAATCCCAATGGCATTGACTTCTACTAAATTATACCATGATGATCAAGCTGACATAAAGTAGTCCATTGATATTTTTTAAAACTACTAAAACTAAAGTCCCGCAAAAAGGTCTGTGTGTGTGTGTGTGTCTGTGTGTGTGGTAACTCCCGGGCGGAAACGGTAAGTCCTATGAAACTGAAATTTCATATTTAAGACAACTATACGCCCGAGACGTGACAAAACTTTTTTCATCAAAATGAGCTTACCAGAAGAGGCACTTTATACCATGCATTTTGCACCTTTTTTAGATTTTCTCGAAAACGGTTCCGACAATTTTGATTAAACTCGCTATATCGATGTAAAATTTAATGGGCTTTAATACCATGTAGGTTTTATTTGGATAAAAATGGTCTGACAGGGCTTAAATGCCGATATTTTAAATTTTCTTCCTCTAAAGTACCTTTAATTTTGTAGATTCAATAATAATAACTAGATTATCTTGTTAACGCTGATGAAAAACAGGTAAATATATAAATTGAATAAATTCAATACCCAACTAAAGGAGAAAACAGAAAAAAATATTTTTTTAGAGCAATTTTTCGTTTTTGAACATAAGAACAGTAATATACATGTATGATATACCGTTGGAAAGCTAAAGATTTTAGAAAAAAATATTATCAAATACACAAGAGCTAGTAAAAGTTAATAGAGAGTGATAAAAAGCCGATAAAACTAAGTGATTGTTTTATATAATAATATAATAGATTTTTTAATAAACACATGTTTCAATTTGTCTAATTCCTTAATAATTTCACGTATTTTTATCTCTTATCAACACATGACTTTCAACTTACCTCCGTTTTTAAAATCGATAAAAGAATTTTCAAATACAGTGAAACCATTAAAGAAATAATTAAATTAAATTTCTATAGAAACATGTGTTTTATTAAAAAATCTATTATATTATTATCTAAAATAGTTAGTTATATAGTTAGTTATATCGGCTTTTTAACAATTACAAGCTTGTGTATAATATTTTTTCTGAAATTTTTAGCTTTCTTACGGTATATTATACATCTATATTACTGTTTTTTTATGTTCAAAAACAAAAAATTGCATTAAAAAAATAATCTTTTAGTTTTCTCCTTTAGTCGTTTATCGAATTCGCTCACATTGCATATTTCGCTGTTAATTATCTAAGCTAGCATGATAATACAGTTCTTGGCTACCACATACATTACCAACAGCTCCATCATATATGCCTTTTAGTTACTCTAACCATAAAAGCATATACATGAACTTGAACCAACACAAAATTAAATAATCACGAGCATAGCCGCGAGATACAACTAGTTAATATATAAAGAAAATAACTTTACTCTTCTTTTAGGTAAAAACAGGTAGAGATGCTCACATTATAAGCATTAAGAGGAAGAAAGAATCTTCAAGAATGTCATTTTATGACGAGGAAGTTCCAGGCGACACGAATTCTGATACTCAATCTATCACAAATGAACAATAATAAAAGATGATCCTTACATAAGAAAATAAATAATGTACTTGAAATTTTTTTTTTTTAGTTATCTTTATTTCGGTAACGTTTATATCATTTTATACATTTTATTAACATTCAATAAAATTATATACATAAATTACACTTTTAAATCATCACTTTACATTTACCACTTACAGTAACTTAACATTACACGTACATACATAAACTTACACAACAAATATCATTTCAACTTATTTAAGATTCTAAGTTTTATATATTTTTCTTAACATTACATACTCATAGTTGGAACATTTTAAAGTTAATATATATATATTTTCCCTTATTAACCAGACCAATCTCATTTATAGGTTGTATATGACAAATTGAAATGTGGAATAGCCTTTTTAAATGTTGCACATTAAACAATTATTGAAAAATTATATGTATTACATTGTTGCATGCTATAGCACTTCTTCAAAAATCGATTTTAATTCCACATAATAATATATATATATATATATATATATATATATATATATATATATATATATATATATATATATATATATATCATTGATGTGCCTCTTGGAATGTTTCAGATGGCTACGCCAGTAACAGCCAAATTATAAATGTTATAGCGACGTATAGAAACATTTTTGAAATGAATTCATCCTCATTCGGCAATCCTCTGGCAGCTGAAAAATAAAAAAAATAAAATATTAATAAATTTCATTTAACAACTTTTAAACTATATTTCAATTAATACATTAGGAATGAGCAATTTAATTGTCAGTTAAGTTCCGTCTAGACCATGTGCATCAGATGGATAAAGACCATTCTTACATAAAGACCAGTCAAAGAAAAATTCTTCCCTAAATACAGCAGGATCCCGATAATTGCAATTGCCAAGTGACATTCAATGAATCCAGGTCTTGGATTCATAACAAATAGAGATCTGTTCTGTTTCTAGGCCAACGGCAGAGCAAAGCACTGATTAAACCGAGATCACGCTCAGCCACCAGATTTTTTCACCCTCTGTATAGAGCAGTTGTTTCCAACAAGTGGCCCGCTGAACTCTAGAGGTCCACAGATGATGCACAGAGATTCTGCGATGTATCAGTAGGAAATTATTTAAAATTACTTTATCAAGGCAGTATTCGTGGACCCATTCTTAGAGCTGATATTCCAACCCATCATTCCACTTTCCTTTCTACCTATACCAATGCAGTTGTGTGTTATCAGTCAATAAGAGTCCCACTAATGCCTCTCAAACCCTTCAATCCCACATCAGAGAACGCGAAGTATGGTGTCTGAATTGGAGAATAAAAATAAATTCCAATAAATGCCACCAAATAACCTTCACCCTGCGTCGTAAACTGATGACATCCTGCCCTACAGTATTCTTCAATAACACTCCGCTTGTCCCAGTCGAACAGATTCGGTATCTACGACTTCATCTGGACAAAAGTCTTACTTGGAATACTCACACAAGACTGAAACAACAAGAAACTGAATGACGTTTTAGACTACTTCAACACTTACTGGACAAACACTCAAACCTTCTGCTTAACTACAAAAGAATCATCTACATGACTATCATAAGGCCGATATGGACTTATGGAGTAGGGCTTTAGGGCTCTACTAAACCATAAAATTCTTCCCGTCTCCAATCCTTACAATAAAAAATTCTTTAAAAAATCCTAAATGCTCCTTATTCTGTCACGAATCAACTCATCCATAAATGTCCCCTGTGTTGCTGACTTGGCCAGAACCAGGTACTACTCCTTTCATGACAAACTCCATTCCCACTCTAATTCACTAGTTTCAAACCTTGCTGCCTCTACAATCCCATATAATCCTCCGAGGCATCTGAAAAGAAGATGGCCCTGAGACCTTCTGGTTTAGCATAGTTTTTGGAGATCTGCCAATGGGTAGTATCTCTACATCTGAATCATGACAGTAAAATATTGTATCACATTTACTAAATGCATTTTCTTATACAGCTGTATATATCAATAAATATATATAAAAAAAAAAAAAAAAAAAAAATTACTCTAAAATAAAACATTTGCGAAACTTTATCTTGTAATAATATTCACAAATGTACAAAGGAAAAATCAAAATTGTTACAGGGTTATTTTTCAACATTTTAAAAATAATGAGCTTGAAGGACAGATGTAACTTGCCATAAGTTAATGGACAAAATTAGATTTTGTTCTGGTTATTTTAATAAATATCTATCTAGTATTAATTTTAAATTTTATTAGTTCAATTTTGTGCAGTTTGAAGTAAGCTCTTATAACCAGGTTCTTTTACTTTCACTGAATTATAAATGAAATGTATAGTAAGGGAAAATATTTGGATTGTAAAAATTTTTTAATTCAAATTTTCAAAGAAAATACACATTTTAGGGTCCCCTAAGTCCAAATAACCAAATCCCGCAAAAAGATATGTGTGTCCGTGTAAATGTGGTAAGTATAGTGTGAAAACGATGTTGTATAAAACTGAAATTTCATATTTTAAGAGATGTTACAGTAAATTTTCCATCAAAATCAGCCAACCAGAAGAGCCACTTTATACCATGCATTTTGCACCTTTATACGATATTCTCAAAAATGACACTAATGATTTTGATTAAACTCGCTATATTGATGTAAAATTTTGATTATATTCTATTATCAATTATAACTGGGTTATCACATCTCTTATAAGTTGTTGCTTGACCATATTTCTCTTTGTTCATTGAAGTGTCTTGATCTCAAAATTTTTTTTGTTTGTTAGGTCGATTACAAAGGTTAATTATTGAAAATATTAAACCAAAATGGTTTTCTAAGTTGATTGTGATTGAAAATATCATTTACGTAAAACATACCTTGCGAAGGTCTTTGATCGTGTGGATTGAATGTCGAGGTGATAAAACCAAAAGGAAAAGCACCTATACCGAAAGACATGTGAAAACCTCCATCTCCAAAACCGAAACCAGGAAATCCCTGAAAAAAAAAAAAAATTATAGAATTAGATATATATTACAAGAAAATGTAATAAATAAAACACATTATACTATACAATATTTAAATAAACAACACAGATTAAGAAATTAGAACCACAACCACTATAATATCCACAATTTTTATATTATTTGTAATAAACTTTTCATATTTCATCATTTTTTCTTATAACCTTTTAGCCCTCAACATAACTCATAACTATTGGCCTTTTTCATAATTATAGTTTTTGATCTAGATAGTCGAAAAACAATTTTTTCAAAGGTTTTTAGATATCTTTTTTCTTTTTTTTTTTCAACCCCTATTATTATCTTATTAAATTATTCTACACCTACTAGACATAGAGTTTCTATATTATTGTTAACCTTTTTTTTCCCGGAATGGTTTTAGAGACCAGAAGAATATTACCACCCTTCATACTCCTTCCTTATACTTTTCTTTCCTCCCATCTTTTCCTTATTCTCTCTTATTGCTCCTTCCTTTTTTCTTCAGTCCACGACACTCTATTTCTCACATATCTCTTTCTTACAGAGACCACTATTTTATAGTCTTTTCCTATAATGATCTCTATCGAAACAGTATTGGTCCTTAATTTTTAATCTCTCAGTTTCTTCCCTCACCTGTATGATGTACCCCCCGAACACTCTTGTATTCTCTCATTTTATAGAAGATTCCTCTATTTAATCTCTTTGGGAGCATCCTCACCATATAACCGTAGAATACAAATCTTCTTATTCTTTTGCCCGTTTCCATATCATTTATTACTTTGTATATTTCTCTATTAAGTTTCAACCTATAGCCTTCTGTTAAGAATTGAATTTGTCTTATGTTTATTGTATCTCTCTATTTGTAATTTTATTTGTTTTATTATGTGCAAGCGTGACAGTCATTTGTTTTCTTATATTTGAATCAGCTGTTAAGTGACTGTGGAGCAGAGTGCATTCTGGGATTGTAAAAGAGAAAGGGAAGAGAGTGACTCGCGAGTGTGGAGTGTTTTAATTAAGTTGGTTGTCACTGAATGTCGCATATTTTTCGTATAATCGCAACTCGCACATCATCATAGAAGATTGTATCAGAATTGTCGCATGGAGTAGGTAACCGCTCAAGGGAAAGAAGGAACATCGCAGACGAGAGGGGGAAGGAAGCCATCACGGTCAGAAAGACCCACCGCTTGCACACTATAAACAGTATTTGTTTTATTTTAATTAATATAAGCTTGTTCATGTTCTCTCTTTTATTATTTCATTTATTTACCCTCAAAAAAATTGAACGGATCGGCAGATAATTCGGCGACTCAACATAACGACCGGGTTGAGGCTGCGAACTAACGCATTAGATGCCCCTCTTCCCAACACCTTCCTGCTGTAGCTCAACTCAAACCCTAGACCTGGAGGCTAGTAACACCGCGCCTTGCCCACTAAGCTATCCTTCACTTCTAGTCGATTTTTTTTTTTTTTTTCAACTTACTGATAAATGTAGTAAGTACTAGTTATACTATTAAGCAAACAATATAACAACGAAATTCTATATTTGTCTTATGGTAAGAATAAATTTATACAAATAACTTCCTTATCAGTTAGAAGTTACTCTTTTATCAACTATATTTAAGTGCAACCAATAAAGCTAGTGACTAAAACCTGTGAAAAATTGTCGCCATCACAAGCTGTTTGTTTATTTAACGTCCCTTTATGCTACTATGGCTAATTGGACGATGCTGTGGGAGTTCTAAATTTTGTCTATCCAGGTTTAATTAGGGTAGGGGTCTTTAACAAGTACCTGACATCGCACAGGCTCGGGACCACCTTTTAACATCCCCTCCAAAGACGGCATAAACGCATAAACTAAGGATTTTTTATTCCCATTAAAAAATCCTAGGGCCACCTGCGGGTTTGAGCCCGGGACCTTAGGCACAGGAGGCTGTTATGCTAACCACCATGCTACAGGTAACCCCCGCTCTGACTAGCTGTATTTGGTCCTGTTTTGGTAACTAGGTGCTCCAAGCTTACCCCACTTTTAAGGCTTTACTTGAATGCAAGAGAACTGGTAGGTGAAAATTTGTGGTGATAGTGAATAATCATACACTCTCACATACTTTTAACGAATAAACGTCAATCCATTCGAAATCGTCCAGACCTTGCCACTAGACATTTTCGATTGTTATGATTTTTTTAACAGTTATTCTTTATCCTTTTGTGAATATATAAAATTAGAATATAAAACCATAAAAAATTAGAAAATCATTTCTATCCTCCCTTGTCATAACGTGCCAAAGGTTTCAGCTGATGTAATTTTTCGGGATTTTTTTAAAACCATTTTCATGGCTACTTAGGTGATGTGAAGTAAGGACCAAAATTATATAAAATACTACATATCATTCTAGTATTTGTTTGGTTCTTAAATATGCAAAATTACCGGAGTTAATATTTTTTTAATGAAAACGTTATTCTAACAGTAAAGAAACTTTTATTACTTGGGAACCAGCTTAGTCTCAAAGACCAAATTTATATAACTTCATCACATCGTATAGAAAGGTAATCTGCATTAGTTTCATAATTTTTCACATCATTGTCGTAATTGTTCTTTTGTTTGAATATTTGTTCGATAATTATCAGGCCGTTTAACAAAAGAAATTCTTGGATATTTTTTTTAAAACAATTTATTTAATCCAGTCATCGCGACGTTTCAGCCTCTAGGACCATTATCAAGCTTCTGTAATCAATTAAAGTCTCATTGCATTTATACATTTTCAACAATTCAATTACAACAACATATAATAAATTATTTTTAATAATTATGTCACCTACCATTTATGAAGAAAACATAAATAAACGGAGAATCATAGAATCAATTTATATAACAAAAAATTTAGAAAAATCAGTTAACCACCAAACAGACATAGACAACCTAAACACCTTTTATGCAAGTACTATCGACAGAGTAAATATATAAATCCTTTGGCATCCCCACCCCAAGTTCAGTCTCGCACGAGAACACCTAAAAGGCGGCCGAAAACTGTTAAGTAAGTTGGAAAAAATGTTTCTTTTCTTTTTTGAATAAATAGATCCCCTTTTTCAATTGATAATGAAAAATAATATGATATTTTTGAATACAGGTTTTTTTTTTAAAAATGGCATTTTAAAAAAATTATGACGACGCTGCTGAAAAGCGGTGAAATGAAAAGATAATTAAGATGGATATGCATGGTAGGTGACATAATTATTAAAAATAATTTATTATATGTTGTTGTAATTGAATTGTTGAAAATGTATAAATGCAATGAGACTTTAATTGATTACAGAAGCTTGATAATGGCCCTAGAGGCTGAAACGTCGCGATGACTGGATTAAATAAATTGTTTTTAAAAAAATATCCAAGAATTTCTTTTGTTAAACGGCCTGATAATTATCAAAATAATTTTTCACTTAGTCCCTTTTGAGATATTTCTGTGTAAACATTGCGAAAAATGAATTTTTGCTAACTTTTAAAATTTATATTAAAAAAAAGGACTGTCATAATTTTTACAGCAAGTAGGATTAAGACTAAGCTATATGAGAAAAAAATAATTAAAAGTGAGTCTCTTTTCCTTATATTTTTATCTCATTAAAAATCTCGTTTTTTTATTCATTTTCAAGAATTTTTTATACAACTTTCTTCACTATTTAGGTAATGAGCTATGAGGACAAAAAATACGAAACATTTCCTAATCCTATTGTTAATTTTTGTTTTTGATTTGATTTCTAAAAAATTACAGGAATTAGATTTTCCTATCACATGTATTCCCCCGTGAAGGTGACTTAAAACAGCTGCAACACTAGAAGTATTGGGCTGAAAAAAAATTTATTTATGGTTTTATATTCACAAAAGGATAAAGAATAACTGTTCGAAAAATCAAAAATGTCGAGCGGAAAAATTAATGAAAATTGGACAATTTCAATTGGATTGACCCATAAATATTCAATTAAAGTATTTTCTATAAAATTTCATCATTTATTTTTATAAACTCTTATAACGATTAATGTTTGATTTATTAAAATGGAGTTTATACATAAAAAAACAAAAACATATTTTCATGATGTATATGTTACAATTGTTTGTTTTGATACATTATTATCATTTTTCTAAAAGTAATATTTGCTGTTATTATCTGAATTTATTTTTTAAAAATATGCCTTCCTCCTCTCCCGCTACTTTCATGAACTTTCACAAGCACTCGCTTTCACGAATTTTCACCTACATCTTCTCTCACCATGTAGTGTGCGGCCTCGAGTGCCTCTTGCCCTCCTAGCCAATTGCTTCCAGATTAAACAAGGCCTAACGGGGGGCTCTCAAGCTTGGTCTGAAACAATTGTGACTAACATGCTAAAATATTTTTAAAATGATTCCTGATTAAAACAGTCTTATTTCCATCATTTCGTCTAAGTCGTCCTACATTAAATACCTTCGTAGTAAGTTGAAAAGAAGAAAAAGAAAAAAGTTTTAATATTTAATTTTTTGGCTCCAGTTTCATTTTGGTTGCTCCTTAGACCACGGTTCTATATGGTAATGTGGGTTATGTATATAATTATTGTTTTATTTTTACTGAACTAATCAGAACTGCCATTGTTCCTTAGGTAACTTTCACCTACCTCTTCTCTCACTGAGTAGTACGGGTTATTGACATGAATTGGTGCCTGACCAGCAGAAGAACCATATAATAGGTCAAGTATTAACAGCAATATACTTCAGATACATTATCAATAACCCTTTACTGATAATTATATGAGATAAAATAGAGATAATCAAATGAGTACTTAAAAAACAAACAATTTTTTAAAAAATATTTTATAAATCTTTCTTTTTTCTACGACTTAGAGGAGTAATTTTCCCATACCCAGATGTATTGCAAGATAAGGGCTGTGATACATGGCAAGAGTAGAGGAAAGTAAGATATGAAAATGTATGATAACTTGGGAATAGTGAATTATCAAACACATTTAACAGTTATTGAAGGTTATTGTATAGTCTAAGGTTATTGTAAATTCTAATAAATATAAAAAATAAAAAAAACATGTTCTTATATTGTGTATATCACAATTGTTTGTTTTGATATAAGATTATCATTTAATTTTTTTAATTATATTGAATGATAATATAGGATTTTTAAAAGTGGTATTTGATGTTATTATTCAACTTTATTAATAAAAAATTATGCCTTTCCCACTATTTTCATGAACTATCACAAGCACTCTCACATCCTTTTTACCACCTTCTCTCACCATATAGCCAGGCCTTAAGGGAAACAGACATTGAAAAATTTTAGCTTCATAGGCATTGTCATTTTTTAGATAATGCATGACCACATAAGTGAGTGAGTGGTATGTTAACTTTTATAAATATAGATGGGGTTAGTGGTTTTTCTGATAACAGCTGATTAATTTTAACTAAATTATAAACATATGATTATTATCTTAGCATAAATACAACTCACACTGTTGGTCTCAGGTTCACTTCTTTGTCCTGCTGGTCTCGGTGGAACTTTATTTCTAAAACAAACAAAAATTAAATTAGCCAATAAAAAATAAAAATCTGAGATGTTTTGATCATGGGAAAAATTTAATTAGCTAGACTATAAATATTTTAAGGAAACAACACCAGTTTAGAATCTAAGAATACCCGTTTTATTCTAAAGCTAACAGGAACACATTTGAATAGGACTTTTATTATTAACTGGCGGACCCACCACTGCTTCACATGGGTGCATTTTGAATGAGGGACATTTATGTAAAAAAACTCTCTGTCTGACCGATTTAGAGTCTATCCCTTCGGGAGATTTAGTTTATCGTAACTAAAAGTGCAATTTAGCAAGAAAATATGTTTATTTTAAAACACCTATTCATTATTATATTTAATTTAAGGCAGAAATGAAAAATGTAAATAAAAATTAGTTAAGTTTATTTGTTTGTTATTTTAATGTGAACCACAGATAACGGAAAATATAAAGTAAACTAGATTGCTTTGCATTTATTCAAAAACTATAGAAACAACAACTCATATTTACAAAAAAAAATCATATTTAGTTTACAGCGAAACATCTGTTTTATGAAATAGTATTACATTTGAAATAATTAATAAGAATTTAGGTTAACAACATAATTACAAATCGGCACTTAATATTGTATCTAAAATCTGGTGAACTGATTGGAAGAATATAACAAGCATGATCCTCTATGACGTTGGCAATATTTAACTACTATAACCTCCCTCTTTCCCAATAACATATGTTCATAAGTTTATGGGCTTACAACAACTTTATATTAACTTGTACGATTTCTTTTATTGAATATTAAAAAAATGTGTACCTCTACAACCCATGAAGGGTCCAAGGTTCAGTACATAAAGAGATTTGTACTGTTTCTAGGACAACGATCGTGCAAGGTGACTAGAACTGTCACACTAGGCCGTCAGGGTTTTTTCCTTAATTTTAGGTACCCACTTTATAGAGGCTAGGTGTATTCCAGGAGGATCTCCATACCCAAGGGTCCCTCCACGGCTGAAATAACAGAATAAATAATATTCTGTCCCAACCTGGGACCCGAAGAACAGTAGCCTAAGGCTCTATCCACTATGCCATGCTGCTCCACTGCAAATTAACTTTTCTAAAATCTTGCGATTGCTAACGGTATATTATACGTCTATGTTACTACTTACATTTCAGGGATAATATTTTGATGACTAGGTTATAGAAATTTTATTTTTCCCGTTCAAAGAATAGCTAAATTGCAATATATTTTACTTACAAACCTTTAGGAAAGAATGCCCTAAATGCCGGTGAAAAACTGTATCAAAATCCGTCTTATGATTTAGATGGAGTACGCAGAAAACAAAATTGTGCTATCACTTTATATATATAGAGATACCGTATTGTTTCCATTTAATTTATATGCAAACTATCAATGCCTAGCAGTTTTAAGTGTGATTAATTTTGATTAACCTATAATACAGAATAATCTTTTAGATAATGACATACAATGTAATGTATAGTCACATTGTTGGGATAAATATAGAAGGGTCATAAAATAACTAATTTTAATACAAAGAAAGAATTACATAATAATTTAAAAAATTGTAAGATCAATTTGTTTTCAATGGATATGAAGTTGCCATGAGAAAGAAAAGTATGGAAGCTGGCATAGGAACTTTGAAAATAATAAATTTAGGAGCTTTAAAACACAGGCTCAGAATATTAAAGTTTTTTTTTTTTTTTTTGTTTAATCACTTTTAATTTAATTTATGTTATTAAGAATTTAAAAATTGAAATTGAGATTCATCATATTAGCATGAAATCACTCATTTGTCCATAAAATAATAATTATAAACAATAATAATTATTGTTATAGTAATAATAAATAATTGAAATATATTCATAAAAAATATGGTGTGCGCAACACACACCTTTTAATTACCTCCGATGTTAAAATCAATTTTAAAATTTTTACATACATTTAGAATTGAATTTTATATCAATTACTAATATAGAAGAGTAATTTAGGATATGATTATAGCATTAGATAAAGACTAGTTTAGTACACATGATAGTTGCAAGTGCACAAGAAAAATTAATATGTGATAGTGAAAAGTTAAAATTTGATAGAATTACTATTCATATATATATGAACTTAATGTGAATAAATTATAATATTAAATGACCTATATTGAGTAACAATATGGAAATATATGTAAGTATATATATAATATTAAACAGAATGTAAATAGTTTAAATGATAAATTGTTTCTAATTTATAGATAATATGTTCTTAATGTGTATATAATTAGTTATAATATTTATTCAATTATATTTTAGATAATATTGAACATCTGAAGATGAGGCATGTGATACCTCGAAACGTAATAAGATTTATTATTGACATGTTTTGATAAATAAATACATATAAACAAAATTAGAAGAGATTGTTCCAATTGATATAATCATAACTTAGAATTGAAAATAAATTGTTAATTAAATTCAGTTTCAATAGAAAAATGTGTTTTATTAAATAATTAATTATATTATTATCTACAACAATCAGTTTGTTTTATCAGCTTTTCATCACTTTCCGTTAACTTTTACGATTTTGCGTATAAGATAATATTTTTTTAAAAATCTTTAGCTCTCCAAAAAAGCCAGATAAAAGAGAAAATGATGAGCTAGACGTTTTGGTAGCCACCCGTGGTGCAGTGGATAGTATAACAGCCTTCGATGCCCAAGGTCACGAGTTTAAACCCAATGGACAGACCTATAATATTTTGAAAGGGAGCAAAGTCTCCTTGTTTATGCCGTCCTTCGGAGGGGGCGTAAGATGGAGGTCCTGAGCCTGGGCGATGTCAAGTACTCGTTGAAGGTCTCTATCTTAATTTGACCTGAATAGGCGAAATTCAGGACTCCCATTGCAGCATCGTCCAATCAGCTAAAGTTGCGTATCAGAACTGAAACTCCCATCGTGTAGCACAGCCTGAAGGGGATTATGGAAATATATTGTGAATTTATGCTTTTGAAATTTAATAGCTTAGTTAAAAAAGATAATATTCGTTAATGAACTAGTATAAAACCTAAAAATTTTAATTGTAGTTAAATAAAAAATAATGATAAGATACCTTGGATCTTCCTGTTGATTACTTCCACGCCCGTATAATGGAATTACTTTATCTTTTCCTATCGCAGCTTTACAAACAGGGCACAACTGTCTCGTGGGTCGGGTCTCTAGCCATTGGTGCAAGCATGGCCAACTGCAATATTTCAAATATTTATATTAAACACAATAAATGGAAACTACATTATAATGAATTTGAAAATTATATGAATATATAATGTTGTAACTTATTACACATCTGTATATAGTTGCCTAGTTGTAATACACACCAAATACCTGGTCTCTTTGAAATTTATTATCATATTATTATAGCTAAAACCCGTAGCTTCCCTCATGAATACTTCATTTTGTGTAATTTATATTATTAGAGATTCGCCGCTTTAGGCTGCTTCAACACTTACTAGACAAACCTTCCTCTTAACTACAAAAGGCTCATTTAGATGACTATTATAAGACCAATCTGGACTTACGGAGTAGAGCTTTGGGTCTCTATTAAACCATCAAATTCTTCCCGCATCCAATCCTTACAATCCAAAATCCATCGTAAAATCCTCAACGCTCCTTACTTTGTCACGAATAAACTTATCCATAAAGACCTTAATGTTCCCTTTGTTACTCATTTGGCCCGGACCAGGTATCAATCCTTTCATGACAAACTTCATTTGCACTCTAACCCACTAGTTTCAATCCTTTCTTCCTCTTCAATCTTCATTCCGGATAATCCTTCAAGGCACCTGAAAAGGAAATGGCCCCGGGACCTTCTAGTTTAGAATATTTTTAGAGTGCTTCCAATGGGAAGCTTCTCTACATGTATATCATGTCATTGTATTATATAACACATCACATTTACTTGATGTATTTTTTGTTAATACAGTTGTAAATAACAAAAAAAAAAAAATAATAATGAGTAGAGATGAGAAAAAACACTTAAAGGTTGTCTTATAATCTAAGTGTATTGGGTTGCTTAACACACAGCATACTACAATTTTTTTTAAATAAACCAAATAATAAGTATAACATAAATATAATATGATAATTTAATTACAATGGAGTGGCATGGGTAAAGTGGATAGAGCATTGGGCTATTGTTTTCCGGGTCCTGAGTTCCAAACCCCAGCTGAATTACTTATTCTATTACTTTAAACGTGGAGTAACCCTAGGGTATGGGGACCTTTCTGGTGCACAACCAGAATCTATGAAGTGTGTATTAAATATAACTTTGTTTTCAGTCAATTCATAACTATTTGTAATGAATACAGAATCATTTGATGTCAATTTTTAATTTATTTTGGTCAAATTTATAATAACATGAGTGTGAGTAGGTATAACCAAAATTACTCAATTCAGTTAAGGTTTCAAAAACAAATGTATCGTAGTAATAATCTTTGCAAAATAAATATATATTTTCCTGACTCGTGGATAAACCTTTTTAACTGAATAAACCATCTTTTTTTTTATTTTTTATAATCAGTAATGAGTTATTTTACATTCTTAAAACAACATTTTTTAGCCACTTAAAATCATTTTTAAAATGCAATAACAACGGAATGTGTTTCCATGAGAACTTGCAAATGAGACATGAATACATAGACAATACAATACAAATGCTTAAATATATTTCATTTATATTTTGAATATTTGCTACTACTGTTCAGATTTTGCTTTCATGTTATTGTAAATTTAATAACCTTTCAAATGAGTACTTATAATGTTTCCTGGAGACTTATAGTTTTTGAGTCATTCCAAAAACAATTTTTCCAAAACAAGACTTATTGCACATCTAGACGGTAAGGGGAACCCCCATTAAAAATATCAGCTTCATAGTCATTGTCATTTTTGAGATACTTTGATGACTATAAAATTAAATAATGGTAACTTTCTTTTATAAAAGTAGATAATGCTGTAAATTACCACACAATGGTTTATTATTATATAATAACGATATGTGTATAAAATTCCTGAGTATGCGTAAACACGCCAAATATCTTGTAGTTTGAAATTTATTAATGTTTTAATTAATATCAGATGGACATACAGTATTCAAATAATCAAAGTGCTAAAGAAAAGAAAAACTGTTCACATTGCAGACGGATGATTTTTTTTTTTTAATTTAATATCTGGATTCTGCATAGCTTAAAATGTATAACCTAAAATTTTGAAGAAGGGGAATAAAATTTGTTTTTTGTAAATAAAATAAAAATGAACTAAGATGAAATATATCAAAATCAGTAATATTCAAATTATTTTTTGTTTATTCATTTAACGTCACTTTATGTTACTGTGGAAAATCATACAATGCTTCAGCAGTGGGAGTTCCAAATTTTGCCTCTCCAGGTTTAATTAGGATAGGGATCATTAACGAGTGCCTGACATACCACAGAATTGGGGCCACTATTTTACATCCCCTCGGAAGGATGACATAACCAAGCATTTTTTACACCCTTTGAAAAATCTTAGAAACATTCAAATTAATGTTTGTTTATTTATTTAATGTCACTTTATGCTACTGTGGCTAATGGGATGATGCTACAGTGGGAGTCCTACATATGGCCTATCCAGGTTTTATTTGGATAGGGATCTTTAAGGAGTACCTGACATCGCACAGGCTCGGGACCACCTTTTAGCGTCCCCTCCGAAGGATGGCATAACAAAGGATTTTTTACTCCCTGCGGGTTATGCTAGCCACCCTGCTACAGGTGATACCATTCAAATTAATGTAAATTTAGATATACAAATTTAAAATAAGCTATCTTTGTTGATTTCAATTAAAATTATAATTGTTCAAGAAAAAAATAGTAAAACATGAATAATAACTAATTAAATAGAAACATGTACTGCCAGCTCTATTTCCTTTTTATTTGTTCAGTCTATCCATCTGGTTTTTTGTATCTTTTCAAAAATAGTTGTATTATTCATGTTTTTCTTAAATATAAGCTATGTCAACCTCCATTTACGCATAGCAGATATTCAAGAAAAAAATAGTAAAACATGAATAATAACTAATTAAATAGAAACATGTACTGCCAGCTCTATTTCCTTTTTTTTCGTTCAGTATATCCATCTGGCTTTTTGTATCTTTTCAAAAATAGTTGTATTATTCAGAAAAAATGGAATGTAAAATCATCAGGAAAATATTTGGGCCAATACACTGAAACTAGCTATGAGATATAACATCGCACTGACATTATCAGAAAACAGAGATTAACTTTCAATGGGCACCTACATAGAATGGACAACACCAGACTTACAAAAAGAATCTTTGATGTAGTAAACCCTTCCAGCCAAAAAAACAAAACAAATTGGTATCATGGAATAGAGGAAAGATTAAGGCAGTTGAGGAACAATGATGATAGGAGACAGAAATGAATTTGGGAACAAAATTAGGAACACAAAAGTTATGGTAAATGAAAAGAGGAAGGTGGCAGAGGAGTGAAAATTGTGTCATCATGAGATATTCGAGTTCAAACAATGTCCATCAGAGCAAAAATGATGTGAATGAATGAAATCTCAACCTCCTTATTTCATATCATGAGATATTAATTAGGTTATAGAATAGTGACTCTATAATACTAAATGCTGCAAATTATTATTATTATTTCCAAATAACAATATTAGGGTAAAACTCTTTATAAGGCTGTTGATAGGCAATTAAGTATTTTTGGTATTTATTCATTGGTATATATCAGTTTTGTAGACTGAGGATTGTTCAATTTTACATTTTGGATCGAGTTATCGTCAATCACAATATTTAAAAGTTCCTTCCATTTATGTAAATTAATAACAATTTTAACTAGAATGCGATTCAACTGAAAATCTATCTTATAATTTTGTTTTATTGCTCTTTATTTTTTAAATTTATTATTTACAAGAGCTACCAATGGGTAGTTCTTCCAAAAGACATTTTCACTACTTGTATTCTTACAAGTAATTTACTTATTGTATTTCTTTAATACAGTTGTAAATTACTATAAATAAAAAAAAAAAAAAAAAAAAAAATCTGTACCACTACAACCCATGAAGGGTCTTGGGCTCAGTACATATAGAGATTCGTACTGTTTCTAGGCCAACGGGAGTGCAATGAGGTGATTAGGCCTTAATCACGCTCAGCCGCCAGGTTTTTCCCCAATTAATTTGGGTACCCACTTTATAGAGGCTGGGTCTGCCCCAGGAGGGTCTCGATACCCTAGGGTCGCTCCCCCCCCCCCCACCCCGACTGAATTAACAGAATAAATAATATTTCTGCCACAGCCGGGATTCGAACCCAGGACCCGGAGCACAGCAGACTAGTGCTCTATCCACTAGACCACGCCGCTCCTTACTATAAATAAATAATAATAAAAATTATTCTGTTTTTATTTTTAATTTAATGTTCTATTAATTTGTTTAAAGTATTTTATTGTTTATTCATTTGACATCACTTTCTGCTACTATGGCTAATGGGATGATGCTACAGTGGGAGTTCTAAATTTGCCTATTTGGGTTTAATTAGGATAAGGATCTTTAATGAGCATTTGACATCGCACAGGCTTGGAAACACACCTTTTTAAGTCCCCTCCAAAGGATAGCATAACTAAGGATTTTTTACTCCCATTAAAAAATCCTAGAGCCACCTGCTAGTTTGAACCCGCGACCTTGGGCATAGAAGGCTGTTATACTAGCAACAACACTTCAGATTAACCCATTTGAAGTATTTAATTATATTATTTCATATTTCACATTGTTTTGCTTTTCCTTAATTTTTATTTTTACACTGTAATATGAAAAATTATGTTAGTATTAATTACTGTGCTACTAACTAATAGAAACAGTTGAGTAAAGTAAACGAAAGCACTCTCACAATAATAGTAGGAGAGGTATAAGGTGCTAATATTTTTAATAAAGTAAGATTATAACATAACATATTACTTTTTAAAAAATCCTAAAATGTTACATATTATTAAACAAAAAAAACTAAATGATAAATTTACATTAAAACAAATAGTTTTAATATACTATACACATTATAAAAACATGTTTTGTTTTTTTAAATTAGAAACATCATTTTAAGAAATTGAACATTATTTATAATAAAAATAAAACACAAAAAATTTATATTACTCATATTACGTTGACAGGATGTGATAACTTACAATCGCCAAATTATCACACACTTTCAGCTTTTACTTGCCTGTCTTTATCTTTATTTGTGATGGCCTAAACTTATCCAATAAATGGACATGATTGGAGTATCCAAAACTTTTAATTAAGCATAAATTTTCTTTTTATTATTTAGCATACATCATATATTAAATCTTTATATAATACAGTTTTGAAGGTATTATTATTACATGAGAAAGCTGGTTGGGGGTGGGGTCATTAGAGAGAAACACACATTAAAACATAGTGCTATTTTAATTGTGTGCTGACGGTTCTAACGGACAACTAAACTCCATCATTATTATTATCACACGTTCTTAGTATCATTTCCCAGTCATAGACAAGGGAAACAACATTGAAAGGTTGAACAAACTTACAATTCAATTCAATTTTTGTTAAAAACAAGAAAGTTCGATAATCAGCATTTTATATATATATATATATATATATATATAGTTATAATATAATTATTATATAAGGATTATTAAAAGTTATAGCAATATATAATAAATAATAAAAATATCCTTCTGTTTTATAAAAAAAAAATATTGTAGTTCATTATAGGTTAATCAATAAATAACAGTTAACAATTTAAATATAATGAATATGAATATTTGTATTTAACATACTACATATACATTATGTATAAACATAAATTATACACATTATGCATAAACATGTTAAGTACATTCCACATCACAGCTTATTAATGACTGATGTAATATTGTTCAACATAACTCCTCTTACAAACAAAGTAATATTGGAATTCCTTAAGTAATAATGAAGATTCCATCAATATTGAAAAAAAATCAATAGAAATCAAATAATTTTAATATCAAACAATTTAATCTTTATAAATGTAGTAGTTGTTATGTGATATAACTGTCATACAATCAATAGGAATATTGACAAAATTTGACATTGACTCAGTATTTTCCAAGGGTGGCTTAAGTCAGTAAAATAAAATATCAGTTTAGATATAATCAAGGAATATAATAAAACAGAAAAAGGCTATATATTAAAATATCACCAAAATATAATTAAAATTAGCTAGGGTAAAATTTTACATTTTAAAATTGTAATCAAGCCTCTTGAAAATGAAATTAATAAAAAACAAACAAAATGTTGACATTAAGTTATGTGTCAGCCTTAGATAACAAGGCCAATAAACCTTTGATTAGTTCTTAATTACATTAATTTAATGATCTTAAATAAAGCATTAAAACAAAACTAGCAGTTAGACAGTAAACTCGAAATTATGAACATAAATATATTTTATTTAATAATTTTAAAAAAAGTATTGGAAAGTGGGTGTGTCAGGTTAAAACTCTTATAAACTCCGAATTTCAGATATAAAATAAACTTTTAAATTAAAACACAAAACAAAATAATAAACTGTTAAATTGAAGGATTGTTGCTAATCAAGGATTCTATTAATTTTAATGACACTGATTATTCTATTACCGCTTTTATACACTTTTTTTTTACATAATCATGAAATATTTCAGTACTCTTTTGAAAATTAAACCGAGAAAACACAATAAAATCAAAAGTTGAATTCTAATATGAAGTTTACACAGGAATTGATCTAAGATTGACCCAATTAATAACAATCACTATGACCATGACTTAACAAAATTTGTAGCTATCATGAATTCATAATTAATAATTTAAATGATTATTAATGAATTCTAACATCTTGTCAAACTGAAGTGTTTACTGATAAATCAACATTCTCTTATCTACAAGTTCTTAGGGAAATATTTAAAACATATGAACCCTTTAATTAATGAAAGTTACACAGATTAGGAACTGGCAATCCAAAAAATAATAAAAATCCGAACACTTGATGCAATAATTTCAGATTTTAAATGTTATAATCCTGAAACAAACTTAATAGTTTTGAAGGAAAAGTATTATATTAATTTGACAAAAACATTTATAAGATAAGTTATAATACATTAACATGACAGATAATAGATAACTCACCAAAATAAGTGGCCACACATACTGACAACTGCATCTTTGGCTGTGTCAAGGCATATGTTGCACTCAAATAATGGGTTCTCTTCTTTTTCCTCCCCATCTTTTCCACTTTTAGATGGTCCGGGGGCATTTGTAGTTTCCATAGCACAAAATACCAATTATCTAAAAATCAGGCCCATAACTAATTTTGTTGAGATTTTGAATAACACTTATCCATTTATCAATGTAATAATTACAATTTATTGAGGGTTAATAAACAAGATTTAAGGAAATAATCATATGAATAATAGAGAATTCGTCTTATGGCCTTCACTTACGTTTTAACTAGATGATGTAACTGTTCTTCGTTTTTGAAATGTATTAAATAAATAAAAATAATACGTCATTCACAACCTAGAGTACTCAGATAAACTTCACAAGCAGATGGTGCCAAGATCGGACAATTAACCAAACTTTTTTTTTTATCACATAATTTATCTTTTTTATCGTGTTACTTAATTTTTTAAAACGTACAACTTATTTTTAACTTAAAATAAAATTTCTATTTCAACAATTAATATATAGAAATAATTTACTCGGTAAAAAAATATTATTTATTAAACAATTCTTTATCTATGCCGGCGTAGCTTGAGTTGAGTCGTGCTTGCTCGTTGTGTGTGATGTTTGTTCGGTGGAAGTTTTATTAGTTATTTAGTTAACTCGTTATTTTATTGTCGTATTCTGTCTTTCAAACTAATTAATAATGTCTCTTTGCTGTGCACGTTAGTCTCATTTTATTAAGAATCATCTAAACTTTTGAATGATGTCAACGAGTTTTTATTTTTTGAAATTTGTTTATCTAAGTTTTGTTTCGTTTTTTCAGTTTCCAATGAAGTCCCAGAACACCCAGTTGTTTCTCCTGTTTCTGGTTGTATATTTGAGCGTAGACTGATTGAAAAATACATTTCTGAGAGTGGTACTGATCCAATCAATGGAAAGGAGCTTACAGTTGAACAGCTCATAGAAATAAAAAGTAATTTTGCTTTTTAATAATTAAAACTGTTTAGTTTTTTGTGATGTTTTATGATTGATTAAAATTTGTTCGATTAGCAACACCTGTTGTGAAGCCCAAGCCTCCTTCAGCCACTTCCATTCCTGCTATATTGAAAACTTTGCAAGATGAATGGGATGCAGTTATGCTGCAAAGTTTTACTCAAAGACAGCAATTACAAACCGCAAGGCAGGAACTAAGTCATGCTTTATATCAACATGATGCAGCATGCAGGGTTATCGGTAGGTTAACGAAGGAGGTGACGGCTGCCAGAGAAGCCTTGGCTACATTGAAGCCGCAAGCTGGTATTGCTCAACCCACTGCTATTCCTCACCAGTAAGTATCGTAATATTGATGTTGAAGTTCAACATGAGGATTATATTTATATTTCATTAAATATAATCTTTTGAATTACTTTAGGCATTGGCTGTCGAAGCTGGAGGAGTGGCTAACCAACCTACCGAACAAGCAGGAATGTCTGCTGAAGTTATTCAGAAACTTCAAGACAAAGCTACCGTCCTTACCCAAGAAAGAAAGAAGAGAGGTAGGACAGTTCCTGTTGATCTCGTTCCTCAAGATAATATTAGGAATTATAAAACGGTGGCTTCTCATCCTGTAAGTAAACAGTGTAATTTGCATATTTATTATGTATAGAAATTTTGTGTAATAAACTGTGTATTGTTACGGGCTATAGGGTGTGAAAAAATAAACTAATCTGAATTAACAGAATACAAATATTTATTAAACTAACTTAACGGACAAATACAATAATTATCTTAAGATTTAAACTAGTGCCTATTTCTATTTAACTACTAAAGTCTCTACTAATAAAATCAGATATTCCTAACAGCTAAACTACTTACATAAATTTATACAATCTACTAGAATTATTCTAAAACTTACATCAATAAATTATAACCTACAGTTTTCTAATTTCCCACCGACCGGTTATCCCAAGACCGACACACACAGTTTTACAACACTGTCCCTCTGCCACAGTTCACTGATACATCAACTTGTCGAGCCGGATTAAGACTGACTCTCTCAGGCATAGTGGACCTGTATTTATATCACTAGAGAAGAGTGAAAGGGTCGTTCTAGGCACTTCGAGGATTGTCCAGGTTCCAGAAGCCTCTAGCCAAATCTGGACCCCTATAGGCTCTTGGGATCACTGTGGTTTACCTGGCCGTAACAGTATGCAAGCTCCCTAAAAACATTGCATTGAAGTCTTGATATCATCAAAGATAAAGAATTTTGCTGAAATAAGATTAATGATATCACAGCTTTTTATTTCCACTCCTAGTGTTTCTAAAATATCTTTATTCATCACTTAAATGAAATCAGTTTCGAAAATTAATACTTCCCCTATTATCTCTAATTCTAATATTAATCAATTTAAAAGTTGTGATACATCTTATAAATAAACTGTAAATTATTAGGGTTAGGTTCATAGCCTGATATAAAAGAATTAATAGTTAACATAAATGTCACAAGAGATTTCAAGTGTGGCGACAAGATTTATTTAATGATTTAATAATTTCATTAGGTCTTGGCAATGTGTTTATCACTAATTGAAAAGATCGTATTAATGATTTTTTATTTCTTGGATCTATTATAAAATCTGAAATTTAGAGTGCCATTCAATTTTTACTCTTCAGCAGGTTTAACATTGGTTATTTAACATATTAAGTAATATTACTACTCTATTAATAATATAAATCTGGGTATTATTTGTCCTTCAACTCTTAAGGTATCTCACTTACTGCGGACCTGATTGGATATATTTAAGTTATATGTCATAATATTTTAGTTAAAGTGCAAACACATCATCATACTTTAAATTTATTTATTTTTTTTTTTTTTTCAGGGTTTACACAGTGCATCAGTTCCTGGTATTCTTTCCCTCGACATCCATCAAGCAGATACAAGTAAAATTTTGACTGGAGGTAACGACAGGAATGCGACAGTTTTTAACAAAGATACCGAACAAGTCGTTGCTATCCTCAAAGGTCATACAAAAAAAGTCACCAGGGTTATTTACCATCCAGAAGAGGTACATAGTTTTATATCATTTTATTGTGTTTTCTCAAGTGGAATGTCGAATCAAAGCTGAGGTTTCATGTTTTTAGCTGTGTTGAATCAAAAAATTGAAAACTTTTATTTTGCATATCTTTATTGCTATTAAATGTAAATAAACCGTTGATTACAAACAACAATCATTGAAATCAGATACGCTGTGGCTGAGATGTTTTTTTTTTTGTTTTTTTTATCTTAGTAGTTATTATTTGTAAATTTGTTGTTTGTTTGTTTATTATTTTAGCTTCACTTTATTCTCCTGTGGCTACATAGGAGTGTTTTTGTTTCACACATCAGGCATTATTTTGTTTTTGTTCTTAACTCTCTTTCAAAACATTAGTCTCGAATAATTTCATCATCCCTGGTCTATTAACAATAATTTTTTATTATTTATCCCCTAAACATGTGATGGTCACTTTTTTTTTTTTTCATCCCTACCTCACCTTTAAAGGCTATACAGCAGCCTTCCATGCCAAAGGTCACAGGTTCAAACCCGCAGGAGGTCCTAGGATTTTTTAATGGGAGTAAAAAATCCTTAGTTACGCCATCCTACGGAGGGGACGTTAAAAGGTGGTCCCGAGCCTGTACGATGTCAGGTACTCGTTAAAGATCCCTATCCTAATGAAACCTGAATAGGCAAAATTTAGGACTCCCACTGTAGCATCGTTCGATTAGCCATAGTAGCATAAAGTGACGTTAAATAAATAAATAAAAGGCTATACAGGGGTTTCTCGGGGCAGGGGGTAAGGGCGGGGGATTACGGGAGTAATTTTTTGGTTTTGAGGTTTTTAGTCATCTGTGGCAGCTTGTCAACGCACATTCTAAGCAACCTGTGCTAACCCTTTCAGCCACCCCTTTGTGATAATCACTTATTATTTATGGTTTAAATTATAATAAGTATCCCATCACGGAAGTATTGTAGAAGTAAAAGTAAATTAGGAGGAAATTTTGTAGTTCTAAATTTGGTTGAACACTCATTTAACTATTAAACTCGAGCAAATAAAGGTAGTTATTTTCTATTATTGGACGTACTTAGAATCATAGATTTTCATGAAAATTGAGTATCTTTCGTGTCAGATTAAGGTGACTTTTGACTAGTGAGTATTACTATTTCAGGACTAAATTTACTTTTCAGATTTTTGTGTATGAAGAGGCCTAGCTATGGGCCAGGAAGATCGATTTTTTTATTTTTTTTATTTCTATAATATTCACGAATTCTGGTTCATCCACGGCATTGTAATTTTAGCATTGATATTTTTTTAATATCGTTTGTAGCAAATTTTACATTTGTTATCTATTGCTCTCTATTATATTGATACTTTGTCTAGTTTTAAGCTTATAATTATAGTTTATCGTTTGCTTCATGTTAGATTAGGATATAAGATAACGGATCCAAGTATTTTTGGTGCATTCCTATTTATTATTGATGTGAAGTTCGCATGTTTATTCAAAAGTTTGTCTACATTACCATCGTGTCAAATTGATACATATCCGTAGAGATAAATATACTACATAAAGAATTTTGATATTTTAACACTTAAAAAATATACTTCAATATATGTTTTCTTCGATCAATGGATAAAAGTCATCACAAGAGATAAATGATCAATCAAGGTAAACCTTATGTTTAAAAAAAAAAATTAACGTATAAAATACAACTCATTATTAAATATCCAAGGATATGGGATTTCTTAATGTACTAAGATTTTGGGCAAGGAGCATTTAATTACGAAACTAAAAAAAATTAAAAAGAATATGAAAACCTTAAATTCAACACATGATTAAAACAAAAAACGCAAATGGTCCGAAGGAGTTGGACTGTTTCCTTAAGGTAGTAGCTTTTCTTCATTCCTCCTTATCAAATCCACAAACTGACCTCACAACATATAACTTAACTGATCCTGAGTCCTTACGGTATCACCCCAAGCGTGCTCTGTCCCGCACACAGTCGAACTCTTGGGTCCTAGAAGTTAAGTAGCTGTGAGGTTACATCCTCCCGCCTTTTGATCAGGCAGTGGCCGATACTTTCTTCACTGCCATCTGTATTTGTTTTCAGTTTCTTCACGTAATTTGTATCATAACAATATGTATTATAGTTATACATACCATGGGTTGCAGCTAGTTTTCTTATTTAAAAAAATAATTTGACCTTCATGCTTGCATCTAAATAATAGTACAAATGTTGAAACAATTTTAGTTTATTGAAAAAATTCTAACAGTCAATGACAAAATTATTTTTATGTAAATGATATACATAAGTAAAGAGATCTTAATATATATGACCAATATTTTGTGCAATATGGAAAAATTTATTTTTATGGGATAATCTGAAGATGAAGCAAAAAAATACCTCGAAACATCATTTAAGTTTTATTTATGTAGAAATAAATACAAATATAATAAAAAGAGAAGAGAAAGTTCTAATTATTTAATTCATAAAAATAATTTAATAATTGTGTTTCTTTTCTAGGATATTGTCATTACGGCATCTCCAGATACAACTATTCGTGTTTGGAACGTGCCGAATTCTCAGCCTTTGCAGTTGTTGAGGGCTCACGACGCTCCTGTAACTGGCCTCTCCCTCCATCCTACCGGAGATTATGTTCTGTCTACCTCAACGGACCAGCACTGGGCCTTCTCAGACATCAGATCAGGGCGTCTCCTTACCAAGGTAATTACTAATCACAGGTTTTAATCCTCTCCTTTTTAATATTTACTATCGCTCCTTAACGATATCGAACAATCCTTTTTTACTGGTTTGTAAATTAAGTTTGTTGCATTTTTAAATAATTCAATATAATCCTCTCTGTGTTAATAAAATCATGTTTACATATTCTAAAAAAGCATTAGTTAAAGTGCTTTTATGTATCAGTTTCAACTGAGATTTCTTATCCTTAAGTAGTAGTAATTTCCTTGGTCAAAATGGAAGAGAAAAAGAAAATTCATGTTTCTCATTTAATGATTTTTTATTTCCAAAATCTGGTGCACAGATGGTTAATAAAATTTACGTTGTGTATGGCTCGATGATACCATAAGAGAAAGTATCGCTCGTGAGTGGTCTGTTTGGTTCGGAACCAAAAATTTTGACTTGGAAGATGCCAAGCGCTCGAGTCCTTTAACTATTGGTGATGACAATCACTTTAAGCATTGGTCACAGACAACCCTCTCTCTATGACATAGAATATCGCAGAAACGATATTGTAAAAATATTTACAAGAATCTGAAGTTTTTAGTAACCCTTTCACTACGATTTTTGCGACGATCACGGTACTGAAATTGATGGCTGCCTCAGAGCCTCACCATGCTCCATACTTTTTTGCAAATTTTACATTTGCACGCTCCTTCTTTCATCACTGCTCTCTCTATTTTCTGCCTCATATTTAATTATTTCCATCCTCCTTTCTGATTCGGGATTTGGACCGACACTGGCAGAGTTAAATTTTTTTTTTAATAGAAATTTAGTTTTGTGTAGTAATCTTCAAAACACCTCTCCATACATAGTTCGTATTTACAAAAATGGCCCTTGATTTTTGTTTTGAATATTTTTTTTTTTTTTTACAAACAACACATCTTCTGTATGTTTGTTTTTTTCTATTTCTAACTAAAATATAACTTTCTAACTAATAAATAAAACTCACAAAATTAAATAATGGCTAAAGGCAGAATTATTTATTATTTGGTATGTCATACATTACATTTTATACAAGTTAATATACCACAAACTATAAAACAATATATATGGTGCTACCTTCACCAGCTCAACATAGTATCTTGGATGCAGAATGCAAGGCTCAATAAATAGGACAATACATACTATCGCAAGGCTCAATAAATAGGACAATACTTACTATCTTGCTTAGCGGTATCCTATAACAGTGATAACAACTGCGTCACTATACTAATACATTTTCACACCCACAACAAACTACTAGTTCATAATAAATATGTTTCACTAATTATGTTCCAGCATGTAGTCCACCAAGCATCCCGAACCAACAACTGTAATTGAGGTGGGAGCCCCTGAGAACCCTAGTGGTTATGGAGTTCAAGACCTTCAAGGGTACACCCAGCAGCCAAATATCCTCGAAGGAACGTTTGTACCAAACGCCTCTCCAAGTTATGGTGATAGGGAGCACCCTGATATCGATGCCCGGCACCCCTAACTCCTGTCCAATGGCCATCCGGCAGTCCAAGTCTTGGTATTTTTCCCTTTTTAAGTTGTTCCAATGGGTAGTACTGGGATTGTCCCCAACGATCTGGACGTTGAGGATGTAGTTCCCACTCGGGGCCAAGCACACCAGGTCAGGCCTCCACCTCCTACTGCCAGCAAAGGTCACCTTCTTGAGCACCCTGTATCCTTTCCTCTCGGGAGCCGCCTCGATGACATTGACCACGGCATCATGTCGCTTCACACTCCCTCCGTGCGACAGAAAGCAGTGCTGGATGACATGGCTCGCTGTTTCATTTGCGTCACACCCCGCTCTACATTTAATCTCTAGAAAGGCCCTCTGTCCTCTTGAGAGCCTTACTCTTGTGGCCAGGGCGTTAATGTGAGTTCGCACATTTTGGATAAATGTACGGCCAGTCACTGGAGTTCCATAGTCGGCCAGCCAATGAGTTGATGAGGAACAGTTCTTGGATTCCCTCAATGCGCTCCCATCCATGCTGTGATGCAGCTTTGTTGCCAGATGTGAATTAATTAATTCACGCACAATTAAGAAAAAATAGAAAGAGTGGAAATAGCCGGGAATAGGACGGAACAGGTAGTCGACCCTTACCAGGTATTAATTATCCTCAAGAACGGCTTTAAAGTGAATTCTTATGACATCTGTTGGGCTGAAGAAGAAGCTTTAGTTTACAGAGGGGTTGATAGAATGAGGGAAGGTAGCGCCCGGAAGCCATGACATTAAAAAATAGAAAGAAAAGTGGGGTGTCGGCATATGCCAACATTAGTACCAGGGGCACGCTTTAGGCCCGTCGGCATATGCCGAGGTTAGTAGTCAAAGGGTTAAAATAACCAGTAAACGTTTTTACGAACTTATTTTACAACCCAATAAAAATTTTTTGTTTTTTTTGGTGATTTCTTGGTGTCTGCACCCACTACCAACATCTCCATCATGTATTCTCAATGGTCAACTGCATTATTGTAAAATTATATACTTCTTATAAATGAATCTTACCTAAATTCTACCTCTTTGTATTGGATAGGTGGCTGAAGGAGGAAACGCAGTAGCTCTAACTACTGCGCAGTTTCATCCCGACGGTCTCATTTTTGGTACTGGTACGTCTGACTCGCAAGTTAAGATTTGGGATCTGAAAGAACAATCGAATGTCGCCAATTTCGCAGGTTAGTAGTATTAATTTTTGTTATCAACTTTTTTACCCATGTTAAGCCATACCATTCCTATAACATATTGATGCTATTAGGCACAGATATTCACGTTTAAGTATGTAATAAGTTTACTTACTAAGGGTGATTTCTTTGATAACCAAATCTTCAACTATCTTTTCCTATAATCATTATAGGTGGAATAATCAAGAATCAGTCATTTTTTGTAATTTTTTAATTTTTCCAACGTTTCGGCTCAAGCTTGTGAGCCAAAACGGCAAAATTAAAAAATTTTAAAAAATGACTGATTCCTGATTATTCCACCTATAATAGTTTCTACAGTCGACTATACATCCTCAATATAATTTTCCTATAATCCTATGTTTTGGTTAGAAATTAAAATTTACTGATATATATTTCCTTCAACTAATCATGTAGTTTTTAACAACCTTATTTTGTTTATTTTTCAATAAATAATCTATATTTTTCCTTTCTATTCCTACTCCATTTGTAATTTTTTTTTAATCAAATGTTGTAGTTTATTTTTAAATCTTATTACTTTCACTTACCTATATATAAAATATCATCATGAAATGACAATGGTTGACTCTGTGTGTTCTATTGACTGCACCCTGAACCAACTTCTCCCATATATATAAAATATATAGTTAAGGGAAGTATTGTGATCGTGAAAATTTTAAATAAGGTATGGGTGTGCGCAAGCTTGTGCAAAACAAAATATCAACCAGTTTTTAATAAATGGTAATTAAAAAAAATTAGTAAGTTACCACACTGTAATAATGACAATAAGTAATTAATATATAAATAATTTCATGACTAATTCTTCTATTGTTTCATGAAATTTTTGCTTTCACTTACATATGTTTCAAATTTATAGTAAGAGAAAGCATTGAGATTGAAAATGACCAAGTCTAGCTCGAAGTTGATAAGTTTTATGAAACTAAAATTTCATATTTTTGAAGCGTATATGCCTGGAGATGTTATTGCAACTTTTTCTTCAAAATAGGCAAACCAGAAGAGCCACTTTAAATCTTGCATTTTGTACCTTTTAACGGCTCTAACGGTTTTGACATAAACTCGCCATATCGATGTCAAAATTTAATTGGCTGTAATATCATGTATGTTTCACATTATGATTGAAATAGTCTGACAGGGCTTTACTGCCAATTTTTTATTGCTCAAATTTCGATCTTTAATTTTGTAAATTCGAAAAAATTAACCATAACATCATAGAAGTGTTGATTAAAAAGTGACTAGATATGCAATTTGAACAAATTTTATTAGCAACTAAAGGAGAAAAGAGCAAACATATTTTTTCACAAAAATAAGTATAGTAATATAGATCTATAATATACTGTTAAAATAAAAAAAAAGTTTGATAAAATGTTATCTTATATACAATTTAAAGTGATGAATAGGGCATAAACTTAAGTGATCAATCCATATAACAATATTTATATTATTTAATTTAAAACGTATGTTTCCAACGAAATTGAAATATAATTCTTTAAAATGTTTTCAACACTTTTTTTTTTTTTTTTTTTTTGCTGGCTTGGGTTGCACCGCGACCAAACGGTCTATTGTGCGCCATAGGATTACGCAATGTTAGATCTAAAACACGAGTTTAGTGGCAGAAGCAAACTTCAGAAGGCTATTGGGATTAACAAGTTTATTGTTAGTGGGGTTTTTCTAGGCGGTCTTCACCAAATAAGGTGAACCTCAACATAGCTTGTCGCAGTGGCAGACTATGTGAAATGATGTTTCATCGTCCGTGCCGCATAGTCTGCATAGAGGGTTGTCGGAAATACCAAGTTTAAACATATGGTAGTTAAGTTTGCTGTGTCCAGTGTAGACAGCAGTCAATGTCCTCAGGCATGTCCTACTCATACCAAGAAGACACCTCCTTCTGCTGGTACAAGGACCATCTAGGAATTTGAGTGATTGTTTAGGTCCCTTATTTAGCCAAATTTGTTTGTATTTATTTAAATAGGATTGATTGATGAACCTAAAGGCATAGCTTAGGCTAATTCCACAGAGGGGTTCTGGTGTGATGGGAATCGTTGACGATCCCTGCCTAGCTAATTCGTCAGCTTTTTCGTTCCCACTGAACCCAGAATGACCAGGTACCCATTCAACGTTAACAGTGTTCTTCTTAGCAAGACAGTTTAGGGTCAGATTACATGCTTCAACGACTTTTGAGGTGGTTGTGTGATTGTTTAGGGCTCCTAGTGCTGCCTGACTATCAGTGTAGATAATCTTTTTGCCACTAATGCCTTCAGAGCACAAGTCAGTAGCACAGTGGAGAATAGCAAGAAGTTCAGCCTGAAAAACTGTTGTGTGTTTGCCTAGTGGAATACTGACCCCGGATTGTGGTTTGTCTTTCCTCCAGACACCAGCACCTGAGCCGCTGTCCATTAGTGAGCTATCAGTGTAGCAGTTAATACCGTGTTTGGGTATGTGCTTCCTTGATTCATCAATGTTAACAGTGTAGTAAGCATTGATAAACTTCCGGATTTGTAGGTCTGAAGGCATAGCTAGGATGTTATTTTCATTGAGCCTGCTAAGTAAGTTGCAATGACCTTGGTGGGTGAACTTGTTAGAGCACTTACCTACTTTGGTGAAGCGATAAATGGTTCTCAGCGCATGCGCTTCCACCTCCAAATCTAGAGGCATGATATTCAACATTGTCTCCATCGCAGCTGTTGGAGTGGTCTTAATTGCCCCGGTTATCATGAGGCAAGCAAGCCTTTGCAATTTGCAAAGTGACTTTTTATTGTTCCCTATGTGAGCTCTGTGCCACCATATTACGGAGGAGTAGGTGATCATTGGTCTAATGGCAGTGTTGTAGAGCCAGTAGACGATTTGGGGTTTGAGTCCCCAAGCATTATTAATTGCGCCTTTACATGCCCATAGGCATTTTAGAGCTTTTCCGGCAATATAAGAGATATGATTGTCCCACCGCAATTTGTGGTCAAGAATGACCCCTAAATGCTTAACTTCTTTGGAGTTGGTGAGCTGTGTACCGTTAATACTAGGTAAGTTCATGTTTACCTTTCTTTTGTGTGTAAAAGTGCAAACCTTAATCTTTTGTGGATTGATGTTAAGTCCAGAGGATTCACACCAGTCACAAAGAATATGTGTTGCATGTTTTAGTAGAGAGGATACTACGCATTGATGTTTGCCTCCTATCAGAATTGCGATATCGTCTGCGTAGCCCTGTGTATAGAAGCCTTGGGAGTTTAGTTTCTTGATCAGTGGATCAATCACTATACACCAAAGTAGAGGCGATAAAACGCCACCCTGAGGGCAGCCACCATTTGGTTTGATCCTTAGCATGGTATTGGATAATTCCGATGCTAGGGTTCTGCTTTCAAGCATAACCATTATCCAGCCTCTGATGACAGGATCAATGTCATAGTCAATCAGAGCACTAAGGATAGTGTTATAGGGAGTTCTGTCAAAGGCACCTTCAATGTCGATAAAGGTGCCCGTCATTATATCTTTCTGTTCCATGGATATTTCAATCCTGGAAACCAGATGGTGTAGTGCTAATTCGCAAGATTTACCAGCTTGGTAAGCGAATTGGAGTGGGTGTACGGATTGTTAAGAGATAGATGTGCTCTAATATGCCTGTCCAGAATTTTTTCCAGAGTTTTCATCAGGAACGAGGACAGGCATATAGGTCTGAATGACTTGGGGTCCGTGTAGGAGCCTTTCCCTGGTTTGGGGATGTAGCAGAGTTTGGATTCTCTCCAACTGACTGGTACATATTTTAAAGCCAAGCTACCTCTGAATAGTAAGAGGAGGTGTCGTTTAATGATTGGTAGACCTTTCTGCAGTAGAGCTGGAAAGATGCCATCAATGCCAGGAGACTTGAATGGAGCAAGTGATTTGATTGCCCATTCAAGTGTATTAGAGGTAATGATACCTCTGGCCGTGTGCCAGGCATTTTTGCTGGCACGGTCAGTCGGGTAGACAACATCACAGTTGTCCAAGTTTATAACCTTACAGTTGGGAAAGTGTGATTCCGCAAGCATAAGTAGAGTTTCATATTCATTAGTTGTTTGTTTGTCATGTGTCTTCAGGGTTCCAAGTGGCCCCTGGTCATGTTGTTTGGATAAGATTTTCTTAACTCGGCAGGCAGCCGGTAAGTTATCTATGCCACTGCAGAAGTTCCTCCATGCATGTCGTTTTGCGTGTCTGACAGATTTGTGATACTCAGTTAGAGTAACTTTATAGGTATCCCATCTGCCAGATTTCTTTGCCGAATTGAAGAGTCTTCTGGTGTGGACTCTCAGTCTGTTAAGGCTGTCATTCCACCAAGGAGCCTTTTTGTTATTTGTGGACCTCTTTACAGGGTTGCTTTCGAGATAGGAATGCATTAAGGCATCAGATATAGAGGAGTTGAGACATTCAAGGTTCCATGAATTAACAATCCTGGTAGGACAACTCTTGGCAGCCTCAGCTAGATTTAAAGCAAAGGAATCCCAGTTTGTTAGTCTGGGGTTTCTGTATGTTATAGTATAGGTTTCATCATGTTTGAGATCGAACCTAATGTATTTATGATCTGAGCATGTTTCTTCGTCAACCACATGCCAGTTTGCGATGTGAGCCCTTAACGAATTAGAGGCTAAAGTTATGTCTATGATCTCAGATCTATTCTTGTTAAAGAAGGTGGGTGACCTGCCTTTATTCAGAATGATGAGATCATTTTCTATAATGTAATCTAGGATAAGCTCACCTCTTTTGTTGTTGTTCGTGCTTCCCCAGATTCTGTGGTGTGCGTTGGCGTCCAGACCCGCAATGATGCTATGATTGCACCACTCCAGGGCTGTGCCAATGATGTAAGTAGGGTCTGACTCCTCGTACGGCAGGTAACCCGCTGCAACGGTCAGCTCCCTAAGTCTAGTGTTCCCTTTCGGGTTGAATTTTGCTACTGCTAGATCTCTGGAACAGAATTGCCAAAGAGGCAGCAGTTTTAGAGATTTTTTGCATAGGATACAGGCTCTGGGATTGTTATCCGCAGAGATAATTTCAAAACCTCTCAGATTCAACCCAGAAACTCTACCATTTATTAAATAAGGTTCTTGAATAAGAATGATATCAATATCCTTACCTTGAATGAATTGCTGTAGAACACCACACGCAGCAATGCAGTGGTGGAGATTAATCTGCAGCATCTTCATGGCACGTAGCTATTCTGGTGTGGGAGGACGTCCGGACCGCTGTGGCCGGGGTCCGCCCTTAGGATCAGCATGAGCTGGGCCCTTAGGTTTCTCCCCGCCAACAGACAGGTCGGGTCGCCTCGACCTCTCATAGTCGGTGTGAGGCTTCGAGCCACCGGGGATGCAGGCGGGCACGTCCGACGGCAAGGGCTTGTCCTTAGGAGCGGTTTTAGCTGCCCCCTTGGAGGTCATCCCGCCAGCCGTCGCCACCGCATGCCTCCCCTCAGGCTTTGACGGTTTAACCCCGGGAGGGCTCGGTCCAGGCGCCGGCAATAGCGGCAGGGGTCTGCCCGCAGTCCCAGCAGAAGCTGAGACCTTCGGCTTCGCCCCACCAGCCACCGCCACCACCGATCCGCCACCCAACCCGGAATGTTCGCCGACAACATCCATTCTAACCTCTTCGAGTATTTTGGATACCGCCTCGACTTCACCCTCATCTCGAGACGGCATTTCTGGTTCTAGAGTGGACTCTTCAAACTTCTTAGTTTTGAGAATTCTCAGAGTCACACTATTCATGCCACAATTGAGTGACATGTTCTTGACGCGAAGACTATCCACGCTCGTCTCAGGTATCTTAAAGATGGCGTAGAAGCCTTTGTCAAGTTCTTTTAGGTATGTTAGTGTCCAGGAGTGTATACTACCCACGTTGTGGTTCTGGACCCAAATTCGATTCAGAAGCTCGGCCTCGGTGAGTACCCGGCCGGGGAAGAAACCACCAACCTTAACGGTTTTGGTGAGTTCCCGCGAATCACAAGTTCGAAGGGACATGCCCTCTCCCATGCTCATCGTCGGGATGGTGGCTTCAAGCCATGTTTTGGTCGCCTCATCCTGGCAGCAAACAATGCAGCCGCCCAATTTGAAGCTGGCTCCATCGAAGGCAGGATGGTGAATTCCGAAAGGATCAAGAGCTCCCACCTTGTCAGCGATCCTTTCCTTTAGTATGTCACTCTGCTCACGAGTGAGTTGCTCATGAGGATAGCCCACAGGGACCACCGCCACCAACAAGTTCCTCGCAGCAGAAGCGTAGCTCGAAGTTGTCTCCTTGGGTTTCTTGGCTACTGGGGCCGAGGTTCCCGGAGATGATCTAGGGCGTTTGCTTGGAACGCTGGTTTGAGAAGTTGCTCTTCCTTGGGGCTTCACGGGCACGACTGCAGGTTCCTTGCGAGACCCCACAGTCCCGCCCGATGGCCTGACAGGAGGCATCTTGGTGACTGGAGCATTGCCAGTTGGTTTAAGTCCTGTGACCTTGGGTCTGGAGCCAGACGTGCCAGGTACAGGGCCTGCTCCAGGATGGAGGGCCGCAGCACCAGACTCAGCCTGACTCCCCCCAGGCACTGGTGTTGTCTGTTTGCCTGATGACGGAGTGGCATCAGTAGATTTTAATATGATCCTAGCAGTAGGATTGTGTCTCCTCCTTCTCCTCCTCCTCGAAGACCTGGAGGGGACCCAGGCGGAGGGGTTATCCTCCGCGGATCGACCACCCTGGTCTTGGGGTTCAGATCTGGAGTGTTTGGGCTCAAGAGCCTTGATTGATTGCGGAGTCTGGGCGTCCGTACCTGCTTTCGCAGAGGTCGCAACCAACAACTCCTGGTTGGTTTCAATGCGACAGCCCTCAATCTCACCTGTGAGGGTTTCGAGAAGGCTGCTCACACTTGATTCGTCTATTAGGTCCTCAGGCGAAATCGCCGAGGTGCGTGTTGGCACCAAGGAAGACAAGTCTTCCTTGGGAATGTTTTCAGATTCCTCATCTGAAAACGAGAGGTTTTGGTTAAGGTTTTTTAGATGAAAGGACATTTTTGTTCCCACGAGTATGGGGGTGTGAAAATACTACAGGTACTACCCCCTCTCCCTGCAGTAGGCAATAAGGTACAATGGGGTGCGCCAGGTGCCCCAAGTGGGTCGATTGAAGACAGTGTATGTTTATACACCCCCTGCCATCCAGCCGCAGCTCGAGCTCCCTCCACCTAGCTTGGGTGTATGAAAGGGTGGTCGCCAAATGACCAACCCCCGCCTCTGTCGTCCGCGAGTCCCATCGGACTCCCCGGGGGGCACCACTTGGAGGTGACAGTAGGCGTTGGTAGGGATAGGGAGGACTGGAAGTTTATCACAGCAGTGGGTAGGGCACTCTAGCTTGATAAATTTCATAAAGAGTGGGGGAGATGCCCGCACCAATCTCCCTCTCTAGTCCTCCTGTTGCCCTACCCATTTACCCCCCTTTTCAACACTAACTTAATTTAATAATTTTTAAGTTGTTTTCAACAACTGAGGTAAGTGAAAGTTGTTTGTTGCCCGCATTATATTTTATATTATCTTTATGACATTAGCTACTAGCAATCATCAAATAGATTAAAATTATTACGGTAATCTTCTTTTGTTTTCTAGGCCATTCTGGTCCTATCACTGCTATATCATTTTCTGAAAATGGTTACTATTTGGCCACGGCTGCTGGGGATACCTGCATCAAACTTTGGGATTTGAGGAAACTCAAGAATTTCAAAACTCTTCAAGTCGACGAGGGATATGAGATCAAGGATTTATGTTTCGATCAAAGTGGAACATATTTAGCGGTTGCTGGAACAGATATAAGGTAATTAAATTATAAATATTTCTTATTTCGGATGGGTTGAATCTATCACCTCTGTGTTTTAGAATATAATATAAAATGATTTTATTCTGGAACTTAAGAATAACCTAAATGTTACAAATAAAGGTAGCATATCTGGCCAGAATAAATAAAATAGATTTAATTATTTACTAGTTACCTACTTTTACTTTCCTTAGTGCCCAATATTTTTCCATAATATTTCTGAGATAACAGCTTTTAGGCTTGATTTGTCCCGAAACCTTAGTTTTTTGTCTTTAATTATTAATTACCTGTTTAATGTAGTCAAATTATGACTTCTGTTATTTTTAATGCTACTTAATCTTTTTCACATAAAAAAGTTTTTATTTGTATAGGTTTTTTTTGTTTCCCTTGTCTGCTTTGGATTTTTACAATGTTTCTTGGCACATTACAAGTTTTTAACTATTATCTTCGTCATTGATCACAATTACCTTTGGGAAAAGTTAAAATAACATTAATACTAAAGAGTAGTAAAAGCACTAGTTTTTCTCACATTTAAAAACACTGTATAGACATTTTCATAAGTTTTTTTTTTGTTTTTCTAGAGTCTGTTTTGAATGTTGACAGTATTTCATGCTCCATTTTTTGGGAGAGTAAAAATAATAGTAAATGTTGTTTTTTGACTCTATAAATCACAGCTTTGAAAGAGCAATCTTATCCGTGTTTGGCATCCAACATGGTGACCTAAGTGAGAAAAAAAAATTCGAAAACAGAGAACCCAGATTCTGTGCAAAAGTAGCTAGGTATCGCTAGAGTAATTTAATGACCATAATTTAAAAAGGGGGATAGTATGGAACATGTAGTTACCATAAAAGGCGCTAAATACCACTGAGACATAATTCACAACATATAGACGCTAGTGAATAGGAGTAAAGAGATCCTATCCAGTCTCTATAAAGTGGGTACTCCAAAATGTAGAAAATAACCTGAGCTTGATAGGCAATTACTTTCTTATGCATCTGTTAGTCTAAAAAGCTGAATGAATTCCTACTATGTACTGTGTTCAAGACTTTTCATGGGCTATAGCAGTATAGAATTTTTTTTTTTTTTTTTTTAATAAAGAATTATAAAAAAGTATAATTATTCATAAGAGAGTTGCAATATTAAAAAGTTTCTTAATATTTATAATAATTATTTTACGTCACTTTATGCTACCATGGCTAGTCGGACGATGCTACAGTGGGAGTCCTAAATTTTGCCTATCCAGGTTTTATTAGGATAGGGATCTTTAACGTCTCCTCTAAAGGACGGTATAACTAAGGATTTTCTATTTCCATTAAAAAATCCAAAAACCATCTGCAGGTTTGAACCCGTGACGTTTGGCATAGGAGGCTGTTATGCTAGCCACCCAGCTACAAGTTATCCCCCTAAGATTTTGTCATACCTTCAGTTCAGTTCAGTATATTTGTATGAGAATTCATCTTAAATTATTATTTGATTATTTACTATCTAAATATTGTAAGTTTCAGTTAAATTATATTTCTTTAAATTAATTGAGCGCTTTTAACTTCCTATTGTATTTTATTCTGTGAACAACTTTATAAATATATTTCGTCAACGTTACAGGGTTTTTTCATTTTCCCATTTTTAACAGTATTAATTTACGTGTCATAGGAGTGTGGTCTAGTAAATAGAGCACTAGTCTACTGTTCTCCAGATCCTGGGTTCGAATCCTATAGCAGAATATTATTTATTCTGTTAATTCTGCCGAGGGGCAACCCAAGGGTATGGAGACCCTCCTGGGGCAGATCCAGCCTCTATAAAATGAGTGCCCAAAAAAATAGGGAAAAACCTGGTGACTGAGCTTAATCTTGGCCTAATCACTCATTGCCTAGAAACAGTAAAATATAATAGGAAGTTAAAAGTTAATTAATAGAAAAAATCATAAATAAAACTTCCTCAAGTTTAATAAATAGAAAGAAATTAAATTATATTTATTTTCAGGGTATACGTTTGCAAGCAGTGGTCTGAGTTGAAAATTTTCAATGACCACACAGCGATGGCTACCGGAGTTAGATTTGGAAGAAATGCTTCTTTCATCGCTTCGACGAGTATGGACAGAACATTAAAGTTGTACAGTGTGTAAATATTTAATAGACTTTATAAAAAAACATTTTAATTTTACAAATTGTCAATATTTGTCGGTTCAAGTTCGACTGGCAAATGACGAAAAAAGAGAATGGATCTTTTGGATGTTTTTTCATAAACTAATTATCTGCTTTATATAATATTTCTAATAAATTATGAAAATTTATAAAGCTAGATAAATCTGTTTTCAAGACTGTGTGTAAAATAGATGGTTTAAAAATTATTGTAATTGATATGGTAAATTTTGTTTTAATTGTTAAACTTCTTTATAGAATATGATTCATTCTTCATGGTATATGAAATCAATAAAATGAAATATTTTATGTTCTTTCTGAATAAAAACAATTGTGTTTTTCATTTTCTGTTTGATTTCTTTATATATATAAACATTTGATTAATATTGATAACTTTGAATTAATAGATAGCTTTTTTTGTACCAAGTTTGAAAATAATGATTATGAATTCCATTAGTGTCTGTTTTTTTTTTGTTTTTTTTGTTTTTTTTAATTATTCATTCTTATCAAATGACAAAATATAATGAATTGTTTTAAATATGTTTGCAGTTTAAAAATGAAACAGAGGAATGTTGGATTAATGAAATAATTATAATTTATAAATTAAGTGATTCCATTTTATAAATCAGGTTTTAAAAATGTGATGTGTTAAGGATACATTTACATTACATACATAAAAGAAAATTACATTCTTTAATTCTATTTTTAATGAAAAATGATAATGTGTATTGTTTTTATAACTACATGTATTAATTGTTTAGAATATTCCGTCTAACGGATCTTTGTCCCAAAAGCATTTAGAGTAATTGTTCCAAAATTAGTTCACTGTGACTGGCAGTTAAATGTAAAATAGCCTAGAAATGTTATTAAATTTCTTATAATTTTTTTTTTTACTTGTTTAAAAATATAAATATTTATTTACAAGGTCATTTTATCTATTTCTAGAGCCACCATATTTACCTTTCATTAAAAATCTATCTTATTTCAAGTTTTATATTATGATTTAGTTTAGGATCAGGAGCGACTAAGTCATCAGTTTAGTTGAGATTGCTAAATGGGATAGGTGGCGCTTATCTGTAATGAGATAGTAGAACTTCATTTTGTTTAGTAACCTTTTTTTTTTTTTTTTTCTCTTGCTTATCGAATGCACTGCAGCCTTATTAGGCTTATTGTGCGCTGTCCATTTCCGTTAATACAGGCCTAGTTGTTTGCTGAATCTGACCAAGCCAATGCTCTATATAATAATAAATTCCAACAAATCCCACCAATAACCTTTACCCTTCGTCGTAAACCTATGACATCCTGCCCTACAGTGTCCTTTAATAATATTCCACTTGTCCCTATTGGACAGATCTGCTACCTAGGACTTCTACTTGACAAACGTCTAACATGGAATCCCCACACTAGACTGAAATGACAAGATACTGCTCACCACTTTCGCTTACTTCAACACTTACTAGACAGACACTCTAACCTTCCACTTAATTACAAAAGATTCATCTACATGACCATCATAAGATCTATCTGGACTTACGGAGTTGATCTTTGGGGCTCTACTAAACCATCAAATTCTTCCCGTCTTCAATCCTTAAAATCCAAAATCCTTTGAAAAATCCTCAACGCTCCTTACTTTGTCACGAACAAGCTCATCCATAAAGACCTTGATATTCCTTATGTAGCTGATTTGGTCCGAACGAGGTATCAATCCTTCCATGACAAACTCTACTTCCACTCTAACCCAATAGCCACTAGTTTCAATCCTAGCTTCCTCTTCCATTCCTGACAATCCTCTGAAGCGTCTGAAAGATGGCTTCGAGACCTTCTAGTTTAGATTACCTATTGGAGTGCTGCCAATGGGCAGTTTCTCTTCATGTCTTTTTCATGTGTTTTATCCAACAGCTAATTTACTTGATATATTAATCAATACAGTTGTAAATATCAATAAATAAATGAATAAAAAAAAAAAAAAAGTCATCCTGAATAAAAATGTCAAAAATAGCACAGCCCATTCTCACATCAAACATCTGCTATAAAGGGTCATCTGAAAGGTCTACTACCTAGTAGCTAGCATAACAGCTTTCTATGGCCAAGGTCATTGATTCAAACCTGGCAAATGACCCTAGAATTTTTTTTATAGGAGTAAAAGAGCATTAGTAGTTATGGCGTCCTTCGGAGGTGACGTGAAGAGATGGTCCTGAGCCTGTTCAATGTCAGGTACTCATTAAAGACCTTTTTTATAATTAAGCCTTAGATAACCAACCAAAATTCAGGACTCCCACTGTAGCATCGTTCGATCAGCCATAATAACATAAACAGATGTTAAATGAATAAATATACAAACATCTGCTATTTAGTATCATTGCTTCTTTTATCAGTTTCCCACAAGGTATTTCATTACCCTCTATTATCATAGTAAATCTGTTGCAGTATAGACAAAGAACTCAAAGTTAGGATCACTGTCTGCTTTCAAACATCCACCTCAACTGTCTACCGTTCCCCAGGTTCTAATACCTGCTCAAGCAGAATATTATTTATTTCAGCAGTGGTGCAAGGAAAAAATTTCGGGGCATGAACTATTAAAATCGATTATTAAATCAGGAAAATTAAAACATCATAGTAACCTGATTAATAAAAAATTGATCATTTTTATGATAACAAAAGTAAATTACAAAGTATCATTGCTCAAAGGAAGAATCTTTTTTCTAAAATTCAGGGTCAATTACTGATAACTGGATCAGAAGTCACCATGGGAAGATGAAAGACGTCTATGTTCGTTGCAGTTCCAGAAATATTTCTTGTGAGATGTTCTCTGTACTGTCTATAGTTCTTGTGCCTACACTCCTCAGCCTCTTCAGAGAGAGAACCTATGGGAAGGACCGCATATTCTATTATCTCAGCTCCATGAAATAAGATTTTATGGACTATCGACGGAAGATAGTACCAGTGATACTTTGTGACAGTAGAAACTGCTCCGGATCAATCGGAGATTTACCGCAAATCACTTCCATTATGGTTTTAAATCGGCGAATCAATTCTTCACCAATTTTCTTAATTTCAGCCGCCAATAATGGATCTCCGAAAATTCCCCGAGAAACGTTACCTTTCCGGTGTTGGTGGTGCCAGCACCTTGTTTCACCAAATCTACTTGAATGCCGAATTTTTCCCGTAACTGCTTTTTACTTCTTCTGCCGTCTTATATCGTAAAGTTTGTGTAGCTGTTGAAGTCCTCCTTGCCTCAATTTCGTTATTGCAGCTTACATGTAATATAATATGTACTCCATAAAGTTAATTTGTGCATGGAGTGTTGACTTTCCCATTTGCAGAACTTCATGCTTTTGGTATCGTTTGTTTATTCGTTTAACGTCACATTTATGCTACTGTTGCTAATCTGACGATGCTACAGTGGGAGTCCTAAATTTTGCCTTCCCAGGTTTTTTATAGGATAGGGATCTTTAACGAGTACCTGACATCACACATGCTTGGGACCACATTTTAACGTCACCTTTGAAGGATGGCATAACTAAGGATTTTTTACTCCCATTAAAAAGTCCTAGAGCCCGCTACCTTTGGCATAAAAAGCTGTTATGCTAGCCCTTACGCTATGGTGACCCCGAATTTTGGTATCTACTGAGTCTTGTCAAATCATTGAGTTGTGAGGGCTTTCCTCCACAAATTGCGCAGTTGCTTGCTGAAGATGTTTCAGTTACCACTTGTAATATTTTCCCATCAATCAAAGTGAGATTTCGCCACTCGAAATGTACGTGTTCCATTATTAATTATGGAATCATTCAGGCTGGCGATTCCTTAAGTTATTATGAACAATAAATTATAAACAGTTACTATATTCCAACTATAACCTAACCTGTGAAATGTTCTACTTGATAATTTATCTTCCTTTTTACAAATAGCATCCACACAAGGTTTTACAGACATATTTCAAGTTTAACGCTTTCAAGGAACACTATAAAACAATCAAATAACACATACAACAAATCCCAAACACCTCAGAACACACATAAAACACAACCATAAACAATAACAAAGAACCAAGGACCAGTGACGTTATTCAGTATTTCCTGCCATTGCCCTTAAAGACCGAGCCCACCTCTCTACATGTATAAACCTTGATATATACTAAACCTTACAAACAAAAGCAAGCATGCAACCACAAGTGCAAAAGCACTTGTTGGTTGTAAAGGTACAGATTTGGTAGGATTAAAAAGGTATCATGAAACAAATAAAAAACATTAAACATAGTTTTATTGTTAGGAAATATCAAATATTTTCAACATTCTTTATAGTACATAAAAACATATTAAATATTTATACATTCTTACAAATGTCATCAAAGAGACAAATTCATAAAAAAAATTCTTTACAAATATATATACAAAATAAAGTTATTAATAAAAGTCTTCTTCAGATATTTTTTTATTATCGCCTTGCTGATTTTTAATTATATCTTGATTATGATACATGTCAGCAATCTGTAAACAAACAAAAAATTAACAAGATGGTTATTTATTTATCTAATTTAAGCATATCTTAAAGAGGAGTTCAAAGACTTAACTTTGACTTATCAAATAACTTCATCTATCATCTTCCTAAGAAAATTCAAATTGATTATTTCAATTTCAAGTTATCCTTTTTTTACTTTCGCTTACCTATATATGAAATACATAGTAACGGAAAGTATTGCGATCGTGAAAATTTTAGAATTCCACTTTTTAACAGAAGAAATACACGTTTTAGGGTCCCCTGAATCCAAATAACCAAGTCCCGCAAAAAATAAAAGCCGTATGGAACTGAAAATTCATATTTAAGACTACTACATGCCCGTGATGTTACAACAACTTTTTCACTAAAGTCTGCTGACCGGAAGTCCTACTTTATCCCATGCATTTAGCACCTTTTCATGATTTTCTCATAAACGGCTCGAATGATTTTGATTAAACTCGCTAAATCGATGTAAAATTTAATGGGCTTTAATATCATGTAGGTTTCATTCTGATTGAAATAGTCTGATGGGGCTTAAATGCAGTTCCTTTAATTTTGTATATTTTATAAAAATAACCATATCACCTTATTCCCATAGATAAAAAACAGGTAAATATATAAGTTGAACGACTTCAATATCGAACTAAAGGAGAAAACTGAAAAAATATTTTTTTAATGCAATTGTTTCACGGCATAGCCCCTGGATGGTGCTATCATCGCCGGACGCTCCAAATACTTCTAACACGGGGTGATGAAAAAAACTTACTGAATTTCGTAGATAATATTATAACATATTATTTAATAAAACACATCTTTCTATAAAATTCAAATATAAATAATTCTTTAACAAATTATTTTTGTTTCTAAATTTGTTTAAAAATTCTTAAATTTATATTAATAACACAGGTAAGTAAAAGTTGTGTGTTGCGCGCACCAGATTTTTTCACACTGAATTGCTTTATCATTGATAGGCCATGCTGTAGTTACACTAGTGTTCTCTTGTGCCAATTATGGTATATATTTGAAATTACTAAAAACTAGGTTATGTCCCTTGTTTATTATTAAAATGTTTTACAGCTTCCAAGTTGATTATTCTCTAGAGAATATAGCTGGGTAGTTATGGGAAAAATGTCCTTGCAGCTATATTGACTCGCATTTAGGGGATCGATTTAGTGTCAAATAAAAATAATTCACCTAAATTTGTAGCGCTTAGATTTTCTAGTAAAATTTGAAATCAATTAATGATGATTTTTTCCTTATTCTGAGGAGTCAAAAATATGAAAAAATGATAAGATCATGATTTTTAAACGAAAAGCCGATTTTCATCTGAAGAAAGAAGATTAAAATATCACATTTTTCTTTTTTTTTTTTTTTTTTGACCTTTTTGAAAAGGTCACTAGCTGAATTTTGTCAGAAAATGTCTTTTATCCGACTCTACACTCAGGAATTTTTTCAAGTACTATAATAAGATATGGAAACAAACATTAAAGTAAAACAACAGTATTGGAATGAAAATCATTGAAGATTATAATGAAAAACTAAGCAACTAATTAAAGCTTTAAAGAATCAATTCTTTAGTTAGTAGTCACGTGCTGTGCATACTAGATTAACAAAAAAAATCTTTTGAGCATGTGGAGATAAAAAGGTATGATGTAATTAAATACACGGATAATATAATTATAATTGAATTCAAGACAAAACTTGGAAATTTGCTTTTCTTTTAAGAGAATGGAAATGAACAGCTGTAATTTAAATTTATGATAATCTCAAACAATAGTAATAATACAATAAAAACCACTTTAGTAAATGAGAATGGCACCAGAGACCGCTAGTATATCAACAGCAACTATTGATAATACTGGGTGAATGAATGAATGAAAAGTAATTTTTGTTCCAGGACATTTCGTCCCATAAAATAATGTAAAATGACCAAAGGAAGTCCAATTTGTCTGGCTTCTTTTATTACATGATTATTTAGTCAAATAGTAAATTATATCAAGTTAAAAGAAATAAATAAAAACAGATAACAACTTCCAATGAGTTTAGTTGCCTATTGTCAAGTCAAGATTTATCACATATGCGCGGAAGATTGATTTTTGAGGAGGTTGATAAATAAATGGTGTTTGAAAGTGGTTAGGAATGACACTTTATGATGGGAGATGGGAAAAGAGTTCCAAAGTATGGTAGCATCAATGATAAAGTACTTTTCAAAGGAAGCAGTTCTATGAGAGGGTAAGGATAGATCAGTAGGTTGAGAACTTATGTTTAAGGTGTGAGGAGTAAGGAGGTCAAAGATATAAGAAGGTTTGTTTATTCTATAACGTCACTTTTATGCTCCTTTGGCTAATTGGACGATGCTACGGTGGGAGTCCTAAATTTTGCCTATCCAGGTTTTATTAGGATAGGGATCTTAAACGAGTACCTGACATCGCACAGGCTCGGGACCACATTTTAATGTCCCCTCCGAAGGATGGCATAACTAAGAATTTTTTACTCCCATTAAAAAATCCTAGGGCCACCCACGGTTTTGAACCCGCAACCTTTGGCATAGAAAGCTGTTATGCTAGCCACTACGTCATGGGTGACCCCTGAGATATAAGAAGGTTTTTAATAGGAGGATGCCAATGAGGAAATAGTGTTAATAAATAATAAATTTCAACTATACTTACTTGTTGCGCTGAAGTTGCTTGTTCCACTGTTTTATCTTCTCGTATTCTTAAAAACCTTGGAAATCTTAATGATATTCCTTTTTCTGGGTCAACCTAAAAAATATAAAAATTTTAAATAGATGCAAATTGATGTAATGATAAATAGAAAAAATAAAATAAATTATTCTGGGTCTCCTTATAATAGGATCATATTTAAATAAGATATAAGATATATACATGTATCTGGCAACGAGATCTTGAATTTGAGTGGCTACTCAACTTCACTGAGTTTCTATTATCACTGCATACTGGATCAAACTGTATGTATAAACCCTATTCTCATAGAGCGCCCACACTCAGTGGAGAAGGGTGTGGGTTCAAATTTATTTCTCTTTATTATAATGGGCGCCACATTTTTTTTTTTTTTTTTTTTTTTTTTTTTTGTAAATAACAAAACCATTAAACTTTAATAAAATTAGTCATTTTAAGTTATAAAAAAATAAAAAATAAATGAAATTCTGGCTATACCTTTACACATATACAAACAAACATAAAATTACCAGTATAATAAAAAAATAAAACCATTTATATTTAAAGGAGAAAAACAAATAAAAACACAAATTTATATTTTGAACATAGATAAGAGAGAAATTCCGATTTGGATTTGCTGCTCAACTTCGCTGAGTTGCTATGCGTACACAGCATACCGCATCAATCCTGAAGAAAATTTTTAAGGTACAAATAGAGGGAGATTCTGTTAAATGGAAATACTTGTACATATCGATGGGCCTCTTGGACAAATCGAGCCTAGCCTCAATATATATGGTGATGCAGGATTCCCAGTGAGTCCAGGATTATGGTCTCTGCCACGTTTTGTTACTATTTTCTTTCGAGCCCATACTTCTCCAAAAATGATCCAGTATATACTGGGATGGTCCCCCTGGTTCCGAACCAAAGTCCCGTGACTGAAAATTTTCTTTCACCAAACTCCTCGCGAAATTTTTCTTGTAGATAAGGGGTACATTTCGAGTAAATACTTTCCTTCTCCTCTTGAATTCCTTTGCCTTGTTCCCAGTCATTCGCCGCGTATCTGATAGTGGGATCCACTATCAGTGCTTCCTTTTCTGTGGTACTAAATGCCAAGATGTCCACAAATCTAGTTGATCCCTCGGTATCAATGCAAAACACCTCTTGGAAACATTTGTATTTTTTCTTTTCCAACAGTTCTGCTATCTCCTTCTTTATGCGGTTGTGCCGGCGGTTAACCAGAAGCATGTGATGTGGACATTTACCCAACACATGTGCAGGGGTTTCTGACTCTCGAACGTCTATGTCTATGTTTGAAATTAAAAAAACAACAACATAGTCCCTCCTCTATTAAACCTATATACATTGTTTTATTACTATACCTTATTGCCCTTGCCAGTAGGATTATTAACATAACACAGCAGAGGGAGGCAGGTTATTAGCACTCTCCGAGTTACCCTGAGTCCTCGAGTGACGCTTCCCCATCAGACTATCTCCTTTCGGAAAAATCTCTCAGCTTCGTCACGAAGTCCACAGGAAGAACAGTTGAGGAGAAGGAATACAGATGTCTCACTACTGCCATTTTGTGCGCCTCTCTCTCTTATCGCATGTGAGATGCGTATGCAATTTCTGTGCATCCCCACCACTAATCACCTATGTATACTATATATAGCCAGAGTAACTTCCTATTTAAATTATTAATATTTCAACTGTAAAAAATCTTGAAGGGGAAATTAGAGAAATAAAATAGAGATAGTCCCGGTTAATTTATAAAGTCACATTACATATATCTAAATTGGTCTAGGAAATTTACAAATGCCTAGGCATAATAAATATGGGGATGCCAGAGTCCTAGCTAGTTCAGGATTATATTCTCCACTACTGTAGCTAATGGGATGGTCCCCCCGCTTCTGAACAAAAGCCCTTTAACAGTAAATGCTCTTTCATCGAACACCTCTGGAAACTTCATAAGGAGAGTACATTAAATATTTAATATTAAAAAATATATACAAAAGGAACTTACAATGCCGATTGCAGCTCTATGAACTGGCGACAGGGATAAGTCTGCGCATTTGATCTCCCAGACCTGGACGGGATCGAACCAGTGGTCGGGTTCCAAGGAGCCCTCGTAGCGGTAATAAGATTTAGCCGAATCGATCACGTGGCTTTTGAAGAATTCAGAATGCTTTTGCAGATCTTCATCGCTGAATCCTGTCCCAATCTGTGAAATAAAATAAGTATTGTCCTGTTTTAAAGAGTATAAATAAGTTAATATGGCAGTAAAAAAAGAGATTAAAAAATAGTGAAAATTTAATATTCAATGTTTTGACCCATATTGTGGGTCTTCATCAGGACTAAAAAACAAGTAAAATTGAAAACATAAAAATGGAAAGAGAAAGTAATAAAAACTATTACAAAAATTGTTAATAAATCAATACAGGTAAATAGATAAATAAAAGATACATATGGTTAACAAAAGTATGAAAGGTAACATGAATTAAAGAAAAACCAGATGCCAAACAGAATAATAAAATATAAAATAAAAACTATAATAATCTAAAAACTAGTATGGAAAATAAAAAGTAATCTCTGTATATATAAAATGATAACACGTTTCTTGGTTTCTGCGAACTCCTTCAAAACCACACAGAGGATTTTGACACTATAATTTAAGGTATCCTTTACTGAAAATTTATGAGTAAAATACATTGCAATTAAGTTTTTCTTTGGAAGAGAAAATTAAATTCTTTGTGATAAAGTAATCAAAAAATTATTCCTGAATTCTGAGTAGTAATATAGGCAGACATAATATAATATATATGTAATAAAATAAGTTGTGCATGTTAATATAAAATAGTGATGAGGAAGGTTATGGTGATTCAGTGTTGCCATAAAGTAATATAAAGGTTACATTCTTCCTCATAGTACTCAAGATTATAGAAAATTATTATGTACCACTCAGTAAGTTGTTAAAATAAATGGAAAGTTGCTATAAATCCATAGACATCCTACTTTTAGACCATTTCATGAAAACAGATGTTCTACTGTAAATTAAATGGGGCTCCCATGGAAACTAAATTAAAATTTTAAAATATATTTAGAAAATGTTTTTATGAAATACAAAACAGTAATAAATTTAATAAAAGAGGAACTGATTAACATAAGAAACACAGGCAATAAAAAAGGCAACTCAGAAGCTATCTCTATAACATCAGAACCCATATGCGGTATTAAATTAAGCTTTGCCTTTAGGACAATCAAACAAACCTACAAGATGAAATTTAAACAAATTTGGTAAAACAAAAGATAAAAACACTCACTTAGATTCTTAGATGGTCCTAGTATTAATAGAAGTAAATGCCAACTAAATATGAGTAGGACCTCCTTAAAAACACTCACTGCTCACTATCTATAAGGGACACTGTAAACTCAACTATCACATGTTTAAGCTTGGACTTTCAAGCACTCCACTGTGTAGACTATGCAGACAAGAAGATGGAACATCTTTTCATATAATCTTGACCGATTGGAACATTCATTAAGAAATGAGTTAATCGATCCCAACAGGCTCTTTAAGTTTGCATTAAAACATAACTAACCAATAAATTGAACCAATTTTTTGACAAATTTATGTTTCTAATTTCTACTGATGATTAAATATAATAATGAATAGACTTTATGTAATAAACATAACATTTTCTTGTTTAGTGCTCTTATCGTTACAATAAACTCATAATCCCAAAGTGATAAACTCTTAATTAGTCGAAATGAACTTTTTTGATCATAAATGACACCACATTTAAATTGCACAAGTGTGAAGCCAGGGCGGTTCGCTTGTATAAGTATAACCATGTTACCGAAATCTCCCGTCGTACATTTTCCACATTAAAATTTCTGAATCATCTACGTCCTCTCCTTCCAATGGAAACCCGTAAGCTTTTGGATAGCTCCTTAATATTTCCCCACTTTGACTATTGCTGTGCGGTGTATGGGAGTGTCTCTGGGGATCTCGAGGCAAAACTAAAACGAATGTTTAATTGCTTTATACGTTTCATCTTTGGGATATCCAGAGACACTTCTGTCACCCGATTTTACAAAGAGTTAAAGTGGCTTTACCCCTCCTTCCGCCGTAAGTACTTCCTAGCATCCTTCCTCTACCAAGTAATCCAATGCCGATGTCCGTTCTACATCTCTGATCTCCTTAAATTCAAATCCTCCGTTCGTTCTCGTAACACCCGCTCGCGGCCTTCTGATCTGTATATAACGCCCCATCGATCCACAGCTTTCGATAGATCATTCTTAATCCGCTCCGCATCTCTATGGAATTCCATCCCTTCCGACATCCGTCACTCCCAAACTCTTTCAACATTCAAATCCCGTCTATTCAGCCATTTCCTGTCAATCCAATTCCCCAATAATCCCAATTAGATCCTAGTTTCAGGGAAAATCAACTAATAAAGCAGACAGATACGTTATTTAACTTTAATGGATACATTCGTAGCAAATATTATTTAAAAAAATTATCTTTTCAAAGATGAAAGATTAAATCACATATAATTTTACAAACATATAGAAGCATTGTAATTTTTTTTTTTTTTTAACTATATATTTTTAATTTTTTTTAAATAATATTATTATACTTTTAATTATATGTTATTTTCTGTACTCATTTTAGATATATCTATATATATATATATATATATATAATATATATATAATATATATATATATATATATAATATATATTAGATAGATATATTTATATTTTTCTTGTATTCACATTTTATTAGAAGTTGTCTTTTGAGTTATTTTATTTTTTTTCATCTTATTAATTCAATTCTGTTGTCATTTTTACTTATCTTTATATTCTTAATTTTTTTACTCTAAGACTCTAGTCTTAAGACCCTTGTTTATTTCCTGTATTATTATTCTTAAGGGACTCGTCCCAGAATAAATAAAGAATTATTATTATTAATTATTATAAAGGAGATATTATATAAATAATTCAGGAAATATGAACATTAAAAAATCTAATAGCATGATATGTATTAATAAGATTGATGGAAAATAGACAGTGAAATAAAAATAAAAGGATTTTGTGCCTGACCTTCTCTCCACAAAGTACAGGAGCTAAATGAAAGTAAAATTTAACAGCTAAAAACAAGAGAGAGGCATGAAGGGAGGTGGTGCATCCTATATGCACAGGCAGTTCTACAACAAGTTAAATTGATTATATGAGTTAAATTCAGTCTTCATAGCACTTAATCGTTGCTTAACTTATAGGAGAGTCAGACATTTGTTTGGAGCATAAGCTCCCCCTAACCACAAGAATCATTTATTGCCAAGTAGCATGGTGATGGAGAAATGAAAGATTCGATACTATACACCACAATGAATGTTAAAGATTTACTATAAATAGAACATTAATAAATAATAAAAATATAATCTACTCACTTTACATAACGATTGGTATTCCTCATTTTCAGGATCGTAACAGGCCAACAAGAATCCTCCGTACTGGCCTGTTCTCTTTCCCCTTCCTAAATACCCTCCAATCACAACCACATCAATACTGTCACCGACGCCATCTATGTAATCTTTTTTGAGTTTCAACCAATTTCTGGATCTCTTGGCTATTTCATAAGTAGCGTCTTCTTCTAAGGTCTTCACCATTAAGCCTTCACAGTTACCTATAAAAAAAAAAAAATGAAATTTCACATTTAAGACAACTATACACCCGAGATGTTACAGCAACTTTTTCATGATTTTCTAAAAACAGCTCACAACATACAAACTACTTATATTGATGTAAAATTTAATGGGCTTTAATATCATGTAGATTTTATTCTGATTGAAATAGTCTGATAGAGCTTAAATTCCGATATTTTAAATTGTCTTCTCCTAAACTGCCTTTAATTTTGTACATTCCAAACGATAAACCATATCATCTTAATGACATTGATGAAGGAGGACTAAATATACAAATTGAACGAATCTGATGACCAACTTAAGTATAAAAGAGAAAAACTATTTTTTAATGTAATTTATGCTTATTTTATTAATAATAACAGTAATATACACGTATAATATACCGTTGGAAAGAGAAAAATTTTAGAAAAAAGATTATCTGATATACAAAGTTGTAAAATTTGAAAAATAGGGAATGAACTTATTACTGATTAACAATTTAATGTAGTTATATTATTGAATCTAAATCATATGTTTCCAACGAAAATGAATACACGTTTTATTGAAAACAACTTAAAATATTTCTCAAATTGAAGTATATTTAATAGTTTTTAAATTGATTTTAACAGTTAAGGTAAGTGAAAGTCGTGTGTTGCCTGCACCATATTTTTATTTTCAGCATATACATATATTTGTGCACCATAAGTCCAAACTGGTCTTAAGAAATTCTTGAGTTAATCAGTTAATAAGTCATTTTGATCATTTGTTTTAATAATCCAGTAATAATTTAGCATTAGGTCAATTTCTTTTTAAGGAATTGGTGGTTATGAGTCAAATACCAGGAGTATTAGAAACAAAAATCAGAATAAGTTTTAAATATTGAATCAAAATACTAACCTTTAACTGACTCCTCTAAGAATTCTTGCACTTCTTCCATCGCACTTGTATCAAGACTCGTTGCAAATTTCCACTGACCCTCAACTTCGACAAAGTTTTCTCGCAGAAGCTCCCTCCGTTTTGAAAGAGGTTGCTTAACCAGCGGTTCACCATTTAAGTACAACAAATCAAACATAAACACGCATACTTGAACTTTAATTTCAGATTCATTGGCATCCTGGAAAATAACAAAAAATAAATAGTAACAATAATATTAATAATAAATTGTTTCTCAAGAATTTCACAAGTATCCAATTGTAAAAATATTAAAGAATTTTTAATCTTCCTTCCTTGAACACCGGAATACATATGCAAGGTTAGCCTAAGCTCTGTCTTACAGACTATTAGTCAAACATATAACACGAAATTTAAACAACTTTGGTAAACCAAAATACATCAACGCTCACAAGGTTCTTAAGTGGTCCTAGAGTCCTAGAAGCAAAATCCTACTCAATATGAGTAGGACATAATTAAAAACAATTACAGCAATTTATACAGGACACTGCAAACTCAATTATCACATGTTAAAGCTTGGACTCTCAAGACTCTGGAACATCCTTTTAGGTGTTGACTGATTGGAGCATCCATTAAAGAATGAGGTTGGTTGGTTGTTATATTTTATTGGCACAAAACATCTCGGTCATCAGTGCCAGACACTCATTTTAGAAAATCAATTTTAGGTTAAACAATGAACAATGATTTTAGTTAAAAACAAATAACTATTTAGAATAATCAATAGTAAGAATAAATATAACAGCATTAGTCAAAGATAAATATAAATCAGATTAAATACAAACAAAATAAAATAAATAAAATTTATAATAATTTTAAAAATAATAATAATAGTAAAGTAAAATTGTCAATTCTGCTTGTAAAAGTCCATTTCAATAAGAAACCATATCAATTCGTCAATTCTATTTACATCGTTCCCCAAAGCAACCGCAACATTGAGTGGTATTTCCCTTTGGTTCAATTTTCTTGTGTAGAAGGGACATTCTTCGAAAATATGAGTAATTGTCAGGGTTCGCCTACAATGCTGATATCTCGGGGCAACTCCTTAGATATCAAGTGCCCATGGATTAACCTTGTACGTCCGATTCTCAGGTGGACCAGAACACCCTCCTCCTGCGGTTGATGCGATTTGAAGTTTTCCAAGACTTTGGCTCTTCCTTACTTAATCTCTTTCAGCTTGCTTGGATAGCTGTTTTTCCGCATGTTTTTCCATTAAATAATAAGGTAATCAACCCCAACAATCTTCTAAAATTTGTAACTGCAACAAAACTCATGTGTAATTGTACAAATTTCACACCAAGCACACAACAGATTTTGTAGGTCACAGTGCACTCTTGCCATCCAAAAAAAAAAAAAAAAAAAAAAAAAGCCCTTGCTTAAAAAAACAAACTTTAATTTTAGACAAAACAGAAATTATTAATTAGTGCCAAAAAATAAAAGGAGAGTAGTTTTAGTGTTATGAAGAACAAACCTTCATACATAACAAATTAAACTTGGTGATTAAGTCCAAATATGTCTTGAATACAACAATAGTTAGTTGACACACAACAATCCTAGGTTAATAATAGGTAAGTTAATTAAGTCGAATAAAGACTTTGTTCGCGTAACATGTACACTCAATTCAATCAATGCGCCTCAAGTGGCCATCTTTCTGTTATATAAAACATATGGTAAGAAGAGAAGCCTAAGTACAGCAGAAGCGAGCACGCTACACCATCTCCTTCCTATTTTCTGAGTACGCTGTGATAAGAATGGAGTAGAGCAAGAAAAGGTGTCCCTAGGCTGGACGAAAAGGTGGGGAGAATGAAGAGATTAACTGAGAGGAACACTATAATACCAAGAAGTAATTATGTAGACCACCTAAATTGTGATCCATAACCTTTCTCATTTGTTTAAAATACACTAATATTTTATCCCATCAGTTTTTTTTCACTCATTCAATACAGTCAACTGTTTATAGCTGGCACTTGGTCTAGTCCTAATCATTTTACATATTGATGGTTAGACCAAACAGAGGTAATAATTACATAAAATATTAAGATTTTATAAATCTATGTTACGAAAGAAATAATTGTTGATTAATTTATATTTCATTGCAGTCTTGATAATGGGGACACAACCCCCGAAATGTCAGCTGACATATTATGAGGATATCTTGCACCATGATGTTATAAATAAAATAAAATATTGAACCAGAAGTTTACTGTGTTCTATATAATTAATAATAGAGATATTTACCTTCCTTTTTCTTGTCGTCAGAACTTGGAACGGCCTGATTTTATGCGTTTCAAGATCCCATGCGACAGCTTCTGTGTCCAATATGCACGATTTCACACTGTCTTTTAAAGCAGATTTTAATCTCGAAACTATGTCTGGATATTTTGTTGTATTATTCTCTTGATTTCTGCTGTAAATTGAAATTTTTCCATCTTCTGATAAATGTATCTAAAAAGAAAAAAATAAGTGATAAATGAATATTAAAAAAATTATTAAAATGGGAACAGAAAAGAGCTATATTGTTATTTTTTGTTTTGATTTGATAACTCCAAAATGACTAGAGTTAGAGTGAGGTTTCCCATACATCTAACAAAATGGCTGCAAAACTATAAGTATTAGCAAGAAAACATTTTAACCCACAGTATTGATTTTAAGAAACGATTGAGAATAACTGAACTCACAAAAATAAAAAAAGTTGAGTGGTAAAATTAATTGAAATTAGATGATTTTAAATGGATTGACCCATTACTTGACTAAACAGCAAAATTAATAATTAAAAACACAAAAATATAAGGTTCCATCCAAGACAAATCTAAGCTGAAAACCAAACTCATTATCTCAGAAAGAGAGAAAAGAAAAAGAACGAACTAATGATGGAGGGCATAAGGAAAGAACAGTGTTTATGCCACTAATGCCATTTTCTATTTTTTGTACTAAATTCCTCACAAACTTTTCTACAATCATTTTATTTTTTACAAGTTTTTTATATTATGTAAACCCGGAAAAAACATATGGTTGTTAACTGTTTTAACATTGTTGATGTAAAGTTGTATTTTTATTATGTGTTACCTCGTAGCAAAAGCAATTATAACAAAACATTTTTTTTCTATCTGTTATATATTTATCTTGGCGATCTTGATGATATTAATATTCCAGGTCATACTTTTGAACACGTAGAGAAATTCAAGTATTTAGGTTCAATAATAACAAGAAAAAATGAAATCCAGGAAGAAATAAAGTCCCGGTTAAAGGTGGGAAATGCGTGTTATTATTCAGTAGCTAAATTACTTAGCTCGAGGCTTCTGTCTAAAAACTTAAAGGTTAAAATGTATAAAACTATTATTCTTCCGACGGCTCTTTACGGATGTGAAACGTGGCCGCTTACTTTGAAGGATGAACAACGGCTTAAGGTTTTCGAAAATAAGGTACTGCGTAAAATATTTGGTCCGAAGAGAGATGAGGCCACTGGGGAGTTTAGAAGGTTGCACAACGCGGAATTGCGGAGTTTGTACCCTGTGAATATAATTGAGTTGATAGCATCGCGGAGACTCAAATGGGTGCGTAAAGTTGTTGGGCTCGGTGAGGAACGGATTCCGAGAAAGTTGGTATTCGCTGAACCGACTGGTAGGCGTCCGAAAGGTAGGCCGAAGCGTCGATGGGAGGATTGCATTAAGGCTGATCTCGGGGGCTTGGGCTTGACCGGTGAACATTGGACGAGTCTGTGCAAGCGAAGTTTGGTGGTATCGGCATCGAACCTTCGGGTTCGGTAAGCCTATTATTATTATTATTATTATTATATATTATATATTTATCTATTATACCAATTACCTATTACTAATTTGTTTATCTATTTAAATCATCAATTCATCTATTCGGCAATAAATAAATTAATCTCAAGAAACAAATCCGTGAATCCGTAAATTACCAGGTACAGCTTAACGAGACCCTAAAGACGACCTCGTTGGTCCCAACATACAGTACAGAGGGAGGTCATTGATTTAACCTACTCCAAAGAGCATAAAATGAAATAAAAATATAAGAATAATTAACTGAATTACTTTTATACTTGTATGGAAAACAATGAGTTACCTATTGGCAAAAGAATCAACTAATCTATTAAATAATATAAAACTCACCTGAGCTCTCTCACCGTCATACTTCCATTCACAGGTAAATTTCAATCCTTCAAATCTCTTAAGTACTTCCTGGACGCCTTTCGTCGGATGGGCAAGCATAGGCTTGAGCGGTACACCTGGAGTTAACTTACAATGTTCCGGTAACGCTAATAATCCTTCTTTCAATAAAACGGGGATAATCAAATTATAATTCGGACATTCACTAAAAAAAAATAAAAATAAAATAATCAGATTTCACTTTTACATTATCATACTCAAATATCAATTATTTAACCTACATTTTAAGATGTTATTTACATAGATGTATTTTTTCACTCTTTTACAGTATATACACTGGGAGGGGCGTAGTCTAGTAAATAGAGCACTAATCTATTGTTCGAATCCCGGTTGTGGCAGAATATTATTTATTCTATTAATTCAGTCGAGGGGCGACCCTAGGGTATGGAGACAATTCTGGGGCAGACCCAGCCTCTATAAAATCTGGTGGCTGAGCGTGATCAAGACCTAATCACCTCATTGCAATGCCATTGGCCTAGAAACAGTATGAATCCCATCCCTATGTGTACTGAGCCCAAGACCCTTTGTGGGTTGTAATAGTAGTTTTTTATTTTTTGGCTTACGACGTGTAAAACCATGTATTATTAAAATTATTACTTTTTTTTTATGGAGTCAAGGAAGAGTAAATTAGGAGGAGTTTGGATCTTATTATAATTTTTTTCTTCTTGTGGCTGTAGAAATTACTTCATTAAGCAGGAGTTGAAATATATAATCAGATTCCGAAATGATATAAACAAACAAATTTTATGAACTTTTCAAAACTGTTTATTTATTTAAGTCGTCACTTCATGCTACTGTGGCTGATCGAATGACATTACAATGGGAGTCCTAAATTTCGTCTATCCAGATTTGATTAGGATAGGGATCTTTAAAGAGTACCTGACATCGCACAGGCTCAGGACCATGTTTTTACATCCCTTCGAAAGACAGCATAACTAAGGATGTTTTATTCCCATTTAGGTGGTTATGCTAGCCACCATACTACAGGTGATCTCTCGAAACTGTTCTTTTTGGTAACTAGTTACTACACTACAAAAAGAGGTGTTCTGAATTTATGTGATCTTATCTTTTTCTATTATGATGATGCTAGAATTAGTAAAATGTTGACTGATTAGTTATTGACTGCTTATTGAGAGACTTAAGGCTAATCATGTTAAAAAATTGAATTTATTTCAATCATAATAATGATAACATATGTTCTACAACTTACCAATATGTAGTTTTCAATACTAAAGAATATTCATCCAATTTAGCTTTGAATTTCTCAGTTGATAATCCTTTTGTAGCATTGATAACTTCCGGTGGGAATTCTTCGGATGGTGGAGTCATCAAATATGCCTGCGCCAGCGCCTGAAATCCAAAAATAAACCAGTGGTTAAGCAAATAAAATTAAAACAGTGGTTTTCACAAGAAAGTGGGTATATCAATCCCAGAAATGATATAAACATGAAAAAAAAACACACCAAAAAATACCAAATTGCCAAGATTTCTTTCAATCAAGGATTTTACTTTTACTTACCTATATATGAAATATATAGTAAGGTAAATATTGCGATCGTGAAAATTTTCAAATTTTAGATTTCACCAGAAATACATGTTTACAGTCTTTTGAGTCCAAATGACAAAGTTCCGCAAAAATGTCTTTCTGTGTGTGTGGTAACGCTAGCTCGAAAACAGTAAGCTGTATAAAACTGAAATTTCAGATGTCTGCAATATTACAGAAACTTTTTCATCAAAATCAGCAAATCAGAAGAGCCGCTGTATACCATGCATTATGAACCTTTTTATGAATTTCTCAAAAATGGCTTTAACAATTTGGATTAAACTTGCTATATTGATATAAAATTTAATGGGCTTTAATATAATATAGGTATCATTCTCATTGAAATAGTCTGACAGGACTTAAATATTATCTTTATTGATTATAAAATTGAGATTGAAATGTATTAAATTATTGGGTTGTGTCACATGAAATGTCCGTTTTCAAAGTAAAGGATTTTTATTAAAAATACGATATGAAAACAAGATAATTTTATTCGAAGTATTTACCTTCTTTTTCTTAAGCTTTTCCCAACGAGACACCAACTTTTTTATCCCCGGCTGTAGACCGTGGTGTGGTGTAAATCGAGCTCACGTTTGTGTGTGTTTTTTAGTGGTTAAATCAAGCCCAATTGTGTTAAAATTTGTCTCAATTGTGTATTTTGGTGTAAACTTTAAATTTGGATTGAAAAAAAAAGAAGTTTCTGTGCACTGTTTGGTCTAACTTTTGATCCATTAAAACAGCAGAAAGTTGAGGACTGAGAACAGGAAAATTACCTGTCTAGGCACGTTGAATACGTCACCGGTGAGTGGAACTTATAATAATTTACATCTCATCTCAGGTGCTTTAGTTCTGTGAGATTGCTGAGTTAGAACCTTCAGAGAATAAAACATTAATTCATAGTGAACATATTATAATAAACCAATATAAAATGCAAAAAGAACCGGAATCTGTCACGCTTCAATCAATATTAATGGAAATTCGAAATAACAATAACGAAACTAAAATAATCAAAGAATCGATGGATAAAATTTACTCTTGCCTAGAAAATATTACTTCTGACCTTAAAGATGCAAAAAACAAAGCAGAGGAACTTCAAAAAGAAAATCATCAGTTAAAAGAAAGATTAAAACATCTAGAGAGAATGGAAAGGAAAAATAATATAATAATGCTTAATGTACCTGAAAAAGAAGAATCCAGTGTCGAAAATGTGGTAGATGTTGTAAAATATGTTTTATCAAGTGCTGAGGTCGATTTAACAAACGATTCGATCAATAACTGTTACAGACTAGGGAAGAAAATAAATGAAAAATCAAGACCAGTCTTAATTTCCCTAAATAGTTACTTATTAAAACAAGAAATTATGAATAAGAAAGAAGTATTTAGAGAAAATAACATTATTGTAAAACATGATAGAACAATTGAAGAAAGAGAAGAGGGGAAGCGCATATATACTTACTTAAAAAGATTATGCAATTTAGATCCTTCTGTTACAAATAAGAGACATTTTTTTAAAGTTAAGGAAAATAGATATCACATTTCGGAGATTGAAGAACTTTTAGCGTGTCTTGGCGAAGGGAGGCTTCCGTTTAATTCATCACCAACTAAAGAAAATAAACGAAAAAAAATAGAAGACAAATTTGAACAGTTTCGATTTCGTGACAAAACAGCAAAACAAAACCAGTAGCCAGTTCGGAAAAAGTTTGAATCAAGGGGAACTAGGAAGGAACCACAATCGGCTATCTCAGGACAAATCTATTTGGAAATTGAAAAAAATAAACTAAATTATCGATCAACTGGGCAGCCTGGGACGCATGTAAATACTAAAAGCTCCACAAAGTTAGAAGAATTAAGAATATTATCCTATAATGTACATGGATTAGCCTCTAAAAACCAAAGTTTTTTCGATTTTGTAACAAATTTTGATGTAATATTTTTGTGTGAAACATTTCTAGAAAAACATGCTATAGAAAAATTCAAAAAATATTTTACAAATTTTGATCTAAAATGGATTCCGGCAAAAAGGGAAGTAAAATTTGGTAGGGCGAGTGGTGGTTGCATATTAGGAATAAAAGAATCCTTGAAAATAAATAATTTTGCGGTATTTACACAAATTTTAGACAGAGATGTTATAAAAATTAGCATAAAACACAAGATCGTTCATTTAATACCGGCATATTTAAATAAATGGGAGGAGGATTTTTCAATGCCAGTCAAAATACTAGACATAAAAAACCTAAATTATATAGTTATCGGAGATCTAAACTCCAGAACTGGAAATTTACAAAAACTACCCAAAAATAGCCTTAAATTTCAAACTACATCCATTAGTCCACACAGGAACTCTAAAGATAAAATTTTGGATACCAGAGGGAAAAAGTTGATTGAAGTATTGGAGACGTATGATCTAGTGATATTAAATGGCAGAGTGAAAAATGATTCAAAAGGAGAATTAACATTTATCACCCAAAAGGCTCATCAGTAATCGATTATTGTTGTGTCTCTAGAGACATATTATCGTTAATAAAAGATTTTACAGTCGGAACTGAAATTTTCTCGGATCACATGCCGATAGTCGTGACACTAGAAATGGAATTAAATAGCAACTATGAAAATACAGTCAAACTACCCCCAAAATTACACTGGGCATTAGAAATAAAGGAAAAATATCAGAGTAAAATTAGAAAAAATATGGAAAATGGAAAGATGGAAGATTTATCGATAAATGAAGTAGAGTGGTTAGTTAAAATTATTAAACAATCAGCAATAAATAGCAACTATGACTCAAGAAAAACTAGAAAAGAAATTTGGTTCGACAAGGAATGTATAAAAGTAAGAAAACAATCATTCAGGCTTCTAAATAAATACAGGAAAAATAATATACCGGATGACAGGTTATTGTATACTCAGCATAAAAAGTACTATAAGCAGTTATGCAGAGAAAAAAAGAAAAAGTATTATAATGAAACGATAGAAAAGTTTAAGTATGTTAAAGACACAAAAGGCTTCTGGGAAATAGTTAGAAAGTTTAAAAACCATAATTTTATGATAAGTAATGAGATAAGAGTTCAAGAATGGGAAGATTATTTTTATAATATGTACAATGAACATCTTAGCCCAGTATGTATACAATATGCTGAACCACTGCTACAGGATACATTTCTCGATAATCCCTTTACTCTACCTGAATTAAAAGCCATCATAAACAAGACTAAAGCAAACAAAGCACCTGGCCTTGACCGTGTCCCTTACGAGTACTATAAAAACGCACCTGACGAATTCTTAAGTAGGCTGTTGAAATGTTATAATAAAATTATGGATATAGGTGAGGTACCTAAATGTTTTAAAGAACACATGATTTTGCCATTGCACAAATCAGGAGAAAAAAATTTAGTGCAAAACTATAGAGGGATAACGCTCGGAAATACAATAAGCAAATTATTTACGGCGTTAATTAATTTAAGGTTAACTGAATGGGCAGATGCTGAAAATAAAATTAAAGAATTCCAGGCAGGTTTCCGAAAGCAGTATTCTACTATTGATAACATATTCTGCTTAATGAGCATTATAAAACTAAATTTAAAAATAAAGAGAAGAAAAGTGTATAGTTTTTTCATTGATTTTAAGGCGGCTTTTGATAGAATCGATAGACAGGCACTATTTTATAAACTGAGCCAACTGGGAATATCATATAGAATAATACGCATAATAAAGAGCCTGTATGAGGAAGCGGAAACAAGAGTTTGGAGCCAACAGGGTTTAACATCACAATTTAAGACCGAAAACGGACTTAGGCAGGGTTGTGTTTTAAGCCCTTTTCTTTTCTCATGCTTCATCAACGATTTAGAGGACAGCCTGTGCGGTGGCATTAATTTGAATGAAAGGAAAATAAAATTACTGGCATATGTGGACGATATCACATTGATAGCAACTGACCCTAAATCATTACAGCTAATGATAAATGATATGGAAAAATATTGTCAAATGTGGAATTTAGAGGTCAATTTAAATAAGTCTAAAATAGTAATTTTCAGAAATGGAGGAGGTAAACGTGGGCGAAATGAAAAATGGTTTTTCAATAGCAAAGAAATAGAAGTGGTAAATGAATATAAATACCTAGGTATTATCCTTACACCCACACTATCCTTAAAAAAACATCTACAGCAGAAGTTATCAAAAGCAAAAATGGCAATCAACTCCATATGGAAAAATTTCCTCTTAAACAATAGTATACCCTATAAATCAAAACTTGAAGTATTTAATGCCGTTTTTAAATCATTCATAGGATATGGAGCTCAGGCATGGGGAAGTAAGGAATATATAGAAAATGAAAAACTTTTATATTATTTTATTAAAAAATTATTTAGCCTACCACAAGCCACACCTTCATACCTGCTGCACATCGAAACAAAAATAGTCCCAATGCTCATAGAAACATTAAAAATACAAAATAACTACATTCTAAAAGTTAAAAATCTACCAAACAATAGACTGCCATATATCATAAATGATGAAGTCATCAAACAAAATATTTTCTGGATTAAAGATATAAGAGAACTGGCTGAAAAACATAATATTTCTATTGACATTCAACTTGACAACAAATATAACTGGGCTCTAATCTTACAGCAATTTAGGCAATCTCTGACAGGTATTTATAGATCAAAATGTTTACAAAGGGCTATAGTCTCAAAAAAAATGTTTGTATATAAAAATTTAGACTATGATTATGGGACACAATATTTATTTGATACCAAATTAAGTTTTAATGGGGCGAAATGGATATTTAAAGTAAGATGTGAATTAGTATACCTCAACTATAATAGATTTTGGTCAAATGACAATGTGATTTGCTCTCTTTGTAATAGAAAAGAAGTAGAAAATACGTTTCATTTCCTCGCCATATGCCCTATTTTATCTGAAATTAGAGTAAGGCGTTTCGGAAAGAATTATTTAAACACCGATGAAGTAATAAACTATCTTAATGGACAGAACTGGATGGCTGTATATAAATATTGTAAAATAGCATGGCCCTACAGATATAAACTTATAAAAGAATTTAACTATATTTAAAAATTATAATATATTAATATATATATATATATATATATATATATAAGTTTGTGTTGTTCTTAGGTTGCAGTCAATGAATAAACAATTTTATCTATGCGACGTTTCGAGAATTTATTGTTCTCATAATCATGCCTTAACAGTGGAAAAAAACAGAACATTAATATTATTGTACAATAATTAATATATGATGTTATTGTTAGAGATATAAAAAAGAGTACATTGAACAATGAATATTAATACAGTAGGTACATAGATATTTTAAATTAGGATTTACATTAAAGATATTATTATAAAATTACTTACAATTTTGGACAAAATAGTGTCTTAATTAGGCATGTTAAGCCTACAAGCTTTGAAAGAACACTGAAAAAATAAAAAAGGAATCGTTCAAGTATGGATGATTTTCCAGGAATTTATGATGACGTCAGGTGTCTGGGGTATTCTCCCTCCTATTGTTGAGTTGTTTTCGTTTTATTTCCTATTATTATTAAGACGTTTATTTTATTTTTTTTTAAATTTTAATATGTGTTTATCAAATTCGAGTAACATGCATTTAGGTTTTGGACATCCGATTTTTTATTTATGGCGCGATTTTTATATTTCTCTATGGTAATCATTTCTTTAAAATTTCGTTTGAAGCTGTTTTTTTCATAATGAATAATTTTCGGTGAGTGAAATTTAAATGAATGTCCCGTTTTTCTGAAATGAGTAGTGAGGGCAGTTTGGTCAGGTTTATTTGGGTCTTTTTTAATTGAAGTGCAGCTATATTTGTGTTGGTATACTCTCCTTTTTAAATATTGTTCCGATGTTCCAAAATAAGACTTTCCGCATTTGTCTTCACAAGGTATTTCGTATACTACATTTGATTGAAGGTCTAATTTGTCGGAATCTTTAGTTTTTGTAAATAATTTTGATAAAGTATTTAGATTTTTGTACGTAATGGCAGAATCACTATTATTTCTGTTAATGTTAAGTGCTTTTGCAAGTTTTTCGGAAAGTGTGGGTATGTATGGGATAGTGTAATATATTTTGGTGCTGTTCTCATTGTGTTGTTGTTTTCGTGACGTTGGTATCTGTTTTAGTAGTTTACATATGAGTTTGTGTGGATAACCATTTTCTAAAAGGAGGTCAACTACTTTATTTTCCGCGATTTTTTGGTATTTTTTTGAGGTTAATTTTCTCGCTCGATCTATTAAATTTTTTGCTGTGTTGATTTTATACCTATTAGGACATTGACTTTTATAGTGGATGTATCTACCGGAATGAATAGGCTTTTGCCACCACTTGGTTTCTATTTCCCCGTTTTGTTTGTGAATTAAGAGTATGTCTAAAAATGGTAAACTATTGTTAGTTTCATGTTCAATCGTAAATGTCAGTCTGTGTGAATATTTGTTAAATTCAGTTAATATAATATCTTCTTCATTATTTTCTGTGGGTATTGCGGTTATGATGTCATCTACAAATTTAAATAAAAACGGAATATTGAATGGAATTTTGGGAATAACTGTATCGAGTAATTCTTCTAAGTAAATGTCTGCCAGAATTGGAGCAATAGGGGATCCCATGGGGCAGCCATACTTTTGAACATAAAAATTATCATTAAATTGGAAATATCCTCTATCCATACAGAGGGTGAGGAGTTTCAAAAATTGGTTTTTGGGGATGGTTGTGTGTGTTTCGATTTTGTTCCACTTCTTTTCAATTATTTCTTTAATTTTCAGAATACAAATATTAGTGAATAGAGAGGAGGCGTCTAATGAAATTAGTTTATAACCTGTGGGCACATGGATTTGGGTAATTTTTCCGTGGAATTCAAAAGAATCTTTAACATTATATTTGTTAGTTGACATATATTTTAAAATATTGGCTAAATATTTGGAAAGTTCGTATGTAGGGGAATTAATAAATGATACTATGGGTCTCACTGGGTTTCCCGGTTTGTGATTTTTTATAACTGAATATAATTTAGGGGATGTTGGGGAATTCGTGATGAGTTTCTGATACGTTTTGATGTCTATGTATTTAAGTTTTTTTATTGTACTCAAGGCTTTATTGGTGTCTGTCATTAATTTATAAGTAGGATTTGAACCGATTTTTTTATATGTATCGGTATCTGTTAACAGTAAGTTGGTCTTAGTGATATAATCATTTTTATCAATAGCAACTGTTTGGTTTGTTTTGTCCGTTTTTGTGATTATTATGTCCGGATTAGTTTTTAAAAACTCTTTTGTGGTTTTATATATTTTTTGCGTGTCCGAATTCCTATTATTGAAGTTTCTGTTATTTTTATAATTTGTAATTATGTTTACACATTTACCTCTCATTTCATCTCGTTTGTTTTCTTCTATGTTGTTTTGTATAATATACTCAATATCACTAATAATTGTAGTTATTGGCACATGTTTGGGTTCACAATCTATGGAATGTTTGGGGCCAAGAGATAAAAACTGCTTTATTTCAGACGGAAACTCTATATTAGTGAGGTTTACGAACCATTTTTCATTCCCGATATTGTTGTGTTTTAATGCTGATATTTTTCTTATTTTATTTATTTGGGTTTCTTTTATTTGGCTAAATTGTTGTTCATATGTTTTATTAATATTATTGAAAAAACTGTCACTAATTTTACACGGTAAAAGTTTGCAAATTTCTACTTTATGATTGTTGATTTCACTATTTAAAATTCTAACTTTAGATATAGCACTTTTTATTTCTAAGTTTAAAATGTTTTTTTTAAATCTATCCATACCTTTTTTGAACTCCATCCTGAATTTATTTTCTATTTTACATGTTTGATTAATTTTATTTAGAGAATTTTCGATGTGTTTCGGTAGGATGTTTTCTTTTCTGCATCTAAGTAGGAAAACAGTCGAGAACTGATCAAACAATATATATATATATATATATATATATATATAAAATTGTTTATTATTATTGTTTGGTTGTTTTGAGTCTGATAATGATATAGTTGAACAAGTGAGTGAGTTTGTTTTACTGTTATTGTGTAGTGTATCGTATATGAATATAGTTACTGTTATATAAATTATAAAATTGAACAGGTCGGCTCCGGATTAGACGGTCTAAAAGACCATAGTTCTATTAATGTTTTTTTTATATGTTATATTTTTGTTGTAATATGCTGAAAGAAAAAATAAAAAAACAGTTATCTATCTATCTATCTATCTATCAATATTACAGAAACTTTTTCATCAAAATCAGCAAATCAGAAGAGCCGCTGTATACCATGCATTAATAATAATAATAATAATAATTTCTTTATTTATTCTGGGACAAGTCCCTTCAGAATAATACATATGAAAGTAAATAAAGTCTTAGATGCCTTAGAGTAATAATGGAAGAAAAAAAATACAGTGATAAAGTAAAAAATAAATACACAAGACAAAGATAACATATAAAACCAAACTGTTGAATATAATAAATCGACTTCTCATTCTAGTTCGAGTGAGAGAAACAAAAAAAAAAATATATATGTACATAAAACTAATTTAGATGTTAGTTAAAAAAAAAAAAAAAAAATACAAAATTATCCTTCTGTTCCTGTGCAGAGCTTTGATCAAAAAATAATTATATACAATTTCTATCTAATTAAAAAAACAAAAATAAAAACAGGAGAAAAAAAAAAATAATAACTTCTATATTAACGCTTCTGTGATTTTATAAATTTATTTATTTATCATTATTATTTTATTCTATTCCTTTTCTATTTTTTTTTTATTTTTTTTTTTATTTGAACATTCTCATTTAAAATTGGTTATTGTCGAGATTCCTTGGAAATTGAATGGATAGGAAGTAATTGAATAGACGGGATTTAAAGGTTGGAAGGGTATTCGAGTTACGGATATGAGAAGGGATAGAGTTCCATACGGAAGATGATCGGACAATGAAAGATCTGTCGAAAGCTGCGGTTCGATGGGGCGGCATATACAAATCAGAAGGCCGTGCTCGAGTGTTGCGGGAATGAATCGAGGATTTGAATAGTAGGAGGTCAGAGATGTATGATGGACGGCGGGATCGGATTACTTGATAGAGGAAGGATGCCAAGAAGTACTTACGACGATAGGAAGGATAAAGCCACTTTAACTCTTCGTAGAATCGAGTGACAGAGATGTCTCTGGAGATCCCAAAGATGAATCGGATGAAACAATTAAATAGCCTTTTTAGTTTTTCCTCAAGATCTCCAGAGACACCCCCAAACACCGTACAGCAATAGTCAAAGTGGGGGAATATTAGGGAGGAAACCAGTAGCCTACGGGTTTCTAGAGGTGACGGATGCCATTTAATCGCTTTAGAGTGATGAAGGAGCGGCGGGAGATGTCAGAAATATGGTTTTTCCAGGAGAGGGTTTGGTCAAAAGTGATTCCAAGGTTTTTAATGGAGTGAAGGAATTCTATTGGATCATTATTTAGCAAAAGTGTAGGAATGGGAGGGAGAGTTTTAAGGAGCGGACTTGAACCTATTACGATTGCCTTAGTCTTCTTAGCATTCAGCTTTAGCTTGTTATCTGTGGCCCACTGACTAATTTTATTTAAATCATTTTGTAGCTTATCGGCTGCTAGTAATAGATCTGAGGGTGGGAAGGACAGGTAAATTTGGAAATCGTCAGCATACAAATGATATTGGGAGTGATCAATGAGGCGAGGAAGGTCATTTATGTAAATGGCAAATAGGGTGGGAGACAGTGATGAGCCCTGTGGGACACCACAGGATAGAGGCAGAGTCGTGGAAGGAGTTTGGCCTGGAACCACTACGTACTGGGAACGGTCAGAAAGGAAGGACTTGAACCATCGCAGAGCACTATTGGATAGAGGAAGATTTCTAAGTTTGGAAAGGAGAATGTTGTGATCAACGGTGTCGAAAGCTTTGGAAAAATCTAAAAGGATAAGGATTGTTAGTTGTTGGTGTTCCATGGCGGTTTGGAGGTCCTGAGTTATTTTAAGGAGAGCGGATTGAGTAGAATACCCTGCTCGGAAGCCGGATTGTAGAGGATTCAAGAGGGAATTTTCTTCTAGGAAATTTGAGAGCTGGGTTTGCACAAGGTGTTCCAGTGGCTTGGAAAGATTAGACAGGAGTGAAATAGGACGGAAGTCAAGCGGAGAAGAGGGGTTTGAGATTTTGTTCAATGGTCGGACTAGAGCGGTTTTCCAAGAGGTAGGAAATATGGAATATTGCAAGGAAAAATTGTAAACATGACAAAGAATGGGTAATAGGACCGGAAGACAGGATTTTATTAATGTTACAGGGATGTTATCAGGTCCATAATCATTGGTGTGGGATTTAAGGATTGTGGTTAATAATTCCTCATCTGAGATGTGAGAGAAAAAAAAGCTATTTGGGTTAAAGCTATGATGTTCAATATCGGTAAAGGATGGCGAGTTAGGAGCAAAGGATGTGAAATGATTATTAAGATCGTCTGGTGTGACTGGGATTGTGGTGAGGTTATTCGATTCTGGGAAAGATAATTTACGCAGTATTTTCCATTTTCCCAACGAGACACCAACTTTTTTATCCCCGAACTGAAAAACTCTGAGCTTTGAAGTAAAACAAAATCTGAAAACGCACTTTTCACTTGATCATCATTTTCAAAAAGTTTTCCTTTGACGAAGTAGTCTAAATTCCTGAACAGGTGGTAATCTGTTGGAGACAAGTCGGGAGAATATGGTGGGTGTGGAAGAACTTCATAGCCCAGTTCTTTCAATTTTTGCACGGTATGTTTTGAAACATAGGGTCTTGCTGCCGCTCAGTGAGATCATGAGGTACCCATGTATCGAGCTTTTTTACTTTCCCAATACACTTTAAATGTCTGGAACGGTAAATGCACTTGCATTCAGTTGTGCTAAGAGTCCTTTAACTGTTTGGTAGGGGCTTCCTTCTACTGTATGTTTAAGGACATCGTTGTTTATTACGGACGGAGGTCTTCCTCGGGGCAAGTTTACCAAGTCAGTATCTCCAGCTGAAAACTTAGCAAACCAACAGCGAATGGTCCGTTCATTAACACTCCCTTCCCCAAACGCCTTGCAAATATTTCTAGCGCCCTCAGCTGCTGAATGGCCGAGTTTTAAACTCGTACAAAAATATTACTCGAAAATCGCGTGTTTCCATGTTCATATTTGGAGGTATACTAAAAAGTGGGTAATTGATTGGGAAGCTGATGTTTATAATACAAAGGTAGAGGATTAGTAAATGTTTACTTTAAATATGTAAACATTCGGAAGAAAACAACAGAGACCTGCAAAATCCTTTAAGTATTTCAGAAACTATAAAAACGGACATTTCATGTGAAACAACCCAATTGCTTGGTAGCTTGGTTAATTACCAAAAGCAGCGAGAAGTGAGTATATTAAAAAAGTTGATTGGGAAATTGCAGTGTTGACAAAGTACTTTGGCAGTAAAAATATTTTTTCTATACAATATCTATTACATCTATTTAATATATCTTTATCTTTGTAGACTCAGGGTCAAATATATCATCTGACAGGTTACTTAAGGCCCGGGCCACACTTAGCAGAGTGGAAAGGCAAGGAAAGGAAAGATATATTTTCCTACTGAATCCAAATGACGTCATTTACATAGGAAACCCATTAGAATTGCCAAAGGAGGGTCACACTCAGCTGAGTGGAAAGGAAACTGCCGGTCGACTCGAATGGAAATTGTAGGGGAGAGGATAATAAAGACGAATTCCCTTTCCCCGCCTTTTCACTCTGCCTAGCGTGGCTGAGGAAATGGAGGATAATGTTGACTACGATGTTGTTCTGTAGACTTTGGCCGTACTCGTGTGGTATTGGTGATCTTACATTTCTTACATAGGTAATTAAAAGCAAAAATGGTCATGACATCATAAAATGACTCCGAGTTGCTTTTAAAGAACTATACAATTACACTCAGCTAACCTGCAAGACGGACTGCTCAGCGAGCCCGATCCTCAATTTTCCAGCCAGCGACCTGATTAGGAACCTCACTTCAATCCCTTTACACGCCACCAACATGGAATGAATCTTATCCACTTTCTTGCCCTGAGACTACAACATAACAATAAAAAAAAAACTTAGAACTTTTGTGAGGAGAAAATTATGTTGATAATCGTTTTTTTTTTGTTGTTAAATATTAAACTTACAGCATTTCCAGTCATGAGGGCTATTTCTTTCAGCTTGTTGAAAACACTCTGGACTGTGAGAGGCGGGGGAGTGAACATCGTCCTCTGGCTGGACTTGCTCTGCTCGGCGACCAGCCCTAGGTCCCCGAGTGAGGCAACGTCCGATTTGATCTGTGCCATGCTCCTACCAGTAGCTTGGGCGATTGCCTAGGATACAAAAAGAAAAATGTACACTACCGGTCAAAAGTTTAAGGCCAGCAATGGTTTACATGAATAAATCATGAATAACCTCTATGAATACTTATATACAATATAATGATGGAGTTTTTGTTGACCGTTGAGAAATTAGATGAGGAAGATGGTTGGGGGTGCGGTCATTAATTAGAAACACACATTTAAAACAAGTGCTATTTTAATTATGTGCCAACGTTTCGGCCTACAATGTGGGCCTTTATCAGGGCTAAAAGAAACAAGATAACAACCAATGTAATTATAGAGTTAATAATGTGTTAGGTATATAATAATAATATGACAGTAATATAATATGGGAACATAAATAAAATTAAATGTAAAATGATAATCAGATGACAGTTATAAAGTATGGAAATAAACAAAATTAAGATGATAGTTATAAAGTATGGAAGTAAACAGAATTGAGATGATAATATTGTAATAAGAATATATAAAGAGAGACTAAGCAAACGGAAAAATATGTGAACAATTAAAATTTTAAATATTAACAATTTTGAAGTGATATATGACGGTAATATATTAAAAACATAGTTAAGAGTATAGGTAATATATAAAAAAAAAAGGTCATTAAAAAAGAGAAACAGTATGAATAAAAAAATTTAAAATAATGTATTATTAAACTAACAATTATATGTCAGGATATCATTAAGAGGATATTAGTTGGATACTGATATCTTTCTCCGTTACATATCCTGACATATAATTGTTAGTTTAATATTACATTATTTTAAAATTTAAAAATTATTTTGTTATTCATACTGTTTTCTCTTTTGTAATAACTATGTTCTTTTTTATATATTACCTATACTCTTAACTATGTTTTTAATATATTACCATCATATATCACTTCAAAATTGTTCACATTTAAAATTTATAACTGTCATCTGATTATCATTTTACATTTAATTTTATTTATATTCCCATATTATATTACTGTCATATTATTATTATATACCTAATGCATTATTAAGTCTATAATTACATTGGTTATCTTGTTTCTTTAAGCCCTGATGAAGGCCCACAATGTAGGCCGAAACATCGGCACATAATTAAAATAGCACTTGTTTTAAATGTGTGTTTCTAATTTATGATCGCACCCCCAACCATCTTCCTCATCTAAATACAATATAGGTATCTTATTATTTTTTTTTGGAGATTTTTTTCTTTAGTTTCCAACTATTATCACTACTCATAATTATCCTTGTTATAAATACAATTTTCATGGTAATTCATTAAGCAAATAAAATTTGCTTATTGTAAACATCTGAAATCATTGATAAATTCGCATACAATATTGTGAATTTGTAAATAAAAACTTCTGTATTTAATACATTTGTAACATAAAATTTATCATATTGTTCAAGAGGATTCACCTTCTAAATTAATAAAGACTAGGTCTCTTAGTTAATTATATTAAATTTTTCTGTTTTTTCATATCACTGTACTCAGAAGTCCCCAACTCAGGAATACTAAATACCTCAAATATGCAAATAATTACCTTCATTAAGTTTGTCTCCGCAACTCCAAGCTCTATTCCTTCGAAGGCTGGGGCGATTCGATTCAAGCATAAATAAACCGAAGGCAAAAGGTCATTAGGACTAAGGACGATGACAGAGCGGAAATAATTACTCAGGATTTCAACCATTTTTAATCTCGCAGATATTTCTTCAATTTTCTCGAAGGTCCTTGCTAAAGCTGAATAAGGTACTCTGTGAACAGAGGTAAATTATATTAAATAAATTTAAAATGTAATTACTTAAAAGTACTTAATCTAACTTTTTTTTTCTTTTTTTTTAAATAATTTTCAGAAATATACTTTTAGTTGAAAAAAAAATAATAAAGAAAAACTAATCAACAGTATTTGCAGTGAATTTTGTTCAAATGGAATCCACAATTAAAGCACGCAGAATTCTTGTTGAGATGAACTGTGTGTGTGCATGCACTGTCGAAAACAACATTAAGAGACTCAGTTTGATGTTTTAAAAATAATTAATTTTATCTTGTGATAAAAAAACCTACTGCATTTAGAAAGAAATCAAAGCATAAGACTACATTACTCTGTATCTGGATATGTTTATTTATTAAACGCCACTTTGTGCTACTATGGCTAATCGGACGATGCTACAGTGGGAGTCCTAAATTTTGCCTATCCAGGTTTTATTAGGATAGGGATCTTTAACGAGTAGCTGATATCGCACAGACTCGAAACCACCTTTTAACGTCCCCTCAGAAGGACGGCATAACTAAGGATTTTTTACTCCCATTAAAACATCCTAGGACCACCTGCAGGTTTGAACCCGTGACCTTTGGCATAGGAGGCTGTTATGCTAGCCAACCAGCTACACGTAATCTCCAAGGATCTGGGTTTAAACCCCAGCTGAGGAAGAATACTTATTAAATCTGTTATTTTAGCCATTTTAGTAGAGACACTCTCCTCGAGTACACCTAGCCATATACCCAATAAAGTGGGTACCCAAAAACTGAGGAGAAATCTGGTGAGTGATAGTGATCTCGGCTTGATCATCTCCTTACACGGTTGCTGGCAAAGAAATATTACAAATCTGTACATGTAAAAAACCAAAAATCTCCATGGGTTGTAGTAGTACAAGTTTATGGAATATGGAGAATGGATAAACCCAAGGAAGTTGATGTCCATTTCTCTAGGTGAACATACATCAATCTTTCAGGCTAAAGTAATGGCAATAAATATCTGTGCTCAAACCCTAATTTCAGAAGGGATGAGAGACAGGCTGATAACTATCCATACTGATAGTCGAGCTGCTATCTGAGCTCTGGGTAATTACATGACTCGGTCCAAATTAGTAGAGGAATGCAAAGGAAATCTCAATATGCTTTCCCTGCTGAATAAAGGCATCTTAGGGAATGAGAGAGCCGATAGCCTCGCACGGAGGGGTTCTGCTCAATTACCCTCTACACCAGAACCTGTATGTGGGATAAGCCTCAGCTATGCTAAAAGGTTTGATCAAGGCGGCTGCTGGCAATAGATCCAAGCAATACTGGAGGTATATTGGTAAACAGCATCACTCTAAGATGTTTTTGGAAGGACCCTGCAAAGAGAGAAGTTATTCACTACTCTCAATGGACAGGACAACTCTAAAGGAGAGTGACAGAAGCTATATATAGGACACTGTCAGCTTAACAGGCATCTCCATAATATGGGGGTGGTGGCCTCACCTACTTGCAGATTTTGCAAGAAGGAAGATAAAACTGCATATCATGTGATATGCAGTTATCCAGAGATTGCCAAGATATGGTTTTACCATTTTGGCGGCGACCGTATTACAGATCCCAAGTTGTGTGAACTGATTAACCCCCATGGCTTGGTCAGATCCCCATAGTCAGCTCTGTACTAACTGTTATATCTCTAAGCACATGTGTTAATATCGATTATTGAAACATATGTTATAAATATTATTAGAATGTGTATTGAGGTTATCCAGTGTTATTAAAATGTTCAAAACAAATAGTACGTTCTTTGATTCTTAAATATTAATGACATAACATTGGCGACGAGGATGGGATAACTTACACTTCTAAACTCGCGATGTCCGAACAACTTATCGAGTCGTTGGTGGCAGCTCTTCAACGGATTCAAGTCCGAGAAACTGCGGTTACAGAACAGTCCAAACACCAAGTTCACGGGCTTAATTTTCAACCTTTTGATGACCATGAGGAAACATTCGATGCCTACGTTTTGCGGCTCGAGAACTTCTTGGCTTTAAAAGGACTTGATGGTGCAGATGAAGCCTCCAAAACTCGTAAGTTACAAATTTTTATAAATAGCTTAAGTCCAAAAATATTCCAAACTTTAATTTCCTTAGCGGCACCTAGGAAGCCGCAAGATCTAGCTTATGAAGAAGCAATTAAGATTTTAAAAACACATCTGTGTCCTCAAGCCAGCAAAATAGCAGAACGACATCGATTTGTCCTTCGACATCAGAAGTCTGATGAAACAATCGGTCAATATGTTGCTAATCTGCGGCAAATTGCCAATAATTGTGACTTCACCTGTCAAAAGTGTCAGGAGTCCACAATGGACACTCATTTAAGAGCTCAATTTGTACGGGGGATTAGTGATAATGACATTAGAGAAAAAATATTACAGCAGGGGGAAAATATGACATTCCATGACGCTGTTAACTTAGCTCTTGCTACAGAGACTGCTAAACTAGATAGCCAACAAATGAGAAGCTCACATTTAACTGTCAATAAAGTGAGCAAGGAGAAGAATCGATCACAGTACAGAGGGTCTTCCACAGTACAGGCTAGTTTTAGGGAGAAGCTGAAACAACTTCGGGGCTGTTGTTATCGATGCGGGAAGAAGAGTCATCGCAGCGTGGATTGTAATGCCAAGGAAACAAAATGCCGAGAATGTGGGAAAATCGGACACCTGGCCCGCGTATGCCTTAGCACCGAAAGGCAGGGAAAACATAATCAGAACCATATAGACGTCATGTCATCAGCGGAGGACGACTCGGAGATAGAAGAGAATTTTGAAGTTCATCAAATTCGAGATGTATACGAAATTCATCAGTTTCAGGGACGGCCCGATGGTAAAATGATGATCGATGTCATCATCGAAGGTAAGCATCTGGAACTAGAATTGGATACCGGTGCCGCCGTTACGACCATTTCGAAAAAGACTTTCGATAGATTACTCCCGGGCAAACAACTCCAACCTACTAACATAAGACTTCGAACATTCACCAACGAAATAATTAGACCATTAGGCGTCTGTCAGGTCAAGGTTCAATGTGAAGGCAAGAAAATCACAGGTAACTTAGTAGTTATTCCCCAATTAGTGGACTCTATCATGGGAAGGGACTGGATCCGGGAACTTCGAGTCAACTTAGCAGATATCCGGGCGGTTAAAACATGTCAAACACCTGAGTTAGAGTTAAATAAACTGTTATCTTCTTATTCAGATATATTTGCTAATAAGGTGGGGAAAATCTCTCATGCCACATGTACACTTAAATTAAAAGATAATGTAAAACCTATTTTTAAGAGGGCTAGACCAGTTCCTTACGCGCTTCTAGAACCTGTTGGTAACGAAATAAAGAGATTAGAATCTGAAGGAATTATTGAGAAAATAACCCATTCAGATTGGGCAACTCCTGTGGTACCTATTGTTAAACCAAATGGAACAATCAGACTTTGCGCTGATTATAAGTCTACCTTAAACCCCCTACTCCAGGACGAACATTACCCAGTTCCCCGAATTGAGGACATATTTGCACGTATGAGTGGCGGAAGGTATTTTTGCACGCTGGACGTTCGACAGGCCTATCTACACATTCCCATGGATGAAGAGAGCGCATTACTCCAGACTATAAACACCCACCTAGGTATCTTCAAAGTCAAGAGGCTTATGTTTGGTGTAAAAGTAGCACCAGCAACTTGGCAAAAGGCCGTCGACCAGGCCTTACAAGGTTTAGAAGGCGTTTCTTGTTTTTATGATGATATTAAGGTGCAAGGCAGTACCAAGAAAGAAGCGATGGCACGACTTAAGTTACTTTTCGATCGGCTACGAGAAAACAAAATCCAGTTAAATCAAGAAAAATGTAAATTTTTTACCAAATCCATCAAATATTTGGGCCACATAATAGACAAAGATGGTTTACACAAAGACCCAGACAAGATAAACGCCATCGTTATGACTAGACCCCCAAAAGACGTTTCTGAGCTAAGAACCTTCTTAGGAATGGCGAACTATTACAATAAGTTCATTCCAAACTTGGCCGCTATTCTGGAACCACTGTATGCTCTCCTTCAAAAGGGAACTAAATTCGAATGGACAAAGAAATGCGAACGGGCGTTCAAGACAATCAAGGAAGAAGTAACCAGCGATCAGGTTTTGATTCCATATAATCCAAAACTACCACTTATACTAAGTACAGACGCTTCACCCTACGGCCTCGGAGCAGTATTGTCACACAGAATGCCAGACGGATCAGAGAGACCGATCAGCTTCGCTTCTCGAACCCTCACTTCAAGTGAAAAGAATTACAGTCCGGCAAGGAATTTCGAAATAGGTGACCAGGTTCAAATAAGGAACTATGATGGGACCAGAAAATGGAACTTTGGTAAAGTTTCGGCCAAAGAAGGTAGTCTCCACTATTGGATAGATGTAGAAGGCGGGAAAAGAGAAAGAAGACACGTCGATCAAATGCGCAAAACTGATATAAGTGGGACTTCACAAGAAAAAACTACAGTCCGTCTTTATGGTTGGCCATTTAAGGACCCACCGGAGAGAGGTGATGTCCGTCCAGATCGAGCACGAGATGAAGAGGGGAGAGATGATGTCCGTCTAGATCGAACGCAAGATAAGGAGGGGAGAGACGGATCTCTAATAACGTCAATCCGAGAAGAAGGAAATTCACCGAAGACACCAGCTTTGGATCGTACGAGGAATAAAGAATGGAATGATGAGCACCCACCATTGAGGAGATCTACGAGGCAGCGCAGGCCACCGGACTGGTTTCGTATGTGAGGGAGCCGATTAGCGGAGGAGGACTGTTATATCTCTAAGCACATGTGTTAATATCGATTATTGAAACATATGTTATAAATATTATTAGAATGTGTATTGAGGTTATCCAGTGTTATTAAAATGTTCAAAACAAATAGTACGTTCTTTGATTCTTAAATATTAATGACATAACACTAACAGTAGACTGGCAGCGCACAATGAGCTTAATAAGAGACTGCACTTCATTAGATATGCCAGAAAACAAAAAAAAAAAAAATGTTCCATAAAATTATCATTAAAAAAATAAAAAACAAAAAAAGACTTACGTTTTACCATGTTCCCAACATGCGTCATCAATAGGATGATAATTAGATTTAGATGGATCAAAAGCGGCGATATTCTTTTCTGATGTGCTTTTCGGTTGGTTACTGAAACCTCCTGGAAAACAATAAGACATCATTAATTTCTAAAAGGTTAAAGATAAAGAGATATTATGAAATTTATTAAATAAGGACTAGAATTGGATTTGTCATTAAATATTGAAGTTTAGTCCTTCATTCTTCCTGACTCTCCCAGTACAAATAAAATACAAAGTTATACTATTTCAAGGCCAACAGCTGTGCAAGCTGGTTATTAAGCTGAGATCATGCTCAGCTGTTAGGATTCCTCTCCCGGCTGGGTGTGCCCCAGGAATGTCTCTTTACCCCTGGGTCACCCAATGTTTGAAATAACAGAATGATTTTTGGCGTCACCTGTGATGTAGTGACCAGCTCAATAGCCTTCTACACCCAAGGTCACAGGTTTAAGCCTGGCAGGTGGCTATAGGATTTTCTTAATGGGAGTCAAATATTCTTAGTTATACAGGTGATACTGACCCTGTGCGATGTCAGGTACTCGTTAAAGATCCCTATTCTAATTAAACCTGAATAGGAAAAATTTATGATGCCTACTGTATCATCGTCCGATTAGACACAGTAGCATAAAGTGATATTAAATGAATAAATAAAGAGAATGATTTTATATTATCATTCAGCAGCAGTTTCACCCCTGGATCTGGAAAACATTAGATAGTTTTCTATCCAAGCTATGCAATTGTAATAAAAAAAAATTATAAAGTTAAATCAAATACTCAGTTATTATATATTTATAATAAATTCATTTATATTGAGCTATAATTATCATGATGGCTACTTATAAGACATTATCAGCATTAACTATCATGCATCTATCATTGTGTAGTGAATCCTTAACAAATGAAAGTATGTACTTCATAGTCATCGTCATTAAATTTGACAAGTTAAGCAATACAGGCACCATTCTACATTACTTAACTTTGGTCGGGGACAGATAAATAAACAAAAAATACAAAAAAATTCTTATAGTTTTTATTTACCAACATAAAGAATATAACTATATTGTTATATTAATAAGAACAGTCTCTGGGATCACCTGTAGCAGGGTGATTAGCATAACAGCCTTCTATGCCAAAGGTCACGGGTTCAAACCTGCAGGTGGTCCTTGGATTTTCTAGTGGGAGTAAAAAATCCTTCAGAGGGGGCATAAAAAGGTAGTCCAGAGTCTGTTCGATGTCAGGTACTCGTTAAAAATCCCTATACTAATTAAACCTGGATAGGCAAAATTTAGGACTCCCACAGCAGCATTGTCTTATTAAGCACAGTAGTATAAAGTGAAGTTAAATAAACAAAAACAAGAACAGTCTCTTCTCAAAATAATATAACATAATAATACAGTTATATTCATCATGATAGAAAATTGAAACTAAATTAATCTAAAATATGGAAGTAGAACACCATATAATCATGAATGTTTAATTGCTTTATACGTTTCATCTTTGGGATATCCAGAGACACTTCTGTCACCCGATTTTACAAAGAGTTAAAGTGGATTTACCCTTCCTTCCGCCGTAAGTACTTCCTAGCATCCTTCCTCTACCAAGTAATCCAATCCCGATATCCGTTCTACATCTCTGATCTCCTTAAATTCAAATCCTCCGTCCGTTCGGGTAACACCTGCTCACGGCCTTCTGATCTGTATTTAATGCCCCATCGATCCACAACTTTCGATAGATCATTCTTAATCTGATCCGCATCTCTATGGAATTCCATCCCTTCCCACATCCGTAACTCCCAAACTCTTTCAACATTTAAATCCCGTCTATTCAGCCATTTCCTGTCAATCCAATTCCCCAATAATCCCAATTAGATCCTAATTTCAGGGAAAATCAACAAATAAAGCAGACAGATACGTTTATTTAATTTTCATGGATACATTCGCAGCAAATATTATTCGAAAAGATAATCTTTTCAAAGATGAAAGATTAGATCACATATAGTTTTACAAACATATAAAAGCATTGTAATTTTTTTTTTTTAACTGTATATTTTTAATTTGTCTTTATAATATTATTGTACTTTTGATTATATATTATTATCTGTCTTCATTTTAACATATAGATATATTTTTATTTATATTTTTCTTGTTTTCACATTTTATTAGAAGCTGTCTTTTGAGTTATTTTATTTTTTCATCTTATTAATTCAATTCTGTTGTTATTTTTACTAATATTTATATTCTTAATTTTTTTACTCTAAGACTCTAGTCTTAAGACCCTTGTTTATTTCCTGTAATATTATTCTTAAGGGACCCGTCCCAGAATAAATAAAGAATTATTATAAGAAACGATAGAAGAACATTAATATTAGAACCAGAAACAATTTCAATTTTAATGGATTATTCTGAAGATGAGGCAATAGGACCTCGAAACGTTATGTGTAATTAATGTGATAATAATTATATATATATATATATATATATATATATATATATATATATATTAAGAAGAGATTGTTCTAATTAATATAATAATAAACAAAAAATCTTATTTAACTCACCGAAAACATTCTTAATATTTTTCTTATTACTTTTTTCTGTATCACTTTCAGAGCTTTTAGATTCTTCCTCAACGCTTTTGGCCTTTTCTTCACCATCTGACTCAGTCTTATTATCTTTTGAATCTTTATTCAATTTAATATCAGCTGATTTTTTCTTTTCAGGGGGAGACATGATATCTGGTTCCTCTTTATCATTTGCAGCAGTCTTTTTATCTTTCACGGCTTTATTCGATTTAATATCAGGCGACTTTTTCTTCTTAATAGCAGGTGATTTGCTTTTAGATTTCCCTTTTCCGTTTTTGTCAACATTATCGTCATTATCTTCAATTACAGATGTCTTTTTCTTTTTAAGGGAAGGGGATTTGGATTTGCTTTTGGATTTTTCTTTTCCATTCACCTCAACGTGATTTTCTTTCGAGGTTTCTTTTTCTTCATTTTTAGATGATTTTTTCTTTTTAGGCGAAGGAGGACTCATTTCATTTGATTCTTTCTCATTTTGTCCTTCTTCCTTTTTTTCATTTTCCTTATCTATAAACATATAAAAGTGATTTTTAAGTAATAATACAATGTATAACATTTACTATAATTACTATATACAACACATTACATATGTTAATAGAATGCTTAAAAACTAGGTTACATTAGGAAAAATCTAGATAAACCATCAACCCTAAAGTTGAATTTATATGATTAAGAGACATCCGTTAAAGAGATTATTTCAACTTCTAAAACTAAAAGTAGCCCAATTATAAAAGGAGTTAAAAAACAGATGTTGCCAATTCCCTACAGGGTAGAGGCATCTAAATATGTAAATAAACTTTAAGAGATTTTTAACTGACTAATTATAAGAAATTTTACTTTCACTAACCTATACATAAATTAGATGAGGAAGATGGTTGGGGGTGCGGTCATAAATTAAAAACACACATTTAAAATAAGTGTTATTTTAATTATGAAAAAAATGATAAAGGTGATTTCAAAAATGATAAAATGATAAAAATGATTTCATTTGCTTAGTTTCTCTTTATATATTCTCATTACAATATTATCATCTCAATTATGTTTACTTCCATACTTAATAACTATCATCTTAATTTTGTTTATTTCCATACTTTATAACTGTCACCTTATTTCCATACTTTATAATTGTCATCTTATTATCATTTTACATTTAATATTATTTATGTTCCTATAATTTATTACTGTCATATTATTATTATATACCTAACGCATTATTAAGTCTATAATTGCATTGGTTGTTATCTTGTTTCTTTTAGCCCTGATGAAGGCCCACATTGTAGGCCGAAACGTCGGCACATAATTAAAATAACACTTATTTTAAATGTGTGTTTTTAATTTATGACCGCACCCCCAACCATCTTCCTCATCTAATTTCTCAACGGTCAACAAAACTCCATCATTATACATAAATTATATAGTAAGAGAAAGTACATCGAACATGAAAATTTTTGAATACCAGTTTTCAACAGAAATACATGTTTTAGGGTCCCCTGAGTCTAAATAACCAAGCAAAAAGGTTATTATTTAATCAATCTAATTGCACATTACCTTATCATGCAAAAAGGTTGTCTACGTAAATGTGTGTGTTAAGTCTAGCAAGAAAAGTACAAGTAGTAAAACCTGAAATTTCATATTTAAGAAAAATAAATGCCCGAGATGTTCCAGCAACTTTTTCATTAAAATCGGCCAACCAGAAGAGCCACTTCATACTATGCATTTTGCACTTTTTATGATTTTCTCAAAACAGACAAATAATTTTAATTAAACTTCCTAAATCAATGTAAAATTTAACGGGCTTTAACATCACGTAGGTTTCATTCTGATTGAAATAGTCTGACAGGGCTTAAAAGCCAATATTTAAATTTTTTTTCCTCTAATTTTGTAGATTTGATAACCATCTAAAGGAGCAAAGAGCAAACATATTTTTTTAGGTAATTTTATTTCTCTTCTGAATACAAGGATAATGATATCGATGTATAATATACAGTTGTAAAACTAATGATTCTTCAAAAACTGGTATCTTATATTCAATGCTGTAAAATGTTATGCAGGAAGACGAAAATGGCATAAACTTAAGTGATATTGAAGGTAATAATTTATATTGTTGGGTTATTTAATCGGGAAAACATATTTCCACCGAAACTCAATTTTATTCTTTAACTTTTTTTCAAGATTTTATTTAAGTGTTCTTAAATCGATTTTAACAACTAAGGTAAGTGAAAGTCATCTGTTGCAACTGTAACAAACAACTGTAAAACAGGTTTTTATTTTAGTTCAATTTAAAATTTATATCAAAGCAAATAATTAAAACACATATTTACCTTCCAGAGCACTGTTTCCACCATTTTCTTTATCAGGATCTGGTTTACTGAAATGATAATATTAAGAACTGTTATTTAACTTTAATAATCGATTTATTACATAAAATCCATGATTGTTAACAAAAACAAAATGATGTTATGACATCAAATGAGAGATAAGTAGGCAATAAAAAAATGTTGAAATACACATCCAAAATTTCAGTTGTCAGAAATTTTAATACTTGGATCCTTTGTCATTCTAAATATAGCTAAACCTCAAATATCAGACCCCATTTTAGAAAATTTATAAAGTACTAACTGAGTATCATTCATTACTAGAAGGTAAAATGGAATGATGGAGTGGAATAATTATCTTCACTCCGATTTGGAGAAATCAGTGGAAACCTTGGAGTGATTATAAAAAGTAAAGACCCACATAAAAACTAACACATATATTGCAATTATTCTGAAGATTCAATTATTTAATTAAACATAAATTCAAACTAAGACAATGTAAATTCACAAATAAATTAATAATTATTGCTTTGAAAAATAACTACCTTGAGGTTTCACTTTCATCTTCACTATCACTCAGTATTTTCTGAGGTCGCTTCCGTTTCCCCGAATACTTTTTAACTGGCGAATCTCCAAGTCTATCAAGAGTCGAACCATTTTCACTGTTGTAGAAGCAGAATTTATTTATAAATGAATAATTGGTATGGTTGTAAACATTTCTATACATTTTCTGATATCCCTTACAGAGAATGTTAGATAAAATAAATCGTCTTAGCATTTTTGTAATAAATTTACATACCACAATGATGTTTCATCGCTTTCATCAGTCTTTTTAACTTGTGATGGTGAAGATCGTGTGAAAAAAGATCTAAGTAGAACACATTTTTAATTAAAAACACAGTTTGTTACAGCTAAATTAATTTTTAGATTACCAACTATTCAGCAAAGCACCTATCATGAATGACATGCATGAAACCTTTCACAATTACCTCAACACTACCTTTATACAATTTAAGATAATTACTCTAATCTAAAGCAAATTAAATATGTGTAAAATCTAGGTATTCTGCAATATAGCCATAGATGAAAACTTGCACATCTTGATGAATTTCATACTGATTTATTTAGAAGTTACATAAATAATAATATTTACAATGATTATTTGAGTTGCTAATGTGAAGTATATATTTTAGTAAAATGGAAGCGAAAATTATAATTAACTAGCATAAAATATTAATTTATAATTAAATACAAACGTGATGCTTCGCTGAGACATTTTCCCGCCAGAACTTGTAAACAAATCTTATCAATCCATCATCTCATTTTAGTAATTACATCTATTCACAATTAATTACGAAATTATTTGTAAAACTCGTTACTTTAGTTGACATGTCGTTAATGAATAATATTTTAAGTAATCATTGGAGCGTTTAGAAACAATATTTACAAATAAAACACAATGAGGTTTAATTTTTATCGAATGTTCCTCCTAAATCAGAATGTTTATTTCGTTCCTCTAAGTCTGGTATCTAAAGTCTTTTGAAATCTACTGTCTTATATTTAATGATATAATTTTGATTTTACAGTGCTTAATTTTTGTTAGCAATAAAAATTGTATATCCAAATTTTTGGTTGATGGGGTATGTCCTGTTGAGGTTTAAATCTAATCGTACAATAGATATAAGGGGTACTCACTACGTTTGCTATAGGATGCTATTTGTGTTATTGGTAACTGTTCCGAAGTGTCACTTCTCTTATCAGTAGCCCTTTTTATGATTATCCAGAGTGATATTGTTGAGCTTAGTTGTCTTCCACCCGGCTTTGGGCGCTAAATTCTATCACCCCCACCATACTACCCACGTCTTTAGAAATAAAGGTTAGTATATTTATCCAAGGTGTCTTCCACCCGACTTATGGCGCCAAATTCAAAATACTTATTAAAACCCAAGGAGTTTGTTATAGTATGGAGGGAGCATGAGGGCAATTTAAGTAACTTATAACTGCATAGCCGCCATTGTTTGCGTATTGCTATTGCTGTCAGTTGTCTCTTGGTTGTCACTTACTTTATTCGTCTTCTATCTATATACATAATTTCCAACTATGTAATAATTCTGGCAAGGATAATCTTATAAAGAAACTGAGCTATTTTAGGTAAGTGTTTCATCTTTAATTAGATATACGTATGTTTATACAATTTTTTGAGCATAACTTTTTGATTGAATCTGAAACCTATAATTTTTGCTGGCAAATCGTGAAATACAAGTTTATATATACTGACAAAGTGAAATAAATTAATAATTGGTTTCGAATGTAAAGAATAATATGTAAACAGGTCTAATACTGTTGAAAGGTATCAAATTATCTAATTTTTTTCCCAGGTGTCTGTTTACTGTTTTGCATTTACCTTCAATACTTTTGATGTTTTTTATTCTAGATTAGGTAGAGTATGTAATTTTATATAACATGATTGGTTAAATATAAACTATCTAAAATAAAGAATGTTGATTTGTTCTGGTACTTGACTTATACATTGAAGTAATGTTGTTGTATTTTAATGATATATTTTGTAGGTTTCCTGGTCTAAAGGAACCAGAAAGAAGATAAGCCTGGATAAATGCTGTAAAAAGAGTCAATTGGGTTCCTGCAAAATATGATAGTAATAATGAACATTTCACTGCTGATCAAGTTGAGACAACTTACATTAGTAGACCACGGCTTAAACCCGGATCAATACCAAATGTGTTTGAGGCCTATCCTGACCATTTGAAACCAATGATTGTAGTGGTGAGTTGGCAATTATGAAATAAATATTCATATGAAAGATTGAAAACTCAAATTTTTAGTAAGTCAAGTGTTAAAAATTAATTTTAGAAAAGAAAATCTCCTGCAAAACGGACAACTAGGAAGAAGCTTGATTGTAATAATAATGAAAAGGACGCAATACCTGCTGATACAGCTGTGCATGAGGTAGCTCCATCTTCTTTACTCCAGCAGGTGTATATAATAAAATTTTAACTTAATAAAAGCAACAACAAACATCTCCATGCCATTGATGAAAAAAGGAGAATTGGTTTTACAGGCTTTATAGTTGTCATTGAAAATGCTCAATATTTATGTGACAAATTAGTCATTAAAGAGAAACTTGTAAAGTACATTCCATTTTATAAGTCAAGCCAAGACCACCTCGAGATTTTTTTCGGACATATAAGTTCAAAGTTTGGATATAACAATAATCCAGCAGCCTTTCAATTTACTAAATTAATGAAAAAAATACTAGTGCAAAAGGAGCTGCATGCACCAGTAGGTGGCAGTTGTCAGCCCATTGAGAACATGACTATCTTGACATGTTCCAGTTCAAGTATGTTGAGGGTAGAAAACCTCGAGAACCAATTACCATCTGATCATGATTACATATCATTTGACCTCAGCCACTATAGTTAGCAAGTTATAAAATATATATATATATATATATATATATATATATATATATATATATATATGGCTTTGTAGTTAAAAAAATTGAGAAAAGCATTCATTGTACGGTGTGTTTATCCACCTTTATGAAGCAATGTGCCCCTTTCATCTGGTTTGATACATATTAAAGATAAGGGTGGTTTACTTTATACAAACCAGGAAGTGTTCATAGTTTGTAGAAACACAGAGTAAGCTCTGTGTGGATTTACAAAAGTAAGAGGCTTGCATCATTGGAGCACCTATTCAGAGAAGGCTTTAACGATATCAATTTTCCAAAAAAGCCTTGACCAGCAAGCTTTCAGCTGTCGTTCACCGCACATATCAAATCAGAGCGTTGATGATAGTCGTATGTACCACCTTATTAAAGTAATTATTAAATATTATATGAATGTACTACTCTTACAAAAGTATATCTGAAGTGGCCCAAGGGGTGAGTGTAAGGCAGTTCAACAACAAAATTACCTTGTTTAGAGGCAATTAAGAAGTTTCCATTTCTTTAATAATAGTTAATATATTTTTCATGAAACATGCTTTTTATTATAACTAATTAGCCGTTTCTTTATTTTATATTATGTATATATCCATTTTATATCCCATATATTTTTGCATTAACTATAAACCTATTATTATGATTATGTGTATAGTTTATATTATGCATATTAATTTATTTTATTTCTCAGAACAACCCACTGGAATGATTGCTGGATGTGGAGGCTGTCAGGAGGCTCCAAGAAGAAGACTTGAATGTATTATTTGTGAAATAAAAGATTGTCTATTCCAAACATTTTTATTGATTAGCATTTTTAATTCCATCCATAAATAACATTTCTTCCTAACATGACATGTAAATTGAGGAGCTACCTATGCAAGGAATAATGCCTCATCGTCCATGAGATATTACTTGTAGGCAGGGTTTGATTTTTCGTTTAAATGGACTGATTTATCAGAATTTTAAAATAAAAGTTTTATAAAGACTTTTCTAATTATTTTCATGAGAAAAGATTCTAATTATGAAAATATTGATTAGCATTTTTCAATGGTATCCTTGATCCTTAAAGTAACACAAGTATTTAGAATCTTACCAATGGTTTATTAATTTAGATTCTTCCCTTAAAATAAAAATTTAGGAGCATCCTATTAAATATATAGAATATTTTATTGAATAAACAATAGAAATAAGTAGTTAAAGGGGGGTTGAATTTTCATTGGAGTTGGTACACAACGGTAAGAGAAAGAGAACTCATTATACAACAGTTCAACAGAAGAAAATCGTATAGAGAAATTGGCAAACTTTTTCAGAAAAGTCATGCAACAGTAGAAAAAGATACTTTCCGATGCTGACGAAAGGTGGATTCTGAAATATGGAAAAAATAAAACCCAAGAATGAGTGCACCAAAAATTGCAAGTGAAGTGGAAAATTATTTAAAGAAGGTTGCTAGTGCGGAAACTGTGTGTGTCGCGTCCTAAGGAAACACAATTTTCATGGTAGAGTTGCTAGGTAAAAGCCGTTCATTAGAAAAAAACAATAAAAAAAGACCGGCTAAAATTTGCAAATGAGCACATTTCCAAACAGTTTGACTTTTGGAAAAAGTTTATTTTTGCTTATGAAAGAAAATTTAACATTTTTGGGTCAGATGGACATGGATACATTTGGAGAAAACCTGGAGAGGCATTTTCCAAGCAAAATCTCTTACCGACTGTGAAACATGGAGGTGGAAGTGTGATGTGGGGATGCATGGCAGCCTCTGGTGTGGGAAATCTGCATTTCATAGAAGGTATAATGGATGGACATTTATATGTGGACATATCAAGGCAAAATCTGAAGGTAAGTGCTGAAAAACTTGGATTAAAAGGTATTTTTACTTTTACCAAGATAATGACCCCAAGCATTCTTCGTTGATAGTGAAAGACTGGGACACCTGCGGTCACCCTATTTAAATATCATTGAACATTTGTGGGCAAAATTGGAGACAAATTTGAAAACATAATATTACAAACAAAGAAAATCTAAAAAAGGCACTCTTGAAGAATGGGAGAAAATTACCCCGGATTTTACCCAAAAACTTGTGGAATTGATTTGTATTGTTATTCTTTATAACAAATTCATGTATAATGGGTTAATTTATTGTATATATATCACATTGAATTTGCTTTGTAATTTATTCTGTAATGTTCCTTTATTTAAACATATTTTTATTATTTACAGTCTGTATATGACATAAACTGTTTCTATTCAGTGATTTTCCTTAAAGTAAATTATTCCTGGTATTATCTGATTGCTTATACTATCCCTTCTTGTTTTGCAAGTTATTCTCTGGATGTTTCTGCACCTTTTGTTATATTTCAGTGCCTGCCTGCCTCTGGCTTCCAGTATATTAGGTTGATTTATAGGTTTTAAACTTATTTTTTCATTTCCCCATTTCAGTGTTATATGGCTGATGGTATGATGATACTTTTGTATCCTGCCTTTGTTGAAACCATATCATGTGAAAGATTTATCAGGCTTCTTGAACTTCATTTTTATGTTACCATTGAATTAATGGTAGGGGGTGAAAGATAAGAGGCAAGGTAAGTATAATGGCAGGCCTTTTTAATTAGGTCACAGAAGGAAAGTGATTTTTCTTGATACTTCAATGGTGGACACCCATCACCCAAGGGCATGTTTAGTATCCTCTGGTTAACCACATCTCAAATGCACTGATATGATATAAAAATATATCATATGTACCCAGCTCTCTGCTCCATACAGTAGAGCAGGCATATCCGGATTTAAATATATGGAGCTTGACATCTCTCTCTTTCCTGCTATTGCTTAGCTGGTGGAATAGTATATATTATTCGCTTTTCCTATCCTGTGGGGTATTTCAGGTTGTACTTTTCCATTTCCGCTGATCACAGTTCCAAGGTAGGAGAACTCATTTACCACTTCAAGCTCCTCCTATTTGCACATAATGTGGATTTGTTTGGGCTGTCGCCCCACATGTAGAATTTCGCTTTTTCTAGCATTAATATAACGTTCCAATACTGCTTCCCATTCTATCAGGGCTTATTGGAGGTTAACGCTAGAGTCAATGAGAAGAAGATTTTGTGATAATATAAAGGTTGTGATTGTATGATAGCAGGCACATGTCATTAAACACAAGCAATTATATCTCTTAGAATGTTAAATTTGTCAGCGCAGAGTGTGATATCCATACTAAAAGCCGGGGCTTCACAAATATTTTATGTTGAAGTAATTTAAAATTATTATCGAATGACCCCTAAGAGCCCGCTGACCACTAGTTGGAAACCACTGGTCTAGTACATTGCAGCGTCTACAAAGAACCATGGGAAAGGTCTGCCAAGGATGCAAGTTATATGATTTGAAGAAAAAAAGACCAAATTCATGATTGATCATTGATAAATCTGACCATTTTTAAAACAAAAACTGCCAATCAATAATACTACTGTAGAACGAGTCCATAAGTATAAATACCTAGGAATGTAGATTAATAGGAATAGAGTATACTTTAAAAGAAATCCAATTTAGAATCGCAAGGTCGGACTATTTCAAAATGAAGATACATTTCTGCAACAGAAATTTATCATTGAAACTTCAAACCAGAATGTTAATTTTAACGTATTTTCTAATTTGTTGTATAACATGGAAGCCTGGATGATGAGGGAAGCTCATATCATCAACATTAGTGCATTTGAGATGTGGTTAACCGTAGGGCACTAAACATATCCTTTGATGGTAAAGTTTCCAAGATTGAAGTATTAAGAAGAATGGGAAAAGATTATTGGATCATCAAAACCACCAAATCAAGGAAGTTGCAGTATTTTGAACAACTTTTAAGAGGAGAGAAACATGGAATGGTATAGCGCATCTTACAAGGAAAGAAAGACAGAGGAAGGTCATGGCTGAACCGGATTCGAAATCAATAAATGATTGGTTGGACTACAGTAGCAAGGAGCTATTGAGAGCAGCCAGGAACATACATCCTATTGACATGCTCATTTCCAACCCTCCATAGAAGAGGAACACCAAGAAGAGCAGTAGTATAATGTATAATATACTGTTGCAAAGTTAAAGATTTTAAGAATTAAATAAAATCTAATTTACAAAGATGTACATAATATAACAGAGAGCGATGAAAAGCGAATAAAACTTCGAGACTATTGAATATGATTATAACTGAGTTAGCTGGTTAGAGACAATTAACTCATTTTCGTTATTGATTAATTTGGATAACTTAATTATTATTTTTTTGTTATTCGGTTTCTACGTATCTTGAAACGTAAGCCCTCAATTTTTCGTCTATTGCAGAGATTCATTTTTGAAAATAATTGAACAAAACATTGTTTATTGTTTTAACGTCACTTTATGCTGTTATGGCTTATCGGACGATGCTACAGTGGGAGTCCTAAATTTTGCCTATCCAGGTTTTATTAGGATAGGGATCTTTAACGAGTACCTGACATTGCAGAGGCTCGGGACCACCTTTTAACGTTAAACAAAACATTTCTTATTGTTTATTGCAATAAACAGCTAAATTATTCGTCAGTTCTAATTAATTACGCCCCAAACTGGTTGATGGATGTTTTTGTTTTCACCTGTTTCACGTTGTTCTGTTTATCCTTCGTTCAGGTTCACTTTGATTGCCTCTCATCTTGCACCCCTACTTGGGTTGGGCCCAAGTTAATCCAGTCTTCTTTCCCTTAGGATGGCCACTATATTTGGCTCACCAAACAGATATTTCAACTTGCAGTTATATTGCATTTTCCATATTCCATTTCATAGGTTTTATACATTTTTTCATAGGCTTAGGAAATTACTCTTACCGAAATTTAACATTTATTACCTTTATATTATGTCAACACACACATTCTTTAATCCCTGGCGAGTACCTTTTAAAATGTAATAGTCTAATTGTCATCCGACCCTCTATGGACTTTCACATATTTTATTGCGCATGGAAATTTTCTGGTTACAGCTTAGCCAATTATAAATAATGCTTTTTGGTGAAAATATTAGGTAATAAATATTAAGTTTATATGGAGTAATTACATGTATGAAGTATAAGATGGTTGAAATGGCGTTCGTAGAAAATAAGAAAATATTTTGTTTTCTAATAAAAAACTATTCACATCTATCCAGAATAATAAATTTTTTTTTCTCTATTTATAGTATTTTATGACTGCCACCCGACCATCTGATTCTTCATATTTATTTACCAACCATTTAATGAATAATTAAATCTTTATATGGTCAATTAATTAATTGATTGTTAAATATGCATTGATTTATTACTTATATAGATCAATTTATGTAAAAAGCCACTAACGTCAGTAATGTAGCACCAGTATTTTTAATTAAAATTATAGCAATATTTTTTGTTAGTAATATTTATAGCAAGGTATATTAAGAGTTTACAGAAGTTAAATTAGGGAAGGAAGATGAAAGGAAGTATTAGTTGAATAGTGGGTAGACGCGGGTTATTTAAAAAATTGTGCAGTGGGAGATGATCTATTAGCGGGAAATTCAAAAAAGAAATTGCGAAATGAAGTCCAGTAAGTTCAGTGGTGGGGAGACGCGGGTAATTCAAAAAATAGGATGTTTGGTGTGGACGTATAATCGCGGTAAATTCAAAAAGTAAATTGCGCAAGGAAGTGGAGTAAGTCGAGAGGTGGGGAGACGCGGGTAATTCAAACAATAGGAGGCTCGGGGTGAACGTATAATTGCGGGAAATTCAAAAAGTAGGGGAAATGGGTAGTGTGGTGGGGGTAACGATACCCTCCGTAAAAAGGCGGGCAGGGTAACCTAACCATAGCTGTGCACAAGGGATAAGTAGGGCCACGCCCACTTGTCAACAGAAGTGACACTTCGGAATAATTACCGTGTTATTTTGCTAAACCCGTCGAGTTTCTACAGTTATTTCCTGTATAAAATTGATGGGTTTAGCACAATAGCATAAATAGCATGCTATAGCAAACGTAGTGAGTACCCCTATAGTACAGAATCTTGCTCCTTTCCAATAAAAGGCTTGCCTTTTATGAAATTATGCTTTTATTTTGCACTAATTCTCAATGAACTACACACCATTCAAAAGGATAAACTATTAGTTCCGTAATATGTTTAAGAATCTTATAAACACTAGGGTTACTCACTGCGTTTCCTATAGCATGCTATTTGTGCTAAACCCATCAATTTTATACAGGAAATAACTGTAGAAACTCGACGGGTTTAGCAAAATAACACAAATAGCATCCTATAGCAAACCTAGTGAGTACCCCTTATATCTATTGTACGATTAGATTTAAACCTCAACAGGACATACCCCATCAACCAAACATTTGGGTTTTACCTACTATAAAGATTTTTTCCGTATTATTTTCAATTTCACAGAGTAAAAAAATCATACATTTAGATGTGAACCACCATTTTTTATCTTTGAAACCGCTATAGGAGTCATGCAGATACTTCTGTGAACTAGATAGGATTATGTGGGAAAATTGATCGAAATGAAATGACAGTAACCAGAGACGCAGTTGGAATGATTAATGCAATTGCTAATAAATGGATATTTTAAAAATAATGAAAGACTTTATCCCACATAAAGATAGTTAATTTATTTGTTCATAGTCGAAACTTGAAAGTTACTCATCTGTTGTTTCCTGACCATTTACCTTTGTTTGCAACCGTTGAAGTCCCCAATAGTGACTCCTTCTAACATAAACTTCTATGCCTCAAGGTTTCTTGTGGGGAGATCCTAAAAGGAGTTCATGAAAGAAGCTTGTCTTATTCCAAACGACCGAAGAGTAAGTCTCCTTCTTATCAATTTGGGCCAATTCTACCCAAGCGGTGATTCGCTGACCACATGCAGACGGAGAGATCTTTTTAGAGCACTGCGGGAGGTCCTACAGTCCTTTTCTGTATATTGTCTGTTTGCCCTTTCTGAACTTTGAGTGATAGCTGAATAGATTTAACCCGTATATGCACTAACAACGCGCCAACTATCAAAATGCAACATAATCAATAAACTGAAAATACGATAGTTCAATTTCTAGATAGATGACATCTATTTTAGACTTTCCGACAACATGGCTTATAAAGATCTTTTAATATTTTACAGGCATTAGAGGTTCTAGATTAGAGTTTTGTGATAGAGTGATGTATTGGTAGAAAGTTTCGGGGAAAATCCAAAAATTCACCTTCAACTTTTTTACATCTCACCGTTTCCGTAAACATATTTATATTTCATGGCTTGTGAACAATGTTTTTCAACAGTAATATTGTTTAAGGATTGTAAGGGAAAAAATTTATAAACAGCAACTGTAAGTTCAGTCTGTTTTTGAACTTTTCATTGTTGTTTGCATGGGGCTTCTGTTATGAGCATCAGTATTTAGTGGAATGGCTTTCTGATAAATGTGAGCCCAAGGTATTCTAAGAAAAAGATGTGTGCTTGTACAATTTTGTATTATGACCTCTTTGGCTGATTATGAAATTAAACAGCCTCAAAATTGTGCTGTAATAATATTTGTTTGTTTTTTTTTCTGTCATATGCCCTGATTTTGCCTAAGTTAATATTCCTAAAAAAAGTTTTTATTTTATTGGCCAATAAAAAGATTCAATTTTTAAAACATTTTTGCCTTTTTAAAAGAATTTATATGTAATCAGCACTCCCAAAACATAAATGAAACTTTTATATAACTTCTTTTTAATAGTTTTCAGGAAAAGTTCTGTTTTACTGGACTATTAAGGAATTCTCTAAAGGTGTGAATTCTGCTGCATAACATATTTGAGATGGTCTCAGAATCTCCTGTGAGAGTATTCTGGTGCTAGATTAGTGATGATGTGTCAATGAGATAGATTAGAGTAGGTCTCTACAAGACCAAGCCTTTATATTGGAATTTATTTTACATCATAGAATTTCTCCATATTTTCTGAATATGAGAGCATTGTTAAACAGGGAGTTGGTCCAGAACTTGGAGCCTGTATACATTTTGCATTACAATTTCATTTTATCATATTTATTATGTTACTATGTTTAAATTGATAGGGTCAGAGAAGGCACAGATTCAATTTTTTAAAAATTAAGAGTTTTTTCTATTCTGTAACATATATATTTTAAGACTGAATTAGTTCCATATTAAATTCACAGATAGTGCTGAGGTTATGAAAACCAAATTTAAAGTTTTGGAGAATTAATGTTCACCACAAAAACCATCTTTTATCCTATGAATATAATATCTTTAAAGGAAAAACTTAATGTAAGATAATAATAATCAAGGTAATCATGATTTTTTAAAAACAATTGTTGTTTTATTTCTGTTATTACTACACTGGAAAATTCACTAAAAATAGACCAGTTTGGAATAAAGCTGGATTTCTTGTACTATAAAAATTTTGACTGAGTCATAATGACCATGATGACACCACTATCAATTATCTGCTATCAGAAATTTTTTTTTAGATTTTTATATTTAAGTATTTAGATGCTCATTTTTTCTGTTAGTTTTATAGGTCTTTAAAGCATCATTTTATCAGAATCATATTGGTCTATTCTGGGATAGGTTTTCCTTTTTTTTTGTGTAGAAGATACTGTTGGAAATTTATTAATTCTATCTCTCAAAAGTTTAATCATTATTATCCCCATATTTAATTCATTATTCATCTTTTATATCTTTATAATTGGCTCGGTTATTAACAGTTCCTTAGAGCTCTAATATAAATTCTTCATTATTTCTGAAATAGATAGGGATATATTTATTTGTATTTCTTCACTTAAGTTTCACTAATTCACAAGAGGAATTATGATTCATACATGGAACAATAAGCTTAAATAATAAAGATAATTTTATCATCTCTGAAATTTTATTAAATAAAAGTTGTAAACTTGTTAACATTGGAAAATATGCTTAAAATTGGACTTTTTAGCAAATTTAAAGCTAATACTCATTGAAATTTATTATTTAATCTTTATCTTTTTATTCTTGTACACACTTTTAAATTAATGATAATAATTTAACATTACTCTGTAATTTCAGCCGAAGAAATTATGCATAATTATACTAAAGTATTTTGAAAACAATAGGAATTATAGGTTTAGATTTGACCTTGTCAAAAATTATAATAGGTTTATTGATTCATTCTTAGAAATGCATGCCATTTTTAGTTATTGGCTTTTCTAGTGGTTCAATAAGAACGAGTGAAAAATTATTTTTTAATTTTAATAATCTTTCATTAAAGAATGTTGAATCAGTTCTTGAATCAGGGAAAATAATTGTAATCAAAATTAAAAATTTGATAGTATTATGTGTCACCCTTCTTATCAAAGGTTAAGTCATGTTTAAATATACCGCCAAATGGAGTATAATTACGTATTACTTTTTTTAAACTGTTTAAAAATTTCACGCTGTTTTAAAACATGCTTAAAAAGATAAATGAAATATTAAATGACGTAGCACAAACAATATTTAAAAAAAAGTTTCTAAACGTTTTGATAACAAAAGAAATGTCATAATGTAGTGTGTTGTTTTCGGTATTACATATAAAAGTATTTTAGTATTATTATTTATGAATATTTGAATATAATATGGAAATTTTCGCATTTTAAATTTTACTATTTTATGATAAGTCGAGAATGCAGATGGCAGTGCATGACTGTCCGTGTGATTAGTCAGCCATTAAAGTGTAGTTCCAGTACCGTGTAAATTTTTTTGTTAGTTTTATTCGGATTATTGTAGTCATCATTGTAGTGGTAGTGCAAAATAAACTCAGGCTGAATATACGGCCTTTTGTCCGATGTCTAGTGCTGAAGTGGCCAACAATTCCATAGAACCTCCAGCCAAGAAGCGGAAAATTGCTACAGGAGAGACTGCTCCAGCGAACTCCGTTTCAAAGGCAATATCAGCCATGGCGAATAATGGATCTTTTGATTCCAATCAAGAAATTGATGAGGGACTTTACTCTCGCCAACTTTACGTTTTAGGGCATGATGCCATGCGACGGATGGCATCCTCTGATGTTCTTATTTCAGGTTTAGGAGGACTTGGTGTAGAAATAGCTAAAAACGTCATATTAGGTGGTGTTAAATCTGTTACGTTACATGATGAAACTGTATGCACTATATCAGATCTGTCTTCTCAATTTTATTTATCTGAAAATTCTATTGGTTTAAATCGTGCTGAGGCTTCTTGCCAGTTACTTGCTGAACTTAACAATTATGTTCCAACCAGAGCCTATACTGGAACTCTTACTGAAGACTTCATCAAAGGTTTTAGTGTTGTTGTTTTAACTAATGCATCAGAAGAGGAGAAATTGAGAATTTCTGAAATAGCTCATGCATCTGATGTTTCATTAATCATTGCTTCGACTAGAGGTGTATTTGCACAAGTATTCTGTGATTTTGGCCGAGAATTTAGTGTAGTTGACACAAATGGTGAAAATCCAGTTTCTGCAATGATTGCAAGCATTTCTAGAGATGAAGAAGGAGTTATCGCTTGTTTAGATGATACTAGACATGGCTTAGAAGATGGAGATTATGTTACATTTTCTGAAATTCAAGGGATGACCGAATTAAATGGTTGCGAGCCTACTAAAATTAAAGTTCTTGGACCATACACATTTAGCATTGGTAATACCTCAAATTATGCAGAATACATCCGTGGTGGAATAGTTCAACAAGTTAAAATGCCAAAAGTTTTGCAATTCAAATCATACTCAGAAGCTTTGAAGTCTCCTGAATTTATATTTACTGATTTTGGTAAATTCGATCACCCACAACAACTTCATGTGGCATTTAAGGCTCTAGAAAATTATAAGAAGGAATTTGGAAAGTTGCCTACACCATGGGACAACAAAGATGCTGCAGATTTTGTCAACTGTTGTAAGTCAGTAGTATCTGATCTTGGCTTAGATGTAGAATTAAATGAGAAGCTTATGCAGCAATTTGCTAAAACTTGCTCTGGAAATATGAATCCTATTGATGCGTTTATTGGTGGTGTTGTGGCCCAAGAAGTGATGAAAGCTTGCAGTGGGAAGTTTCATCCTATTTTCCAATGGCTTTATTTTGATTCTATTGAATTATTACCTACTGAAGATCTCAATCCTAGTGAATGTGCACCTACCAATTCTCGATATGATGGACAAGTTGCCATTTTTGGAACAGAATTCCAGAAAATGTTAGGTGCTCTGAAATATTTTGTTGTTGGAGCTGGAGCTATTGGTTGCGAACTTCTTAAGAATTTTTCAATGATGGTGTGTAGGAGCAGATGGCGGCAAAGTTATTGTAACGGACATGGATCTTATTGAGAAATCTAACCTAAACAGACAATTTTTATTTAGACCTCACGATGTTCAGAAACCCAAATCAGCTACTGCTGCGAAAGCAATAAAGAAAATGAATCCATTAATGAATGTGATAGCCCATGAAAATCGAGTTGGCCCTGAAACTGAGAAAGTTTATGATGATGCCTTTTTCGAAGATTTAGATGGTGTTGCCAACGCTCTAGATAACGTAGATGCTAGAATATACATGGATCGCCGTTGTGTTTATTACAGAAAACCGTTGTTAGAATCTGGAACTCTTGGTACTAAAGGTAATACACAAGTTGTTGTTCCTTTCCTGACTGAATCCTACAGCTCCTCTCAAGACCCACCTGAGAAAAGCATTCCTATTTGTACTTTAAAGAATTTTCCTAATGCTATTGAGCATACCCTGCAGTGGGCTAGAGATGTTTTCGAAGGCCTGTTTCGCCAGTCAGCTGAAAATGCTGCTCTTTACTTAAGTGATCCTAATTTTATTGATAGAACACTGCGTTTGCCAGGAGTCCAGCCAATGGAAGTTTTAGAATCTATCAAACAGGCTCTTATCGATGACAGACCGAAATCTATTGAAGATTGCATCGCTTGGGCTAGAAACCACTGGCAAGAACAGTATTCAAATCAGATCCGCCAGCTTCTTTTCAATTTCCCACCCGATCAGATGACTACGAACGGCCAACCTTTCTGGTCTGGCCCCAAGAGGTGCCCAGTTCCACTTGAGTTTGATGTGAATAACGACCTGCATTTGGATTATATTTTAGCTGCTGCTAACCTGAAGGCTGAAGTCTATGGAATCCCTCAGGTTCGTGATAGAAACTTCATTGCTAAAGTGGTCCAGAACGTAGAGGTTCCTGAATTCACTCCCAAGTCTGGTGTGAAAATCGCTGTAACTGATTCACAGATGGCTAATGGTGCTGGTGGGCAGGTTGATCAAGATAGAATTGGGCAGTTGCAGAATGAACTTCCATCGAAGGAGATGTTCAATGGCTTGAATATCACACCTCTCGAATTTGAAAAGGATGACGATAACAACCTCCATATGGACTTCATCGTTGCTGCATCCAATCTGAGAGCTGCTAATTACAACATACCACCTGCAGACAGGCATAAGAGTAAGTTGATAGCTGGTAAGATTATACCCGCGATAGCAACCACAACATCTGTTGTTGCTGGTTTGGTATGTATTGAGCTCATGAAGTTAGCTAAGGGTTACAAAGATATAGCTTTGTTCAAGAATGGCTTTGTCAACTTGGCTCTTCCATTCTTTGGATTCTCCGAGCCGATTTCAGCCCCTAAATTGAAGTATTATGAGAACGAATGGACATTGTGGGACCGATTTGAAGTTACTGGAGAGATGACTCTCAAAGAGTTTATCGACTATTTTAAAGACAAACACCAGCTTGAAATAACCATGTTATCCCAAGGTGTTTGTATGTTGTATTCTTTCTTCATGGCCAAGAGTAAATTAGAAGACAGACTTAATCTTCCCATGTCTGAAGTGGTCCGTAGAGTTTCTAAAAGAAAACTGGAACCTCACGTTAAGGCGCTCGTTTTTGAACTTTGCTGTAACGATACAGATGGCAATGATGTTGAAGTACCCTACGTCAGGTACACATTGCCTTGATCCCCATAAAACTATTATAATTAAAATTATGATTGAAGTCACAGGGTTTTTTTAAAGTCTCAAGTGTGGCTGCCTGTTTTTTTACAATGGAGGATGCACTGCGAGGTACACAATTGAGAGAATAGTCTATTTGGTGACATCTTCAGATCAATCAATATTGTGCTTAATGATTGTAGCACATCTGTGATATAAAATCATCAGACATCATAAATTATTATTATTTCTATTGTGCATTTGTTTATAGTTGAATTTTTATAATTCATTATCTTAGATAGCTAATTATAAATTAATATTTGCAATGTAATTGTTTGAAGTGTTACAATTATTTTTTTAATCATTTTTTTTTCTTTTTTTCTCTTCCTAATTTTTTTTCTTTTTTAAAATTTCACAATATTTGAGCCGTTTATTCAAGTGTATTTAACAGTTTAGAAGCACTTGCTGAATTTGGCTTTGTTATAATTGTATCCTTAAAATGTATTGAATGAAATAAATAGTATTTTAGAGAAGAATTCTTGCTTTCCCCCAAAAGAAATACTTTTTTTTTTTTAATTCATGCTAATTTATAATTAAATTTCAATCTAATTATTTATACACATATATTATGCCACAATCACAATATTTTTTCACCAAACTACTAAAATTCAAATTGTGTTAATTCTATTTCTTAACCTTATAGCATTTGAGTTTAATAAATTCTCAAACTAAAAGTTTAAATAATATTTTGCCAGTTCTAATTAATTTTTTGTTTTAAATTAGCTATCATTGGTGGTCATACTTTTTAAAGAGCAAATATTTGGTTATTTTACTTTTTATCTGTTCTTTTAATTTAATAAATTGAAAATTTCAATAAAGAAGTAATTTAGTTAGAAAAATATTTATTTTTAAACCTTTAAATACAAATGTAATAATAATAGTTTTATTGTCCCTGAGATTTTGTAATAATTTTTATTAAACTTATTTAATGATATTTAGTTACAAACAATGTTTATATTTAACTCCAACAAAACATGAAAAAAATAAATAAATTCTAGGTCCTAATCTAATTAGTATTAATTATTTAAATTTTTAAATTATGTATATGGTTATTGAAAACAAGCTAAATAAAAATAATCGAATGTTCTGCATATCAAATTTAAAATGCTAGATTTATTTCTAATTAATTTAACTTTCTTTCCATCTTGACGTGAATTTTTATTTTTTTGCTATATAGGAAGAAATCAGTCAGGGTGGCAGTCAGTAAAATGAAACAATTAAGTATATATATGTTGCTATAAACTCATTGTATTCCTTTTGTATCTTTTTAGCCCCGATGATGACCCACAAAGGGGGTCGAATCATTGGCAGAAAATAAATAGTTAAAACATTTCTTTTTTTATAACTGCTACATAGACTAATTTTTTCCTGTAACTCTCGACTGTCAACTATTAATATCCATTATAATTTTTTGTTTTGTTTTTACTTAAAGTACTAGTATCCATTTCTAACTCGTGTGGTTTTGTTGTTTAATTCTTTTGCTGTTTATATAAACTATTCAACTAGAATAATTACTTATCACCTGGCAGGATAAATAAAGAGAAAGTGGTTACGTAATTGTGTAAGTTATTACTGACATACAATGGCGATAATGATTTATAAAAAAATATTATTGGTTATATTTTACAAAATTGATATTTTGACATACATGTATTCTACACATTTAATTTTGTTGAAGTCCATTATTAGATTTTGCATTAAATTAAAACTCAAGTCCTTTAAAACATTTGAAAATTGCAGTTTCTCTTTCCAAAAGGTACTAAATAAACATTGAATTCCTTAACATAGCATTTTAAAAATATTTTTCCCTGATACATCAAAAAAATTAAGTTATTAATATTTTATTGTTATATTCTTAATATCCCGGAGAAACAGAGTAATATTTGAGGTAGAAAAATTAAGGCTAATTTTTTATATTTCTTCCATAAAGATTTTTTTTAAATTACTATCACTCATTGATGTTTTGGGGTTCTCACTTCCCATTTTCTTTATTCCTTATTTACATCTGTTTTATCTTAGATATCTAAGGCAGCGATACACAGTGAGAATTAGGGTATGTGTAGGTGAGGTGAAAGTGAATATCGCATACTTTCAACATATTATAATAAATATTCAATTACTGAATTTTCTATATTACTTCCTCATTTATTTTTTTTACCTTTTATTATAAATAATGTTTAATTTCTTAAAATCGAATTTCTACATTAAAAAACATGTTTTCATGATGTGGATATTACACTTGTTTGTTTTGATATAACTTTATCATTCAGTTTTAGTATCTTTTTAAAAAAAAATAATATTTAATGATATTATAAGATTTTAATATTAGTAATATTTGATTTCAGTATCCAAAATTTTTTTTTTTTAAATAAGCCTTCCTCTTTCCTGCTACTTTCGTAAACACATACAATACTTGCTATCACCTCACCTACACATACCTTAATTCTCACCGTGTATCGCCGTCTTTATTTATGTCATTTGTATTATTTAAAAAAAATGAAAATTGATGAAGTTTGTGATGAAACAGATGCACATAAGGAATTTGACAAACAAGAATTCTGAAGGTGGGTGAGATACCTCAAAACGTTGATGGTTGATTTACGTTGAAGATAGTTTAAATAATAAGGTCTTTTGAAAGAAATATTAAAAAAAAAAAAAAAAAATCAGCTCTAATTTTTTTACCTCAGTTATTAATATTGAACAAAAAGAAATAATTATGTGAATTGTTTAAATGACAAATTAATAAGAGATTTTAGTATTTCCTATAAAATTTAGTTAAAAGGCAATAGTATCAATTTGAAATTATCTTAATTTTTGTGGATTTAAGAATATTTATTTTATTCTTGAAGTATAAATTATTAATTTTTACCCTCATATTTTTTTACTGTTTAAATTTTACTTCGTAGTTATCACTTACTTCACAATTATCTAATTGCTTGGGAATACCTTAATGATGAACCATTGAAATTCAAATAATCCTAGGAAGGTTTGAAAAATCTTAGGTTAAAAAGTTATGTAAGTTTCTTAAACAACAGGAAAGTTTTTTTAAGTGAGTAAAATCAGCTTTATGGTAAAGTTTCATTGTCTAAAATTATTCTGCGTTACTAAAATTGAGTTTATGGTTACATTACAATTACTTAGGTGAATATGGAGTTGTAAGTTAATTATTTATCTTTGTACCGTTTATTCTGAATTTGTTAATAGGTACTAATATTTTATTTATGTATATATTTGACATAAACATTCACACAATGAATGCAGAATTTTTGTCAGAGGACTTGAGAATATAATCTTTTCTTTTCTAAAAACTGAAAATTCATATGTACCTGGAAGTAAAAACAATACCCAACCACATTTTTCTAATAGCTTATCTTAACTTTATGCTGCTGTGACTCATCCAGTATAACCAAGGATTTTTCACTCCCATTAAAAAATCTTGTGCCATCTGCTGCATTTCAACATGTGGACAGCATAGGGCTGTTATGCCAGCCACTACACCACAGGTGACCCCTAATGATTAACTCCTCTTGTACACTTAATGTTTATTGAAAAGGAAAAAAAACACAATAAATATGTATAAAATATTTATTGCGCATTTCTTTTTTGGTCATGCATTCTTTCAAAAAGATAATAAATAATCATGAATAAATATTTGAATTTTCTATAAATAGATACAGTAACTGTTGACAAATCTGGAAAAGAATTCTCTTTCTTGCAAAACATATTTTTTCATTGCCTTGTTTTTCTTGCAAATAAATAATAAAAAATGACATACATTCTTTGTTATTTTTAAGTTTAATTTTTATCAATTTAACTTTTCATCATTTTATAGAAGTCAAATCAATCCTAAGTATGTATGAGTATTTTTCTCTTTTCCTTGCCTTCATTTTAAAAATATGGAGAAAATAGAATTGAGATAGAGAAAAATGTGTTTTTTTTTTGTTAAATTCTCAAAAAATTGATTATTGGTGTTGCTTATCAAGAAACATTACCTCGCCTTGACTTACTTGATTACAGTCTTGTGAAAAAATAACAATTATTCATTAAATTTTCTTTAGTTCCTGAATTAAAATTATGCTCATTACTCTTTAATTTTATTTTGGACATTTTAAAGAATAAAAATTGTATTAGTTATTTAAATTAAATTACTTACACTTATTGCTCACAGCTAGAATAAGTCTTATGTTTAAACTTAACTTTAAATGTAGTATCTTGTGAATTTTATAATTTCCATGGTATACATTTAAAAGTGTTTTTTTCAATTAATTAATTATAAGAAAACATTATTATAAATTAATTTTTATTTTATTTCTTCGGACACTGTTTTGATATGGTATGGCCACTTTTTTTCTCTGAGAACATTGGATTTTCTTCTTCACCTCTTTTTTCGCTGACTTTTTTTTCAAATATTATGTGCGTATATAAGAAGGATCAATGTGCTTATTATCATTGGTTTGTATTTCAAGTATTTTTGTATTATTTTCTCCTTTTATTTACTGATTTAAAAGAATTAAACAAAGTCTAAGGTTAAACATTTATTTTGTGCTGGTAATCTCATTTAAATTGAGAATAGCAAACGGTAGAATCAATTATAAATAAATAGTTTATATTGAAATGATAGTTACAGAGACGTAAATGGTCATTTTCCTCACTAGGCTTAGAAATCTGCTAGAACAAGGGCAGTACTTTTTATGTTCCTAGACAACTTCCTAATTGTCAGAAGGTTGCGCTTGGAAAAAGAAAAGCAATGATATGCATTAATGTTGGAACACAGATCAAAGATTTATTAAGAAGACACAGATCGGTATCAACTACAAGTTACAGTAAGTTCTTTGCACAGTGGTCATTTTCTAAAAAAAAAAAATAAAATAAAGGGTAATAATAAACATAAGAAAACATTATTAATTTGCTTTTATTTACACTTTTCAACATGTCTTTATTCAAAATAGATATATATTATATTTTATATTTACATTTAAATAACTTGACTAATTTAAGTGGTTTAGATTTAAACAGCTGATATAGTTGTTTTAATAAAAATAAAAGTTTCTTTTATCAGTGTTAAAATCAGACAAGTATTATAATAAATAAATATTTTAAAATAAAATAAAGACAAAATAAAAGCTAAAAATTTCTAATGCCAATCTGTCTTTTGTCCAGTTCCTTTTCAATGGCCAGTGGTATCTTACTTCGCCTCGTATCTTCACTGTAGGCCGATCTCCCGTAATTCTGAAAATTAAATAAAAATAATTTTAAGTAATATCCTAATAAACCCTAGATTTTAAGTAATATCCTAGATAAGGGTGTACTATTTAAAAGAATATTTCTTCTGACATTATAATGTTACTGTAGACGGAATATTTTTTTTTTTTAATTTACAACTTAAGGTTGTGGATTATTTTACAATCCTAATAACTTTTGTTGTTTGATTTCGATAGTCAAGTCGATTGTTATTAGAAATGAATACAATCGTTCATAATGAGCGATTTATTGATATTTACATATTAGCAATTACGATTAATTGATAATAGCAAAAATGTTTATTTAACAAAGAAAATTATTTAAAAAAATAATTATTTCGTGGAAGACGAGATCCCTTTTATATCAACAGTACATACTGAACAATTAATGTATTATTTATTTATAGTTAGTACCTGTATGCAGGATAGAAAAAATATCTCTTTGTTTTGAACAATCCAGAATGACTCATTTGCAGGATATATGTTATTTTCTCTGATCTCTTGATTCCCAGATTAACACTTAAATTGATACCTGATTCTCAGTGATAAAAATATACAATTGATGACTCACTGTATATAATTTACATTTCTGAATAACTATTTTTTTTTCCAAATTACTTGTGCACTCTTTTTATCAACGCAATTAATGTTTTAAGGCAATTCTGAAAGAAACTGTCACTTTTTTTTATTCTGTTTTTTATAGATGACATTTTTTTATGTTTTTAAATGCCATCCAGCACGTATGTATTATCATAGCATAGTACATTTGAGAGTATTTAATGTTTAAAAAACGTCGAAATATAATCATCTCCTATAAAGTTTACATTCACGTGTCACTTAATAATTTAAATTTAAATGTTCAAAGGCGATAAATAATCCTGTTTAGTAATGACAAAAAAAAAGTAAAAAAAATCAAGAAAAAAAAGTATGCTTAAAATAAAAGGATTTCTTTTCCTAGTCAAAATCGTAGAAATCTGGTACCAGGTCTGAGCTCGCACTCTTTGACTGTTATAACACTTTCAGAATCTAATATATTTAACGTTATACAAATTCATAAATAAATACATACCTGATGTGATCTCAAATCCTGTAAAGAACCTGTGGTTTGCGAGTTCGGGTTAATCCAGATCTGACTCCCTTCTGTTTCTGTCGAAGACAAAGAGGAATTTAACATTTCTGCCGAAGCTGCGGGCCTTGCAGGAATAATAGGAGATCGAATACAAACTCTAAAATGATTGTTTTTACATTGTTTATTTCTATTAAATATATAAATGGTAAGACAAGGTTTTCATTTAAATAATAAATTTCAATTTTATTTTTATTTGTTTTTGTCGTTATAAATTCTTCAGTCTATGAACGAGGGCCTTATTAAGGATTTTCATGGTTTCAGGTGCTTGATTCGGTAATCTAGAAAAAAAAGAAAAAGGACGATTCCTTTTACTATTTTTTTTTTCAAAATTAAATTTAGATATGACATAACATTACAAAAAATCATTCCTAAATAGGGCCCATTTATTTCATATCAGGGATAAAATTTTGTTTTAAAAAAATGTGAAAAAAACCATCATTTGGTTTAAAATATGTTTTTAACAACATCAATGGGCTTGCTGAAAAATATATAACAGTACCTAATTAAAAATAAACGTTTAAAAATTTTCCAAGGGTCCTTTTTACTTTAAATAATCCTGTTATTTTTAAACAGAAAAATATCTGTCATTAAAAAGTAATTGCCTTAATAAACCTAAGTCATAGCTTGTTTGTTTATTCATATAATGTCACTTTTAAGGTAATATTTTCTCTCTTATGGAAACATTCCACTATTATTCTTTTTCTAAAACCAGGCAAACCTTCCAACAACACTTCATCTTACAGACCTATTAGTCTACTCCCCATCCTCTCAAAAATCTTCGAAAAGCTCCTTCTTAAACGTATACTATCCATATTAGAATCTCAAAATCTTCCTTCCCCTCAGTTTGGATTCCGTCCTCAGCATTCCACAGTTTAACAAGGATTCCGAGTTGTAGACCGTATTTTCTCAGCTCTTGAATTTCTGAACATAGCGCAAGCTTTTGACCGGTTATGGCACACTGGATTACTCTTCAAGCTGAAAACCTATTTATCTGTCTTTGTATTTCATTCTCCTATCTCTCAAACCGCTCTTTCGGAGTTCTCTGTGGTGTAGAATTTTCCAAATTGTATCCCGTTTATTTGAACTCAATACCAATTCCTCCTTCAGATACAGTCCGGTATCTTGGCTTACTATTAGACAAATGATTGACATGGAACCCCCATACAAGACTTAAAAGACAAGAACTCAACTGACGATTCAGATAGTTATACCGACTACTCAACAGAAAATCTGAGCTTACAGTTGACAACAAATTATTAATCTAGAAGACAATACTGAATCCTATCTGGACCTACGGACTTGAACTGTGGAGACAGCCAAATTTTCCAACATCAAACGCATTCAATCCAAAGTCTTCCGAACAATAGTTAATGCTCCATATTATGTCACCAACCAAACCTTACACCATGACCTAAATATACCATTTATTACCACTTATTCCATCAGAACCTTATTCATCAAACCATTCCTCTAGCTCCACACACCCTTACCACCCCCCTAGAAATCCTTAGCTATGCCGTCCTTCGGAGGGGACGTAAAAAGGTGGTCTCGAGCCTGTGCGATGCCAGGCACTAGTTAAAGACCTCTATCCTAATTAAACCTGGATACGCAAAAATGACTCCCAATGATGTATCGTCCGATTAGCCACAGTAGCATAAAGTGACATTAAATAAATAAACAGACATTGTATGAATTTCGTATTTCATTACTGAATGGCCAAATTAGGACAGATTGTAACATCACTCAACAAAAATTGTTATTAATAATAATTTTTCACAACAGACACTTTTTCTATTTTTAAATAACTGGTGTACTTAAAGTGAAAAACATCCTTTTCTAGTAGTGTTTACTGAATTTTCTAAAAATTATTTTGATTTCAGACAGAACATTGTAAAGATATATCCAACTTACGAATTGACATCTTCCAACTTCTTGAGTAACCTTTCGTTTTCCCTGCAGACCAATTCTTGATCCCGAATCAGGAGGTCTCGAACTGCGAAGAGCTCGGAATTTTCTTTTCTTAACGCGTTGTTCTCATTGGAATAATGCTTCACCAGGTCCACCATCTCGGATTTTTCCATCTGAGATAAATGGTCGAAATCCACTTTGAGCGGCGTGTTTAGATGAACCCTGCTAGCTGGAAAAGAGGATCATTTATTTTATTTATTCAAGAAACTTGTATATTTTTCAATTTTATTATATTGTAATCTCTGCAAGAACTGTGTTGGTAACTTAATTTAGAAGTATTAAGTAATAATAATATGCTTACCGAACCCGAAGGTTCGATGCCGATACCACCAAACTCCGCCTACACAGACTCGTCCATTGTTCACCGTTCAAGCCCAAGCGCCCGAGATCAGCCTTAACGCAATCCTCCCATCGACGCTTCGGCCTACCTTTCGGACGCCTACCAGTCGGATCAGCGAATACCTACTCTCTCGGAATCCGCTCCTCACCGAGCTCTACAATTTTACTCGTCCATTTGAGTCTCTGCGAAGCTATCAACTCAGTTATATTCACAGGATACAAGTTCCGCAATGCCGCGTTGTGCAACTTTCTAAACTTCCCAGTGGCCTCATCTCTCTTCGGACTAAATATTTTACGCTGTACCTTATTTTCGAAAACCTTAAGCCGTTGTTCATCCTTCAAAGTAAGCGGTCACGTTTCACATTCGTAAAGAACCATCGTAAGAATAATAGTTTTATAAATTCTAACCTTAAATTTTTAGTTAAAAGCCGCGAACTAAGCAACTTAGCTACTGAATAATAACACGCATTTCCCACCTTAATACTTTTTGAAGAAGTATTAAGTGCTGATCAGAAATGTAAAGATACGATTAAATGTAAAAACGAGGGTTATTTAATACTAAAACACAATTTCTTTTTTATTGTGTAGGTTTTTATTTTCAGATTTTTCTACTGTTTTAAAAGTAATTTACGCTACAATAACCTTTAACCCATACTATAAATATCACTTAATATAATTGGTAATTGGTGCAATACAACACGATACTTCATAGACATTCTAAATCACCCATCAGAAAGAAACTTAACGTATACATTTATTTATTAAAACCTTAATGGACTTACGCTTGCCAATTATATGGACCTACTAAAAAGACACACATATACAATACAAATGCAATCTTTTCAATCGCGATTTTTAAGACTGGCAACGAACTCACCGCTATATGTTTCAAACGATACCATTCATACCGACTTGCGTATTCCGACTATAACAAACCACATTCGACTTAAAAACGATTTCACGCTAAACTACATAGAAACATGAACAAACTTCTGCAAAATATGGTAACCAGACATAATTCGGCGTAGGCTGAAAAGGAGTTGATGTGAGGAGGATGCACCACTGGGTGCTATTTCCCTCATGCCTGCCCACGCCATGTTTTCTTATTTTAGCAGATTTGCTTATTGTAATTTTTTACAGAATGTTGAGTGAACAAAAAAATGATAAACAAACATAAAATTTTTGTTAATATTTTCTTGTAACTTTCATAGTCTTGTTCCACCTTCTTACGAGTATTCTAGTTGTTATTATTCGTCCCTAGGTTGTGCAATAACTGTTTTCATAAATGAAATTTGATAAAACTTTTTTTCATTGATATTTTTTATAATTGTTAACCTTATCTTAAAGTTTCTGCATGACATTTTTTATATATTCAGGATTTTCAAGGTTAACTTCACGTTTCATGTATTAAACTTTTACCGGTACAATCAGATCCTTAAATCAGTAGACATTATTTTGAACTGCGCATGTCATGCCAGATTTTTAAACAGTGTAGAAATAAAACTAAATTGAACAGCTGATTGATAATCTCGCATGGTTGCCAACAAACTGATGCAAAATATTCAAAAAGAATAACAATATTTTTTCTAAACTTATTTTGTAAATTAATAAAATTGAATATTTCTAAATATTTATTCTTTTGTGTTTTACTTCATTTTTAATAGTCTTATAAAAGTTTGTCCTTTGAAGGTTTTAAGCTTGAAGGGAAGACTTGACAATATACTATTGAAATATGAAACCATAACAATTCTAAGACATTATTAAGTTTTTATGGCCTCCTTTAACAGATAAATGGGATTTTAAATAGAACGAATGTGGGTTAGGTTGGTATGTTATTTAAAAAAAACAAATAAAAATAGATTTCTGATCTTCGGAAAAGAGACTTTTGTTGTTGTTCATTCATTGAACGTCACTTTATGCTGTTGTGGCTAATCGGACGATGCTACAGTGGGAGTCCTAAATTTTGCCTAACCAAGTTTAATTAGGATAGGGATCTTTAACGAGTGCTTGACATCGCACAGGCTCGAGACCTGCTTTTTATATCCCCTTCGAAGGACGGCACAACTAAGGATTTTTCACTCCTTTAAACAAATTCTAGGTCCTCCTGCCACGTTTGAACTCGCGACCTTTGGCATTGAAAGTTGTTATGCTAACCACTACACTACAAGTGAACCCTAGAAGATTTCATTGCTCATCGCCTTTCCAATTTTCCAATTGGTGTCCGAAGGAATTTGCAATAAAAATAGGAGGGTAGAGATAAGAAGTCACTTATTAGGAATCTCTTCTAGTGTAAACATGATCTTAAGGCCTCTACACGGTAAGAGAAGAGGTAGATGAAAATTCGTGAAAGTGCATGTGAGAGTTCACGAAAGTAGCTGAAGAGGGGGAAAGGTATATTTCAAAAAAATAAATTCTCTTAATACCATCAAATATCATTAATTCCTACAATAACTAAATGATAAAGTTATATCAAAACAAACAATAGTTATATACACATTATGAAAATATTTTTAATATAGAAACTCCATTTTAAGAAATTGAACATAATTTATAGTAAAAGTTAAAAAAAAGGTAAATAACAAAGTTTTATAGAAAATATTGTATATTTATTTGAAAGTGTGTGAGAGTTTATGATAGTTCACTATCGTCAACATCAAATCAAACCATCACATATTTTCATATTTTACTTTCTCCTACTACAGGCCTTTGACCGAATCTGGGTCCGGGATTGCTTTACAAACTCCAAACATTCCTCCCTCCTACATATTTTCTTATTATCCAGTCATACCTCACCAATAAATCCTTTATAATAAATCACAATGGTTCCTACTCCTCCACCTGTTCTCAGTCTGCTGGTGTTCCTCAAGGCAGCATCCTAGGACCCATTCTTTATACAGTCTGTACAGCTATCCTAACCTATCCTCAAACTTTCCTTTCTACCTATGCTGATGACACTTGCGTGTTATCAGTAGATAAAGACCCAGTCCTCGACTCTTACTAGGGGTGGACATAATCGAATGATCGGACTTCTATGATTTCAATAATCGAATGATTCCATAATCGAATGATCGAATGTTTCATATGCATTCTAAAAAAAAAAGGTCATTCGTTAATGCCGACGAAAGGTTTCTAAATATATATCGTTAAAAAATTGAGTTTGGATGATTATTCGTTTCTCAAGACCGATTAATTCGATAATCTATTAATTCGAATGATTGAAATAATCGAATGATCTGATAATCGTCATTCGATTATGCCCACCCCTACCTCTCACACTCTCCAATCTCATATCAGAGACATTGAAGTATGGTGTCAGAATTGGAGAATAAAAATTAACTCCAACAAATCCCATCAAATAACCTTTACCCTTCGTCATAAACCTATGACTTCCTGCCCCACAGTATCCTTTAATCGCACTCAACTAGTTCCTGTTGAACAGATCCAATATTTAGGACTACTTCTTGACAAACGCCTAACTTGGAATCCTTATACGAGACTAAAACGACAAGAAACTGCTCGCCGTTTTCGGCTACTTCAACACTTACTGGACAAACGGTCAAATCTACATGACTATCATAAGACCAATCTGGACTTACGGAATAGAGCTATGGGGGTTTACTAAACCATCGAATTCCTCTCGTATCCAATCCTTACAATCCAAAATCCTTCGTAAAATCCTCAATGCTCCATATTTTGTCACGAATGAACTTATCCATAAAGACCTTATTATATGTTACTGATTAAGCCCGAGCCAGGTATCATTCATTCCCACTCTAATCCACAGATTTCTATTCTGTCTTCTTATTCAATTCCTGATAATCCTCCGAGGCTTCTGAAAAGAAGATGGCTCCGAGACCTTCTGGTTAGAATATTTTTAGAGTGCTGCCATTGTGTTGTGTCTCTACATGTATTTCATGTCAGTTTACCATATATCCTTCACATTTACTTGATGTATTTATTTTATACAGTTGGAAATATCAATAAATATTTTTAAATAAAAAAACTTTTTCCTACTCTCTTCGTGTAGAGCAATCATTAGGGATACAACTAGATGACATTAATAAGCAAACTGGTAGTAAATGATAAGTGATTGTATTAAAGTGATGGGCAAGGAGAAAAACAAAACCGTAACTTTGTCTATTGAATGTTGTTCCGTACCTTTTTAAACATTTATATAAAAACAAAACCTAGAAAAAAGTGATTATACCAGTCAAAATAGTTCAAAATCAACAGTAGAGAATGAAACAGTTCTATTGGAGTGACTTCTCTCGTTTTTTTTTTTCTCGTGCGTATTCGTGACACACGTTTTGCTCCGGCTAAAGTCTTGAGTTCACGACTGTGTCTTAGATTAACACACTCAACCATTCTGCTTCTTTATAACACTGTTAAGTCTTAGCGTGCACTTAGTTTTCAACGTAAAATTTATTTAAAAAATTACGAATATTTTTAAAAGTGCAATGATTGAAACCTTTCCGAGATTCCAAAATAAATAGATCAATAAATTAAAATCAGTGAACAAACATTTATTTTTTCGTATATCCTCTTTACTTGAATGAAATCGACGTTAAGAGACAGAAGGATCCCAACGAAACACTGAGAAGGATGTATAAATATAATAAGTATTTTCTAGAGTTTTTTTGTTCTGGATGATTGTGATAATCATGTCTTAATGATAAATCAGAAAGCAAAACATTTTATTTTTTTCTTCTTATTGGAATTTACAACTGTATAATGGAATACAACAAGTAAATTTCAGTGGAATATAAAAAAGGCATGAAACACATGTTGAGAAGCTTCCCAACGGAAGCACTCTAAGAATATCCTAAACTAGAAGGTCTCAGGGCCATCTCCTTTTCAGACGCCTCGGAGGATTGTCAGGAATAGAAGAGGAAGAAAGTATTGAAACAAAAGGATTAGGGGGGAAATGGAGTTTGTCATGAAAGGAATGGTATCTAGATCGGGGCAAATCAGCAACATACGGAACATTAAGGTCTTTATGAATGAATTTATTCGCGACAAAGTCAGGAGCATCGAGGATTTTACGAAGGATTTTGGATTGCAGTGATTGGATACGGGAAGAATTCGATGGTTTAGTAGAGCCCCAAAGCTCTACTCCGAAATGGAAAAACATTAACTTGCAAATCCAATGGGTTCTGTGTTCCTCGCAAGGTTCTTCAGCTTTTTTGGTAAGTTTGTTTATTCATTTAACGTCACTTGATGCACATTACTGAGGCTAATCGAATGATGCTACAGTGAGGTTCCTACATTTTGCCTATCTAGGTTTTAGGATCTTTAACGAGTACCTGACATCGCACAGACTTGGGATCACCTTTCACTTCCACTCCGAAGGACGGTATAACTAAGGATTTTCGACTTTCATTAAAAACACTAGCGCCACCTGTGGGTTTGAACTCACGATCTTGGGTACAGGAGGCTGTTGTGCTAGCCACTTCGCCACAGGTAATCCCATTTTTTTGTAAGTTATTCCGGCTAATTTATAGACTGTAGAAATTATCCAGCTTATACAGTTAAACTGGATAAAGATTAGATCATGAAGAGTATTTAATTTATTAACAATTACATGTAAAATATTAAAGTCCAAAACCCCGAGCTATCTTTACGAAAATATGACATTCAATCTTCTTACATGACATTCATAATAGAAATAACAAAGCATGTATAATAGAAATATACATTACTGATACCAAAACATAAAACATCGATTTTCAATAAATCATTCATAGTAAGTTCATGTAGAATATTTTATATGTTCAATAAAAAAATTAATTTAAACCAATAATTAGAAATTATTAAAAAAATGTAAGAGAAATAATTTTAAGTTTGATAACAATATATAATTATCTTAGAAAGACTTAACTAATATATGTAAATAATATATTTTAAATTTTGTGTTGTTAAAGTCTGTGATGTATATAGCTTATATAAGAGTATTAGAAACTTTATGTGAAAAGAATGATGGAGAGTTAAATTTCCTTTTATGTTTGTTTATTTTTATTTTAATCTCAAATTGGATATTTTAATGATGCTGTAACCATTAGATAGTATTAATACTAGGAATATATATATATATATATATATATATATATATATATATATATATATATATATATATAGTGTATACTGACTTAAAAGTCCTGACTCAAGGTAAAATATAAATGTTTATACAATTCCTGTTCATTGTAAGAGAGGGCCAGTATGGTCGTAGATATAACAGAACAATTATAAAATTGATTCTATTCTATTCTATTCTACTTATTATAATAATCTTTTTGTTATTTTGCATTCCTAATAATAATAAGTTATTATAATATATGTAATAATTACCGTTGAGACTAGGCCCATTAGCAATGGCGTCGGCACTGAGCCTCAGTGCTGCCCTCAGGTGGTCGTTCTCGCTCTGAAGGGCCTCCACTTCCCTTTTCAAGCTTATGATCAAAGCTTCTCGGGGGTCCTGAAAAGTGTTGTACAAAAAGCTAAGTTGGATTTAGGTATATACATATATACGTTGTATAAATATCTATCAATAACAATAATTATAATAGTACTGTCATAAAGTACGTGTCAAAAAACAAAAAATATGACTGAGGCTCGAGACCAACAAAAAATTTAAATTATCAACAGTTGAGAACTAACAACTATATATATAAAATAATATTAATAGGCCTACCGAACCCGAAGGTTCGAAGCCGATACCACCAAATTCAGTCAACACAGACTCGTCCAATGTTCACCGTTCAAGCCCAAGCCCCCGAGATCAGCCTTAACGAAATCCTCCCATCGACGCTTCGGTCTACCTTTCGGACGCCTACCAGTCGGATCAGCGAATACCAACTTTCTCGGAATCCGATTCTCATCGAGCTCAACAACTTTACTCGCCCATTTGAGTCTCCGCAACGCTATCAAGTGAATTATATTCACATGATACAAGTTCCGCAATTCCGCGTTGTACAACCTTTTAAACTCCCCAGTGGCCTCATCTCTCTTCGGACCAAATATTTTACGCAGTACCTTATTTTCGAAAACCTTAAGCCTTTGTTCATCCTTCAAAGTAAGCTGCCACGTTTCACATCCATAAAGACCGTCGGAAGAATAATAGTTTTATAAATTCTAATCTTTAAGTGTTTAGATAAAAGCTGCGAACTAAGTAACTTAGCAACTAAATAATAACACGCATTTCCCACCTTTAACCGGGACTTTATTTCTTCCCGGATTTCATTTTTTCTTGTTATCATTGAACCTAAATACTTGAATTTCTTTACGTAGTCAAAAGTATGCCCTGATTTATTTTGTAGTCTTTAAGATCCGAGGTAAGTGAAAATCGTTTGTTGCCCGCACCAGAGTTTTTATTTTATTTTTTTCATACAGTTAAAATAATCTTTCATTTTACAGGTGAGCGACTTGTTTGTTTATTTATTTAACGCCACTTTATGCTACTATGGCTAATCGGACGATGCTACAGTGGGAGTCCTAAATTTTGCCTATCCAGGTTTTATTAGGATAGGGATCTTTAACGAGTACCTGACTTCGCGCAGGCTCGGGACCACCTATTAACGTCCCCTCCGAAGGACGGCATAACTAAGGATTTTTTACTCCCATTAAAAAATCCTAGGACCACCTCCGGGTTTGAACCCGTGACCTTTGGCTTAGGAGGCTGTTATGCTAACCACCCAGCTACAAGTGATCCCCAGGTGAGCGACTTAAACTTTACGTAATACCCAAAATAGAGTTATAACATACAGCTTTCTTTCCACCTGAAATTTCTTTATCCAATTTAACACGACGTGGGAGAAGGTCTGATGGAGCGATACGTTTTTGATATAACTCGAGTTATCCAGTTTTTCACGACCGCCACAGATAATATTTGTTGGTTAAATAAATTATAATTTATTAAAAGTTCTAGACCAAGCAATAAATCTCATATATATAATCGAATGATCGTCATAATCGGATGATCGGACTTCGATCATTTAAATAATCGAATGATTAATATGCTTTCTGAGAGGCAATTTGCCTAAATCCCCGTCTCTACGATGGCTGAGCCCAGGTGCTAATGTGGATATAATTTATGTGATGAGCAAAAAAAAAAAAAAGCGATTCTCCAAACCGATTAATCCGATAATAGATTAATTCGAATGATTGAAATAATAGAATGATCCGATAATCGTCATTCGGTTATGCCCACCCCTAATATATATATCGTTGTTAGTTCTCTAATGTTGATAATTTAAATGTTCTATGGGTCTCGAGCCTCAGTCATATTTTTTGTGTTTTGGTACGTACTGGCTGGTCAAAGATACTGTTCTTTATGGTTCTAGTCCCAGAATAAAGTTTTTAGGAGGAATATATTCTATTCTGAATTCTAATATTGCTTACCATAACTACAATAGGTTTATTCCTGATCTTCTTAGCACGCGACGCATACCTCAGTGTGCTAATTGTTTCCGTCAAACTTGACCTGGCCGGTGATATACAGGCGATCTGAAATAAAAATTAAACTTTATTATAATTATGGATTCCAAATTATACATATTACAGGTGGAGCTAAAATTAGTAAAGCACACTATAGTTAATGGAAAACTTACGTTTAAGCATAATCTAGGACATATTATTTTCATAACAATTCATTAAGCAAAAAACATTAGGGATCATAAGAGTATTAAACTTGATACCTTTCATTCATTAAAATTTTGATGCATGTTTATACAATATTACACATTATGATCGAATGAATGGGAAATATTTTTTCTTTTGAGAACGTAAAATGCTTCTCTTATGTTGGGGTGGTGCAAAGTAGCCAAAATAAAATAATAGCAAAAGTGAATAGACAGATTATGGTAGGTAACTACTTCGCTAACATAACGTAACTAGCTTCCGGTCTTCGCTGACGTCACGAACGACTAAAATAAGGTTATATAAAACATTGGTAAGACCTATGGGGAAAACGTGGACTCTTTGCACTTCGACAATGCTTTGAGAGTCTGCCAAAGGAAAATTCTCCGTGAAATTTATGGACCTATGGTGGAAGAAGGAGAATGGAGAACCCGAAAGAACAGCGAACTATATGAGCTGTATGAATCTGATGACATTGTCTGCTTCATAGGAGCCAGGGGAATTGAATGGCTGTGATGATGGATGACTTAAGGATGCAAAAAAGGATTCTCCTGGAAAAATATATGGTATCCGATGAAGAGGACGACTTCGGAGACGTTAGGTTCAGGATGTTGAAAAGGACTTGGTAGTGCTCGGTGTAGAAAACTGGAGGAGAGATGTGCAGAGAGGTTTGGTGCAATGTTGTCAGGGGTGCCAAGGTCCGTCTCGGGATGTACAACCACGCAGCAAGTAAGTAAGAATGTAAAGTGAAAAAATGTATTCTTGGACAAGTTTCCCTATGGATAACATAAATTTGCAAGAAAAATAAAAATTATAACTGGCCAAAGAATACTTAAAAAATACAACTAGAAACATTAAAGATCATAATAAATGTATCTTTAAATGATTAAAAAAAAAAAAAAAAAAAAAAAAGAATTCAATGATACCTTTGTGTAATATGAAATTAAAAAAAAAAAACTGTGCCTCCACAACCCATAAAGGGTCTTGGGTTCTGTAAATATAGAGATTTGTACTGTTTCTAGGCCAACGGACGTGCAATGAGGTGATTAGGCCGAGATAACGAGCGGCCACCAGTTTTTCCCCCCCCCAATTTTATAGACGATGGATCTGCCCCAGGGTAATCTCCGTAACCCGAGGTTGCACCATAGGTGAAATAACAGAATAAATAATTCTGCCTCTACCGTGATCGAACCTGGGACCCTGAGAACCTAACACTAAAATAACAGCCTAACAATCAATCCAATAGGCCACGCGACTCCCAAAAAAACAACTATAGAATAAATTAAAAATCAACTCTACGAACACTGGTGTTAGACATTTTCCACACCAATTTAATGCTACTTATTTGTAAATAATTTTAACTTAGACACTTTTCCTTTTTTTAGTATTAATGTTTGATATTGTATATAATATTACAAATATATAAATAAATACTATACTACGTTATGCAAAACAAAATTTGTATACTGTTAATTTATAAATCGATTTTTTTCTTTTTTGTTTAACTAGGTTTTTACTGAATAAATAAAGAAATATACTATTAGATTGAAGTAATCGTTATTGACTTACAATATTTGCGTGACTGAGGGAATCGATTTTATGTAAAAAAAATATAACAAGATAAATTTTCCGCCATTATAGACGATTATCTGTAAAAACAAATTCATGTCATGGGTCACCTGAGGTCGTTCCAACCCAAAAATGAGATCACATTTTCACATCCTTATCAGCTACTCTCGCAACTGTAGCTCTACGTTTGCATTTTTTTTTTTTTTTTTTTTTTTTTTTTTTTTTTTTTTTTTTTTTTTTTTGTTAAATAGGATTTATAACTTTCTAATTTTCTTTAATTGAAAAATATTTAAAAATAAAATTTGTAAAGATACATGCGCGATGAGAGTTATTGAATCAATTGGTTAATTATTTGTTAATTCATTCAACGTCACTTTATGCTACTGTGGCTAATCGGAGGATGCTAGGATGGCCTCGGGACCTACTAACTTAAATAGACATGGAAGTTCTACCACTGGGTAGTTTCTTCACAAGCCTTTTCCCGCCCTTTATTGTATTTCAACACTTTTACTTGTTGTATTTATTTTTTTATGCTGTTCACGCCATATGTTACGGCCTGATAAGGTTTTTATAGTTTTTCAATCGAAAAATGATAAGTTCATAATTTTTATGATATTTATAATAAGATCATTTTTTTGTTTAAATCTTTATTTTTTAATTTCTTTTTAAAATAGTTATTTTAAATATAATTAAAAGTTTTAAACGAGAGCAGTACAGAGAAAGACAGAAGAGAAAGACAGAAGACGATCGTACTTCAATTGTTTTTTTACTGCCTCGTGGCGAGTCGAGTCTTAAGCTAGCGTCTGAGCGGTGAAGATGTGCCGTATATAGACCCAAGATTCCTCTCAACGTTTGAACGTTTGGAAACGAATTTCTTCATCTTCTCATCGTTCCCCTTGGAACTTGGAAGAGCCGCCTTGCGGTCATTTTCAACACCCAAGCCGTTCACTTCGTCCAAGCCGCCCTGCGGTAATTTTCTTCAATACACAAGACGACTTCGTTCAAGCCGCCCTGCGGTCGTTCTCTTCAACACTCAACTGGACATCTTTACGAGAATATAACCTATCTTTATCCATTAATGGAACATTTAATTTCTTAATTCTTATTCAAGAAACTGTTTAATTTGATAACTATTTTTTTTACATCTTTAAGCATTAATTAAGTTAAGTTTGTTTCTTCTATTTTCTACAATTTTAATTAGGTTTATTTTGTTTCCTACATTTTCTTACAGCTATTTAATTATAATTAGGTTAATTTTCTTCTTATATAAACTTATTAGGTTAATTTGTTTCTTATCTTGTTTATATGTATTTCAGTGTATTAAATGTATTGTGATTCGTCGTTTGCTTTCATTATTTTTATTTATTTTAAATCTATACAGTCCACTTATTTATTTCAATAGAACCACCCTCAATTTTGAGTTGTCACTTGGAAGTACTATTCTTTCACGGATAGCCCAGCGTATACAATACAGTTGTAAAATTCAATAAAGTGTTTAAAAAAAAATAAAAAAATATATCCTTAACCAAGTTCATACGTGTTAGAGGATTCACAAAAGCCCAGATCCACTGCAGGTAACCTTTGCTAATAAAGAAGGTTGGTTGAGGTCTTTGGCCTGAGTCAGGGCAACGCCTCCGCTTATAAATAGAACGTCTCTTCTAGCATAGCTCTCGTATAAACACTAACGTCTTTAGTAATAATACAATAATAAAGTAATATAAATAATTATTTCATAATATATTTTTACTTTCACTTACCTATATATGAAATATATAGTAAAGGAAAGTATTGCGATTGTGAAAATTTTCTAATTCCAGTTTTCAACGGAAATACACGTTTTAGTGGTCCCTTGAGACCAAATAATCTAATCCCGAAAAAAGGTCTGTGTACGTGTGTCAGGGTGTGTCCGTGTGTGGTAACTCCCGCGCGGAAACGGTAAGTCCTGGGAAACTGAAATTTCATATTTAAGACAAATATACGCCCGAGACGTTACAAAACCTTTTTCATCAAAATGAGCTTACCAGAAGAGCCACTTTATACCATGCATTTTGCACCTTTTTTCGATTTTCTTAAAAACGGTTCCGACGATTTTGATTAAACTCGCTATATCGATGTAACATTTAATAGGCTTTAATATCATATAGGTTTCATTCTGATTAAAATAGTTTGATAGGGCTTAAATGCCGATATTTTAAATTTTCTTCCTCTAAAGTGGCTTTAATTTTGTTGATTCTATAAAAATAACTATATTATCTTGTTACCACTGATGAAAAACAGGTAAATATATAAATGGAATGAATTCGATACCCAACTAAAGAAGAACGCAGAAAAAATATTTTATAATGCAATTTTTCGTTTTTGAACATAATAACAGTAATGTACATGTATGACATACCGTTGGAAAGCTAAAGATTTAAGAAAAAATATTATCTCATACACAAGCTTTTAAAAGTTAATAGAAAGTGATAAAAAGCCAATAAAACTAAGTAATTGTTTTAGATAATAATATAATAGATTTTTTAATGAAACACATGTTTCTATATAAATTCAATTTAATTAATTTTTTTATAGTTTCACGTATTTTAATCTCTAACAGTATTTGAAAATTCTTTCATTGATTTTAAAAATGAAGGTAAGTGAAAGTCGTGTGTTGCCCGCACCAGATTTTTTATATTTTCTTGCTCTAAAGTACGTTTAATTTTGTACATCCTAAAATATTAACCATATCATCTTATCAGCAGTGACAAATAACGGCTTTATATACAATTTGAACGATTTGATAACCAACCTAATTATAAACGAGCAAAAATATTTGTTTGATGTAATTTTTGTTTTTCATACATTAAGAACATTAATATAGGCGTATAATATACCTTTGGAAAGAGAAAGATTTTAGAATAAACATTATCTTATACGGAATGTTGGAAAAAGTAATGTTAAATGACAAACAGAGCATAAACTTATTACTTATGATTATACGTAACAATTTAATATACTTATATTATTTAATCTAAATCATGCTTCCAACAAAACTGATGACTAGATGAGGAAGATGGTTGGGGGTGCGGACATTAAAGAGAAACACACATTAAAAAGTAGCACTTATTTTAATCGTGTGTCGACGTGTTCGAAACGTGTTTCTCTTTAATGACCGCACCCCCAACCATCTTCCTCATCTGAATACAATTTTTATTTCAATTAACTTAAATTGTTTTTTTTATTTATTTAACGTCACTTTATGCTGTTGTGGCTAATCGGACGATGCTACAGTGGGAGTCCTAAATTTTGGCTATCCAGGTTTTATTAGGATAGGGATCTTTAACGAGTACCTGACATCACACAGGTCCGGGACCACCTTTTAACGTCACATCCGTAGGACGGCATAACTAAGAATTTTTCACTCCTATTAAAAAATCCTAGGACCACCTGCGGGATTGAACCCGTGACCTTTGGCATAGGAGGCTGTTATGCTAACCACCCAGCTAAATTGTTTTGATAAACTTCGAGTTAACGGAATAATTATTAAATTTTAATAACGGAGGTAAGTGAAAGTTGTGTGTTGCCCTCACCAGATTTTTAAAATTCGATCTGCAACAGCTGCTATTAAAATATGTTATTTTTTATTTTTTTTTTTTTTAGATAGATTTATTGCTATTTACAACTGTATAATGATATACATCTAGTAAATGAGATACAAGATAAAAATGTCATGGATTCACATGTGGGGATACTACCCATTGGCAGCTCCCCAAAGACTATGTTAAACTAGAAGGTCTCGTGGCCATCTTCTTTTCAGACGCCTCGGAGGATTATCAGGGATTGTAGAGGAAGCAAGGTTTGAAACAAGTGGATTAGAGTGGGAATGGAGTTTGTCATGAAAGGAGTGGTACCTGGTTCGCGCCAAGTCAGCAACATAGGGAATGTTAAGGTCTTTATGGATGAGTTTATTTGTGACAAAATAAGGAGCGTTGAGGATTTTTCGAAGGATTTTTGATTGCAAGGATTGGAGACGGGAAGAATTTGATGGTTTAGTAGAGCCCCAAATCTCTACTCCGAAAATATGTTATTTAAATTTAGAATTTTGTTATTTATTTTAGTGTTGGACGATGCCTTAGAACATCATTTCGAAATACTATTTTGTTTAAGAGTTATGTAATTTTGCATGTGAACGGTGCAAAGTTTGATATGCAATACCTAATGATAAGGTTCAGTTGAAACGTTTTACATAATTATCATTAAATTGATAACTTATCTGTTTTAGATAAAAATTACATCCTTAAATAATCAAATGTTTAACTTTTTTTTTTTAAATAATTTTTATGTGACTAAGATGATGTCAGAAGTTGATTCAACATAGAGGAAAAATACATATTAAATTACTTGAACAGTCCCCTTTGTCTAAGAACAATTTGCTATTTCTCTAACCCTTAGGAACTGACATATCTCTAGAGAACGCGCTATCTCATGATTATTCAATCAAACCTTGTATCTTGGGTAAACCTGTATCATGGAGACCCTCATAGAGCACAATCAGGCCCTATAAAGTGGGTATCTTATATATGTGGAATAATCGGGAGTCAGTCATTTTTTTTTTAATTTTGCCAACGTTTCGGCTCAAGCTTGTGAGCCATCATCAGGGCTACAAACATCAGAACAAAAGAGATACATATTAATGTGATAATGAAATTTTTTTGAATGTAGTGACAATGATAACATTTCAAATAAAACAGAAAATATACCAACATACTTAAATATTATAGATACAAATAATGATAATACCATAAACAATATGATGATTATAAGCATAAAAACAAAACTTTAGACTTTAATATAAAAGTAAAAAATTATATATAAACGTACCAAGCATAGACTGATGAAAACCATAAACATAGGTAGTATGGGGAGGGGTTCGTGTAAAAAACCTGAAGGTTTTCCTTAAATGTAAATACTACAGCTTATCTTTGTTTTTAAAAAGTTTTACAAAATTATACAATGGAAAAACAAAATAATATATCCGTATGTACAATAAGGCTCAACATTTTTAACAGAAAATTATAAACACTAGAATCTGAGCTATGTAAAAGATCCATGAGGTATATAATAAAAAATAAAAAAATAAAATAAAATAAATAAATAACAAAAACAAAAACCCGAGGTGTTATAAACGAAAAGATAAATATACAGTAAATAAAATATAAATTACAAAAGCAAAATCAATGGGTATCTTATAATTTATAAAAAATTCTGGCGGCTGAATGTAATCTCGATATAATCAGCTCATTGCACACTCCGTTGGCCCAAAAAAAGTACGAATCTTTATATGAACCTGAGCTCATGATTTTTTTATAAAACAAAAACAGTACTAAGAGAAACAATGAAATCCAACCTTTTAAAATCTTTATCTGTATGGTTCGGTTCACCTATGTAGTGCAGAGGCTATCATGACAGCCTTCTATGCCCAAGGTAGCGGGGTCAAACCCGATATATGGCCCTAGTATTTTTTAAAGGGAGTAAAATAATTCTTAGTTATGCAGTCCTTCGGAGATGACTTGAAATTGGTGACCCGAGCCTGTGCGACAAAAGGTACTCGTTTCATGTATTGTTTCCTAAGATTTCACACCACGATCCTCGATGAGACATTCACTCCATACGTATATTTTTGTGAGCGCCAACACTTGGCTGACGGGTCTCACATATGATGAGGTTGTGAGTGAATCTCCATTTAATTACATGTTTGGGATCACTTGTGGCTAGGTGGCTAGCATAACAGCTTCCTGTGTTAAAGGTCACGGGTTCAAACCGCTAGGTGCCTAGGATTTTTTAATGGGAGCAAAGAGTAATGCCGTCCTTCGGAGGGGACGTTAAAAGGTGATCCCGAGCCTTTGCAATGTCAGGAACTCGGTAAATATTTCTGTCCTAATTAAACCTGGATACGTAAAATGTAGGACTCCCAATGTATTGGTTGTGTCACATGAAATGTCCGTTTTCAAGGTAAAGGATTTTTATTAAAAATACGATATGAAAACAAGATAATTTTATTCGAAGTATTTACCTTCTTTTTCTACACATTTTTCCCAACGTGACAACAACTTTTTTATCCCCGAATTTAAAAACTCTGAGCTTTGAAGTGAAACAAAATCTGAAAACGCAGTTTTCACTTTATCATCATTTTCTAAAAGTTTTCCTTTGACGAAGTTGTCTAAATTCCTGAACAGGTGGTAATCTGTTGGAGACAAGTCCGGGAGAATATGGTGGGTGCGGAAGAACTTCGTAGCCCAGTTCTTTCAATTTTTGCCCGGTATGTTTTGAAACATGGGGTCTTGCTGCCGCTCAGTGAGATCATGAGATACCCATGTATCGAGCTTTTTTACTTTCCCAATAGATTTTAAATGTCTTGAAACGGTAGATACACTTGCATTTAGTTGTGCTGAGAGTCCTTTAACTGTTTGTTAGGGGTTTCCTTCTAGTGTATGTTTGAGGACATCGTTGTCTATTACGGACGGAGGTCTTCCTCGGGGCAAGTTTTCCAAGTCGGTATCCCCAGCTGAAAACTTAGCAAACCAACGGCGAAAGGTCCGTTCATTAACACTCCCTTCCCCAAACGCCTTGCAAATATTTCTAGCGGCCTCAGCTGCTGAATGGCCGAATTTTAACTCGTACAAAAATATTACTCGAAAATCGCGTGTTTCCATGTTCATATTTGGAGGTATACTAAAAAGTGGGTAATTGATTGGAAAGCTAATGTTTATAATACAAAGATAGAGGATTAGTAACTGTTTACTTTAAGTATGTAACTATTCGGAAAAAAACAACAGAGACCTGCAAAATCCTTTATGTATTTCAGAAACTATAAAAACGGACATTTCATGTGAAACAACCCAACAGCATCTCCCGATAAGCCAAGTAGTATAAAGCGACTTAACGACAGTCAGTGCAACCGGACTTGAATTACTGTCATAGAATTACATAATTATTATTATGTATTATATAGGATAATATATAATTCTACATACCATTAGTGTGACTCCACTGCCAGCCAGACTGTCCGCCAGCAACTTGGTAAGTTTGCTGTCTCGGTACGGGATGTGTCCGTTCCGTTTCTTACTATCGCTCAGGGATGCGATACAGTAACCTGAAATATCGTGAATTATAAATTAAAAATCTGGTGCGGGCATCACACGACTTTCACTTACCTCCGTTTTTAGAATCGATTAAAGAATTTTCAAATACAGTAAGAGATAAAAATGAGTGAAACCAGAGAGAGAATGAGAGAATTAATTAAATGGAAATTCTTTAAAAACATGTGTTTCATTAAAAAATCTATTATATTATTATCTAAAATAACCACTTAGTTTTATCGGCTTTTCATCACTCTCTACTAACTTTTAAAAGCTTGTGTATGAGATAATATTTTTTTCTAAAATCTTTAGATTTCCAACGGTATATTATACATGTATATTACTGTTCTTAAGTTAAAAAACAAAAAAGTGCACTAAAACAACATTTTTTCAGTTTTTTCCTTTAGTTGGATATCGAATTCATTCAATTTATATAGTTACCTGTTTTTCATCAGTAGTAACAAGATAATATAGTTATTTTTATAGAATTACAACAAAATTAAATATACTTTAGAAGAAAATATCGGCACTTAAGCGCTGTCAGACGATTTTAATCAGAATGAAACCTACATGATATTAAAGCTTATTAAATTTTACATCGATATAGCGAGTTCAATGAAAATCGTTAGAGCCGTTTTAGAGAAAATCGTAAAAAGGAGAAAAATTCATAGTATAAAGTGGCACTTCTGGTCAGCCGATTTTGATGAAAAAGTTGCTGTAACATATCGGGCGTATAGTTGTCTCAAATATAAAATTTCATTTTCTCACTACTTTTCGTTTTTGCGCTAGACTTACCACACACACACACAACCAGAACTTTTTCGGGATTGGTTATTTGAAGTCAGGGGACCCTAAAACGTGTATTTCCGTTGAAAACTGGAATTTGAAAATTTTCACGATCGCAATACTTTCACTTACTATATATAGTAAAAGTAAAAAGACAACAATTTTGTAAATTTTTTTAAACTATTCTCTTAGTTACTTAAGCTATGTGTTGCCTCATTAAATTTTACATCGATATATAGAGTTCGATCAAAACCGTTAGAGCCGTTTTGGAGAAAATCGTAAAAAGTTACTAAAACCATCGTGGCTCTTCTGGTTGGCTGATTTTGATGAAAAAGTTGCTGTACCATCTCGGGCAAGAGTTGCCTCAAATATGCAATTCCAGTAGTGTGCGACTATTCGTTCTCATGCTAGACTTACCCTCTCCCCCCCTCTCCACACACACAGAGACCTTTTTGCGAGACTTGGTTATTTGTTGGACTCAGGGGACCTTAAAACGTGTATTTCCGTCGAAAACTGGTATTCGAAGATTTTCACGATCGCAATACTTTCCATTACTATATATTTCATATATAGGTAAGTGAAAGTAAAAAAGGATTAGTTAAGTTGCTTTTATGCATACTTTTCAACCGAGATTCCTTATCTATAAGTGGTATTTTGTTCGCTCAAAATGGAAGAGAAAAAATAAATCAGTTTCCTCATTTAATTATTTTTTAATTTCGATGAACAAATTCAAGTATTTGTCAAAGACAAACTTCACTCTACTACACGGGATATCGCAGAAACTCACATATAAACGAAAAGAATATGAAATGTTTAGTGAAATCACTAGTAAAAAATCTGGTGCGGGCAACACACGACTTTCACTTACCTCCGTTTTTAAAATCGATTAAAGAATTTTCAAATACAGTAAGATATCAAAATGATTGAAACCATTAAAGAATTAGTTAAATGGAATTTCTATAGAAACGTCTGTTTTATTAAAAAATCTATTATATTATCATCTAAAATAATCAGTTAGTTTTATGTTTATTTCATCACTCACTATTAACTTTTAAAAACTTGTGTATGAGATAATATTTTTTCTAAAATCTTTAGCTTTCCAACGGTATATCATACATATATTACTGCTCTTATGTTTAAAAACGAAAAATTGCTTTAAAAAAATATTTTTTCTGTTTCTGCTTTAGTTGGGTATCGAATTTATTCAATTTAAATATTTACCTGTTTTTTATCAGCGTTAACAAGATAATATAGTTATTTTTATTGAATCTACAAAATTAAAGGTACTTTAGAGGAAGAAAATTTAAAATATCGGCATTTAAGCCCTGTCAGACCATTTAATCAGTATAAAACCTACATGATATTAAAGCCCATTAGATTTTACATCGATATAGCGAGTTTAATCAAAATCGTCGGAACCGTTTTTGAGAAAATCGAAAAAAGGTGCAAATGCATGGTATAAAGTGCCTCTTCTGGTAGGCTCATTTTGATGAAAAAAGTTTTGTCACGTCTCGGGCGTATAGTTGTCTTAAATATGAAATTTCAGTTTCATAGGACCTACCGTTTCCGCCCGGGAGTTACCACACACACACACACAGACCTTTTTGCGGGACTTGGTTATTTGGACTCAGGGGACCCTAAAACGTGTATTTCCGTTGAAAACTGGAATTCGAAAATTTTCACGATCGCAATACTTCCCCTTACTATATATAGTAAGTGAATGTAAAAACGCTTCAAACTTATTTCACAACACTTTTCGTTAACAAATGTGTTCTTAAATATCTGCATACACAGCCTAATTATCTCATTCACCATTGGCCAACACCCAATTAACTCTCAAATATGAAAAGACACTATTTTGTCTGAAAAACAACAACAACAATACATAATGAATTATTAGTTCAATCAGCTGAATTAACTAATAATGGATTTGTTCCAACTCCAGTTTTTTCCAACATCTAACTACCCAGTGAACTAACGCGCATGCTCCGGTACTAGATACATGTGCTCCGTGTCGAAACCTTTGATACACATAAATATAAACTGCACAATTGAAATAACGTCATAAGGTTAGTTTATTCGTATAGTAATTTCTGCAAACGTCTAGCACTGACGTCATTGCTTGATATAATTAATAGTGAGTTAGGAACAAATGAATACTTCATGACCAATTGGAATGATTTCTGGGTTATCGACGCTTAATGACCTCATGAATGGTTTAAAAAGTTCAGAGTTTAGCTGGAATGTCACAGGTTTCAATAAGTAATGGCCAATCATTGGTTAAAATTAAACCAACATGCTGGTTGATAAGTCAGTTTAAAATAATAAAAAAATCTGTTGCGCGCAACACACAACTTTTACTTACCTCCGTTTTAAAAATCGATTAAAGAATTTTTTAATACGGTTAGAGATAAAAATGAGTGAATCCATTTAAGAATTTCTATAGAAACAAGTGATTTATTAAAAAATCGATTAAATAATTATCTAAAGTAATCAGTTAGTTTTATCGGCTTTTCATCACTCTTTATTAACTTTTATATGCTTGTGTAAAAGATAATATTTTTTCTAAAATCTTAAGCTTTCCAACGGTATATTATACATGTATATAACTGTTCTTTTTTTTGTTTTTTTTACTGAGCCTATTATTAAGTAGTTTTCCAAAGCGTATTATAGCACGAATTCGGCAAATATCAGGAATAAGAAGATTTGACAAATTATTTAACTGGTCTATTTTTAACAAGATCACAAATCAACTAAACTATACGCTTATATGATTTTCCTTCCATATCTGAAAACCACATGTAATCATTTATGCACTTCATGTTATTTATGCAATAGTTGGCACGTAAAATGGTCCCATAAAAAAGATAAAAAAAAAAACAACTTTTTTTTCACAGCCGATTTACTTCCTTGGTTAGGTGACCTTGTAAAGTAGGAGGGGGAGGGAGGGAGGGAATTGGGCCTATTGACCATTGTTACGCTGTCAGCCCAGTTCGTTAAGTACCAATCGATACCAACCGCTTAAATCGATTGCTAAACCTCGATTGTCAAACAAAAAACACGTGCCAAAAAGAAGTAAAAATATAACATTGTAAAAACGCTGCAAATTATTACACAATGGTTTTATTTTATTCAAATAACTATATTAGGTTCTAACTGTTTATATAGCTGTTTATAGGCAGTGAACTAATATAAAAAGTAATAAATAATTCAAATGGCATATCTTAAATTACACCAATCTTAAATTCAAAACGTTATATCGCTGCTAGTTACAAACCAATTTTAATGATTCTTTTTTCATTTTGTAGGAATTTTAATTAGTATTTATGAAATAGGAATTTTATTTTATTTTTTTTTTATTCGTTATTCGGATTCTACGTGTCTTGAAACGTAAGCCCTCAAACTTTGAGAGTAATTTTTTTTTTTTTTTGGTCGATTACAAAAGTTCATTATTGAAAATTAGAAAACGAAATTTGAAATACAATAAAAAAAATCTGGTACGGGCAACACACGACTTTCACTTACCTCCATTTTTAAAATCAATGAAAGAATTTTAAAATACAGTTAGAGATAAAAATACGCGAAACTATTAAAGAATTAATTAAATTGAATTTCTATAGAAACATGTGTTTTATTAAAAAATCTATTATATTATTATCTAAAATAATGACTTAGTTTTATCGGCTTTTCATCACTCTCTACTAACTTTTAAAAGCTTGTTTATGAGATAATATTTTTTATAAAATCTCAAGCTTTCCAACGGTATATTATACATGTATATTATTGTTCTTATGTCCAAAAACAAAAAAAATGCATAATAAATATATTTTTACAGTTTTCTCCTTTAGTTAGGTATCGAATTCATTCAATTTATACATTTACCTGTTTTTCATCAGTAGTCATAAGATAATATAGTTATTTTTATAGAATCTACAAAATTGAAGATACTTTTGGGATAGAAAATTTAAACAATCGGCATTTAAGCCCTGTCAGACTATTTCAATCAGAATGAAACCTACATGATATTAAAGCCTATTAAATTTTACATTGATATAGCGAGTTTAATCTGCTTTTGAGGAAATCATAAAATGGTGAAAATGCATGGTATAAAGTGGCTCTTCTGGTTAGCAGATTTTGATCAAAAAGTTTCTGTAACATCTCGGGCGTATAGTTGTCTTAAATATGAAATTTCAGTTTCATAGTAATTTTCGTTTCTGCACGGGAATTGCCACACACGGAAACACACACTTTTTTTGTGAGGCCTAGGTTATTTGGACTCAAGGGATCCTAAAACATGTATTTCCGTTGAAAGCTAGAATTCGAAAATTTTCGATCACAATATTTTCCTTACTATATTATATATATTTGATATAAAGGTAAGGGGGAGTAAAAATAAAATTATTAGCATTTAAAATATCAACGAAAAACTCGTTTTGGGCTCAGAATTAACTTAAATAAAAAAGATAATGGATAGAAATAGTTAATAAAATATAAATCAGCCAAGTATAATATTTAATTTAGTAGGTGGATGTCACCTGTAAGGTGCTGCTACCTAGCGTCAACGGGCGAAACGTTATCAATAGTCTTGGTGTAAATTAGTTAATAATGTATCTAAGATAAAAACTGCTCTTTTTAATGACTCCTTTTGGGATTAATTAATAAAATTTTATGCACTGAATTATGTTATTTCTATCGTATTTTTATAGACTTCTATCTTTCATCTTTTCTTAAAATATATTGGTTCTGTAAAATACGTTCATAGTGTTTTTTACTAGCGATTTCAATAAAAACTTCTGATTATTTTAAGATTTTTTTTATCAATTACGTATGACCCATTATGATCGTTGACATGTTGACATATTTAATGTAATTTTTGGAATTTGGTCATCAACAGATGAAAGTCCCTATCAGAGGTTGGCAAAGTGAGAGAGCGGCATCTCGTATATTTATGGAAAATATTAATATTTTAAGAGACAAAGGAATTATTGAATATTTAAGTGTTATAAAAGTAATTATTAAAATGTACTATAGTTGTAGAGTCAATATCATTCTATAACTAACGATTTCCAGCCTACGAATGAATTAGTATAATTCCACATTGCATTTACTTAGTAAGGTAAGTAAAAAAAAATAAGGTTCATTTTTTATTTTGATTGTTAATATGTTCTTGATTATAATATGTTGTTGATTGTTAAACAAAAATTAAAACAGTCCTTAAAATATGAAAATCGGGCATATCCTTCAAAATAGTAAATTAGTCCTTTTCGGGCGTACGACTCTAATGATTTTGATTAAACTCTCTACATCGGTGTAAAATTTAATGGCGTTTAATATGATGTAGGTTTCATTCTGATTGTAATAGTGTGACAGGGCTTAAATGTCGATACTTGGATTTTTTTCCCTCTAAAGTACCTTTAATTTCGTAGATTTAAAACAATTAGGAACATCATCTTATTAGCATTGATAAATAACAGATAAATATTTAAGTTGAGCGAATTTGATAAACAACTAAAGGAGAAAAGTGTAAACATATTTTTTTATCCAATATCTCTGTTTTTGATAATAAGAACAGTAATATAGACGTATAATATACCGTTGAGAGAAAGATTTTGAAAGAATATTATCTGATACACAAAGTTGTAAAAGGTAATATAAAGTGACCAATGGGGAATAATCTTATTACTGATTAACTATTAAATATACTTATATTTTTTAATTTATTTATTCTGATTGTAATAGTGTGACAGGGCTTAAATGCCAATATTTTAAATTTTCTTTCTTTGGAGTATCTTTAATTTTGTAATGATGGAGTTTTGTTGACCTGAGACACTGTCTAAAGGAGTCTAAAGTGTACTCCTTTAGACACAGTCTCAGAGTCAACCCTGATAAAGGCCCACATTGTAGGCCGAAACGTCGGCACATAATTAAAATAGCACTTATTTTAAATGTGTGTTTCTAATTGAGACGTTGATTTCCAAAAGGTACTATATCCATTCTAGGAAATTTTACAGGAGGCGCGAAAATCACTAATTATTATATTATTAAATTAGCTTATTTGATTCTTTTCGCATTAAAATCCAGAATTATTTTTTTAGTATATTAATAACATCATATTAAAGATATGAAATGAGATGTTTTGGTATAATTTGGAACGAAATTAAATGTGTAATTATTTCCTTTAGAAAATAATTATATTTCTAAATTGCGTTTATAAAGGGCTTGGGTGTTCATTAGATAAAATCAAATAGGAGATTTAGATATAACTAATTGATGAGAATACAAATATGTAAAAAAATCAATTTTGTAAAAAATGTCCTTTAGTACTTTTTGGAAATCAACGTCTCAATTTATGACCGCACCCCCAACCATCTTCAACCATCTTTAATTTTGTAGATTCGAAAAAAATATGCATTTCATCATTTTAACCAGAATATGTAAACATTGTTCACTAAGTAAACAACAATTTTATTAACACAGAGAGTATTAAATATAAATATTGAAAATCGCTACCAACTTTATTTACAACTCTAAATTGTTCCTTTTCGTAATGATGGCAAAAGTGGAATTTTCAATATTCCCATAATATTTTCAGTTTATTTGGTGCGCTAATTACGCTAGTGGCTATATTTCAAATGACCGAAACGTAGGTATATAATAAATATCAGCTTACCTAGAACCATCAGACTCTTATTAATATTGTTAGCTTCCTCTAGAGTTTTTCCTTCGCTGTGCGTTTTCTTGGTCATCTCACTTCCTGCGAGATCTACGAAGTTTATTTTACCTTGTTTCGTTATATAGACACCGTTTTCCATCTGAAACATATAAATAATACAAATAATTATTTTTAATATACAATATCATAAATGTCAAATCATATCGGGGGAGCAGATATTAAACCTCAAGAGGAAGAAAAAATTCATTATGTTCACATGACCCAGAGTATGATTCTCAACGGTTAGGCAGGAAAATCGAATTCTGAGTTTTTTTGTGGTTATCTAAGGTTTTCATCAGAAAAACAAATCAAATATATCTACTTGTTTTTCAGGCTTAGGTGAGTAAGTGTTACTAAATAAAATAAGTAAAAATTTCGGACATTTCAAGCAGCTATTACTTTTCTATCGTTGGGTTTTAGGTCGCCCGGATCTCAAAACATATTTTACTTTCACTTACTATATATAGTAAGGGGATGTATTGCGATCGTGAAAATTTTCTAATTCCAGTTTTCAACGGAAATACACATTTTAGGGTCCCCTGAGTCCAAATGACCAAGTCCCGCAAAAAGGTCTGTGTGTGTGGTAACTCCAGGGCGGGAACGGTCACTCCTATGAAACTGAAACTTCATAATTAATACAACTATACGCCCGAGACGATACAAAATCTTTTTCATCAAAATGAGCTTACCAGAAGAGCCACTTTATACTATGCATTTTGCACGTTTTTTCGATTTTCGCGAAAACGGTTCCGACGATTTTGTTTAAACTCGCTATATCGATGTAAAATTTAATGGGCTTTGATATCATTTAGGTTTTATTCTGATTAAAATGGTCTGACAGGACTAAAATGCAGATATTTTAAATTTTCTTTCTCTAAAGTACCTTTATTTTTGTTGATCCTATAAAATTAACTATATTATCTTGTTACCACTGATAAAAAACATGCAAATATATAAATTGAATGAATTCGATACCCAACTAAAGGAGAAAACTGAAAACATATTTTTTTAATGCATTTTTTCGTTTTTGAACATAAGAACAGAAATGCATGTGTAATATACCGTTGGAAAGCTAAAGTTTTTAGAAAAAAAATATTAGCTAATACACAAGAGCTTGTAAAAGTTAACAGAAAGTGATAAAAAGCCGATAAAACTAAGTGATTGTTTTAGATAATAATATAATAGATTTTTTAATAAAACACATGTTTCTATAGAAATTCCATTTAACCAATTCTTTAATGGTTTCACTCATTTTTATCTCTTACTGTTTTTGAAAATTCTTTAATCGATTCTAAAAACGGAGGTAAGTGAAAGTCTTGTGTTGTCCGCACCAGATTTTTTTAAGTCAAACTCTGAAATTAGTTTAACAACATCCACCTACATATGTATTTTCAGTTTTATTAGCATATTTGGCCAGTTGTAACTATTATTTTCATTCTTGTATGTTATTCTGCCTGTGTGTCTCAGGATAAAGTTTCTTTTCGATTCTATATATATGTATAAAATAGAGATTATTACAAAATTTAGAAATTATAAATTAGGATATTTTTTACCTGTTGTTCCGAAGTTATATACACAGTTAAGATCGTATGACTCCTACTGGAATGATCGTTCATCGAATGAGATCCGAATGCTCTGTTCCTCATACCTTAAAAGTAAGATAATTATATTCATATTTTATCATTAATTAAATATAATTTAAATTCAATTATTTTCTACCTTCTTCCAGAACCGCTAGTAAGTCGTCTAGTTCTTCGCAGTCAACCGTGAAAAGATTTTCGACGAAAAACCTTTGAGATTTTTTCGACCATCGGACAGCTAATGATTTCTTCCCAGCGCCTGGGTTTAATAGATCGATTACCTGAAATAATTAAAAAATTTAACTGGTTAAAATCTGCATTCAACTTAAATTACTTAAAAAAAGGAAAATAAAAAGCCGATAGAAGATGCTAAAATTATTTCAAAATACATAACCTTAATTAACCAAATTAACTAACAATAAATAAATGAGAACTTTACGTCACGAAACGGAAAAGGTTACATATGCTCATACTCAAAAAACTTAGGGCTGATATTCTTATATATATCTTCAAAAATCTTTTTATTTTACATTAACATCATATAATTAACATTTCGGGGGATCATCTGTAGCATGGTGGCTAGCATACAGCCTTCTATGCCAAAGGTCACGGGTTCAAACCCACAGGTGGTCCTAGCATTTTTTAATGGGGGTAAAAAAATCTTTATTACACCGTCCTTTGGATGGGACATAAAAAAGTGGTCCCAAGTCTGTGCGATGTCAGGTACTCGATAAAGATTCCTATCCTAATTAAATCTGGATAAGCCAAAGTTAGGACCCCCGCTTTAGCATCGTCGGATTAGCCATAGTAGCATAAAGTGACGTTAACATGTTCACGCTGGGATGACCCACCGGTGGGTCACACTTGATTCTTCCTTGGGGCAGGGTGACCCACCGGTGGGTCAGTCACGCTTGTCTGTTCAGTGGGGTGACGTGCATCACAGGTGTGTCACGCCTAACTATCCCGTGAGGCGACGTGCATTAGAAGTGAGTCATTTCAAACAGCAATGATTGGAATTTTTTTTTTTTTTTCACGGGGGAAAACTATTATATATTAAATACAAAAGATTTACCTTAAAAATTGCTCACTTTCTTCTGACCACTTGGAATATAATAATAAAAGAAAAATATTACTTTTGAAATGCTATATAATTATGAAATTCTAGGAATGTTGGCGCTCCTCGAAGATGTAGTAAAATTTATAATTTAGTTTTGTAGATAAAGATCTAATATTATTATATTTAAATACAACAGATGTTTAAATAAAAACAGCTGTTATAATTGTGATAATAATAAAGAGTGATTAAAAATGGTTCCTAAGTGTGTAATTATTCAATAGTATTAAGCAGATAAAATAAATAATTTTAACTATAGCTTACACCACAACCTTAATATTCCATTTTATCAGACCTGATAACATCGAACTTTCATCAGAACCTTATTCATCATTCTAATCCTGTCGCAAAATTCCAATCCAATTCCACTCACGCCCATAACCCTTCTCGAAGATTAAATCGGCAGTGGTTCAGAGATCTTTTTAAATATTTATACTGTAGTCCAGATACTAGTCATATAGTCAGATAGATAGATAGCTGAGATAGAGGTGCTGGGATCTCTCAGAATTGGCTTTTTCCTTCACAAGTGAGGGAACAAGCCTAGCCCGCGGTTCTTAACTTAGATTGTAAATATTAAATTAAGATATGATTATGCTGTTAGTTATACTCATTTATACATTATTTTTCTGTTGTTTTATATATATATATATATATATATATATATATATATATATAGAATAGAATAGAATAGAATAGAATAGAAAAAAAAATTTTATTCTGGGACTAGGTCCCCTAAGAATAACAGTTATGTACAATAGAAATATGTAATATGTCTGGCCAACAGACAAGAAGCATGATTAATTATTATTTACAAAAAATTACAATTATTTACAATGAGAAAGATACCATACATAAGAAATAACAAAGAAATTAATGAAAAATATATATCTTCTAATTTTATCTTCTGAAAAACTAAAATTTTATTCAAACAAAAGCAAATTAAAGTTTGGGCGGTAAACAGTAATCTTCATTCACTCAATGTAGATTTCTATCATATATCATATCACATTTGCTGATCGTCTATTTGGGATGACAGAAGGTATAGGAAAAGTTGGGATTTGAATGAGGATAAAGAGGCAGCATGGCGGATGTGGATAGGTAGAGAATTCCAGAGTGTGGTAGAGCGAACAATAAAGGAACGATCAAAAGTTTTGGTTCTGTGGGTAGGAAGATAAAGGTCAGACTGTCGCGATCTAGTTTCAAGGGAGTGGACTGAGGATTTAAATTGAAGGAGACTGTGGATATAGGAAGGATGCTGGGAGTTAATAGTTTGGTAGAGGTATGATCCAAGGAAATATTGTCTGCGGGTTGAGGGGAGGAGCCACTTTAATTCACCGTATAAGTGGGTAACATGAGACCTCCTTAAAGTACCGAAGACAAATCTTAAGGAAATGTTCATAATGCGCTTTAGTCTGCCTTCAAGCACAGCCGGGAGGCCGTCATACACCGCACAACAATAGTCAAAGTGGGGGAAAATAAGTGAAGAAACGAGGAGCTTACGAGTGGATAGGGGAAGGAGATGACGGGAGCGATGGAAAAATTTAAGAGTACTTATTGTTTTTCGGGAGATTTGGGCAATATGGGGTTTCCAGGAGAGGGATTGGTCGATGGTGATACCTAGGTTTTTGACAGTGGAACTGAACGTAATTGGGTAATTATTAAGGATTAGATTTGGAAAATTGGAATTAGATTTGAGAAGGGAATTGGAACCTATTACTATTGCTTGTGTCTTCATGGCATTTAGCTTAAGTTTATTCTGAATTCCCCAGGCGCTGATTCTATCCAGGTCCTCCTGAATCTTGGAAAATGCTAGTAATGTCTCAGATGGGGAGAAGGATAGGTAGATCTGGAAATCATCAGCGTACAGATGGTGGGAGCAATGATGAATAGATTTGGGAAGGTCATTGATGTAGGAATTAAAAAGGAGAGGAGATATACTTGAACCCTGGGCCACACCTGCCGAAAGGGCAAGAAAGGAAGATAGAGGATGATTAGGAATGGTGACAGCTTGGGTTCTACCAGAGAGAAATGAGTGAAACCAACGAATAGTGCTGTTAGAAAAGGATAGGGATTGTAGTTTGGAGAAAAGGATGGAGTGGTCCATGGAGTCAAAAGCTTTTGAAAAGTCTAGAAGTATTAGTACGGTCAGTTTCTTTTCATCCATAGCAGTATGTAAGTCGCTGGTGATTTTGAGGAGAGCGGATTGTGTGGAAAAACCAGGTCGGAAACCGGATTGGAGAGGATCAAGAAGTTTAGACTTTTCAAGGAAATTAGATAATTGAGATTGGACTATTCTTTCTAAAGGCTTGGAAAGGTTAGATAGAATGGAAATAGGGCGATAGTCTTTAGGAGATGTAGGATTAGAGGTTTTATTGATAGGATGGACTATTGCTTTTTTCCAAGTAGATGGAAATATAGAATTTTGGAGGGAAAAATTATATATGAATAGAAGAACTGGTAGGATTTCGGGAAGGCATAATTTTAATAATTTGACGGGTATTCCGTCAAATCCTATTGAGTTGGTATGGGATTTCATTACAGAGGAGATAAGGTCGGTTGGTGTGATATCGGAAAAATAAAAATTATCTGGATTAAATGATGTAACTGAAGAAAAATCGGAAGAATGTGGAGAATGATTATCAGAGGAGGAAGATGAAAAGTATACATTTAATTCATCTGGAGAGGTTTGATAGGATGGTGAGGAAGAGGATTTGCAAAGAGACAGTTGGCGAAGGAGTTGCCATTTTGACTTTGAATCGGGAGCAGAGGAGAGAGTTTCGTGAAAGTAATTAGATTTTGCTTGTCTAATTGTTGCCTGAGTCAGATTGCGGAGTGCCCTGAATGCTTGATAGTCTTCCGTCAGTCTAGTACGTCTAAAGCGTCTACGGGCAGCCTCACGCCTCTTTTGTAAGTCTTTTATTTCTGGACTCATCCAAGGAGCAGGGCGGTGGCGGAAGGTACAGGTTTTGAGGGGAGCATGTTTGTCAAGGATACTGATAAGGTTAGAGGTGAGGATATCGACCATTGAATCTATAGAGGTACAAGAATATATATCGTCCCACTTTAGGACTTCAAGATCGGATTGGATGATTTCACGGGTAAGGGAGTTGATATTACGGAAAGTTGTTGTTTTAGGAAGGATTGTTGGAGTTTGGATATTGTATGAAATTTGTATTAGGTCATGACAGGATAAGAATGGGACTGGTAATTGAGATGAAGAGAGGAGGCTATGTGCTGAATCAATTACATGAAGGTCGAGCCATGTATCTGAGCAATGAGTATGATGGGTGGAAGAAAAAGGTACAATAAAAAGATTAAGGGAAAAGAAGAGATTTTCGAGGTACAGTTTGTCATTGGAGTTGGAAAGGAAATTGGTGTTGAAGTCGCCGGATATTATAATATTGTTATAGAGAGGAACGTAGCTGTAGAGGGTAGTTTCAAAAGGAGCATCAAACGGAACTAAAGGAGGGCGATACACCACTGCAAATAAGAGAGGATGATTATTACAAATAATTTCAAGGATGATAAATTCAATATGAGGATGATCGGATTGGGTTGAGACATCCAGGATACGCGATTTTAGGCTATTATGTACATAGAGACCGACTCCTCCGCCAGTGCGGCCTAATCGGTCATGACGTAAGAAGGAGTGGTCGGGTAAGGAAATAGAAGAGGAGGGAATGTAGGGTTTAAGCCAAGTTTCTGATACTGCAATTATATGGTAAAAGTTCTGGGTAAAGTATTGAAGGAATTCATCATAATGAGCGGGCAAGGATTGGGAGTTGACGTGACAAATATTTAGGATACTAGTCATAGGAACGGGATGGGGAAAAACACTGATGGTAGGTAAATGACGTAGCTAAATTTTGGTTGAATTTAAAGATTAAAAGAAAATAAATACAAAATAGAACAATCAAAAGTGTTGAGTGAAGAATACTTGAAAAATTAAATAAATAATGACTAATGAAGAAATCAAAAATTGTATAAAAATAAAAATATACCGTGACACTAAACATTAAACTCAGTAAATTACAAATAAAGTCCATGGTGTAAATCCGTTTGTAGCCAGAGAGTAGACGATAGTCAGGACGTCAGCCGAAGACCTCTAGGTCCTGTGCTCGGTCGATGAAGACAACCGGATGTCCGTCGTCCTTACGACAGCGAACTCGGCCGGCTGAAAACCAAACATATTTTAGTTTTCCTGGCGATCTCTTCTGTCGGGCGAGCCAGTAAAGGTGTCTGTTTCCTGGAGACATTTCCTCGCTCAGGTATATACGGTGGCAATCATTGGATTCCCACCCGATGTCCAGCGTGGTGAAATCCCTTTTGACCTTTCTTTGCTTCACCAGCTCGTCCCTCGTGATTTGCCTGACGAAACGGACAACGACAGGAGGTGTTCTTTCGTCACCCGGCTTCGATCTACGTCGTACCACCGTGTCCAGATCCTCAGGAGAAATCTTCATACCTAGGCCGGCCGCCACACTGGTCACCAGAGCCGCAGGGGTTTCACCGGGACGGACCGGGATACCCCGAATTTCAAGAGACCTACGAAGTAGGCCCTGCTCGGCCTTATTGAGACGAACCTCGAGCTCACCTACTTTATTTTTTAAAGTCTTATTCTCTAGAGAGAGCTCTTCGATATATTTTGCCTGGCTTTCTAGATGGCTTTCTATTTTGGAGAGCCTCTCATTTAATTCAAAACTAAGTTCTCCATATTTTTCTAGAGAACCGCGCATGTTTTTAATTTCCTCGTTGACCTGGGATCCTTGACTGGTCACTGCTGACATTACATCGGCCAAGGTTGGCATACCTGATTTCTGCTCACTGATCTTGGAAGGAGATGAGGGTTTATCAATTGTTTTTTTTTCTGGGTCACATTTAGGGCACAGCCATGATTTTTTATTGACTCTCAGAGTTTCAATGTCTTTTTCTTTCAAATTACAGCATTTGCCGTGATAAACAACACGGCATTTACTGCAATTTAAATTGCTTTTGTCGTCACGAGTGATGGCACATTCGCACAATGAACACTGAACCATTTTTTAAATTAAGTTGAGAAAATAAAGTTATAAAAAAACAAACAGTACTCACAGCAGAGATAATAAGATAAACAGTAACAGGTGTCCTTAATGCCTTAGAGGTTAGGGATTATTGGACGAGCTAGCCGCTGTATCTCAGTAAACAAATTAAATGAATAAATCTGAGAAGCTCAAATGACGAGGGTATTAGCGATGTTGACTGAACGAAGGCTCAAGCCAGACTGAGATATATATATATATATATATTTTATTTTCTATTTTTATATAATGTAATTTTACTGTAATTTGGGATCACCGGTAGCTGGGTGGCTAGCATAACAGGCTTCTATGCCAAAGGTCACGGGTGGTCCTAGGGTTTTTTAATGGGAGTAAAAAATCCTTAGCTATGCCGTCTTTTGGAGAGGACGTTAAAAGGTGGTCCTGATCCTAATAAAACCTGGATAGGCGAAATTTAGGACAACCACAGTAGCATCGTCCGATTAGTTACAACAGCATAAAGTGACATTAAATAAATAAACAAACAATTTACTGTAAAAATTTGGTCTCATAGCATTATTACTATTGTTCATGTCGAAACTAATGTAATATATCTCAATAAATAAGTATTATTATTTGAAATAAATATAAGATATTAGTGATGACCTAATATTAAAACCTATGTGTACATCATAAATCATCAATGTTGATCCGTGGTTTTAATAAAAAAACTGGAACAGAAAACTACAAACTTTTAAAATTGGTCTTCTGACCCATCGAATGGTTGATCTAGTATTCCATGAACTAGGTAATTCGACAGCTATTGAGCGAACTAACATGAATATTTTAACTTCTTTGGAACCTGGAACCGAATGGAAAAGAAAGATTTCCGGTTTGTTTATTATTTAATTCTGTCTTTGTTTAGTTTCAATTTTTTTCATTATTACACACATCATCACAAAATATACTAGATTTAAGTATTAAAAATTATAATTTCTGTTATTACGTATTATAGACTTCATTATTTATTTTATTTTAAGTTTTAAACCTTTTTTGTTTCTTTTAAACGCTTGTTTAAATACTACAAATAATGTTTAAGGATCATTATTTTTGATTAGTAATATATTTTTAGGTGGCCTTGCAATAATAACGTATTCTTTGTACTCTCTATCAGGTCTTAATTTTCCATAGACACTTATCATTTGAGTTAGAAAGGGAGCAAGCAGGCTATAAAGTATTAGCATTACTGCACTGTCGTGTGGGTTTAGTGGCTCCATAAGACGGACAAAGTCGAACTTCTCTATCATAACAGTTTTGTTATTAAATATTCCTTCCTCGCGCCAATGTCTGTTATTATGATCGCTATTATGAAGTTTTTTAAAGAATATATTTTAAAGTATTTCTGCGTAAATGATATATATATATATATATTTTTTTTTTTTCTAGTGGCAGAATAACATACTGAGTTTCTCCTCAACCCGATCTTAACAATGCGACACATAATTGGCCGCGTGAAAAGCAGTTTTGACGTAAATCGATTCCTACGTGTTTAAATGTTTGCTCCTCTGATTCATTAATTGTTACGGCAAAAGATAACTTAACGGGAAATTAAATTGTTTTAAAATTAAAAGGTAAATTGGAATCATTGGGGTGCGAGGTTAATTTTTACCTTTTTTTTTTTTTTTTTTTTTTTTCCAGATTTTCCTCTTATTGAAAATATATACTCTTCACTGTTATTGGTCGCAGCGTGATGTTATTTAGCCTAAAGCCTTCCTCGATATGGACTAATCAATTTCTTCTTCTTCCAGTGGCGCGACAGGCCGTGTAAGCCCTGGGTCTCGTGGTGTAAACTCCTGCGCGTTTACACTCACGTTTCACGATGCAATTTTTAGTGTAGGGTCATCACTCCCTACGACTAATTTTGTGAGTGGCCACCCTTTGGCTGACGGGTCTCAGATACCCGGAGGAGAGGCTGTGAGTGTATCCCCATTTTTTTACATTCTTATAAAACCCCCGCCGGGACTGGGATTCGAACTCAGAACCTGTAGCATGAGAGACTAGCGCGCTAGCCAATCAGCCACAGGCTCCCGGACTATTCAACACAAGCAGTTGTTTTTGAGATTAGCGCGTTCAAACAAACAAACAAACTCTTCAGCTTTATTAGATTAGACCTATAGCCTCATTAGTACTCTTATAACTAATTATGTAATAAATATTATAATAATATAATGTTATGATTATTATGACAATATGATAATTATATCATGAAAATATAAAATTATAATTATTCTTCTTTCATAATTATTCTCCTTTGTAAGAGAGGACCAATTGGTCCTAAATGTAACAGGTCATTAATAAACTTCATTCATTCATATACGAGGCTGATACGATAAGTTCTCTACATAAAGGATATTCGGCAATCCCTTATAAGATTTAATATTAGATAATATTAATATATTTTAGCCTAGCTAATTCCCCGATTATATTTTCTTTTTTCGTTGTATCAGTACAAAAAAAAAATAAAAAAACAATACGTATTTGAGGTGCTTAAGACTGTTTTTTAAATGCTTATTAAATATTCTAATATGTGATGCATGTGTATCCTAAACCTGTGTATATTATAATACTTACTTTTTCGTTGTATATTTCTAGGAAGGAAGCCTTGAGTACGAAGTGGATGTTGCTCCTGTCTTGGAGGAGCCTGAAGAGGTAGAGGAAGGACCGGAAGATGAGGCCGTGGTCCGGCGAGTTGATGTTCACCTTCTTTCCTTTGAACTGCAAAACATAGAGCTATCTAAAATGTATTTCATCCAAAGAGCTAACAACATGACAAAGTTCAACATGCTGAAAGATCGGATATTAATGACGTTTATTAGAATCCCTTTCAACTTTTGGAATTTTCGACCGAAGGAGAGATTAGGGCGTTTAGTATATTCATTATTTAGCCGACCTTGGGCACGCGACGGAATTTGTTATTGTCCGCTGAAATCAATCATGCCATCTTTTGAGGGGTCTGGCGTGCGAAAATTCGACTTGTGAATATGCCTATTCTTTTGATGTTACGTTAGTACATACATTTTTATACTGACCTTCATGTGCCAACTGTTAATGAACACTGACGGAGCAACTACAAACGTTTCCCCGAGGAACAACAAGAACACACTAATTTACAGAATTTAGTCCCATTCGTAAGTGAAGCTTCCCACCAGAAGAGCCGAGTTACTAAAGTTTAAAAAAATTATTTTGGAGTATGCCAATTTTATTGTAATAAATGTAAGAATAACATCTATTTTACTTATAAACTTTTAGGAATTAATGTCCTAAATGAAGGTAAAAACCGTATCGAAATCTGTCCTGAAGGAGTGCGCCAAACCAAGAGAGAAGATCAAAACTTACCATTTATTTTGTTTCTAAAGTCTTGAGTATTGAATAGAAGAATATTCTTCTTCTTCTTCCTCTAACTCCTGTGTGCCGCTAAGCGTGGAGTTGCCGCCTCGGTCCATCGAGCCCACTGGTCTCTGTCCCTAGCTATTCTTTTCATCTCTGGGATGGTTAGTCCTCTTGCTGCACCCAATTTCCCAATGTAGTCTGAATACATACACCTGGGTCTGCCACGAGGACGTCTTCCTTCCGGTCTGGCTTAAAAAAACCACTTGGCCTTTCGGGTATCATTCATTCGGCAGACATGCCCAAACCAATTCAATTGCCGCTTTTCCAGGATGTCACGCACTGATGGCACTCCCAAATCCTCGCGAATCCTGTCGTTTCTTATATGGTCCCTCCTGGTCTTTCCAAGTATCCTTCGGAGAAATCTCATCTCAGCCGCTGTCATCCTGCTAGCATGTTTATCAAGGGTTGTCCAGCTTTCAGATCCATATAAGAGGACTGGAAGGAAAACAGATTTAAAAATCCTAATTTTAGCATCTCTGCTAACTTCATGTTTTCCTATAATCGTTTTGGATATCTGGTAATACAGTCCATTGGCCTTCATCACCCGATTTAGAACCTCCTGGTCTATCTTACCATCATCGCTTATAACTGTTCCAAGATATGTGTAGGCATTCGCCGTTTCTAGTGTTTCACCGCCACATAATAGAAGAATATAACTTGTAATATTTGTATGGCGGTAGCTACATTGAAATATTATAAACTCCATCTTTACCAATAACATATATTCATAAGTTTATAGGCTTACAAATTTATTATAAAATGTACGATTTCTTTTATTTCATATAAAATAATGTTTAAAACATTTCAGTTTTATGTTTGGTAAGCCTAAAAATATGAATAATCTCGTCATGACATTACTTTTAATAAGGTTTCTTAAAACTGTGTTCCTCACATCTACAAATGAATCTTAATATGAGCACAATTTTTAATTAACCTTATTAAAGGTATTGTTTTGACGAGATCATTTATATTTTTATTGGGTTATACCAACCATAAAAGTTAAATATGTTAATGGCATGTTTTTTTTATTATTCCGTTTTGAAATATTTTAGTTTCGACACCAAACCCAATTTTCTACCTTCACCAAAACCAGATGTATTAAATAAAATGTGATTCTCGCTCACAAACATTCCGATTTTTAACGCGACTTCTGGGGAGTCTTCTTATATATACATCTATAGCATTTCCAAGTCAATTGTAACCTTTTCCAAGTCAAATGTAACTTTTTCCAAGTCAAATGTAACCTTTTCCAAGTCAAATGTAACCCTTTCCATTTCAAATGTCACCTTTTCCAAGTCAAATGTAACTTTTTCCATTTCAAATGTCACCTTTTCCATTTCAAATGTTACCTTTTCCAAGTCAAATGTCACCTTTTTCTTCACTTCTAGCCTTAAATATTCCGTTTTATTTTTTTATTTATTGAAAAATAATTAGTTTAATTAAAATTATGACTTTTTTAATAATTTTGGCATATCATATCACTGTTTTTTTGTTGTTTTTTTAGATATTTGATATCAAGTTCTGTTTTTTACGAACTAATATTTTTTTAAATATTTAGTTTTAAAATAGTTGTTGATTTTGAATTTTTAGAGGGGAGGGATGGTTTTTTGGGAATAATTAATGTGTTTTCGGGTATTATAATTACGTTTTTCGAGATGTATTTTTTATCGCTCGCTTGCATATTAACTCGCATTTACTTTTAATGTTTTTTATTGATATAGGGATTAATTAATGTGTTTTCGGGTTGTTTTGATTACGTTTTTTGAGCTCTATCTTTTATCGCTCATGCGTATTTCAACTTGCATTTACTTTTAATGTTTTTTATTGATATGGGCATTAATTGTTGTGCTTTCGGGTGGTTATGATTACGTTTTTCGAGCTGTATTTTTTATCGCTCATGCGTATTTCAACTCGCATTTACTTTTAATGTTTTTTATTGATATAGGGATTAATTAATGTGTTTTCGGGTATTATAATTACGTTTTTCGAGATGTCGTTTTTATCGCTCGCGTGCATATTAACTCGCATTTACTTTTAATGTTTTTTATTGATATAGGGATTAATTTATGTGCTTTCGGGTGGTTATGATTACGTTTTTTGAGCTCTATCTTTTATCGCTTATGCGTGTTTCAACTCGCATTGACTTTTAATGTTTTTTATTGATATAGGGATTAATTAATGTTCTTTCGGGTGGTTATGATTACGTTTTTTGAGCTCTATCTTTTATCGCTCATGCGTGTTTTGAATATTATTCTTTTATGCGCTTGGGAATTTCTACATACCGTAGATATAATGTTATAATTTGAAGTAAAAATTATTTGTTGTGTTTTTGCTCGTTCTGATTACTTTTTTTAACTGGATGTTACATCGCAATTGCGCATTGTTCTAGATCACTTTTTATTTAAGGTTAAAATGTGCACTAGCTATAAAAAAATGTCATAAACTCTAATAGTATTCCCCAAAACACAATAAACAATCCATCTATCAAATATTTATGAAATAGGAACAGTAACTTAAAATGAGTAAAAGCGATAACAAATAAGGTTCAAATAATGTTATAAGAACACCCGAAAATAGAATAAACGATTCCTCAATTAAATTATCAAATAATTGTAAGAACAAGTGAGGAAGTGAGTCAATTATATAAAATATTTAGTTGAAAAAACTTACTCAGGAAGCTAAAAAAGGAACTATAACTGATCCTTTTATAAAAAAATAATAATAAAAATTTTAAATAAAAATAAATAAATAAATAAAAAAAAACTAAATAATGTATATTACAGCAACGTTATAATGAGAACTAAAAACAAAAAATCAATCCCAATATCAATAAAAAATTTAATCATGACCACCCGAAAGCACAATAATTAATCCCTATATCAATAGAAAACATAAAAAGTAAATGCGAGTTGAAATACCCATGAGCGATAAAAAATGCAGTTCGAAAAACGTAATCATAACCACCCGAAAGCACAACAATTAATGCCCATATCAATAAAAAACATTAAGAGTAAATGCAAGTTGAAATACCCATGAGCGATAAAAAATAAAGCTCGAAAAACGTAATCATAACCACCCGAAAGCACAATAATTAATCCCTATATCAATAAAAAACATTAACAGTAAATGCAAGTTGAAACACGCATAAGCGATAAAAGATAGAGCTCAAAAAACGTAATCATAACCACCCGAAAGCACAATAATTAATCCCTATATCAATAAAAAACATTAACAGTAAATGCAAGTTGAAACACGCATAAGCGATAAAAGATAGAGCTCAAAAAACGTAATCATAACCACCCGAAAGCACAATAATTAATCCCTATATCAATAAAAAACATTAACAGTAAATGCAAGTTGAAACACGCATAAGCGATAAAAGATAGAGCTCAAAAAACGTAATCATAACCACCCGAAAGCACAATAATTAATCCCTATATCAATAAAAAACATTAACAGTAAATGCAAGTTGAAACACGCATAAGCGATAAAAGATAGAGCTCAAAAAACGTAATCATAACCACCCGAAAGCACAATAATTAATCCCTATATCAATAAAAAACATTAACAGTAAATGCAAGTTGAAACACGCATAAGCGATAAAAGATAGAGCTCAAAAAACGTAATCATAACCACCCGAAAGCACAATAATTAATCCCTATATCAATAAAAAACATTAACAGTAAATGCAAGTTGAAACACGCATAAGCGATAAAAGATAGAGCTCGAAAAACGTAATCATAACCACCCGAAAGCACAATAATTAATCCCTATATCAATAAAAAACATTAACAGTAAATGCAAGTTGAAACACGCATAAGCGATAAAAGATAGAGCTCGAAAAACGTAATCATAACCACCCGAAAGCACAATAATTAATCCCTATATCAATAAAAAACATTAACAGTAAATGCAAGTTGAAACACGCATAAGCGATAAAAGATAGAGCTCAAAAAACGTAATCATAACCACCCGAAAGCACAATAATTAATCCCTATATCAATAAAAAACATTAACAGTAAATGCAAGTTGAAACACGCATAAGCGATAAAAGATAGAGCTCAAAAAACGTAATCATAACCACCCGAAAGCACAATAATTAATCCCTATATCAATAAAAAACATTAACAGTAAATGCAAGTTGAAACACGCATAAGCGATAAAAGATAGAGCTCAAAAAACGTAATCATAACCACCCGAAAGCACAATAATTAATCCCTATATCAATAAAAAACATTAACAGTAAATGCAAGTTGAAACACGCATAAGCGATAAAAGATAGAGCTCAAAAAACGTAATCATAACCACCCGAAAGCACAATAATTAATCCCTATATCAATAAAAAACATTAACAGTAAATGCAAGTTGAAACACGCATAAGCGATAAAAGATAGAGCTCAAAAAACGTAATCATAACCACCCGAAAGCACAATAATTAATCCCTATATCAATAAAAAACATTAACAGTAAATGCAAGTTGAAACACGCATAAGCGATAAAAGATAGAGCTCAAAAAACGTAATCATAACCACCCGAAAGCACAATAATTAATCCCTATATCAATAAAAAACATTAACAGTAAATGCAAGTTGAAACACGCATAAGCGATAAAAGATAGAGCTCAAAAAACGTAATCATAACCACCCGAAAGCACAATAATTAATCCCTATATCAATAAAAAACATTAACAGTAAATGCAAGTTGAAACACGCATAAGCGATAAAAGATAGAGCTCGAAAAACGTAATCATAACCACCCGAAAGCACAATAATTAATCCCTATATCAATAAAAAACATTAACAGTAAATGCAAGTTGAAACACGCATAAGCGATAAAAGATAGAGCTCGAAAAACGTAATCATAACCACCCGAAAGCACAATAATTAATCCCTATATCAATAAAAAACATTAACAGTAAATGCAAGTTGAAACACGCATAAGCGATAAAAGATAGAGCTCAAAAAACGTAATCATAACCACCCGAAAGCACAATAATTAATCCCTATATCAATAAAAAACATTAACAGTAAATGCAAGTTGAAACACGCATAAGCGATAAAAGATAGAGCTCAAAAAACGTAATAATAACCACCCGAAAGCACAATAATTAATCCCTATATCAATAAAAAACATTAACAGTAAATGCAAGTTGAAACACGCATAAGCGATAAAAGATAGAGCTCAAAAAACGTAATCATAACCACCCGAAAGCACAATAATTAATCCCTATATCAATAAAAAACATTAACAGTAAATGCAAGTTGAAACACGCATAAGCGATAAAAGATAGAGCTCAAAAAACGTAATAATAACCACCCGAAAGCACAATAATTAATCCCTATATCAATAAAAAACATTAAAAGTAAATGCAAGTTGAAACACGCATAAGCGATAAAAGATAGAGCTCAAAAAACGTAATCATAACCACCCGAAAGCACAATAATTAATCCCTATATCAATAAAAAAACATTAAAAGTAAATGCGAGTTAAAATACCCATGAGCGATTAAAAAATACAGTTCGAAAAACGTAATCAAAACAACCCGAAAACACATTAATTAATCCCTATATCAATAAAAAACATTAAAAGTAAATGCGAGTTAATATGCAAGCGAGCGATAAAAAATACATCTCGAAAAACGTAATTATAATACCCGAAAACACATTAATTATTCCCAAAAACCATCCCTCCCCTCTAAAAATTCAAAATCAACAACTATTTTAAAACTAAATATTAAAAAAAATATTAGTTCGTAAAAAACAGAACTTGATATTAAATATCTAAAAAAAACAACAAAAAACAGTGATATGATATGCCAAAATTATTAAAAAAGTCATAATTTTAATTAAACTAATTATTTTTCAATAAATAAAAAAATAAAACGGAATATTTAAGGCTAGAAGTGAAGAAAAAGGTGACATTTGACTTGGAAAAGGTAACATTTGAAATGGAAAAGGTGACATTTGAAATGGAAAAAGTTACATTTGACTTGGAAAAGGTGACATTTGAAATGGAAAGGGTTACATTTGACTTGGAAAAGGTTACATTTGACTTGGAAAAAGTTACATTTGACTTGGAAAAGGTTACAATTGACTTGGAAATGCTATATACCTTCCAACGTATTTTTGTAAGCGGTGCAGTTTGGAGAGGTTAGTCCGGGAAACACATATTGGTTGACCACGTTGAGCTTTTGTTCCGGCTTGAGTAGACAAGAGGTCACCAGTTTATCAAGATTGGTGTTTAGTTTTGTAACGGCCTCTTTGTTAAATATCAACTCTCCGGAGAACGTACATCCTAAGTATTTAATAATTGCTCCTTCTTTTGCTGTCTGGATGACTTCTCCGTTCTCCAAAGGGAGTGTAGTCGTCTGCAGCTCTCCATTGTTGACGATAACACCAACACTTTTCTGTGGATTTATAGCCAGACCAATCTCCGCAAGCTTGCCGTAACAGCTTGATCGTCCGCGAAGCCAGTGAGGACCACGCTATCTTGGTCACTTCTGAGGTCATATCGAAACCTTCTGGCAAATTCTTGATCACACAGGTCGCGGTACAATTGATCGACGAATATATTGAATAGTGAAGGTGGCAAGGGTCCTCCTTGGGGTACTCCTCACAGTATAGATCTTAACATTTTTGGTGCACAAGAGAGCTGCTATAACGTTATAGAATACTAAAGAGGAGTTGGATGAGAGACCTTCTACTTCAGTAATTCATACTGCCTTGTGGGTACTGCTCTTGTTAATGCCTATCATGCCACGTTTGTTAAAATGTTAACCCATTACTTAAAGATACTCTCCAAGAGGAATCATTTGAAAGGTATAAATATTGTTTTTTTACTGGTCGATAATTAATTTAATTATCTGTACCATATGTAATATGAATACCTATGAAACCCTCTACCATTTAATCGCAGTATGCCCAATATATTCCTCCATCAGAAACTATCACATACCATACGTAAACAATATTCCAGAAAATCAGTTCCCGACAATATTTATAATAGAAGACCAAACTAAATTAAACCAAATATATTATTATATAATTAACTGTCTAAAAATGAGATCATTCATTATCAACGAATAAAAAAAAAAAAAATAAATAAAAAAAAAAATATATGCTTACATACGAAATCTAAATAACGTAGTAAACAAAAACAATAATATGTCAACAATAGTATATCCCCAATGACTGTTTTGATGTATATAAATCGATGATAAACGCATAAACAATTCTATCATAGTCAAAGGAAATATTAACTTAATATAAATCGTAACTGATGTAACCAGTCTAACCGAACTTTATCAATATTATGTCAAATTTTAGTCTAAACAGTCTTAAAAGATATCTAAAAAGATATTTTTTTCTTATCTTTTTTTTTGCTTATTTTGTTTTATTTTAGTTTTATTTTTTAAAACAGATGTATTATTATTTTGAAAACATTTTTTTTTATATTTTAACTCAACTATATTGGAAAAAAAAAACTGTTAATTTATCTATTAATATACTAATTTATCTTTTATTTTATTTTCTTTATTTTTTTGTTTATTGTATTTTTTTTTTAATTTACTTTATTTCTATTGTATTGAAGAAAAAAAAATTAATTTATCTTTATCTTTATCGTATTTATTTATTTTATCTTTTCAAACAGATGCATTATTATTTTAAAATCATATATATTTGCTTTTTGTTTATACAGTGGTGCATTGAAGAAAAAAATAAATAAGATGAGTGAAATAAATAAAGAACTTAATTTATCCTTATCAATATGTATTTTTAATTCTTTACTTATTTTATTATTATTTTTTTTATTAATTTAATTTTTTTTTAAATTATTTTAAACAGATGTATTATTATTTCAAAAGCGTATGTATGTGTATATATATAGTATACTTAAAAAATGTATTGTGAATAGCCTAGCCAGGCTCTATTTGTAAGGGGAATACCCCAAAGACAAATAAAAAAAAATATATTCTAATTAATTTAATTAACAAGGAGAGGATCCCAAATATGTCTCATCGATTTCGATGAAATGTTTTTCAGGGAAAACTAGAAATTAAACCATTCTCCTGGACTCAGCATATGAATTACTTTGGATTAGAAATGGACAAATCCTTACTTAAACAAATCCACGAAACACATACATAACAAATGCAATAGGGCCAAAAATATTATCAATAAAATGACTCCATACTTCAATACGTACTCAAAACTATCACAAAAAAACAAACTAATTCTCTACAAAACTGTAATCCATCCCGTACTGACCCACGCTTGATGTTGCAGAAACGTGAAATAAACATGTGAAATATTTGCACTCACAGAACAGTGATGCATATACTCCTACTCATAGAATGCTATAAAAAACAAACCTATAGAGTAATAATTACATTTAAAAAATAAATTATCCTTTAGAAGAATTTCGACGGCATAAAACAATATAATTTTTTTAAAACATTCTTAAAAGGAGATGGCCCCGAGACCTTCTAGTTTAAAATAGTTACAGGAGTGCTACCATTGGGTAGTTCTTCTACAAGTCTCTTCCATGTCATTTTTCTAATATCATATTTACTTGATGTATTTTTTTGAGTACAGTTGTAAATTTCAATAAATTATGTTTAAAAAAAAACAAAAAAAAAAAACATTCTTGAAAACTGAATTCGTACGGAAATGTTATGAGGATGCCGGACGACCAAGGAAATGAGAAAGAGGTATCTCCAGGGTGAGAGATGCTTGGAGGAAGATTGGCGGGATAGACAGAGTTTGATTTTATACTCTAAGGTAAATTATAATATACTTTAAATAAAGTCGTACCAGGTTTGGAGGTCCCGTTAAGGTGTGCGTCTTGCCACTTCCGGTCTGGCCGTAGCAGAAGGCCGTTGCGCAGAATCCTTCCACTGCCATCTCGATGAGCCTCGTGATCCCGCTGTACTGGAGGACATCTTCCTGCGTCGCTCCGGGTTCAAAGACCACGTTGTAGGAGAACACTTTGGTCTTCGTCCCCTTCATTCCGGGAACATCGCTGAGTTCGGTCAGCTGGGGAATAACATTAAATATATTAGACAATAATCAATACTTCATATTATGTAACTAACAAAATCATACATCATGACCTTAGTTTTCGTTTTCAAAGGTCCTCAGAGAAAGGACACCACATTTATAAGGTGTACTTCATCGACACGAACGGATCAGTGAGATACGCAGCCATAGTATTAGTATCCCAAAAAAAAGGAAAAACTTCATTGATCTTGAACCCTACCGTCCGATTTGCAACCAATGACCTTTATCAAGCAGATGGAGTGGAAAGGGAAAAAGAGAGCCATCTAAGAAAAATACATCGAGAAATATTTCTCGGTTGAGGTCTACGGTTTGCTTTTCGTGGAACGATCCCTGGCCGATAAAAAAACTTTTTGCAAGCTCTAGGTGTGTATATCTTCTCGAGGATCACATAAGACTTTCGTGGCTGGAGTAAGACTGCCTTTTCGGATCTTCTCTCTCATCCTCGTTACCTCGGGTGGGGCTGATATAGGAAGTGCCCCGCTTGGCGGTCCAGCCTTTGAGATCTTATGTTTTGATCACCCTTAATATTCTTGTCGGCTGCCGCTGGAGGAAACTACTAGGAGTCTCTGGTATCCCAGACCGATGGGGAAACCGCGGGGCCTATTGGAGAATCCAAGGGAGGTAAGTAGACGCCCTTTGTACTTTTGCCGACATAGGCTAATCAATATCTATTCAATTAATATAATAGATATTCAATAATAAATTTCCACCCCTCAGTATTCTCAATAGTAACACCTTATAGTAGACTTGGAAGTACAAATAACTGTTCACAAATACCAATCATATTATTACGTTACCAAAGACGTAATTACGACAAAAAATGTATAGCACTTCTTTTTATTGTTAGTTATTAAAAAATTTCTGACCTCCATTTTTATTTTAAAAAGTTTATATCATCCTGCTAGCATTCTGATGGAACCCTGACCATTCGACTATATTTTTCAAGAATCTGAATAAAATTGGACTAAACCCAAATATTTCAACAGTACTGGGTAATAGAGAGGAAACCAGTGAATTAGTTTTTGATCTTCTAAAGGAGCAATCATTGTTATCTTAATTATAAAGACTATAATATTAATTAAATATGAAGTTATACATTCCTGGTCAGTTTTTAATTAATTAAGTTTATTTTTATTATTTTTTAAAAATTTGTTTTCTTGAATTTGAGTTGTTTTTTTTCTTCTAAGTATCATAATTATTTTAAACTATTGTTTACTAATAATAATTTATTCTCTTAAATACTTATTACCAAATAGTTCTTTCTTAAAAAGGTTACGCCTTAAAACCAAAACAAACAAGCAAATTTATATCACCCTAAACCTTTCGGTTAATGTGTTTATTTTAAACATTTTTTTTTTTTCTACCGAAAAATGTATTGGGTTGTAAAATAAATTTGTAGAGTTTTTAAATAATTCAACTTCATCCTCTATGTGTTTATAAAATCATGTTAACTTGAGCAATAATGCTTATATATTCTAAAAAAGGATTATCATGAAGTGACAATGGTTGGCTGTGTGTATAAATGAGAGAAGTTGGTTCAGGGTGCAGTCAAATTAACACACAATTAAGTGTAAACTTAATTTATTGGTGCAGACGTTTCTGCCTAAATTATAGGCCTTCTTCAGGGTGATTGATGATTGCTTTTTTGCAAGCTCTAGGTGTAAATATTAATGTTGTTGAGATGTTGGCCGAGAATATTTTTTTGGACTCTCAGGGAATAATCCACCATAACCTGCCTTAAATGTGATTAATGGAGCCGGTGGGAATAGGTTGTGTCCCTTATTATAATTATTATTTCTGATTTTTATATCTAAGTGCCAAAACAAGTTTCAGTTTATTGTAATTAAATTAAGGATGATATGTGTGACAGAAAAACAAATTTTCATTCAATAATGAAGATAAGATCAGGAATTGTGATTTTACATAAAATATAACAAAAACAATAAATAAGATAAAACAAATAATTTGTATGTATAATATTCAATGTAGTAGTACAGGGAGGAAGCCCGTGGTCGACTGGCTAGCGCGCTAGTCTTCTACGCCAAAGACTGTGATTCCGAATCCCAGTCCCGGAGGGACTTGCAAGCATTTTATTAAAGGGGTTTTACGCACAGCCTCTCTCCTGGGTATCTGAGACCCGTCAGCCAACTGGTGACCAATCACAAAAAATAGATGTAGGGAGTGATGTCCCTATCCTATAAAATATAAAAATTAAGATAAACGCGAGTGTATTTTCCCAGCAGACCAAGGGCCTACACGGTCTGTCGTGCCATCGTAAATTTGTAGTACAGCATTGTCAATAAATAAAACCCTTCTCTTCAATCCTTCCAAAATTTCAAAATTCCGTCAGAACCTTTTTTACTATCACATCCCTACAATCTACTTCACAAGATGAAATGAATCTTGTTGTGTCCCAAGATCTTTTATAAATATTCATATTGGAGTTCTGTAAATACCCATATTCTCTATCCTTTATTTATAAATAGAATTAGGTGTGTTTAAAAAAACTTGGAGTTGTTTCACATTAGTAGTTGTATCCCTCTCGATGATCCTAACAACAAGAAGTTAGCCATTTGTCGCCATTATTAAACATTTTGTTTCGAAAGAGTTCAATTCATTGTGTTTTTCCGCTGTTTAATAGAGAATTTAATTCCCACAAAAAAAAAAAAAAAAAAAAATCATTTAAATCTTTAAAGCAGTGGTTCCCAACTGGGGGTCCGCGACAGGTCTTGAGAAATAATTTTAAATGAACTTAACAAGAAGTATTTGAGTATCCTTGGCTTTTAATAAGAATCACACGCTCTACACAGATTCTGAGTGATAAAATTGATAGTAATCTCTAACAAGAGACTGCCACTCCACAATCTCAACATTAAAATTTGTCATTTTCTAACTTTTCGAAAATAATAAGCCCAAAGGACAAATATATCGAAGAAGATAATAAAAAATATTCGATTTCATTATGAGAATTTGAATAACTACCTATCTTATATAAGCTTAAAATTGTAGTTTATTTTTGTTTACTTAACGTCATTGTATGCTGCAGTGGCTAATTGGATGATAATATACTGGAAGTGCTAAATTATATCTTTTATGATTTCATTAGGAAGGGGATCTTTAATGAGTATTTCATTTAGCAAAGGCTCTGTACCACCATTTTACTAACCCTGTGAAGGGTAGCATAACCAAAGATTTTTCACTCTCTTTAAAAATCCTAGAGCCATCTGCCAGGTTTAATATAAAATTTTTGTTATTCAATGTTGCAGAGATGGAAGATAACTCCTACAGCCTGGTTCTTTTCTCTTCATTTCCATTTCCCCACCTGGGCCATTTCTAGAATACTGAGTTTCAGTAGAGGTATTTCACATGAGATGTACGTGATACGGAGGAGCCCTATAAAAATCTACGTATCTATCAATCTATCTATCTATCTATCTATCTATATATATATATATATATATATATATATATATATATATATATATATATATATATATATATATATATATTTATATATATGTAATTTAGGGGGTCTATGGAAATAACTGGATAAAGGGGTCCGCGAACATTTTTTGTTGGGAACCACTGCTTTAAAAAATTAGTGGAAATATTGCATTTTGATCACCAATTTTCCTTTATTATGAATTGGCAGTTGAGCTGGTTCGTCTTTCCTTAGCTTTATGGTAACTTGAAAACTATATATATATATATATATATATATATATATATATAATTATAATTAAAAACAAATCTATTTACTTTATTAGGGCAACCACAAGGGTCATTTGCACGCCATCTTGTAATTTCCATTTGTTACTAAAGTTTTCTTTTAAATTTTTGAAAAAATGTCTTCTGTTTTAGAAACACTATTACGTTCCTCACTGTGTCATCTCTCTGGAGTGAGCCTTCGAGTTCATTTTCAGAGAGATTTTTTATTCTTTCTTTTTCATAGTCATAACATTCAGTGAGAATGTGAATGACTGTAATTGGTACCCACAAGTGATACATTTAGGCGGGGACTTTTTTCCCATTGAAGATTGATAGGCGAGGTTTTATGCCCGATTTTCAATATTGTAAGGAAAAAATAAACCATTGTGTAATAATTTTCAGCGTTTTTACAAATCATCTGTCTTGCAACGTAAAACCTTAAATTTGGAAAGAAATTGCTATTTTCCTTTGTCGGTTCCGAAATTGCATTAGTGATAATGATAAACATAATAACATGGTCATAAATATTACCACCATAAAAAAAAAAAAAAAAAATCAAAATAATTTCCTATATTCTACAAAGAGATAAATCCCCCAAAAATGAGTGATTGCAGAAGGGGTACCGCAGGGGTGACGATTAATCCTTAGTCCTATAATCTCCTCTACATTCCAAGGCCGACCCTCGAGTAACTGCGGTAGCTCACGAAGGACTGAGTCACTTTATGCAAATCCAAAGCTCCATTGAACCTTACACAGAAAATGGAAATTTCTGACCGTGAACTTCATTCCTAATAATTTTAATTTATGTACATTCGTGGAAACATTATGCCATAGCGTGAAGCTCAGATTTCCAAGAAAATACATGACTAAGAAACGGAATTATTTTTACGTATGTTTTCTTATTTCTTAGGATATTAGCCCTATAAAGATATGATCGAAAAATTTACATATGACTTGTCTATCTACATAAGGTGTATAAGCTATTCAGCTGTGATATTGAAAATAGTATTTTCTGAGAAACAATTGCAGTTTGATTTTATGGGTAAAGTACTTGTAAGCTTTATCGTTTTCCGATATGGTGCATTTTAAATAAGGAACTTTTGGGATCATCGAGAAAAAAATAAAATAAAATTTTAATTATCCTTTGCTATGGTTTTGACCGTCTGCTTTTCTAAGGCAGTGGTACCTTCAAAAATTAGATTAATTGATACCTTTAATCAATATTTATAATATATTTAATGAAACCATTGGATTTCCTTGTACAAAGGGCGTCTACTTGCCCCTCCCCCCCTTGGATTCTCCAATAGTTCCCTGGGATACCAGAGACCCCTAGTAGTTTCCTCCAGCGGCAGCCGACAGGAATATTAAGGGTGGTCAAAAGATAAAAATAAGATCACAAAGGCTGGACCGCCAAACGGTGCACTTCCCATATCATCCTTTCGTTTGGTACTTATTGGTAAAATAGGTTGAATTAACGTATTTTACAAGAATAAACAATTTTAGATGTTTCAGGATTCCAAAAAAAAAAAAAAAAAATGACTCCACTTCACTAATTTTGGCTATGAATTTCACCTCACCAGTTAAAGGTTAAGGCTTCGTCAATTCCGAGACCTGATATGGCTTAGTAAATTTAATCTAGCACTTTCTCTATTATTAAAAAAAAAAAAAATTGTGTTTTAAAATAATAAAGTTATAATTAATAATAAAAATATACTTACCAATACCTGACCGTTGCCTGGAAAATCGACGGCAGATCCGTCGTTTGATTTTTCCTCCCTGGAACATAGCGGCCTCACCCTGGAAAACATACCACGGCTCGTTACTAGTTTATAAATTATAGATAGGGGGCGCTTCTCATTTCTGACGTTTTGCTTCATCAATAATGGAAGGGTAAACGGGTCGATCCTGATCGAACCATAGAAATAGAAGATTGCTTTATCAAACATTTAGTAACCTTCAAAAATGGAGATTATATTTTTATAGTTAGGACGATTATCTCAAGAAGTTAAGAAAGTTTATATTTATATGCTGTCGAGTGATGTTTGGTCATATATTTAGAGTCTCAGGGCTTTGTAGGACTTGAAAATATTGTATGTATCATATATTGTATATTTAATATTTTTTATTGTACCTATGTTTTCACGCACTTTAATGCAATACTCTTTTTTCATTTTTTGTTATTGTGCATATTTCTAAAAGGGCACCACGCCTATATACATAAAAACAATAAATAAATAATTAAAAATAATATAACTTAAATATGGCAATATCCCGGTAGAAAGAGAAATATTTTAATTTATTTTAAGTCAAGTTTTTTATTATATAATCTTAGTCATAGAAATTGCAGCTCTCAATAAAAAAAATTAAAAATTTACCTCACAACAACGTTGATATTATCTTCTGGAGAATAAGGGTCCAATTTGGAATCCGCACTGCTGGATAGAATGTCGTTGTAAGAACTGAAACAGAAAAAAAATAATGCAGTATTGACAATCTGAAAATAAATAATTATTTTATAAAAAATCTTATAGAAAGTTTCATGACAGATCAATCAATCAAGCAAAGGGATAGAATGGATACCTTTGTGATCGAACGAGAAAAATAATTAAACCTCTTTTCTTAAAATTTGGAATTCTACAAGTTTCATGGCTGGTAGAATTAAAAAAAATATATTTATTTGCACTACGATTTTTGGAGCTTTCCCTGAACAATTAACCTTGTTTTGAGGCTAAAATCACGTTGCAGTCCAGAATGATATTTGGAACTCAACAAAAAGGTTCGTCAACTCTGGCCGTTTCTCTTCAATCGGTCTAACTGGGCGCAGTAAAAGTCCGTATTCATAGTTTGGTTTTGTGGAAGGAGCTCAAAATGTATGGGTCCCTCCCACCAAATACTGAGCATCACCTTTCTTGGATACAAGCCGGCCTTCGGTGTTGCGAGCGGCGTCGTTCCAGTCTGGAACTTGCAGGCAACCCCCAAAAAAATTTTCGGCTGGTATTGATGTAGAGAATCTTTTTTTCGTCACCGGTAACAACTCGTTTAAAAATGGATCCTATACGTTTTTTTCAGTAGCAAATCCCAACATGAAATCCTTTCAATAAGGTTCTTTTCACTGAGCTCATGGGGAACCCAAACGTCGTAAAGACAGACGTTCCCGACCTTCTTTAGATGATCGAAAACGGTCGATTTGCAGGTCTTAACTCGCAACTATCTCACGGTGAGTAATTCGTGGATTGTTTACGATGACCGTCATAATATCCTCGATTTCAAGAGTTGGTCACGTTTGTCAAGAGCCCAGGGTTGGTCTCACAAATTGAAATGTCCAGATCTAAACCACGACGCTATCAGCAATAGAATCGCTGCCATACACGGCGCGAATCTTTCTTAAGTTTGGGCTGCGTTTTTCCATTTTTTAAAAAAGAACAGAATGCCGAAAATGAACTGAATCGTCAATCATGTTGGTTCGCAATTAACTACACTACTGAGCGGCGTATGGGTCCCGAATTCAGTACAGAACGTAAACATAGTTAATTCCATGAGTGTCAAAGGCATATAAATAAACATTAGCTTTGAGATTCATTTTTAGAAGAAAAAAATAAATTTATTTTAAAAATCTCTACGAACTTTTTAGACAACCCAATACTTAAATTAAAAAAAAAAAAATTCAGTCACTCAGTTTTTTCTGTCTGTCACAATCCCATTTTGCAATTATCCATACTTATAAGGAAATGGTAGGATGTGTCCAGATTCAACAATTACACTCAATAAAAAAATATATGATGGATCTGGTCAAATGAGTCAGAATATCGTCTTTTTGGTCCTTTTTTCAATGGACGCCACCATTTGGCAGGCGTGTAATTTTTGCTTTACCATGATAGATGCTTTGCACAAAACATAGTAAAAATGTTGGTAAAACGGACTGCACTTTTCGTTGCTGGCTCGATGACTATCAGGATCATTGATGGATGCGCTATTATTTATTTTTGCCGAGTATCAAAAACATCAGAAAAGTAGTTTCGGAGAAAAGCCGCCAACAAACGGTGGACAAACGGATTTTTTTTTTTTTTTCGGACAACCCAATATTTTAAAGTATTTCTTCGTAAATAATATTTCTCGTTTTATTTTCTTGTGGCAGAAGAATATACTGATTTTTTCCGCAACCCAATTTTGAAGTAAATTGATTTCTACGTGTTTAAATGTTTGCCTCTGTGATTTATTAATTGTTGCGACAATAATAATAAATAATATAATAGATTTTTAATCAAGCACATGTTTCTATATAAATTCAATTTAATTAATTCCTTAATAGTTACACGTATTTTTATCTCTAACTGTTTTTGAAAATCCTTTCATTGATTTTAAAAATGGAGGTAAGTGAAAGTCGTGTGTTGCCCGCACCAGATTTTTTCTTTTTAGAAAGGGGATTTGATACAAGATAGCAGTGATTCTATGAATATTACTCGTACTTTTAATAAACAAATAACATAATGTTTAAATATAATAACATTATTTCTTAGATTTCTAAATAACACAGATTATTAATAAGTACAAAAGGTGCTTTATAGAACAATTAATAGTGAAGGAGGGGTCACCTGTAGCGTAGAGGCTAGCATAAGCATAGTAGCCTTCTATGCCCAATGTGACGGGTTCCAAACAGTAGGTGGCTCTAGGACTTTTTAATAGGGAGTAAGAATCTGGTGCGGGCAGCACACGACTTTCACTTACCTCCATTTTTAAAATCAATGAAAGAATTTTAAAAAAACAGATAGAGATAAAAATACGATTAACTATTAAGGAATTAATTAAATTGAATTTATATAGAAACATGTGTTTTATTAAAAAATCTATTATATTATTATCTAAAATAATCAGTTAGTTTTATGTTCATTTCATCACTCTCTATTAACTTTTAAAAGCTTGTGTATGAGATAATATTTTTTCTAAAATCTTTAGCTTTCCAACGGTATATCATACATGTATATTACTGCTCTTATGTTCAAAAACGAAAAATTAACTTGTATATGGTTATTGTTATTACATATAGTGAAATTCTTTAAAACATTTTATTATTAATTTATTTAAATTATATTTTTAATTAAATCAGAATAGTGGTAACCTAACTGTCTTGAGTCAGTTTTAAAATTCACGGTGTTATCTATATTTTTATTGATATATATAGCCTCTATGGTTTTTCTATTTTGTTTATTTTTGACTATTTCCAAATTTTGTGGTCTATTGAGATCAAACATATGTTTTAAATTTATGCTATGTTGTGATAAAGCAGTTGTATTTATATTTTTACTGTTGTTACAATTACTTTTGTGCTGTTTAGTTCTAGTACCAACTTTTTTGGAAGTTTCGCCTATGTAACATTTTTCACAGTCCAGACAATTCAGCCCGAAATCTTTCTTAATAACTATACAATCTAATAACTATACAAGTTATTAATAACTATATAAATTAATAACTGTACAAGATCTTGTATAGTTAATCTTCCGTTTTTTAGAATATATTGATATAAAAAAAAAAAAAAAAACTATAATGGACTTGAATTGAACATACATGCAGGTCATTCATGAACGATGTAATTTTCGGAAAACAAATTAGCTCAGATAATCTGAACTATTTACAGTGTACATTGGAAATTATTGTCTCTGTACTTCAAAGTTTTTAAAAACAACATTCTTTTTTCAACAGATATTTTCCATAAATAGATAAGAAATAAACATCAACAACTTTCTACAAGGTAGCACTTCAAGTACGTCCTTGACAGTGCAACAGGTATAAACATTTGCGAGTAAACATGGAGTAAAGTGGTTGACCTTTCGCGAACAGGTCGTTCTTCAATGAGCACACAAACTGAAAGATAAAGTCCTTTATCGATGAGCTGTCATCCCATTGGCTGGTATCGATTGCGCCCTTAGCCTCTCTTTGAACCTCTTTGGAATACGTTCTCTATTAACTTGATCGATTATCTCGACTCCTTTTTGTGATCGCCGAGCGTAGGGTACTTTGAAGTTCAGAACAAAAGAGAAGAGAAACTAATTTGTGGAGGAGTTGCAGCTTAATTAGCCATATTGAAGTTAATAAAGGGGCAGGAAACGTCTCTTTTAAGAGGTTGAAAGAAAAAAAAAAACAATGTTTCTTTGTTGTCCTCATAAGGAGTGGATCTCAAATGTGCTTCACTGATTTTGATGACTTTTTTACTTTCACTTACTATATATAAAAGTACCAAGGGAAAGTATTGCGATCGTGAAAATTTTCTAATTCCAGTTTTCAACGGAAATACACGTTTTAGGGTCCCCTGAGTCCAAATAACCAAGTCCCGCAAAAAGCTCTGTTTGTGTGTGGTAACTCCCGGGCGGAAACGGTAAGTCCTATGAAACTAAAATTTCATATTTAAGACAAATATACGCCCGAGACGTTACAAAACCTTTTTCATCAAAATAAGCTTACCAGAAGAGCCAATTTATACCATGCATTTTATCGAAAACGGTTCCGACGATTTTGATTAAACTCCATAGATATAGCGAGTAGTGTGTGTGTGCGGTAACTCTAGCGCAAAAACGAAAAGTCGTACTGAAACTGATATTTCATATTTAAGACTACTATACGCCCGAGATGTTACAGCAACTTTTTCACTAAAATCGGCTGACCGGAAGTCCTATTTTATCCCATGCATTTAGCATCTTTTTACGATTTGCTCAAAAATAGCTCTAACGATTTTGATTAAACTCGCTGTATCGATGTAAAATTTAATGGGCATTAATATCATTTAGGTTTCATTCGGATTAAAATGGTCTGACAGGGCTTAAATGCCGATATTTTTAATTTTCTTTCTCTAAAGTACCTTTAATTTTGTAGATTTTATAAAAATAACCATATTATCTTTTTAGCATTGATAAATAACAGATAAATATGTAAGTTGTGCGAATTTGAAAAACAACAAAAGAAGAAAATTGAAAACATATTTTTTTAATGTATTTTTTTGTTTTTGAACATAAGAGCAGTAATATACATGCATGATATACCGTTGGAGAGCTAAGGATTTTAGAAAAATATTATCTTATACTCAAGCTTTTAAAAGTTTATAGAGAGTGTCGTAAAGAAGATAAAACTAACTGATTATTTTAGATAATAATATAATAGATTTTTTAATAAAACACATGTTTCTATAGAAATTCAATTTGATTAATTCTTTTATAGTTTCGCGTATTACTTTCCTTTTTACTTTCACTTACTATATATAGTAAGGGGAAGTATTGCGATCGTGAAAATTTTCGAATTCCAGTTTTCAACGGAAATACACGTTTTAGGGTCCCCTGAGTCCAAATAACCAAGTCCCGAAAAAAGGTCTGTGTGTGTGTGTGTGTGTGTGTGTGTCTGTGTGTGTGTGTGTGTGGTAACTCCCGGGCGGAAACGGTAAGTCCTATGAAACTGAAATTTCATATTTAAGACATCTATACGCCCGAGACGTGACAAAACTTTTTTCATCAAAATGAGCCTACCTTTAATTTTGTAGATTAAATAATAATAACTAGATTATCTTGTTAACGCTGATGAAAAACTGGTAAATATATAAATTGAATAAATTCGATACTCAACTAAAGGAGAAAACAGAAAAAATATTTTTTTAATGCAATTTTTCGTTTTTGAACATAAGAGCAGTAATATACATGTATGATATACCGTTGGAAAGCTAAAGATTTTAGAAATATTATCATCTCATACACAAGCTTTTAAAAGTTAATAGAGAGTGATGAAATGAACATAAAACTAACTGATTATTTTAGATAATAATATAATAGATTTTTGAATCAAACACATGTTTCTATAGAAATTTAATTTAATTAATTCCTTAATAATTTCACGTATTTTTATCTCTAACTGTATATGAAAATTCTTTCATTGATTTTAAAAATGGAGGTAAGTGAAAGTCGTGTGTTGCCCGCACCAGATTTTTTTACTTTTACTTATCTTATACTCAAGCTTTTAAAAGTTAATAGAGAGTGATGAAATGAACATAAAACTAACTGATTATTTTAGATAATAATATAATAGATTTTTTAATAAAACACATGTTTCTATAGAAATTTAATTTATTTAATCTTTAATAGTTTCACGTATTTTTAACTCTAACTCTATTTGAAAATTCTTTCATTGATTTTTCAAATTGATGTAAGTGAATGTCGTGTGTTGCCCGCACCAGATTTTTTATCTCTATCTGTATTTGAAAATTCTTTCATTTATTTTTAAAATGGAAATAAGTGAAAGTCGTGTGTTACGTTACTAAATGTTTCATATTTTGGCGGCCAAAAGTAACTAAATATTAGAAATTTTCCATTTTCGTTTTCACTTACCTATATAGTAAGGGAAAGTATTTCGATCGTAAAAATTTTCTACTTGGAGTTTTCTTCGGAAATACACGTTTTAGGGTACCCTGAGTCCAAATAACCAAGTCTCGCAAAAAGGTCTGTGTGTCTGTCCGCATGGTAAATCTAGCGCAAAAACTAAAAAGCCGTACGAAACTGAAATTTCATATTCACGACGATTAAACGTTTATTATCATTAAACGTACGTTTATTATCATTAAACGTACGTTTATTATCATTAAACGTACGTTTATTATTGTTAAACGTCTTAAACGCCTGAGATGTTGCAGCAACTTTTTCATCAAAATCAGCTGACCGGAAGAAAACACTGCATACCTTCTTCTTCTTTCCAAAAACAGCTTCTCTCCGAAAAGTACGGAAGCTGAATAAGCTTCGTGGAGAGTAGCCCTGATGATTTGTTTATTAATTTAAATTAGTAATTAATGTTTTAAATTTTTTTTCTCGTTTTTTTTTATTTTGTTTTATTATTTATTTCTCTATTTCTCTGCTTCTTTATGTTTCTATCTTTTATTGTTTTGTTTTTTTATCTTAATATAATTAATTTTTTAGGAGTATATATATGATGAATTGTTTAAGGCTTTATTTATTTTTTGTTAAATTATGATATTTGTAAGTTATATATCTTTTTTTTTTTTTTCTTTTTTTTTTGTTTCATTATATAAATTAAGCTGGTATGTAGTGCATTACTATTTACTTATAATTTCAATTATTATTATTATTTCAATCATTGTATTGTAATGTATTTTTATTTTGTATGATTTACCACCTGTAATTGGGCCGAGGCCTGATGGTGGATGATGTAAAATAAAATAAATAAATAAATAAAATAAAATTTAACGTCACTTTATGCAACTATGGCTAATCGGACGATGCTACAGTGGGAGTCCTAAATTTTGCCTATCCAGGTTTTATTAGGATAGGAATCTTTAATGAGTACCCGACATCGCACAGGCTCGTTTTTTACTCCCATTAAAAATCCTTGGACCACTTGCGGGTTTGGCATAGGAAGCTGTTATGCTAGCCACCCAGCTGCAACAGATCCCAGATCCCTCAAGAAGATATGCAACGGTGGTTGATGTTAAATAGTTTTCTTTACTTTTTTTATTTTTTTCACCATCACCCGAACTATCTCTTACCTCATATTATCTCACTGTGGACCATTGAGTTTTCAATTAATCTTTAATCACATACGCTGAAAGGCTTGGAGAGGAAGGGGAAAAAGAAGAAGTAACTTTTATAAACAATAAATTAAATCGATTTTAAAAACTAAGATCGTGTGTTCCGCGAACCAGATTTTCAATAAATATTTTAAAACCTCAACAGTTATTCCGAATGACGTGCTAGAAGGCACTAAGCATAATACAGTGCTGTTAAATTCACAACGTCGCGATGGTTTCCTCCTAAAATTATTCTTGATATCGTTGTGAGATTCATTATGCTAGAATATTAATACCCGAGTTCAACGATCCAGAGTCGAAGCACGAAACTTCTTGCTCTTACCTTTTCATCCTGACAGTTCCTTTGAGACTGACTGATGGTCTAACTTCTCTTGTGCTAATGTCAGTATCTTTACACTCTCTTGATAAATCCTGACCGATGTTCCTCTATCGGCGGGAGTCACTGTACTTCTCGACAATGCAACCATTATGGATAATGGCAGGGACACTTCTTCACATTTATCGCCACTTCGATTTTATTCCACCTTGAAGAGTCGTTTGTTGGAGTGGAGGTTTAACGATTTTAAGATAATTGAATAAGTTTTACGTATCTATGTATGAAGATGAAAAGGATTAATGATCACCAGGATTTGAACACGGCAGTGGCAGAATAATTAGTCCGACAAGAGGTGACCTAGAGGTAGACGGAGAAACATCCAGCGTTTATAAAGTGGGTACCGAAAGATTAGGGGATGTTGGAGCCAGCAACGTCGTCTTTAAGATCTTCTTACGCTGTGCCTGGTAATTCAAGAATTCACTGATTCAAGGATTTGTTTCTTGAGATAAAGAGATATTGCAAAACTAATGTAAATAAATAATTGGTAATTGGTAATAGGTATAATAGGTTATCTGTTATACGGTAAAAGGGAAAAGTTAATACTGTTTAGGTAATAATAAATACAATAAAAAACAATTTTTAGATCCACTCCTTTCCAACAGCCAAAAAAAAAAAAAAAATATCTTTTTTTCTTGATACTAACAATCAAAATACTTGATAACAAATAAAAATAATGATTGTAGAAAGAATTTCTAAGGAGTTTAGAATACAAAATATAATATGAGAAAAAATCTGGTGCGGGCAACACACGACTTTCACTTACCTCCATTTTTAAAATCAATGAAAGAATTTTCAAAAACAGTTAGAGATAAAAATACGTGAAACTTTTAAGGAATGAATTAAATTGAATTTATAAAGAAACATGTGTTTTATTAAAAAATCTATTATATTATTATCTAAAATAATCAGTTAGTTTTATGTTCATTTCATCACTCTCTATTAACTTTTAAAAGCTTGTGTATGAGATAATATTTTTTTAAAATATCGGTATTTAAGCCCTGTCAGATCATTTTAATCAGAATAAAACCTACATGATATTAAAGCCCATTAAATTTTACATCGATATAGCGAGTTTAATCAAAATCGTCGGAACCGTTTTCGAGAAAATCGAAAAAAGGTGCAAAATGCATGGTATAAAGTGCCTCTTGTGGTAAACTCATTTTGATGAAAAAAGTTCTGTCACGTCTCGGGTGTATATTTGTCTTAAATATGAAATTTCAGTTTCATAGGATTTTTTGTTTCCGCCCGGGAGTTACCACACACACACACACACAGACCTTTTTGCGGGACTTGGTTATTTTGACTCAGGGGACCCTAAAACGTGTATTTCCGTTGAAAACTAGAATTAGAAAATTTTCACGATCCCAACACTTCCCCTTACTATATATTGTAAGTGAAAGTAATAATGATTGAAGAAAGAATTTCTAAGGAGTTTAGAATACAAAATATAATATGAGAAAAAATGAAATATGTGGCGTAAACAGGGGACTTCGTAAATATATATTTAATTAAAATAATATTTCAATGAGACCTCGAATACCACTAAGATTTCGGGGATTCTTAGGGGTGTACGGAGTCACAGGCTGCTTTGAAGTTCAAAAATACTCCTGATTACCTTTCCAAATTTTCTGGATCTGCTTCAGTATGAACAGAATCTGACGTGCATTTCCTCACTTGTTACGATATTTACAAAAGTGCATTATCTAATAGGATTCTATATAATTTATGCCAGGATATTAAATATGACTATGGGTATTCTTGGGATATGGAATGAGATTGAGGAATTCAAGAGTTTAAACTAACTGTTCCAATTCACCGTGGTTTTATTACTAATTCATTCCAAAATGTTTTACATAATATGATTTAAAAAATCCTTAGTTAAGACGTCCTTTGGAAGATACGTAAAAAGGTGGTCTCGAGCCTATGCTATGTCAAGCGGTACTCGTTAAAGATCCCTATCCTAATAAAACCTGGATTGGCAAAATTTAGGACTCCCAATGTAGCATCGTTCGATTAGTATATTTAGTAGCATAAAGTGACGTTAAATAAACAAATTAAAGTTATGGAAGTAATTTCTTCGGTCCGTAAATAAATAAAATGGATGACTCTTTCTAGAGAAATTTTTGAATCCTGAATCCAAGTCCCGCACCATACACCGTTCTTGAGTTTACGGTTTTTTTTACATCAGATCTCTAACACAATCTAAATAATATAACTTCACAGAATGTTCATTACTACATATCTTTCGAAATAATAACTGCACTTTCTTCATAATTAATTGTTATAAAAAGTTACTTTTGTACATATTACTAATCTATATTTTACAGATCATATCAATAGAAAAATCGATAAAGCCAAAAATTTAATATTTAAAATGTTCCCATACTTCAACAAAAAATCCTATTTGAGCTCTCATAACAAATTAATAATATACAAATCAGTTATTCGCCCGTTAATTACATACGCCTCGCCGGTCTGGAGCTCAACTACTAAAAACTTGAAAGAATTCAAAATCTATCAATGCGGATTATTAACAATTACCCCCGCTACACTAAAATATCATCTATGCTCCAGGACTTACAGCTTCCAACAATTAAACATTTTGTCCACACTCAAACAGCTTCTTACTTCAGTAAAACACCAGTTTCCAAAAATCCACTAATAAAGGAAATCGGTAACTATAATAAAGCTTCTCTAAAACGCTACACTCATAAAAGAACTAAACATGTGTTGCTAACTTAAGCTAGTTTGTTTTAATTTCTAATTTTATATTATTAATTATGTTATCCGTTTTTATTTGTAGGCTTTTGTATAATTTTTCCTACAACCATATATAATCACAATTTAATTTTACCACATATTATAGATTAGTTAATTAGATTATAAGTACCAAATTAACCAAACATTTGCTGATTGTAAGGATGTCTCTTCCGAAATCATTTATAAATATTTTGTCAGTTTGTAAATATGTAAATAAAGTTTATTTTCTTTCTTTCATTAAAAAAAAAATAAATAATCTATATTCTTTTCACATCTAATAAATAATTAAATATTATGTTATTTATTTATTAAAAGTAATATTCATAAAATCACTGTTATCTGGCACCAGATCTCTTTACCCAAAAATGTAACACGCATAACACACAACAGAGCTGGTTTTTGTTGGTCGAAAAAAATTTAGGAAAACATTTGTTACATAAAATGTGTCGCTAATAACTATCATTTAGCAGCTTTATTGGATTTGGATTAAAAGATAAGTTTTTTTGTAAATTTAAAGTTTGTTATTTATTTTGAAATTTTAATTAACTTCTGTTTTAACCTAGACAATAGGCCAGTTCGCACTTGTCTACTGTTCTCCGGGGTCCTGGGTTCAAATCCCGATTATGGCAGAATATAATTTATTCTGTTAAATTAGCTAGGGGTGAGGGGGGGGGGGGAGGGTGACCCTAGGTTATGGAGACCCTCCTGGGCCAAACCCAGCATATTTAAAGTGGCTACCCCAAGTGTGATCAAGGACTAATCATCACCTCATTGCACGGCCGTTGACTATAAGAGAGACGTATCTCTCTATGTACTGAGCCCAAGGCTTTTCATGGATTGTAGTGGTACAGGTTTTTTTTTTATTAACTTATTTTATACTTTAAATAAATCATATGTGTTATAATTTATATATGGAAAATTCGAAATATTACAGAAAGACATCTACGCATTATACAGCTGTAGAATAAATGTAAATAAATTCTGAATTTGAACAAGATATTTTTTTTCAGTTTATTGTACTTTTAAACTTATATCCCCTTTACAATTTAACTATGTTAAATTTAATATTTAAATGGAAAATTACTATTTCGATTGAAAACTTTTACTAAGTTACCTTAAATCCTGTGTTCCTTTCCATAATATGTAAACATTGGAGCAGCTGAGATATAAGTTTTTCATCAATTTTAATTTACATAAATACTAGTAACTATTACATAAGAAAGTATTCACAAAATTAACCCTCATATGTGAGGTTTTATCATGTGTACTTAGTTCCTTTTATAGGTTTTTAACAATAAGATATGAAATATGTATGTAGTAAGGCAACGTACTGCGAAATTGAAAGCAATTGAATCCGTCTTTGCAACGTAAATACACGTTTAAAAGTACTGAAAAAAAAAAGGAGTTTATATCAAGCTCAAAACGATAGAAAGTAACGAAACCGAAGTACCGTATTTAAGGTAGGTGTATTTATATTTATGGAGCGGCGTGGTCTAGTATATAGAGCACTAGTCTACTGTTCTCCGAATCCTGGGTTTGAACCCGACTGAGGCAGAATTATTTATTCTGTTATTTCAGCCGGGGGACGACGCAAGGGTGTGGAGACCCTTCTGGGGCAGACCCAGCCTCTTTAAAGTGGGTACCCAGAAAATAGGGAAAACCTGGCGTCGAGTGTGATCATTGCCTAATGACCTCCTTGCCGAACACTGTTACTTGTATAAACAGTACGAATCTCCATATGTACTGAGCCTAGGATCTTTCATAGGTTGTAGAGGTATTTCTCTTTTTTTTTCGTTTAACGTCACTTTTATGCTACTTTGGCTAATCGAACTGTGCTTCAGTGCTAAATTTTGCCTATCCAGGGTTTAACTAATACCTGAGATCGAACAGGCCTGATGGCTTTTATGTCCTTTTTAAGTCATTTATGCCCAAGATCTCTATGGTTCAAACCCAGCAGATTCCATGGTTTTCAAATAACAATAGGCCCTACAAAGATTCGTACTGGGTTGTTTCACATGAAACGTCCGTTTTTATAGTTTCTGAAATACATAAAGGATTTTGCTGGTCTCTGTTGTTTTCTTCCGAATGTTTACATATTTAAATTAAACAGTTACTAATCCTCTACCTTTGTATTATAAACATTAGCTTCCCAATCAATTACCCACTTTTTAGTATACCTCCAAATATGAACATGGAAACACGCGATTTTCGAGTAATATTTTTGTACGAGTTTAAACTCGGCCATTCAGCAGCTGAGGCGTTTGCGGAAGGGAGTGTTAATGAACGGACCATTCGCCATTGGTTTGTTAAGTTTTCAGCTGGGGATACCGACTTGGAAAACTTGCCCCGAGGAAGACCTCCGTCCGTAATAGACAACGATGTCCTCAAACATACAGTAGAAGGAAACCCCTACCAAACAGTTAAAGGACTCTCAGCACAACTAAACGCAAGTGCATCTACCGTTTCCAGACATTTAAAGTGTATTGGGAAAGTAAAAAAGCTCGATACATGGGTACCTCATGATCTCACTGAGCGGCAGCTAGACCCTATGTTTCAAAACATACCGTGCGAAAATTGAAAGAACTGGGCTACGAAGTTCTTCCGCACCCACCATATTCTCCCGACTTGTCTCCAACAGATTACCACCTGTTCAGGAATTTAGACAGCTTCGTCAAAGGAAAACTTTTTGGAAATGACAATCAAGTGAAAAGTGCGTTTACTGATTTTGTTTCAGTTCAAAGCTCAGAGTTTTCAGCTCGGGGATAAAAAAGTTGGTGTCACGTTGGGAAAAATGTGTAGAAAAAGAAGGTAAATACTTTGAATAAAATTATCTTGTTTTCATATCGTATTTTTAATAAAAATCCTTTACCTTAACACAACCCAATACAATTATCAACTTTTAAGTCCAAGCCTCCGAGATATGGCTTAATTAACACAAACCTACCATCGACGCTTCGGCCTACCTCTCGGTTTAGCACATACCAACTTTTTCGGAATTCGTTCTTCACTGCGATCGACAACTTATAGGCCCATTTTAGTCTACGCGATGGAATCAGCTCAATTATACTCGCAGGGTAGAAGCTCTGCGATTCCGCGTTGTGCTACCTTCTAAATTCAACAGTGATCTCATATCTCTTTAGACCAAATATTTTACGCAGTAATTTATTCTCCACGATTTTTAGAAGGAAATAAAAATTAAAAAAATCCTTGGTTATGCTGTCCTTCGGAGGGGACGTGAAATGGGGATTCAAGTACAGTTTCGTAAAAAAAAATGCTTTCAGTACCTTTTGGAAATAGGAGTATTTCTCATAAAAACTGAAATAAAAAACTTTAATTCAAATTAAGGAACATGAAGCGACACTTGAATTTTTCCCTTTTTTATGATTTACGTAAATTATTCTATGGTTGAAAGTAGTACGAAACGCTCGAGATGTTACTGCAACCTTTTTATGAAAATCGGTCAACCAGAAAAAACACATTTTGCACCCTTTTACGATTTTCTCAAAAACGGCTCTAAACAAAAATATTTTTTTAACGGATTTATTGGGTTTTTGTGTATAAGAACAGTAATATAGATGTATAAAATACCGCTCGAAAGCTAAAGATTCTAGAAAAATTATTACCTTTATAAACAGAATTGAAAAGTGATGAATAGTCGATAAAAACTAACTGATTCTTGTTGATAATATAATAGATTATTTAATAAAACACGTTTCTATCGAAACTATACGTAATTAATTCTTTGATCTCTTTTCTTCTCTGTATTTGAAAATTATAAGATAGATTTTAACAACAGATGTAAGTGAGCGTCGTGGGTTGCATGCTCCACATTTTATTCATTAAGATAAATTTGGATCACGAAATGAAAACAGAGTTAATACGTTCCAATGACAACTCAAGTAAAAGTAAATTTAAGGCTTAAGACGATAATGCTGATAATGCAGCAATACTTTTCTGATAGACTCAAACAGGAATATAAAGATGTGTTTATAAACAGACCCACACTGGGATCTGATAAACGTATACCGCTTCTATTTTTAGGCTTCTAAACTCAGCGCTTCTCAATTCGGTGCTTATCTCACTCCTAGTCATTCACCGTCAACAATTTACAATAAATTAATTTATTTAGGGTCATCTGTGGTATAGTAACTAGCATAACATAGAGAGATAACTGTTTTTTATTTCTTTTTATATATTACAACTAAACAAATATTACAATTTATAAAAAAACATTGTGGATGTAATTAGTTGACCGTTGAGAATTACTGGAATGAATTAGTCCGGGTGGTGGTCATGAAATGAAACAACTAAATAGTTTCAACTATTTATTGTTTTAAAACGTTTCGACCCCCCTTTGTGGGTCATCATCAGGGCGCATGGTGGGAGAATGGAAACTAGGTACTTATTTTATTGATCTAGTTTCCATTCTCCCACCATGCTCCCTGATGATGACCCACAAAGAGGGGTCGAAACGTTGGCAAACAAAAATAGTTGAAACTATTTAGCTGATTTCATTTAATGACCGCCAACCGGACTAATTTCTTCCAGTAACTATAAAAAAAAAACATGTGTTGAACTATGGTCTTTCACCATCTTCAATCTTTTGTATCACACTGTAGTGCCTTTCAGCGTAGGAGGGCGTTTAGCCAGGATTGCCAATGCTCCCTGTTGCATGCAAGATTTCTGACTTATGGCGAATATTTTTGTTTCCCATTTTGCATAAAAGGACGACGTACTCCATGAAAGACATTCTCGGACTGCCACGGCGTCTTTTACTCTTGGAGATATAGTCCATAATTTTCAATGGATCTCTAGGTCCCTTCATCCTGACGACATGTCCAAACCACTAAGCTGCTGAGGTTCCAGGACATACTTCATCCAGGGAACTCCCAACTCCTCTCTGATCCTTTCATTGCGGATACAGGCACGTCTTGTTCTCTTTGCGATCCTTCGGAGAAACCTCATCTCCGTAGCATTGACTTTTCTCTCAAGTTTATTAGTCATCACCCAGCATGTTGCACCATATAAGAGTACGGAAAGATACACTGCCTTAAATATGTGCAATTTCACACTTCTGCTTACTTCTCTCTTCCCGATCACTGTATTCCAGATTCGGTAATATACAGCGTTGGCCTTGCTTATCCTGTTCACTATTTCTGAGTCTACTTTCCCAGATCTATGCATAACAGTGCCGAGGTAGGTGAAGTCTGACACCACTTCCATCACCTCTCCATTTCAGTAAACCACATCTTCCTGTGTCCTTCCAACCTATAGGGTCTTACTCTTGCTTGCATCGATAATCATGCCCTTTCTTCGGAGCACTTCGTCAACTCCCTGCTGCAACGTCTCAATGCAAACGGAATCTGCAATCAGGACATTATCGCCCGTATACAGGAGAAGTTGTATCACAATTGGAAGCATATTCCTTCGCCCCAGAAAACTCCTTTCTGCTCGCCTCTCCAATAAACGCTTCAATTAGAGGTCTCAGTCTATTATGCAGGACTGTTATATACAACTTGTATACCAATTTGTAAAATTTTACAAATTGTTTAACAGTCAACCATATGTGACACTGATTCTACTCAAATTTTATACTTATAAAAAAAACAGCAAAAATAAACAGTCATTATAATTCATTAGAAAATTTGTTTAATTATAATTATGGTGTAATGTTTGGCGTATTAAGGTGAACGAAAGCAAATGTACACACGTCAAATTCATCCTTCGACGTAAATCCTGCCCAACGGTCAATTTCAATTCCATACCGCTTCCTTCCTCAGACACAGTCCGGTATCTTGGCTTTTTACTAGGCAAAAGACTGACATGGAACACACATACAAGATTTAACAGAAAAAGAACTCAACCGCAGATTCGGCCGGTTATACAGACTACTAAACAGAAAATCTCATCTTACAGTTGACAACAAATCACTAATATAAAATAGAGTACTGAAACCTATATGAACCTATGGACTTGAACTGTGGGGGACAGCTAAACATTCTAACATCAAAAGCATCCAATCCTTCCCATCCAAAGTCCTCCGAACAATAGTTAATGCTCCTTATTACGTTACCAACTGTACTTTACATAGCGACCTTAAAATTCTATTTATTTTAGACCTAGTACCATCAAAATTCTCCAAATTTCATCAGAACCTTACTCATCATCCTAACCCTCTAGCACAATCCCTATCCAGCACCACCCATCCCTACAATCCTGCTCGAAGATTATAACGGCAGTGGCCGCGAGACGTATTGTAAACATTTAAATTAGAGTTCTGACACTGGTCAGATCCTCCACTCATGTACGGTATGTTTGTGGCTAATGCGCCCTAGCTCGGCCTCTACTGGCTCAGACCAGTGACGCGGCTGAGAGCGAGACGCTAGGATCTCTTGGACTCCGCTTTTCCCTCTACAAGTGCAGGAAAAGGCCCAGTCTGGGGTTCCTTTAGCAAATTGTTAATATTGTATAAAGTTATGATTGTGAGTATGATGTTATTACTTCTTTATTTAATTTATTTGTATTTATTTCATTTATAGTTTATATATATATATATATATATATATATATATATATATATATAATATATATATAATATATATATATATATATATTTGCCTTTATCATTGTATACTGTATATATTGTGTGAATGTGATCTCATATCAATATTACTAATGCTCATATAGAAAGAAATTGTAATACATCTCAATAAATAAAAAATTATAATTAAACTAGCTGTAACCCCCGGTTTTGCACGCCACTATTTCATTTTATTTACTCTATATACGTTCACGAAAACAGTAACTATAATTCATACAATGGTCAATTATTTAATGCCAGATTTTAATTTCATTCTGTCAAATTTATAATGACATACCGGTAGAAGTAGGTTAATTCATAATTACTCAATACTTTTTAGCTTTTAAATATAATCTTTGCACATTGTTTAAACGCGTTTGCAACATAAATGCCAATTAATCCCATTCTTGAGTAAAGCTCCTCTCTTAAAAAAAAAAACAACTTGTGTAATTAGATTTCAGAAATAATTTTTCATATGCAGCGTTAGCCACAGCAGCGTTAAGTGACGTTAAATGAATAAACAAAATCCTTGATTGTATCGTCCTTAAAAGGAGACGTAAAATTGTGGTTCCGAGCATTTGCGATGTCAGTTACTAGCTAAAGATACCTGTCCTGATTATGCCTGTATTTGCAAGATTTAAGACTTCCACTGTAGCATCGAAGTGTGCAAAGTGACTTTAAATGATTTAACAAACAAAAATTCAAAGTCATATAATGAAATAAGAGAAAAAAAAGTATTTTCAAAACTATTTAAACTGGTGATAAAAGTAATATATATTTGTATTATACATATATTAAATTTTTAAAAATAGATGGTTTATAAAATTCTCTAAACCACACCAGTCAGTGTAGTAGGCAAAGGTAATATATACATTTGAGACACAGCTTACAATGTTCTAGACAAAGAGTCGGAAGACAAAGAGATAGAAAGGCTTTGAGCCCGCTTTGTATTATCGCACTAATGAACTCGTCCTTACTGACTGTCGGTGCAATCACTTCTCAGAAAGGTCTTTTCACTACAGCTGCTGTTGTTAATGTCAGCTCATGACTAACTAATCGATAAAACCTAGGAATCGAAGTAGGTTTTTCGTTTTTTGCGCTTGCTAGGCAGGGATCTTAAATCTTCCAGTTGACTCATTTAGACGACTATCAGAAGGCCAATATGACGAGACATTTATGGGACATCGTGTGTTACTACATAATATATATATATATTATATATATATATACACAGTAAACTCTCTTTTTAAAGAACACGGTTATAACGAACACCCGTTTATAACGAACTATCGTTGCGGTCCCTTGAAAAATGAATAGAAAACTATGCTTTCTCCTCGTTTATAACGAAACATTCTCTTATAACGAATTAACGAACTACTTTTGTGGACCTCAGAATTGAATTCGTTCGATTATTACGAAAAATAAAGAAGACAAAAATTACGATACGTCTTAATTCCCAGTAAAGAGCGGCGCCTTTCTGTCCAAATCCTTACGTCTTCCCTCTATTCAGCTCAATTCTGTGATTCACAGTCTGTGACAGCTTCTGGTTTCTAGGGTTTCAGCTAGCTTCTCTGGTTTTATTGATTTTATTACTTGTTTAATGGAGAAAATCCATTGATTTAAATACAAGGTTGGCGATTCTCCAAGAAGTGGATACAAAAATTGAACGGAATATCAAAATTTTCTCTATCAACGATTATCACTAATAAAGATAAGGTTCATTTCAATTCCATACCGCTTCCTTCCTCAGACACAGTCCGGTATCTTGGCTTACTACTAGACAAAAGATTGACCTGGAACCCACATACAAGACTTAAACGAAAAGAACTCAACAGACGATTCGGACAGTTATACAGACTACTAAACAGAAAATCTAAGCTTACAGTTGACAACAAATTATTACTTTACAAGACAATACTGAAGCCAATCTGGACCTACGGACTTGAACTGTGGGGGACAGCTAAACGTTCTAACATCAAACGCATTCAATCCTTTCAATCCAAAGTCCTGCGAATAATAGTAAATGCTCCTTATTATGTATCCAACTATACCTTGCACTAGACCTTAATGTTCCATTTATTTCAGACCTGATTCCATCTAAATTTTCCAAATTCCACCAGAACCTCATTCATCATCCTAATCCTCTAGCACAATCCCTATCCAGCTCCACTCATCCATACAACCCTCTTAGAAGGTTGAAACGGCAGTGCCCGGAGACATATTGTAAACATCTATTCTGGAGTTCTGACACTGGTCAGATTCTCCTCTCATGTGCGGTGTGATTGTGGCTGTGGCGCCCTCACTTAGCTTCCGCTGGCTCTCACCAGTGATGCGGCTGAGAGGGAGGCGCTGGGATCCTTTGGGCTCTGCTTGTCCTTCCACAAGTGGGGGGACAAGCCCCGTCCGGGGTTCCCGAGCTGATTGTAAATATTGTACATAGGTATGAATGAGACATGTTTTGTTTATTTATTTGTTAACTTCATTTATTTGTATTTATTTTGTCTATAAATTTTGTTATTGTATACGTTTATTTATTTTGATTTTATTTTATGTAATTTGACTTTCCTTTTGTTTATATTGTAAATATTGTATGAATGAGATCCTGTAGCACTATTATTATTGTCTATTATGACAAATTGTAATATATACGAATAAAAAAAAAAAATAAATAAAAAATAAAATAAAGATAAAATCGATGCAACGGGGGATCTTCATCAGGATGTACAAGAAAAACAAATTTTCTTTTTCTAATATTTCACTTTTATATTAATTGCTGTGATTTTGACATTGTAAGTTTTGTAATTTGAATGATGGTTTATATTAATCTTAAAGTATTATGTAAAATGTGAAATAAGACAGATATATGTACATAGTGCATAGTTTCAACTGCTTTTGTAGTTTCTAAATAAAAATGTGCCTGAAAGCGAATTCTGTATTGAAAATATTTCTTTTTAATCACATGAATTTATACCAAGGCATGTAATATACATACCATATATTTTTCGGATATAACGAATTCTTTTATAACGAACAGAGAATTTTTTGGTCCCTTGGAGTTCGTTAAAACGAGGGTTTACTATATATATAAATAAAACTCTGATGCACTTTCAATGTACATTATAAGCCTAAAACAGTACAATAATCTATTTTGCATAATGTTTATCTGTGATAATGTATTCATTTACAAGGTATTTTAATATAGCCAAAGAAAGTATAAATAAGAACGCTGCGAATTATTACACAATTTTAAGGGAGGGGGTAATATATATATATATATATTTTTTTGTTCGATTACAAAGGTTCATTATTGTAAATAATAAACCAAAAGAATTTATACTGCATTAATATTTCCTTTTCTTTTCTTTCGATTTTCATTTAAATAATTCAAATACAATTTCCTGATTCCAGAACACCTTAATTCTTTTCTTTCTTTTAAATATTTTTTTATTGAAATTTACAACTGTACAAAAAATACATCAAGTAAATATGCTGAAATGTTATAACACATGAAATAAACATGAAGAGAAACTACCCATTGGCAGCACTCTTTGGTAGTGTGTCTAAACAAGAAGGTCTCGAGGCCATCTTCTTTTCAGACGCCTCGGAGGATTATCAGGAATGAAAGAGGAAGCAAGTATTGAAACTAATGGATTAGAGTGGGAGTGGAGTTTTTCATGGAAGGTGTGATACCTGGTAAGGGCCAAATGACCTTAATTCAAGATGATTTTTTCCATTTTTTTATATTTTTTTTTTTTTGTTGTTTGTTCATCGCGTTGTCTTGATCTCGAAAATCTATTCTTTTTTTTTTTGGAATTACATCTATTATAATTTGTTACTTGAATATACATACTTTTTTTTTTTTTAATTTATAGCACTTTACTGATTCTAAAACTCCATTCATATTTTTTTCCACCTTCAAAAATGACTGAGTCTTGAGCTTATTTATGGATAGAATTTCATTTTTTTTTTCTCTTTTTTTATAATTATTCGCGATTTTTTGTTAGAAAAATAATTATTATTTTTTTTCTCTATTTTTGAAAATAATGTAGTTACAAACTTTTATATAAACGAGATTTCAATTTTCATCCTTTTTTTTTTTTGTTTGTTTGTCGCGCTTTACTGATTCTAAAATTCTGTACGAAATTTTCTCTATCATCAAACATAACTGTGTTATGAGCATATTTATGTGTAAAATTTCAATTTTTTCTCTCTTTTATATAATTATTAGCGATTTTTGGTTGAAAAATACTGATAAATTTTTTATTTATCTTCAAAAATAACTGAGTTATTGAATTAAATCACTTTTAACACAAGAAAGGCGGGAGCTATATTGCCTGTGTTGGGAAGAGGGGCGACTAACGCGTTTGCTCGCAGCCTCAACCCGGTCGTTATTATGAGTCGCCGAATTTTCTGTCAATCCGTGTAATTTTGTTGAGGGTAAATGAATGATATAATAAAATAGAGAACATGAACAATCTTGTATTAATTAAAATAAAACAAATACTGCTTATAATGTGCAAGCGGTGATTCTGTCCGTGATGACTTTCTTCCCCCTCTTGTCTGCGATGTTCCTTTCTTTCCTTCTGCGACTCCTACTCCATGCGATAATTCTGAGACAATCTTCTAGGATGATGTGCAAGTTGCGATTATACGAAAAATGTGCGACATTCAGCGACAACCAACTTAATTAAACACCGTCTACACTCGCGAATGACTCTATTGACTCTCTCTCTCACAATCCCAGCATGCACTCTGCCCAGCGGTCACTTAACAGCTGATTCAAATAGAATAAAACAAATGACTGTCGCGCTTGCAAATAATAAATCACAAAATAAAACAAATAAAATTACAAATGGAGAGATATAAACATAAGACTATTTCAATTCTTAACAGCCTGAAAGCATTCAAAATGACTGCATTGTGAAAAAATAACTAATGTTAAACAAAATTTGTTTAACAGCAATTTTGAATATATTTTATAACACTTACAGTCATATAACAAGTTATTAATAAGTATTAACAATAAAAAAAAATGTATTTCAGGAAATTCAAAAGCAGTCAAACTGACTTGCTTAGGCAATCTAGTGTTAATCGGCCGGCATTTTAAAACTAATCAGCTGATATCAACGTCTAGGTGTTTGGATCATTGTTGCATTGACTTGTATTTTTGTGGCGAATTTCAATAAAATTGGTTCAGTAGTTTCGGAGGGATGTCTTGGACGGCGGACTAACGGATTTTTTTTTATCTCTCATTCGGGTTCAACGCATCTTGAAACGTGAACCCTCAAATTTTGAAGGAGGGTAATTTTTTTTTTTTTTTTTGGTCGATTACAAAGGTTCGTTATAGCATGACACATTGTATGAAGCAATATCAAATTAAATTTCCTGATCAAACAAGCCCGTAACAAATTGACCAATAGAGCGGAAACAAAGAAATGCCGGAAACCGAATTGGGTTAGATTGTAATTTATTAAAGAGAAGTTAAAGACAGAGAACTAACTCTCTATGGTCGAAATGTTATCGACTTTTACCGGGAAATATTTCATTACCTCTGACCTTATTGTGAGAACCAAAGGAGAGAGGTTGAACAACCTCCTAGCACGGGATGTGGTGTCGTTTACATTAAAAATTCATTCGTATTCATATATAATTAATACATTTGTCTTTATTTTTCTTTATAAACCTATTATAATATTTGCCTCGACATCTTGGGGTCACTGGCAGCTTATGTATTTTTAAAAATCTCTAGTAGAACTCAATTTGCAGAAAGTTTACTCGGCTTTTAACTAATTTTTGTGATCCTTGTTATTAATTTCACTTGTTAGAATTCGGGTTTTACCAGAAAATATACGTTTTAGGTTCCCCTGAATGCAAACGATCGAGTCCCACGGTAAAGGTATCTCGAAAACGATAATAATAATAATAGACTTAGCGAACCCGAAGGTTTGATGCCGATACCACCCAAGTCTGCCTACACAGACTCGTCCAATGTTCGCCGTTCAAGCCCAAGCTCCCGAGATCAGCCTTAACGCAATCCTCCCATCGACGCTTCGGCCTGCCTTTCGGACGCCTACCAGTCGGTCCAGCGTATACCAATTTTCTTGTAACCTGTTCCTCACCGAACCCAACCACTTTACACGCCCATTTGAGTCTCCGGGATGCTATCAGCTCAATTATATTCACAGGATACAAGCTCCGCAATTCCGCGTTTTGCAACCTTCTAAACTCCCCAGTGACCTCATCTCTCTTCGGACCAAATATTTTACTCTGTACCTTATTTTCGAAAACCTTAAGGCGTTGTTCATCCTTCAAAATGAGCGGCCACGTTTTACATCCGTAAAGAACCGTCGGGAGAATAATAGTTTTATAAATTCTAACCTTTAATATTTTAGAGAGAAGCCGCGAGGTAAGTAATTTAGCAACTGAATAATAACACGCATTTCCCACCTTTAACCGGGACTTTATCTCTTCCTGGATTTCATTTTTTCTTGTTATCATTGAACCTTAGTACTTGAATTTCTGTACGTGTTCAAAAGTATGCCCTGAAATATCAATATCACCAAGATCGCCACCGCTTCGAAAACGATAAGGTGTTTGAAATTGTATTTTCATATTTTAGAAGAGCATATGACTGAGATGTTACAGCAGCTTTTTCAACAAAACCGGCGAATCAGAATAGCCACTTCATACTATGCGTTTTGCACCTCTTTACGTATTTCAAAACAGCTTCAGAAAGATATTAATTAAACTCGCTTTATAAATGTAAAATTTAATGGACTTGTTGTTTGTTTATTCGTTTAACGTCACTTTTATGCAACTATGGCTAATCGGACGATGCTATAGTGGGAGTCCTAAATTTTGCCTATCCAGGTTTTATTAGGATAGGGATCTTTAACGAGTACCTGACATCGCACAGGCTCGGGACCACCTTTTAACGTCCCCTCCGAAGGACGGCGTAACTAGGACCACCTGCGGGTTTGAACCCGTGACCTTTGGCATGGGAGGCTGTTACAATAGCCACCCAGCTACAAGTGATCCATTTAATGGACTTTAATATCATGTAGGTTTCATTGTGATTGAAATAGTCTGAAAGGGCTTTAGTGCCGTTTTTTAAAATTTTCTTTCTCTAAATAACCTTTAGGAAGCGGCTTGGTCCAGTGGATAGAGCGCTAGGCTACTTATGTTCTCCGGGTCCTGGAATATTATTTATTATATTAATTTAGCCCGGGGCAACCCTAGGGTATGCATACCTCTCTGGGGCAAACCGAGCCTCTATAAAGTTGGTACCTAAAATCGGGAAAAACTTCGCTGCTAAGTGTCATCTTGGCCTAATCACCTCCTTGCACACACTGTTACTCCTATAAACAGTACAAATCTCTTACTGAGCACAAGAACCTTCATGGGTTATAGTAGTACAGTTTTATATATATATATATATATATATATATATATATATTATATAATAGAGAGAGAGAGAGAGAGAGAGAACTGAATTGGCAGAAATTGCACTCGCGGTTTAACTAATGCTTGTGATCCTCGTTACCTTTTTATGAAATATTTTTTAGAATTTAGAGATTCACAAAAAATGTACGTTTCAGGGTGCCCTGATTCCAAACGATCGAGTCCCGCGGTAAAGCTATCTCGAAAAAGATGAGTTGCTGAATACTGAAATTTCGTATTTTAGAAGCGTATATGTCAGATGTTAAAGCAGTTTTTTCTACAAAATCGACAAACCAGAAAAGCCACATTATACCATGCATTTAGCACCTTTATACGATTTTCTCAAAAACGGCTCTAACGATTTTGATTGAACTCTATATATCGATGTAAACTTTTATGGGCTTTAATATCATGTAGGTTTCATTCTAATTGAAATAGTGATATGGCTTAAATTCCGATATTTTCTTCCTCTAAAGTAACTTTTTTTTTTTTTAAATTTTTATTGAAATTTACAACTGTATTATTAAATACAACAATTAAATATGTTGGTAATGATTAAATACATGAAAAAAACATGAAGATAAAATGCCCATTGGCATCACTCCACTAGGTAACTAAACTAGAAGGTCTCGAGGCCATCTTCTTTTCAGAATTGGCCGGAATAGAAGAGGAAGCAAGGATTAAAATTATTGGATTAGAGTAGGAGTGGAGTATTTCATGGGAGGATTGATACCTGGTTCGGGCCAAAGTAACTTTAATTTTGTAAATTCAATGAAAATAACTATATCATCTTTTTAGCAGTGATAAGAAACGGATAAATATATAATTTGAACTTATATGATATATACCCGAGATGTTACAGCAACTTTTTCATCATAATCCGCAATACCATGCATTTAGCACCTTTATTCGATTTTCTCAAAAGGAGCTCTAACGATTTTGATTAAACTCGCTATATCGATGTAAAATTGGACGGGCTTTAATATGATGTAGGTTTCATTCTGATTGAAATAGTCTCACAAGGTTGAATGTCGATATTTTAAATTTTCTTTCTCTAGAGTACCTTTAATTTTGTAGATTCGATGAAAATAACTATATCAGCTTTTTAGCAATGACAAGAAACGAATAAATATATAATTTGAATGAATATGATATCCAACGAAACGATAAAAGAGAAAAAATATTTTGTTTTACATTTTTCGTATTTTTTAACATGAAAACAGTAATATAGACGTGTAATATACCGTCAAAAAGCTAAAGAGTTTTGAAAAAATATTATTTTATACACGGAATCGTAAAAGTGTACGTATTGTGATAAAAACCATAAAACTAACTGATTTTTGTAGATAAAAATATAAGAGATTATTTAATAAAACACACGTTTCTATTGGAACTGTACGTAATTAACTCTTTAACAATTTATTTTTATCTACAAATGCATTTATAAATTCTAAATTCATTATAGCAACTGAGTTAAGTGAAAAGTGTGTTGCTCTCACCAGATGTTTGTGATCCTTGTTATTACTTTTACTTACCTTTATATGAAATATGTTTGAGAATACGAGTTTTCAACAGAAATAGACGTTTTAGGATCACCAGAATCCAATGACCAAGTCTTGCGTTAAAGCTAGTACAAAAACGACGATTTTTATAAAACTGAAATTTCATATTTAAGAAAATATACTAATCTCTGATATACTGTTAAAAAAAAAAAATGTAAGGAACGTATGTTTTAACTCTTAAAGTACCGGACGTAAAACGAGTGCCTATACGAAGATGACCGGCCGGATTTGACAGATATGCAACGATTTGGGAAAACGCTTATAAGAACCAAACTACAAATGATATTTACATGCTTAAAAATGTCAAGTATTCTGGACTAAATGGACCAGTAGCCATACTCGCGATTATCTAATACTGACATTTTTGCTTTAAAACATCATTCTATACCATAGTAACTTCTATGGATATTTTTTCCCCTCGGGTGTGAACCCTTTCAACTAAGTAATTATGCATTTTTTTTTTTTAGGATTCAGAACTAAGTTCTATTATCTTTTCAAAACTTGAACGTTTTTCAGCCTATTGGTCATTTAAAAAAAACCAACCACAATGAAACATATAAACTTGATAGAAACCTACACAGGAAACATGGCTATGAAGCGAATTATGCCTAAATATATTTGTTATAAGTATTTTAGTATCTATGCTATTACTGATCAGATTAAGTCGATTTTTCTTGTAGGTAGTTAAAAAGTTGATTGTCATTCAAATGAAAACTTTTATTTTTTGAGTTATTCGAAAACCAATTTTGTTTTACGTTTTGGGAAAATAATTTTTTAAATCACTTAAAGGACAAATTTCTCCAAACTCAGTGTTATTGCACATCTAGATGATAAGGCGAACCACCAGAAGAAATTTCAATTTCACAACCATAGTCGTTTTGGGGAAACTTCGATGACCAGAAAATCGAGTGAAATGGCACTTTCTTTTATAAATATAGATTAAGAGATAAAGTTTTCACGCAATGCGAAGAATAGGGAGCGATTATATCGTTGGCACTTTTGGCAAGTGTAGAAAACGAAGATATATCGTCGTCCGCAGCACTAAAAGGATTAAGTAGTATTTTTGGCGAGGATTTCGAAATTTTTGGAGACTAAAGTATGGTTGATCTGAAGGGTTTACGAAAGGGTTAAGGATTAATGGTTGCTGACTCCTGTGGTTTCACTATTAATTAGTTTATTTATTTTTTATTTACTGACATAGCTTAGTTTAGATATGAAGGTTCGATCGCCTAGATAAGCAATCATTAACTGATATTCTATAAATCGTATAAAATGCCAAGGACGTTACGTGCGGGTGTCATCTGATAGCTGCTTTATATCCTTCATTATAAATCCGATATCGGCTTCACATTAGTCTCAAAACAGTTTACCAAACCAAACGCAAACACTCCTATCACTAAATTCTTTCCCAGACCTGACGCAAACTATCTTCCCACAAAGCGGTTATGCTGATGATATCTTTTGCTATGTCGCAATTTTCAATTATGTTTTTTACTTTCACTTACCTATATATGAAGTATATAGTCAGAGAAAGTATTACGATATTGAAAATTTTCGAATTCTAGTTTACAACGGAAACAGACGTTTTAAGGTTCCCTGAGTCCAAATGACTAAGTCCCGCAAAAAGGTGTGGATGGTTGGTAAGCAACTATACACTCTAGATGTTACTCTAACTTTTTCATCAAAATCGTAACGTTTAACAGGCTTTAAATATTGGCTTGTTTCACATGAAATGTCTTTTTATATAGTTTCTAAAATACATAAAGGATTTTCCAGGTCTCTGTTGTTTTCTTCCGAATGTTTACATATTTAAAGTAATCAGTTACTAATATATCTTTGTATTATAAACATTAGCTTACCAATCAATTACCCACTTTTTAGTATACCTCCAAATATGAAAATGGAAACGCGCGATTTTCGGGTAATATTTTTGTACGAGTTAAACTCGGGCATTCAGCAGCTGAGGCCGCTAGAAATATTTTAAAGGCGTTTGGGGAAGGCGGTGTTAATGAACGGACCATTCGCCGTTGGTTTGCTAAGTTTTCAACTGGGGATACCGACTTGGAAAACTTGCCCCGAGGAAGACCTCCGTCCGTAATAGACAACGATGTCCTCAAACATACAGTAGAAGGAAACCCCTACCAAACAGTTAAAGGACTCTCAGCACAACTAAATGCAAGTGCATCTACCGTTTCCAGACATTGAAAGTGTATTGGGAAAGTAAAAAAGCTCGATACATGGGTACCTCATGATATCACTGAGCGGCAGCAAGACCCCATGTTTCAAAACATACCGTGCAAAAATTGAAAGAACAGGGCTACGAAGGTCTTCCATACCCACCATATTCTCCCGACTTGTCTCCAACAGATTACCACCTGTTCAGGAATTTAGACAACTTCGTCAAAGGAAAACTTTTTGAATTAATGATCAAGTGAAAAGTGCGTTTTAAGGTTTTGTTTCACTTCAAAGCTCAGAGTTTTTTAGTTCGCGGATAAAAAAGTTGGTGTCACGTTGGGAAAAATGTATAGAAAAATAAGAAAATACTTCGAATAAAATTATTTTGTTGACACAACCCAATATCATGTAGGTTTTATTCTGATTGAAATAGTCTAGAAGGGCTTAAATGTCGATATTTTAAATTTTATTCCTCTAAAGTATCTTTAATTTTGTAGATTCGAAAAAGTGAACATATCATCTTATGAGCATTGATAAAAAACGAATAAATATGTAAATAAGTTGAGCATATTCGATATTAAACATAAAGTAAAAAGAAAAAATATATTTTTGTTATGCAACTTTTGTGTATTTTAACATGAGAATAGTAGTAAAGATGTATAATATACCGTTGGATAGCCAAAGATGTTAGAAAAGATGTCTTCGGTACACAACTGTAAAAGTTGATGGAGAGCGATGAAAAACCGATAAAACTTACTGATTGTAGCAGATAATAATATAATAGATGTCACACACGTGTCTATCGAAATTCAATTTAATTAATTCCTTATCCTTTTAATTTTACTTACCTAAATTTCATCTCTGACTGTATTTGAAAATTCAAATCTGTTCCGTCTAGAACTAATTTATTTATTCAGTGGCGCGACAGTCCGTGTAGGTCCTTGGCCTCCTGGGAGATTACACTCACGTTTCTCGATGTATTTTATAGGGTAGGGTCATCACTCCCTACGCCTAATTTTGAGAGTGGCCACCATTAGGCTGACGGGTCTTACATACCAGGGGGAGAGGCTGTGAGTGAATCCCCATTAATTAAATGATTGTAAAAGCCCCGCCAGGACTGGGATTCGAGCTCACAACGTTTAGCGTGAGAGACTACCGCGCTAGCCACTCAGCCCCTCTATAGATCCAATACAAATCTAAATATTAAATAAAATGAAGTTATAATTTTAAACTTTTAATAGATCGAACTTTAATGAAATACATTGAATTGAGAAAATTAATGGTTATTGTTTTGTTTTATTGTTGATTTTTTAGAGGCTTTTGTCGTCTAAAATACTCTATTCCTCTATCTATCACGTTCATAAAAACTCTAATACATTCATTATTATTTATTTAACAGCGAAAAGACTCTCCAGAAATAATTTATATGGCAGAAACACGTACGTCGGGTCAGCTAATAACACTATAACAATTATTCGACAAACGATCAAAACTCCCTATTTACAGAAAAAAAAAGTATTTATATAACCATTCTTAGACCTATTAGGACCAATGGAATTAAGCTATGGGGGTCCACTAAACCATCGAATTCCTCCTCCATCCAATCCTTGCAATCCAAAATCCTACGAAAAATCCTAGATGCTCCTTACTTTGTAACTAATAAACTCATCCATAAAGATCTCAATAATCCTCCGAGGCGTCTGAAAAGACACTGGCCTCGAGACCTGCTAATAAAATTAACATTAAAGTATTATTAAGATCATTGAAGTACTACCACTGGGTAGCTTCTTCGTAAGACTATTTCACGCCCTTAATTGTGATATAGCCATTTGACATGTTGTACGTATTATATATAAACTTGTAAAAACCAATAATATATATATTTAAAAAATCTGGTGCGGGGAACACCCGACTTTCACTTATCTCGACTGTTAAAATCAATTAAAAAAACTATTAAATATACTTCAATTTGAATAATATTTTAAGATGATTTTAATTAATTGTATATCCATTTTCGTGGGAAAGATGGGATTAAGATTAAAGAATTTAAGAATAAAAAAAAAATAAAAAATTAAAAAATAGTTTTTCTCTTTTATCCTTTAGTTGTTCATCAAAATCGCCCAACTTGTCTATTTAGCTGTCCTTCATCAATATCATTATGATGATATGGTTAATCTTTTGGAATGCAAAACATCTTAGGTATTTTATATGAAGACAATTTTAAATATCGGCATTTAAGCTCAGTCAGACTATTTTAATCAGAATGAAACCTAGATGATATTAAAGCCCATTAAATTATACATCGATATAGCGAGTTTAAACATAATTAAACATAGAACCATTTTTGAGAAAATTGTAAAAATGTGCAAAATGCATGGTATAAAGTAGCTCTTATGGTTAGCCGATTTTGATGAAAAAGTTGCTGTAACATCTGCCTATAGTTGTCTTAAATATATATAATTTTAGTTTCGTACGATTTATTGTTTTGGTCACTATTCGGGACTTGGTCATTTGGACTCAGGAGACCCTAAAACGTGTATTTCTGTCGAAAACTGTAATTCGAAAATTTTCACGATCGCAATACTTATTTCATATATAGACAATTGAAAGTAAAAACATTAGCTTACAAGTATATTTATTTCTACGTCATAGAAGTATGGTAACCCAGCAGGAATCTATTTTTGTCGTAGTTAATTGATTTAAGCTAAACACATGAATCGAATAAGGAACTATTTAACAATTTATAAGTAAATAAGGTTTAAGAATCAAGTTTGAATAAGTCATTGGATTGCTTCTGTGCAATCTGTTTACCTTCGTGACCTTCATTGCTTAAGTATAGGCTTGAGGATCGATTGGTGTGGCTTGAACATTAACGATCAGGCACGAAAGCAATCGGATTAGCATATATCTCGCTGTTTTGTTTGTCGCATGTTGTTACTTCGAAAACGGCAGCGCAAGGGGTCAACTACCTCTAGAGGCGAGACAGGCAAAAGATAGGAAATTAGTGAATATAAATAAAACCATCTTAGGATTATTTTGTTTGCTCATTCAACGTCCCTTTATAGCACTGTGGCTAATCGGACGATGCTACAGTGGAAGTCATGAATTTTGTCTATCGATTTTTAATTAGGATAGGTATCTTCATCGAGAACTTGGCATCGCACAGGCTTGGGATCTCCTTTTTACGCCTTCTCCAAAGGACGACATAACTAAGGATTTTGTGTGGCTCGCAAACTTGAACCGAAACGTCGGCAAAATTAAAAATATTTAGAAAAATACTGACTCCTGATTATTTCACCTGTAATAGTTTCTACAGTCGACTATACTTCCTAAATATAATTCTCTCTACTTGGGCGAGTTTATCTTGGACATGGCTCAGTAATGCTTTGATGATGGCTCACAAGCTTGAGCCAAAACGTCGGCAAAATTAAAAATATTTAGAAAAATACTGATTCCTGATTATTCCACCTGTAATAGTTTCTACAGTCGACTATACTTCCTAAATATAATGCTCTCTACTTGGGTGAGTTTATGCTTGGACATCGCTCAGTAATGCCTTGATGATGACTCACAAGCTTGAGCCAAAACGTCGGCAAAATTAAAAATATTTAGAAAAATACTGATTCCTGATTATTCCACCTGTAATAGTTTCTACAGTCGACTATACTTCCTAAATATAATCTCTCTACTTGGGTGAGTTTATGCTTGGACATCGCTCAGTAATGCCTTGATGATGGACTCACAAGCTTGAGCCAAAACGTCGGACAAAATTAAAAATATTTAGAAAAATACTGACTCCTGATTATTCCACCTTAATAGTTTCTACAATCGACTATACCTTTCCTAAATATAATACTTCTACCACTTGGGCTGGTTTAATTGCTTGGACAGCTCAGTACCTTGATGATGGCTCACAAGCTTGAGCCAAAATGTCGGCAAAATTAAAAATATTTAGAAAAATACTGACTCCTGATTATTCCACCTATAATAGTTTCTACAATCGACTATACATCCTCACTTAAGTATTAACAGTTATGTTAGCCACTACACCACAGGTTTTAATTTTCGTTTTTGTGGGGAGCAGCTAGACGTTTTAACATCAAACGCATTCAATCCTTTCAATCCAAAGTCCTCCGAACAATAGTAAACGCTCCTTATTATGTCACCAACTATACATTACTCCACGACCTAAATATTCCATTTATTTCAGTCCTTATACCATCAAAATTCTCTACATTCCATCAGAACCTTATCCATCACCCCAATCCGCTAACTCAATCCATATCCAGCACCACACACCCTTACGATCCCCCTAGAAGGTTGAAACGGCAGTGGACCCCCGACCTCTTGTAAATATGCATATATTGGAGTTCTAGCACTGGCTAGATTCTCCACTCAATGTGATGCATTTATGACGTGTATGTAGGTATGAGTGATTTCTAGGCTTGTATAAATTTAATTGATTCATTATTGTATATATATTTTATTATTATTTTATAATTTTACTAGCTGTATCTCGCGGCTTGCACGTGACCATTTTATTTTATTTTTAATTGCTGAAAATTAAGAAAGTTGTCTATAATAACTGTGTTAGGTGAGGTCATACAATAGAAATATACCTGAGGTAACAGTGAGTTCAACTTTTAACTATGTTTATGTTTGTTTGTTTATTTATTTCACGTCACTTTATGCTACTATGGCTAATCGGACGATGCTACAGTGGGAGTCCTAAATTTTGCCTATCCAGGTTTTATTAGGATAGGGATCTTTAACGAGTACCTGACATCGCACAGGCTCGGGACCACCTTTTAACGTCCCCTCCGAAGGACGGCGTAACTAAGAATTTTTTATCCCATTAAAAAATCCTAGGACCACCTGCGGGTTTGAATCCGTGAACTTTAGCATGGGAGGCTGTTACGCTAGCCACCCAGCTACAAGTGATCCCTCATCTACTATGTCTACTATGTATGACAAATTAATGATTATTGTTGATTGTCAGATATTAATTTTATTCAGTTTAATCTACAATAACATAGCAGCAGCAAATAGCCATACTCGCGATTATCTAATACTGACATTTTTGCTTTAAAACATTATCATTCTATACCATCGTAACTTCAATGGATATTTTTCCCTCGGGTGTGAACCCTTTCAACTGAATAAGTTCGCATTTTTTTTTTTTTTTTAGGATTCAGAAGAAAGTTCTATTATCTTTTCAAAACTTGAACGTTTTTCAGCCTATTGGTGATTTTAAAAAAACCAACAACAATGAAACATATAAATTTGATAGAAACCTACACAGGAAACATGGCTAAGAAACGAAATATACCTAAATATATTTGTTATAAGTATTTTAGTATCTATGCTATTACTAAACAGATTAAGACGATTTTTCTTCTAGGTAGTTAGAAAGTTGATTGTCATTCAGATGAGAACTTTTAATTTTTGAGGATGCGTATAGTTTTTGAGTTATTCGAAAACCAATTTTGTTTCACGTTTTGGAAAAATAATTTTTTAGATCCCTTAGAGGAAGAATGTTTCTAAACCCAGCCTTATTGCACATCTAGACTGTAAGGCGAACCTTCGAGAGGAATGTTAACTTCACAACCATAGTCGTTTTTACTTTCACTTACTATATATAGTAAGGGTAGTATTGCGATGGTGAAAATTTTCGAATTCCAGTTTTCAACGGAAATACACGTTTTAGGGTCCCCTGAGTCCAAATAACCAAGTCCCGCAAAAAGGTCTGTGTGGTAACTCCCGGGCGAAAACGGTAAGTCCTATGAAACTGAAATTTCATATTTAAGACAACTATACGCCCGAGACTTGACGAAACTTTTTTCATCAAAATGAGCTTACCAGAAGAGGCACTTAATACAATGCATTTTGCACCTTTTTTCGATTTTCTCGAAAACAGTTCCTACGATTTTGATTAGATTCGCTATATCGATGTATAATTTAATGGGCTTTAATATCATGTAGGTTTTATTCTTATTTAAATGGTCTGACAGGGTCTGACATTACAAACATATTTTTTTAATGCAATTTTTCGTATTTGAACATAAGAGCAGTAATATACATGTATAATGTACCGTTGGAAAGCTAAAGATTTTAGAAAAAATATGATCTCATACACAAGCTTTTAAAAGTCAATAGAGAGTGATGAAATTAACATAAAACTAACTGATTATTTTAGATAATAATATAATAGATTTTTTAATAAAACACATGTTTCTATATAAATTCAATTTTATTAATCCCTTAATAGTTTCAAGTATTTTTATCTCTAACTGTTTTTGAAAATTCTCTCATTGGTTTTAAAAATTGAGGTAAGTAAAAGTCGTGTGTTGCCCGCACCAGGTTTTTTAGAAACTGCGAAGACCAGAAAATCAAGTGAAATGGCACTTTCTTTTATAAATATAGATTTCTGTATACAAATTGTATGAATGCAGTTTTAATGCTGTCTTTCACCGCTGTTATTAATGTCCAAATTAGGACAGATTTTAATATTACTCAATAAAAATTATTGTTGAATTGGAAAAAAAAAGTTTTTGAACCGCAGCCGGTCAAAAACATTGCAAGTCAGTTACCATTAAGTGGTACTTGGCCATTTGGACACAAGAGGTACTAAAAAGTGTACGATCCCAATACCTTTACCTTATTGTATATTACCTTTTTCATATACAGGTAAGTGAAAGTAAAAATAGAACGGGAACATCATGTGACCTACATTATTACACTTTACATAAGTTATAAGCTTACTTGGAAATCTATAAAGTTATACTTTTGTGATATATTTACTTAGTTTGAACGTATAGTTTTAGTTCAAAAACTTATTTATTTTTCAGGCGGTGGAAATGCTCCAAAAATAATTGATTTGGGCTCTACGTCACAACTGTCTTCAGCGACTGATCAATTATTCACAAAGATTCGTGGTAACGTTCGGAAAAGGTCTGTTCAACAGCTTAATCGTATAATTAGCGTCATTACACCTACCGTCATTAGGTGGTGCTATATAATATTAATATTATAGTAAGGTGGAAAGGATAGGTGGTAAGATTCATTTTCTATAAATGGTTATTCACAATTACAAAAACTCAAAGATTGTCTTCCCAATTTGACTAAATTATCTGTATTATTTATTTACCCATTTAACGTCACTTTTATGTTACAGTGGCTAATCGGATAATTAATACCATCACACTACATATGATAACTTAGTCTTTTTCTTTCAGTGGCGCGACAGTCCGTGTTGACCCTTGGCCGCACGGTGTATTCTGCTGGGACGTGTTTCTAGATGAATTTTAAAGGGCAGGGTCATCACTCCCAACGCCTTTTTTTGTGAGCGGCCATCAGTTGGCTGACGGGTCTCACATACCCGAGGGAGAGGCTGTGAGTGAATCTCCAATAATTTAAATGCTTGATCGACTACTACAACACTTACTGGACAAACGCTCAAACCTTCCGCTTAATTACAAAAGACTCATCTACATGACTATCATGAGGCCGATATGGACTTTCGGAGTAGAGTTTTGGAGCTCTACTAAATCATCAAATTCTTCCCGTCTCCCATCCTTACAATCAAAAATCCTTCGAAAAATCCTCAATGCTCCTTATTTTGTCACTAATCAACTCATTGTTATGTTCATATGTTCCAAGAAATCTGTTGCGGGCAACACACGACTTTCACTTACCTCCATTTTAAAAATCAATGAAAGCATTTTCAAAAACAGTTAGAGATAAAAATACGTGAAACTATTAAGGAATTAATTAAATTGAATTTATATAGAAACATGTGTTTTATTAAAAAATCTATTATATTATTATCTAAAATAAACAGTTAGTTTTATGTTCATTTCATCACTCTCCATTAACTTTTAAATGCTTGTGTATGAGATAATAGTTTTTCTAATATCTTTAGCTTTATATCATACATGTGTATTACTGCTCTTATGTTCAAAAACGAAAAATTGCATAAAAAAAAATATTTTTCCTGTTTTCTCCTTTAGTCGGGAATCGAATTTATTCAATTTATATGTTTACCTGTTGCTCATCAGCTTTAACAACATAATATAGTTATTTTTATTGAATCTACAAAATTAAAGGGACTTCAGGGGAATCAAATTAAAAATATCGGCATTTAAGCCCTGTCAGACCATTTTAATCAGAATAAAACCTACATGATATTAAAGCCCATAAAACATTATATCGATATAGCGAGTTTAATCAAAATCTTCGGAACCGTTTCGAGAAAATCGAAAAAAGGTGCAAAATGCATGGTATAAAGTGCCTCTTCTGGTAAGCTGATTTTGATGAAAAACGTTTTGTCACGTCACGGGCGTATAGTTGCCTTAAATATATAATTTTAATTTCATAGGACTTACCGTTTCCGCCCGGGAGTTACCACACACACACACACACACACACACAGACACACACACACACAGACCTTTTTGCGGGACTTGGTTATTTGGACTCAGGGGACCCTAAAACGTGTATTTCCGTTGAAAACTGAAATTCGAAAATTTTCACGATCGCAATACTTCCCCTTACTATATATTGTAAGTGAAAGTAAAAACGAAAATCCCTTTCAGTAAAGCACATCTTTGAGGAGGGCACTCATTTTATAGACATTATCACCAAAATTGGTATGTCTCCTAACTTGAGCAGTATTTTAAAAGATAACAAAACATCAATAGCAATGGTTGTCATTTTTTAAAAGTACACCAGCTTCTATCTCAATTATAACATTTATGTCTGATTTTATTTTTTTATTCCATTGGTCATTTAAATTTCGTATCTTTATAACATTCGATTTTCATTCATATCAGTCATCATTATGATTAGCACTTTTCTTCTTATTATTTTATTCAGGTTAAAAGAGAATTCCTCTTTCCCAAAATTATTATATTTAAGTAAATGTTTAGGCGTTAATGACGAAGTTTTACGTTTTAAGTTAGAAGTTTTACGCCTCTAAGCATAAACAAACAACGAAAATTTCATTAAAAATATTTTTTGCTCATTGCTCCTTTAATTGGATATAGTATTCCTTAATTAGTTATTTAAACACTTTTTATCAATGCTAACCAGATGATATGGTTAATTATTTTAAATCTACAAAATTTAAGATAATTTAGATGAAGAAAATTAAAAATATCGACATTAAGACCTGACACTCAGAATAAAACCTACATCATATTAAAGCTTATTAAATTTCACATCGATATAGCGATTTTAATCAAAATCGTTACAGCTTTTTTTGAGAAAATCGTAAAAAGGTGAAAAATGCATGGTATAAAGTGGCTCTTCTGGTTCGCTGATTTTGTGGAAAAAGTTGCTGTAACATCTCGGGCGTATAGTTGTCTCAAATATGAAATTTCAGTTGTTTCTTTTTTTTCTTACCCTCTGGTTTTATTTTCGAACAAAATACAAATACAAATGTAATATGTATAGCTGTCAGATTTGTCCTTCTGTTACCCGGAGGTATTCTAAAGAGGATTGCTATATGCGCTGGATGCACTAGTAATCTTTCAAGGGCTTCTTCTATGCCTTTATTTATCCATTGCAAAATGGGAGGGACCATTCTTCAGGGTAACATGAAATTTCAGTTTCGTACGACTTTTTGTTTTTGTGCTAGACTTACCAAACCTTTTTGCGAGACTGGGTCATTTGGACTCAGTAATAAAACGTACATTTTCTTTGCAAACTCTGATTCGAATACTGTCACGATTGGAATACTTCCGCTTACTATATATTTCAAATAAAGCTAACTTTAGATAGAACATAATTTCTCGATAACTGATATATTTTATCGCTTGATTATTAGTTAAATCTCGGATAGTTTAATTGCAAATGATATTCATGACTAGCCCGAAAGAGTATTGGTATAACCCTACTTAGCATATCAAAAGCATAAGTTACACCTGATAGACTAGAGATTAGTGAGATAAATTCACCTAGTTTTACTTTCACTTACCTATATATGAAATATATAGTAAGGAAAAGTATTGCGATCGTGAAAATTTTCGAATTCCGGTTTTCAATGGAAATACACGTTTTAGGGTCCCCTGAGTCCGAAAGTCCCGCAAAAAGGTCTGTGGGCGAAAACGAAAAGTCCTGTGAAACTGAAATTTCATATTTAAGACAACTATACACCCGAGATGTTACAGCAACTTTTTCATCAAAATCGGCTAACCCTAAGAGCCACTTTATACTATGCATTTTGCATCTTTTTACGATTTTCTCTAAAACGACTCTAACGATTTTGACTAAACTCGCTATATCGATGTAAAATTTAATGGGCTTTAATATCATGTAGGGTCTATTCTGATTGAAATAGTTTTGATAGGGATTAAATGCCGATATTATATTTTCTTCATCTAAAGTACCTTTAATTTTGGAGATACTAAAAAAATAACAATATAATTTTTTCATCAACGATAAAAAACAGGTAAATATATAAGTTGAACGAATTCGATCTCTAACTAAAGGAGAAAACTGCAAAAACGTTTTTTAATGCAATGTTTCGTTTTTGAACATAAGAACTGTGATATAGATGTGTAATATAACGGTGAAAAGCTAAAGATTTTAGAAAAAAATATTATACACAAGCTTGTAAAAGTTGATAAAACCAACTGATTATTTTAGATAATAATATAATAGATTTTTAATAAAATGCATGTTTCTATATAAACCAATTTATTCAATTCTTTATTAGTTTCACTCATTTTTATCTTTAACTTTATTTGAAAATTCTTTTCAATTTATTTGAAACAACGGCGGCAAGTGAATGTCGTGTGTTACCCGCAGTAGATTTGTTTCTGTTTATTGTTGAATAATTGATTTCGCTTCTTGATCGATGCATGGTCATCATAAAAAAAAGAAAAGAAAAATAAGAGAGTATAATATCGAATATTTAAATATACTTGACCTATCCCTGACATTTTGCGTATTCCGATGATGATCGATAGAAAAATAATTTATGTATCGTCCCATCACAACAGGTGCGGAGCCATTTTATATATTTATAACTCTTTTAATAAATGCTTATTTTCTAAAACTTCTTTAAATGTCAAAGGACCTTAATATATCCTTAATTTTCAAGAGTAAGTTAGTTTGTCTGAGATCATTACTGGTTCTCAACATCGTCGTATTTACATTTGTAATTTCAGCGTCTTCACAAAATCATCACCAGGCGCAAAAACGCTGCAAATTATTACACACGGTTTATTATTTACTTAAATATAAATAATGATATGCATGTCTCTTCTCTCTCTCTCTCTCTCTCTCTCTCTCTATTTATATATATATAAAATGATTGGTTTCCACGAACTCTTTCTAAACTACAAGACGGATTTTGATATGGTTTTCAATATCATTCAGGACATTCTTTCTTGGAGGCTTATAAGTATAATACATTGCAATTTAGCTTTTATTAAACGAGAAAAATAAATTTCGGAAACCAAGTCACCAAAAAATTATTCCTGAAATATAAGTAGTAATATTGACGTATAATATACTGTTGGAAAGTGCAAACTTTTAGAAAAGTTTATATGCAATAAAATAAATCGTACGAGTTAATATAAAGTTGTTGTGAGCCAATAATAGTATGAACATATTTTATTGGTAAAGAGGGAGGTCATGATAATTAAATGTTACCACCGTCGTATATGATTGGGCATTCTTCCATTCGGTAAGCAAGATTTTAGAAACAATATTACAATAGCGGCTGCTGTCTAAAAACTTAAATGTTAGAATTTTTTTTAACTTATTATCATTCCGACAGTCCTTTACGGGTGTGAAACATGAAACTTTGAAGGATGAACAGCCTTTTAAGGTTTTCGAAAATAAAGTACTGCGTAAAATATTTGGTATGAAGAGGGATGAGGCCACTAGGGAGTTTAGAAGGTTGCACAACGCGGAACTTGTACCCTGGGAATATAATTGATTGGATAACATCGCGGAGACTCAAATGGGCGTGTAAAGTTAATGGCCTCAGTAAAGAACGGTTTCTGAGAAAGTTGGTACTATGTTTCGGTGGCTACTTTTCTAAGGCAGCGGTGACTCCGAAACTGTATTAATAAATATGTAAATTTTCGATTATTATTATGTAAAACTATTTGATTTCTTTTCCAAAAGTATCATGTTAATCAATTCATTATTGGGATCAGGTGGCATGAAGGTGAATAAAATGATTATCTTAAAATATACATTTATTTATAAAATAGCACTCATTATTATACATAAAAACTTAGTACAGTAAGGCATTGTTATTATCGAGAATACTGAGGTTTCGCATTTACCATATAATATAATATAAAAGTACCTTTGACAGATCTGCATGATCATTCCCTGCTTGACTCCCGACCTCTTCCGTCCGCGACTTGACTTCCGCTTCTCATGCCGTCCGGGCTCAGACTCCTCAGGTATTCCGCTATCCCTGCTGTACGAGTGGAGGGGTCTATTTTTTTGTATAGCCCTACTAAGAAATGTTTTTGCTCATAGCCCGGAAACTGTTTTATTTGAAATGATTCTAAATTATTTTTATTCCTCTTAGTATTCTCGATACATAGCATTGGTTTTCCCTAAACTGACTGGTAGGCGTCGATTGGAGGATTTCATTAAGGTTGATCACGGTGGCTTGGGCTCGAACGGTGATCATTAGGGGGAGTCTGTGGATTGCGGTATTTGCTGATATCGGCATCGAACCTTCGGGTTCGGTAGGCCTGTTATTATTATTTTCTATTGGCTATAGTCTTATAATATTTCTTTGGATTTAGAAATTTCATGATTAAATCTTACGTTAAAAAGATTGAGTTGTTAATCAACCAAGTGCGTAAGACTAGTATTTATAAACATCTAGATAACATAAAGGGAATACAGTCGTGGATAGATTAACACTATCACTTCATACCATAAAAAGAAATTGATAAAAAGGTGAAATAAGATTCAACCTTGTCTTCAGGATGACTCATTAAAAGTTTGATGCAAGTGGTGCAATCTAACAAGTAATTCATTTAACGTCACTTTATGCAACTGTGGCTAATCGGACGATGCTGTTATGTGAGCCACTAAACCACAGGTGAACTCGAGCATCTGAATTAATTAGATAAACTTTAAAAAATCTGGTTCGTGCAGCCGACTAACTTTTACTTACCTCCCCGTTGTTAAAATCAATTTAAGAATTCTTAAATACAGAGATGAAAAATGATAAAAGAATTGATTACATTGAGTTTCGATAGGTATATCTTATATTTATTACATAATCTATTATATTATTATCTACAAGAATCAGTTATAAGATTAAAAATCTGGAGCGCGCAACACTTTCACTTACCTCCGTTATTTATGTCAATTAAGGAATTTTCAAGCAAATTTAGAAACTAAAATAAATTATTAAAGAATTATTTACATTGGATTTAAATAGAAACATGTGTTTTATTAAATAATCTATTATGTTATTATCTTCGACAATCAGTTTGTTTTTTTACTTTCACTTACTATATATAGTAAGGGGAAGTATTGCGATCGTGAAAATTTTCGAATTCCAGTTTTCAACGGAATTACACGTTTTAGGGTCCTCTGAGTCCAAATAAAAAAGGTCTGTGTGTGTGTGTGTGTCTGTGTGTGTGTGTGTGTGTGTGGTAACTCCCGGGCGGAAACTGTAAGTCCTATGAAACTGAAATTTCATATTTAAGACACCTATACGTCCGAGACGTGACAAAACGTTTTTCATCAAAATGAGCTTACCAGAAGAGGCACTTTATACCATGCATTTTGCACCTTTTTTCGATTTTCTCGAAAACGGTTTCGACGATTTTGATTAAAGTCGCTATATCGATGTAAAATTTAATGGGCTTTAATATCATGTAGGTTTTATTTGGATAAAAATGGTCTGACAGGGCTTAAATGCCGATATTTTAAATTTTCTTCTTCTAAAGTACCTTTAATTTTGTAGATTCAATAATAATAACTAGATTATTTTGTTAACGCTGATGAAAAACAGGTAAATATATAAATTGAATAAATTTGATACCCAACTAAAGGAGAAAACAGAAAAATGTTTTTTAATGCAATTTTTCGTTTTTGAACATAAGAGCAGTAATATACATCTATGATATACCGTTGGAAAGCTAAAGATATTAGAATAATTATTATCTCATACACAAGCTTTTAGAAGTTAATAGAGAGTGATGAGAAGAACATAAAACTAACTGATTATTTTAGATAATAATATAATAGATTTTTTAATAAAACACATGTTTCTATATAAATTCAATTTGATTAATCCCTTAATAGTTTCACGTATTTTTATGTCTAACTGTATTTGAAAATTCTTTCATTGATTTTAAAAATCGAGCTAAGTAAAAGTCGTGTGTTGCCCACACCAGATTTTTTATCATTCCCGTCAACTTTTACAATAGTATGTATAAGATATTTTTTCTAAAATCGTTAGCATTCCAACGGTAGATTATATATGTATATTCAGAACTGTTCTTCAGTTCACAAACAAAAAATTGCATAAAAAAATATGTTTGCAGTTATCTCTTTTCGTTGTATATCGAATTTATTCAACTTATAACCTGGTTTTTAGCAATGCTAATTAGATGATATGGTTAATTTCATAAAATCTACAAACTTAAACGTACTTTAGAGGAAGAAATTTTGGAATTTCGGCATTTAAGCCCTCTCAGACTGTTTCAATCAGAATGAAACCTACATGAAATTAAAGCCCGTCCAATTTTACATCGATATAGCGCGTTTAATCGAAATCGTTAGAGCCGTTTTTGAGAAAATCGTTAATAGGTGCAAAATGCATAGTATAAAGTGGCTCTTATGGTTAGTTACAACAATCACTTTGTTTTATTAGCTCTTCATCACTCTCCGTTGACTTTTAATATTTTGTTTATAAGGTAATATTCATTCTAAAATCTTTATCTAACATTTATATTACGTTTCGTATGTTCAGAAACACAAAAATCTGGTGCGAGCAACACACGACTTTTACTTACCTCCGTTTTTAAAATCGATCAAAGAATTTTCAAATACAGTAAGAGACAAAAATGAGTGAAACCATTAAAGAACAAATTAAATGGAATTTCTATAGAAACACGTGTTTTATTAATAAATCTATTACAATATTATCTAAAATAATCACTTAGTTTTATCGGCTTTTCATCACTCTCATTAACTTTTAAAAGCTTGTGTATAAGATAATATTTTTTCTAAAATATTTAGCTTTTAAAACGCTATATCATACATGTATATTACTGTTCTTATGTTCAAAAACAAAATACTGCATTTAAAATATATTTTTTTCAGTTTTCTCCTATTGTTGTTTTTCAAATTCGCACAACTTACATATTTTGCTGTTATTTATCAATGCTAAAAAGATAATATGGTAATTTTTATAGAATCTACAAAATTAAAGGTACTTTAGAGAAAGAAAATTTAAAATATCGGCATTAAGGCCCTGCCAGAATATTTTAATCGGAAAAAAACCTACTTAATGTTCAAGCCTAATTAATTTTACATTGAAATAGCAAGTTTAATCAAAATCGTCGGAACCGTTTTTGAGAAAATCGAAAAAAACTGCAAAATGCATGGTATAAAGTGGCTCTTCAGGTAAGCTCATTTTGTTGAAAAAAGTTTTATAACGTCTCGGGCGTATAGTTGTCTTAAATATGAAATTTCAGTTTTATAGGACTTTTAGTTTCCGCCCGAGAGTTGCCACACACACACACAGACCTTTTTCCGGGACTTGGTTATTTGGACTCAGGGGACCCTAAAACGTGTATTTCCGTTGAAACTGGAATTCGAAAATTTTCACGATCGCAATACTTTCCCTTACTATAAATAGTAAGTGGAAGTAAAATTCGGATAAAAAAAAATATTTTTGCTTTTTACTTTCACTTACTATATATAGTAAGGGGAAGTATTGCGATCGTGAAAATTTTCGAATTCCAGTTTTCAACGGAAATACACGTTTTAGGGTCCCCTGAGTCCAAATAACCAAGTCCCGCAAAAAGGTCTGTGTGTGTGTGTGTGTGTCTGTGTGTGTGCGTGTGTGTGTGTGGTAACTCCCGGGCGGAAACGGTAAGTCCTATGAAACTGAAATTTCATATTTAAGACAACTATAGCATTTCCAAGTCAATTGTAACCTTTTCCAAGTCAAATGTAACTTTTTCCAAGTCAAATGTAACCTTTTCCAAGTCAAATGTAACCCTTTCCATTTCAAATGTCACCTTTTCCATTTCAAATGTCACCTTTTCCAAGTCAAATGTTACCTTTTCCAAGTCAAATGTCACCTTTTTCTTCACTTCTAGCCTTAAATATTCCGTTTTATTTATTTATTTATTGAAAAATAATTAGTTTAATTAAAATTATGACTTTTTTAATAATTTTGGCATATCCCATCGCTATTTTTTTTCTGTTTTTTAGATATTTGATAACAAGTTCTGTTTTTTACGAACTAATATTTAAAAAAATTAATTATTGTCTATTTAGTTTTAAGATAGTTGTTGATTTTGAATTTTTAGAGGGAAGGGATACTTTTTGGGAATAATTAATGTGTTTTCGGGTATTATAATTACGTTTTTCGAGATGTATTTTTTATCGCTCGCGTGCATATTAACTTGCATTTGCTTTTAATGTTTTTTATTGATATAGGGATTAATTAATGTGCTTTCGGGTGGTTATGATTACGTTTTTCGAGCGGTATTTTTTATCGCCCTCGTTTATTTTAACTAAAATTTACTTTTTATATTTTTTATTGATATAGGGATTAATTATTGTGCTTTCGGGTGGTTATGATTAAGTTTTTTGAGCTGTATTTTTTATCGCTCATGGGTATTTCAACTCGCATTTACTTTTAATGTTTTTTACAGATATATAGGTTATAAATTGTATTTGCAGGTCTTGTAATTACGTATTTTGAGCTGTATTTTTTATCGCTCATGGGTATTTCAACTCGCATTTACTTTTTATGTTTTTTATTGATATAGGGATTAATTATTGTGCTTTCGGGTGGTTATGAATTCGTTTTTCGAGCTGTATTTTTAATCGCTCATAGGTATTTCAACTCGCTTTTATTTTTAATGATTTTTTTTGATACAGGGATTAATTATTGTGTTTTCGGGTGGTTATGATTACGTTTTTCGAGCTGTACTTTTTATCGCTCATAGGTATTTCTACTCGTATTTACTTTTTATGTTTTTTATTGATATAGGGATTAATTATTGTGCTTTCGGGTGGTTATGATTAAGTTTTTGATGGATTTTGGGATTGATTATTTTGCTTTTAGTTCTCATTATAACGTTGTTGGAATATCCATCATTTAGCTTTTTTTTATTTATTTATTTTTTATTTAATATTTTTATTATTATTTTTTATAAAAGGATTAGTTATAGTTCCTTTTATAGCGTCCTGAGTAAGTTTTTTCAATTAAATATTTTATAATGGACCCACTTTCTCACTTGTTCTTACAATTATCTGATAATTTAATTGAGGAATCGTTTATTCTATTTTCGGGTGTTCTTATAACATTATTTGAACCTTATTTGTTATCGCTTTTACTCATTTTAAGTTACTGTTCCTAGTTCATAAATATTTGATAGAGGGATCGTTTATAGTGATTTGGGGAATACTAATAGAGTTTATGACATTTTTTTATAGCTAGTGCACATTTTACCTTAAATAAAAAGTGATCTAGAACAATGCGCAATCGCGATGTAACACCCTGTTAAAAAAAGTAATCAGAACGTGCAAAAACACAACAAATAATTTTTACTTCAAATTATAACATAATATCTACGGTATGTAGAAATTTCCAAGCGCATAAAAGATTAATGTTCAAAACACGTAATCAGAATCTCCTAAAACAAAAACAAAGAAAGACCACGCTATCAAAATATAAAATGATATTAGCTCTTAGTTGAAACGAGCGCGAGCTATAGAATAAGCAGTCCAAAAAAAGTTTTTTCATAACCACCCAAAAACACAAGTATAGATCCCCTATAACAATAAAAAGATTAGAAGTAAATGCAAGTTGGAATGCGAACAAGCGACAATAAATACAGCTCAAAAAACGTAATTACAACACCCGGAAAGACAATTACTAACCTATATATCAATAAAAAACATTAAAAGTAAATGCGAGTTGAAATACGCATGAGCGATAAAAGATAGAGCTCAAAAAACGTAATCATAACCACCCGAAAGCACAACAATTAATGCCTATATCAATAAAAAACATTAAAAGTAAATGCGAGTTGAAATACCCATGAGCGATAAAAAATACAGCTCGAAAAACGTAATCATAACCACCCGAAAGCACATTAAGTAATCCCTATATCAATAAAAAACATTAAAAGTAAATGCGAGTTGAAATACGCATGAGCGATAAAAGATAGAGCTCAAAAAACGTAATCATAACCACCCAAAAGCACAACAATCAATGCCTATATCAATAAAAAACATTAAAAGTAAATGCGAGTTGAAATACGCATGAGCGATAAAAGATAGAGCTCAAAAAACGTATTCATAACCACCCGAAAGCACATTAATTAATCCCTATATCAATAAAAATCATTAAAAATAAATGCGAGTTAATATGCCAGCGAGCGATTAAATATACATCTCGAAAAACGTAATTATAATACCCGAAAACACATTAATTAATCCCTATATCAATAAAAAACATAAAAAGTAAATGCGAGTTAAAAAACCCATGAGCGATAAAAAATACAGCTCAAAATACGTAATTACAAGACCTGCAAATACAATTTATAACCTATATATCTATAAAAAACATTAAAAGTAAATGCGAGTTGAAATACCCATGAGCGATAAAAAATACAGCTCAAAAAACTTAATCATAACCACCCGAAAGCACAATAATTAATCTCTATATCAATAAAAAATATAAAAAGTAAATTTTAGTTAAAATAAACGAGGGCGATAAAAAATACCGCTCGAAAAACTTAATCATAATACCCGAAAACACATTAATTAATCCCCATATCAATAAAAAACATTAAAAGTAAACGCGAGTTAATTTGCACGCGAGCGATAAAAAATACATCTCCAAAAACGTAATTATAATACCCGAAAACACATTAATTATTCCCAAAAAGTATCCCTTCCCTCTAAAAATTCAAAATCAACAACTATCTTAAAACTAAATAGACAATAATTAATTTTTTTAAATATTAGTTCGTAAAAAACAGAACTTGATATCAAATATCTAATAAACAGAAAAAAATAGCGATAGGATATACCAAAATTATTAAAAAAGTCATAATTTTAATTAAACTAATTATTTTTCAATAAATAAAACGGAATATTTAAGGCTAGATGTGAAGAAAAAGGTGACATTTGACTTGGAAAAGGTAACATTTGAAATGGAAAAGGTGACATTTGACTTGGAAAAGGTGACATTTGAAATGGAAAAGGTGACATTTGACTTGGAAAAGGTTACATTTGACTTGGAAAAAGTTACATTTGACTTGGAAAAGGTTACAATTGACTTGGAAATGCTATATACGCCCGAGACGTGACAAAACTTTTTTCATTTAAATGAGCCTACCAGAAGAGGCACTTTATACCATGCATTTTGCACCTTTTTTCGATTTTCTCAAAAACGCTTCCGACGATTTTGATTAAACTCGCTATATCGATGTAAAATTTAATGGGCTTTAATATTATGTAGGTTTTATTTAGATAAAAATGGTCTGACAGGGCTTAAATGCCGATATTTTAAATTGTCTTCCCCTAAAGTACCTTTAATTTTGTAGATTCAATAATAATAACTAGATTATCTTGTTAACGCTGATGAAAAACAGGTAAATATATAAATTGAATAAATTCGATACCCAACTAAAGGAGAAAACAGAAAAAATATTTTTTTAATGCAATTTTTCGTTTTTGAACATAAGAGCAGTAATATACATGTATGATATACCGTTGGAAAGCCAAAGATTTTAGAAAAATTATCATCTCATACACAAGCTTTTAGAAGTTAATAGAGAGTGATGAAATGAACATAAAAATAACTGATTATTTTAGATAATAATATAATTGATTTTTGAATCAAACACATGTTTCTATAGAAATTTAATTTAATTAATTCCTTAATAATTTCACGTATTTTTATCTCTAACTGTATTTGGAAATTCTTTTATTGATTTTAAAAATGGAGGTAAGTGACAGTCGTGTGTTGCCCGCACCAGATTTTTTCTCCTTAGGTCGGTTATCAAATTCGTTCAAATTGAATTTATTTATCAATGCCAACAGGATGATTTCGGTGTAATAATTTTTCGAATCTACAAAATTAAAGATGCTTTAGAGGAAGAAAATTTATAGAATCAGCATTTAAGCCCTGTCAGACTATTTTAATCAGAATGAAATACACAAAATCGTTAGAGCCGTTTTGAAGAAAACCGTAAAAGGGTTTCAAAATACATGGAATACAGTGGCTCTTCTGATTCTCGATGAAAAAGTTGCTGTAACATCTCGTTTTTTTTTTCCGATCCCTCAAACAGAAAAAATGAAACATTAGTAAAATAAAATACCATAATATATAATGATAACTTTGTTATCTCGAGCGTGTATAGTTCTCTCAAATATGAAATGTCGGTTTCATACAGCTTTTAGTTTTCGCGTTAGACTTACTGCAGACACAGACCTCTTCGCTTAAATTGGTTATTTTGTGAACTTGGAGGACCCTTAAACGTGAGTTTCCGTTAATATCTGGAATTCGAAAATTTTCACGATCTTAATACTTTCCGTTACTATAAAAAAATATGAAAATATATAGCTAAGTGAAAGTAAAAAGTTTGCAAAACTGTTGCGAACAGATTAGTAACGCTATCTAGAGTTAGATTTAGAAACTATTTTTGCAAATGGAAAGTGTCTTGAATTTTTTATCATTAATTGTTACTTTTTCGGTTGGATATTAAACTTTAGTGGATTGTAATAAGTAATTCTATTATTCTTATTAAGTCTGAGGAGTTTTACATGTGCTGATATAAAATATAAATGTTTTAATGTAAGTATTTAAATTATATTTGTTATTCAACTTAAAATAGTATATTAAAAAAAATCCGCTTTGATGAAGTATAATTCAGAATGGAATCAGTTTTAATTTTGATTCGCCCCAGATTGAAATGAATTGAAACAGATAAAAAAATTTCATATAATGGGAAACATATAGGAGTTAATTGTTTTATAATTAAAGTTTTTTTGTTTTTTTAATCTGCATACTACTTTTTTCTAACTCTAAATATACATACATAATCTTTTTATTAATTATGAGTTAATTCATATATTGGAAACCAACATAATGTAGAAAGTTTAATTGAAGCGTGTGAGTTAATTCTATCAAAACTTGAAAAAAAGTATTTTACTCCAGTCGATTCAAATAAATTGAAAAGCAAGAGAAAACAAGACTTTTCTTATCATTCTATGGTAGTGTTTCTTGGTTGTTAATGAATGTGTTTTCATAAATGCTACTTTTTTGTCCATAACTTATATTTGTTGGTACATAGACTAAATATGTATTTAATAACAGAACATATTTACTTTCATGTATATATTTATTTTTTCTTACCGACTTGATGTTATAAAATAATAGTATAATCTTCTTTGTTTTAAGATGTTTTTCATTAAAAAGATATCTATGGCTTGAGTAATATTCTCTCAGTTAATTTATATTCTAAGATTAAATTTATTGCCTGGAATACGAGGCTAAAACAATATAAAACTGCTTGCAGATACCGATTACTCAAACACTTACTTCATAGACTCTTAAAACTTGTGATCTATCTGTGGTGAGTAGCGAGCATAACAGCCTTCAAACCCCGCAGATGACCCTAGGATTTTTTAATGGGAGTAAAAAATCCTTGTTTAAGCTGTTCTTAGGAGGAGACGTAAAATGATAGTTCTGGGCTTGTGAGATGTTAAGTAATAGTTAAAGATCCATATCCTAATTAAACCTGAATAGGCAAAAATTAGGACTCCTAATGTAGCATTGTCTGATTAGCCTTCACTTAATGTCAAATTAACATACAATTTTTTCTAATCTACTTAAAAAAACCTCATTTTTTAACCATTATCAGACCTATTTGGACATTTTGTGTTCCACTAAACCACCAAATTCCTTTTGTATCCAATCATTACAATCCAGAATCCTCACTCCTCCTTAATTTGTCACCAATAAAACCAACCTTAATGACAGCAATATTCAATTAGTCGCAAACTGCCTGAAACAGATATAAATCTTTCAATTTTAAAATTGTTGCCAACGCATACCCTCTAGTCATTTCTAATTTCTAAGCATTCCCAAAAATCCTTAAAGATGGCTGAAAAGAAGATGGTCAAGGGACCTAATAACTTAAATTGACATTGAAGTGCTACAGACTTGTTCCTTCATGCGTTATAACCAGACTGTATATTTATTAGTTATATTGTATTAATATAGTTATAATAAAAATACATAGGGGATCACCTGTAGTAGATGGCTAGCATAACAGCCTTCTATGCCAAAGGTCATGGGATCAAACTCACAGGTGGTCCTTGGATTTTTTAATGGGAATAAAAAAATCCTTAGTTACGCTGCCCTTTGGAGGGGAAGTAAAAAGGTGGTCCCAAGCCTGTGTGATGTCAGGTACTCATTAAAGATCCCTATCCTAATTAAATCTGGATAGGCAAAATTTAGGAATCCAACTGTAGCATCGTCCAATTAGCCACAGCAGCATAAAGTGACGTTAAAAAAACAAACTAAATAAATACTCTTTAGAGTTTAGAAAAAAATACTTCAATTCTAAAAATTTAATTTGGGATCAAATTTTAGAATTAATAAATGGAAAAGATTGGCTGGTGTTAGTTAATTTCTCCAGATCAGCTTTCTCTTATAAAATGTTGCTAACGAAAGAATTTAACTATTAGTGAATTTGATTTTAGTACACAATTAACATCCGAAGTGTTTGTTTCTTATCATGTTATTGATTATTTATATTGATAGATTAAAGGTTAATTTTGTCAATAAACACAGACACCACGGACTGTCAGTAGACCATGTCGTGTGTCTGATATTTGTTATTGTATTTTGTAAATTGTTTATTTTCTGTTTGCTGTAATTTTGAAAAATAAACAGACTTTTCTATCTATCTAAATAAATACTTTGTTTTGATGTTAATAATGTTTAATTTTACTCATTACAAGTCTAATATAATGTTATCTGTTCTGTCATTCCGATGAAGAATACTTTTTAAGCAGCCTATAGAACAAGAATAGACAGCATTGACATTTGAATATTGATTGTCGAGGATGAATTCTTTCACTGGGTCAGAGCCTTGTATTTTTAATGAAAGTAATTTAGTCAGCTGCTTTATCTTTTTGACAACCTTGATCATCGTTCAATAGAAATTAATAATAAATATTTATCATTAATTATTTTTAGGATAGGGAATAATAATTTAGTTATTTCCTAATATATGCATGGATAATCAACCAATTTTAACCTGATTAATTGAATAGTAGTTAATGAATATAAGTCGTTGATTGTTGGGAAATTCATGAGGAAGGTAGTCTGGTGGTAAATAAAAGGCAATGAAAATGTTAAAATTATATGGTTGTTTTTCTTGTCTCACGTAATGACTATCTTTCTTCTAAATAATATTTTACTTGAATAATTAATCTTATGTTATTTTGTTTTAAATTCTGTATTAGAAAAAAAAAATTATCTGTACCTCTACAACCGACTGAGGATCTTGGACCAAGATATTTGTAGTTATTGTTTGGTATGGTTTTAAGGTATAAAATACTAAGATTATCAAGGTCTGAACAGAGAGTCATCTGTGGTGACAGTGTGGTCACCTGTGGTGTAGTGGCTAGCACAGAGATTCGTACTGTTTCGATGCCACTAGCAGTGCAAGCTTTTTTTTTTACTTTTTTTTAATATTAATTATTTCCATAATCTACCTATTGCGAATAGATTCTTAGTTTGTTTGTTTTTTCATTTAACTTCGCTTTTATGCTACTGTGGCTAATCAGACGATGCTGCAGTAGAAGTAATAAATTTTGCCTATCCAAATTTAATTAGGCTAGGAACAATTAACGAGTAACTGACATCACATAGGCTCGGGAACCAAGGATGGTATAACCAAGTTTTTTTTACTCCTTTAAAAAATCCCAGGGCCACTTACCTCAACACAAAAGAAATTTAATTCATAAAACTGCCTTTTTAACACTCAGTTTTGAACTTCATAGTATCAATTACATCACAACGAAGAATAAAAGTAATAATTTGTGGTCATAACCTGCACTCCTACACCCCATGAAGGGTCTTGGGGTCAGTACATAAAGAGATTCGTATTGTTTCACGGAAAACGGCAATAAAGTGCAATAAAGTGATTTGGCCTGAATCAAACTCAGCCACCAGGTTTTTTCCCCCCGATTTTGGGTAACCACTTTATAGAGGCTGGGTATGCTCCAAGAGGGTCTCCATACCCCAGGGTCACTCCATGGCTGAAATAACAGAATAAATAATTCTGCCTCAGCCAAGTTTGAACCTGGGCCCTGTAGAACAGTAGTCTATTTCTCTATCCACTAGACCACTATGCTCCCTATTTATGTTATATAATATAATTAGATAAGAATTTACTTTGTGAATTACATACCAGTATGATAAAAAGAGGTAAATCATATGTTTATAACCTTATCCTAATTAAACCTGAAGAGGCAACATTGAAGACTCCCACTGTAGCATCGCCCAAATAATCAGAGTTTGGTAAATATTAAATTTAATGAATAAACCAACCTATGTTAGTAATTAACAAAAAATTTAAATTCATAATTCATAAAAATTATAGACTATACAAATTTAATAAGCTTAAAATATAATATTCGATATTGAATAGGTGTATAGGGTGAAGGATGCTATAGTGCAGGTGGCGATCGATGAATCTTTTAAGAAACTGAAATTTAATTTCTATTAATTTATAATTTTTTGTTTATTATAAACATAAGTTTGTTAATTATTCATTAAATGTAACTTTATGCTACTCTGAATATTAGCCACTGTGGGAGTCTTAAATGTTGTCTCTCCAGGTTTAATAAGGATAAGGTTATAAACATATGATTTATCTTTTATCATATTGGTATGGACTTCACTAAAAAAAATCTTATGAAATTATAATATATGATCCCAAATAGGGAGGGGCATAAACTAGTACATAGAGCACTAGTCTACTGTTCTCCGGGTCCCAGGTTCGAACCCCGGCTGTGGCAGAATTATTTATTCTTTTATTTCAGCCATGGGTATAGAGATCCTCCTGGGGCACACCCAGCCACTATAAGGTGGGTACCCAAAATTGGGTAAACCAGTTGGCTGTGAAACAGTCTGAATCTCTATAAGTACTGACCCCAAGACCCTTCATGGGGTGTTGGAGTGCAGGTTATGACCACAAATTATTACTTTTATTCTTGGTTGTGATGTAATTGATAATATGAAGTTCAAAACTGAGTGTTAAAAAGGCAGTTTTGTGAAAGAAATTTCTTTCATGTTGAGGAAAGTGGCCCTGGAATTTTTTATAGGAGTAAAAAAAACTTGGTTATACCATCCTTGGTTCCTGAGCCTATGTGATGTCAGTTACTCGTTAAATGTACCTATCATAATTTATCTTGGATAGGCAAAATTTAGGTTAGGACTCCCACTCTAGCATTGTATGATTAGCAGCAGTAACATAAAGTGATGTTAAATGAATAAACCTACAACAGAACTATTTGTTATGAGTATGTGTATATATATTCATATTATAATATGCTTATTTTTATAAATATACTTTTAATACAAAATTAATTCACATTATGTACTTAATTAGAACTCTGTTGAGAAGTTACTGAAGGAATTAGTCCGGGTGGCGGTCATTAAATGAAACAACTGAATAGTTTCAACTATTTTATTGTTTGCCAACGTTTTGGCCCCCATTGTGGGTCATCATCAGGGCTAAAAAGATACAAAAAGGATACATTTAAAATAATGATGGAGTTTTGTTGACCGTTGAGAAATTAGATGAGGAAGATGGTTGGGGGTGCGGTCATAAATTAAAAATTAAAACTTATTTTAAATGTGTGTTTTTAATTTATGACCGCACCCCAACCATCTTCCTCATCACATTTAAAATAAGATTGAAAAACCGGCATATCTCAACATAAATTACAATTTTACTCATTGTTGTCAGATCCCGTCTAGAAATGTGGTACGTATTTTCTATTTTACCCAACCTTTTGTACGTACTTTCCTATCTACCTGCCTATATTCCATATTACCAAATTGTCACCTAGTTTCCACTCGCCTACCAGACGGTATGTATCTCCACTGTACTCCATTTTTTAATGTTTTTTATTTCATGTAATTTTTTTATTATATATTTGTACATTATCTTTAGTCATTATCTGGTCTGTATAGCTCTCATTAGTATACCTTTATCATTGTAATTTAATTAATTGATTTCTTTACACATCTAGTTCCTTTTATGTTATAATATTGACATTCTCTAGCGCAATAGTTATTTTTTTAAAATAGTATTTTTAATCTTATTTTAAATGTATCCTTTTTGTATCTTTTTAGCCCTGATGAAGACCCACAATGGGGGTCGAAACGTTGGCAAACAATAAAATAGTTGAAACTATTCAGTTGTTTCATTTAACGACCGCCACCCGGACTAATTCCTTCCATTAATTATAACTCATTTTACTCTCAGGGTATGGTATGGGTTCTTCAAAATCAGGCACTATGCAGGGACCTTTCCTCTACCTGGGCTTTTACCTGGGGTGTCCGTTGCATCCAAAATGGAGGGTATGTTTACAAACAAACATTCAAATTGGCCCTGTTAATTTTTATTTTTATTCTATTTTGTATCTAATTGTTAGCCTCCCTAATATAATATTTAAATAATAAATAAATAAATAATTGTATACTTTATAAACAAATGGGTATATTACAATATGTTGCTCCATCCAGTCCATTTAGCTACACCCATCTTATAATGCCTTATTTTTTAAATTTTATAAGAATTGTTAATGTTATGTTAAGCAATGTGTATATCTTAATTACATTTTCCTAATGCTCTTAGAATTATCAAGAAGTTAGTTTATTCTGTTTATTTTGCTTATCTTGCAAAGAGAGTTCAAGGAAACAATGCATCATTGCTCAGCTTCAAAGATAGCATACCTTTCAACAAAATTCCAGAGTTGATAATAAAATTAAGTCTGAATTCACTGTTATTCGTAAAATATATGTATGAAAAAATAATTAGTAATAATAAAAAATGCTGCAAAATATTAAACAATGATTTATTTTTTTCCAAATAACTATATTAGGGTATAATTGTTTAGATCGCTGTTGATAGGAAATTAACTTATATCAAAAGCAACAAAGAATTCAAATGAAAAGGGCTATCACCACTGTTAATTTTAAAACGCTATATCTCTGCAATTTATTTTGTGGAAATTTTTAGTATTTATTTATTAATTAATTCTTATGCCATACAAACTGATTTTTTTTTTATTAGTTATTCGGGTTCTAAATATCTTAAAATGTAAGGCCCTTTAATTTTTTTTTTTTTTTTTGTCAATTACAAAGGCTCATTATTGAAAATAATTAACCGAAAATATGAATGCGAGTAAATAAAAAAAAAAAAAAGGATTGCTTGGAACTAAATTCCTAACAACTCATTTTATTCTACTACTTCATTTTATCTTTTATTTATTATGTTTTTGTTTTTTTTCTTAGAGATAGGCCTCTGCTTCATCATGTATTTAACCTCGAGTTGTTCCATGTAGTACATCTGAGGTTCTGCATTCAACAATAGTAAGTGACAGAGAAAAGAATTATTTTTTTTAGTAATAATAATATTTAGGATTAAGGAGGTGACATAAATATTACAATAAAAGGAACATTTGTAAAAGGCTTAGAGAGCATAAAAAATTCACATTCTGTCCACTGACACCAATCAAAACCAGAGTTCGAGATGTTAGCATTAACAGAATCTTCCCATCTCTCTATTACAAAAACGCTGTAAATAATTAAACAGTGGTTTATTATTTCCTAATAACCCTCGCTCACAGATAGCGCTGGCGGCGGCCACATGGATTACCGGCCGGATATATAAAGACGAACAATTTAATAATATTGTATAATGTAACTCATTAACACCACTGTAAATATCTGTGTTACGTAACTGATTTATAAGAATTAATAAACCTGTCAAGTAATTTGACCTAGGGACTAGACGCTAGTCTGGTAGCATACCTCACCGTCAATTTTCGACATGGATGACTAACATCTCCAAGAGCTGGCACAGCCCTTCAGATCACCTAACTGGTATCTCCCTAGGTCAGATTAACTATGTCCATGTAACATTTTGTGGTCTATCTTCTTTTATCCTCCTTCATGTACGGTCTCTCCTCCTAACCAACACTACTGTCGTGCTACTACCACGCAGGGCGTAACCCATCCTAACCAACACTACTGTCGTGTTACTACCACGCAGGTGTAACCCATCCTAACCAGTCCCCTCTGTTAAAAGGTAGGTGCGGGTACGCTCCCTACCTGGCGGAGAAACTTCATACCTGGTGCTGTGGTACGTGCTACTACCACGACGAGCAACATCTCCATCTAAACTCTTCCTTGCATGAATACGCAATTGTCGAAGGCCTTCTGATACCCTTTCTTGTCCATTAAAAGAACCATACCTCGACAAACCATATTAGGGTAAACTATTTCATATAACTGTTTACAGGCAACTAACTAATATGAAGCAATAAATTAATCAAAGGAAAATGTCCTATCACTACTGCTAATTTCAAAACGCGATATCTATGCTAGTTCTAAATCAATTTCAATGATTCTTTTTTTGTTTTGTAGAAAATTTGATCGCCTAATTATTATTATTAATCTCTTCTCCGGGTATGTGAGACCCGTCAGCCTACTGGTGGGCACTTGCGAGGGAGTAATGACCTTACCCCACAACATTTCATCATAATCTCCCAGGAGATTACACCACGCGGCACGATCTGTCGCGCCTGTTAAAAAAAAAATATGTGCTATTATTTAATTAATAATCTAATAGCACCAAATTTTAGTATTTATATATCCATATGGCGGACACACGGATTTTTTAACTTCGTTTTACAGGCTCTAAGTATCTTGAAACACCAAATTTTGAGGAGGGAGATATTTTTTTTTTTTTCTTCAATTACAAAGGTTCATTATTGAAATAATAAACCAAAATCATATATACTAGACTTCTTTACTATTTAATTTTCATTGAAATAATTCAAATAAAAATTCCTGATTCCAGATAAACATGGATTTAAATTGATAAACAGGTGAAATTAGATTCAACCTTCTTCAGGATGACTCATAAATGTTTGATACAAGTGGTGCAATCTAACGTGTAAAATTGTTACTTTGTTTATTTATTCAACGTCCCTTTATGCTACTATAGCTAATCAGACGATGCTACAGTGGGAGTCCTAAATTTTGTCTATCCAGGTTTTATTAGGAGAGGGATCTTCAACCTTTCTTTGATCCTCATAAGTACGTAGTGGAGCGCCAGGGGATTTGACCTCGGAAAATGGTTTAGTGAATGAATTTTTTTTGGTTGAGGTGGACTTTTTTTACTTTCACTTACTATATATAGTAAGGGAGTATTGCGATCGTAAAAATTTTGAATTCCAGTTTTCAACAAAAATACACGTTTTAGGGTCCCCTGAGTCCAAATAACCAAGTCCCGCAAAAAGGTGTGTGTGTGTGTCTGTGTTTTGTGTGTGTGTGTGTGTGTGTGTGTAACTCCCGGGCGGAAACGGTAAGTCCTATGAAACTGAAATTTCATATTTAAGACAACTATACGCCCGAGACGTGACAAAACTTTTTTCATCAAATGAGCTACCAGAAGAGGCACTTTATGACCATGCATTTTGCACCTTTTTTCGATTTTCTCGAAAACGGTTCCGACGATTTTGATTAAACTCGCTATATCGATGTAAAATTTAATGGGCTTTTAATATTAGGTTTATTTGATAAAAATGGTTTGACAGAGCTTAAATGCCGATATTTTAAATTTTCTTCTTCTAAAGTACATTCAATTTTTAGATTCAATAAAATAACTAAATTATCTTGTTAAAGCTGATGAAAAACAGGTAAATAAACAAATTGAATAAATGCGATACCCACTAAAGGAGAAAACAGAAAAAATATTTTTTTAATGCAATTTTTCGTTTTTGAACATAAGAGCAGTAATATACATGTATGATATACCGTTGGAAAGCTAAAGATTTTAGAAAAAATATTATCTCATACACAAGCTTTTAGAAGTTAATAGAGAGTGATGAAATGAACATAAAAATAACTGATTATTTTAGATAATAAAATAAAAGATTTTTTAATAAAACACATGTTTCTATATAAATTAAATTTAATTAATTCTTTAATAGTTTCACGTATTTTTAACTCTAACTGTATTTGAAAATTCTTTCATTGATTTTAAAAATCGAGGTAAGTGTGTTGCCCGCACCAGATTTTTCTTTATACTATAACTTGCAAAGTTACCAAAAAATTTTTTGTGCTTTTAATTTTTTAAATATTTAATTGGAAAAAGATACAAAATTAATATTCCAGCATATAATTGAACTTCAAATAGCATTTTTTTTTTTTTTTTTTTTATGTATATGTCGAATTTGGCTCGAATAGCTATAGAAAATCATCTTTTGGAGAAACCTGTGTTTATGAAGGGCTGTAGAGATCTTGGACAGGTGGTAAAACGTGAACGGGGAAGAGAGTCCGTGAGCCAGCAACGAAAAATGCAACCCATTTCTCCAGAATTTTTAGTATGTTTTATGCAAAGCATCTATCATAGTAAAGCAAAAAATCTGGTGCGGGCAACACACGACTTTCACTTACCTCCATTTTTAAAATTAATGAAAGAATTTTCAAATACAGTTAAAGATAAAAATACGTGAAACTATTAAGGGATTAATTAAGTTAAATTTCTATAAAAACATGTGTTTCATTAAAAAATCTATTATATTATTATCTAAAATAATCAGTTAGTTTTATCTTCTTCTCATCACTCTCTATTAACTTTTAAAATCTTGTGAATGAGATGATATTTTTTCTAAAATCTTTAGCTTTCCAACAGTATGTCATACATGTATATTACTGCTGTTATGTTCAAAAATGCATTAAAAAAATATTTTTTCTCTTTTCTCCTTTAGTTTGGTATCGAATTTATTCAATTTATATATTTACGGTTTTTCATCAGCGTTAACAAGATAATCTAGTTATTATTATTAAATCTACAACATTAAAGGTACTTTAGGGGAAGGCAATTTGAAATATCGGCATTTAAGCCCTGTCAGACCATTTTTATCCAAATAAAACCTACATCATATTAAAGCCCATTAATTTTTACATCGATATAGCTTACTATATATAGTAAGTGAAAGTAAAATACACGTCTGTACACTCAAAATGGATGGATAACAAATGGCGGCCATTCAAAAAGGGAAATTATCCAGATATCACTCTCTTCTAACATAATTATGACTACTATCATAGAAACGGCTCATTCTAAGAGGATTATCATTATAAAGTAAATCATCAAGTATTTAATATGCTTTCATTTGAGTGGTAAAAGACATTTGTATGTTCAATATGCATCGATATAGAGGTATTTAACTAAAAAAATAATTTTGCGAAAAACGAGAAATCACTCTCTTCTCACATAATTATGACTACTATCATAGAAACGGCTCATTCTAAGAGGATTATCATTATAAAGTAAACCATCAAATATTTAATAAACTTTCATTTGAGTGGCAAAAGACATTTATATGTTCAATATTCATCAATATAAAAGTATTTAACCAAAAAAATAATTTTGCGAAAAACGAGAAATAACTCTTTTCTAACATAATTATGGTTACTATCATGGAAACGGCTCATTCTAAGAGGATTATCATTATAAAGTAAATCATCAAGTATTTAATAAGCTTTCATTTGAGTGGTAAAAGACATTTATATGTTCAATATTCATCAATATAAAGGTATTTAACAAAAAAAAAAAATAATTTTGCGAAAAACGAGAAATCGCTCTTTTTAACATAATTATGGTTACATAATGATGGAGTTTTGTTGACCGTTGAGAAATTAGATGAGGAAGATGGTTGGGGGTGCGGTCATAAATTAAAAACACACATTTAAAATAAGTGTTATTTTAATTATGTGCCGACGTTAAGGCCTACAATGTGGGCCTTCATCAGGGCTAAAAGAAACAAGATAACAACCAATGTAATTATAGACTTAATAATGCGCCAGGTATATAATAATAATATGACAGTAATAAATTATGGGAACATAAATAATATTAAATGTAAAATGATAATAAGCTGACAATTATTCTTCCTCCTCCTTTCCATACTCATATCTTTCTCCGTTACATATCCTGACATATAATTATTAGTTTAATATTACATTATTTTAAAATTTAAATTATTTTTTATTCATACTGTTTCTCTTTTGTAATGACTATATTCTTTTTTTATATATTACCTATACTCTTAACTATGTTTTTAATATATTACCGTCATATATCAACTCAAAATTGTTAATATTTAAAATTTTAATTGCTCACATATTTTTCCTTTATCATTTTTTTCATTTACTTAGTCTCTCTTTGTATATTCTCATTACAATATTATCATCTCAATTATGTTTACTTCCATACTTTATAACTATCATCTTAATTTTGTTTATTTCCATACTTTATAACTGTCACCTTATTTCCATACTTTATAATTGTCATCTTATTATCATTTTACATTTAATATTATTTATGTTCCCATAATTTATTACTGTCATATTATTATTATATATCTAACGCATTATTAAGTCTATAATTACATTGGTTGTTATCTTGTTTCTTTTAGCCCTGATGAAGGCCCACATTGTAGGCCGAAACGTCGGCACATAATTAAAATAACACTTATTTTAAATGTGTGTTTTTAATTTATGACCGCACCCCCAACCATCTTCCTCATATAATTATGGTTACTATCATAGAAACGGCTCATTCTAAGAGGATTATCATTATAAAGTAAATCATCAAGTATTTAATAAGCTTTCATTTGAGTGGTAAAAGACATTTGTATGTTCAATATGCATCGATATAGAGGTATTTAACTAAATAAATAATTTTGCGAAAAACGAGAAATCACTCTTTTGTAACATAATTATGGTTACTATCATAGAAACGGCTCATTCTAAGAGGATTATCATTATAAAGTAAATCATCAAGTATTTAATAAGCTTTCATTTTAGTGGTAAAAGACATTTGTATGTTCAATATGCATCGATATAGAGGCATTTAACTAAATAAATAATTTTGCGAAAAACGAGAAATCACTCTTTTGTAACATAATTATCCATTTTTTTTTTTAACAAAAGCACAAATTTTCAATAGTAAACTTTTTTATTTATGTTATTAACTAAACGTTCCAATTTTTTATTTATTTATTTTTTAATCCACTGTAATGAAAGTACGAGGTTTGCATGATATTTAAGCTCCAGGCACTCCACTATTGATCATTGAAAAACCTATGGCCACATTTGAGACGTTGATTTCCAAAAGGTACTAAAGGACATTTTTTTCAAATTTGATATTTTCACATATTTGTATTCTAATGGTTTAGTTTTATCTAAATCCATCATCAAATTTTATCAAAAAATCGTAAAAATCCTTAAGAAAAGTATTTTAAAATTGCATTTCATTCCAAAAGGTACTAAATACACATTTTATTTCATTCCAAAAGGTACTATATACATGTTTAGTTCCAAAAGGTACTATATCCCATGTAAACAGATCTAACCTTTCCTTTCATTTCCATCCAAAAAGTACTATATTTTCTACTATACGGCAGAAGCACCTAACCCTGTAATATGTCACCATTAATTTATTGTTTTCATCATTTTATTCACTTTTATTGGTTCATTTAGCACGTCTTGAATCACCGCTATTAATTTGATCACTGGTTTTAACCTTATAATCAGTTTTTAGGCCGTTTTAAACAACTTAGTTGCGTCGCTTTGGTTCTCGTAGGTTGTCATTTAAATTAAGTTTTTTTAATAGTATTTCTTCTTGCAGCAATAGTAATTTGGTTTAAAATTTTTCAGAAACTCACATTTTAATAGAATAATGGTATTTGATGCAGCAAATAGTTGGAATTAGCAGTCCACGAACTTGCTAAAAATGTGAAGAAAATCCGTGCCTGATCTAACTTAGTAGTCGATTTTTTTATTTAAAATAAAAGCTCTAAAGTTATTATTTATCAGTATCTATGGTTAAATATTGTTTACACGTAGTTAATAATATAGTTAAATTTGCTAAGTTCACACAAATAGTAAATACATGTTCAAAACTTACTTCATAATTACATACTTTCTTATTATAGTGCCATAAATAGATAAATTGTCCTTTGAATATTCACTTTCTTTATGAAAAATAGATAATAAATGTAATTAACTAACAAAGAAAGATATTTCTCAGAGGGAGAAGAAGGAAATATTCATAACTTAGTAATTAACGATATAAAGACGTTAGTTATCGGTAATGTTGTATCAGGAAGGTTATAGTGACTGTTACCAACTTTTCTTGCGTTATATTCTTCCAAAAAGTACTATATCTCTTTTAATTCTTTCCAAAAAGTACTATATCCATGTTTCGTTCCAAAAAGTCCTATATCCATATTATACTCTTTAAAATCATCAGAAAAGTGCAATAATTTGGAAAAATGAGTTGGCAACACACTTAAAAATCAACTTTAGATTTTAATAAAAAAATAATCACGTAAATTGGTCCAATAATAAATAAATGCCAAATTTTTGCGTTTCCTGTAAAATTTTCTAAAGTGGATATAGTACCTTTTGGGAATCAACGTCTCATTTGTTGAATTTTTCAGTTCATAAATAAATAAAAATAGCACACATTAATGGTTCTCATATTAACGTCAATATATTATTTTTAAGAAAATGACACTATTCAAATTTTATTGGTCTGATTTAAAATGCGTAATATATTTGGCTCAAAGTAGGATGAATGTAGAATTGAGACGGCAATATACCACGGTATTGCGTGACATACATCCATAAACATAACTGAAGTAGCTGTATCTGTGGCGGCGACTGAAATGCGTATGTTGGGTTGTTGGACTGAATTTACGTCCATGCTTAAGCAATTCCGTACCGATTTTTTCAACCTAGGCATTGATTTTTTTTTTTTTTTAGTAAAAATAAGGAAGGATGATGTTTTAAGATTGTTATAATTAGCGGTTGATTTAATATTTTTGTTATTATATTATCAATAAACTTTAGACATCTTTATTAATGTGTATTAATTGGGTTGTAAAACAAGTTTTTTAGCGTTTTTCAATATTACAATTTCATCATCACTACATTTATACAGGGTACCTAGCTAGCAATAGGAAAATTCAGGGATTTTAAAAACATATGGAAAAGTCTGGAAATTTTTACTTTAGTCAAGGAAAATGGTCCCTTGATAACATTGTTTCTTCATCACTCAAGTTCCGATTCACTACTTGTTGTGATGTTGCAAATATCATAAAGCGAGTTTTAAAATAAATTTGTAGTCAGATTTGTAAATATTGATTATTACTAACAGCAGTATCCAAGTACATCATAATCATTGCTAAGTCAACTTAAAACACTAGAATTTCAGCTGGTGTCGGGTAGATATAGTTGAATCTTATCGTAAAGTAATTAGTCATTATATATATTTTTAATCTAGTATACTATATTAATTATAATTATTCTTTTTTTTTGTCGATTTTCACCGAGATTCGGCCGGGTAAAAGAATTCTTACAATTTGGAAAAGTCAGTGAATCTCTTTTTTCCTTACGTCAAATATTAGAGAAGAAGCTGGAATACAACGGTGTAGTCCATCAACTTTATATAGATTTTAAAAAGGCTTATGATTCAATAGACCGTCAGAAGCTATATAACATCATGATTGAACAGGGAATACCTAGAAAGTTAGTAAATCTAGTAGAGATGTGTTTGTCGGAAACATTCCATAAAGTTAGAATCGGTCATAATTACTCCGAGGGATTTGAGGTGCGATCGGGTTTGAAACAGGGTGACTCCCTTTCACCTGTTTTGTTTAATATAGCTTTAGAATATGTCATATAAAAGGTGATGTGTACCGAGAAAGGCTTAAATATGGGTGACAAGATTCCGGTTTTGGGGTATGCCGATGATCTGGTACTGCTAGGTGAAGACACGGAAACCATACAACTAAATACAAGTGTGTTAATAAAAACCGGTAAAGAAATAGGACTCGAATTAAATACCGATAAGACGAAGTATATGATTAGTAGCAGAAACGGTGTCGATCTTGGTGATATTGATGTATCAGGTCATACTTTTGAACACGTAAAGAAATTCAAGTATTTAGGTTCAATTATAACTAGAAAAAATGAAATCCAGAAAGAAATAAAGTCCCGGTTAAAGGTGGGAAATGCGTGTTATTATTCAGTTGCTAAGTTACTTAGTTCGCGGCTTCTATCTAAAAACTTAAAGATTAGAATTTATAAAACTATTATTCTTCCAACGGTTCTTTACGGATGTGAAACGTGGCCGCTTACTTTGAAGGATGAACAACGGTTTAAGGTTTTCGAAAATAAGGTATTGCGTAAAATATTTGGTCCGAAGAGAGATGAGGCCACTGGGGAGTTTAGAAGGTTGCACAACGCGGAATTGCGGAACTTGCATCCTGTGAATATAATTGAGCTGATTGCATCGCGGAGACTCAAATGGGCAGGTAAAGTTGTTGGGATCGCTGACGAGCGGATTCCGAGAAAGTTGGTATTCGCTGATCCGACTGGTAGGCGTCCGAAAGGTAGGCCGAAGCGGAGATGGGAGGATTGCGTTAAGGCTGATCTCGGGAGTTTGGGCTTGAATGGTGAACATTGGACGAGTCTGTGTAGGCGGAATTTGGTGGTATTGGCATCGGACCTTCGGGTTCACTAAGCTTATTATTATTATTATTATTAGTGAATCTCTTTGAGCTGATTTGCCAGACAACCTGTTATAAAATCATATTTACTTGGTCCATAATGTTTACATACACAAAAAAAAATTAGGTAAGGTGCTTTTATGCATCAGTTTCAACCGAGATTTTTTATAATTAAGTGGTATTTTATCCGCACACAAGACTGAAAAGACAAGAAGCTGTCCAACGCTTTCGCTTACATCAACACTTACTGGACAGACGCTCTAACCTTCCACTTATCTTTTGGGGCACTACTAAACCATCAAATTCTTCCCGTATCCAATCCCTACAATTCGAAAAATCCTCAATGCTCCTTAGTCACTAACAAACTCATCCATAAAGACCTTAATGTTCCATATGTTACTGATTTGGCCCGTACGAGGTATCATTCCTTCCATGACAAACTCCACTCCCACATTAACCCACTAGTTTTAATCCTTGCTTCCTCTACCATTCCTGACAATCCTCCGAGGCGTCTGAAAAGAAGATGGCCTCGAGACCTTCTAATGTACATTACCTAGGGGAGTGTTGCCAATGGGCATATTCTCTTCATGTCTTTTCATGTATATTATATATATTATGAGCCAATTTACTTGATGTATTTACTAATACAGTTGTAAATTTCAATAAATTAATAAATAAAAAAATATCTTTTCGTCATTTAATGATTATTTATATGCTGCACGTTCGGTTAAAAAAATTTATGGCGACGATGCCGAAGGAGAAATCATCGACCTAAGTGGTTTTCTCGGTTTAGAACAGGAAATTTTCACTTGGAAGAAAGCGTTCGAGTGTCCTTCAACTGTTGATTATCAAATTCAACCAAAATGATGAAAGATGGCAAAATGTTATATTGGGTTGATGCAAAATTAATGCAGGTTTCCTCTATTGCAATATCTTAATTCCAATTGTGTAAACAAAGCTAATCCTAACATTGATCATTATTATACCAAAACAAACCTTATCTAATACCCTCTCTTTCACCATGAATTTGTTTAGTAAAATCGTTTTGTTCAGTGTGTTCAAAGGTGTTGAATCGAAAATGTCAAAGTGCGATTTTCGTCAAATTTATTTTTACGAATTTAAATTAGGGCGCAGCGCTGCGCAAACGGCTCGTAATATTAATGAAGTGTGGGGTCAGGGGGCTATTAATGAGTGCACGGTGCAGCGTTGGTTCCAGAAGTTTCGCAGAGGAGATTTCGACCTCGAAGACAAGGAAGGTCGGGGCCGTCATCTTGCTCTGGACAACGACCAGCTGAGGTCAAAAGTGGAAGAAGACCAAACCAAAACCACACGAGAAATGGCGGCGGAACTCGGAACTCAAAAATTGCAACGTCTCTGCCCAGCATTGATGAATCGGAAGGGGCCGATCCTGCTCCACGATAACGCCAGACCACACGTTGCACAACCAACGCTTCGACGACTGCACGAGTTGGGCTACGAAGTTCTCCAACATCCGCCTTATTCACCTGACCTCTCTCCTACAGACTTCCACTTTTTCAGGCATCTGGACAACTTTTTGAGGGAGAAAAATTTTCAAAACCAGGACGACATTGAAAATTATTTTCGTGATTTCATTGAGTCCAGGGATTCGGATTTTTTTTTTCTGGTGGAATAAGAAAGCTTGTTGAACGTTGGCAAAAGTGCATTGATTCAGATGGAAATTATTTTGATTAAATATATATGGTTAAAGTAAAGATATGGCGTATTTACAATACCTACTAAAAACCTGCATTAATTTTGCATCAACCCAATAGATAAAAATCTGGTGCGGGCAACACGCGACTTTCACTTACCTCCATTTTTAAAATCAATGAAAGAATTTTCAAATACAGTTAGTGATAAAAATATGTGAAACTATTAAAGAATTAATTAAATCGAATTTATACAGAAACATGTGTTTTATTAAAAAATCTTTTATATTATTATCTAAAATAATCAGTTCGTTTTATCTTCTTTTCATCACTCTCTATTAAGTTTTAAAAGCTTGAGTATAAGATAATCTGCTCTTATGTTCAAAACAAAAAATTGCATTAAAAAAAAATATTTTTTCTGTTTTCTTCTTTAGTTGAGTATCGAATTCGTTCAATTTATATATTTACCTGTTTTTCAACAATGGTAACAAGATAATATAGTTATTTTTATACAATCAACAATATTAAAGGTACTTTAGAGAAAGAACATTTAAAATATCGGCATTTAAGCCCTGTCAGACCATTTTAATCAGAATGAAACCTACATGATATGAAAGCCCATTAAATTTTACATCGATAAAGCGAGTTTAATCAAAATCGTCTGAACCGTTTTCGAAGAAATCGAAAAAAGGTGCAAAATGCATGGTATAAAGTGGCTCTTCTGGTAAGCTAATTTTGATGAAAAAGGTGTTGTCACGTCTCGGGCGTATATTTGTCCTAAATATGAAATTTCAGTTTCATAGGACTTACCGTTTCCGCCCGGGAGTTACTACACACACAGACCTTTTTGTGGGTTTTGGTTATTTGGACTCAGGGGACCCTAAAATGTGTATTTCCGTTGAAAAATGGAATTCGAAAATTTTCACGATCGCAATACTTTCCCTTATATATATAGTAAGTGAAAGTAAAATGCCACGAACTTTACAGCCCAATAAATATAATATTTTGACACGAATATGAGAAAATATCGTTTTGTTGATCCGACTTCATTGCATAGATTGTGATATTTTATGTTTGTGAAGACCGTTGATGATACAGGAATCAAATTTTCCGCATTGATTTAGGTTAATTACTATTTGGACTGTCATTTACGACAGCACAATGTTAATAAATATATCTATATATAGAAGTATCTCATTCCACACACTTCCTCATCTAATTTTAATTAGTTTACACTACATTATGAGATCGTTAATTTCGAATTAGATATCTTTGAGAAAATTATAAGGCTGATGAAATGATATAGGTCAGTCACCTGTGTAAGCTGAAGCCAACGATGCGTTAGTCAGAGCCATCTAGCGGATAAGTGAGTAATTGATCAATTACATTATTAAGTTACCCTGGCAAAGTTAGAAGGTTATAATAACGGTTAAATACATCTTTAATAATCATACTACTTTAAGGCGGCGATACACGGTGAGAAATAGGGAATGTGTAGGTGAGGTGAAATGTCGATATTCACATCGTTGAGCGCGCTGGAAAGTTGGTGGAAGTAAATATCATGATAGTTGATATACTATATCACACTTTCATCTACTTTCATCTATATACATCTGTAACAATCATACTACTTTAAGGCGGCGATACACGGTGAGAAATAGGGTATGTGTAGGTGAGGTGAAATGTCGATATTCACATCGTTGAGCGCGCTGGAAAGTTGGTGGAAGTAAATATCGTGATAGTTGATGTATTATATCACACTTTCATCTACTTTCATTTGTAACAATCATATTAATTTAAGACGGCTATACACGGTGAGAAATAGGGTTTATGTAGGTGAGGTGAAATGGCGATACTCACATCGTTGAGCGCGCTGGAAAGTTGGTGGAAGTAAATATCGTGATAGTTGATATACTATATCACACTTTCATCTACTTTCATTTGTAACAATCATATTAATTTAAGACGGCTATACACGGTGAGAAATAGGGTTTATGTAGGTGAGGTGAAATGGCGATACTCACATCGTTGAGCGCGCTGGAAAGTTGGTGGAAATAAATATCGTGATAGTTGTACTATTTCACACTTCCATCTACTTTCCATAACGATAATTTATAATAATATCATTTGTTATATTATTTTGCTCAAATTTTAACTAAAAATAGTTTATTAATATTCATATATATTTAATTGTGTTTCTAGATTCCAAAACCTTTATTTGAATAATATGTATATTTTCACTGTTTGGATAAATAATAATAGGCTTACCGAACCCGAAGGTTCGATGCCGATACCACCAAACTTCGCCTGCTCAGACTCGTCCAATGTTCGCCGGTCAAGCCCAAGCCCCGAGATCAGCCTTAATGCTATCCTCCCATCGACGCTTCGGCCACCTTTCGGACGCCTACCAGTCGGTTCAGGGAATACCAACTTATTCGGAATCCGTTCCTCACCGAGCCCAACAACTTTACGCGCCCATTTGAGTCTCCGCGATGCTATCAACTCAATTATATTCACAGGGTACAAACTCCGCAATTCCGAGTTGTGCAACCTTCAAAACCCCCTAGTGGCCTCATCTCTCTTTGGACCAAATATTTTACGCAGTACCTTATTTTCGAAAACCTTGAGCCGTTGTTCATCCTTCAAAGTAAGCGGTCACGTTTCACATCCGTAAAGAACCGTCGGAAGAATAATAGTAATAATAACTGTTTGGATATTACATTTTAATTCTATAGTTATTTATTAGAAATTATATTATATATATATATTTTTTTTTTTGTATTATAGTTTGAGATCCATAAGAATTTTTTTACTTACACTTACTATATATAGTAAGGGGAAGTATTGCGATCGTGAAAATTTTCGAATTCCAGTTTTCAACGGAAATACACGTTTTAGGGTCCCCTGAGTCCAAATAACCAAGTCCCGCAAAAAGGTCTGTGTGTGTGTGTGTGTGTGTGTGTGTCTGTGTGTGTGTGGTAACTCCCGGGCGGAAACGGTAAGTCCTATGAAACTGAAATTTCATATTTAAGACAACTATACGCCCGAGACGTGACAAAACTTTTTTCATCAAAATGAGCCTACCAGAAGAGGCACTTTATATCATGCATTTTTCACCTTTTTTCGATTTTCTCAAAAACGGTTCCGACGATTTTGATTAAACTCGCTATATCGATGTATAATTTAATGGGCTTTAATATCATGTAGGTTTTATTAAGATAAAAATGGTCTGACAGGGCTTAAATGCCGATATTTTAAATTTTCTTCCCCTAAAGTACCTTTAATTTTGTAGATTCAATAATAATTTCTAGATTATCTTGTTAACGCTGAGGAAAAACTGGTAAATATATAAATTGAATAAATTCGATACTCAACTAAAGGAGAAAACAGAAAAAATATTTTTTTAATGCAATTTTTCGTTTTTGAACATAAGAGCAGTAATATACATGTATGATATACCGTTGGAAAGCTAAAGATTTTAGAAAAAATATCATCTCATACACAAGCTTTTAGAAGTTAATGGAGAGTGATGAAAAGAAGATAAAACTAACTGATTATTTCAGATAATAATATAATAGATTTTTTTAATAAAACACATGTTTCTACATAAATTCAATTTGATTAATTACTTAATAATTTCTCGTATTTTTATCTCTAACTGTATTTGAAAATTCTTTCATTGATTTTAAAAATGGAGGTAAGTGAAAGTCGTGTGTTGCCCGCACCAGATTTTTTTTGCGTTAAAATTAGAAATAGAAAAAATTGAAAGTAATTTTACAAAGCAATGTTGCTGTCATAGGTGGCGCGCATGTTCCCGTCACTTGTCACTTGTGCTGTTGTTGACGTTTGTAGTTGGTTAGTAAGTAAATTTGTATAAAAATGTCAAAACATTTTTTGACATTACTCTTATAATTATTAAAACAAGATAACACCAATTGAACATTCATCTTTACACAAGAACTTGGTAACCTAAACAGAGCTAACCAACCTTTTCAACAACTTTCCTGAATAATCCGCCATTTTGCCGAGAGGTGTGATTTTTATATATTTGTGAATCAGAAAACAGTTGCGGTGGAAGTTTGAATTAAAGTGATTCCCATTCATCTGTTTTATTTAATTTAGCATTAGAATATGTCAAAGAAAAGTTGACGTGTACCGAGAAATGTTTAAATGTGGTTGATAAAATACCCGTTATGGGATAAGCTGATGATTTGGTACTGCTAGGCGAAGGCACGGAAACTATACAACTAAATACAAGCACGTGAATAAAAACCGGTCATGAGATAATGCTTAGAATTAATAGCGATAAGACGAAATATATGATTATTATAAAACTATTATTCTTCCGACGGTTCTTTACTGATGTGGAACGTGGCCGCTGACTTTGAAAGTCGAACAACGCCTCTAGGCGTTTCGAAAATAAGGCACTGCGTAAAAAATTTGGTCCAACAAAAGATTAGACCACTGGGGAATTCAGGAGGTTGTACAACGCGGAGTTGCGGAGCTTGTACCCTGTGAGTATGATTGAGTTGACAGCATCGCGGAAACTCAAATATGCGTGTAAAGTTATTGGGCTTAGTGAAGAACAAATTTCGAAAAGGTTTGTATTCGTTGAACCGATTGGTAGGCGTCCGAAAGGTAGCTGAAGCGTCGATGGGAGGATTGTGTTAAGGCTGATCCCTGGGCTTGGTCTTGAACGGTGATCATTGTAGGAATCTGGGTAGGCAGTATTTAGTTATATCTGCATATAACCTTCGGGTTCGGAAGTTCTATTATTATTATTAATATCAGTAAACAGCATGCAGTATAATGAAACAAAAAATGCCACCTCTGAAATCACTATGAGACTCTAAAGTATAAACTAACAAGGAATCTTGTATTTAATCTGGAAAATAATAAAGAAGAGTTAGGCGCCTTGGATATATTGGGTTGTTTCACATGAAATGTCCGTTTTTATAGTTTCTGGAATACATAAAGGATTTTGTAGGTCTCTGTTGTTTTTTTCCGAATGTTTACATATTTAAAGTAAACAGTTACTTATCCTCTACCTTCGTATTATAAACATTAGCTTCCCAATCAATTAACCACTTTTTAGTATACCTAAAAATATGAACATGGAAACACGCGATTTTCGAGTAATATTTTTGTACGAGTTTAAAATTCGGCCATTCAGCAGCTGAGGCCGCTAGTAGAAATATTTGCAAGGCGTTTGGGGAAGGGAGTGTTAATGAACGGACCATTCGCCGTTGGTTTGTTGGGTTTTCAGCTGGGGATACCGACTTGGAAAACTTGTCCCGAGGAAGACCTCCGTTCGTAATAGACAACGATGTCCTCAAACATACAGTAGAAGGAAACCCTTACCAAACAGTTTAAGAACTCTCAGCAGAACTAAATGCAAGTGCATCTACCGTTTCCAGACATTTAAAGTGTATTGGTAAAGTAAAAAAGCTCGATACATGGGTACCTCATGATCTCACTGAGCGGCAGCAAGACCCCATGTTTCAAAACATACCGTGCAAATAATTCTAATAATCTATTTTATTATTATCTAAAATAATCAATTATTTTTATCGGGTTTTCATCACTCTACGTTAACTTTTACAATTCCGTGTATTAGATAATATCTTTTCAAAAATCTTTAGCTATCCAACGTTATATTATACATCTATATTACTATTCTTCTGTTAAAAAATACAAAAATTGCATAAAAAAATATTTTAGTACTTTTCTCCTTTAATTGTATATCAAATTCGCACAACTTGCATATTCACCCTTTATTTATCAATGCTAATAAGATGATGTCCTAATTTGTTTTAAATCTATAAAATTAAAGGTAGTTTATAGGAAGAAAATTTAAAATATCGATATTTAAGTCCTGTTAAAGTATTTAAATCAGAATAAAATCTACATTATAATCAAGCCCATTAAATTTTACATCGATACGGCGAGTTTATTCAAAATCTTTAGAGCCGTTTTTGAGAAAATTGTAAAAAGGTGCAAAATGCATGTTATAAAGTAGATCTTCAGGTCAGCCGATTTTGGTAAAAAAGTAGCTGTAACATCACCGGCTGATTTCGGGATGTTTGACCCGTTATTATTTAACGACTCTATCACTGTTAGAACCAGAGAGAGGGATATTTTGGAGGGCTATTGCAAATATATGAGAATGAAGGATATAGCCATGCTCCAAGAGTCGACCTATAGCCCGTGGTACAGTAAGGTCTTTGCTGACACCGTCCTTCCGCAAAGTTATCTAATGTTAGGATGCAATATCGCGTATGTTAGAACTTTAGCCCAGATCAGACTGTTGGTAAAGTACGCCATCTCCTTTAGTGTCGGCCCGCAGAAGTATAGTCTGGACCCACAGAAGCCGTGCCCAGTTTGTGACGGAGACCCATTGGAAGATTGTTTCCATTTTTTTGCTCGATGTCCCGCATACCATGACAATAGAACCCGTTTCATGCCCGTATTAAATTATGTGAGTATTGATGACTTTGGACCTTATTTATTTTTGTCAGAGAAAATCTTAAAATAAGATTTCAACATATTTCTTCTCAGAATGTTAATCACTTTTAAAGGTTTTGGGACCTGTTAGTAATTTGTGGGGATTTAATATTTGCTTTAGTACTATTATTTTTTACATTATTTATTGATATTTTTATATTTAATTTATGTTATTTATCTATATGTTGGATGAAATTAATCATAGAAATAGCAGCACCTTTATGCTTATTGCTGTATATGTGTTTTGTTGTTTTTGTTTTAAATATTTATTCGTATTTTAATTAATAATGTATATTTGCTGGTGATAAAATTATCAATTGTGCTTTGCCAGCCAGCTCTATTTGTATGGGGATTGCCCTAAAGACAAATAAATAAAAATTATTATTTAAAAAAAAAAACAAAAAAAAAAAAAAAACATCACGGGCTTATAGTTTTCTTAAATATGAAATTTTAGTTTTGTACGTATTTTGTTTTCGCGCTGGACTTACCACATATAGACATACACAGACCTTTTTTTTTTTTTTTTTTGGACTCAGGGAATTCTTTCAAACGGTGTATTATTCATATTTATATTTATATATTTTATATCATTCTTAAATCCATTTAAATTCTTAAATCCATTTAAGAATTTTTAAACAAATTTAGAAATGAAAATAAATTATTAAAGAATTATTGACACTGGATTTTAAAAGAATTATGTGTTTTATTAAATAATCTAACAATATTACATTATTATCTACGACAATCAGTTAGTGTTATCGGCTTTTCGTCACTCTGTATTAACTTTAATAAGCTTGTGTATTACACGTATTATTCTAAAATCTTAAGCTTTCCAATCGTATATTATTCATGTTTATTAATTACTGTTCTTATGTTCAAAGACAAAAATTGCATTCAACAAATATTTTTTCGGTTTTCTCCTTTAATTGGGTATCGAATTATTTCAACTTATATATTTACCTGTTTATCATCAGTGGTAACAAGATAATATGGTTATTTTTACAGAATGTGCAAAATTAAAGGTACTTTAGAGGAAGAAAATTTAAAATATCGGTATTTAGACCCTGTTAGACTATTTCAATCAGAATGAAACCTACATGATATTAAAGCCCATTCAATTTTACATCGATATAGCGAGTTTAATGCAAATCGTTAAGAGCCATTTTTTGAGAAAAACGTAAAAAGGTGCAATGTGCATGGTATAAAGTGGCTCTTCTAGTTAGCTGATTTTGATGAAAAAATTGCTGTAACATCACGGGCTTATAGTTTTCTTAAATATGAAATTTCAGTTTTGTACGTATTTCGTTTTCGCGCTAGACTTACCACATACGGACATACACAGACCTTTTTTTTTTTTGAAACTTGGTTATTTGGACTCAAGGAATTCTTTCAAACGGTGTATTATTCATATTTATATTAATGTTTTATGTTCAAAAACACAAAAATTGCATACAAAATATTTTTTTGCTCTTTTCTAATATAGGGGAGCGGCGTGGTCTAGTGGATTGAGCTCTAGTCTGCTGTGCTCCGGGTCCTGGGTTCGAATCCCGGCTATGGCAGAATATTATTTATTCTGTTAATTCAGTCGGGGTGCGACCCTAGGGTATGGAGACCCTCCTGGGGCAGACCCAGCCTCTAGAAAGTGGGTACCCAAAATAATTGGGGAAAAACCTGACGGCTGAGCGCGATTAAGGCCTTATCACCTCATTGCACTGCCGTTGGCCTAGAAACAGTACGAATCTCTATATGTACTGAACTCAAGACCCTTCATGGGTTGTGGTACAGGTTTTTTTTTTTTTTTTCTAATATAGTTGATTATACAATAGAATCGTCAAAAGGTAGTAAAATGCTCTGTATAAAGTGGCTCTCCTGTTTCGGTGATTTCAATGAAAAAGTTGCTGTAATATCGTAAGGTTATAGTTGTCTTTAATATGAAATTTCTCTTTCGTGCTAGATTTACCACACACGAACACACAAATCTTTTCGCGCGACTGGTTTATTTGTACTCAGGGGACATTAAAATGTGATTTCCGTCGAAAAATGGAATTTGAAAATTTTCATTTTTTAAATTTATGAAAGCAATTTTTTTTCCAAGTGTGGATGTGTGTAACGGCATGCCTTATAGTGCAGTGAGTGATTATTTATATATATTTGGTGTGTGTGTATATATATATATATATATATATATATATATATATATGTATACATATTATGTACTGACTCGTCGGAGCCCCTGGACCTGAGGGGGCTGGCCCTCTGTAGGCTGCCACTGCTGGAGGAGCTGCTCTCGGTCCGGCGCGGCATGCCCCACTGCGCTCTGGTCAGTCTTAGGGATAGAGTTCGGGAAACACCCGAGGTTGTCCGATCTCACCCGATATCGCTCGATCCCGCTGTTTAAGACTAATAATAATGCAAGATTTAAATGAAAAATCTGCTGCACGCAACACACGAGTCTCACTTATCTCTGTTATTAAAATTAATTTCAGAATTTTTAAATACATTCGGAGATGAAAATATATAGATACATTTGATTTCGATAGAAACATGCGTTTTATTAAATAATCTATTATATTATTCACAACTTCTAAAAACCTATTGATTGATTGAAATTAGTAATTACAACAAAACGTCACTAAAGTATACACGCCCAAAAGTTTTTTTTTTCGAGTTACTTTTCCTACTGTCTTAAACAAAATATTGTATTATCATTAGTAAATTCAAAGGATGATTGAAACTCTGTTATCATGAAAAAAAAGGTCCACTGAAATCATGAAACCAAACATATTTGTATCTAGTGTATGTTGTAAATATTATATAAATAAAAAAATATTCTGATTATATTATTATACTACTAGCTGTTGCCAGCGACTTCGTTCGCGCAAATTTCTGTTATGAGTTCGGGTAGCAGTTTTTAAAATAATATATTTTAAAGGACTTCTTCGTAAATTATATTTTTAGTTTTATTCTCTTGTGGCAGAAGAACGTACTGATTTTCTCCGCAACCTGATCTTGACAATGCGACATATACAGTGAGCTTTGAAAGTATTCGGAATTCATTATCATTATGTTGTTTACTTGCATTTGAATTATTATTTCTGTTTTTAAAGAGTTGTTACTCACTTTATAATGTGAAGAGGAAGGTATACATTAGACGAACCCAAAAATCACGACAATAGTCATTTCATATTTAACTGTTTCAACGTTAATTTACGAAAAATAGGAGTGTCAAAAGTATTCGGAATTAAGTGGTTTCCGATTTGGAATTTAGTGAGAATTTGAACATTGGAAACCATTAAACAATAGGATTTCCGATTTAAACAACAAAATGATTTCCGAATACTTTTGACACTGAATGATCTGGTAATTTTACAAAATTAAATGTTTAATCTTAAAAAAATAAAAATTTCTGTTATCTGGTTCGTGGTTTTTAAAGATTTATGAATTAAAAAGGATTATATAAATTAATAGGTGTGAAATATACTTATTAAATGAAAAGAAATAGGAATTCCGAATACTTTTGACACTCACTGTAGTTGGCAGTGTGAAAAGGATTCTTGACGTAAGTCGATTCCTATCCCCAGTGATTTAGTAATTGTTACGACAAAATATAATTCAACGGGAAATTATATTATTTTAAAGGTATCATTTGGAATCATTGGGATGCGAGGTCAATTTCCTCCGTTTTTTCCACATTTTCAACTCAACAGGTCGCAGCGTGATGTTATATAGCCTATAGCCTTCCTCGATAAATGGACTATCCAACACCAAAAGAATTTTTCAATTCGAACCAGTAGTTTCGTGCGTTCGTTGAGATTAGCGCGTTCAAACAAACAAACAAACTCTTCAGCTTTATAATATTAGTATAGAATATCAACAATCAGTTAGTCTTATCGGCTTTTCATTACTTTCCATGTACTTTTACAAATTTGTGAATAAGATTATATTTTTTATGAAATCTTTAGCTTTCCAACGATATTTTATATCTATGTTATACACAACTATGTTCAAGGACACTACAAAAATTGCATAAACAAATATTTTTGCACTTTTCTTCTTTAGTTGGATATCGAATTCGTTCAAACTTATACATTTAACAGTTTTTTTTTGTCCATTCTAACAAGATAATACGGTTATATTTATTTTAAAACTACAAAATCAAAAGTTTTTTAGAGGAAAAAATTTTTTAAAATACTCTCCATTGTTGTACTTTGCTTTGTAGATAAAATAATATTACAAATCTATATTTCTATTCTATTGGAAAAAAAAAAATCAACAAAATCTTTTACACGTTTTACATGAAATGAATGCATGAAAAAAAAAATCTGGTGCGGGCAACACACGACTTTCACTTACCTTCGTTTTCAAAATCGATTAAAGAATTTTCAAATACAGTAAGAGATAAAAATGAGTGAAACCATTAAAGAATTAATTAAATGAAATTTTTTAAGAATGATGTGTTTTATTAATAAATCGATTATATTATTATCTAAAATAATCATTTAGTTTATCGGCTTTTCATCACTCTCTATTAACTTTTAAAAGCTTGGATATAAGATAATATTTTTTCTAAAATCTTTAGCTTCCCAACGGTATATCATACATGTATATTACTGCTCTCATGTTCAAAATCAAATAATTGCATTAAAAAAATATTTCTTCTGTTGTCTCCTTTAGTTGGTTTTAAAATTCGCTCAACGTGCATATTTACCTTTTTTTCATCAGTGGTAACAAGATAATATATTTATATTTTATTTATAGAATCCACAAAATAAAAGGTACATTAGAGAAAGAAAATTTAAAATATCTGCATTTAAGCCCTGTCAGACCATTTTAATCAGAATGAAACCTACATGACATTGAAGTCCATTAAATTTTACATCAATATAGCGAATTTAATCAAAATCGTCGGAACCGTTTTCAAGAAAATCGAAAAAATGTGCAAAATGCATGGTATAAAGTGGCTCTTCTGCTAAGCACATTTTGATAAAAAAGGTTTTGTAACGTCTCGGACGTATATTTGTCTTAATTATGAAATTTCAGTTTCATAGGATTTACCGTTTCCGCCCGGGAGTTACCACACACACAGACCTTTTTGCGGGACTTGGTTATTTGGACTCGGAGACCCTAAAACGTGTATTTCCGTTGAAAGCTGGAATCCGAAAATTTTCACGAACGCAATACTTTCCCTTATTATATATAGTAAGTGAAAGTAAAAAGAACAGTCTAACCATTATTTATGTTCCATCCTCGACTTATTGAGTTTATTTTAAGAAATAGACAGGATCTGTGAATTCTTTTAGGTATGCGTTGAAAGGACATTATTTTTAAGGATTAATGTTCCCGTAGAAATGATACCACCGCAAATTGGTGTGTTCACCGTCACCATAATTTTCCACTTTGGAAATTGTAGCGTATTTAGGAGTCGTTTGTTATCATCTCGCCTCATCTAGGAGGCCTTAATATCAGACGTTCTAACTAATTCATATGGCATTGAAGCCGTTCCACAAAACATGCTAGTTTAAAGAAATCTTGATGTTTATCTTGAGTTCCGATGGCGATCAATCAATTGTATTAATACTACGTTTCACGTTTCTGTTTTTCTCAATTTTTATTTAATATTATAAATGGATAATTTATTACTTTCACTTACCTATATATGAAATATATAGTAAGAGGAAGTATTGCGATCGTAAAAATTTTGTCTATGTCTGTGTGTGTGTGTGTGTGTGTGTGTGTGGTAAAATTAGCGCAAAAACGAAAAGTCGTGCGCAACTGAAATTTCATATTTAAGACAACTATACGCCCCAGACGTTACAAAATCTTTTTCATCCAAATCAGCTTATCAGAAGAGCAAATTTATACCATGCATTTTGCGCCTTTTTTTCGATTTTCTCAAAAATGGCTCTTAGTGATTTTGATTAAACTCGCTATATCGATGTAAAATTGAATGGGCTTTAATACCATGTAGGTTTCATTCTGATTGAAATAGTCTGACAGGACTTATATGCCGATATTTTAAATTTTCTTCCTCTAAAGTACCTTTAATTTTGCACATTCTGTAAAAATAACCAAATTATCTTTTTATGTGTTACCACTGATGAAAAACAGGTAAATATATAAGTTGAACGAATTCGATTACAAATTAAAGGAGAAAACCGAAAAAAAATATTTGTTGAATGCAATTTTTGTCTTTGAACATAAGAACAGTAATATACATGAATAATATACGGTTGGAAAGCTTAAGATCTTAGAATAATACACAAGCTTATTAAAGTTAATAAAGAGTGACGAAAAGCCGATAACACAAACTGATTATCGTGGATAATAATGTAATAGATTATTTAATAAAACACATGTTTCTTTTAAAATACAGTGTAAATAATTCATTAATAATTTATTTTCGTTTCTAAATTTGTTTAAAAATTCTTAAATTGATATAAATATCGGAGGTAAGTGAAAGTCGTGTGTTGCGCGCACCAGATATTTTCATTTTCATTTATCCATGTATGAAACATCGTTAAAATTTTTTAATCCCATTTTTTAATGGAAATACACGTTTTAGGGCCCCCTGAGTCCAAATAACTAGGTCGCGCGAAAAGTCCTGTGTTTTTGTCTCTGTGCGGTGAGTGGTACAGAACTGAAATTTTATATTTCAGACAACTTAACGCCCGAGATATTACATTAAAATTTTGCCTACCCAAGTTTGATTAGTATAGAGATCTTTAACGAGATAAAGATCTTAATAACTCAGGCTCGGGATCACCACTTTATGTTTCCTCCAAAGGATGGCCTAACCAAGGATTTTTTACTATCTTTAAAGAATCCAGGGTTATTTGCCGGTTTGAACCCGAGAAATTAGACATCAAATTATTTTATGCTAACCACAATACAGACTGCAATCAGCCTATTATTGTAGTTTTGCACACTCTACGATAATGACTTAGTTTTTCTGCTTTTCATCTCTTGGCACCAGACATTCTTCCAGATCCAAATTCGAACTGTTTATGATAGATATAACTCAATTTTATATTATTTTCAATTGACATTGGGAAATCGTTATCATTGATTTATTCTCCATTTTGTCCCGAATACATGGCTTTTTTAAGCATGTAAATATCATTCGTAGTTTGGTTTTTATGAGCGGTTTTTTTTTAAATCGCTGCATACTTGTAAAATTCCGCCGGTTATCTTTATGAAAAAATTACATAAAAATATTTTTGCTACTACCTGCGTAGTTGGTTATCAAATTCATTCAGCTTGTGTATTTTCTCATTTTTTATCAAAGCTAACTAGAAATGTTTTAGAATATACACAATGATAGTTACTTTAGAAGAAGACAATTTAAAATATCGCCATTTAATCTCTGTCAGACTATTTCAATCAAATTCAAACCTACATCAAATTAAAACTTATTTAATTTTATATCGATATAGCTAGTTTTAATCAAAATTGTTAAAGTCGTTTTGAGAAAATTATAAACAGGTGTAAAATGCATGGTATAAAGTGGCTCTTCTGGTAAGCTGATTTTGATGAAAAAGTTGCTGTAACATCTCGGGCGTATAGTTGTATTATGAAATTTAAGTTTCACACCCAGATACACACAGACCTTTTTGCGGGATTTGGTCATTTGGACTCAAGAGACCATGAAACGTGTATTTTCGTTGAAAACTGGAATTCGAAAATTTTCACGATCGCAATACTTTCCCTTACTATATATAGTAAGTGAAAGTAAAAAATCTATAATATTATTATCTAAAACAATCAGTTAGTTCTATCGGATTTTCATCACTCTATATTAACTTTTAAAAGCTTGTGTATGAGATAATATTTTTTTCTAAAATCTTTAGCTTTCCAATTGTATATCATACGTGTATATTACTGTTCTTATGTTCAAAAACGAAAAATTGCATTAAAAAAATATTTTTTCTGTTTTCTCCTTCAGTTGTGTATCGAATTTATTCAATTTATATATTTTAAAATTAGAAGAAGAAAATTTAAAATATCGGCATTTATGCCCTGTCATACATAAAACCTGTATTTTCGTTGAAAACTGGAATTAGAAAATTTTCACGATCGCAATACTTTCCCTTACTATATATGTCATACATAGGTAAGTGAAAGTAAAAATTATCTAAAAAATATGTTTGCTTCTTCTTCTTTTAGTTTGTTATCAAATCCTTTCAGCTTTATGTATAATTAGCCGTCTTTTTTATTTATTTTTCTTTTTTCCAACTATCAGTATTTTAATTAAACGGTTTTAAGTTTTTTACTCTAAATTTGACAAAACAGGCTAATTATTAATTGAATGACTATTATAATTAAAATATAGTAATTCTCAATATTTTGTAAAAAAATAATATATATATATTCCTTAAAAAAATCGTTTCTTCTTTTTTCATCTGTTGAATTGTTAAATTTTCGTTTACATAATATGGTGCTTGTGACGCCGAAAGCTACGCGAATACAGTTACTTTATAGCAAATTATATAATATATTACTTAAAAACAGTATTTTTATATATTTTTGGGAATTATTCAGATAACTCTGCGAGTAAATTAAACGATTTCCGCGAAAATTGGTTTCTCGTATATTTCATAAGCCTTTACAGAGCCGACAGTTTTTCATTGAGAACACCTCTATAGCGGTGTTGGATATGGTGTGAAACACAATGAGTTCCGATCTCAGTGTGTCAGCCAATGCTATCTGTCCTTCACCAGGCATCTTTTATATATCGTTTCTGAATGGTTTAGTTGAAGGAGAGATTTTTTATTTTAAATAAAAATAAAATATATGAAAATTCGATTTATTTATTAATTAATATTTAAAGAAGCAAAATGAAATAAGTCCATAAATGAGATGTAAAAATTGCCATGAACCATAATCTATTATATGTACATGCATAAGTAAAGTCTCAAATAATAGTAATAAAAAAGGCTTACCGAACCCGAAGGTTCGATGCCGATACCACCAAACTTCGCCTGCACAGACTCGTCCAATGTTCACCGTTCAAGCCCATGCCCCCAAGATCAGCCTTAATGCAATCCTACCATCGACGCTTCGGCCTACCTTTCGGACGCCTACCAGTCGGTTCAGCGAATACCAACCTTCACCGTTCCTCACCGAGTCCAACTACTTTACGCGCCCATTTGAGTCTCCGCGATGCTATCAACTCAATTATATTCACAGGGTACAAATTCCGCAATTCCGCGTTGTGCAACAACTCCCCAGTGGCCTCATTTCTCTTCGGACCAAATATTTTACGCAGTACTTAATTTTCGAAAACCTTAAGCCATCAAGTAAAGTCTCAAAGCTAACTGAAAATAATGAATTATCAAATTTCGGAACTACCTAGTTTTGACATAATACTGTTTACAAAATTTCTGTTTTTTAATTTAAATAAAGAAGTTTAAAAAAAAAATCAGGTGCGCTCAACATCCGACTTTCACTTACCTTCGTTGTTCAATTTAAGAATATTGTTTAATTTAAAATTTAATCCTTTATAGGTTTCACTCTTATTGAAATAGTCTAATAGGGATTACTTATTAAGTTTATATCAATTCATATGTAAGCAATAATGTGACCTTTGTGATTTTTGGTTAATTATTTTCAATAATGAACCTTTTAATCGACAAAAAAAAAAAAAAAATTACCCCCTTCAAAATTTGAGGGCATACGTTTCAATATGCGTAGAACCCGATTTGTCCGCCGTCTCGACATTTCTCCGTAACTACTAAACTATTTTTTTTTTTAATTCGCCACAAAATAATTTTTTTTTTTATTATCCAAGTGACCTTCAAGATTTGAAAACAAATCCTATATGGTCAATACGTTTGCCATAATTGAATAAAAACTTAGGTTACGGAACCAAATATAAAAACGATAATTTTAACACCTAGACGTTGATATCAGCTGGGTATTTTTAAAATAGCAGCCGATTAAAAGTGATTTAATGCAACAACTAAGTTGTCTTTGAATATAGAAAAAAAATTATCAGTGTTTATTAACCACTGATTAACAAATTAATGAATAAATAAATACCAATTTGCTTATAGTAGTATTTCAGAGATAACTAAATTTTCTACAAAATGAAACAAGAATCATTATAATTGGTTAAGAACTAGCAGAGATCTAGACGTTTTGAAATTAGCAGTATAATATTACTTAATTGCCTACCTAGAGCTTTATAAACATTTATACCCTAATATTGTTATTTGGAAATAATAAACCATTTTTTACTTTCACTTACTATACGTATATACGTAGCAAGGGAAAGTATTACGTTCGTGAAAATTTTCGAATTCCAGTTTTCAACGGAAATACACATTTTAGGGTCCCCTGAGTTCAAATAACCAAGTCCCGCAAAAAGGTGTGTGGTGTGTGTGTGTGGTAACTCCCGGGCGGAAACGGTAAGTCCTATGAATCTGAAATTTCATATTTAACACAAATATACGCCCGAAACGTTACAAAACCTTTTTCATCAAAATGAGCCTACCAGAAGAGGCACTTTATACCATGCATTCTGCACCTTATTTCGATTTTCTCAAAAACGTTCCGACTATTTTGATTAAACTCGCTAATGGGCTTTAATATCATATAGTTTTCATTCGATTAAAATGGTCTGACAGGGCTTAAATGCCGATATTTTAAATTTTCTTTCTCTAAAGTATCTTTAATTTTGTTGATTCTATAAAAATAACTATATTATCTTGTTACCACTGATGAAAAACAGCTAAATATATAAATTGAATGAATTCGATACCCAACTAAAGGAGAAAACAGAAAAACGTTTTTTTTTATGCAACGTTTCGTTTTTGAACATAAGAGCAGTAATATACATGTATGATATACCGTTCGAAAGCTTAAGATTTTAGAAAATATATGTCTTATACTCAAGCTTTTAAAAGTTAATAAAGAGTGTTGAAAATAAGATAAAACTAACTGATTATTTTAGATAATAATATAATAGATTTTTTAATTAATTCTTTAATAGTTTCACATATTTTTATCTCTAACTGTATTTCAAAATTCTTTCATTGATTTTAGAAATGGAGGTAAGTGAAAGTCGTGTGTTGCCCGCACCAGATATTTCTAACCAGCGTTTTTCCAGACATGTCACTTCTTTGGACAATGATTTCTGTTTCTTTTGTAGAAGAAAGCTTGACCGGAAGACTATAATTTTAATGTGAAGATAAAGTTGGTTATGAGTAAATCTATTTGTAGTAAAGATAACACTATAAATTAGCTTAAATTAATTGAAGATTAGAGAATTAATTCTCTGAATTTTGATAGAAACATGTTTTTTTATTAAATAATCTATTATATTATTATCCAGAACAATCAGTCAGTTTTATCCGCTTTTCATCGCTCCCCTCTACCATATACAACTTTCTGTATAAGATAATGGTTCTTAAATCTTGGGCTTTCCAATGGTATATTATACATCTATATTATTGTCTTATGTTTAAAAAAAAATATCTAAAAATATATCATTGCTCTTTTCCCCTTAGGTTGAGTACAATGTTTTATGAATACTAACAAGAGGTTGTATTTGATTTTTTCGAATCATGGAATCGAAAATTAAAGAGGCTTCAAAGAAAAAAAAATGTAAATATAACCATGAGGGGTTATCTGTAGCATAACAGGGTTAGCACAACAGCCACCTATGCCCAAGGTCACGGGTTCAAACCCGCAGGTGGTCCTAGGATTTTTTAACGGGAGTAAAAAATCCTTAGTTATGCCGTCCTTCGGAGGGGACGTTAAAAGATGGTCCCAAGCCTGTGCCATGTCAGGTAGTCGTTGAAGTTCCTTTTCATAATGAAACCTGGATAGGCAAAATTTAGGGCTCCCACTGTAGCATCGTCCGATTAGCCAGCAGCATAAAGGGACGTTAAATAAATAAACAAACAGATATCGCTATTTAAGCCCTTTGATACTATTTCAATCAGAATGAAAAATGTACTAAATATTCATTTAAATATTTTAGACATAGTGATTTAGGTCAAAATCGTCAGAGCCGTATTTGAGGAAATCGTAAAAAGCTGCATAATGCTATTATAAAAAATGGTTCTTCTGGTTAGCCGATTTTTTTAAAAAAGTTCGTATATTATATCATGCATTTTGCACCTTTTTATGATTTCCTCAAAAACGGCTCTAACGATTTTGATTAAACTCGCTATATTTATGTAAAAATTAACGGGCTTTAATATCATGTAGGTTTGATTTTGATTTTGAATAGTCTAGCAGGGCTTAAATGCCGACATTTTCAAATGTCCTTCACTTAAGTACATTTAATTTTGTATATTTCCAAAAATTAGGCACATAATCTTATTAGCATAGATAAATAACGGCTAAATATGAAAGTTGAGTGAATTTGATAAACAACTAAAGGAGAAAAATGCAAACATATTTTTTTAATGCAATTTTTGTGTTTTTGAACTCAAGAATAGTAATATAGATGTATAATATACCGTTGGATAGCTAAAGATTTCAGAAGAAAATATTATCCGATACACAGAATTGTAAAGGGTAATGGAGAGTGATGAAAAGCCAATAAACTGTTCCGGGTTCCCGAAAAGGAAAATTGATGTTGACTGTGCTGCAGCCTGGCAGCCTGTCAAAGAAGCAGAGCGCCCCTAGTGTCCGAAAAAGAAACTGAGAAAAAATAAACGTTAAATTTTCATACAGCCCACTATTAAATAAGGAGTGATCATCTTGACATTGAGTTGGGGGTGATTACTACAAACACTAACTGTTTTTGTAGATAAAAATATAATAAATTATTTAATAAAACACATATATTGAAATTCAAATTAATTAATTCTTTAACAATTTATTTTTATTTCTATATGTATTTAAAAATTCTTAAATTGATTTTAACAACGGAGATAAGTGAAAGTTGTGTGTTGCACGCACCAGATTTTTATTGATGTGTTATTTACTCTCTGTTACTACTTTACGAACCGCATGAGCTCTTGACACGACCTCCCTTTCAGCCGAGCCGCTGGAGAACAATAGCCTTCCCTCCAGCTCCTACTTCCAGAGGCAGACCGGACAATCCCCTCCAGCAGCCGTGGAACCAGGAGGAGCCGGGTCGCCCAGGTGGGGATAGTCCGTGTTCCAACTCTCTGAGGGGAGTGTCAGGTGTCGGTTCTCCTCTCAACTCTTCAAGTCGCCAGGTCAGTTTGCAGTTCACTACTATTAAATAATAATAATCTTAGTACAGAAATCGGGTTGCAACTGATTTTAAGGTCTTACAACGCTCAACAGTGGATAGGTAATCATCGGGTTCTGAATTTACCCAAGATACAGCCGAACCAATTTTAAGTTTTTATTTATTTTTTTAAATAAAATAAAGTTGCAATAAAATTAATTAATAGGAAGAAACATATATTAATGATAATAGATGGTTCATTAATCTTAAAAGGTAAAATATTTAGAGAAATCTTGAACTCGACTTTAAGTGTAATAACTATATATTTATTTAAATCTTCGCTATATTCCTTTAACGGCCATACAGTGGGAAAAATCACCAATTTAGGCGGACAAAAGTCAAGTCAAAAGTTCGGAATTTTCTAGTACTTCTCCTTTTTATTATTAGTTGGCAAGACCCTTAATACTAATATTTTCCGTCATACCGTGTTTACAAATAAATAGTAAATGATTGAATCATTCCTGTTCGCACAAGTGTCTAATAACAGACAATTGGATTATCTTTATTCAATGGTCATTTATTGTGTTCAAGGTGTGTTTAGCGCAAAGTCTTTTTACTTTTATTTAACAATGGACATTGCTGAGACAGGTAAGACATTATATTTCCAAACTCGTTATTGAATATGCATTGCAATCTCACATGTAGAGTTAATTTAGCAATTTGTAAATGTATGCCCCTATTCAATAACGAAAAACTATATAACACCCAAGTTACCCCAAGGATTTGTTTGTAGTATATGTTTCATCAATCCTACTAGTCTTTCAATATTAAAAATAATAATAACTAGATTTTTTGTATTATTTTTCATGTATTCTAGGACTTCAAACGCAAAATGTAGGGAAGTTTTAGATTTTAGCAAACCAAATTGGTGTTTGACCACTGTACGCTCGCCAGTCGTGTCAAAAAATTAATTAGTTTTTATAATTTTTCTTTTAATTTTTAAAAAATATTATTTTCCGTTATCTGGGACCCCAAATGTTAAATATAGACAGGTTTCAGAATTTTACCCACCTAAATCGGTCATATTTTCCACTGTGCGCCGTAAATATAACCACACTTTACACCGCTGATCAGAGAAAATGCTATGGAAACAGAATTCTTGCGCCTATATGAATTCTTTACTAATCAAAAGGTTGCTATGGAAACGTAGATCACATGATTATATTATTGTTACCATAGTAATCACTGTACAAATCGACTAATCTTAATTTGTTTATATCTTAGTTTTTTTTTTAATTTATTTAAAAATTACATTAATAACTAAAACTATTTGTATAAAATATTGAGTTGTGTCCGTTTTCAAGGTAAAGGATTTTTATTAAAAATACGATGTGAAAACATGATAATTTTATTCGAAGTATTTACCTTCTTTTTCTACACTTTTTTTCCCAACGAGACACTAACTTTTTTATCCCCGAACTGAAAAACTCTAATCTTTGAAGTGAAACAAAATCTGAAAACGCACTTTTCACTTGATCATCATTTTCAAAAATTTTTCCTTTAACGAAGTTGTCTAACTTCCTGAACAGGTGGTAATCTGTTGGAGACAAGTCAGGAGAATATGGTGGGTGCGGAAGAACTTCGTAGCCCAGTTCTTTCAATTTTTGCACGGTATGTTTTGAAACATGCCGCTCAGTGAGATCATGAGGTACCCATGTATCGAGATTTTTTACTTTCCCAATACACTTTAAATGTCTGTAAACGGTAGATGCACTTGCATTTAGTTGTGCTGAGAGTCTTTAACTGTTTGGTAGGGGTTTCCTTCTACTGTATGTTTGAGGACATCGTCGTCTATTACGGACGGAGGTCTTCCTCGGGGCAAGTTTTCCAAGTCGGTATCCCCAGCTGAAAACTTAGCAAACCAACGGCGAATGGTCAATTTCTTTAACACCCCCTTCCCCAAACGCCTTGAAAATATTTCTAGCGGCCTCAGCTGCTGAATGGCCGAGTTTTAACTCGTACAAAAATATTACTTGAAAATCGCGTATTTCCATGTTCATATTTGGAGGTATACTAAAAAATGGATTATTGATCGGGAAGCTAATGTTTTTAATGCAAAGTTAGAGGATTAGTAACTGTTTACTTTAAATATGTAAACATTCGGAAGAAAACAACAGAGACCTGCAAAATCTTTTATGTATTTCAGTATAAAAACGGAAATTTCATCTGAAACAACCCAATATTAAGTGTATACAAGTCCTAAATTAAATTCCATATTAGTTCCAAACGGTGTATGTTTATTACGATTTTTATAAACGACTAAGACAATTTCAAAGCATTTAATTAAATAAAAACTTTTTTATTTTAATTATTATTATTTTAATTTTTTTTTTTTTTTCGGTTTACGGAGATTTAGCTTTTATTAGCCTGACTACAAAAGCTGATTTCCTTCTATGTTTTAAAAGATGTTAACTTTTCGATTTATTCCAAAAAGTTATTAAATGAGAACAAATACACTTGAACGAACTTTTTAAAAAAATATGACTACTTAGTGTAATACCAAGTATCTTTGCTAACACTGCTCCAAAATAGCTTTATTATTATTTTTTTTTTCGTAGTTACTTTTTACGTAATTTCAGTGAATTCACAGACCCTAAACATAAATATATTTCAAGAAGCATCTACCTTTTATTAATTTATTCCATACTTGGCCATAAAATTTAATTTTTCTGTTTATAAAACATGCATTTCATGAGGTTTAAATTGACATTATTTATTTATGATTATTACAATTATTTCAAAATACTGTCAATATTAACAATAATTTCACTTGCACTTACGGACTCTAAAACATATTTGTTTCTTTTAGCCCTGATGAAGGCCCACATTGTAGGCCGAAACGTCGGCACATAATAAAAATAACTCTTATTTTTAATTGTGTGGTTTTAATTTATGACCGCACCCCCAACCATCTTCCTCATCTAACTTCTCTACGGTCAACAAAACTCCATCATTATAAAACATATTTGTCTTTTAAATGGAACTTTTCTTTGGTTAATTGAGACGTTGATTTCCAAAAGGTACTATATCCATTCTAGGAAATTTTACAGGAAGCCCGAAAATCTTTCATTAATATATTATTAAACTAGCTAATTTGGGCCTTTTTGCCTGAAAATTTAGAATTATTTTTTTACTATAATAATAAAATCATATTAAAGTTATGAAATGAATTTTTTAAGAATGATTTGGAACGAAAATAAATGCGTAATTAGTACTTTTAGAAAATGACCGCAATTCTAAATCGCGTTTTTTAAAACTAAATGATGAGAATACAAATATGTAAAAAAATCAATTTCGTAAAAAATGTCCTTTAGTACCTTTTGGAAATCAACGTCTCAATTGACGGGGTGTGATTGGATCTATCTTCGTCATAACGAGTGATAACACACAGGTAAATCTTTCAGTAGTTTCTCGTGAACGCATGACAGGATGAAGTTAAACGAAGATCTAAGAAATCCGGAAAACTTTTTAGTAGGAAATGTTTTAATTCCGTCAGCTCTGTTTTCCTAAAACCTTTACGTTGTGTAAACTACATGTGAAGTGTATATGTATTTTGTAAATACACAAAAAACAAAGCGGTAATTAATAAGTATATTTATTGTTGAGGTTTAATGTTCTAAATAGAAAATTTCCGTAGCCAATGGAAATGTTAGACAATTTTTAAAATTATGTATATACTTATTAAAAACATTGTTAAACAGGAATATATATCTTACATAATATAGATAATTCTTTTTTTCATTTTGAAATAATGTTTATCTTATATGATCATAAACTAATTAGTAAAAGATATATTTAGAAGCCTGTTGTGTACAAATCGTTACACATTTACAGATGTTATCGATGTTAATTGTGTTGTGCAAACCAACATTTTCACTTTCCGTAGTGTCAGTTACACTGGCCTGCTCAATAGGGTCTGCTAATTAAAATCATGCTGGTACTTGTTTTATGAAATAATATATATATATATATATTGTTTGATCAGTTCTCGACTGTTGATAATTTAAGTTTTTGTTGTTCTCATAATCATGCAATTTTGGACAAAATAGTGTCTTAAGTAGACATGTTTAGCCTACAAACTTTGAAAGAACACTGAAAAACAATTTTATAATAATATCTTTAATGTAAATCCTAATTTAAAATATCTATGTACCTACTGTATGAGTATTCATTGTTCAATGTATTCTTTTCTATATCTCTAACAATAACATCATATATTAATTATTGTATAATAATATTAATGTTCTGTTTTTTTGTTTTTCCATTGTTAAGACATGATTGTGAGAACAATAAATTCTCGAAACGTCGCATAGATAAAATTGTTTACTCATTGACTGAAACCTGAGAACAACGGAAACTTAAATTATCAACAGTCGAGAACTGATCAAACAATATATATATAATATATATATATATATATATATATATATATATATATATATATGTATGTATGTACATATACATCATGTATTATAAATTTATGAAAGCATTAGTAAAATAATTTTATAATAACTCAAAAACTATACGGTAAATTATAGTAAAATTATTTTTATCTTACCAGCTGTTAGAAAGAGGGGCAACGAATGATTTTGCTCATAGCCTCAACCGGGTCGTTAGTATGAATCGCTGAATTATCTGCCGATCCGTGCAATTTTGTTGAGGCTAAATAAATGAAATAATAAAATATAGAACATGAACAAGCTTATATTAATTAAAATAAAATAAAATACTGTTTATAGTGTGCAAGGTGGTGGGTCTTTCTGTCCGTGATGACTTCCTTCCCTCTCCCGCCTGCGATGGTCCTTTCTTTCCTTCTTCGACTCCATGCGACAATTCTGAGACAATCTTCTAGGATGATGTGCGAGTTGCGATTAAACGAAAAATATGCGACATTCAGCGACAGCCAACTTAATTAACACCGTCTACGGTTGCGGGTTCAAACTGCGTTAAAGGTGGTCCCGAGCCTGTGCGATGTTAGATGCTCGTTAAAGATCCCTATCCTAATAAAACCTGAATAGCCTAAATTTAGGACTCCCGCTGTAGCATCGTCCGATTAGCCATAGTGGCATAAAAGTGACGTTAAACAAATAAACAAACAAACCGTATGTCTACACTCGCGAGTGACTCCATTAACTCTCTCACAATCCCAGAATCCACTCTTCCCAGCGGTCACTTAACAGCTGTTTCAAATTGAATAAAACAATTGACTGTAGCGCTTGCACATTATGAATCACAAAACAGAACAAATAAAATTAAAAATGGAGAAATATAAACATATGACTATTTTAATTCTAAAACCAGCTTTACCAAATATGCTAAATTTGTAACAAATATATTTTAACATATTGGGCTTGAGGTCATCCGTGGTGAAATAATAATATTCTGTCTCACTAGAAAACAGTTTAGGAATCAAGATATATTTTGTCTTTCTTATCGCATTCGCCCACTCGACAAGTTATCGCGAAATAACGACTATTTTGAAGATATATTCTGAGAGGTTTATGTGATAGTTATTTTATTTTAACATATTTTATCATGATAAATATATAATATATATATATATATATATATATATATATATATATATATATATATATATATATAATATATACACACACGGTTCTTTTGTTTGCTAGCAATTAACCGTTTCATTGTTAAGTTGTTCTAGAAGGGGCTTTTAGAGTGTCCATAGGTAGGGTAGGTACGTTATGTACCTGTTAGTTACCTTCTTAGGTGTAGTTATAACAACCTACCTGTGTTCTGTACCAACTCAAAAAATATCTTAAAAAAAAAGAAAAATAGAAGATAATATTATTTTTTTGGAATAAAACAAAATAAAGGTACTTCAGTGTAGGAAACTTTGAAAATTCAGAATTTAAGATCTGTCAGATTATTCAAATCAGGATAAAACCTATATTATATCAAAGCCCATTAAATTAGTTCGAATTTCATCCAAGCTAAACTTTAACACACACCTTTCTACGGACTTGGTCATTCGGACTCAGGAGATCCTAAAACGTGTATTTCCGTTGAAAACTGGAATTCGAAAATTTTCATGATCGCAATAGTTTTTCTTACTATTTATTTCATTTATAGGTAAGTGAAAGTAAAAATGTGGATGTAATTAGTTGACCGTTGAGAATTACTGGAAGGAATTAGTCCGGGTGGCGGTCATTAAATGAAACAACTAAATAGTTTCAAATATTTATTGTTTACCAACGTTTCGACCTCCTTTGTGGGTCATCATCGGGTGCATGGTGGAGAATCGATTTGATCGAGAATCGAATTGTTTCTCCCACCATGCGCCCTGATGATGACCCACAAAGGGGATCGAAACGTTGGCAAACAATAAATATTTGAAACTATTTAGTTGTTTCATTTAATGACCGCCACCCGGACTAATTCCTCCAGTAAAAGTAAAAATGTACACATTCTACGTATATTAAAGCCAAAATTATCTTCTGTTGTTTTTTTTTTCACTAATAAATTAGATATAGGACTTGTAGCCGAGTAATTCCGATAGCATTATCAATTTTTCTGCCGATTCCAGCGGTTTTTGTGGTTCTGTGGCTACGCCAGAACTCTCCGATTCCCATTCTGTTCTCATTGCTAGGTTATTGTTAGTTTTGTATTTGTCAGCAAACATGGATAATACTAGGTGAGCACTTTGTTACCAAAAATTAATCCTTGATCTTTTAATTTAAATATCTGGTGAGCACAACACACGACGTTTACGCATCTAACAGCGTAAATCAATTTAAGAATTTTTAAATACATTTAGAGATAAAAATAAATCGTTTAAGAATTAATTAAATTGAATTTCAATAGAAACATGTGTTTTATTAAATAATCTATTATATTTTTATCTAAATCAATCAGTTAGTTTTAATGGCTTTTCATCACTCTCCATTAACCTTTACAATTCCATGTATTAGATAATATTTTTTTCTAAAATCTTTAGCTATCCAGCGGTATATTATATATCTATAGTAATATTTTTGTGTTCAAAACACAAAAATTACAAAAAAATATGTTTGCACTTTTCTCCTTTAGTTGTTTATCGAATTCGCTCAACTTGCATATTTAGCTGTTATTTATCAATGCTAAAGAGATGATGGTTCTAGTTTATTGAAATATCCGAAATGAAAGGTACTTTAGAGGAAGAAAATTTAAAATATCGGCATTTAAGCCCTGTCATACTATTTCAATCAGAATGAAACCTACATAAAATTAAAGCCCATTTAATTTTACATCCATATAGCGAGTTTAATCAAAATCGTTATAGCTGTTTTTGAGAAAATATAAAAATGTGCAAAATGCATGGTATAAAGTAGCACTTTCGATCAGCCGAAGTTGTTAAAAAGGTTGCTATAACATCTCGGGCGTATAGGTGTCTTTATAAAATTTCACAAGATTTTCGTTTTCGCCCGAGAGTTACCACACACAGACACAAAGACCTTCTTTTGGGACTTGGTCATATGGACTCAGGAGACCTAAAACGTGTATTTCCGTCGAAAACTGGGATTCGAAAATTTTCACGATCGCAATACTTCCCCTTACTACATATTCCATATATAGGTATGTGAAAGTAAAAAGAATAATTTAAATCGGTTCAGAACTAGCAGAGATATAGCATTTTGAAGTTAGCAGTAGTGATAGGCTATTTTCCTTTGAATAATTTATTGCTTATCATATTAGTTAATTGCCTATAAACAGTTAGACCCAATATAGTTATTTGGAAATAATAAAACAGTGTTTAATAATTTAAAGCGATTTTTTTTTTTTTAAGACTATAGGTAGATTTAATCTACTCCCGGTACTTTACTAACTACTATAATTAATATGTAGCATTATCATTCTACATAAGTAAAAGACAATTTCCTGACGTGCTAAAGTTTCTCACGTCAAAGAACGATGACATCAAAGGAATCGATAAACCTTGTCCTTGCTATATGGACATCTAAACACGAATTCGTCATTTCCATTATTTACAAATATTAAACACCCTTGTTTTTGTGTATTCTCTGCGAGGCTTTCTAGTGAGTATACATTATTAAATCGCGTATCTGCCGAAACTCTCTTGTCGAAGTTTTTTTTTTTTTTTTCTGAAAAAACAAATATTACTGAGAAATATAATACTGAGCAATAGTTTGTCGAAACTGTTCATATTCAAACACGGTACAATAAGTATTGGGTTGTGTCACATGAAATGTCCGTTTTCAAGGTAAAGGATTTTTATTAAAAATAAGATATGAAAACAAGATAAGTTTATTCGAAGTATTTACCTTCTTTTTCTGAACATTTTTCCCAACGTGTCACCAACTTTTTCATCCCCGACTGAAAAACTCTGATCATCATTTTCAAAAACTTTTCCTTTGACGAAGTTGTCTAAATTCCTGGACAGGTGGTAATCTGTTTGAGACAAGTCGGGAGAATATGGTGGGTGCGGAAGAACTTCGTAGCCCAGTTCTTTCAATTTTTGCACGGTATGTTTTGAAACATGGGGTCTTGCTGCCGCTCAGATAGATCATGAGGTACCCATGTATCGAGCTTTTTTTCTTTCCCAATACACTTTAAATGTCTGGAAACGGTAGATGCACTTGCATTTAGTTGTGCTGAGAGTCCTTTAACTGTTTGAGTACATCGTTGTCTATTACGGACGGAGGTCTTCATCGGTGCAAGTTTCCAAGTCGGTATCCCCAGCTGAAAACTTAGTAAACCAACGGCTAATGGTCCGTTCATTAACACTCATTTTCCCTAAGGCCTTGCAAATATTTCTAGCGGCCTCAGCTGCTGAATGTCCGAGTTTGAACTGGGTAATTGATTGGGAAGCTAATGTTTAGAATACAAAGGTAGAGGATTAGTAACTGATTACTTTAAATATGTAAACATTCGGAAGAAAACAACAGACCTGCAAAATCCTTTATGCCTTTCAGAAACTATAAAAACGGACATTTCATGTGAAACAACCCAATATTATAAACCCTAACCCCAATTACACCTCTGATATCGCCAGAACACAGACCACCATAACCTTAATATGGACCGGACTGTTCCATTTTAAATAACCGGCCGTGAGAGATGTCCCAGAGTACGCCACATAGTTTCGCGCCTCGCTAAATAATTGATCCAGTCCTTCGACGGAAATATGAACGAATCCTACTTGAATAGTAAACAATATCGATTTTTCATCCCCCATCTTCTGACTATTCTACGACCTTTCCTGACGTTCAACAGTCCTTCCATTTTAATTTTTAGTCGTATATTCCTGGAAAATAATAGATTATTGCGCTGGTATTTGTTTCATCAGGAATGTGGTACCTTTTCTGTCCGCTCATGACTTGTAGAACACCATTTCTTAAGCGTGAAATACCGTAGTTTCCCGAAACACGCATACAATAATTAAATATATATATATATATAGATATATATATATATATATATATTTATAAACACATATTAAAATTTAAAAAAATAAAATAAACGTCTTAATAATAATACAAAATAAAATGAAAACAACTTAACAATAGGAGAATACCCCAGACTCCTGACGCCATCATAAATTCCTACAAAAATCTTCCATACTTGAACTATTCCTTTTTTACTTTCGCTTACTATATATAGTAAGGGGAAGTATTGCTATCGTGAAAATTTTCGAATTCCAGTTTTCAACGGAAATACACGTTTTAGGGTCTCCTGAGTCCAAATAACCAAGCCCCGCAAAAAGGTGTGTGTGTGTGTGTGTGTGTGTGGTAACTCCCAGGCGGAAACGGTAAGTCCTATTTAACTGAAATTTCATATTTAAGACAACTATACGCCCGAGACGTGACAAAACGTTTTTCATCAAAATGAGCTTACCAGAAGAGGCACTTCATAACATGCATTTTGCACCTTTTTTCGATTTTCTCGAAAACGGTTCCGACGATTTTGATTATACTCGCTATATCGATGTAAAATTTAATGGGCTTTAATATCATGTAGGTTTTATTTGGATAAAAATGGTCTGACAGGGCTTAAATGCCGATATTTTAAATTTTCTTCCCCTAAAGTACCTTTAATTTTGTAGATTCAATAATAATAACTAGATTATCTTGTAAAAGCTGATGAAAAACAGGTAAATATATAAAATGAATAAATTCGATACCCAACTAAAGGAGAAAACAGAACAAATATTTTTTTAATGCAATTGTTCGTTTTTGAACATAAGAGCAGTAATATTCATGTATGTTATACCGTTGGAAAGCTAAAGATTTTAGAAAAAATATTATCTTATTCTCAAGCTTTTAAAAGTTATTAGAGAGTGATGAAAAGAAGATAAAACTAAGTGATTATTTTAGATAATGATATAATAGATTTTTTAATAAAACATATGTTTCTATATAAATTAAATTTAATTAATTGTTTAATTGTTTCACGTATTTTTATCTCTAACTGTTTTGAAAATTCTTTCATTGATTTTAAAAATGGAGGTAAGTAAAAGTCGTGTGTTGCCCGCACCGGATTTTTTTTTTTAAATCACATGGATATGTCATAGATAATCAGTAAGCTCAGTTCTAACACTTCGAACCTTGAAGAGTTGCTACTTATTCAAAGATTATTCATAATTTCTGTAAGTCATCCTTGAAGTTATTGTACTGGATGAATTCTGCGATCCTTCTCCTTATAATGGCGTGACATGCATTGCAAGAACAATGGTTAGCGGTATCTCACCCCTTGTCATTGATCTAGGTGAGATGGCTCGAGTTGATCTCTTGTCCATTTTCTTTTCAGTTTTCATAGGATTAGTATATAGTCTTCAATCTTCTTTTAAAATCGCTGACAGTGAATCAGCATGTATTCGGTAACTTCTGGTCATGTATGGGGAGCGGCGTGATCTAGTGGGTAGGGAGCTAGTCTACTGTTCTCCCGGCTATGGCAGAATATTATTTATTCTGTTGATTCAGGCAGCGGACTACTCTAGTATATGAAGACCCTCCTGGGGCAGACCCAGCCTCTATAAAGTGGGTATCCAGAAAATGGGAAAAACCTGGCGGTCGAATGTGGTCCCAGCCAATTCACCACATTGCACAGCAGTTGGCCTATAAACAGTATGAATATCTATATGTACTGAACCCAAGTTATATATAGATAAATCGACACGTTAGGCTTAAGTTACAAATAAAGATAAACATTTGGGAAAAATATATATTATATACAAACTTATGGTAGGTAATTTAAAGTCACGCATAGGGCATACATTTAAGTGATTATTGTACATAAGTTCTTTATATTGTAATATTATTTATTCTATTTAAAACATATCTTTCCAACCAAACTGAATATAATTTTATTCAACTTTAATTGTTAATCTTTTTATTTTATTGTTTTTAAATTACGATGCAATTCTTTTGAGATTTCGTCACTTCAGTTGCATTCATTCCTATGTGAATTCCTGTTGGACTAGTTCGTACCATCTATTAAAATAATACTATACTATTTCAGGAACTGTGTCACTTATAAGCTAAGCATTCGGTTTTACTTTTTCAATACCATATTTTTTTTTATTCGAAACATGGAAAATCTTGCAATCCATTTCGGTCGATTTAAAATGTATATGGTTTTCGGTCCGCTACTTAACATAATATATACACACGACATGCCCATCAGCACCGAATATCTGACAGCGATGTATGCAGATGACGCAACTATCTTGACAGAACACCTCAATCCTACGCACGCCACACAAACATTACAACACCACCTAACACAACTGCTATGTTTTTGATCGGCTGCTAGCATTTCTAAGGCAGCGGTAGCTTCAAAAACAATATATTTTAAAAAAATCATTTTATTGGTATTTATATTGGGTTGATGCAAAATTAATGCAGGTTTCCTCTATTGCAATATCCTAATTCCAATTGTGTAAACAAAGCTAATCCTAACATTGATCATTATTATACCAAAACAAACCTTATCTAATACCCTCTCTTTCACCATGAATTTGTTTAGTAAAATCGTTTTGTTCAGTGTGTTCAAAGGTCTTGAATCGAAAATGTCAAAGTGCGATTTTCGTCAAATTTATTTTTACGAATTTAAATTAGGGCGCAGCGCTGCGCAAACGGCTCGTAATATTAATGAAGTGTGGGGTCAGGGGGCTATTAATGAGTGCACGGTGCAGCGTTGGTTCCAGAAGTTTCGCAGAGGAGATTTCGACCTCGAAGACAAGGAAGGTCGGGGCCGTCATCTTGCTCTGGACAACGACCAGCTGAAGTCAAAAGTGGAAGAAGACCCAACCAAAACCACACGAGAAATGGCGGCGGAACTCGGAACTCAAAAATTGCAACGTCTTTGCGCAGCATTGATGAATCGGAAGGGGCCGATCCTGCTCCACGATAACGCCAGACCACACGTTGCACAACCAACGCTTCGACGACTGCACGAGTTGGGCTACGAAGTTCTCCAACATCCGCCTTATTCACCTGACCTCTCTCCTACAGACTTCCACTTTTTCAGGCATCTGGACAACTTTTTGAGGGAGAAAAATTTTCAAAACCAGGACGACATTAAAAATTCTTTTCGTGATTTCATTGAGTCCAGAGATTCGGATTTTTTTTCTGGTGGAATAAGAAAGCTTGTTGAACGTTGGCAAAAGTGCATTGATTCAGATGGAAATTATTTTGATTAAATATATATGGTTAAAGTAAAGATATGGCGTATTTACAATACCTACTAAAAACCTGCATTAATTTTGCATCAACCCAACAACTGTATTAACAAAAATACATCAAGCAAATCCCGGGACCATTTCCTTTTCAGGCGCTTCGGAGAATTATCCGGAATTGAAGAGGAAGAAAGGATTGAAACTAGTGGGTGAGAGTACGAATGGAGTTTGTCATGAAAGGATTGATACCTGGTCCGGGCCAAATCAGTAACAAAGGAAACATTAAGGTCTTTATGAATAAGTTTATTCGTGACAAAGTAAGGAGCGTTGAGGATTTTACGAATGATTTTGGATTGTAAGGATTGGATGCGGGAAGAGTTTGATGGTTTAGTAGAGCCCCATAGCTCTACTCCGTAAGTCCAGAATGGTCTTATAATAGTCATGTAGATAAGCCTTTTGGTAGATAAGTGGAAGGTGGGAGCGTCTGTCCAGTAAGTGTTGTAGTAAGCGAAAGCGACGAGCAGTATCTTGTCGTTTCAGTCTTGTGTGGGGATTCCATGTTAGACGTTTGTCAAGTAGAAGTCCTAGGTAGCGGATCTGTTCAACTGGAACAAGCGGAATATTATTAAAGGACACTGTAGGGCAGGATGTGATAGGTTTACGACGAAGGGTAAAGGTAATTTGGTGGGATTTGTTGGAATTGATTTTAATTCTCCAATTCTGACACCATATCTGAAGCTCTCTGATCTGGGATTGAAGAGTTTGAGAGGCAATAGTTGGATCAGTATTGACTGATAACACACAGGTCTCATCAGCATAGGTGGAAGTAAAAATAAATTTTAACATATTCGACCAAATAACCTTTACTCTTCGTCGTAAACCTATGACTTCCTTTCCTACGATATCCTTTAGCAATATTCCTCTCGCCTCTGTTAAACATAACCGGGATCTTCATCTTGATAAACGTCTAACTTGGAATCCTCTCACACTTAAAATAATAACCGTTTTCAGCTACTTCAACACATACTAGACCAACGCTCTATTGTTTGTTTATTCATCATAAACTTTTGCCTATCAAGGTTTAATTAGGATAGGGATCTTTACCGGGTACCCGACATCGCACAGGACCATTCTGACGTTCCCTCCGAAGGACGGCATAACTAAGGATTTTTACTCCTATTAAAAATTCCCAGGGCCACCTGCGCCATCACCATAACTTCACACTTTACTACAAAAGGCTTATCTACATGACTATAATGTATTCATGATAGAGCTTGTTACTAAACCATCGTATTCTCTCATATCGAACCCTTACAATCCAAAATCTGCAATGCTACTTATTTTGTCATGAATAAACTCATCCATAAAGACCTTAATGTCCCATTTGTTACTGATTTTGCCTGAACCAGGTACCTCCTCTTCCGTGACATACTCCATTCCCACTCTAAACACTAGTTTCTACCCTAGATGTTCGATCCCAGATAATCCTCCGAGGCGTATGAAAAGAAGATGGCCTTGAGTCCTTTCGTTTAATATATTTTTGAGTGCTGCCATAGTGTAGTTTCTCCGGAAGCAGGCCTAGATGAAAGATTAGCCAAACTAGAAAGACTGTAATTTGCAACTAGAAGCATCTGCAGTAAGAAAAGTTTATCCTCCAATGCAGAAATAAGGCACTACTGTACAGTAGTAAGACCAACAATATTGTATGGTATGGAAACAGTTTGCCTTCCGAGTCTTGAGAAGTTTCTCAAGATTGAGAGAAAAATTCTTAGGAGGATTCATGGACCCAAAATAACACAAGAGGGCTACAGGCTAAAATACAATGAAGAAATATGTGGAAATTTGGAAAACCTTGAAGTAGTCATCAGAACTAGGAGACTGAGGTTTTATGGCCATATGGTAAGAATGGACAATCAGAGGCTGAACAAACAGATTTTTGACAAAGTTCTAGGCTATAGGAATATGGGTGGTTATGCAAAGCAAATAAAAGAGGAACTCGATAGATTAAAAATCAACAAAATGCTATATCTATATAATGCTTAGATAGAGAGCTTTTCGGGAAGAAAATAAAAGAAGTTGGGGTTCTTACAGGAAAAACAAAGAAACGGGGGAGAAAATGGACAAAGGAAGAACGGGAGAAACAGTCCAGGAAGATGAAAGAATATTGGAGAAAAAGGAAGATGAAAGATGTGAAGAAGACATAATGATATTCACGTGGTCCTTGATGGCCAATTTGTGCAGAAAAAAAAAAAAAAGTAAAAAAACATTAAAAAACCACAATATTTTGAAGTTTTAAGACGAAATGGTGGGAGCTAATGTTGAGAATTTAAAATTATTCCGGAGAGACCTGGGATTTTGATGACGAATCTCTAAACAAGGAACTAGATGCTTCCAAGAAAATCCGTGGACTGCAGTCCATGCATTTTTTATTTTTTTTTTTTTTAAAACTCATATTCGGCTGGTCAGTTACTAAGATTCATTAATAAAAAAGTTAAAATTTACAAAACCTTTTTCTTTTAATCATTAAAAAGAACTCCTTTGTAATCATAAAACAAAAAAATCTGGTGCGGGCTACACACGAGTTTCACCGTTTTTGAAATCGATTAAAGAATTTTAAAATACAGTTAGAGAGAAAAATGAGTAAAACCACTAAAGAATTAATTAAAAGGAATTTCTTTAGAAACATGTGTTTTATTAAAAAATCTATTATATTGCTGGGTGGTTAGCATAACAGCCTCCTATTCCAAAGGTCATGGGTTCAAACCCGCAAGTGGTCCTAGGATTTTGTAATGGGAGTAAAAAATCCCTAGTTATGCCGTCCTTCGGAGGGGACGTTAAATGGTGGTCCCGAGCCTATGCGATGTCAGGTACTCGTTAAAGATCCCTATCCTAATAAAACCTGGATAGGCAAAATTTAGAACTCCCACTGTAGCATCGTCCGATTAGCCAGAGTAGCATAAAGGGACGTTAAATAAATAAATAAAGAAATGGAATTTTTATAGAAACTTGTGTTTTATTAAAAATCTATTATATTATTATCTAAAATAATCAGTTAGTTTTATCTGCTTTTCATCACTTTATATTAAGTTTTACCAACTTCTTTATAAGATAATATTTTTCTAAAATAATTAGCTTTCCAACGGTATATCATACATGTATATTACAGTTCTTATGTTCAAAAACAAAAAAATTGCGTTATAAAAATATTTTTGCAGTTTTCTCCTTTATTTGTTTATCAAATTCAATCAACTTGCATATTTAGCTGTTAATTATCAATGCTCGTATATTTTTTCTGTCCAGTTAGATTTTCAAATATATGAAATTAAAGTTACTTTAGAGGAAGAAAAATTAAAATATCGACATTTAAACCAAGACTATTTCAATAAAAACCTATATCACATCAAAGCCCAATAAAGTTTATTTTGATACGAGTAGTTTAATCAAAATTATTTCATTAACATTAAATTATGTTCAAAAACACCAAAATTGGATAAACAAATATTTTTGGTCTTTTCTCTTTTAGTTGGATATTGTATTCGTTCAAATTTTATATTTATCTGTTTTTATTAGTACTAAATAGATGATGCAGTTATTTATTCTAGAAAATGAAAGGTAGTTTAAAGGAATAAAATATCGCCATTTAAGCCCTGTCAGACTATTTAATCAGAATGAATCCTATATGATATTAAAGCTCATTAAATTTTATTGGGTTGTGTCACATGAAATGTCCGTTTTCAAGGTAAAGGATTTAAATTAAAAATACGATATGAAAACAAGATAATTTTATTGGAAGTATTTACCTTATTTTTCTACACATTTTTCCCAACGTGACACTAACTTTTTTATTCCTCAACTAAAAAACTCTGAGCTTTGAAGTGAAACAAAATCTGAAAACGCACTTTTCACTTGATCATCATTTTCAAAAAGTTTTCCTTTGAAGAAGTTGTCTAAATTCCTGAACATTTCAATTTTTGCACGGTATGTTTTGAAACATGGGGTCTAGCTGCCGCTCAGTGAGATCATTAGGTACCCATGTATCGAGCTTTTTTACTTTCCCAATACACTTGAAATGTCTGGAAACGGTAGATGCACTTACATTTAGTTGTGCTGAGAGTCCTTTAACTGTTTGGTAGGGGTTTCCTTCAACTGTATGTTTGAGGACATTGTTGTCTATTACGGACGGAGGTCTTCCTCGGGGCAAGTTTTCCAAGTCGGTATCCCCAGCTGAAAACTTAGCGAAACCAACGGCGAATGGCCCATACATTAACACTCTCTTCCCCAAACGCCTTGCAAATATTTCTAGCGGCCTCAGCTGCTGAATGGCCGAGTTTAAACTCGTACAAAAATATTACTCGAATATCGCGTGTTTCAATGTTCATATTTGGAGGTATACTAAAAAGTGGGTAATTAATCGGGAAGCTAATGTTTATAATCCAAAGGTAGAGGAGTAGTAACTGTTTACTTTAAATATGTAAACATTCGGAAGAAAACAACAGAGACCTGCAAAATCCTTTATGTATTTCAGAAACTATAAAAACGGACATTTTATGTGAAACAACCTAAAACATCAATCTAAAAATTTTGATGAATAAAGGTAATGTAAAATTAAACTTTAAAAAATCTACTGCGCGCAACACACGACTTTCACTTATCTCCATTATTTATATCAATTCAAGAATTTTTAAATAAATTTGTAAACGAAAATATATTGTTAAAGAATTTTTTAAAATGGATTTATTATACTATTATATTATCTTCGTTAACTTTTACAATAGTATGTATAAGATAATATTTTTTCTTAAATTTTTAGCATTCCAACGGTATATCATACATGTATATTTACTGTTCTTAAGTTCAAAAACAAAAAAATGCATTAAAAAAATATTTTTGCAGTTTTCTCCTTTAGTCAGACATCGAATTCGTTCAAGTTATATATTTATCTGTTTTTTAGCAATGCTTATCAGACGTTATGGTTAATTTTTTCGAATTTAACCATAACAAAATTAAAGGTACTTTAGAGGAAGAAATTTTGAAATGTTGGCATTTAAGCCCTATTAGACAATTTCAATCAGAATGAAACTTACATGATATTAATTTACATTAAATTTTACATTTATATAGCGAGTTTGATGAAAATCGTTACAGCCATTTTTGAGCAAATCGTAAAAAGATGCAAAATGCATGGTATAAAGTGGCTCTTCTGGTCAGCTGATTTTGATGATTGTGGCCAGAAACATATACATGTGCGTTGGGAAAGTCACTTAAGATGACTTATTAAAATTCATGCTACATATCAACAGTGCATGAAGACGAAAGTATCAAGGTGGGGCGACCATAAGTCGTTGAACAGTGTGCGAGGAGTAATGTCAGGCAAAAAGGCACCAGGTGTGTTCAAGTCGGCAGGTGTTTTTCATGTTCCGGGTCTGCGGCACGCCACGAGGTAATGTTTGCCAGTTACTGTTTATTAGCTTCGTATAACCAAAAATGTTTACGTTTTTTTATTGATTATATAGGAAACGATTATTTGTTTCATTCGTTCCCTTGACTCAAAAAGCAAGTTTCGCATGTTTACAGTTTAAAGAATACTGCCCCATGAAGTTTTTTAATAGGGATATTTAAAAAAATGTAGTTCGCCCAACAAACGACTTTAACTTACATCTGTTACTTATATATATATTTATGAATTTTTACACAAATTTAGAAACGAAAATAAATTGTTAAAGAATCATTTACATTGGATTTTATTAGGACAGGTGTTTTATTAAATAATCTATTATACTATCTCAAATAATCAGTTAGTTTATCGGCTTTTCATCACCATCCATTAACATTCACAAGCTTGTGTATTAGATATTTTTTCTAAAATCTTTAACTTTCCAACGGTGTATTGTACATCTATATTATTGTTTTTTAATTAAAAAACACAAAAATTGCATAAAAAAACATTTTCTTCGTTCAACCTATATATTTACCTGTTTTTTTAGCAATGCTAACAATATGATATGGCCAATTTACCTTATATTTAATTGTAATAATTCTTTAACAATATATTTTCGTTAAAAAATTTATTTAAAAATTCTTGAATTGATATAAATAATGGAGGTAAGTGAAAGTCGTGTGTTGTGCGCACCAGATTTTTTAAACTTTGATTTTACATTACCTTTATTTATCAAAATTTTTAGATTGATGTAAAATTTATATGCTGATTAAATAGTCTGACAGGGCTTAAATGGCGATATTTTATTCCTTTAAACTACCTTTCATTTTCTAGAATAAATAACTGCATCATCTATTTAGTACTAATAAAAACAGATAAATATAAAATTTGAACGAATACAATATCCAACTAAAAGAGAAAAGACCAAAAATATTTGTTTATCCAATTTTGGTGTTTTTGAACATAATTTAATGTTAATGAAATAATTTTGATTAAACCAATCTTTATTAAACTTTATTGGGCTTTAATGTGATATAGGTTTTTATTGAAATTGGTTTAAATGACGATATTTTAATTTTTCCTCCTCCAAAGTAACTTTAATTTCATATATTTGAAAATCTAACTAGACAGAAAAAATATACGAGCATTGATAATTAACAGCTAAATATGCAAGTTGAGTGAATTTGATAAACAAATAAAGGAGAAAACTGCAAACATATTTTTGTAACACAATATTTTGTTTTTGTTTCTTAACTACAAAATTAAAGGTACTTTTAAAATTTAAGGTAGAGGAAGAAATTTTTAAAATTGAAATGAAGGTGTTATTTAAATAAGGTGCTATATATTGCTTGAGAATAAAATATATTTAAATAGAGTAAGATTTTCGGGACATATTGAGAGATATATCACGAAGAGTAAAAATCTGGTGCACTCATCATATTTAACATATTTAAATTGAGTTTGCGTGAAAATATGTATTAAGTTCAATTATATTTATTTTGCTTACTAATATTTTTTACTTTCACTTTCCTACATATGAAATATAGAGTAAGGTAAAATATATCTATATAACTATAAATTTCGATATAAGAAAATATATCGAATTCCAATTCGAGTTTTTACTGGAAATGAACGTTTTAGGGTCCCCGAGTCCAAATGAGCAAGTCCCGCAAAACGGTGTGTGTGGAAAGTCTTGCACGAAAACGAATAGTCGTCAAAAACTGAAATTTCATTTTTATGATAACTATCTTTCTGCAATTAAAAAAAATTCTTTATTTAAATATTTTATTTATATATAAAATTATATATTTTATTTATGTATATAAAATTATTTATTTATATATATTTTTTTTTTTTTTTTTTTTTTGCCGGCTAATCCAAAGCACTGCAGCCAATTTAGGCTTATTGTGCGCCGTCCAATACACTGTTAATACAGGGCTAACGCCTTGGTGAATCTGACTAACCTGTGGGGGTTAATCAGTTCACGCAACTTGGGATCAGGGATATGGTCGACACCAAAATGGTAAAACCGTGTCCTAGCAATCTCTGGGCAACTGCATATCAAATGGAATGCAGTTTCATCCTCCTTCTTGCAGAATCTGCAAGTCGGTGAGGCCACCAAACCCATATTGTGGAGATGCTTATTAAGTTGACAGTGTCCAGTATATAGTCCTGTTACCCTCCTTAGGTTTGTCCTGTCCATAGAGAGTAGAATATGACTTCTCTCTTTGCAGGGTCCATCCAGAAACATCTTGGAGTGATGCTGCTTGTCGGTGTCCCTCCAGTATTGCCTGGATCTATTATCAGCAGCAGCCTTAATCAGTCCTTTGGCTTTGCTGAGGCTAATTCCACACACAGGTTCAGGTGTGGGGGGTAGCTGGGCAGAACCCCTCCTCGCGAGGCTATCAGCCCTCTCATTCCCTAAGATGCCTGAGTGACCAGGCACCCAATATACCCGGACTTTATTTAGCAGGGAAAGCATATTTAGATTGTTTTTGCATTCCTCTACTAGTTTGGACCGTGTTATATAACTACCCAAAGCTCCAATAGCAGCTTGACTATCGGTATGGATAGTTATCTGTCTGTCTCTCATCCCTTCTGAAATTAAGGTTTGAGCACAGATATTGATAGCCATTACTTCAGCCTGGAAGACTGAGGTATGCTTACCAAGAGAAATGGACAACCCTTCCTCAGGTTTATCCATTCTCCATATTCCAGCACCTGAGCCTAGCTCTGTCATGGATCCATCTGTATAACAGTTGACTCCATTGCACGGTTTGTGCGAGTCAGTCCTGTTAATCATTGCACAGTAAAGTGTGTCCTTGTGTTTCTTTACTTGAAGATCGGAATGCATGGCAAGCACCGAATCTTCATCAATCCTTCTGAACAAGTTGCCATGGCCCCGGTAAACCAAAGAGCTGGATCTTGTTCCTAACTTAGAGAGCCTATAGGCTGTATTAAGTGCTTGAGTTTCTACTGCTATGTGTAATGGTGTTAGGTTGAGTAAAACTTCCATTGCAGCAGTCGGGGTTGTACTCATAGCTCCGGTTGTCATAAGGCATGCCAGTCTTTGCAGCTTCCCAAGCTGCAGCAAGGATTTACATGTATTTGCCTTATGCCACCACACAACAGCTGCGTATAGGACCATCGGTCTTATAACTGTTTTATATATCCAGAGGACCACATTCGGTTTGAGGCCCCATGTTTTTCCAACAGCCCCTTTACATGCAAAGAGGCACTTAAGTGCCCTTGTACAGGTTTTATCAATGTGACTGTTCCATTTTAATTTACTATCAAGAGTAATTCCTAGATGTTTAACTTCACTACAGATATTGACCTCAGCCTCACCAAGGTGGGGTGGTCTGATGGTTATATTTCTTTTGTTAGTGAAGATACAGAGATTGACCTTCTGAGGGTTGATGCTTAGACCATTCGTCTGACACCATTCCCTAAGAAGTTTCATGGTTGTTTTGAGCAGATCCGATATGGTTTCCGGAAACTTGCCTTCAATTAGCACAGCGATATCATCAGCGTATCCCTGTGCATAGAAACCTGCATTACTCAGGATTGTCAGCAACGAGTCGACGACCAGACACCACAGAAGTGGAGATAGCACGCCCCCTTGCGGACATCCTCCTCTCGGTCTAATCCACAATCTGGAGTGTCCCAGTTCGGATGTGAGCATCCTTCCCTCCAGCATGGCATTAATCCATCCGGAGATTAATCCTCCCACTCCTCTCCTTTCTAAGGCTAATGCCATAGTGTCATAAGGAGTTCGGTCAAAGGCACCCTCTATGTCAACAAAGATGCCTGCCACAATATCTTTGTTAATCAGAGTTTTCTCAATCCTGGAGACCAGGAAGTGTAAGGCAGTCTCACAGGATTTGCCAGGCTGATAAGCATATTGAGCACTATGTAGTGGTTTATCAGCCAGTATATTGTCTCTAATATGTCTGTCAATAATCTTTTCCAGTGTCTTCAATAGGAAAGATGTCAGACATATAGGCCTATACGCCTTGGGATGGTCATAGGAGGCCTTCCCAGGTTTAGGTATATATCGTACTTTAGCCACATTCCACCTATCAGGTATGTGGTTAAGTGCTAAGCTACCTCTCAGTAAAACAAGGAGGTGGGGTCGCAGCACCTCAAAGCCCTTTTGAAGTAGAGCTGGAAAAATTCCATCAGTGCTGGCTGATTTGAATGGGGCAAATGATTTAACTGCCCATTCTAGTCTCCCAGAATTGACTATTCTGTTAGCTTCTGCCCACCTATCTGAGTTAATAGTATTTTTTTCCGAGGTGGGATTGTTTGGCTCCTCATCCATCAGCTCGCAGCCAGGGAAGTGTGCTCCAGCAAGTGCCTTCAGGGTGCCAATCTCTGAATCGGTATGGCCCCCTTCCGCACTGATGGCACCCATAGCTCCCTGGCCCGGCCTCTTGGATAGGATTTTATTTACTCTAAAAGTAGAGGATGTGTCATTGATGTCGTTGCAAAAATTCCTCCATGCCCCTCTCTTAGCTTTCCTAATGGCTTTATTGTAGTCGGTCAGTGCTTGCTTATAGGCATTCCAACTACCTGTACTTTTGGCTTTATTGAAGAGTTTCCTAGTAGAAGCTCTCAGCTTGCCAAGTTCACTATTCCACCAGGTAACGTTCCTGTTGGACTTGACAGTACACACTCTATTATTATCAGTGTAGGATTTCATTATTGCCTCTGTAAGTGATGCATTAAGGCAGTCCAGTTGCCATTTGTCTCTAATTGATTTAGGACACTGTCTTATTTCTTGTTCGAGTTGGGTGCAGTAGGAACCCCAGTCAGTGAGTTTGGGGTTCCTGTACTCCGTCTCAAACATGTCGTTGACATCTATGTCAAATCTGATATATTTGTGATCTGAACATGACTCCTCAAGAGAGACATGCCAGTCCTTAATGAAATCATTCGCACAATTAGTGCTTAGTGTTATGTCAATGACCTCTGATCTATTTTTGTTGACAAATGTGGCAGTATTGCCCTTGTTGTGGATTTCAAGATCATTGCTTAAGATAAACTCTAATAGAGACTCACCTCTCTGGTTGTTATTTGTACTGCCCCAGAGTCTGTGGTGAGCGTTGGCGTCCAATGATGCTATCAGGGCGCCTTCGCCTTCCATCCCGGCAACTAGCCTTCTGAGAGCCTCAGTGGGGATGTCCTCTTCATAAGGAAGGTACACGGCGCAAACTGTGATCTCCCTTCTGTTATTACCCTCAAGGAGGGTCACTTTTACTGCTGTCAGATCCCTGCAACAGAATTGCCACAAGGGTAATATCTTTAGGTTGTTTTTGTACAGTATACAGGTCCTGGAGCGCATGGGTACAGCTATTACACTGTAACCCCGCATCTCCAGCCCCCTTACACTGTCTTTGAAAAGGTAAGGTTCTTGTATTAGAATAATATCAATATTCTTACCTCTTACATACTGCTGTAGGGCACCACATGCCGCAATGCAGTGATGCAGGTTGATCTGCATCAACCGCAACACCATTACTGCTTTTTGGTCTTGCGGGGGTCACACCCCGGCGGGCGCCGAGGGACGCCGCCATCACCGGTCCTCCCAGAGGTACCCGGATCAGCGGGCCCCCCGGATCCAACCGAGGTGCTAACCCCGTACGGTCGCCGAGGAGCCATGCCCCCACCAGTCCTCCCAGTGGAGGTACCTGGATCAGCATGCCCCCCGAACCCCGCCGAAGAGCCAGTTCCAGACGGGCGCCGGCCGACCGTGCCTTCCCCGGGGCCCTCCGCAGAGGAACCCGGATCGGCAGGCCCACCGGATCCCGCCAAGGAGGCATCCCCAGATGGAAGCCGAGACGCCGTGCCTTCACCGGTTCTTACATTAGAGACACCCGGATCGGCAGGCCCCCCAGCTCCCACCACAGGGCCACCCCCGCAAACCAAAGCAGTTTTCTCCTTCATCGAGAGCGGTGCTCCTCCATCATGACCAGGCTCCGTCTTCCTGCCCTCATCCCTGGCAACAGATGAGACCTTGTTAGCCATTTCCTTTGCAGGTTTGGGTGGCCTCTTCTTCTCCAGCAACCTGAGTTGGACCTTGCCCATCCCAAAGGTCACCAGCCAGTTTCGCTCTTCCAAGAACCTAAGGCTAGACTCCGGGATTCTCATCAGGGCGAAGAATCCGTGCCTCTCCTCCTTTACACCCATTAGTGACCATCTGTTCACCTCAGGGATTCTAGAGTTCTGTATGCGTATACGCCTACAGAAAGTTTGCTCTGTGAGCTTTTCCCCAGGGAAAAAGCCACCGACTCTGACCGGCTTTTTGAGCTCCTCAAAGTCACCAATGCGGAGCGCTAGGCCCCCACTAAGTTTAATATTTTTTATGATTTCCGACAACCAGTCTCTAGATTCCTGATTGTCGCAAACCACAACACAGCCGCCCATCTTAAAGCTGAACCCACTAAACTCAGCCTGGGTGCCACCTTCCTCTAGCTGATCGACAAAGCCGATCAGCTGTTTCTTAACATCCTCACTCTGCTCCCAGGTGAGCTGATCAGCTGGGTATCGAGTGGGAATGATAGCTACCTTACTCCCTCCGGCAGCTAGAGCGTATGAAATAACATTAGGGGCCGCACTCCTGGCCCTCTTTGCCATAGGCGCAGAGGTTCCGGGTGAGGTCCTAGGTCTTTTCTCAGAGCTCGTTCCAGGAACAGCTTTACTCCGGTCATCCGAGAGTCCCGACAGTCTGGCGGTCTGAGCCGCCTGACTTTGGTTCTCCAGGAGTCCCGAAGGTCCAGCATCATTCCCAGTTTGAGCTCTCTCTTGCTCTCTCAATTTCTTAAATTTTCTTCTCTGAGCACCGGAGGGCTTCTTCACCTCCTGGGGCTTGGGGGTTCTCTCAATGGGCCCACCCAAGCTCCGTTCACCCTCCGATGCAACAGAGAGATCTCTTACCTCGTCCATGAGCGTCGCTAACGAGCTCCTGGTTTCGTCATCATCTTGCTGCACACTGGCAGTCGACGGGTCCAGTTGAGTCCCCGACCGGCCATATGAGGATGATGAAGAATCCTCCACGGCCATCATCTCCAACAACTCCTTCGCCTCCACCTCCTCCTCGCTATCTGAAAAGTTTTTAGTTATTTGAGACATTTTTGTTCCCACGAGTACGGGGGTAATTACACTGCAGGTACAACCCCCTCTCCCTGCAGCGGGCATTTAGTTGAAATGGGGTGTGCCAGGTGCCCCAAGTGGCATATTTATATATATTTATATATTTTAATAACGGTGTTATTTAAATATGAGAATATAAGATCCTAAGTGTTGAATAAAATATATTTTCAGGCAGAACTTGTTCAAGCGGGTATGTGAGACCCGTCAGCCAAACGGTGGCCACTCACGAAAATAGGCGTAGGGAGTGATGACTCTAACCTATAAACATTCATCGAGAAACGTGAATGTATTCTCCCAACAGAATACACCACGAGGCCAAGGACCTACACGGGCTGTCGTGTCAACAAAAAAATAATCGATTTTCGAAAAATATTAAACTTCGTGATATGTTAAAGTGAAAAAAATGACATTGAGCTTCCATAAAAAAATTAGTGCTTATAATGTATTGTTATTGTTTGACACGTAAAATTTCCTATGAGAGAATGTGCATAAATCTGAATATAGTTTATGAGAAAATCTCCAGGCTATGTTATAGTTTTTATCGTCATATGTTTTTTCTCAATGCTCGTGTGGATAATCGGATGATGCTAATTCTGGGATTCCCAAATCTTGCAAATCCAGGTTTAATTATCATTGGGAACTTTTAACAGTACCTTACATCGCATAGGCTTGGGATTTCCATTTTACTTCCACTTTCATTTTACTTTTCAGGACGTAAGGTTTTGTTCTTGAGGAGACATGTAAGTTCCATCGTGGAAATTAAAAAAAAAATAATTCAAATAATCTTAATTAAATAATTAAAATATATAATATTATAATTAAAATGAGTAAAACCATTTAATGGGTGTATTAAAATAAGCATATATATAAAAGTATTAATGTGGTTAATGTAGTACCAGTGTAGTAAACATCTTATGTTTGATTATCTCGTATTTTTTCTATAGCATTTCCAAGTCAAATTCAACCTTTTCCAAGTCAAATTCAACCTTTTCCAAGTCAAATTCAACCTTTTCCAAGTCAAATTCAACCTTTTCCATTTCAAATTCAACCTTTTTCGATTTCAATAAAATAATAAAAATCAAATTAACATGATTTTATGTTTTTATGGTTATTTTAATTACACATTATGTTTTTAACCCTTGTGGCTTGTTAAATGTTCCCAGGGGCCTTTTTACATATAATTAGTCACGATTATAATAATAAGTATAACCGATACTTTGATTTATAGACATTTTCGATACAAGGTCTGGTAGTCGGATTAGCGGGGGTCCGTTTTATTTTAGTTTTATAATCGTGGGCGAAAATATTATCAATAGAGGTTTATTTTAACTTTTTCGTATTTATAGGATAGTAGGCTCAGTAGATGTGTTCACAAAGGTTCGTTACCGATTATACTATTAATTGTAATCGCGCTCGCTCAAATATGGCTTTATTATAACTTTTTCGTATTTATTGGATACAAGGCTCAGTAGCTCCGTTCCCAAAGGTTCGTTACCGATTACACTATTAATTTTAATCGCGCTCGCTCAAATATGGGTTTATTATAACTTTTTCGTATTTATTGGATACAAGGCTCAGTAGCTGCGTTCCCAAAGGTTCGTTACCGATTGCACTATTAATTTTAATCGCGCTCGCTCAAATATGGATTTATTATAACTTTTTCGTATTTACTGGATACAAGGCTCAGTATGTCGGTTCCCAAAGGTTCGTTACCGATTACACTATTAATTTTAACCGCGCTCGTTCAAATAAAGGTTTATTATAACTTTTTCGTTTTTATGGGATAAAAAAACATTAACACATTCACTAACAAAACACCCCAAAACACAAATACAGAAATTTGAGCGAGCGCGATAAAAATTAACAGTATAATCGGTAACGAACCTTTGGGAACGCAGCTACTGAGCCTTGTATCCAATAAATACGAAAAAGTTATAATAAACCCATATTTGAGCGAGCGCGATTAAAATTAATAGTGTAATCGGTAACGAACCTTTGGGAACGGAGCTACTGAGCCTTGTATCCAATAAATACGAAAAAGTTATAATAAAGCCATATTTGAGCGAGCGCGATTACAATTAATAGTATAATCGGTAACGAACCTTTGTGAACACATCTACTGAGCCTACTATCCTATAAATACGAAAAAGTTAAAATAAACCTCTATTGATAATATTTTCGCCCACGATTATAAAACTAAAATAAAACGGACCCCCGCTAATCCGACTACCAGACCTTGTATCGAAAATGTCTATAAATCAAAGTATCGGTTATACTTATTATTATAATCGTGACTAATTATATGTAAAAAGGCCCCTGGGAACATTTAACAAGCCACAAGGGTTAAAAACATAATGTGTAATTAAAATAACCATAAAAACATAAAATCATGTTAATTTGATTTTTATTATTTTATTGAAATCGAAAAAGGTTGAATTTGAAATGGAAAAGGTTGAATTTGACTTGGAAAAGGTTGAATTTGACTTGGAAAAGGTTGAATTTGACTTGGAAAAGGTTGAATTTGACTTGGAAAAGGTTGAATTTGACTTGGAAATGCTATATATTGCACTTCTATAGTACGTTTCAAAATTAATAGTATGATTGAATTGTACGACTAAACCATTTTCATAGTTATTTAGATACCTTTATTCAGTATTTTTTGTCTATTCAAAATACATGAGCAATCTATTTCAATTGTTTAAATAAGACACGACAAATCGAAAATCAATGACGCTGCAAATATTCAAACATGGCCCGGTCTGGGAACATGCAATCTTTCCGCTCAGTACATTCACCTCTCCTTTTTCTTATTCTTCTTTAGATATTTAATGATTGTTTCGTTTGTTTGTTTATTTATTTAACGTCACTTTATGCTACTATGGCTAATCGGACGATGCTACAGTGGGAGTCCTAAATTTTGCCTATCCAGGTTTTATTACGATGGGGATCTTTATCGTGTACCTGACATCGCAGAGGCTCGGGATCACCGTCCCCTGCGAATGAAGGCATAACTAAGGATTTTTTACTCCCATTAAAAAATCCTAGGATCACCTGCTGGTTTGAATTCGTGATCTTTGGCAAAGGAGGCTGTTATGCTAGCCACCCAGCGACAAGTCATCTCTATGATCAATGTTATTTTCTTTTTTCTGCTAAGTGAATTCAATTTATATTTTATTTGAACTGTTTTTTAGAAACATAATGATAATAATAAAAATACTAGGCCTACCTAACCCGAAGGTTCCATGCCGATACCACTAAATAATGCGTACATAGATTCGTCCAATGATAATCGTTCAAGCCTAAGCCCCCGAGATCAGTCTTAAGTCTTAAGTCAATCCTCCCATCGACTCTTCGGTACGGTTCAGCGAATACCAAGTTTTTATCAATTCGTTCTTCCGCGATGCTATCAATTCAATTATACTCACAGGGTAGAACCTCCGCAATTCTGCGTTGTGCAGCCTTCTGAATTCCTTAGTGACCTCATTCTATTCGGACCGCATATTTTCGAGTTTGTTCATTCTTGCATGGAAGATTTTTAATAGCTTTAATACTTACGGCACCAGAGTTTGGCGGATTGTATTTTCTATTAGTATTTTTAAAGAAGTTAGTTGTAAATTCCAATAATTAAATAAAAAATCTAGAGGAGCATAAAGGTGACATTAAATGAATGAAAAAGCAAACCTTGATATTAAATATTAATTAATTATAATTTAAGAAATAATAGATTTGATTGTACTCGTTAGAGGTTTTTTTTAAAACATTGTGTAAAATCGATAATTTAAAGCGGCACTTATAGTATGATTAGTTTGATTTATAAGTTTTTGTAACATACTTGAACGATTTTGTTTTTCGAAGATGAGTTGATTTATTCATTATCCTTTTTGCGGGACTTGGTCGTTTGGACAAAGAAAACTTAAATAACGCTGCAAATAATTGTACAATGGTTTATTATTTCTAAATAACTATATTAGGGTATAACTGTTTACAAAGCTGTAGATAGTGAATTAACTAATATGAAAAACAATAAATAATTCAAAGGAAAATAGCATATCAACACTGCTAATTTCAAAACGTTTTATCTTTGGAAGTTCTTTACTAATTTCAATGATTCTTTTTTTCAATTTGTAAACAGTTTAGATAGACATGTTTGCTATTTATTTATTTATTAATTAGGAGAAATGATTTTTACTTGCTTATATAATTTTTCCCTACCCCTACCTCGCCTTTGAAGGCTATACGGGGATTTCTCGGACCAGGAGGTGAGGGCGGGGGGATTAATGCCGAGATAAAAGTACCCTCCGGTTCCGAGAGTTGAACTCGTAATTTTTGGTCATCTGGTAGCTAGGCAACGCGTGTTTAAAGCAACGCGCGCTAACCATCTCGGCCACCCCGCCCCCACTTACCTATATAAGAAATATATGGTCAGGGAAAGTATTGCGATTAACTTTTCTAAAATTTTAATTACAAATCATTTCATTTTTCACTCCTAAGAAAAACCTTATCGCAATGTATTTTAGTTATAAACCTTCAGGAAACATCATCCTAAATGATATTAAAAACCGTATAACAATACGTCGCGTGATTTAGAAGGAGTTCGCGGAAACCAAGATTCGCGATATCGTATTGAGATTTGTTTATCTATCCAGTTAACGCCACTTTTGCTACTTAGGCAAAGCGGGCGATGCTACAGAAGGAGTCCTAATTTTTTACTTTCACTTACTATATATAGTAAGGGGAAGTATTGCGATCGTGAAAATTTTCGAATTCCAGTTTTCAACGGAAATACACGTTTTAGGGTCCCCTGAGTGAGTCCAAATAACCAAGTCCCGCAAAAAGGTGTGTGTGTGTGTGTGGTAACTCCCGGGCGGAAACGGTAAGTCCTATGAAACTGAATCTTTTTCATCAAAATCAGCTGCCCGGAAGATCTACTTTATACCATGCATTTTGGACCTTTTTACGATTTTCTCAAAAATGACTAACGATTTTGATTAAACTCCCTGTATTAATGTATAGTAAAATTGAATAGGCTTTAATTTCATGTAGGTTTCATTCTGATTGAAATTGTCTGACAAGGCTTAAATACCGTTATTTTTCTCTTTGAAGTACCTTTAATTCTTTAGATTCTATAAAAATAACTATATTATCTTGTTAGCATTGGTAAGTAACAGCTAAATATGCAAATTGAGCGATTTTAATTAACAACTATAAGAGAAAATTGTTAACATTTTGTTCATGTAATTTTTGGTTTTTGAACATAAGTACAGTAATATAGATGTATAATATGCCCTTGGAAAGCTAAAGATTTTAGAAAAAATATTATCTGTTACACAAGCTTATAAAAATTAATAAAGTGATGAAAAGCCAATAAAACTAACTGAATATTTTGGATAATAATATAATAGATTTTTTAATGAAACACAAGTTGCTATTGAAATTCAATTCGATTAATTCTTTAATGGTTTCACTCATTTTTATCTCTTACAGTATTTGAAAATTCTATAATCGATTCTAAAAACAGAGGTAATTGAAAGTCGTGTGTTGCCCGCACCAGATTTTGAAGGGGGATAATTTTTTTTAACAATTATAAAGGTTCATTATTAAAGATAATAAACCAAAAGTGAATTTACATTGAAATCGCGGGTTTTAAAATTTCAAGGCCGCAATATTATACTTTAATATATATATGGTAAATAAATAAAATTTAGTTTCGTTATCTCTCGGTTATGCGCTGCTAAACTGTTAGCTAAAGCAAAGATATTATATAGTGGAGTTACGTGTGACCGATTCAACTGGACCGGAAAATTATACAAAATGTTCACACGAGGGTTCAACGGTACTCCGGAGAAATGGGAACTGAAAAAGAATGTTATTGAAGTGTATCAGTGGGAATATCTGCTCTAGGGTCGACTGCTGGCTCTAAGAAGCCATATCTACCAGTCCGAGTGAGTAGGGTGTTGGTTATTGGTCTCTGTTTTAGGCTTGGGTTTAAATAGTTTCTTATAACTTCCAAGGCGTTCCAATGATGTACAGGTATGGATTATGTGTTTACAAGACATATAATTACAGACAAATAGTTAGATTTTTAGAAATAACTAACCTAACCCGACGAACGTTGGTATGCCATATAAATCATTTCAAGTGAATATGTTGGTTGTTATATACAAAATCTTGTGCGAGCAACTCACGACTATCACTTACCCACGTTGTTAAATTGCATACAAATTGATTTTGCCCTTTGTCCTTTAATCGATTAACGAATTCGTTAAAACTTATATATTTACCCGTTTATTATCAATGCTAAAAAGAGGTTGTTATATGGATTTTACAATTTTTTTTTTTTTTTTTTCATCTTTAATAGTGCTTTATTGAGAAATAATATAATCTGCCACTATCTCTGGTAATAAGTATTAGAGATAAAATAAGTCATTCATTCCATATGTACATAGTAATACAAAAAATAATAACATAAAATAAGTTGACCTAAATAACAAATGAAAAAAAAAAAATTATAAAAAATAAAATAAAGTATATGAAAAAAAAAAAAAAATTATAATCTTGGCCACATTCATACTTATATACAATATTTACATACTGCCCCTGGGAACTCCGAATCGAACCTCTGCATCTAAAAATGGATATTTACAAAATTAAAGGTAATTTAATGTCAATTTTTTAAATGTCTGAAAATTTAAAATATTGACATCTAAGCTACATCAGACTATTTCAGTCAGAATGAAACTTACATATATTTTCTTCCAGAGGCGCGACAGGCCGTGTAGGTTCTTGGCCTCCTGAGAGATTGCACTCACGTTTCTCGATGTATTTTATAGGTTAGGGTCATTTGGGATCCCTACGCCTAATTATTCTACGCCTCACATACCTGGGGAAGGTTCTGTGAGTTAATCCTCATTTAATTAATGCTTGAAAAAGTCCCTCATGGGACTGGGATTCAAACTCACAACCTTTAGCATCAGTGACTAGCGCGCTAGCCACTCAGCCACAGGCTTCCCTTTTAAATATCGGCATTTAAGTCTTGTCAGAATATTTCAATCAGAATGAATCTTACATGATATCAAAGCCATTTAAATTTGATATCGATATATCGAGTTAAATGAAAATCGTTATGGCCGTTTGTGAGAAAATCGTAAAAAGGTGCAAAATGGATTATATAAACTGGTTCTTCTAGTTCGCCGATTTTTATGAAAAAGTTGCTGTAACATATCGGGTTTATAACTGTCTTAAATATGAAATTCCAGTTTCGTATGACGTTTGGTTTTCGCGCTAGACTTACCACACACACACACACACACACAGATATTTTTGCAGGACTTGATCATTTGGACTCAGGAGACCCTAAAACGTGTATATCTGGTGAAAACTTTCGAAGATTTTCACAATCGCAATACTTTCCCTTACCAAATATTTCATATAAGTTTGTTTGTTTATATATTTAACGTCACTTTAGGCTTTTTCTTTTCTTTTGTAAATAGATGTGTTTATGTACTTTTTTTTTTTTTTCGTTTGGCGCGACAGGCCTTCGAGGCCCTTGGCCGCGCGGTATGGTTTATATTCCACACCGCGATACTCGATGATATTTTATAGGGTAGGGTCATCACTCCCTACGCCTATTTTTGTGGGTGCCTATCAATTAGCTGACGGGTCCCACATACCCGGGGTAGATCGTGAGTGAATTCCCATTTATTTGTATGCTTGAAAAAAGTCCTTCTGGGACTGGGATTCGAACTCACAACTTCAGCATGGCAGGCTAGCGCGCTAACCACTCAGCCACGGGCTCTCCTTAATGTACTTACATTTATATAAATTTCTTTCTCTACCTCTTTTACCTATGTAAATAATTTAATCTATCTAATGTTTTCTGGCCAGATGTGCTATTTTAATTTGTTCCAGTCCTCAAATATGTCCCAGTCTAAAAGTTTTTTTAATTCTATTATATAATATATATAATTGTTGTCTTATATAACAATAAATAACGTAAGAATAGATGCCAAAACACAGACCGTGTCAAATATTTCATATAAGTTTGTTTGTTTATTTATTTAACGTCACTTTATGCTACTATGGCTAATCGGACGATGCTACAGTGGGAGTTCTAAATTTTACCTATCCAGGTTTGATTAGAATAGGGGTTTTAAATTAATACAAGCCATCGCACAGGCTCGGGACCACCTTTTAAAGTCCCCTCCGAAAGACGGCATAACTTAGGATTTATTGAAAAATCCTAGGACCCCCTGCGGGTTTGAATCTGTGACCTTTGGCATAGGAGGTGCTATGCTAGCCAATTAGCTACAAATGTTCCTTATTTTATATAAGTATTGGGTTGTTTCATATGAAATGTACGTTTTTATAGTTTCTGAAATACATAAAGGATTTTGCAGGTCTCTGTTGTTTTCTTCCGAATGTTTACATATTTAAAGTAACTAGTTACTAATTCTCTACCTTTGTATTATATACATTAGCTTTCCAATCAATTACCTACTTTACACTAAGGTATACTAACTCCAAATCTGAACATGGAAACACGAGATTTTCGAGTAATATTTTTGTACGAGTTTAAACTCGGCCATTCAGCAGCTGAGGCCGCTAGGAATATTTGCAAGGCGTTTGGAGAAGGGAGTGTTAATGAACGGACCATTCGCCGTTGGTTTCAGCTGGGAATACCGACTTGAAAAACTTGTCCCGAGGAAGATATCCGTCCGTAATAGACAACGATGTCCTCGAACAGTAGAAGGAGACCCCTACCAAACAGTTAAAGGTCTATCAGCACAACTAAATGCAAGTGCATCTACCGTTTCCAGACATTTAAAGTGTATTGGGAAAGCTTGATACATGGTTAACTCATGATCTCACTGAGCGGCAGCAAGACCCCATGTTTCAAAACATACCGTGCAATATTGAAAGAACTGGGCTACGAAGTTCTTCCGCACCCACCATATTCTCCCGACTTGTCTCATACAGATTACCACCTGTTCAGGAATTTAGACAACTTCGTCAAAGGAAAACTTTTTGAAGATGATAATCAAGTGAAAACTGCGTTTTCAGATTTTGTTTCACTCCAAAGCTCAGAGTTTTTCAATTCTGGGATAAAACAGTTGGTGTCACGTTGGAAAAAATATGCAGAAAAATAAGGTAAATACTTCGAATTATCTTGTTTTCATATCGCGTTTTTAATGAAAATCCTTTACCTTGAAAACGGACATTTCATGTGACACAACCCAATAAGTGAAAGTAAAAATTAGGCAATATTTCTATTTAGGCAATATCTCTGTTGATTTATATTTTTTAGTAGGGACTTATGGGATTTTTTCTCTTTTCCCTTCTCGCGGTGTCCCTCTGTCCCCTTCAACATCTTCACTCCAAACAATCCACTCCATTATTTCATTTGGAGGGTTCGTTTTGCCACATTTATTCTTGAAGTGTGTCTTATCATTATTCCTTCTCTCAAATCAGCTGTCTTTCCCACTATACTCTAATGATATTAATCATAGCCTCTATCCGATTTAATACATTTGTACTATTTTTGTTTTAATCTCTGTCTAGAAGATTATTAATAATGAAAGTGCTTTCGAAGGACGCTATAAATCAAAATGAAATCGGAAGAGAATGATGAGATAAAATTCCAATATAGATGATTGATGATTTCGATCACGAACCGCCGACTGTCATCCTTCATAGACCGTCCATTCCGGTCAGATAAATTAGGTTAGTCTCCAAGTAACTGTTCTAATTTCTTCTTATCATGATAATTGCATTTTTGTTTAATTATGATATCCTTGTTTATGGTGATCTGTGGAATGTTTAAGCGGTTTTAAGTTTAAGTAGAGTGTAATATTAGGAAGAAAATAAGAGATAAAATGAAATAGGCTAAAAAGAAGATAGCTCCGAAATCTTCTGGTTTAGATTATTATTATTATTATTTATTGGTGGGCTGTCAATAAGTTCTCTGCAAGTATGTTTTATGTCTTTTGCCCATTAGAGTATTCACTATTTGTATTATGTAATTATGTTGTAAATATTAATGATTAATACATTTTAGAAAAAATAAAATAAAAATACCTATACCACTACTATACAGTCCAAGAAAGGTATTGGGTTTAGTATAATAGAGATCCGTACAGTTTCTATTCCGGTGTTTAGACCAAGGTAACGCTCAAAAAGAAAAAAAAAATATTATTATAGTAGAAAAATATGGCTGATTTTTCATATCTTCCAAAGGACCTTATATTTACAGGACAATCACAATTCAACGTTTCAGGGTGTCTCACCCATCCTCAGGACTCTAGTTTGATACTATTCAGTTGAGGAAAATGATCTAAGACGTTGCTTTACTTACCTATGTATGAAATATACCTTGCGCGGATCTCATTAACGCGTATGGGGGGCGTCCCACGGGTGGCGGATGTGGGGATGGTCGGTGGAATTTCCTCGGAAGCTCCTCCCGGCTAAGTCCGATGGACTCGCTGACCAACAATGAGAGCGCCTCAGGCTTGCTGGAGGGTGTGACTTAGGTTCGAACGCCCTACTCACATATTTTAGTTCACAAAATACCACCAACAGTCATGGAATTCCTCTGAGGTAAAACAACGCCCATTGTCCGTAAGTAAAAAAAACAACATATAACTAATTACAAGTGTTTTAATAAAAACTGGTAAAGAAATAGGACTCGAATTAAATACCGATAAGACGAAATATATGATTAGTAGTAGAAAAGGTGGCGATCTTGGTGATATTGATATATCAGGGCATACTTTTGAACACATACAGAAATTCAAGTACTTAGGTTCAATGAAATCCAGGAAGAAATAAAGTCCCGGTTAAAGGTGGGAAATGCGTGTTATTATTCCTCTGTCCATTCTCGTTGTACACGCTCCAGGCCTTCGGATTTATACAGTACGGCCCACCGAACTGCACATTTCGACAGATCCTTTCTCATTCGATCCTCAATCCTATGGAATTCTATCCCTCCTTCTATCCGTCACTCCAACTCTCTTTCAACCTTTAAATCCCGCATATTTAATCATTTAATGAATACCCAGGCTCAATAAAATTGTAAATAATTTATTATTATTATTATTTATTTTTTTGTCACTGTTTGTTTTCTTCTTATTTAAATATGTCTAATTTTATATAAGTCATTATTAACTTGTTGATATGTATTTAACTTACTCTAAGACTGCTAAGCACATTTTGTGAATTCTGTATTTTTTATTCTAAAGGGACTCTTCCCAGGATAATAAAGAATTTATTTATTTATTATTTATTCAGTAGCTAAGTTACTTAGCTCGCGGCTTCTATCTAAAAACTTAAAGGTTAGAATTTATAAAACTATTATTCTTCCGACGGTTCTTTACGGATGTGAAACGTGGCCGCTTACTTTAAAGGATGAAAAACGGCTTAAGGTTTTCGAAAATAAGGTACTGCGTAAAATATTTGGTCCGAAGAGAGATGAGGCCACTGGGGAGTTTAGAAGGTTGCATAACGCGGAATTGTGGAGTTTGTACCCTGTGAATATAATTTAGTTAATAGCGTCGCGGAGACTCAAATGGGCGAGTAAAATTGATGGGCTCGGTGAGGAACGGATTCCGAGAAAATTGGTATTCGCTGAACCGACTGGTAGGCGTCCGAAAGGTAGGCCGAAAGGTCGATGGGAGGATTGCATTAAGGCTGATCTCAGGAACTTGGGCCTGACCGGTGAACATTGGACGAGTCTGTGCAGGCGAAGTTTGGCGGTATCGGCATCGAACCTTAGGGTTCGGTAAGCCTATTATTATTATTAGAGGAAGAGAATTTAAAATATCGGCATTTAAGCCCTGTCAGACTATTTTAATCAGAATTAAACTTACATCATATTAAAGCTCATTAAATTTTATATCGATATAGGGAGTTAAATCAAAATCGTTAAAGCTGTTTTTGAGAAAATCGTAAAAAGGTGCAAAATGCATGGTAGAAAGTGATTCTTCTGGTTAGCTGATTTCGATGAAAATGTTCCTGTAACATCTCGGGCGTGTAGTCCTCTTAAATATGAAATTTCAGTGTCATAGGAATTTTTTTTTCGAGCTGGACTTATCACGGACACACAGATTTAGATTGTCCTGACAATAAAAGGTTCTTTGGAAGGAATAAAATCAGCCCTAATTTTTCTACCTCAAAAATAATTCTATTACATCTGAATATCAGAAATATGACTTTTAAAAGAATTATTAGAGCAAAAGGCTGGGTTAAAAAATGTTTTTGGTTCCAAAAGGGTACTTAATTTCCAATTTATATGCAGATAGACAAGGTTTGGAAAAATTAACTTAAATTGCAACTCAATTGGATTCTGTTTTGCTTAGATAAAGTTGGTAACGTTAATCTTTCTCTCTATTTCACTCCAAATCTTAAGTCTACTGCTCTAAAAATCAAAAGCCTCTTTAGGTAAAGAACTGGTACTGTATTCAAGTGTGTTGTTGGTTCAGCCTTGTTTGGAGTTGAAGTGTTGTATGGGGGTACCGCGTTGATCGTCTGTTGAGATAAGTTCCAAGGTGACTTCCTTGCAGTTCTTTAATGAGGGTATCAATACATCACAAGGCGAGGAAGAACAGTGTGTAATGTCTAAAGGTGCGTTCAATGATTAAACACGTAAATGATTTTTCCCTATCATATATTATCTAGTTTGAAAACATAAAAAAAAAATCTGTTGTGAGAACACACGACTTTCACTTACTTGCGTTGTTAAAATCAATTCAACAATTTATAAATATATTTAGAGATGAAAATAAATTGTTAAATAATTAATTACATTTCAGTAGAAATATGTGTTTTATTAAATAATCTATTATATTATTATCTACGATAAACAGTTAGTTGTATCGTCTTTTCATCACTCTTTATTAACTTTTACATGCTTGTGTATAAGATAGTATTTTATTCTAAATTCCTTAGCTCCAAAAACAAAAAAATTCATGAAAAAATATTTGTATACTTTTCTCCTTTAGTTGTTTATGGAATTCGCCTAACTTGTATATTTAGCCGTTGTTTATCAATGCTAAAAAGATGATATAGTTATTTTTAAAGAATTTACAAAATTAAAGGTACTTTAGAGGAAGAAAATTTAAAATATCTGCATTTAAGCCGTGTCATTCTATTTCAGAATGAATCCTATATGATATTAAAGCCAATTAAATTTCACATCGATATAGCGAGTTTATTCCAAATCGTTAGAGCCGTTTTTGAGGAAATTGTAAACACACACACAGAACTTTTTTTCGGGACTTGGACATTTGATCTATAGGGGCCATTGACCGTGTATTTCCAGTGAAAAATCGAACTACTTTCTTTTCTATATATTTCATTTATAAGCAAGTAAAATATAGTACGCACATCTTATTATTTGATCTCTATTTTTTTTACATTTAGTTTCCTTAGGTTCACCCGTGATGTATTAGCTTGCATAATGACAACCGGTTCAAACCCGATATATGGCACTGGCATTTCTTGTTGTATAGTCTTATTAATTTACCAATTCTTTAACTTTAATATAAATTTCCAAAATGGGTTATTGACAAGTTCAGCAATAATTATAGCACTTTATTTCAAAAGGGACTGGGAAAACTATAAACTTATACAGAGTATATCTTTACATGGTAAGTACTGTAGGATAAAATTTAGTGGCTGATACTCAATTGGATCTATTATTGTTAATTTGTTCGGCTTTAAGTTGGTTGATAAGACGATGCTCGGCAACAAGGTTTAATATATTATTATTCCATTCGTTTCGAGGGAATCATCTGTAATGTAGTGGCTTTAACATAATTATAACCCCTTTCTATGCCAAGATTTAAAGTTTTAAACCTAGGTTTTTTTAGATGATTAAAAGTGTCACTCTTCGGAGGGAACCACGTAGTATGGTGGTGGTGACCCAGTACGATGCCAAGTATTCGTACTGTATCTCAATCCTTATTAAACCTGGATAGGCAAAATTTAGGACTTCCACTGTAGCATCGTCCGATTATTCTCAATGGCATAAAGTGACGTTAAATGAATAAACAAACAATTAGTTTCCGTGGGAATTACGTTAATTTTCCATTCAATAATAAAACAATACAAATTATTATTTATTATAATCACTTAAGTATGTGCGTTTTTTTCTGTCCTTCGGTATTACCTTCAAGAGTTTTATATTTTATCTGAACTCTCCAACTTTCCTTCGCTATATTATACTTCTATGTTACTAATCTCGGTTCTTTAAAATTGTTTCAACCTGGAAAAATATTTGTTAATATTACTGATTGTTAAATTCATTCCTTCTTTATATCATTGTGGATGTAATTAGTTGACCGTTGAGAATTACTGGAAGGAATTAGTCCGGGTGGCGGTCATTAAATGAAACAACTAAATAGTTTAAACTATTTTATTGTTTGCCAACGTTTCGACCCCCTTTGTGGGCCATCATCAGGGCGCATGGTGGGAGAATGGAAACTCTCCAGTTTCCATTCTGAGAGTTTCCATTCTCCCACCATGCGCCCTGATGATGACCCACAAAGGGGGTCGAAACGTTGGCAAACAATAAAATAGTTTAAACTATTTAGTTGTTTCATTTAATGACCGCCACCCGGACTAATTCCTTCCAGCATTCCTTCTTTATATTCAATTCATTTTACTTTCACTTACTATATATAGTAAGGGAAATTATTGCGATCGTGAAAATATTCGAATTCCAGTTTTCAACGGAAATACACTCATAATTAAGAGAACTATACGCCCGAGACGTTACAAAATCTTTTTCATCAAAATCAGCTTACCAGAAGAGCCACTTTATACCATGCATTTTGCACCTTTTTTCGATTTTCTCGAAAACGGTTCCGACGATTTTGTTTAAACTCGCTACATCGATGTAAAATTTAATGGGCTTTAATATCATTTAGGTTTCATTCGGATTAAAATGGTCTGACAGGGCTTAAATGCCGATATTTTAAATTTTCTTTCTCTAAAGTGCCTTTAATTTTGTTGATTCTATAAAAAAAAACTAAATTATCTTGTTACCACTGATCAAAAACAGGTAAATATATAAATTGAATGAACTCGATACCCAACTAAAGGAGAAAACTGAAAACATATATTTTGTATGCAATTTTTTGTTTTTGAACACAACAAAAGTAGTATACATGTATGATATACCGTTGGAAAGCTTAAGATTTAAGAAAAAAGATTATATCATACACAAGCTTTTAAAAGTTAGTAGAGAGTGATGAAAAGCCGATAAAACTAAGTGATTATTTTAGATAATCAGATAATAGATTTTTTAATAAAACACATGTTTCTATAGAAATTCCATTTAATTAATTCTGTAATGGTTTCACTCATTTTTACCTCTAATTCTATTTGAAAATTCTTTAATTGATTTTAAAAACTGAGGTAAGTGAAAGTCTTGTGTTGGCTGCACCAAAATTTTTTTTTAGAAATATTAACAATGGGTGAAGGTTAATTTTATTGGAATAAGCAAAAATTTAAGATACTTTAAAAAACAAATTGATAAGTCGGAATTAAGTCATGTTTCTGCCATTGAAAGATGATGTCAAAATTGAAAATTAAAATAAATCCCATCAAACCAACTTTACGTCATAACCCTATGACTTCCTGCTCTACTGTTTCCGTTAATAATACCCCACTCATCCCTGTAGAACGAATCCGATACCTAGGACTTTTTCTTGACTAACTCTTTATTCGGAATCCTCATACAAGACTTAAACGACAAGAAACTGCTCGTAGATACCGTTTAATACAACACTTACTTGACAAACGATCTAAACACCGTATTTACTACAAAAAACTGATCTATATAACCATTCTTAGACCTCTATGAGCTATGAGACTCGAAAAAACCATCAAATTCCTCCCGCATCCAATCCATGCAAGCCAAAATCCTTCGAAAAATCCTTAATGCTCCTCATTTTGTTACCAATAAAATCATCCATTGAGACCTCAATATCCCACTAGTATTAGCCCAAATTCGATACACCTCATTAAATTCCAAACTACCAGCCCACTTAAACCCGTTTTTCCGTATCCTCTCTTCATCTCTTTCTGATAATCCTCTGAGGCGCCTGAAAAGACGTTGGCCTCGAGACCTTCCTATAAAATAAACATTACAGTGTTACCTAGAAGAGTGATTGAAGTGCTACAATGGGTAGTTTCTTCACAAGAATATTTCATTCCTATATTCGTAATTTAATCCCTTTTAATTGTTGTATATACAGTTGTAAAAATATATTTAAAAAAAAGTCATGTTAGACTATATCAATGTGGATACGTCTTCCTAATATTGAACAACACATAATGATACATAAAGATAAATTATTAAAACCGTTTTTGAATTAATACAATATTCAATGCAGGGCTTGTAATCTTTTGGCCGTGTGATGTGGTTCGGTAGAGTACTATACCCCGACTATCGATGATACATAATCTGATAGAGTCATCACTAATTACACTTATTTTTGTGAGTCTGGTGTTGGCTGACGGGCCTTATAGTAGTCGAGGGTAACTGTGAGCGAATCCCCTCTCAATTACATGCTAGAAAAAGTCCTGCCGGGACTGGGATTCGAACCCACAGACTTTGGCCTGGTAGGCTAGCTATATAGCTTCATAAAAACATCAAACATTCATAACAAAATTAACCTTTACGTATAATTCTTTGAATTCATTACTTTTACAGATATATGGTACAGAAAAAAAGACTCACATTAACAAACTTCAAACCTTTCAAGCTAAAACTTTCAAAACAATAACTGGTGCACCGTTGTACGTTTGCAAAATGATTAACATGCTGATCTTCACATGACAAACGTCAATGAATACATACGGACACACTACAAACGGTTCCACGACTAACTACGACGTCCGAATACGCTAATCAACATCATGGAGAAAACACTCATGCCAGGCAATCCCCACATAAGGCTGAAGATGATTTAGGTGAAAGACCTTCTACTTTAATAACTCAAGCTGATTTCACGCCTGGAGTGGGTGACGCTGGGTACTGCTCTCCCTCATGCCTATCGCGCCATGTTTATTTGATTACAACAAGTTCACCGATCGTTTATTTTATTATTAACCTGTGCGAACAAAGATTCAAAATTGAAAAAAAAATCTGGTGCGGGCAACACACGACTCTCACTTACCTCCATTATAAAATGTATGAGGATTCCGAATAAAGAGTTAGTCAAGAAAAAGTCCTAGGTATCGGATTCGTTCTACAGGGATGAGTGGGGTATTATTAACGGAAACAGTAGAGCAGGAAGTCATAGGGTTATGACGTAAAGTTGGTTTGATGGGATTTATTTTAATTTTCAATTTTGACATCATCTTTCAATGGCAGAAACATGACTTAATTCCGACTTATCAATTTGTTTTTTAGAGTATCTTTAATTTTTGCTTATGCCAATAAAATTAACCTTCAGCCATTGTTAATATTTCTAAAAAAAAATTTTGGTGCAGCCAACACATGACTTTCACTTAGCTCAGAATTTAGAATCAATTAAAGAATTTTCAAATAGAATTAGTGATATAAATGAGTGAAACCATTACAGAATTAATTAAATGGAATTTCTATAGAAACATGTGTTTTATTAAAAAATCTATTATATTATTATCTAAAATAATCACTTAGTTTTATCGGCTTTTCATCACTCTCTACTAACTTTTAAAAGCTTGTGTATGATATAATCTTTTTTCTAAAATCTCAAGCTTTCCAACGGTATATCATACATGTATACTACTGTTCTTGAGTTCAAAAACAAAAAATTTCATACAAAATATATTTTTTCAGGTTTCTCCTTTAGTTGAGTATCAAATTCATTCAATTTATATATTTACTTGTTTTTGATCAGTGGTAACAAGATAATATAGTTATTTTTATAGAATCAACAAAATTAAAGGCACTTTAGAGAAAGAAAATTTAAAATATCGGCATTTAAGCCCTTTCAGACGATTTTAATCCGAATGAAACCTAAATGATATTACAGCCCATTAAATTTCACATCGATATAGCGAGTTTAAAACAAAATCCTCGGAACCGTTTGCGAGAAAATCGATAAAAGGTGCAAAATGGATGGTATTAAGTCGATCTTCTGGTAAGCTCATATTAATGAAAAAGGTTTTGTAACGTCTCGGGCGCATATTTGTCTTAAATAAGAAATTTCAGTTTCAAAAATTTTCACGATCGCAATACTTCCCCTTACTATATATGGTAAGTGAAAATAAAAACTGTCGACAAAAACTAAATAAACTTGTGATCTTACCTTTCGACTGAGTCATCTTTTCCTCCAGCAGAATCAAACATCAACTCCATTCTAGCCTTGAAAATGGAGAAGTTGAATATTACTTAAGGCTTACCACGTTCTTGCAAAAATTGATAGTATTAAGATAGATCTACACAATTTTACATTCGTCTTTGAAGATAACCCGAAACCTTTGATGGTCACTAAATATTTTTAAACTTTCACTCTTTATTCTCCCCACTCGGACCGATATTCTACTGTTTACATACTCTGTCAACATTTACAAATATGATTCCATCGACGAAAGTAATACCCAATCGATAGGATGCTAATAAAAAAGGTTTGGATCAGATAAAAACAATTCCTCCAGTGAAGACCACGCAGCTTGTGATGGCCAATTAACTGAGATAGCCTGATATGGGTATTAATGGAGGTATTGCGAACCGGATATATAGGCTATCGGGGTTCTGTATCGTTCCCTGATAGGCTGAATCAATATGTAATCGGCTGATGAGTGGACCAATAGGGCATTAGTTACCGAATGTATTGTATTATAGGACTCCTGCGAAAATCTAAAAGAGTCGAAAGTTGAAAATAATCATTTATATAATGGTGCAGTGGTTAGCATAACAGCTTTCTATAGAGGAGAAGTTAGCAGTAAAAATATCGTTGCTTATGCCGTCCTTCAGATAGGACGTAAAATGGTAGTTCCAAGCCTGTTCATTATCAGTTATTCGTAAAAATGCCTATCATAATTAAACCTGGTTAAATTTAGGACTCCTACTGTAGCATCGTCATAGCATAAAGTAACGTTATATGAATAAACAAACCAAATCATTTCGCTATTTGGATATACAAGAACTTATTCCTAAAATTTAAAACCGAAGATTTTCTTAAAGGGTTAAACATCACCTTTCTTCTTTTTTTATTGGCGCGACAGGTGCATAAAGCTATCCTTGGCCTGCTCAATCATTCCCTAGGCAGTACTGTCTGCAGCATGTGCTGTGGTCCTTCCAGCTTCTCTTGAGAGGACCCTTTCCTTCCAACGCGCTCTTGGTCTGCCCCTGGGTCTTGTACCTTCTGGTGTGTTCCTATATGCATTTAGAGGGCCTCCGGTCCGTTCCATCCTGTCTATATGTCTTAACCACTGAATTAAACATCACTTACAGACTGGAAAAATTCACATGTATTAACATTGATTAGATTTTTTATTATTTCATTATTATATATATTTTTTTTTTGCGACCAAACCCGTTTTGACGATATAAAAGTTTACATAAAACCTAACACCTATTAAATAATTATTGGCATGAATATTTCTACTGGTATGTCATTGTAAAATTAATAGAATTATGAACTTCTATTAAAAAATAACACTTTATTCGTTCTACATAAAAATTGTTGAAAGAGTAACTCCGATACCTAGGAATCTTGACAAACGTCTTACATGGAATCCTCATACGAGACTTCATAACGACAAGAAACTGCCCTTAGATACTGATTACTACAACACTTACTTGACAAACGTTCAAAACTTCCAATTTATTACAAAAAGCTCATTTATGTTACCATCATCAGACCCATCTGGACATACGGAATCGAGCTTTGGAGCTCTACTAAACCATCTAATTCCTCTCGCATCCAATCGTTACAATCTAAAATCCTTCGCAAAACCCTAAATGCTTCTTATTTTGTAACGAATAAAATCATCCATAATGACCTAAATATCCCATTTGTCGCAGAACTATCCCAAAACAGATATGCTTCTTTTCATTCCAAACTCCCGACCCACACGAATCCTCTTGTACGCAACTTATCATTCCCATCTATTCATGACAACCCTACGAGGAAAAAACGAAGGCCTCGAGACCTAATAATTTAAATTGACATTGAAGTGCTACGACTGGGTAGTTCTTCTCGAGACATTGTCAAGTCCTTAATTGTAAATTAGCCCATTTACCTATTGTATTATTTTAAGTAAGGTTGTAAATATCAATAAAAAGTTAAAAAAAAAAAAAAGAAAATTATCTTTAAAATAATCCGCACTTACAACTCCATGTATAAAGGTGGTTAATTTGCTTACTACTTAAATATACTTACTACTTAAATATACTTAATTTGCCGGACTAGCTTTTAGCAAAACTCGCGTAGATCGTATTAAGTAAGAGAAGCCTTGGGACAGAAGAAGGCATTGCCCCGGGAAGGTCGAGACTGCTTTGTAATGGGATCTCTAGCAGGAATGTCACTCACGCTCTGAAAGTACTAGTGTTAGTAGAACTCGTTGTCTTATATTTAGCGTGTTAAATCTTGCTATTCGTGTTATCGATTGTGTTTCTAGAATAATTAACACGCATATATAAAAAAAACGTTAAAATATATGGCTTTAGGTTAGGTAGAGTTCTTATGAACACTCACTGCTGAGGTCTTCTGTGTCCTTAAATATATTTTATTTGTCTGCTATAGTTTCCTAAAAATATCGATCTTTTTGAGTTGTTATCTCCTAGTATAGGGTTGTGTCACATGAAATGTCCGTTTTCAAGGTAAAGGATTTTTATTAAAAATACAATATGAAAACAAGATAATTTTATTCGAAGTATTTACCTTCTTTTTCTACACATTTTTCCCAACGTGACACCAACTTTGTTATTCCCGAACTAAAAAACTCTGAGCTTTAAAGTGAAACAAAATCTGAAAACGCACTTTTCACTTGATCATCATTTTCAAAAAGTTTTCCTTTGACGAAGTTGTCTAAATTCCTGAACAGGTAGTATTCTGTTGGAGACAAATCGGGAGAATACGGTGGGTGCGGAAGAACTTCGTAGCCCAGTTCTTTGAAACATGGGGCCTTGCTGCCGATCAACAAACCAACGGCGAATGGTCCGTTCATTAACACTCCCTTCCCTAAACGCCTTGCAAATATTTCTCGTGGCCTCAGCTGCTGAATAGCCGAGTTTAAACTCGTACAAAAATATTACTCGAAAATCGCGTGTTTCCATGTTTATATTCGGAGGTATTCTAAAAAGTGGGTAATTGATTGGGAAGCTAATGTTTATAATACAAAGGTAGAGGATTAGTTACTGTTTACTTTAAATATGTAAACATTCAGAAGAAAACAACAGAGACCTGCAAAATCCTTTATGTATTTCAGAAACGGACATTTCATGTAAAACCCAATAGAATATGGAGTCGTCAACTGCGCATCACATAATTCACATTTCGGTGATGTGGCTTGATATAGCCTTTTTAGTCTGATTAAAATCAATAAGCTTAAATATATATGAGTAGTCTTCTGTTCTTAGGTTTCAGTCAATAAATAAAAAATTTTATTTTTGCAACGTTTCGAAAATTTATTGTTCTCATAATCATGCCTTAAAAGTGGAAAAACAAATAACGGAACATTAATATATGTATACAAAAATATCTGGTGCGGGCAACACACGACTTTCACGTACTTTGGTTTTTAGAATCGATTAAAGAATTATCAAATACAGTTAGAGATAAAAATACGTGAAACTATTAAAAAAATAATTAAATTGAATTTATATAGACATTTTTATATTTTAAATTTTAGAAGTTTTATTAAAACACTGTTATATTATTATCTAAAATAATCAGTTAATTTTATCTTTTTTTAATCCCTTCTATTAACTTTTAAAAGCTTAAGTATAAGATAATATTTTTTCTAAAATCTTTAGCTTTCCAACGGTATATTATACGTGTATATTACTGTTGCTATGTTCATAATACAAAAATGCATTAAAAAATATTATTTCAGTTTTCTCCTTTAGTTGCTTTTTGAATTCCCACAACTTACATATTTACCTGTTATTTATCAATACTAACAAGATAATTTGGTTATTTTTATGTAATCTACAAAATTAAAGGTACTTTAGGGGAAGAAAATTTAAAATATCATCATTTAAGCCCTGTCAGACCTTTTTGATCAGAATGGAAACTACATGATATTACATTATTAATATGTATTATCATATATTAACTACATACATCGATATAGCGAGTTTAATCAAAATCGTCGGAACCGTTTTCGAGAAAATCGAAAAAAGGTGCAAAATGCATGGTATAAAGTGGCTCTTCTGGTAAGCTCATTTTAATGAAAAAGGTTTTGTAACGTCTCGGGCGTATATTTGTCTTAAATATGAAATTTCAGTTTCATAGGACTTACTGTTTCCGCCCGGGAGTTACCACACACACACACACACACACACAGACCTTTTTGCGGGACTTGGTTATTTGGACTCAGGGGATCCTAAAATGTGTATTTCCGTTGAAAACTGGAATTCGAAAATTTTCACGATCGCCATACTTTCCCTTACAATATATAGTAAGTGAAAGTAATTACTATATGATTTTTTTTTTAGATCAGTATTACTTAAGGAAGATTTACTTATTTATTTATATTAAAATAGTACATTTTTTCTTCTTTATCTTTTTTTATTTTCGTTGATACACATATTGTCACATGTAGTAGTCAACGTTTCGGGGCTTTTTCCCCACAAAGTACCTTATTTTTTTCTGTACATTCTAATTTTCTATAGCTCACAGCTACAATAGTCAACCAAACATGCTGATGTAGCTGTGAGCTATAGAAAATTAGAATGTACAGAAAAAAATAAGGTAATTTGTAGTTAATTACATATTAGGAAAAATTTATTTAATAAATTGTAACTAAAAGCAAAACGTTTTTAAACAATTTTTTAGTCTTGATAATGGGGAAAAAGCCCCGAAACGTTGACTACTACATGTGACAATTTGTGTAACAATAAAAATAAAAAAGATAAGGAAGAAAAAATGTGCTGTTTTAATATAAATAACATATGATGTTATTGTTAGAGATACAGAAAAGAAAATATTGAAAAATGAATTGAAATACAGTAGTTTAGACAATTAGAATTTACATTAAAGATATTATTAAAAATGTATTTATAATTTTAGATAAAATGGTCTCTTACATAGACATATGTGTATACTATAAACTTCGAAAGAACACTGAAGTAAAGATACAAAGAAATAGTTCAGGTATGGAGGAGTTTCCATATTTATGACGTCAGGAGTCTGGGTTTTTTCTCTTTTGTTTATTTTTCTTTATTTTATTTTTTATTTATTATTAATACTCGGACGTTTAGATGCATATACACATACACATAAACACATACAAGAATATAACAACACAATAACAGTTGTAATAATAGTAAAAACGTAAATTCAATACATTGGCACAACATTTGTTTTTCAGCCAATTCCATAATTTATTTAACCAAATTCATAATTTTTTAAATCTATTTCATAATTTCTTGAAACTATTTTTAATTAATTCATTTCACGTGTTACATCTAGAGTCCTAAATTTCGCCTAGCCAGGTTTAAGAAGGATAAGGATCTTTCACCATGATTTGACATCGCACCTTGGCTCGGGACCCATTTTACGTCCCCTTCGGAAGACGGCATACCAAAGATTTTTTGCTTCTACCAAAAAATTCTTGGGCCATATGCTGGGTTTGAACCCACGATCTCTGGTATATTAAATCCTTAACCCCTTATATAAAACTATTTAGGGTCACCTGTGTTGCAGAGGTTACCATAACAGCCTTCTATAACAAAGGTTATGGGTTCTAACCCAGCAAGTGGTCCTTGGCTTATTGTAATTTTTTTAACCCGCGTTCATAATTGTTTAAATCTCTTTAAATTGAAACTATGAAGGATTTTTTATTCCATATAAAAATCTTCCGGGTTCGAACCCGCGACTAGAAGGCTATTAAGCTAACCACTACACTACAGATGACTATTAATATATTTATATAATAAAGGGTTAAAGATGTAACATCGCTGTGGTTAGCAGTGGCATTTCGAAAGGGAAGTAAAACATTTTAAGCGGGGTCACTTGTAGCTGGGTGGCTAGCGTAACAGCCTCCCATGCTAAAGGTCACGGGTTCAAATCCGCAGGTGGTCCTATGATTTTTTAATGGGAGTAAAAAATCCTTAGTTACGCCGTCCTTCGGAGGGGACGTTAAAAGGTGGTCCCGAGCCTGTGCGATGTCAGGTACTCGTTAAAGATCCCTATCCTAATAAAACCTGGATAGGCAAAATTTAGGATTCTCACTGTAGCATCGTCCGATTAGCCATAGTAGCATAAAGTGACGTTAAATATATAAACAAATAAACAAACAAACATTTTATGTTAGTTAAAACCGTTAAAAATAACCTCGGTTCATCTGTTGGTTGAAACCGCGATCTTCGATGTAGAAGGCTGTTATCCTAGCCAATACGCCGTGAATGGCCCATAATAATTTTAATAAGGGATTAAGAATGTAATATGCCCAATGTCACAGTTAGAATATAAACATATGTGTTACTAAATTTTTCTAGCTCTAAACCCTCAAAATTTGAGATATCGCGTTTAAAAATCCGTATATCCTTATAACGGAACAAAATAAGTCTACCTTGTGAATTAAGGCCGTGTGAGATGGTTCTTACCTTATGTTAACAAGAAAATCCTTGTTATCAAAGATGTTTTTTACTGTATTAATATCGATTTATCGAATTGAGATATATAATTTAAATCTCCTAAGCTCGATATAGGAACCCTAATAACTACACCACCATATGGTATTGCGGTTTTATCTTTAAGGACCGCATTGTTGCGAGATAAGCGGCGTTCAATTCCATTGTCTGATCTGAAACCCCAACTTAGAAGATGCAGTAAGAGTTCCGCCAACCCCTAGTTACGTCGGATCCTCTAATCTAGAAGGCATTACACCGACTTCCGCCTGCTCCCGGCATCCTCTCGTTTTCTCATTCGCCTCACGGACCGGAAGTAGGCCGTTACGGTATCTTCGCAACTCGACAATTATATAGAGCTTCCGGTCATTCTTGTCTTTTCGCCTTCTTTTGGTAGCGTTTTGTTTTGGAACCAAATAGTAACGGTTGATTGACATTCGTATGGCGTATTTGGGTTTTGTACCGTTCTGATTGTTTGTTCTATTTTTTTTTTTAGTTGTTACTTTCACTAAATATGGATAAGGAAAGTATTGCGAAAGGAAAGTTAGCAATGAAAAATATATTTCTGTATTCATAGTAGTTTTTTCTAGTTAACACCGTGTCTTATGACTGTAAGATTTTGAAGGAAAAAAAAAACTTGTTTAAAACCTTTGTTAGAGCTTTTAAAATACTGAAGAAGCCGTGAGTGAGTATCTCAGTCGAAACGTTTGTGATGAAATCGAAGAAATCTAAACCATGAATGATAATATTTTTACTTTCAAATGAAATCGCAAGGGAAAGGATAACTCCCGGGCCAAAACGAAAATTCCTACGAACCTGAAATTTCATATTTAAGACAACTATACGCCCGAGATGTTACAGCAACGTTTTCATCGAAATCAGCTAACCAGAAGAGCCACTTTGCACCATTCATTTTGTACCTTTTTACGATTTTCTCAAAAACGGCTCTAACATTTTTGATTAAACTCGCTTTAGCGATGTAATGTTGAATAGTCTTCAATATAATGTAAGTTTAATTCTGATTGAAATAGTCTAATAGGGCTTAAATGTGGATATTTAAAGTTTTCTTTCTCTAAGAAAATACCTTTAATTCTGTAGATTCCATTAAAATAACTAATTCACATTTTTGACATTAATAAAAAACTGACAAATATATTGGTTGAAGGAATTCGATGTCCAACTAAAAGAGCAAAAAATATATATTTTTTTAATGCAATTTTTGTGTTTTTGAACATAAAAATAGCAATGCAGACGTATAATAATGTTGGAAAGCTGAAGATTTGAGAAAAAATACTATCGTATACACACTATTGTAAAAGTTAATGGAGAGTGATAAAAGCCGATAAAAAGTAACTGATTGTCGTAGATAAGACTATAATAGATTATTTAATAAAAAAAACATGTTTCTATTGAAATTAAATTTAATTAATTCTTTAACTGTTTATTTTATCTCTAAATGTATTTAAAAATTCTTAAATTGTTTAATATTACATTAAACACTTAGATTATTTAATGAAACACATATTAATTCTTTGATCTGTTTTGATCTCTAAGTTGTTTGTTTGTTTATATATTTAACGCCCCTTTATGCTATTATGGCTACTCGGACGATGGTGGCTAAGGTGGGAGTCCTAAATTTTGCCTATCCAGGTTTAATTAGGATAGGGATCTTTAACCTGACATAGCACAGGCTTGGGACCACCTTTTAACGTCTCCTCCGAAGGACGGCATAACTAAGGATTTTTATTCCCATTTAAAAATCCTAGTAACACCTGCGGGTTTGAACCCGTAATCTTTGACATAGCGGGCTGTTATGCTAGCCACTCTGCTATAGATGATCTCTAAGTTTATTTAAAAAATCTTAAATTAATTTTAAACAACGGAGGTGAGTGAAAGTGTTGTGTGACACGCCCCAGATTTTATATATATTTATTGCTATTTACCGCTGTTAAAAAATATTGATTAATTAATAAAAAACACAATCTGCCAAAGTGTTAAATCTATTAAAAACCGTTCGCATTATATGTCATGAATAAAAATACAAAAAAAAAAAAAAAAAAGAAAAAGAAAATTGAATATTATAGAGAGATTTTCGTGAATGCCCAGATGTGCTTTCCATCGATTCCAACCACACGTAACTTGTTCCAATGGCTTTGACAGTTGCGGTATTTTATCTAACGATAAATCTTTATCTCTAAACTATTGCGGTTAAAGATTTGGATTTCTATTCGATTCTAGATTTTTTTGTTTTTGTAAAACATTTCCAATTTAACGCAGTATTAAGCTTCGTTTTGAGTTGAGCTTTGGGGCTCTGTTGTCATGAAATACTCAACGCTCCTTACTTCTCGAATTGACTTATCCATAAAGATCTTAACGTTCCGTATGTTACTGTTTTGGCCAGAACAAGGGACCAATCCTTCCATTATAAACTCCATTCCCACTTTGACCACTGGTTTCGATCCTTTCTTCCACTTCAATTCCTGATAATCCTTCGAGGCTTCTGAAAAGAAGATGGCCTCGAGACCTTCTAGTTTAGAATATTTTTAGAGTACCGCCAATGTATAGCTCTCTACAAGTCTGGTTCACGTCTATTTTCTTTTTACTGTTTGTGTTATGTAATCCAGTTGTAAATGTGCATAGTAAAATAAATAATAAATCTCTTTATTTGTTTTCGGGCTAGCCCATACAAATGGAGTTGGGTTGTACAAAACAGTTAAACATAAATCAAAGAAATCTATTACAACTGTACTAAACCAAATACGCTTCAAAAACAAATACATAATAAAAGGCAAAATAAATTGTAACTGTATAAATATTAAACAAATAAATCAATCATAAATAGTTTAACAAATTCAATTATTGGTATTTTAGTAATGTGCTTAAATTATTCTTGAATAGACATATACATATTTCTTAGCTTTAAACACTCTGTTACATAATAAAATAAATTTTCAAATTGCTTTTTATTTTCTATTTGCAACAAAAGTTGTACTATGAGGTTATTGTCTGACATATTTTCAATATATGTCCTCAAGTACTTATTTCTGGACGGGGAGTAAACAGGGCATTGCAACAATAAATGATTTAAATCTTCTGGTTCGCCTGAATTACGAATAGGGCATTCAACGCTATTATCTGAATAACCATTTTGGAATCCGTAACTGGTAACTTTCAGTTTATTGGGTTGACATAGTCTTAGTTGACTGATAAATCTATATTTCCTCATAGGCCCCTTTAATTTCAAATAATATTCCCCCATATTTAAGCTACTAATTTTCCTAAAATTAGGATTAAACTTTGAATGCAAAATAGCCTGAATATCTATTCCTGATAATCCTTCGAGGCTTCTGAAAAGAAGATGGCCTCGAGACCTTCTAGTTTAGAATATTTTTAGAGTACTGCGAATGTATAGCTCTCTACAAGTCTGATTCACGTCTATTTTCTTTTTGCCTTTCTACTGTTTGTGTTATGTAATCCAATTGTAAATATCAATTAATATTTTTTTAATAAAAATTTTCGTTTTTAATATTATGCCTCTAAGAATAAAAATAAGACATATTGAATTAAGTTAAAAGAGATAAAAATATTTTATCTCAGTCCCGGACTTAATTAACATTGCTATTTATATGATAGCAAATAATAATTTGCATGGATAGTTTAAAAATGTTTGTTTATAAATAAAACGCTGCAAATTATTACACAATGGTTTATTATTTCCAAATATTAGGGTACAACTGCTTATATAGCTGTTGATAGGCAATTAAGTAATATGAAAAACACTAATTCAAAGCATCATATCATAATATTACCACTGATTTCTAAACGCAATATCTAAACTAGTTGTTAAAATAATTCAATGATTCTTTTTTCATTTGGTCGGAAATTTAATTATCATTCAAATGGCACGATATTTATTTATTTATTAATTAGAAGAAATGGATTTTTGTTTTTATTCGTTATTCGGATTCTACGCATCTTGAAACGTAAGCTCTCAAATTTTAAAGGGGAAGGGGTTATTCAATTATTAAATTAATTCCCGTTAAATCGGCCGCCAATTTAAAACTAACCAGCTGATATCAACGTCTAGGTGTTAGGATCATCGTTGCATGGACTAGTATTTTTGTATTAGTATTATTTTTTGTAGCGAATTCAAAAACTTGGTCCAGTAGTTTCGGAGAAATACCGCTGACGGCGGACAAACAGATTTTTTTTTTTATTCGTTATTCGTATTCTTTATGAAAGCACTAAAATAATAATTAATTTTCCAACCAAATGAAAAAAGAATCATTGAATTATTTTAACAACTAGCTTAGATATTGCGTTTAGAAATCAATGGTAATATTATGATATGATGCTTTAAATTATTGCTTTTCATATTACTTAATTGCCTAACTACAGCCATATAAACAGTTATACCCTAATATTGTTATTTAGAAATAATAAACCATTGTGCAATAATTTGCAGCGTTTTTACCTTTTATTTATAAACAAACATTTTTAAGCTATCCATGCAAATTATTATTTGCTATCATCTAAATCGCAATGTTAACTTAGTCCGCGACTGGGATAAAATATTTTTTTCTCTTTTAACTCAATATTCAATATGTCTTATTTCGACGGTTCTTTACGGATGTGAAACGTGGCCGCTTACTTTGAAGGATGAACAACGGCTTAAGGTTTTCGAAAATAAGGTACTGCGTAAAATATTTGGTCCGAAGAGAGATGAGGCTACTGGAGATTTTAGAAGGTGCACAACGCGGAATTGCGGAACTTGTATCCTGTGAATATAATTGAGTTGATAGCATCGCGGAGACTCAAATGGGTGAGTAAAGTTGTTGAGCTCGAAGAGGAGCGGATTCCGAGAAGTTAGTATTCGCTGATCTGACTGGTAGACGTCCGAAAGGTAGGCCGAAGCGTCGATGGGAGGATTGCGTTAAGGCTGATCTCGGGAGCTTGGGCTTGACCGGCGAACATTGGACGAGTATGTGTAGACAGTATTTGGTGGTATCGGCATCGAACCTTCGGGTTCGGTAAGCCTATTATTATTATTATTATTCGTATTATACGCATCTTGAAACGTAAGCTCTCAAATTTTGAGGGGGAGGAGGAGTTATTTATTTATTTTATTTGTTTTGGTCGATTACAAAGGTTCATAATTGAAAATAATAAAACAAAAGAATTTATAAAGGACTGCGTTAGTATTTCCTTTTTCTTTTCTTTCGAGTTTCATTCAAATAAAATTTCCTGATTCCAGAACACATTAAATGTTATTTTATTCTTTAATTTTTTTTAGAAGTTTTCTTAATATAAACATTTAAAAGAGCACACACTACCTTCCATTCCTCACCCAATCACTTTATTTCATAAGCTTTTTATCAGTTTTTCATATTTGTCGACGTTTCGGGGTTGAATTTCCCATTTTCAAGACTGATTTTTTTCCATTATATAATTACTATATCACATTTCACCCTTCATTCTATTTCACAGCACTCTTACATTTTATCTTTATCAGCAATAATAACAGAGTTATCAGGGAATCACATCTCTAATAAGTTGTGGCTTGACCATATAAGATGAATTTTTTTTTATTTGATTTTGTTTTGCACTTTGTTCATCGCGTTATCTTGATCTCGAAAATCTTTTCGATTTTTCTATATCTTCAATAATAACTGATTTTTGGTGTAATTGCATCTATTATAATTTGTTACTTGAATGTACATATCTATTTTTTACTTAACTGATTACATTTAAATTTTATTTTTTTATACTTTAAATACTAATGTTTAATAGTGTAACTGGCTGTAACCCTGACTTAACTCCCGAATTATGGGATTTAAAATAGTTGATATTTTGGGGTCGTAAAATGATGGTTCCAAGCCTGTGCGACGTCAGGTACTCGTTAAAGATCCCTATCCTAATAAAACCTGGATAGGCAAAATTTAGGACTCCCACTGTAGCATCGTCCGATTAGCCGCAGTAGCATAAAGTGACGTTAAATAAATAAACAACAAGATATGTTTTAAAATTCACCATAAAACTGGACTTACAATTCCATGTGTAAGGTGGGTTATTGTTGGATTCTTATTTTACCAGATATTAATAGCTGTTATAAATAATGATAGATATTTTACAATGCAGAGATAAAAAGAAGGTATTCATTGTGAATCGAATTGTAATTGAATGGTTGGGACTCCCGATAGCCAACTAATTGACTACAATTACTCACTGAATTCATCGCGTTACGGATATGTTTAATGACTCTACGAATACTTCAGTGTCTTCAAAGACGTTATATTTAGAATCTATATTTTTAATATTTTCTGTATATCTGATGACCATGCTTGGCCTCAGAACATATTGGTATTCGTAAGTTTCTTGGCCAAACTACTTGCAAGGCGCTAATGCCCAGTATACAAATGTGTATAACCGAAGGACGGCATAACCAAAGATTTTTTACCCCTTTATAAAATTCTAGAGCCATTTTTGAATTTGTTCTTATTAATTGTTCGACTTTTTGCAATTAGTACTAATGTTATTTATTTTATGTTTTAGGTGAGCGGCCAGTTTAATTAATTACTAAAGATCTCATAGGTTGGTAAGAAGTTTTCATATTATTAATTCAACATTAACATTATGCGTATTTTCCTTTAAGAAAATATAACAAGCCATCAGAAACTTTTTCCACCTCTTCGATTCAAAAAGACTTTTATATAACCTACGTATTGTACACATCCCTGTCACCATGATACCAGGCAATAGATCAAGTCTGTAAAATAGTGCGGTAACTCTGGGTCTTCCTTTCAACGGAACAGAATCCGGAAGATGATTGAACTGTTTGTCAGGTGTTTAGTGTCCGTCGGCAGGATGATTGGCAGAAAGGAGTTCCGGCTTGTCTCAGCCAATTATGTTGGAAATATCAAAGGAATTTTGTCATTGTTAATTTTACTTAAAGTATATTGGGGTTTCCTGTAGCAGGGTGGTTAGCATAACAGCTTCCCATGCCAAAAGTTCCGGGTTGAAATCCGCAGGTAGCCCTAGGATTTTTTAATGGGAGTAAAAAATCCTTAGTTATGCCGTCCTTCGGAGGGGACGTTAAAAGGTTGTCCCGAGCCTGTGCGATGTCAGGTACTCGTTAAAGATCCCTATCCTAATAAAACCTGGATAGGTAACATTTAGGACTCCCACTGTAGCACCGTCCGATTAGCCACAGCAGCATAAAGGGACGTTAAATAAATAAACAAACAAATAAACTTAAAGTATATTTATAAACTAATATTTAATTTCAGATTTGTTTTATTTACATGCGGAAAACCTTAATGACAGAGAATTTGCTTTTCATTATTAAAAATCTGGTGCGCGCAACACACGACTTTCACTTACCTCCGTTGTTAAAATTTTCAAATGCAGTTTTAGATGAAAATGAGTAAAACTAATAATGAAATAATTAATTAATTAATTAATGGAGGGATCACTTGTAGCTGGGTGGCTAGCGTAACAGTCTCCCATGCCAAAGGTCACGGGCTCAAACCCGCAGGTGGTCCTAGGATTTTTTAATGGGAGTAAAAAATCCTTAGTTACACCGTCCTTCGGAGGGGACGTTAAAAGGTCCGTTAAAAGGCCGACGTTAAAAGGCCGAGCCTGTGCGATGTCAGGTACTCGTTAAAGATTCCTATCCTAATAAAACCTGAATAGGCAAAATTTAGGACTCCCACTGTAGCATCGTCCGATTAGCCATAGTAGCGTAAAGTGACGTTAAATAAATTATAAAAAAATAAAAATAGACGTCTCAGGCGTATAGTTATCTTAAATATGAAATTTCAGTTTCATAGGACTTACCGTTTTCGCCCGGGAGTTAACACACAAACACACACACACACACACACACACACACACACACACACACACACACACACACACACACACACACACACAGACACACACACACAGACCTTTTTGCGGGACTTGGTTATTTGGACTCAGGGGACCCTAAAACGTGTATTTCCGTTGAAAACTGGAATTCGAAAATTTTCACGATCGCAATACTTCCCATAACTATATATAGTAAGTGAAAGTAAAAATATCTTATGAGTGAACTAAAAGCTACTGTTGACTGCGATAGGACGTATATATCACTGACACACTTTTTTTCTCTGCTTTTTTGTTTCTTATCTTCTATTAGCACTGAACTGCTTCTTAGTTTGTTTTTACTATCTGGTTTATGTTTCTTACCGTTTCTGACACGATGTTATCTACACTTTTCATCTAAATTACCATGCAGTTCTAGAAGAGAAGCGGGAATATCATTTTTGATATTAGTGGTCCTCTGAAAACCTATCAAGGGTTTTAAAGAATAAGGAAATGCTCGGAATACGACAATAGACTTATAACAGACATATCAATAGTTGAAATGCCAGTCAGAAGAAGGCTAAAGAGAAGCTGGATGAGAGACCTCCTCTACCTAAATCAAGGGAGGGGTGCTGCTGAAGTTTTATATGGCACATTTTCTTATTGTCCTATAGTTCCTGACAATGGAGAAATATAAAGAGAAAAAAAATATGTTATTTACTATTATATGCAACAAAAACTTACTTTAGAAACAATTCTTTATTGAACAATATTACAATCTGTCCAATTTAGGACATTTTTAATAGGGATAAAGTACAACATTCACACGATATATACAAAACAATAAATTTATAAAATAATAATACAATATAAATATATACAAAACAAAATCAATAAAAATATATACAAAAGTCACTCATACCTATATACAATTCACAAGCATACAGCACGTGAGTGGAGAACCTAGCCAATGCTAGAACTCCAATATACATTTTACAAGAGGTCTCGAGGCCACTGCCGTTTCAACCTTCTAGGAGGATGGTAAGGATGTGTGGAGCTGGATAAGGATTGAGCTAGGGGATTAGGGTGATGGATAAGGTTCTGATGGAATTTAGAGAATTTTATTGGTATAAGGTCTGAAATAAATGGAATATTTAGGTCGCGGTGTAAGGTATGGTTGGATACATAATAAGGAGCATTAACTATTGTTCGGAGGACGTTTGATTGGAAGGATTGAATGCGTTTGATGTTAGAAAATTTGGCTGTCCCCCACAGTTCAAGTCCGTAGGTCCAGATAGGTTTCAGTACTGTCTTGTATATTAGCAGTTTGTTCTCGATAGATAATTTAGAATTTCTGTTCAGTAGTCTGTATAATTGTCCGAATCGTCGATTAAGTTCTTGTCGTTTAAGTCTAGTATGCGGGTTCCAAGTTAGTCTTTTGTCCAGAAGGAAGCCAAGATACCGGACTGTGTCGGAGAAAGGAAGCGGAACGGAGTTAAAGAGAACTGGGGGGCAGGATTGTCTTCGAAGGGTAAAGGTGACATGTCTGGATTTGGATTCATTGACTTTGATTCTCCAGTTGTTACACCAGTCTTCAATTTGAGAAAGGTGCGTTTGGAGGCCTGTAGATGCAATTTCGGGATCTAAGTGAGAGGATAGGATAGCTGTGTCATCAGCGTACGTTGCTAGGAAGGTATTAGGGCAAAGAGGAATATCAGCCGTGTATATATTGTAGAGGATAGGACCAAGGACACTGCCCTGAGGAACACCGGATTCGACTGGATAAAAATTGGAATATTCTGCACCACAACGAACTCGGAAGGAGCGGTTTGATAGATAGGATCGGAGGACTAGGTATAAGGATTGGGGTAAATGGTTTTTGAGCTTAAAGAGTAATCCCGGGTGCCACACCCGGTCAAATGCTTGCGTTATGTCCAGAAATGCACCCGAGCAGTACTCCTTGTTCTCAAGGGCAGAGGAAATATGGTCAACGACTCGGAGCCCTTGCTGAACGGTTGAGTGTCTGGAACGGAATCCAAACTGATGGGAAGGAATAGTGTGGGATTCTAATAAAGGTAATATTCGTTTCAGGAGGATTTTTTCAAAGATTTTTGAAAGGATTGGGAATAGGCTGATAGGTCTATATGATGTCGTAGTGTTAGGAGGTTTACCTGGTTTTAGGAAGAGAATTATTGTGGAATGTTTCCATAAGAGAGGAAAATGAGTAGTGCGTAGAATGGAGTTGTAAATATATGTAAGAAATATAACGGCTTTAGATGGAAGTTGTCTGAGAATCTGAGGAGTGAGGAGATCGTATCCAGGAGATTTACGGAGTGCAAGTTTTCGGAGAAGATATTTGACCTCAGAGGGATTGACTGCTTTAGGAGGTAATGAAAGCGGGATTAGAGACTGAAGGAACTCTTCCACTACTGCAGTGTGGTTTGGATGGGATTCTGGATGAGGTGTGAAGACTTCGGAAACGTATTTGGCAAGTTCCTCGGCTTTGTCTTCATCAGACGGAGCCCAGGAACCATTACTACGACGGAGGGGATGGGAAATATGGTGGGATTTTAGGATTCTCTTCGTGACATTCCACAGGGAATTGTCACGAGTCGAGAGAGAGGAGAGGTAGGTATTATAGGATTGGGAACGGAAGATCGCTAACTCCCGCTTTAATTTTCTACAAAAAAAGTTATAGGAGCGGCGATCCTCTGGGTGACGGGTGCGTTGCCATAAGGATCTGGATCGGCGTTTGGTGCGGATGAGGTCTATGAGGTGTTGTGGTAAATGATTTTGGTTATGACTTATCTGGGAGTGCTTGGGAGAGGAGGCAGTCCAAACAGCTTGTTGAATAGCGATGGTGAAGGAGTTTACAGCATCGTCAAGGTCATCTGGAGTTTTGAGTTTCACTCTGATGTCAATATCACTGGTCAGGATTTGGCGAAAAAGGTCCCAGTTTACTGGCCCTCTGATAAATGACGGTGGGGTGGGTTTAGGAATAGGAATTAGGGATACTTTAAGGAGCAATGGACTATGGTCAGAGGACAGTTCATCAAGGCGAGTCACCGACATGTTTAGGGAGCCTAATCCGCTGTGAATGAAGAAGTCAAGGATGTCAGGATTACGGTTAGGATCAGTTGGCCAGTAGGTAGGGGAGTCAGGAGGCAGGAGGTTGAAACGTCTAGAGCTGAGTGCAGACTGTAAATTCCGCCCACGACAATTCGTGGATCTGCAACCCCATTGTTGGTTCTTAGCATTCATATCTGCACCCAGAATGAAGTGGTTTCCTAAGGAATTGAGGAAGGATTCGAATAGAATGTTGGAGATGGAATGTTTAGGAGGGCAGTACGCTGATGTGAGTGTGATCGGAAAAGAAAAAGTCTTGATTACTAAGGCGGTGCATTGTAGGAAATCATAGGAGGGAACTGGGAGTATATGGTGGGAGAGGGACTGGTGCACAATGACAGCAGTACCGGCATGGGCTTTTCCGTCTGGGTGGTGTGTACGGTATGTTACGTATTGAGGTATTTTAAAGAACTGTTTAGTGGTTAGTCTAGTTTCAGTAATAAGTGCTACATCAACGTTTTTGTCTTGCAATAAAGCTGTAAGTTCGTCAGTGTGATTTCTAACACCATTCGCATTCCAAAGGAGAATGGATAAGGAGTTAGGTGTAGTCATTTAAGGATTTTTTAAGGAAGGGATTAAATTTGATACGAGATTAGTAAGTAGTGATATTAGCGGCATAACAAGGGATTTGATTTCAGTGATGAAGGATGTCATCAAACTTGTAAGGTCTGTGACATTTGATGGAGGAGGAATATGAGAGATTTGATGCGGATGAGGTTTTTGAGGGTTGGGTAAATTTTGAGGAATAGGTGGTTGTGGAAGGGGTTCAGGATTTTGAAGTATGCGTTGTTCCGGCATGGCCTCTTTGTTCTGGTTCCCACCTCCAAGTAGATGGGCAAATGTTAAATTGGAATCAATTGTTTTTGAAGGTTGTCTTCTGCTTCTGATCGGTTCAGCTGTTTCATCCAGATTCTGAGGTTTTTGGTATCTGCTTTTGAGGTTCTTGTAGATTTGACCGTAGTTAGCCGGGTGGTCCTCTAGGCACAGAGCACATACAGCGGGGTGTTGATCTTAATCGTGTACATTCTTCTGATTTATGTTGCTCACCGCATTTCACACAGCGTGGTGTGTGGTGGCAGTAAGTTCTCGTATGACCATATGCCTGACAATTATGGCACTGCACTATTTCTTTCTTAGTGTAAGGTTTCTCAACTCTTACTCTAGTATAGTACAACTTATTGAGGTCGTAAATTTTTTCAACTCCTGCTGATGGTTCCAAGTCCACGAAGAATAGAGGCAGTGGAATTTTATCTTTTAGGATATTGGTGACTTGCCGCACTTTATAGCCTATCTCCGTCAGTTCTTCTTTGAAAGCTGTAGCTGGTGTTGAAGGGTGTAGGTTTCTAATTACAACCCTTAAAGCTCTCTCCTGGCGCAACTGATAGGTATGAAAATCAGCTTTGGTCTCAGTCAGATATTTCACTATTTTTCTGTAGCTTTCGGCGGTAGTCGGGGATATTTTAGTATCACTGGTTCTACTTATACAAGAATAACTATTAGGATCGGTTAATTTGTTTAAATGCGCACAAAGTAGTTGAAAATGTTTAATATTTTTAACAAAAATTGGTGGAGGTAGTGGTTCTCTGGGTATAGGAGAAGATTCCATGGTTTCTTTTTCATTTTGATTTTGGAGGATCTGAAATGGGTTCGGTGTAAAAAACGGCGATTCATCAGTTAATCTTTGTGATGATGTGCTAGGCTGTGGTTCAGATCCTAAAGAGGTAGCTGAAGCGGTCGCTGGTGGACTCATTTTTTTTTATTTTCACGGCGAGGTCTCTGTTTTGTAGGAGACGAGTTTGAACCTGCAGATCTAGATCTTTTACTTGTAGCTTTTGAGGACATAACTTGATGAAAATATCTCATTGATTAAAAAAAAAAAAAAAAAAATAATAATAATAAATAAATAATGAGATGAGAATGAGAAGGGAAGATAATAAACGAAAGATAAGTTAAAGAAAAGCAAGCCCGAGCTTGCCGAGCTAGCGGCAATCAGCTGATCAGTGACCCTTCTTTCACTTTTCGCGATTCTCCAAAGTAAATTATAACTTTGCTTACCGATATTTCTCCAATATTCACTGCTGTGGTTTTCTTGAAGTCTAGTGATGTTTTTCAGACTGAACTCAAGCGAATTCCTACTGAAAAGAGCAAAAATCTGAGAGACGAAGTAACGTATGACTGTTATCATCGAGCGCATCAGCTGTTTTTTTTTGCAACAAAAACTAGTCCAAAAAATAAACAAAGATATGAATTATGAAATATTTGCAAATTTCGTAATATGAAAAACAGAATCAACTGTTGTCCAAGTAAATATGAGACACACATCTTCACAATGACCACCACGCGTAAACATTCTAATTAAGATAAAGTCAGATATCTTTACAACTTACAATAAGATTCTAGTTCTGTTGTAACACTCTCTTCGCTACTCATATAGATATCGCGTTTCAGTACACTTTCAAGAATTTTATTTTGCAAATCGTTTGCCTTTGTTATGTTCAGGACCATTCCAACATGTATCTACGAACACAGACATCACTTCATAGAGTAAGTAGTATTTTACATTAATTAAATCACTATAGTCTGTCATCATCTTTATTAAATTAGTAATTAATAATAGTTATAGTGTCTCATTTTAATTACAACATTTCAATGACTTCTGTAATCTTCTGGTAGGATAAAATGATGTTTATTTTCGTGACATTCTCAGATTTTACATTGACATTTTACATACTTTCACTTGGTAAATCAAGATGAACTATGTAGTAAGGGGGTGTATAGCGATAGTAAAAAGTTTGGAACCCCAGTTTTCAATAGAGATCAACATTTTAGAGTCCCCTGAGTCAAAATAACCAAGTCCTACAAAAAGGTCTGTGTGTGTTTTATATGTCTGAGATGTTACAGCAACTTTTTCATCAAAATTGACAAACCAGAAGAGGCACTTTATACCATGCATTTTGCACCTTTTTGCGATTTACTCAAAAACGGCTATAACGATTTTGATTGAACTCTCTATATCGATGTAAAATGTAATGAACTTTAATATCATGTAGGTTTCATTCTGATTGAAATAGTCTGACAGGGCTTAAATGCCGATACTTTAATTTTGTATATTTTATGAAAATAACCACATTTTCTAGTTAGCATTGATAAATAACAGCTAAATATGTAAGTTGTGCGAATTAACAACTAAAGAAGAAAACTGAAAAAAATATATATTTTTAATGCAATTTTTTGTTTTTGAACATAAGATAAGTAATATACATGTATGATATACCGTTGGAAAGCAAAATATTTTAGAAAATAATATTATCTAATACACATGAGCTTGTAAAAGTTAATAAAGAGTGATGAAAAGCCGATAAAACTTACTGATTATTTTAGATTAAAACATAATAGATTTTTTCGTAAAACACATGTTTCTATAGAAATTTAATTTAATTTATTACGTTCACTTACTATATGGGATCACTTGTAGCAGGGTGGTTAGCATAACAGCCCCCTAAGCCAAAGATCACGGGTTCAAACCCGCAGGTGGTCCTAGAATTTTTTAATGGGAGTAAAAAATCCTTAGTTATACCGTCCTTCAGAGGGAACGTTAAACGGTGAGGCTGTGCGATGTCAGGTACTCGTTAAAGATCCCTATCCTAATAAAACCTGGATAGGCAAAATTTAGGACTCCCACTGTAGCATCGTCCGATTAGCCACAGTAGCATAAAGAGACGTTAAATAAACAAACACTTACTATATGTAGCAATTGATTTTCTTTCTCTAAACTACCTTTATTTTTGTACATTCCAAAACATTAACCATATCATCTTAATGGCATTGATGAAGGACGGCTAAATATACAAATTGGACGAATTTGATGACCAAATAAAAGATAAAAGATCAAAACTATTTTTTTAATGTAATTTTTGGGTTTTTTTATGTTAGGAACATTAATATAGACATAATATACCGTTGGAAAGAGAAAGATTTTAGATAAAATATTATCTGATACAAAAACTTGTAAAAGGTAATATAAAGTGACGAATAGGGAATAAACTTATTACTGATTAGCAATTAAATATAGTTTTATTATTTAATCTAAATCATATGTTTCCAACAAATATGATTACACGTTTTATTAAAATCAACTTCAAATATTTTTCTAATCAAAGTATAATTAATAGCTTTTAAATTAATTTTAACAGTCGAGGTAAGTGAAAGTCGTGTGTTGTCCGCACCAGATTTTTTTTCTAGTAATCTAAAATCCTGAATACCTAAATTTATCTACATGTTGATTGTTGAAGGAACTTACCAGAACAAAAAAACGTTTTTATTTATTTATAGTAATTTACAACTGTATTAAACAACACAATAAGTAAATATGAGGAATGAAAAAAAATCCTTAAAAAAAATAATTCTCTTCACTAACTATTTTAACTCAGTAGGTCCCGAGGCCACCTTCTTTTCAGTCGCCTTGGACGGTTATCAGGGATATCTAAGGAAGATAAATTAAAGTGGATTTGTATATGCAGGGAGTTTAGAATGAAAAGAGGAGTATCTATCACGGGCTATGTCTGCAACAAATGGGATGTTAAGGTCATTATGAATGAGTTGATTTGTAACAAAATAAGGAGCATTCAGGATTTTGTGAAGGATTTTGGATTGTAAAGACTGAATGTGGGAGGAATTAGATGGTTTCATAGAGCCCCAAAGCTCGATTCCATTCGTCCAAATGGGTCTGATAATAGTGATGTAAATGTGTCTTTTGTAATGTACTGGAAGTTCTGAACGTTTGTCTAGTAAGTGTTGTAGTAATCGATATCTTCGAGCAGTTTCTTGTCGTTTGAGTCTCGTGTGAGGATTCCAAGTAACATGGAGACCTAGGTATCGGATTTGCTCAACAGGAGTAAGGGTAATGTTATTAAAGGATACTGGGGGGCAGGAACTCATCGGTTTGCGACGAAGGGTAAAGGTTATTTTGTGGAATTTGTTGGGAAAAATTTTCTCTCATTTTTTTTGTGAATCCGATGTGAACTAGAAAAACTTTACTTCAGAAGAGAAAGAGAAGAACAAACATACAGTCAACGCAATCGCTTACGATGGGAGCTTGATTGTTTGAAGAAAGTAAAAGGCACTATTATTTTCCCTTGTGAATAACCGAGAATAGAATTCAACATCTCACGCTTTTCGTTTCAGAAGCCGCTCCGTAATTAAGCAGTTAGCCATCTTTAATCGCCTCTGTGAACTTTTTAACCTCTCTGGAAAAGGTGTTCTTCCTTTCTTGCAGAAATCTAAGAGCCGTTCATGAACGAGGGTTCATATCCAAAAGAACGATAGTCCAAGTGGCGGTAAAAAAAAAATCTGGTACGGGCAACACACGACTTTCACTTACCTCCATATTTAAAATTAATGAAAGAATTTTTTTAAATAAAGTTTGAGATAAAAAAAATCTGGTGCGGGCAACACACGACTTTCACTTACCTTAATTTTTAAAATCAATGAAAGACTTTTCAAATACAGTTAGAGATAAAAATACGTGAAACTATTAAAGATTTAAATAAATTGAATTTCTATAGAAACATGTGTTTTATTAAAAAATCTATTATATTATTATCTTAAATAATCAGTTAGTGTTATCTTCTTTTCATCACTCTCCATTAACTTCTTAAAGCTTGTGTATGAGACGATATTTTTTTCAAAATTTTTAGCTTTCCAACGGTATATTACACATCCATATTACTGCTCTTATGTTCAAAAACGAATAGTATAGTTATTTTTATAGAATGAACAAAATCAAAGGTACTTTAAATAAAGAAAATTTAAAATATTGGCATTTAAGCCCTGTCAGACCATTTCAGTCCGAATGAAACCTAAATGATATTAAAGCCCATTAAATTTTACATCGATATAGCGAGTTTGATCAAAATCGTTAGAACCGTTTTCGAGAAAATCGAAAAAAGGTGCAAAATGCATTGTATAAAGTGGCTCTTCTGGTAAGCTTATTTTGATGAAAAAGATTTTGTAGCGTCTCGGGCGTATATTTGTCCTAAATATGAAATTTCAGTTTCATAGGACTAACCGTTTCCGCCCGGGAGTTTACACACACAGACCACTTTGCGGGACTTGGTTATTTGGACTCAGGTGACCCTAAAACCCGCATTTCCGTTGAAAACTGGAATTCGAAAATTTTCACGATTGCAATACTTTCCCTTACTATATATAGTAAGTGAAAGTAAAAATTGAAATAGTCCCAAACATTTAAATCTAACGATTTTGATTAAACTCAATATATCGATAGTGGTAAGTCCAGTAAAAGAACGAAAAGGTATACAAAAAAAAATTTCATATTTGAGACAATTATATCGGCTAACCAGAAGAGCCACATTATACCATGCATTTTGCACCTTTTTACGATTTCCTCAAAAATAGTTCTAACTATTTTGATTAATCTCGCTATATCGATCTAAAATTTGATGGCCTTTAACATTATGCAGGTTTCATTCTGATTGAAATAGCCTGACAGGGCTTAAATGCTGATTATTAAAATTTTCTTCCTCTTAAGTACCTTTAATTTTGTAGATACTAAAAAAATAACTATATTATCTTGTCATCAACGATGAAAAATAGGTAAATATATAAGTTGAACGAATCCGATCTTTAACCATAGGAGAAAACTACAAAAATATTTTTTTAATGCAATTTTTTATTGTTGAACATAAGAACTGTAATATGGATGTGTAATATACCGTTGGAAAGCTAAAAATTTTAGAAAAAATATTATCTTATACACAAGCTAGTAAAAGTCGATAAAGAGTGATAAAAAATCGATAAAACTAACTGATTATTTTAGATAATAATATAATAGATTTTGTAATAAAACACATGTTTCTATATAAATTAAATTTAATTAATTCTTTAATAGTTTGACGTATTTTTATCTCTAACTGTATTTGAAAATTCTTTAATCGATTTTAACAACGGTAAGTGAAAGTCGTGTTATCAGCTTTTCCATTTTTTTTTTCCCGTACGAAAATCTTAATGGTTAATATAATACATCAGTATTCAAAAGTAATAAATAGTTACTTATCAGGAGCAGGAACGAAGTCTTTATTTAAGAGTTCCATAATGTCTCTACCTTTCTAAAGATGGACAATTGAACCTTTGATAGTAAACGACTTGGAACTGACCTTGGAATTCCTTCTCTTCTATCCCTTCTGAATCAGCAGTCCCACGTGGGAATTCTAGTCTTGAAAACTACAATTGTAAAACAATAAGGAGAAAATTTTAAAATCTAGTGAGCGCGACACACATGTAAAAGTTACCTATGTACACACAAGTTACGTCCCATGTAAAAGTTACCTATGTACACACAAGTTACGTCCCATGTAAAAGTTACCTATGTACACATAACCTACGTCCCATGTAAAAGTTACCTATGTACACATAAGTTACGTCCCATGTAAAAGATAACACAAGAATATTTAAATAATGTAATGGTTGAGAAAATAATGTCGCTAGAAAAAAAAAAAAAAGAGAAAGAGAAGCCAACTTATGTATTTTCTCTTGTTTTTTATCAATATCAATAATATGATATGGTTATTTTTTTTGGAATCTACATAATTAAAGGCATTTTAGAAGGAGAAAATTTATAATATCGACAGTTAAGCCCTACTATTTAATTCAGAATAAAAACAACACAATATTAAAGCCCGTTTAATTTTACTGTATACGCTGGGCTATCCGTGAAAGAATAGTACTTCCAAGTGACAACTCAAAATTGAGGGTGGTTCTATTGAAATAAATAAGTGGACTGTATAGATTTAAAATAAATAGAAATAATGAAAGCAAACGACAAATCACAATACATTTAATAGACTAAAATACATATAAACAAGATAAGAAACAAATTAACCTAATAAATTAATATCAGAAAAAAATTAACCTAATTATAATTAAACAGCTGTAAGAAAATGTAGGAAACAAAATAAACCTAATTAAAATTGTAGAAAATAGAAGAAACAAACTTAACTTAATTAATGCTTAAAGATGTAAAAAAAATAGTTATAAAAATTAAACAGTTTCTTGAATAAGAATTAAGAAATTAAATGTTTCCATTAATGGATAAAGATAGGTTATATTCACGTAAAGATGTCCAGTTAAGTGTTGAAGAAAACGACCGCAGGGCGCCTTGAACGAAGTCGTCTTGAGTATTGAAGAAAATTACCGCAGGGCGGCTTGGACGAAGTTCTCTTGGGTGTTGAAAATGACCGCAGGGCGGCTCTTCCAAGTTCCAAGGGGAACGATGAGAAGATGAAGAAATTCGTTTCCAAACGTTCAAACGTTGAGAGGAATCTTGGGTCTATATACGGCACATCTTCACCGCTCAGACGCTAGCTTAAGACTCGACTGGCCACGAGGCAGTCAAAAAACAATCGAAAACGATCGTCTTCTTTTTCTTTCTCCTCTATTCAAAACTTTTAATTATATTCACAATAACTATTTTCAAAACAGATTAAAAATAAATATTAATACAAAAATGATCTATTGATAAATATCAAGAATTTATACAGTTTTCCTTTTTTTTTCCATCAGACCATAACATATGGCGTGAACATATACATATATTTAGAGAGTTTAATAAAAATAGTTCCAGAAAAATTTGAGAAAAAGTAAAAAGTTACAAAATACATGGACAAACGGATTTTTTGAATTATTTATTCGTGTTCTAAGTATCTTGAAACGTAAGCCGTTAAATTTTAAAAAAGGGTCATATTTTTTTTTGGGCGATTACAAAGGTTCATTATTGAAAATAATAAACCAAAATACTATAAATTTTCACTAAAACGATATACTCATAAGAGAACAAAACATGTATTATTAAATTAACTTACTTTCTTATGTTATAAATTTCTAAATTTTATAATTTTCAATCATATTATGTATTTTCTATTAATTTATGTATTTTCAATTATTTCATGTATTTTCAATTATTTTATGTATTTTCAATTATTTCATGTATCTTCAAATATTTTTGATCAAATATTTTCCTTACGTCAAATATTAGAGAAGAAGCTGGAATACAACGGTGTAGTCCATCAACTTTATAAAGACTTTAAAAAGGCTTATGATTCCATAAACCGTCAGAAGCTTTATAACATCATGATTGAACAGGGGATACCTAAAAAGTTAGTAAACCTAGTAGAGATGTGTTTGTCGGAAACATTTCATAAAGTTAGAATCGGTCATAATTACTCCGAGAGATTTGAGGTACGATCTGGTTTGAAACAGGGTGACTCCCTTTCACCTGTTTTGTTTAATATAGCTTTAGAATATGTTATAGAAAAGATCATGTGTACCGAGGAAGGCTTAAATATGGGTGACAAGATTCCGGTTTTGGGGTATGCCGACGATTTGGTACTGCTAGGTGAAGACACGGAAACCATACAACTAAATACAAGTGTGTTAATAAAAACCGGTAAAGAAATAGGTCTCGAATTAAATACCGATAAGACGAAATATATGATTAGTTGCAGAATTGGTAGCGATCTTGATGATATTAATATTTCAGGTCATACTTTTGAACACGTAGAGAAATTCAAGTATTTAGGTTCAATGATAACAAGAAAAAATGAAATACAGGAAGAAATAAAGTCCCGGTTAAAGGTGGGAAATGCGTGTTATTATTCAGTTGCTAAATTACTTAGCTCGCGGCTTCTGTCTAAAAACTTAAAGGTTAGAATTTATAAAACTATTATTCTTCCAATGGTTCTTTACGGATGCGAAACGTGGCCGCTTACTTTGAAGGATGAACAACGGCTTAAGGTTTTCGAGAATAAGGTACTGCGTAAAATATTTGGTCCGAAGAGAGATGAGGCCACTGGGGAGTTTAGAAGGTTGCACAACGCGGAATTGCGGAGTTTGTACCCTGTGAATATAATTGAGTTGATAGGATCGCGGAGATCAAATGGGCGCGTAAAGTTGTTGGGCTTAGTGAGGAACGGATTACGAGAAAGTTGGTATTCGCTGAACCGACTGGTAGGCGTCCGAAAGGTAGGCCGAAGCGTCGATGGGAGGATTGCATTAAAGCTGATCTCGGGGGCTTGGGCTTGACCGGTGAACATTGGACGAGTCTGTGCAGGCGAAGTTTGGTGGTATCGGCATCTAACCTTCGGGTTCCGTAAGCCTATTTTTATTTTATTTATTTTTTATTTTATCTTTAAATATTTTATGTATTCTCAATTATTTTATGTGTAGTTTTTATGCGTAAGTTTTTTGTATAATTTTTCCTACAACCGCAATGTAACCTCAATTTTATTTCACCATATGTTTGCCATTTAGGCTAATGTACTATAATTACAAAAAAACAAAAATATTTTCTGATTGTAAGGATGACTCCAATCCAAAATCATTGTTAACATTTTGTCAAAATGTAAAAATGTGTATAAAGTTTATTTTTATTTAATAAACTAAAATAAATAATTGAGTTGAGAATATAATTTTATAAACGTTTTAATGGTCTGATAAGTTCGTTTACTGAGCGTTTAATAGCGTTGATTCTCCTCTAGTTAATCAGTTGAAGCGTACAGTCTCATTATCACGTTTAAATGGTTGTGGCAACCGGCCGTGAAAAGAAAAAAAACTCTTGTATAATTCATTACTCAATCGTGAACAGATTCTTTCAATTTATACTTGAATGTTTAAAGTGTAAATATATATAACATATTAATTTTACATTCACTTGTATATATACAAAATATATTTTTAGGATAGTATTGCGAACGCCAAAATAATCAAATTCCAGTTTTCAACAGAAATATACCTTTTAGGGCTCCTTGAATCCAAATGAATAAGTATCGAAAAAAGATGAGTGTGTGTGTGATAAGTTCAGTTCGAAAACGATAAGTTGTAATCTAATTGCAAAGGCGATTGAGACGGTGATTTCCAAAAGGTACTATCCACTTTAGAAAATTGTACAGGAAACGCAAAAATCAGTCCAATTTACGTAATTCTTTTTACTTTCACTTACTATATATAGTAAGGGGAAGTATTGCGTACGTACAAAATTTTCGAATTCCAGTTTTCAACGGATATACACGTTTTAGGGTCCCCTGAGTCCAAATAACCAAGTCCCGCAAAAAGGTCTATGTGTTTGTGTGTGGGGGGGGAGTAACTCCCAGGCGGAAACGGTAAGTCCTGCGAAACTGAAATTTCATATTTAAGACAAATATGCGCCCGAGACGTTACAAAACCTTTTTCATCAAAATGAGCTTACCAGAAGACCCACTTTATACTATGCATTTAGCACCTTTTCTCGAAAACGGTTCCGACGATTTTGATTAAACTCGCTATTTCGATGTAAAATTGAATGGGCTTTAATATCAGGTAGTTTCCATTCTGATTGAAATAGTCTGACAGGGCTTAAATGCCGATATTTTCAATTATGTTCCTCAAAAGTACTTTTAATTTTGTTGATTCATAAAAAATAACCATATTATCTTGTTGCAACCGATGAAAAAGAGGTAAATATATAAATTGAATGAATTCGGTACCCAACTAAAGGAGAAAACAGAAAACATATTTTTTTAATGCAATTTTTCGTTTTTTAACATAAGGATAGAAATATACATGCATGATATACCATTGTAAAGCTAAAGATTTTAGAAAGAATATTATCTTATACACAAGCTTTTAAAAGTTAATAGAGAGTGATGAAAAGCCGATAAAACTAACTGATTATTTTAGATAATAATATTTTTATCTCTTACTGTACTTGAAAATTCTTTAATCGATTTTAGAAACGGAGGTAAGCGCAGGTCGTGTGTTGCCCGCACAAGATTTTTTTTATTAAAATCTAAAGTTGATTTTTATGTGTGCTGCCAACTTATATTTTTACAAATTATTGCACTTTTCCGACGATTTTAAATAATATAACATGGATATAGTACTTTTTGGAAAGAATTAAAAGAGATATAGTACTTTTCGGAAGAATATAACGCGAGATAAGTTGGTAACAGTCACTATAACCTTCCTGATTTTTGATGCAGCAAATAGTCGGAATTAGCATTCCACGAACTTGCTAAATATGTGAAGAAAATCCGTGCCTGATCTAACTTAGTAGTCGATTTTTTTATATAAAATAAAAGCTCAAAAGTTATTAGTTATCAGTATCTATGGTTAAATATTGTTTACACGTCGTTAATAATATAGTTAAATTTGCTAAATTCATACGAATTGTAATTACAAGTTCAAAACAAACTTCATAATTACATACTTTCTTATTATGGTGCCATTAATAGATAAATTGTCCTTTAAATAAAAAATTTCTTTATGAATAATAGATGGGGAGCGGCGTGGTCTAGTGGATAGAGCACTAGACTGCTGTGCTCCGGGTCCGGGGTTCGAGTCCCGGCTGAGGCAGAAATATTATTTATTCTGTTAATTCAGTCGGGGGGTGACCCTAGGGTATGGAGACCCTCCTGGGGCAGACCCAGCCTCTATAAAGTGGGTACCCAAATTAATTGGGGAAAAACCTGGCGGCTGAGCGTGATTAAAGCCTAATCATCTCATTGCACATCCGTTGGCCTAGAAACAGTACGAATCTCTATATGTACTGAGCCCAAGACCCTTCATGGGTTGTAGTGGTACAGGTTTTTTTTATTTTTTTATGAATAATAAATAATCAATGTAATTAACGAACAAAGAAATATATTTCTCAGAGGGAGAATAAGGAAATATACATAACTTAGTAATTTTCGATATAATGACGTTAGTTGTTGTTTCTTTATTTAACGTCCCTTTATGCTACTATGGCTAATCGGACGATGAGTGGGAGTCCTAAATGTTGCATATCCAGGATTTATTAGGATAAGGATCTTTAACGAGTATCTGATATCGCACAGGCTCGGGACCACCTTTTAATGTGAAAGACGGCATAACTAAGGATTTTTTACTCCCGTTAAAAATCCTAGGACCACCTGCGGGTGTGAACCCGTGAACTTTGGCATAGGAGGCTGTTATGCTAGCCATCCAGCTACAAGTGATCACGTAATTTATAGTTCAAAGGACCATCCATACTCAGTACTTCCTTTGGGTCTGCATGAAACATACAAATGGTGGACTTGCGCCTATATTCCTTACTTTGCCAGTTGTAACCTAAATTTTAAGGACTTTAATTAATTTCAAGAGCTTATTTTTATTTTATTTTATTTTTTTGGATAACAATAGTTCATTATCGGAAACAATAAAGCAAAAGAAAAATCTAAGATAGAAGATTATCATTTATTAGATATAACGACATTAACGGCAGAGAAAACTCTATCAACCGGAAACTCTTTTTTTTCTTTAGATCATGAAATAGAGTCTTCCGCTTCCAGATTTCCCAGTGAAAAGGAGAAACTTCCTGTTCTAAACGAGATAATAGAATATAATATAATGGAGCGGTAGGACCCGGAGTGACGGTGGCAAGGAAGTCAGTCCGGACCGTGACCCTGCGCTGCGCCGAACGTGTAGGCGAGGCCTTGCGCGCTGAGTCACAGCTCCAGGCTTCGCTATCTTCTCAGGTCTTGTCACTGCTAATAATAGTGCGCCACATGTCGCTAGGTCGTTGTGACAATTGCCACATGGGAGAAATCTATCTGCAGCATCTCATCCTTGTCGTTTGTCCTTGCTTTCAACAGTCGAAGGCAGGAAACTATGTTGTATATCTCTTAGTCCATCTCATAGATAGATTAATTAACTGAAATGTGAAGCAAAACGTGACTTTGACTTCAACTTACCTATCCATGAAATATATAGCAAGGAAAAATATTTCGATCGTGAAAATTTTTGGATTCTAGTTTTCAAAGGAAATTTAGGGTCCACTGAGTACAAATAACCAAGATCTTCCGATTAGCCAGAGTAGCATAAAGTGACGTTAAATAAACAAACAGTAACCAAGTTCCGCTGAAAGGTCTGTCTGTCTGTATCTGTTCGTACTAAGTCTAACCTGAAAACGGAAAGTCATATTTAAGACACTATAATGCCCGAGATGTTACAGCAACTTTATCACCAAACTCGATGAACCAGAGCCACTTTATACCATGCATTTTGCACCTTTTTACGATTTTCTCAAAAACGACTTTTATTAACCTCACTGTATCGGTGTACAACTTAATTAGATTTAATATTATGTAGTTTTCATTCTGATTAAAATAGTCTGACGGGGCTTAAATGCTGATATTTTAAATTTGTTTTCTCTAAAGTACCTTTAATTTTGTTGATTCTATAAAAATAACTATATTATCTTTTTACCACTGATGAAAATCAGGTAAATATATAAATTGAATGAATTCGATATCTGACTAAAGGAGAAAACATAAAAAATATTTTTTAATGCAATTTTGAGTTTTTGAACATAAGAACAGTAATATATATGTATGATATACCGTTGGAAAGCTAAAGATTTTAGAAAAAATATTATCTCATACACAAGCTTTTAAAAGTTAATAGAGAGTGATGAAAAGCAGAGAAAACTAATTGATTATTTTAGATAATAATATAATAGATTTTTTAATAAAACACATGTTTCTATATAAATTTAATTTAATTAATTCTTTAACGGTTTCACTAACGTTTATGTCTGGTTGTTTTTGAAGATTCTTTAATCGATTTATAAAACAGAGATAAGTAAAAGTCGTGTGTTGCCCGCACCTGATTTTTATTTAATCTAAATCATATGTTCCTAACGAAAATGAATACACGTTTTATTAAAATCAAATGGAATATTTTTCAAATTGAAGTATATTTAATAGTTCTTAAATTTATTTTTTTAACCGAGCTATGTGAAAAATATTGTGCTTCTCGCACCAGAGTTTTATTATCATTATATGGATGTAAACATGAAGTGTTTAGTTCTTATTATGGGACGAGATATGGTTGCAGATTGCGCCCAGGTGACTAAGACTACACAATCAGTACGCGGAGCACAGAGGCGGCAAACAACAACCGATGATTCAGGCGACCTCATTCTCTGAGTCAGTAGGGAATACCACAACTGTTTACCTTTTATCCACAAATATGCTAAACATCTTTCCTAGATGATCATTTTCCTCATAATATTTAAATTAATAAAATAAAACTATTATTCATGAAGTTTGTTAAACCATTTAGCGTCACTTTTATGCTACTATAGCGAACGCCGCACAGTGGGCTGAATCCCCAATTTAGGTGGACAAAAGTCAAGTCAAAAGTTTGGAATTTTCCAGTGCTTCACCTTTTTATTATTAGTTGGCAAGACCATTAATACTAATATTTCCCGCCATAGCGTGTTTACAAATAAATAGTAAATGAGTGAATCATTCCTGTTCACACAAGTGCCTAATTACCAACAGTGGGATTATCTTTATTGGATGGTCATTTATTCTGTTTAAGGTGTATTCAGAGCAAAGTCTTTTTGCTCAATAGACATTGCTAAGACAGGTAAGACATTATATTTCCAAACTCGTTATTGAATATAAATTACAATCTCACCTGTAGAGTTGATTTAGCAGTTTGTAAATGTACGCCCTTATTCATTAACGAAAAACTATATAACCCCCAAGTTATCCCAAGGATTTGTTTCATCAATCCTTCTAGTCTTTAGATATTACAAAGAATTTTGCGATTTTTTGCGCTTTGGGTGATACTTCAGACACAACACTCCGAATAAAAAATTTTACGATCTATAATTTAAGAGTTTCCTAAATGATATAAAATACATCTATTAGATGGTTTCAACAACTCCGAGCCATAATTAGATTTTTTGTTTTATGTTTTCTGTATTCTGGGACTTCAAACGTAAAATATAGGGGAGTTTTAGATTTTAGCAAAGAATTTTTTGTTTAACCACGGTGCGCTCACTATCGTGTCAAAAAATTAATTAGTTTTTAAATATTTTTTTCCGTAATCTGGAACCCCAGATGTTAAATATAGACAAGTTTCAGAATTTTGTCCTAAATCGGTCATATTGCCCACTGTGCGGCCTGGTAAATAGAGCATTAGGCCTAGTCCTCAAGGTCCCAGGTTCAAATCCCGGCTGAGGCAGAATTATTTATTCTGTTATATCAGCCTTGGAGCGACCCTAGGCTATTGAGACCCGCCTGCGGCCCCAGCCAGCCTCTATAAATGGGTACTAAAAATCGGGGAAATTACTTGGCGGCCGAGTGTGATATAGGCCCAATCACCTCCTTGCTCGACCATTGACATAGAAACAGTATGAACTTTATGTTCATGGGTTGGAGAAGTACAGGTTTAATGTGCTTACTATGGCTAACGTTTAAAATGGAAGTCGTAGATTTTGATTATCCCGTTTACTTACGGATATGGATATTTGTAGAGTACCTGACTAGTTATGCCTCCTTCGGAGGGGACGTTAAAAGGTGGTCCCGAGCCTGTGCGATGTCAGGTACTCGTTAAAGATCCCTATCCTAATAAAACCTGGATAGGCAAAATTTAGGACTCCCACTGTAGCATCGTCCGATTAGCCATAGTGGCATAAAAGTGACGTTAACGAAATAACGTATAATTATGTAAGATTGGCTTCAAAATAGAGAAGAGTACCTGACATCACACAGGTTCGAGACCACTATTTTACGTCACATCCGAAGAACGGCACAATTAAGGATTTTTCCCTTTAAATAATACTATAGCCTTCTATTTTATTATTTATTATACATTATTTATAGGGTTATTAATAATTTTGATCCATATTTTTCCTTACTCATTTTTTATTCCAACGTTTCAGCCTAGGCTATTTTCAGGGAATTCATTAATATGTCCAATTTATATATATTATCCTTAACATGAAAATCATGAAAAAAACAACTGTACTAGCTTGTGAACTTCTATTACTTTAGTGATTAATAATTAAATACCCGGGAAAAAAAAAAATTGAATGAAAAATTACAATAGGTTTGATACTGTATATTGCGTTTAGGTTTAATTTTTAATGAAAATCTTTTCCATACATAATATAACATAATGTACTTCTTCTAATATCTCATAAGAGCCTGCAAATACTTATTTAGACAATGTATTGGGTTGTGTCACATGAAATGTCCGTTTTCAAGGTAAAGGTTTTTATTAAAAATACGATATGAAAACAAGATAATTTTATTCAAAGTATTTACCTTCTTTTTCTACACATTTTTCCCAACGTGACACCAACTTTTTTATTCCCGAACTGAAAAACTCTGAGCTTTGAAGTGAAACAAAATCTGAAAACGCACTTTTCACTTCATCATCATTTACTAAAAGTTTTTCTCTGACGAATTTGTCTAAATTCCTGAACAGGTGGTAATCTGTTAGAGATAAGTCGGATACCCATGTATCGAGCTTTTTACTTTCCCAATACACTTTAACTGTCTGGAAACGTTAGATGCACTTGCATTTAGTTGTGCTGATAGTCCTTCAACTGTTTGGTAGGGGTTTCCTTCTACTCTATGTTTGAGGACATCGTTGTCTATTACGGACGGAGGTCTTCCTCGGGGCAAGTTTTGCAAGTCGGTATCCTGAGCTCAAAACTTAACAAACTAACGTCGAATGGTCCGTTCATTACACTCTCTTCCCCAAACGCCTTGCAAATATTTCTAGCGGCCTCAGCTGCTGAATGGCCGAGTTTAAACTCGTACAAAAATATTAATAAAAAATCGCGTGTTCCCATGTTCATATTTGGAGGTATACTAATAAGTGGGTAATTGATTGGGAAGCTAATGTTTATAATACAAAGGTAGAGGATTAGTAACTGTTTACTTTAAATATGTAAACATTCGGAAGAAAACAACAGAGACCTGCATATGTATTTCAGAAACTAAAAAAACGGACATTTCATGTGAAACTATTGGGTTGTAGCTATAACGTCTCGGAACACTGGAAGATGTTTAGCCAAGAAGAAATAATACTGAGGGCGGAAAAGGAATTAGTTTTGGATCGTAAAATTGTATACACAGCATGGAGAAGTGGTTTAGCACTACATGTAATGGAGTCTTCTAGGAAGTTAGAGGAAGGAAAACGAAAGTAAAAACTGGTGAAGTATTGTGGTCTAGGCACACCTGGTGTGGGTTCTAACCTCTTCAGGATTTGTGGTCTGACGAAACTAAACAAGCATCCTAGCCACAGTTTATATGTCTGTAAACTATATAGATAATTCATGAGAATTAAATAATTCTATCCACTAGTTTGTGTAGGAGTCTACATTGAAAACGATAAGCTGTATAAAATAGAAATTTCATATTTAAGAAACGTATCTGCCTGAGATGGCAAGATCGTGGCGGTGTAATCGCCATGTTACAATTAATTAGCTAAGGGTAATCAAATGAAAATTCACTTAAAGCCTCTCTCCGTACAGCTAATTAGTGACCACTCGCAAAAATAGGCGTAGGGATTTTCGAAAACCTTAAGCCGTTGTTCATCCTTCAAAGTAAGCGGCCACGTTTCACATCCGTAAAAAACCGTCGGCAGAATAATATTATTATAAATTCTAACCTTTAAGTTTTTAGATAGAAGCCGCGAGCTAAGTAACTTAGCAACTGAATAATAACACGCATTTCCCACCTTTAACCGGGACTTTATTTCTTCCTGGATTTCATTTTTTCTTGTTATCATCGAACCTAAATACTTGAATTTCGCTACTTGTTCAAAAGTATGCCCTGATATATCAATATCACCAAGATCGCCACCGTTTCTAGTACTAATAATATATTTCGTCTTATCGGTATTTATTTCGAGTCCTATTTCTTTACGGGTTTTTATTAACACACTTGTATTTAGTTGTATGGTTTCCGTTTCTTCACCTAGCAGTACCAAATCATCGGCATACCCCAAAACCGAGATCTTGTCACCCATATTTAAGGCTTTCTCGGTACACGTCACCTTTTCTATGACATATTCTAAAGCTATATTAAACAACACAGGTGAAATTGAGTCACCCCGTTTCAAACCCGATCGCACCTCAAATCTCTCAGAGTAATTATGACAAACACATCTCCGACAAACACATCTCTACTAGGTTTACTAACATTCTAGGTATAAATAAAATAAAGTAAAAAATAATATACATTAGATGTGACAAAAAAATAGGCAACCCAAAGGAGCTACTTTTTATCATTCATTTTGTACCTTTTTACGATTTTTTCAAAAATAGCTCTAACGATTATGATTAAACTCGCTATATCAAGATTTAATGGGGTTTAATATCATGTAGGTTTCATTGATTAGTTAGACAGGGCCTCAATGCTTAAATGCTTTTTTCTTCCTCAAAAATACCTTAAATATTGTAAAATAGAAAAAATTAATAATTAACAAAATAAAGTATTGATAAAAAATTGCTAAATACACACGGTGAATGGATTTGATAACCAGCTAAAGGAGAATAGTGCAAACATATTTTTTTGGGCACATTTATCTTTCTGAATATAAGAATAGTAATATAGCATACGATGTAAATAAATCAACAACAAAAAAAACAATAAATACAAATACATATAAATACAGATGTTTTTAGATTATATACAAAGATGTAAAACATAATGTAGAAAGATAACAAGGTATAAACTTAAGTGATTGTTACAAATAATAATTTCTATTTTATGTTATACTAGCTGCCCCGACAGATGATGTTCTGTCTGAACTATGTCTTAGCGAAATCGGTCAAGCCGTTCACGTGTGATGCGATGACCAAGGAAAAGGGTTCTACTCAATTCCATAGTATTATATATGTAGATTATAAAATTATCTTAAGAAATTAGAAAACCGGAAAAAACATTTACCGAAGTGACGTTTATCTTTCATAAGATAAAAATCGATATTTATTACCTTAAATATTATTAAATTTAAAAAAAAACTATCTACCAAAGTAACTTTTCTCTTTTTTTCTATCATAAGACCTTTCTCTTGACTGATATAAACATAACACAAAAAGAATTAGAGAAATCGGTTAAGCCGTTTACGCGTGATGCGATCACCAAGGAAAAAGGCGATTCATTTTTATCTATATAGATAGAGCTATTATTATTACCTTTAAAATATTTATAAAAAAAAAACTATATTTGTTACAGTAATATAGATATATAACATACCGGAGAAAAGCTAAAGAATTAGAAAAAATATGATCTTATTTAATAAGTTGTATAAGGTAACGGAGAGTGATGAAATGCGAATAAAAATAATCGATTGTTTTAGATAATAACACTTGAATTATTTCATGAACCCATGTTTCTAATGAAACTCAATGCAATTCTAGCCTTTTTTCATATCTAACTTTATTTAAAAGTTCCTAAATTAGTTTTAACAACGGAGGTTAGTGAAGGTGATGTGTTTGCGCGCACTAGATTTTTAAATAATTTATATCGTTGTAGGTATGTTAGAAATGGGTTTAACGACGTTTAAGAAGAGATTGAGAGGTAAGGTACGAGGCAGTACTCCCACACGCAGCCCACTCTTTCCTTTCAGTTCTCTCCGCCAGCTGCTCTTCATCGCTATAACGCTGGGTCGTTATCTTCAAGTCTTGCCTTTTATTTTACGATTGTCCTTAATAATGTTATGCATTGAGCATAAAAAAGTATTGAAACACCAATCAAATGATAAATAATGAAAAATAATACTATCAAAACTAATCTAAGGTTGCTCTTACACGATCGGTTTTAATTGTCGGTTCGGCACAAATCATACATCTGCCGTTCAAAACCGATAAAAAGCTTGAAACCGCTCTTTTTCTGAACAAAACTACACTGGTCCTCATATTTAAGATATATCTGCCTTTTCAACGTCATTTAGTTCCTTTGTATCATTAATTCCTGTTAATATTTAGAATACTTATTTAAAAAAATGCTCTTTTCTGCAATGTATTGAGGATACTGAGGGGAGTTAATTATTAAATAATTTTAATATTAAACAATTAAAGATAAGGAACCTTTGTTCGCAAAACATCAAAAGGTGTTTACCTAGCCCCCTAGATTTCCCATTGGTATGGGCCTCCCAGCGGTTCCAGAAACCTCTGGTAGTTTCCCCCCAGCGGCGGCCAACAAGAATATTAAGATGGGTGGAAAGATAAGAATAATAGCACAAAGGCTATACCGCCAATCGGGGCACTTCCCATATCGGCCCATCCGAGGTGACGAGAATGAGAGAGAAGAACCGAAGAGGCAGTCAAGTTTTATCCTCAAGAAGAGGCATTCTTATTCCATCCTCAAGAAGATAAGATGTGAGTCGGGTTCCATCTACAAGAAGAGGAGGTGGCCGTCGGGGTTCTGAGAGCAGCTGGAGGATGATGCCGAGAAAGGGGACCTAAGACTGATTTCACCTTCGCCAGCCGACAGTGTTTTAAAGGTATCTCGTTATCTGTAATATTGTATGGCAAATGTAGTAGTGAAAATGTCCCTCAGTATTATCAATCAGAGTTCTAGGCAATGTGTTATTATAATGGATATGTGTAAATTAATAATTATAGTAATGTATTAATTGAATCTTGTTTACTTTAATCTTACCCTGCATGCCACCTATTGGATTGGTAAACACGATACCCTTGGAAAAGAAATCCAATGGTATCCTTAAATATAGTTTATATATAGATTAAATATATCAAATAAGCTAGTTTTTGAAGGTACCGCTGCCTTAGAAAAACAGCCGGTCAAAAACATAGCATTTCTTAATTTTCTGAGCTTTGTAATTCTTAATCACATCATATTTATTTACAATATTGGTCAGATCCTTCAAAGTAAATCATAATAATTCCTATTCATCCATTTTTAGTCAGGTTGCTGGTGTTCCTCAAGGCAGTATCTTAGGACCCATCCGTTCTACAATTTATACAGCTAATATTCCATCCCATCCTAAAACTTTCCTTTCTACCTATGCTGATGACACGTGTGTGTTATCAGTCAATGCTGATCCAACTATTGTCTCTCAAACTCTCCAATCTCACATCAGTGACCTTGAAGTATGGTGTGAGAACTGGAAAATTAAAATAAATGCCAACAAATCCGACCAAATTACTTTTACCCTTCGTCGTAAACCAATGACATCCTGCCCTACTGTCTCCTTCAATAATACTCCTCTTGTCCCGGTTGAACAGATCCGATATCTAGGACTACACCTTGACAAACGCCTTACTTGGAACCCTCATACAAGACTGAAACGACAAGAAGCTGCACGTAGTTTTCGACTACTTCAGCACTTTCTAGACAAACGTTCTAATCTTCCGCTTAACTACAAAAGGCTCATCTAAATGACTATCATACGGACTATATGGACTTACGGAGTAGAGCTTTTGGGGCTCTACTAAACCATCGAATTCTTCCTGTATCCAATCCCTACAATCCAAAATCCTTCGTAAAATCCTCAATGCCCCTTATTTTGTAACTAATAAACTGATCCACAAAGACCTTAATATTCCGTATGTTGCTGATTTAGCCCGATCTAGATACCATTTCTTTCATGCCAAACTCCATTCTCACCCTAATCCTCTAGCTTTAATCCTTTCTTCCTCTTCAATTACCGACAATCCTCCAAGGCGTCTGAAAAGGAGATGGCCCCGAGACCTTCTAGTTTAGAATAGTTACAGGAGTGCTGCCATTGGGTAGTTCTTCTACAAGTCTTTTTCATGTCATTTTTCTTAGATCATATTTACTTGTATTTTTTTAGTACAGTTGTAAATTTCAATAAATTATGTTTAAAAAAAAATATTGGTATTTTTCATGGAGATCACATTATTATTCAGAAACTACTCCAGCATACAATTACGTATAAATTTTTCATTGCATATTATACTACCAAATAGTCCACATTATAAAAGACATTATGAAAAGAGAAAGCAAAAGAATGGCTATGGGGTTTCAGCCGGCAATACAATACCCAGTTAGTAACTTGAGATATCTGCTCTAGGGAAGAACATGAAGCAGTTTTTAAAAATAAATAAATTATTTAAAAAAAAAAAAAACGAAAAAAAACTTTCACTTATTTACTTACTACCACTTTAATGATACAGCAAGGGAATTAAGTAAACTTAGTAATATGGATAAGCAAAATTTAGGACTCCACAGTAGCATAAAGTGAAGTTAAAATACGAGTATATAAATATATATATTTTACTTTCACTTACTTACCTATATTTGAAATATATAGTAATGGAAAGTATTGAGAGTGTGAAAATTTTATAATTTCAGATTTTTCCGGAGTTTATGATCCCCTGAGTATTAATAACCAACTATATATTTATCCATAGCAATTTCATATTGATATATTATTTAATCTAAATCATATGCTTCTAACTAACTGAATAAACTTTTTATTTAAATTACCTTTAAAGTTTTTAAGTTTGAGTTTATTTAATGGTTCTTAAATTGATTTTAACAGCCGAGGTAATTTGATTTTTACCCAACTTTGTTTTGCCCGTTCCAGATTTTTCTATTGATATTTACAAAAAGGGCATAAACTTAAGAAATTATTGTATATATTAATTCAAGGTTTTTAAATTATTTAATCTGTCTTTTTAGTCCATCGAAACTCTTTTTTTATATGTGTTTGTTTATTTATTTAACGTCACTTTATGCTTCTGTGGCTAATTGTTCGATGCTACAGTGGGAGTCCTAAATTTTGCCTATCCAGGTTTAATTAGGATAGGGATCTTTAACGAGTACCTGACGTCGCACTGGCTCGGGACCACCTTAAACCTCCCCTTCGAAGGACCGCATAACTAAGGATTTTTTACTCCCATTAAAAAATCCTAGGACCACTTGCGGGTTTGAACCCGTGACCTTTGGCATAGGAGGCTGTTATACTAACCACCGAGCTACAAGTGATCCCGAATAAATTTTTTATTTAAATTTACTATAAATTTTTTAAATTTAAGGTTATTTAATAGTTCCTAAATTGATTCTAACACCCGAGGTAAATTGATTTTTACCCGACTTTGCGTTACTCGCACCAGATATTTTACGTATTTATTGGTATTTATTTGATTTTTGGAGATTACTTTCTATTGTTTAATTATTTAATCTGTCTTTTTAATCCATCGAAACTTATTTTAAGGTTTTAAGTCTAATTTTATTTTAAGTTATTATTTTTTCCATTCTTATTTATTCCAGAATTTTAAAAATATTTTTGTTAATTTATTTTACGCTTAATGCTACTGTGGCTAATCAGAGGATGTTACTACAGTCATAAATTTTGCCTTCTCAATTATTAAGATTATGCAATCTTAAATGTTTTTCAGTGATATTATATATATATATATATATATATATATATATATATATATATATATATATATATATATATATATATATATATATATACATATATACATACATGCATAGAATTGTATATGCACATATATACTGACAAATACATAATTTAGATTAATCAGCTTTATTGATAAATAATTTTTTTTTTCCAGGTGAGTTGCTGTTGTTTAATTAAAAATGGATTTCAAACCTAACGGTAAGAAGTTATAGTGTTCAAAATAAAACACATACAAAATTAAATCAACTTCTTTTTTTTTTTTTTTTTCTATGGAGTAGAAAAATAATTTATGTAGATCTAGATTTATTCCTTATTTTGTTCGTTATTACGAGGCATGTTTTTAAAGTAAGTACCGTTTTGGAATTAAAAAAAAACGTGCAAAGATATCGCAATAATTTTATTTTTCCATGAAAGCCTGCACCTTAATCTACATTTCTACATAATTTCCTTGAATTTTCTTCATTGTATACGTTGTTTACTGAGTGTTAAAGATGCCACCGACAATCGTGAGTATCGCTGATTGTGAAGTACGGGCTGTTATACGATTTCTTAGTGCTAAAGGCGTAAAACCAACCGATCTATATTCATCGTGAGATCGTTGAAGTTTACGGACAAAACATAATGATTAATGGAATGTAAGGAAATGGGTGAGAGCATTTAAAGATGGCATGATGAAGAACGGAGTGGGCGTCCGTATTGCTAGTGGAGTTTTTGCCTCGTAATGAGACAATCAATGCAGCGTCTTATTGTGAGACATTGAAAAAACATTGTGCAATCCAGAACAAAAGACGTGGCAAGTTGAGTAAGGGTATCGTTTTGCTGCATGACAATGCCCGTCCACATGTGGCTAATCGGACCAAAGATCTCATCAAATCATTTAAATGGGAAACTCTAGATCATCCTCCATACAGCCCTGATCTGGCGCCCAGCGACTACCATTTGTTCCTGCCTTGAAGAAACACCTGGGCGGTCGGCTTCTTCAAGACGATAACGAAGTCAAAACATTTGTGAATCAGTGGTTAACAAGTCAAGCGGCAGAATTTTTTGAGGAGGGTATTTAAAAACTGGTGCCGCGTTATGACAAGTGCCTCAAAATTTATGGTATTTATGTAGAAAAGTAGATTAAGGTATAGGCTTCCATGTAAAAATAAAATTATTGCGATATCTTCGCACGTCTTTTTTTAATTCCAAAACGGTACTGACTTAAAAAACATGCCTCGTATTATGATTTTTTTTTTTTCATGGCGTCATAAGAAAATAGAATCGTCAGGCAGAACAGATTTCTTCTCTGGATTTGATTATAAATTGCAATGAATCATGGCTTATATTGTGTCTTCGAGTTAATAGACTATTAAAGCCTCTTTATATTGCTACGAATAAAATTTTTCTCACTCGCTAAAGTATTTTATACTCATTTTTCATCTGTAGATAACAGTCATGAGTCTGATGAACGAAATAGGTCATAATATTTTATAAAATAAAAGTATCCAAATAATGTTTCTGTTTGAATATAATTTTTTTACAAAACGAACAAAAAAACCTGTGCCTCTACAACCCATGACAGGTCATATTCAGGTTCAGTACATATTGAGATTCGTACTCTTGTTTGCTGATACCATAAAGCAAATTGACAGTCAACTATTTTTTTTTACTTCACCAGTACCCTTAACGTCCTAACATCTTTAACGAGTTATCTAGGATTTATTACTTTATTTTAAGAATCACAGTGTCACCTGCTGGGTTCTAACCCGCGGCCTTGGTTCTATGCTCTGTTGTGCTAGCTACTATACAACGTGTGACCCAGATTGCTACTTCTAAACTTCGGTATGATGATTCTTAAATTTTTGTATTTAGATTATTTTCTTCTTCCAGTGGCGCGACAAGCCGTGTAGGCCCTGTGTCTCACGTTTCTCGATGCATTTTGTAGTTTAGGGTCATTACTCCCTACTTCTAATTTTGTGGATGGTCACCATTTGGTTGACGGGTCTCACATACCCGGGGGAGATGCCGTGGGTGAATCCCCATTTAATTACATCCTTATAAAAGCCCCGTCGGGACTGGGATTAGAACTCACAACCTTTAGCATGAGAGACTAGCGTGCTAGCCACTCAGCCACGGGCTCCCCGAAATTATTTTAGTTGAAGTAATTAATATTTTTTCGCTGTACCATAAATGTTTGAGGAGTAGGTAAGTTCATTAGGTACGGACATCACACAGCGTCGGGACCACCATTTTACGTCCCCTTCCAAAGGGATGGAATAACCATGGATTTTTGACTACCTTTAAAAAGCAGATGGCCCTAGCCTGATTAGAACCTGCGGCCATAATCATAGAAGGCTGTTATGCTAACCACTACACCACATGTGATCCCATTTTAAAATTAAAACGTCTCAAATTCTCTGATTTGAAAATAAGGATTGAATAACAGTAAAAAAATTGCAAAACAAATCATGCTTCAGCCAATGTCGCGTTTTTTTCTTCTTGGTTTGTTTGTTAAAAATGGCCGATTTAAACTCGATCACTTTTGATCCTTAGGATGCTAATATTGTAATTTAATATGTTAAATCATATTGCGAATGTGCATATTTGCATGTTTTTTTACTTTCACTTACTATATACTTTTTTCATCAAAATGAGCTTACCAAAAGAGGCACTTTATACCATGCATTTTGCACCTTTTTTCGATTTTCTCGAAAACAGTTCCGACGATTTTGATTAAACTCGCTATATCGATGTAAAATTTAATGGGTTTTAATATCATGTAGGTTTTATTGGATAAAAATGGTCTGACAGGGCTTAAATACCGATATTTTAAATTTTCTTCCCCTAAAGTACCTTTAGTTTTGTAGATTCAATAATAATAACTAGATTATCTGGTTAACGATGATGAAAAACAGGTAAATATATAAATTGAATAAATTCGATACCCAACTAAAGGAGAAAACAGTAAAATACTTTTTTAATGCAATTTTTCGTTTTTGAACATAAGAGCAGTAATATACATGTATGATATTCCGTTGGAAAGCTAAAGATTTTAGAAAAAATATCATCTCATACACAAGCTTTTAGAAGTTGATAGAAAGTGATGAGAAGAAGATAAAACTAACTGATTATTTTAGATAATAATATAATAGATTTTTTAATGAAACACATGTTTCTATAGAAATTCAATTTGATTAATTCCTTAATAGTTTCAGGTATTTTCATCTCTAACTGTATTTGAAAATTCTTTCATTGGTTTTAAAAATCGAGGTAAGTGAAAGTCGTGTGTTGCCCACACCAGATTTTTTTAATGGAATCTATATTGAATGTAATCTATATGCGTCTTATTGCAGCAAAACTTCCGCCGTAAACTCACAAACTAATGATCGGTTCATTTGAACATCCGAGTTATTTTCGAACCTTTCTAAAAAAAAACAAACAAACAATGGATTACGTAAATTGATAAAAATATCGCCTCAGAGACTGGCACTAGGATAGTGGGGCTATCACAAACTGCATGGATCTAGGATCAGTGAGTGCAGTGAATCGCTAAGGCAAGATGGATTCAGCACTCGGTCGGATTTTCGCTGATGCGTAAGTCGATTTACTAAAATAGTTTCACTAAAACTATAACCACCAAAACTATAACGTATAATATAACCTGATGTAAAAAAAATCTTGTGCGGGCGACACACGATTTTCACTTACCTCCATTTTAAAATCAATGAAAGAATTTTCAAATACAATAAGAATAAAAATACGTGAAATTATTAAGGAATTAATCAAATTGAATTTATATAGAAACATGTGTTTTATTAAAAAATCTATTATATTATTATCTAAAATAATCGGTTAATTTTATCTTCTTTTCATCACTCTCTATTAACTTTTAAAAGCTTGTGTATGAGATAATATTTTTTCTAAAATCTTTAGGTTTCCAACGGTATATCATACATGTATATTTTTGCTTTTATGTTCAAAAACAAAAAAATTGCATTAAAAAAATATTTTTTCTGTTTTCTACTTTAGTTGGGTATCGAATTCATTCAATTTATATATTTACCTGTTTTTTATCAGCGTTAACAAGATAATATAGTTATTTTTATTGAATCTACAAAATTAAAGGTACTTTAGGGGAAGAAAATTTAAAATATCGGCATTTAAGCCCTGTCAGACCATTTTAATCAGAATAAAACCTACATGATATTAAAGCCCATTGAACTTTACATCGATATAGCGAGTTTAATCAAAATCGTCGGAACCGTTTTCGAGAAAATCGAAAAAAAGGGCAAAATGCATGGTATAAAGTGGCTCTTCTGGTAAGCTCATTTTGATGAAAAAGGTTTTGTAACGTCTCGGGCGTATATTTGTCTTTAATATGAAATTTCAGTTTCATAGGACTTGCCGTTTCCGCCCGGGAGTTACCACACACACTGAGACCTTTTTGCGGGACTTGGTTATTTGGACACGGGGGACCTTAAAAAGTGTATTTCCGTTGAAAACTGGAATTCGAAAATTTTCAAGATCGCAATACTTGCCCTTGCCTATATATAGTAAGTGAAAGTAAAAAAGAGGTGCATACAGTGTTGATAGAGAAAAAAAAGTTCTGGAATCCGGACACTGATAATTCAGATACAAGGAGAAGATCCCAAATGTGTTACACCGATTTTGGGGAAAATTTTTAGGCGAAACTAAACATTCTATTTCAAAGTGGAACGATAAATAAAAATCAATTTTTAATTTTTTAAATTCATTTAGAGATAACAATAAATTGTCAATGAATTAATTAAATTACGTTTCGATAGAAAGATGTATTCTATTAAATAATTTATTATATTATTATATACAACAATCAGTTAGTTTTATCGGCTTTTCATCTCTCTCCGTTATCTTTTACGATTTACTCAAAAACGGCTCTAACGCTTTCCATTAAATTCCTTGTATCAATGTAAAATTTAATGGGTTTTAATATCATGTAGGTTCTATTCTGATTGAAATAGACTTTCAGGACATAAATGCCTATATTTTTTCCCTCCCCACTACCTTCAATTTTGTAGATTCCATAAGATTATTCATATAATCTTAATGACATTGATGAAGGACGGTTAAATATACAAGTTGGACGAATTTGATGACCAACTAAAGGGTAAATGAGAAAAACTATTTTTTTATGTAATTTTCGTTTGTTTTTTTTATATAAAGAACAGTAATATACGTATAATATACCGTTGGAAAGAGAAAGATTTTAGAAAAAATATTATCTGATACAAAAAACTGGAAAAGGTAATATAAAGTGACGAATAGAGAATAAACTTATCACTGATTAACAATTTAATGTAGGAATAATATTTAATCTAAATCATATGTTTCCAACGAAAATGAAAACACGTTTTATTAAAATCAACTTCAAATATTTTTTAAATTGAAGTATATTTAAAAGTTTTTAAAATTGATTTTAGCAGTCGAGATAAGTGAAAATATTATGTTGCCTGCACCAGATTTTTTCTATTAATAATTGCTAAAAAAACATTAAATTGATTATCGTATTTACCCGGTTATTCATGTATCATCAAGGCTAACATTGAGAAATGGTTACTTATTATGGTTACAAAATTAAAGAAACTTTATAGGAAGAAATTTTGAAAATTGATAAAAAAAATAGCTTGTTAAAACTACACATTCAACATGCAAAATCAAAGGTTGTGAATACCACTTAATATGGAAAGCGGAAAAATAATTGATATATTAACGATTGTATATTGATAACGAAAAATTTTCTTATCTAAATGAGATTTGTTCGTGTCGAGAAGGTGCATTCTTTAAACGTCTATTAACATGACGTATTATGTATTTTAGAAATTGAAAAATGTGGTGAGAGTAATTACTCAAAGATTTTCTTTCTTTTTTTAAATTTCATTTATTCTTAAACAAGTTCCTCTACGGCTCTTGATTTTATAATAATAATTAGTAATATTCAATAGTTAATTGAGAAGAAGCTGGAATATAACGGTGTAGTCCATCAACTTTATATAGATTTTAAAAAGGCTTATGATTACATAGACCGTCAGAAGCTATATAACATCATGATTGAACAGGGGATAACTAAAAAGTTAGTAAACCTAGTAGAGATGTGTTTGTCGGAAACATTTCATAAAGTTAGATTCGGTCATAATTACTCCGAGAGATTTGAGGTGCGATCGGGTTTGAAACAGGGTGACTCCCTTTCACCTGTTTTGTTTAATATAGCCTTAGAATATGATATAGAAAAGGTGATGTGTACCGAGAAAGGCTTAAATATGGGTGACAAGATTCCGGTTTTGGGGTATGCCGATGATTTGGTACTGCTTGGTGAAGACACGGAAACTATACAACTAAATACAAGTGTGTTAATAAAAACCGGTAAACAAATAGGTCTCGAATTAAATACGGATAAGACGAAATATATGATTAGTTGCAGAAATGGTGGCGATCTTGATGATATTAATATTTCAGGTCATACTTTTGAACACGTAGAGAAATTCAAGTATTTAGGTTCAATGGTAACAAGAAAAAATGAAATCCAGGAAGAAATAAAGTCCCGGTTAAAAGTGGGAAATGCGTGTTATTATTCAGTAGCTAAATTACTTAGCTCACGGCTTCTGTCTAAAAACTTAAAGGTTAGAATTTATAAAACTATTATTCTTCCAACGGTTCTTTACGGATGCGAAACGTGGCCGCTTACTTTGAAGGATGAACAACGGCTTAAGGTTTTCGAGAATAAGGTACTGCGTAAAATATTTGGTCTGAAGAGAGATGAGGCCACTGGGGAGTTTAGAAGGTTGCACAACGCGGAATTGCGGAGTTAGTACCCTGTGAATATAATTGAGTTGATAGCATCGCGGAGACTCAAATGGGCGCGTAAAGTTGTTGGGCTTAGTGAGGAACGGATTCCGAGAAAGTTGGTATTAGCTGAACCGACTGGTAGGCGTCCGAAAGGTAGGCCGAAGCGTCGATGGGAGGATTGCATCAAGGCTGATCTCAGGGGCTTGGGCTTGACCGGTGAACATTGGACGAGTCTGTGCAGGTGAAGTTTGGTGGTATCGGCATCGAACCTTCGGGTTCGGTAAGCCTATTATTATTATTATTATTTAATAGTTAATTATGCCTGCATTATTACATTCAGAATACATAATACTTTATGCATATATTATACAAGTATGTACATATTATACATGTACATATTATACAAGTTTTTTGTATAACTATAATTATACATACTTTCTTTCGAATATATATTTTTTATTTTTATTGATTTACAGTGTCATAAATATCAAAAAAATACATACAAACATGGATAGGGAAAATTTAGGACTCCCACTGTAGCATCGTCCGATTAGCCACAGTAGCATAAAGTGCCCGTTAAATAAATAAACAATAAACAAAAATACATCATATTAAAGCTCATTCAATTTTAAATCCATAGAGCGAGTTGCTGAAATAAATATGTTGAAAGCTGTTTAAATATGTTTGCTGTTTTTTTTTCCCTTTAGTTGGAAATAAATAAATATATATATAATAAATATATATGTATATAAATATAATATATATATATATATATATATATATATATATATATATATATATAATATATAATAAATAAATATGTTTGTTTGTTTTTTTTTTCCTAATATAGACAGTTAGACTTAAGTTATTTCGGACAGCTTCTTGCATTGGGAAGAGAGTTTCTATATTAAAAGTGTCCTTTTTAGTATGGTAATCCTAGTTACCAGTGAATTATTTCGATCCGTATCCTTTTAAAAGGAGAATCGAGTCAAAAATGGTGGTTCTCTTCCATTTTGAACCGTATCCTGGTTACAATAAATGTCAATTGTTAAGAATCCTTTCAACGAGAATGGCGACTTTAACTTAGAATGAAAAAAACAAAAATTAAAACAAGCCTTAAAATATCAAAATCGGGCATATCCTTTGAAAAGGACTAATTTACGCCCGAAAAGGACTAATTTACGCCCGAAAAGGACTAATTTACTATTTCAAAGGATATGCCCGATTTTCATATTTTAAGGACTGTTTTAATTTTTTGTTTTTTTCATTCTAAGTTAAAGTCGCCATTCTCGTTGAAAGGATTCTTAACAATTGACATTTATTGTAACCAGGATACGGTTCAAAATGGAAGAGAACCACCATTTTTGACTCGATTCTCCTTTTAAAAGGATACGGATCGAAATAATTCACTGGTAACTAGGATTACCATACTAAAAAGGACACTTTTAATATAGAAACTCTCTTCCCGATGCAAGAAGCTGTCCGAAATAACTTAAGTCTAACTGTCTTATTAGGGTGGGTGAGGTGGGTTACGCCCGAAAAGGACTAATCGCCATTCTCTTGAAAGGTATTCCTTACAATTGACATTTAATTGTAACCAGATACGTTTCAAAATGAAGTAAACCACCATTTTTGACTCGTCATTCTCTTTTAGAAGGATACGGATCAGAAAATTAATTCACTGGTAACTAGGATTAACCATACTAAAAAGGACACTTTTAATATAAAAACTCTCTTCCCGATGCAAGAAGCTGTCCGAAATAACTTAAGTCTAACTATTAGGGTGGGTGAGGTGGGTTACGCCCGAAAAGGACTAATTTACTATTTCAAAGGATATGTCCGATTTTCATATTTTAAGGACTGTTTTAATTTTTGCTTTTTTTCATTCTAAGTTAAAGTCGCCATTCTCGTTTATAAGGATTCTTAACAATTGACATTTATTGTAACCAGGATACGGTTCAAAATGGAAGAGAACCACCATTTTTGACTCGATTCTCCTTTTAAAAGGATACGGAACGAAATAATTCACTGGTAACTAGGATTACCATACTAAAAAGGACACTTTTAATATAAAACTCTCTTCCCGATGCAAGAAGCTGTCCGAAATAACTTAAGTCTAACTATTAGGGTGGGTGAGGTGGGTTACGCCCGAAAAGGACTAATTTACTATTTCAAAGGATATGCCCGATTTTCATATTTTAAGGACTGTTTTAATTTTTGCTTTTTTTCATTCTAAGTTAAAGTCGCCATTCTCGTTTTAAGGATTCTTAACAATTGACATTTATTGTAACCAGGATACGGTTCAAAATGGAAGAGAACCACCATTTTTGACTCGATTCTCCTTTTAAAAGGATACGGAACGAAATAATTCACTGGTAACTAGGATTACCATACTAAAAAGGACACTTTTAATATAAAAACTCTCTTCCCGATGCAAGAAGCTGTCCGAAATAACTTAAGTCTAACTATTAGGGTGGGTGAGGTGGGTTACGCCCGAAAAGGACTAATTTACTATTTCAAAGGATATGTCCGATTTTCATATTTTAAGGACTGTTTTAATTTTTGCTTTTTTTCATTCTAAGTTAAAGTCGCCATTCTCGTTTTAAAGGATTCTTAACAATTGACATTTATTGTAACCAGGATACGGTTCAAAATGGAAGAGAACCACCATTTTTGACTCGATTCTCCTTTTAAAAGGATACGGAACGAAATAATTCACTGGTAACTAGGATTACCATACTAAAAAGGACACTTTTAATATAAAAACTCTCTTCCCGATGCAAGAAGCTGTCCGAAATAACTTAAGTCTAACTATTAGGGTGGGTGAGGTGGGTTACGCCCGAAAAGGACTAATTTACTATTTCAAAGGATATGCCCGATTTTCATATTTTAAGGACTGTTTTAATTTTTGCTTTTTTTCATTCTAAGTTAAAGTCGCCATTCTCGTTGAAAGGATTCTTAACAATTGACATTTATTGTAACCAGGATACGGTTCAAAATGGAAGAGAACCACCATTTTTGACTCGATTCTCCTTTTAAAAGGATACGGATCGAAATAATTCACTGGTAACTAGGATTACCATACTAAAAAGGACACTTTTAATATAGAAACTCTCTTCCCGATGCAAGAAGCTGTCCGAAATAACTTAAGTCTAACTATTAGGGTGGGTGAGGTGGGTTACGCCCGAAAAGGACTAATTTACTATTTCAAAGGATATGCCCCCCCCCCCCCCCCCCCCCCCCCCCCCCCCCCCCCCCCCCCCCCCCCCCCCCCCCCCCCCCCCCCCCCCCCCCCCCCCCCCCCCCCCCCCCCCCCCCCCCCCCCCCCCCCCCCCCCCCCCCCCCCCCCCCCCCCCCCCCCCCCCCCCCCCCCCCCCCCCCCCCCCCCCCCCCCCCCCCCCCCCCCCCCCCCCCCCCCCCCCCCCCCCCATTCTAGTTAAAGTCGCCATTCTCGTTAAGGATTCTTAACAATTGACATTTATTGTAACCAGGATACGGTTCAAAATGGAAGAGAACCACCATTTTTGACTCGATTCTCCTTTTAAAAGGATACGGACGAAATAATTCACTGGTAACTAGGATTACCATACTAAAAAGGACACTTTTAATATAAAATCTCTTCCGATGCAAGAAGCTGTCCGAAATAACTTAAGTCTAACTATTAGGGTGGGTGAGGTGGGTTACGCCCGAAAAGGACTAATTTACTATTTCAAAGGATATGCCCGATTTTCATATTTTAAGGACTGTTTTAATTTTTGCTTTTTTTCATTCTAAGTTAAAGTCGCCATTCTCGTTTAAAGGATTCTTAACAATTGACATTTATTGTAACCAGGATACGGTTCAAAATGGAAGAGAACCACCATTTTTGACTCGATTCTCCTTTTAAAAGGATACGGAACGAAATAATTCACTGGTAACTAGGATTACCATACTAAAAAGGACACTTTTAATATAAAAACTCTCTTCCCGATGCAAGAAGCTGTCCGAAATAACTTAAGTCTAACTATTAGGGTGGGTGAGGTGGGTTACGCCCGAAAAGGACTAATTTACTATTTCAAAGGATATGCCGATTTTCATATTTTAAGGACTGTTTTAATTTTTGCTTTTTTTCATTCTAAGTTAAAGTCGCCATTCTCGTTTTAAAGGATTCTTAACAATTGACATTTATTGTAACCAGGATACGGTTCAAAATGGAAGAGAACCACCATTTTTGACTCGATTCTCCTTTTAAAAGGATACGGAACGAAATAATTCACTGGTAACTAGGATTACCATACTAAAAAGGACACTTTTAATATAAAAACTCTCTTCCCGATGCAAGAAGCTGTCCGAAATAACTTAAGTCTAACTATTAGGGTGGGTGAGGTGGGTTACGCCCGAAAAGGACTAATTTACTATTTCAAAGGATATGTCCGATTTTCATATTTTAAGGACTGTTTTAATTTTTGCTTTTTTTCATTCTAAGTTAAAGTCGCCATTCTCGTTTAAAGGATTCTTAACAATTGACATTTATTGTAACCAGGATACGGTTCAAAATGGAAGAGAACCACCATTTTTGACTCGATTCTCCTTTTAAAAGGATACGGATCGAAATAATTCACTGGTAACTAGGATTACCATACTAAAAAGGACACTTTTAATATAGAAACTCTCTTCCCGATGCAAGAAGCTGTCCGAAATAACTTAAGTCTAACTATTAGGGTGGGTGAGGTGGGTTACGCCCGAAAAGGACTAATTTACTATTTCAAAGGATATGCCCGATTTTCATATTTTAAGGACTGTTTTAATTTTTGTTTTTTTCATTCTAAGTTAAAGTCGCCATTCTCGTTTAAAGGATTCTTAACAATTGACATTTATTGTAACCAGGATACGGTTCAAAATGGAAGAGAACCACCATTTTTGACTCGATTCTCCTTTTAAAAGGATACGGATCGAAATAATTCACTGGTAACTAGGATTACCATACTAAAAAGGACACTTTTAATATAGAAACTCTCTTCCCGATGCAAGAAGCTGTCCGAAATAACTTAAGTCTAACTATTAGGGTGGGTGAGGTGGGTTACGCCCGAAAAGGACTAATTTACTATTTCAAAGGATATGCCGATTTTCATATTTTAAGGACTGTTTTAATTTTTGTTTTTTTCATTCTAAGTTAAAGTCGCCATTCTCGTTGAAAGGATTCTTAACAATTGACATTTATTGTAACCAGGATACGGTTCAAAATGGAAGAGAACCACCATTTTTGACTCGATTCTCCTTTTAAAAGGATACGGATCGAAATAATTCACTGGTAACTAGGATTACCATACTAAAAAGGACACTTTTAATATAGAAACTCTCTTCCCGATGCAAGAAGCTGTCCGAAATAACTTAAGTCTAACTATTAGGGTGGGTGAGGTGGGTTACGCCCGAAAAGGACTAATTTACTATTTCAAAGGATATGCCGATTTTCATTTTTAAGGACTGTTTTAATTTTTGTTTTTTTCATTCTAAGTTAAAGTCGCCATTCTCGTTGAAAGGATTCTTAAACAATTGACATTTATTGTAACCAGGATACGGTTCAAAATGGAAGAGAACCACCATTTTTGACTCGATTCTCCTTTTAAAAGGATACGGATCGAAATAATTCACTGGTAACTAGGATTACCATACTAAAAAGGACACTTTTAATATAGAAACTCTCTTCCCGATGCAAGAAGCTGTCCGAAATAACTTAAGTCTAACTATTAGGGTGGGTGAGGTGGGTTACGCCCGAAAAGGACTAATTTACTATTTCAAAGGATATGCCCGATTTTCATATTTTAAGGACTGTTTTAATTTTTGTTTTTTTTCATTCTAAGTTAAAGTCGCCATTCTCGTTTTAAGGATTCTTAACAATTGACATTTATTGTAACCTCGTTATATAACTCGTTCAACTTATTTACTTTTTTTTTTTTTTTTCTGCAAAATGAAAGGTACTTTAGAGGAAGAAAATATACAGGTTTAATTAGGATAGGGATCTTTAACAAGTATTTGAAATATCATTTAATCGATATCACCATTTTGTGTCCCTTTCGTAGGACGGCACAACGGCAGAACCCGTTACCTTCTGCAAAGCTGTGTACTAGCCACAATACCACAGGTGACCCCAATGAGCCATAGTATAAATTTTTTGAAATGGGCGTTAGTCCGGCGTAATTCTCTTAGTATATTATATTGTTAAACTCAAAGCTTAAAATGTATCGATAGTTTAAAAAATCTTGGGCGTGCAGCACGCGACCTTCAATCATCCCCTTAGTTTTTTAATTCAATTTATGAAATTTAAAAAAATCTGGTGCGAGCAACACTCGACTTTCACTTACCTCGATTTTTAAAATCAATGTAAGAATTTTCAAATACAGTTAGAGATGAAAATACGTGAAACTATTAAGGAATTAATCAAATTAAATTTCTATAGAAACATGTGTTTCATTAAAAAATCTATTATATTATTATCTAAAATAATCAGTTGAGTTTTATCTTCTTCTCATCACTCTCTATCAACTTCTAAAAGCTTGTGTATGAGATGATATTTTTTCTAAAATCTTTAGCTTTCCAACGGTATATCATACATGTATATTACTGCTCTTATGTTCAAAAACGAAAAATTGCATTAACAAGTATTTTTCTGTTTTCTCCTTTAGTTGGGTATCGAATTTATTCAATTTATATATTTACCTGTTTTTCATCAGCGTTAACAAGATAATCTAGTTATTATTATTGAATCTACAAAATTAAGGGTACTTTAGGGAAAGAAAATTTAAAATATCGGCATTTAAGCCCTGACAGACCATTTTTATCCAAATAAAACCTACATGATATTAAAGCCCATTAAATTTTACATCGATATAGCGAGTTTAATCAAAATCGTCGGTACCGTTTTCGAGAAAATCGAAAAAAGGTGCAAAATGCATGGTATAAAGTGCCTCTTCTGGTAAGCTCATTTTGATGAAAAAAGTTTTGTCACGTCTCGGGCGTATAGTTGTCTTAAATATGAAATTTTAGTTTCATAGGACTTACCGTTTCCGCCCGGGAGTTACCACACACACACACACACACCACACACACACACAGACCTTTTTGCGGGACTTGGTTATTTGGACTCATTGGACCCTAAAACGTGTATTTCCGTTGAAAACTGGAATTCGAAAATTTTAACGATCGCAATACTTCCCCTTACTATATATAGTAAGTAAAAGTAAAAAAATAAATGAAAGAGGGTAATAAAGTGAATTGAATTTCAATAGAAACATGTGTTTTATTAGGCCTCTTAAAGTCTTGAATTCTGGGGAGAGTTTTCCCTGCATTCGGACTGCACAATTAGTTTCATCCATAGTCATTGCAACCAGGCGTATCAATTTAGAAGGTACTCCTAACTCCCTCATAGCCTCATAGAGTTTATCTCGTTTGATGGTATCATATGCCATTCTGAAATATATGAAGAGGTGATGCGTGGGCATTTTATATTCTATTGCTTTCTCGACGATGGTCCTAAGGCTGAAGATCTGGTTTACCGATGAACTCCCGCTGCGAAAACCTGCCTGGTAGTCTCCTACCTCTGTTTCGGCAAATGGTATGAGCCTCTTGTAAAGAATATTAGACAGTACCTTATATGCACACTCGAGTAAGGTAATACCTCGACAATTCGCACACTCAAGTAAGTCTCCCTTTTTATGTATATGCATATAATACCTTTTCTCCACCGCTTAGGCATTTTCTCATTGGCCTATATGGAAAGTATAATATTATACATTTCTTTATGTAAGGGTTCAGTCCCTTTCTTAAATAATTCTGCCGGAATCCCATCTTTACCCGGAGGCTTATTATTTTTCAATTGCCTTCATCATTTCCTCGAACTCTAGTGGATCTAGCTCATCAATACCATTTCTATTTTCATCAAACCGGTTTGGTTTTTCAATTTTTTCCCGGGCATCCTGATTTAGGATGGTCTCAAAATGTCGACTCCATCTTGACATTAGTTTTTTTATTTGTATTTATTTTTTCGAAAGTAGAAATAGAAATAGAAATAGAAAATAATCTTTATTTTGGGACATAGTCATGATTAATTCTTATTTACAATGGTCTAAGAAGTAATAAAATAAAAAAAAGGAATATATCTATACAATAAAACAAAAGAGTAAAATAAATAAACTTCTTCAGATGCAAACATTTGCTGAACAAAACTAAATTTAAAAAGATTAATAAATTAAGTTAGGTATGATCAATAAATAATATTTCCTTTTTACATTCAAAATCTGATGTTTGATACAAAACTTCATTGCTATTGAGCGTCTGTTTGGGAATACAGGAGGTATTGGAATAGTTGTGACTTGAATGATGATAGAGATGAAGCATGGCGAATATGAGTAGGTAGGGAATTCCAGAGATTTGCAGAGCGGACAAGAAAGGAATGATCAAAAGTTGTTCTATGGGTAGGAATGTTAAGGAATGGCGAGACCTTGTTTTGAGGGAGTGGATTGACGATTTAAATTGTAGAAGACTGTGGATATAATGAGGGAGCTTGGTGTTAATGGTTTGGTAAAGGAATGATCCTAGGAAATATTGTCTACGAATTGGAGGGAGGAGCCACTTTAACTCGCCGTATAAATGGGTCACATGAGACCGCTTCGGAGTATTGAGGACAAATCTTAAAAATATGTTTTTTAGCCTGTCCTCAAGCACTTTCGGGAGGCCACCATATACTAAGCAGCAATAGTCAAAGTGGGGGAAAACAAGTGAGGAAATAAGGAGGTTACGGATGGATAGTGGAAGAAGATGGCGGGAACGATGAAAGTATTTAAGGGTACTTATTGATCTGTGTGAAATTTGGGCAATATGGCGTTTTCAGGAAAGGGTTTTGTCAATGGTAATACCCAGGTTTTTGACTGAGGAGCTGAAGGTGATTGGATGATGATTTAGGATTAGATTCGGAAATGTATTGTTGGATCTAAGGAGGGAACTGGAACCTATAACAATGGCTTGAGTTTTCATAGCATTCAACCTTAGTTTATTGAGGGTTGCCCTGGCACAGATTCTATCCAGGTCTTCCTGAATTTTGGCAAATGCTACTACTGATGCGATTACATTATAGCATTTTTTTCGGTCAACAGTCTTCCATCCTCAGCTTTGCAAGCCTTAACTCTGGTTTACGAAAGGTAGATAGAAAGGAAAATACGTACCACGTTTTAGACGGGACCTGACAACAATGAGTAAAATTGTAATACTAACATGACAAGAAGTTATCAGATTAAACCTATAATAGTAATAACATCATAATGGTACCAGACAGTAAAAAAATCTGGTGCGGGCAAAACACGACTTTCACTTACCTCGATTTTTAAAATCAATGAAAGAATTTTAAAATACAGTCAGCGTTAACAAGATAATCTAGTTATCATTATTGAATCTAAAAAATTAAAGGTACTTTAGGGGAAGAAATTTAAAATATCGGCATTTAAGTCCTGTCAGACCATTTTTATCCAAATAAAACCTACATGATATTAAAGCCCATTAAATTTTACATCGATATAGCGAGTTTAATCAAAATCGTCGGAACCGTTTTCGAGAAAATCGAAAAAAGGTGCAAAATGCATGGTATAAAAAGTTGCCTCTTCTGGTTAAGCTCATTTTGATGAAAAAAGTTTTGTCACGTCTCGGGCGTTATAGTTAGTCTTAAATATGAAATTTCAGTTTTCTATAGTGACTTACCGTTTCCCCCCGGGAGTTACCACACACACACAAGACCTTTTTGCGGGACTTGGTTATTTGGACTCAGGGGACCCTAAAACGTGTATTTTCCGTTAAAACTGAAATTCGAAAATTTTCACGATCGCAATACTTCCCCTTACTATATATAGTAAGTGAAAGTAAAAATATAGTATATTTAATCTTATTGTAGATGTATCTCTTTTGTATCTTTTGTGCCCTGATGATGACCCACAATGGGGATCGAAACGTTGGCAGAAAATAAATGGTTGAAACTACCTAATTGTTTCATTCATCGACCGCCATCCGGACTAATTTCTTCTAGAAATTACTTTTTTTATTAATTGGTTTCTGATTATTATTTTATATTTTTATAACCAAAACATCATTTTATATTACTGTTTGTTTCCATATTTTATTACTGTTATATTATTATTACACTGTTAGCCTATTATTATTTGTCTTTTAAAATGCTATGGCTGTGATCTTTTTTTTTTTTTTTATTTATTTGTTTTTTAGGACTGATTAATGCCCAAAACGTAGGCCGAAACGTCGGCTTACAAATAAAATAAGTTTGTCTTATTTTGGTTTTTCATGATGATCGAACCTCCAACTAGCTTCTCTATCATTCGAGAATTATTTTTCTTATATCGAATCCGTAACTGCAATACTGAGAATACAAATCAGAGTCATATCTCGTAACCTCTATATCTCTATTCATGTTTTTCTTTGGACAAAAAACGCTCATTGAATCCCAAGATTCTTTCAGAATTGTTATCATTGACGCGCCTGTAATTCTCAAGAACAAAGTCTGTAAACGTTTTTAAAATACTTTCTGAGAATGTTTTTAGTGAGTGGACTTAAGTTTGTGCGTAATGAATATGATATAGCTATGACGCTCAATCGACTATTAATTATTCAATAAGTTCAAAAGGTGACATTTTTAGAATCGATTCTCTTAGTTGGTTTTATATTTATACTTTATTGAGTAATATGTTTTTGTATAATAATATCCCTAAATAAATTATTAGTATTTTTTTTTAATAAAGCTTTCAGTTATTTATTACTGATATTCACGGCCGAATTATTTATTTAAAAAAATCTGGTGCGCACAAAACACGACTTTCACTTACCTCGGCTATTAAAATCAATTGAAGAACTATTAAATAAACTCAGAGTTTTATGTTAATTTAAATAAAAAATCTGGTGAGCGAAGCACACGTCCATCACTTACCTCCGTCATTTATATCAATTAAAGAAATTTAAAAACGAAATAAATTGTTAAAGAATTATTTTATTTTATCACTGTTATGTTAGAAGTAACAGTGGATTTTAATAGAAAAATGTGTTTTATTTAATAATGTATTATAATATTATCTACGACAATTAGTTTGTTTTATCGCTTTTCATCACTTACTGTGTCACTTTTAACAATAATATAATAATAACATTTTTTCAAAAATCATTAGCCTTTTAACGGTATATTATACATGTATATTACTGTTCATAAGTTAAAAAAAAAATTGAATTAAAAAATATTTTTGCAGTTTTCTCCTTTAGTTGGATATCGAATTCATTTAACGTATGTATTTATCTGTTTTTTAGCAATGCTAATCAGATGATATAAGCAGTTTTATAAAATCTACAAAAATAAAGGTACTTTGGAGGAAGAAAAGTTAAAATATCGGCATTTAAGCCCCGTCAGACTTTTTCAATCAGAATAAAACCTAAATGATATTAAATGAGGAAGATGGTTGGGGTGCGGTCACAAATTATAAACACACATTTAAAACATGCTATTTTAATTATGTGCCGAAGTTTCGGCCTACAATGTGTATAAGTAATTAGTTGTGATTTCTTTAGACACCATTCAGAGCAACCTGTTTAAGGCCACATTGTAGGACGAAACGCGCACAATTAAAATAGCACTTATTTTAAATTGTGTTTATTATGACGCACCCCAACCATTCTCATAATTTCTCCGGTCAACAAAACTCCATCATTATACATCGTATTAAGGCCGATTAAATGTTACATCGATATAGCGATTTAATCAAAATCGTTGAAGCTGTTTTGAGGATTCGTAAAAGGTGCAAAATGCATGGTATAAAGTGGCCGATTTGATTAAAAGTTCGCTGTAACGTCTCGGGCGTATAGTTGTCTCAAATATGAAATATCATTTTTGTACGCCTTTTCGTATTCTTGCTGGACTTACTCAGACCTTTTTGCGGAACTTTGTTGTTTGGACTGGAATTCTTAAATTTTCACGATCGCAATACTTTCCCTTATTATGTATATCTCATATAGGTAAGTGAAAGTAAAATGTATCTTATTTCGTTGGAAACATATGATGAGGAAACATATATGGGAGGAGCTTCCGAGGAAATTCCACCGACCATTCCCACATCCGCCACCCGTGGGACGCTCCCCATAAGCGGTAATGAGATCCACGCGAGGATTTGGTGTCTATTTGGTCCAAAGAGAGATGAGACCACTGGGGAGTTTAGAAGGTTGCATAACGCGGAATTGCGGAACTTGCATCCTGTAAATATATTTGAGCTGATTGCATCGCGGAGACTCAAATGGGCGAGTAAAGTTGTTGGGCTCGATGACGAGCGGATTCCGAGAAAGTTGGTATTTGCTGATCCGACTGGTAGGCGTCCGAAAGGTGCGCCGAAGCGGAGATGGGAGGATTGCGTTAAGGCTGATCTCGGGAGCTTGGGCTTGAATGGTGAGAATTGGACGAGTCTGTGTAGGCGGAATTTGGTGGTATCGGCATCGAACCTTCGGGTTCGCTAAGCCTATTATTATTATTATTAAAAAATTCTAGGACCATCTGCGGGTTTGAACCCGTGACTTTTGACATATGAGGCTGTTATGCTAACTCCCCAGCTACAAGTGATCCCACTAATCAGCCTTATTATTCACATTACAATATATTTTATAACTTTGTGTATAACATAACATTTTCTAGGTTTCCAACGGTATATTATACGTCTATATTACTATTCTTGTGTTCATAAATATAAAAATTGCATACAAAAATATGTTAACCCTTTTCTCCTTTAGTTGTTTATGGAATTCGCTCAACTTGCATATTTAGTCGTTATTTATCAACGTCTTTAAATGTAATTTAATTCTCTGTCTAACTATTTGACTCGAATAGTGGTTTAGATGAGGAAGATGGTTGGGAGTGCGGTCATAAATTAAAAACACACTTTTAAAATAAGTGTTATTTTAATTATGTGCCGACGTTTCGGCCTACAATGTGGGCCTTCATCAGGGCTAAAATAAACAAGATAACAACCAATGTAATTATAGACTTAATAATGCGTTAGGTATATAATAATAATATGACAGTAATAAATTATGGGAACATAAATAAAATTAAATGTAAAATGATAATAAGATGACAATTATAAAGTATGGAAATAAGGTGACAGTTATAAAGTATGGAAATAAACAAAATTAAGATGATAGTTATAAAGTATGGAAGTAAACATAATTGAGATGATAATATTGTAATGAGAATATATAAAGAGATACTAAGCAAATGAAAAAAATGACAAAGGAAAAATATGTGAACAATTAAAATTTTTAATATTAACAATTTTGAGTTGATGTATGACAGTAATATATTAAAAACATAGTTAAGAGAATAGTGGTTTAGGTAAATTTGTGCGTTTCTTGTAAAATTTCCTAGACTGGATATATATAATACCTTTTGGAACTCAACGTTTAAGTTTTCTAGACAGCTGTTTGTATTACCTGCTGAGAAAATAACAAACCCTTGTGTAATAATTTGCAGAGTATTTTGTTTTAATGAAAAATACTGTCAGATTTTCGAAACAAGGAGAATATCTTTCTGCAGCTTGTTTTAAATTTAGTAAACATGGGCTTTTTTAATCTTTATATTTCCGTTTTCTCTTAACACATTCACGCCGCACAGTGGGCTAAATCACCAATGTAGGTGGACTAAAGTCAAGTCAAAAGTTTGGAATTTTCCAGTGCTTCATCTTTTTATTATTAGTTGACAAGACCCTTAATACTAATATTTCCCTCCATACCGTGTTTGCAAATAAATAGTAAATGAATGAATCATTCCTGTTCACACAAGTGCCTAATAACCGGCAATGGGATTATCTTTACTCGATGGCCATTTATTGTGTTCAAGGTATATTTAGAGCAAAGTCCTTTTGCATTTATTTAACAATGGACATTGCTGAGACAGGTAAGACATTATATTTCCAAATTCTTTATTGGATATTCATTGCAATCTCACCTGTAGTGTTAATTTAGCAATTTGTTTATGTATGCCCGTATTCAATAACGAAAAACTATATTGTAATTTAACTTATTAGGATTTGTTTGTAGGATTTGTTCCATCAATCCTTCTAGTCTTTAGATATTACTAATAATTTTTGCGTTTTGGGTGATACTTAATTTTATTTAGACACAACACTTCGAATCAAAAGTTTTACAATCTATAATTTCAAGAATTTCCTAAATGATATAAACTACATCTATTAGCAGGTTTTAGCAACATGATTAGATTTTTTGTATTTTTTTTTCTCGTATTCTGGGACTTCAAACGTAAAATATAGGAAAGTTTTAGATTTTAGCAATTAACTTTGATGTTTGACCACGGTGCGCTCGCTAATCGTGTCAAAAAATTAATTTGTTTTTATAATTTCTTCTTATAATTTTTTTAATTATTTTTTTTCCGTAATCTGGGACCCCAAAGGTTAAATATAGACAAGTTTCGGAATTTTTTCCACTTAAATCGGTAATATTAACTAAATACAAGTGTGTTAATAAAAACCGGTAAAGAAATAGGACTCGAATTAAATACCCATAAGAAGAAATATATGATTAGTAGCAGAAACGGTTGCGATTTTGGTGATATTGATGTATGAGGGCATACTTTTGAACACGTAGAGAAATTCAAGTATTTAGGTTCAATTATAACTAGAAAAAATGAAATCTAGGAAGAAATAAAGTCCCGGTTAAACGTGGGAAATGCGTGTTATTATTCAGTTGCTAAGTTACTTAGTTCGCGGCTTCTATCTAAAAACTTAAAGGTTAGAATTTATAAAACTATTATTCTTCCAACGGTTCTTTACGGATGTGAAACGTGGCCGCTTACTTTGAAGGATGAACAACGGCTTAAGGTCTTCGAAAATAAGGTATTGCGTAAAATATTTGGTCCGAAGAGAGATGAGACCACTGGGAATTTAGAAGGTTGCACAACGCGGAATTGCGGAACTTGTATCCTGTGAATATAACTGAGCTGATTGCATCGCGGAGATTCAAATGGGCGAGTAAAGTTGTTGGGCTCGGTGAGGAACGGATTCCGAGAAAGTTGGTATTCGCTGAACCGACTGGACGTCGATGGGAGGATTGCATTAAGGCTGATATCGGCATCGAACCTTCGGGTTCGCTAAGCCTATTATTATTATTATTTATTTTACAGCACTTCTTATAAAGGAATATTCCTGGGGAGGGGGAGATTAACTTCAACCACTTCAGGTGCTTTTAGTGAAATGATACTATTGTATGTTTAAGAAACTCCTAACAATTCTAGCTGTGTTCAGCAGTACATTATTATTATCAGCAGTACAGTATTATTATTATTATAAATCGGTCATACTGCCCACTGTGCGCTGGGGCGAATGTCTACGTTTTTCCGCGTGAGGCGGGACTGTGTTAGCTGCTTACGCTTCGTGGGTCGTGACCACACTGTTACAAGTTCCAACGTGTTTAATGCGAGATTGTAAGTACGCGTTTGAACTGCAGGTGTTTGGTGGCTGAAGCAGAAGCGGGTTCCTAGAATTATAAACGCCTGCAGTTTAAATGTGCCCTTACAACGTGACACAAACTTTTTTATCCCCGAACTGAAAAACTCTGAGCTTTGAAGTGAAACAGAATCTGAAAACGCACTTTTCACTTGATCATCAGTTTCAAAAAGTTTTCCTTTGACGAAGTTGTCTAAATTCCTGAACAGGTGGTAATCTGTTGGAGGCAAGTCGGGAGAATATGGTGGGTGCGGAAGAACTTCGTAGCCCAGTTCTTTCAATTCTTGCACGGTATGTTTTGAAACATGGGGTCTTGCTGCCGCTCAGTGAGATCATGAGGTACCCATGTATTACTTTCCCAATACACTTTAAATTTCTAGAAACGGTAGATGCACTTGCAATTAGTTGTGCTGAGAGTCCTTTAAGTTTTTGGTAGGGTTCTCCATCTGAAAACTTAGCAAATCAACGGCGAATGGTCCGTTCATTAACACTCCCTTACCCAAACCCCTTGCAAATATTTCTAGCTGCATCAGCTGCTGAATGGCCGAGTTTAAACTCGTACAAAAATATTACTCGAAAATCGCGTGTTTCCATGTTCATATTTTGAGGTATACTAAAAAGTGGGTAGTTGATTGGGAAGCTAATTTTTATAATACAAAGGTAGAGGATTAGTAACTGTTTACTTTAAATATGTAAGCATTCGGAAGAAAACAACAGAGACCTGCAAAATCCTTTATGTATTTCAGAAACTATAAAAAGGGACATTTCATGTGAAACAACCCAATATATTATATTCTTATATCATATTATGGGAATAAAAAAAAAATCAAGCACAGCTAAATAAAATTCTTAAAGAAGAGTAATCTAGTGAAATCATCCGATAAGGGTCCTTTGAGGGGGGATGTTGAAAGTTATAAAACCCTCATGTTTGTTAATTCCTACAACATATAATGTTGATATAAAATAAAATAAACTTATTTTCTAAAAACAAGTGATTCACCTGTGATGCACGTCACTCTACGGGATAGCTAAGCGTGAACCACAGGTAGGTCACGCCGGTATGAACGTGTTAAATGTTCAGAATATTATAGGTGAGCATAGAATACAGAATTATATTATAAGTTAAACCCCAATTGGTTAGAAATGCTCTGTGACTCAGAACTTATTGCAATCCTTATAAAGAATAATAAGAGGCTTTGGACTGAGAGTCGCCTACTCAGAAATAATGAAAGAGTTATTGGAAGTGCATCGTCATCTCAATGCCACTGCCTAATAATCATTCATTCGACTACGGCCTATTACTTCGAGATCATCTGTTGAATAGTGGTCATTATGTGAAGGAAATTTTCGTTAGACATTTTTAAGTGCTAATATTATTAATGGAAGTCTCTTAGTCGTATGAGAATTTAATGCATGTTTGTAATGCCAAACATATGGATATTTTTATATTTACGTTCTGCATAATAATTTTTAAAAAAAACCTGTGCCACTACAACCCATGAAGAGTCTTGGGCTCAGTACATATAGAAATTCATACTGTTTGAAGGCCATCGGCCGTGCAATGAGGTGATTCGGCCGAGATCACTCTAACCCACCAGGTTTTCCCTCCATTTTCGGGTACCCACTTTATAGAGACTGGGTCTGTCCCAGGAAGGTCTCCATACCCAGGATCACCCCCCGGCCTAAATAACAGAATAAATAATGGGATCACTTGTAGCTGGGTGGCTAGCGTAACAGCCTCCTATGCCAAAGGTCACGGGTTCAAATCCGCAGGTGGTCCTAGGTTTTTTTAATGGGAGTAAAAAATCCTTAGTTACGCCGCCCTTCGGAAGGGACGTTAAAAGGTAGTCCCGAGCCTGTGCGATGTCAGGTACTCGTTAAAGATCCCTATCCTAATAAAACCTGGATAGGCAAAATTTAGGACTCCCACTGTAGCATCGTCCGATTAGCCATAGCAGCATAAAGTGACGTTAAATAAATAAACAAACAGAATAAATAATATTCCGTCACAGCCGAGGATTCGAACCCAGGACACGGAGCAGAGTAGCCTAGCGCTCTATCCACTAGACTACGCCTCATAATAATTAAGAAAAAAAATCTGGTGCGCGCGACACACGACTTTAACTTACCCCCGTTGTTCATATTAATTTAATAATAATAATAGGCTTACTGAACCCGAAGATTCGATGCCGATACCACCAAACTCCGCCTCCACAGACTAGTCCAATGTTCACCGTTCAAGCTCAAGCCCCCATCTTATTTTCGAAAACCTTAAGTCGTTGTTCATTCTTCAAAGTAAGGGCCACGTTTCACTTTCGTAAAGAACCGTCGGAAGAATAATGGTTTTATAAATTCTAACCTTTAAGTTTTTAGACAGAAGCCGCGAGCCAAGTAATTTAGCAACTAAATAATAACACACTTATTTCCTCCAGGATTTCATTTTTAATCGAATAATTAAATAAAAAAATACCAAAATTAATTAATATATTATCATTGAATCATCGGTTATCATTGAAGGTAGAGCAAAAAGTTTTAGGTGTTCTGGAATCAGGAAATTTTATTTGAATTATATGGATAAAATATCGAAAGGAAAGAAACAGGAAAGGAAATCTCTTCTCCCCTCTCAAAATTTGAGGGCTTACGTTTCAAGATATGTAGAATCCAAATAACGAATAACGAGTGACTGAAAATCCGATTAACGAGTACCTGACATCGCACAGGCTCGGGACTACCTTTTAACGTCCCCTCCGAAGGACGAAATAAGCATAACTAAGGATTGTTTACTCCCATTAAAAAATCCTAGGACCACTTGCGGATTTGAACCCGTGACCTTTAGCATGGGAGGCTGTTACGCTAGCCACCCTGCTACAAGTGATCCCATGAAATAAGTTTAAAGAATTAATTAAATTGAGTTCCTTTAAAAAGATGTGTTTTTTTAATTAAATATATATTATTTTCTAAAAATTTATAAATTCTACAAAATTGATGGTACATTAGAAGGAAGGAAATTTAAAATATCGGCATTTAGGCCCTTTCAGAATATTTCAATCAGAATGAAACCTACATGATATTAGAGCCTATTAAATTTTTACATAAAAAAAGGCAGTTCACAGAGTTTATTTTAATTTTAATATTATTATTTTATTTTTTCTATTTCTTTTGAGTCACCTTCCTCTTTCATTTACTTTTTTTATTTATTCTCTATTTAATTAATTTATTGATCTTTTTTTTATTATATTTGGTTAAAAAACCTAAGTTTTTATTAAATTATGGCAAAAATGTATTCATCATATAGGATTTGGTTTCAAATCTTAAAGGTCACTTTTATAATTAAAAAAATTGCATCGATATAGCGAATTTTACTAAAATCGTTAGTGCCGTTTTTGAGAAAATCGTAAAAAGGTGCTAAATGTATTGTATAAAGTGGTTCTTCTGGTTAGCTGATTTTAATGAAAAAGTGGCTGTAACATCTCGGGCGTATAGTTGTCTGAAATTTCAGTTTCGTACGGCTTTAATTTTTATTTGCTAGACTTACCACACACAGACCTTTATTCGGGACTTGGTCATTAGGACTCATCATTAGGACAAACCTGTATTTCCGTTGGAATTCTAAAATTTTCACGATCGCATTACTTTTCTTTACTATATAGACCATATATAGCCCAGTAGAAATAGGATTTTGGCTAGAAAAAGGTGGGGTAAATTTAATTTTTAGGCACGATTGTATGTACGCTCCCCTCATTAAAAACCCAAGTTTTCACACTTTTCACCCTTGTGCGTTTTCCGCCATCTTGGAAAAACCTCTAAAAAAAAGTACTTTTTTTCAATTTTTTCCTTCTAAATCTGTTCCTCGACATTTTAGAGCAAACGTTGTCCTTAGCAATGTTAAAGAACTATAAATTGCCTACATGTTTCTTTTTTCAGTCTCAAATGAATTTGATGTGTATAATGTATCATTTTAAGCGAAAGGCTGCGAATCGTCAAACTTGTCTTCTTCCATGTTATATTTAATATTTGGTCTATTATGCAGGATTCGAATCCGCAATATAGACAGACAATAGAACAAGTCCCCTCTTTTTTGCAGTTGCATTTTTACCACATTTCTCTTTGCATCCACAGGAAAACATATTACACGATAGGAATTGCGAACGACTTTGAGAACATTCATTTCTGATGTAAAGATGTAGTGGTTTCCTTGGAAACTTAATCGTAACATTAATAACAGCAAAGGAAAAATAGCCCTGGATCTGCTGATACCTTTCCACAGGATGATCATCGCTAAGTAGTCAGATGATTTGAAAAAAATATTTTGAATATGAACTTTCTCCAATTTCATCATTTATAATCAGTGATGTAAATCTGGATTCGTTCTTTTCATTTACAGATTTACATCACTGATTTAATGAGGGGAGCGGTACAAACAATCGTGCCTAAAAATTAAATTTACCCCACCTTTTTCTAGCCAACCCCCTTTTTGGTCTAATTCTACTGGGCTAATATAGGTAAGTGAAATTAAAAATGCTTTGTTTTGGGACTCCGTCCTTCAAGAAAATTTGTCCTAACGATGACAGAAGTCCCTGCCGTTGAGATCCTGTTGGAACACAACCCTTGAACCTCGTGCAAGGTTAGCCCACATTCCTCAGACTATCTCGACAAAGGAGCCATAACGCTGACAATAACATTCTATATCTGTCCTCTCTCTCATCATACCTTTCTACCTTTTACCAAGTCCTTTATTTTTAACATTGTTTCCTTGTCATTTTGACAAGACATAATATAGACACTATCTTCTCATTTTTTTTTTCACTTTAAAAAATCTTTATGTTCACTTGTTGGATGTTCGATTAGATCGTTGTAGGTGCGTGTTCTTAGCTGTATCAATTCGCTTTACAGAACAATAAAACTCTAAGTAGAAGATTACTATAACCTGATCATTAATATAACCTAATCATAGATTAATATAACTATTAATATAACCAATAATATAACCAACTATTAATATAACAGATTAATATAACTATTAATATAACCAACTATTAACTATTAATATAACCTGATCATGGAGTTAAGAGTTCATTTCATGTTATGTCATAAACTCTATTTGAATGTTCATGTTTATTTAATTATATGTATTGATCCAACTTAAGGATCTGCATGTATATTTCATCTTTCATCATATGAACGTATATGAATATTTACATGAACGTCATAGAATATAAACTTACCTTAAATGTAAAATAATACCTATTTAAAGGAAAAAAATGATGATATAATGAAGTAACATTTATTGTATAATCACATTAGAATGCTCTAATATCGAAATTAAAGACAAAATGGAGGTAGCTTTATTAAAAGTGTTTAAATATTCTGACATTTAAATAATCTGACGAGACCTTGTCCACCCCTAATTATGTTTTTTTGTTTTTTTTTTATTATTTTTAATATAGATCGATAATCGACCAAAATCTCTTCCAGCAAAAAAAGAAAAAGAGGGCTTACGTTTCAAGATACAAACCCGAGTAACGAAAACAAATCCATTTGTCCGCCATACTAATTAATAATTAAATAAATAATAATAATAATAATAACAGGCTTTCGGAACCCGAAGGTTCGATGTCGATACCACCAAATACTGTCTACACAGACTCGTCCAATGATCACCGTTCAAGCCCAAGCTCCCGAGATCAGCCTTAACGCGATCCTCCCATTGACGCTTCGGCCTACCAGTCGGTTCAGCGAGCACTAACCTTCTCGGAAGTCGTTCCTCACCGAGCCCAACAACATTACTCGCCCATCTGAGCCTCCGCAATGCTATCGACTCGATTATATTCACAGGGTATAAGCTCCGCAATTCCGCCTTGTGCAACCTTCTAAACTCCCCAGTGGCTTTATCTCTCTTCGGACCAAATATTTTACCAAAATTAATTAATATATTATCATTGAATCATCGGTTATCATTGAAGGTAGAGCAAAAAATATTAGGTGTTCTGGAATCAGGAAATTTTATTTGAATTATATGGATAAAAATCGAAAGGAAAGGAAACAGGAAAGAAAATCTCTTTCTCCCCTCTCAAAATTTGAGGGCTTACGTTTCAAGATATGTAGAATCCAAATAACGAATAACGAGTGACTGAAAATCTGATTAACGAGTACCTTACATCGCTCAGGCTCGGGACCACCTATTAACGTCCCCTCCGAAGGACGGCATAAACATAACTAAGGATTGTTTACTTCCATTAAAAAAATCTAGGACCACCTGCGGTATTGAACCCGTGACCTTTGGCATAGAAGGCTGATATGGATGCCACTCTGCTACAGGTGAACCCTCCGAGGTTATCATCATTATTCTTATTTTATTTTATTAACTTTATTGTTTTATTTCATTTTTTTTCTTTATTTAATTCTTCCTTAATTTTTTTATTTGTACATTATGGATGGATGATTTCTTCTAACTGTAATACTTATTGTCTCAGGAGGTGGCAGATTGTATTACCTCAGAAAAAACAAGTATAAAAAAAAAAAATATCAGTATTTAGGATTTAGGAGGCCCTTGCTATTAAAACGAATGTATGAAGGAGTCCAGAATTTTTTTTGTTGTAAACCACTGCTCTAAAAGAACAAGAAGTTATGATTCCGATTTTTTTCTCTAACTACTTCGTGCTTTAGAAAGGCTAGCCGTTCCCTGTCACCCTAACGCCCATCAGATGGACTTAACGTGTGCGGAGTCGAATCCCACTTTCACTTTGGCTGATGGACCTTTCCTTCCATTGTGTCCTGTCTGATGGCATTACGTTTACTTGATGGCTCTCTTTTTCTCTCCTCTCAAACTGCACATCTGTTTTAAGTATCGACACATCCTTAGAGTGAAGAAAGGACCAATTCCTTGGCTTTCAGGATTATTGACTCAAAAAAGATTTAGGTTTGTTTTCAGTCATTAGGCTGGATGAGTTGATGCCATAATCAGGGATACAGTGTTTTATACTTTGAAGTATACATCAGACACATTCATTAATAGGCTAAATATATCAATAAAAATAATATAAGAAATCTGGTGCTCACAACACACGACTATCACTTACTTCCGTTGTTAATATCAATTTAAGAATTATTAAATACACTTAAAGATGAAAATTAATTACATTTAGTTTCAATAGAAACATGTGTTTTATTAAATAATCAGTTATATCATTATCTACAACAATCAGTTAAGTTTATCAGCTTTCCACCCCTCTCCGTTAACTTTTACAATCTTGTGTACATGATAATATTTTTTCTAGAATCTTTAGATTTCCAATATATTTATATATTTTTTCAAGTTGATCTCAAATGTACCCAATTGTGAAAAATAAAAAAAAACAGCATTTTGTCAGCTCTCTTCATCAGTGGCGTGATAGGCCGTGCAGGCCCTGGTCCTCGCGGTGTAATCTGGGACATTACACTCGCGTTTCACGATGCAATTTATAGTGTAGGGTCATCACTCCCTACGCCTAATTTTGTGAGTGGCCACCATTTGACAGGTCTCACATACCCGGGGGAGAGGCTGTGAGTGAATCCCCATTATATTATATCCTTATGAAAGCCCCGCCAGGAATGGGATTCGAACTCGCTACCTGTATCATGAGGAACTAACGCGCTAGCAACGGGCTCCCCGTATATATATATATATATATATATATATATATATATATATATATATATATATATATATATATATATATATATATATATATATATATATATATATATGAGGGAGAATACCCCAGACTCCTGACGTCATCATAAATTCCTGGAAAATCTGAAAATCTTCCATACTTGAAATATTCCTTTTTTATTTTTTTCAGTGTTCTTTCAAAGCTTGTAGGCTAAACATGTCTAATTAAGACACTATTTTGTCCAAAATATTAAGTAATTTTATAATAATATCTTTTATGTAAATCCTAATTTGAAATATCTATGTACTTACTGTATGATTATTCATTGTTCAATGTATTCTTTTTTATATATCTAACAATAACATCATATATTAATTATTGTATAATAATATTAATGTTCTGTTTTTTTGTTTTTCCACTGTTAAGGTATGATTATGAGAAAATAAATTCTCGAAACGTCGCATAGATAAAATTGTTTATTCATTGACTGAAACCTGAGAACAACACAAACTTAAATTATCAACAGTCGAGAACTTAATCAAATATATATATATATATATTTTATATTAATTTTCAGTACTAGATTAACGTTCCTTTCAATTTTAACATTTTTTTTTTGAGAGAGAAAAACAGTTCTTTATTAAGTAATATTACAATCAGTCCAATTTAGGACATTCTTAATAGTGATAAAGTACAACATTCATACTACATTCACACGATATAGACAAAACTATAAATTTCTATAATAATAATACAATATTACAACAAAACAAAACAAAATCATAACAACAATTAATATTACAATCTGTATTTTTCATTAACTTTCCTTAGAATGTCTTATATAAATTTACAAAATATATTGAGTAACAAGTAAAAATAACATTTTATATATCGTTCCATAAATATAAGTACATATAATTACCTAATTGAGACGTTGATTTCCAAAAGGTACTATATGCATTTTAGGAAATTTTACAGGAAGCACCAAAATCTCTCGTTATTATATTATTAAACCAGCTAATTTGATTCTTTTCGCATTAAAATATGAAATTTTTTTTTTCACTATATCAATAAAACCATATTAAAGTTATGAAATGAAATGTTTTAGTATGATTTCGAACGAAACTAAATGTGTAATTAGTACCTTAAGAAATTAATAGCATTTCTAAATCGCGTTATTAAAGGACTTGAGTGTTCATTAGATACAATCAAATTTAAGATTTAGATAAAACTAAATGAGTAGAATATAAATATGTAAAAAAATCAATTTCGTAAAAAATGTCCTTTAGTACCTTTTGGAAATCAACGTATCAATTGTTTGACCTATTCGTCATTTGACATTAGCTTCCACAATTTTGTATAAAAGATAACTTTTTTTTCTAAAATCTTTAGCTTTCCGACAATATATTATATGTCAATTGTAATACGATTCTTAATTGAGTGCTATGCGTATAAGTTAATTGCGTATTATAACTTTTTGAAAATAAGAAACCATTGGGTAATATTTTGTGACGTTTTTTAGACAGTTTTCCTGTTCAACATACATGACCTGTATATATTCCTTAAAGCTTAGCTACAGTTACTCTTGAGGTGAAATGCAGACCAGAGTCACCTCACTGTGAAATTGTTATTGCACTTCAAGCACATATTTCTCTTCTTCTTTTTCTTTCATATTTTTATTGAAAGGGTAAAAGTCGTATCGAATGGAGGTGACATTGCAGAGCCAACTCTCCCTGGAATTTCCCTGAACGACGACATTCCGAAAGTATTATCTTGCCTTCTATTTCTGGAAGTGTTTTCCTTTTTCCCTCTTATTACGGTTTATAAACTGATATACGCAATCTTTGGTTAGGAGCGATAAAATGTTTATCTCGGCTCTATTTAGAGTGCACGATTGCATCGTCAACATTTATAATTGTCCTATTTATTCAGAACTGGTGCAGGGTTATTAGAATATATGAAGAATCGGAATTCCCATCAGAGAAAATGTTTTAAAATTATAGGTTTATAAAAATAATTGTGATCCACATTCTCACTTAGCAACATTTTATGTTTCCGTCTCCAAAGTTTCACGGCCCTATTTTATATTGTTATATTATTTAATCTAAAAAAAAATTTTTTCAACGAAACTGAATAGAATATTTTTAACGTTTTTCTGACTTTAACTTTATTTATCCCCCCACATACTTCCTTATTATCCAGTCCTACCTCACTGGCAGATCCTTCAAAATCAATCATAATAATTCATTTTCGTCCATTTTTAGTCAGTCTGCTGGTGTCCCTCAAGGTAGTATCCTAGGACCCATCCTTTACACAGTTTATACAGCTGATAACCCAACCCATCCTAACACCTTCCTTTCTACCTATGCTGATGACACTTGTGAGTTATCAGTCAATACTGATCCAACTATTGCCTCTCAAACTCTCCAATCCCACCTCAGAATCCTTGAAGTATGGTGTCAGAACTGGAAAATTAAAATAAATTCCAACAAATCCAACCAAATTACCTTTACCCCTCGTCGTAAACCTATGACTTCCTGCCCTACTGTCTCCTTCAATAATACTCCTCTTGTCCCAGTTGAACAGATCCGATATCTAGGACTGCACCTTAACAAACGCCTCACTTGGAATCCTCATACAAGACTGAAACGACAAGAAGCTGCACGACGTTTTCGACTACTTCAACACTTACTAGACAAACGTCCTAATCTTCCACTTAACTACAAAAGACTCATCTACATGACTATCATAAGGCCAATATGGACTTACGGAGTTAAGCTCTGGGGCTCTACTAAACCATCGAATTCTTCTCGTGTCCAATCCCTTCAGTCCAAAATCCTAAGTAAAATCCTCAATGCTCCTTACTTTGTCACCAACAAACTCATCCATAAAGACCTTAATGTCCCATATGTTGCTGATTTGGCCCGTACGAGGTATCAATCCTTCCATGACAAACTCCATTCCCACCCTAATCCTTTCGTTTCAATCCTTTCTTCCTCTTGAATTCCTGACAATCCTCCGAGGCGTCTGAAAAGGAGATGGCCCCGAGACCTTCTAGTTTAGAATATTTTTAGAGTGCTTCCATTGGGAAGCTCCCCTACATGTGTTTCATGCCTTTTTATATTTCATTCAAATTTACTTGTTGTATTACTTGTTATACAGTTGTTAATTCCAATAAATAAATATATATAAAAAAAAAAAAAAAAAAAAACTTTATTTAATAGTTCTTGAATTTTAACAATGGAGATGAACGGGAGTTGTGTGTTTTTGTTTTGTTAATTATTATGTAGAACGTAAAAATATAAATATCCAAATGTGACATGGAAGACATAGGCCGCAGTTTTGAGCAAATCGTTATATATATTTTTAAAAAAAAATTATATATATTGATATTTACAACTGTATAATAAAATACATTTAGTTTCTTTTCTTTTTTCGGAAGTTTTTCTTAATGTAAACACTTAAAAGAGTACACATTGACTTCCATTTCTCACATAATCACTTTATTTCATAAACTTTTCATATTTGTTGACGTTTCGGTGCTGTTTCCCCATTTTCAAGACTTATTTTTTTCATTATATAATTACTATTTCATATATCACCCATCATTTTATTTCATAGCACACTGCTATTTGTCCTTATTGGTGTTCATTGGCTCACTGTGTCTATTATTTTTCTATTTTAAACTTGGTATCTTTCCAGTATTCCAGTAAAAATATAAATATCCAAATGTGACATAGAAGAAATAGGCCGCAGTTTTGAGTAAATCATTATATATATTTAAAAAAAAAATTATATATATATATATATTTATTTATTTATTTATTGATATTTACAACTGTATAATAAAATACATTTAGTAAATATGATACAAGATACACTGTCATGATTCACATATAGGGATACTACCCATTGGCAGCTCTCCAAAACCTATGCTTGAAGTTCTCGGGGCCATTTTCTTTTCAGATGCCTAGGAGGATTATCAGGGATTGTAGAGGAAGCAAGGATTGAAACTAGTGGGAATAAAGTTTGTCATGAAAGAAGTGGTGCCTATATGTTTTTAATTAAAGAAATTGTTATCCGACTATGAGACTCTCCATTAATAATATTAATACTTAAAAAAATAAATAAATTCTAACGAAATTTTCTTTACATAATGACCACTATTCAACACATGATGTCGGAATAATTCGCTGTAGTGTAAGTGAAAGCTGCATATTGTATGCACCAGATTTTTTCTTCTTTTTTTTTATGATAATCCCTAGTGTTCAGAACTATTTATTTTATAAATATCTCAAAATAAAACTATCATTAACATATCAATACTTAAAAAGAGCTCTGGAATATATTTGCTTGGAGAAACTGAACGAAAATATTTACACTGAACTGGACAAAAACCACTAACGAAATGATCAGGAGTTCAGGAAATAGTGGAATAGTCTTTGATATTTTGCGAATATCTAAATATACTGTATGCTAAAAAAAATATTTAGTCGGCTCAGTTAAATCGTAGCTGTGTTTACACATTCCGAACTTGAACTAACAATTTCGGATATCCTTGGATTCATTAACTTATTCACTCAAAGTTTCTAAGAATTAAATCTGATTCAGCTTGTGAAACTGTATGATAGTTAACATATAAAGTTCACCAGGTCTAAGAAAAACAAGATAACAACTATTACAAATAAAATTTAAAAAAATAATAAGTTACGTACATTAATAAGTTAATAGTAATAAAATATGCAAATAAACTTCTTCTTCTTCCAGTGGCGCGACAGGCCGTGTAGGCTCTGGGCCTCGCGGTGTAATCTCCTACGAGTTTAGACTCACGTATCACGATGCAATTTTTAGTGTAGGGTCATCACTCCCCACGACTAATTTTGTGAGTGGCCACCCTTTGGCTGACGGGTCTCACATACTCGGGGGAATGGTTGTGAGTGAATCCACATTTTTTTACATCCTTATAAAAGCCCCACCGGGACTGGGATTCGAACTCAGAACCTGTAGCATGAGAGACTAACGCGCTAGGCACTCAGCCATGGGCTCCCCTTTTAAAAATGTGGAACGCTTCACGATTTTGCGGCATACTTGCTTCGGCGGTACATATACTAAAATTGGAGCAAATGAACAGTATTATGAAATTATAATATTGGTTTGAAAATATCAGTATTATAAAATAAATCTGGCGGGTGACCCAAGAATATTGTAATGGGAGTAAAATGGTGGTTCCTTAGCCTGTGCAATGTCAGGTAATCGTTAAAAATCACTATCCTAAATAAACCTGGATTGTACATTTTTTACTTTCACTTACCTATATCTAAAATATATAGTAAGGGAAAGTATTGCGATCGTGAACTTTTTTTTAATTCGAGTTTTCACTGGAAATACATGTTTTAGGGTTCCCTGTGTCTAAATGACCAAGTCCCGCAAAAATGTCCGTGTGTGTCCGTGTGTGGTAACTCAATTTAAGTTTATTATTAATTAGTTCTTTATGACCGAAGTAAGTTAAGTTCGCGTGTTGCCCAAACCAGATTTTTTATCTATGTTGCATGCACATGTTGAGGTATTGTTTCATTTACTTTTTACTTTCACTTACTATATATAGTAAGGGGAAGTATTGCGATCGTGAAAATTTTCGAATTCCAGTTTTCAACGGAAATACACGTTTTAGGGTCCCCTGAGTCCAAATAACCAAGTCCCGCAAAAAGGTCTGTATGTGTCTGTGGTCACTCCCGGGCGGAAACGGTAAGTCCTATGAAACTAAAATTTCATATTTTAGACAACGGAATGCCGAGATGTTACAAAAACTTTTTCATCAAAATCGGCCAACCAGAAGAGCCACTTTATACCATGCATTTTGCACTTTTTATGATTTCTCAAAACAGCTGTAACGATTTTGATTAACTCCTATATTGATGTAAATTGATGACTTTAATACATAGTTATTCGATTAATGTCTGAGGCTAATCCGATATTAAATTTCTTCCTCTAAATACCTTTAATTTTTATATTCCAAAAGATTAACCATATATCTTAAAGACATTGATGAAAAACGCTAAATATACAAGTTAAGAATTATACCAACTAAAGCATAAAAGAAAAAACAATTTTTTATGTTTTTTTTTTTTTATATTAAGACAGTAAATATATTATTAATATACCGTTAGAAGAGATAAGATTTTAGACAAAATAATTATCTGCTACACAAATTGTTAAAAAGTAATATAAAGTGACGAATGGAAATAAAAAACTTTTACTATTAAATTTTTTTTTAATTAAATGTTATATTATGTTAATCTAAATCATATGTTTCCAACAAAATCTTACACCATTTATTAAAATAATAAGACAGATAACAATAAACTGATTATTTTAGATAATAATATAATAGATTTTTTAATAAAACACGTGTTTATATAGAAATTCGATTTAATTAATTATTTAATAGTTTCACGTATTACTTTCACTTACTATATATAGTAAGGGGAAGTATTGCGATCGTGAAAATTTTCGAATTCCAGTTTTCAACGGAAATACACGTTTTAGGGTCCCCTGAGTCCAAATAACCAAGTCCCGCAAAAAGGTCTGTATGTGTCTGTGGTCACTCCCGGGCGGAAACGGTAAGTCCTATGAAACTAAAATTTCATATTTTAGACAACGGAATGCCGAGATGTTACAAAAACTTTTTCATCAAAATCGGCCAACCAGAAGAGCCACTTTATACCATGCATTTTGCACTTTTTTATGATTTTCTCAAAAACAGCTGTAACGATTTTGATTTAACTCCCTATATTGATGTAAAATTTGATGAGCTTTAATATCATGTAGGTTTCATTCTGATTTAAATAGTCTGACAGGGCTTAAATGCCGATATTTTAAATTTTCTTCCTCTAAAGTACCTTTAATTTTTTATATTCCAAAAGATTAACCATATCATCTTAAAGACATTGATGAAAAACGGCTAAATATACAAGTTAGAGGAATTAATAACCAACTAAAGCATAAAAGAGAAAAACAATTTTTTTATGTTTTTTTTTTTTTTTTATATTAAGAACAGTAATATATACGTATAATATACCGTTAGAAAGAGAAAGATTTTAGACAAAATATTATCTGCTACACAAAGTTGTAAAAGGTAATATAAAGTGACGAATGGGGAATAAACTTATTACTAATTAACAATTTAATATTGTATATTATTTAATCTAAATCATATGTTTCCAACGAAAATCATTACACCTTTTATTAAAATAATAAGAAGATAACACAATGATATTTAGATAATAATTAATAGATTTTTATAACACTGTTTTATAATCGATTTATAATTATAAGTTCACGATATCACTTACTATATAGTAGGAGTATGCATCGTGAATTGAATCCAGTTTCACGAATACCTTAGGCCTGAGTCAAAACATCCGCAAAGGTCTGTTTTGGTCACCGGCGAACGTAGTCCTAGAACTAATTTCTATTTAGACAGGAATGCCGAATTACAAACTTTCTCAATGCCACAGAAGAGCCATTACATCTTGACTTTTATGATTTCCAAACAGCTGTACGTTTGATTACTCCCTTATTGTGAAAATTGAGCTTTATATCATGAGGTTCATTGTTAATAGTCTGACAGGGCTTAATGCGTATTAATTCTTCTAATACTTTATTTTATCAAAATTAACCAATAGACATGAGAAAACGAATACATTAAGGAATAATACCACAAAGCATAAGAAACATTTTTTTTTTTTTTTTTATATTAGACAGTAATATACTATACGTTAAAAGGAAGATTAGACAAATTTTGTACACAGTTGAAGTAATAAGTGACGAGGGGAAAACTTCTAATTAACAATTTAATAATTGTTAATTATTTAATCTAAATCATATGTTTCCAACGAAAATCATTTTCACCTTTTATTAAAATAATAAGAGATACACTAACTGATTATTTTAGATAATAAATAATAGATTTTTTAATAAACACAGTTTTATAGAAATTCGATTTAATTAATTATTAATAGTTTCACGTATACTTTCACTTATATATACGTAAGGGGAAGTATTGCGATCGTGAAAAATTTTCGAATTCCATTTACAACGGAAATATACGTTTTTAGGTCCCTGAGTCCAAAATAACCAAGTCCCGCAAAAAGGTCTGTGTGTGGTAACTCCCGGCGGAAAGGTTAGTCCTATGTAACTGACATTTCATATTTAAGACAACTTACGCCCGAACGTGAAAATTTTTTTTCACAAATGAGCTTACCAGAAAGGCACTTATCATGCATTGCACCTTTTTCGATTTCTCAAAACGTTCCGACGATTTGATTAAACTCGCTATATCGATGTAATTTAATGGGGTTTAATATCATGTAGTTATTTAGATAAAAATGGTCTGACAGGGCTGAAATGCCGATATTTTAAATTTCTTCCCCTAAAGTACCTTTAATTTTTTAGATTCAATAATAATAACTAGATTATCTTGTTAACGCTGATAAAAAACAGGTAAATATATAAATTGAATAAATTCGATACCCAACTAAAGGAGAAAACAGAAAAAATATATTTTAAATGAAATTTTTCGTTTTTGAACCATAAGAGCAGTAATATACATGTATGATATACCGTTGGAAAGCTAAAGATTTTAGAAAAAAAATATCATCTCATACACAAGCTTTTAAAAGTTAATAGAGAGTGATGAGAAGAAGATAAAACTAACTGATTATTTTAGATAATAATATAATAGATTTTTTAATAAAACGCATGTTTCTATATAAATTCTATTTGATTAATTCCTTAATAGTTTCACGTATTTTTATCTCTAACTGTATTTGAAAATTCTTTCATTGATTTTAAAAATGGAGGTAAGTGAAAGTCGTGTGTTGCCCGCACAAGATTTTTTCAACTGCAACGATATCAATACAAGTACCTGTACCTGATACTTCACGTTTCTGGCCAGACACACACCGAGCGCTAGACTGGTAGGACCATTATGAAATTAGCTTCGGTTGGCTCACATTGCTACACGCCTTAGCAATCCTTGTTTCCTTTTCTATCCTGGCTATTTGTTAAGATCCTTCAAAGAGGAAGAGGATGTGGGTGTTTGAATCCTTGACGATGTTCCACATCTAGCGAGTTGCAGTTCCGCAAATCTATTTCCTCCTAGCGTGTAAATATTTAGATTTCTATCTCCTAGTCTAGGGATACTGGAGATTTTTTTTAAATATCTCGATAGTTTTGGTTGGTTGGTTGGTTTTTAAAATTTTAATGGCACAAAACATCGCGGTCATCATTCATATTCATTTTAGATCAATTAAAGATAAATATTAAAAGATATTATAATATATGTATAATTCTACTTGAGATAAATGAATGTTAGATAATATAAATAAATAACTGATAAATAAAAATAAAAAATAATAATAATAAAGATAAAAAAAACAAGTAAATAAAATATATAATAATAAAAAATAAATAAGTAATAGTAATGCATTAATATTAATTGAAAAATAAAGTAATAAATATAATAATTAAAAAAAGTAATTACAAAAATAAGTAAAATAAAATATAATAGAAAATAATAAAAAAATAAATAAAAAAAAAGAAAAAAAATTGAATAAAAAAAAATATATATATATATTTAATGGGTTGATGCGAAATTAATGCAGGTTTCCTCTATTGCAATATCTTAATTCCAATTTGTAAACAAAGCTAATCCTAACATTGATCATTATTATACCAAAACAAACCTTATCTATTACCCTCTCTTTCACCATGAATTTGTTTAGTAAAATCGTTTTGTTCAGTGTGTTCAAAGGTCTTGAATCGAAAATGTCAAAGTGCGATTTTCGTCAAATTTATTTTTACGAATTTAAATTAGGGCGCAGCGCTGCGCATACGGCTCGTAATATTAATGAAGTGTGGGGTCAGGGGGCTATTAATGAGTGCACGGTGCAGCGTTGGTTCCAGAAGTTTCGCAGAGGAGATTTCGACCTCGAAGACAAGGAAGGTCGGGGCCGTCATCTTGCTCTGGACAACGACCAGCTGAGGTCAAAGCTTTCTCAATCGAGGTGAGACTATAACTGCTGACAAGTACTGTCAAGAAATTGACAGCATGAATCAAAAATTGCAACGTCTTTGCCCAGCATTGATGAATCGGAAGGGGCCGATCCTGCTCCACGATAACGCCAGACCACACGTTGCACAACCAACGCTTCGACGACTGCACGAGTTGGGCTACGAAGTACTCCAACATCCGCCTTATTCACCTGACCTCTCTCCTACAGACTTCCACTTTTTCAGGCATCTGGACAACTTTTTGAGGGAGAAAAATTTTCAAAACCAGGACGACATTGAAAATTCTTTTCGTGATTTCATTGAGTCCAGGGATTCGGATTTTTTTTCTGGTGGAATAAGAAAGCTTGTTGAACGTTGGCAAAAGTGCATTGATTCAGATGGAAATTATTTTGATTAAATATATATGGTTAAAGTAAAGATATGGCGTATTTACAATACCTACTAAAAACCTGCATTAATTTTGCATCAACCCAATGTATAAAAAAAATAATTTAAGTCAAAAGAAAACAATAGTAGTGGATGTAATTAGTTGACCGTTGAGAATTACTGGAAGGAATTAGTCCGGGTGGCGGTCATTAAATGAAACAACTAAATAGTTTCAAATATTTATTGTTTGCCAACGTTTCGACCCCCTTTGTGGGTCATCATCAGGGCGCATGGTGGGAGAATGGAAACTCACGTTGGCAAACAATAAATAGTTGAAACTATTTAGTTGTTTCGTTTAATGACCGCCACCCGGAATAATTCCTTCCAGAAAACAATAGTAGTTCAAATAAGCTTGCAAAAATCCATTTGAGAGAGGAGACACATTAATTGATCAATCCTTTTTCCATTATTTCGCAAAGCATCTGCGACGTTGCTTGGTATTCTATTTTTGTTCAGCTGCCTGGTGTTGAAGGAACATTCTTCTAAAATATGAGCGAAACAATGGTTTTCAATTTAGAATAGAATATAAAATGATTTTATTCTGGGACTTACTCCCTAAGGTATAACATAAATGTTAAAATAAAGATGACATATCTAGCCAGAATACAATACTTATACAATCGCAATACTTTCCCTTTTAATATATATATATATATATATATATATATATATATATATATATATATATATATATATATATATATATATATATTTATATATTTAATATATAGGTAAGTGAAAGTAACAAGGGTTTCGATATAAAAAGAAATTTACAATACCTCTGAATTTCATATAAAATAATATAACAGCCTACTATGACAAAGGTCACGTGTTCAAACCCGCAGGTGATCCTAGGATTTAAAGTATGTGGCCAAAGAAAATGATAAATATTAGCCATTATATATTACATGAAATCCATGGATTACAAATTTAGTAACAATTTTTAGTATTGATTAATGGTTAGAAAGTTGTCGAAAAAAATATATCAGAGGATGCTATTCTTGGATTATCCATTTCAATAATTAATTGAAGGAGTTAGTTATTTAAACATGAATGAATCTATTTCGTTCCATTTGTTGAGAACCAGTGACCATTCAGTCTTTTGATCGATTTCCCATCCTAATTTCGTATTCTGTTCGATAGTTTTTTAACGTGTGGGAAGAATATGTCTCCGAGTTACTAAGCAGATTTTTGAAATAGCCGAATAGTTTGGGAAACTGCAAGAACGCATCTAGAATACGATATAATTACTGAACTATCATTAATTATTTAGGATAATTACAACAAGAAATAATATGCTCCATAAGTTTAAATTAAATAGGTCAATTTGAAATTTCTGTCATGAGTTCATTATATTTGTATTTATTAATTCTTTAAATGTGAACTGGTATAATTTAATATAAAGTTGAATAAATTGCTGTAGGTTTTGTTAAAAAAAAAATATAGTAATAATAAATAAAAATCTGGTGCGGGCAACACACGACTTTCACTTACCTCCGTTTTTAAAATCGATTCAAGAATTTTCCAATACATTTAGAGATAAGAATACATGAAACTATTAAAGAATTAATTTAATTGAATTTATATAGAAACATGTGTTTTATTAAAAAATCTATTATATTATTATCTAAAATAATCAGTTAGTTTTATCTTCTTTTCATCACTCTCTATTAACTTTTAAAAGCTTGTGTATAAGATAACATTTTTTCTAAAATCTTCAGCTTTCAAGCGGTTGTAATGTATAATACTGTTCTTATATTCAAAAACCAAAAAATTACGTTAAAAAAATATGTTTTCAGTTTTCTCCTTTAGCTGCTTTTAAAATTCGCTCAACTTGCATATTTAACTGTTTTTCATCAGTGGTAACAAGATAATATAGTTATTTTTATAAAATCAACAAAATTAAAGGTACTTTAGAGAAAGAAAATTTAAATTACCGGCATTTAAGCCCTGTCAGATTATTTTAATCAAAATGAAACCTACATGATATTAAAGCTCATTAACTTCTACATCGATATAGCGAGTTTAATTAAAATCGTCAAAACCGTTTTCAAGAAAATCGAAAAAAAGGTGCAAAATGCATAGTATAAAGTGGCTCTTCTGGTAAGCTCATTTTGATGAAAAAGGTTTTGTAACGTCTCGGTTGTATATTTATCTTAAATATGAAATTTCAGTTTCATAGAACTTACCGTTTCTGCCTGGGAGTTACCACACACACACACACACACACACAGACCTTTTTGTTGGACTTGGTTATTTGGACTCAGGGGGCCCTAAAACGTGTATTTCCGTTGAAAACTGGAATTCTAAAATTTTCACGATCGCAATACTTTCCCTTACTATATATAGTAAGTGAAAGTAAAAAGAATATTCTTATAAAGAGAAATAAGAAAGAGGATTCCTGAGTTAAGGATATATCAACCCTAATGAGCTATCATAGCATAATAGCCCATGTTCGCTGATTCAAACCCGGCAGATGGTCCCGAAAGTGTGAAATCATCAGTAACTGTTTTAATCCTCGTTTGCCTTTTGTTTTTTCTTTGGACCCATTAAAGAGAAAATCACCTGTTTAACCTTTAGAAATAAAACTATTTCAACGTAACAATATATATATATATATATATATATATATATATATATATATATTATTTTTTTTTTTTTTTTTTTTTTTTTCATCTAAGATTTGTCGGGTCTTTAAAAAATACTTCTTAATTTGCTTTATTGACGTTTCGATTCCCCGTGACAAACATAGAATCCTTTTCAAAACTGCTAGTATATATGTAAATATTGGTTACATTTTTTATAATTCTCTTAATACATCAAGAGGAAGAATTAATTTTTTAAGACCTAACACCCAACAAATTTTAGAAACAAATTATAATATTAAGGTCGAAGATTTAGATTAATACCGTACTTACATTAATACATCTAGTAAATGTAAGTAAAATATACCATAAAATGTACTAAATCAGAAGGTATCGGGGCTATCCTTTCTCAGACGCCTCGGAAATTTCAGGAAGTGCAAAGGAGGCAAATTTGGAAATTAGACTGGGAATGGAATTTGTTATGAAAGGAATAGTATCTAGTTCGAGCCAAATCAGCAACATGAGTAACATTAAGGTCATTACGAATGAATTTGTTTGAGACAATGTAGGATACTTTAAGGATTTTGGATTTTAGGGATTGGATACGGGAAGTATATGGTGGTTTAGTAGAGCCCCAAAGATCAACTCTGTAAGTCCAGATTGGTCCTATATGAATCATGTGGATGAGTCTTTTTTTTTTTTTTTTTTTTTTTTTTTAGTTAAGAATTAGATTTGACCGTTTGTCTTGAATGAGTTGGAAACAGCCGAAAACGGGAAGCAAAGTAATTTTTTAAATAAAACCTACGTTTTTTTTCTGTTTGTAATGATTTTTTTAAATACAGTCATTTCTGCCCCAGCATTTACTTTCAAAGGAGGGGTTAAGATAGTTGTAAAAACTCGATTATTCTCAACATATGATATGATTTTTTTGTATATTTCCATACGAAGATACATCACAAACTCCCAATCGAATTATTCACCTGTTAATTTCGATATTAATCGTGAACTCTAACCTGTACTTGATTTTAGTAATATAATGGAATAAAAACGTTTGGGGAATTCTTATCAATAGTCGGTTTGACATCTGTCACAGATAAAATGATACCTACAATCGAACTATCATATGAAACTTAATTTCAACAAAACATCACACAAAGTAAATTCTCAAAATTAACACAGTTTTACACTCAAGTACACATTAATGAAGATTGAGAAACACTGACAATCCGTTTAGGTAAGTCTCGTTATTGAATGAATTTTATAAGTTTTCGAAAATCGGAAAAAATGTCCAACTTAAAAATGATTCTTTTAGTCTCGGATCTTGAAGACTTCAATACAATGCTGTCCAAAAATGTCGGGTCGTGGGTTCTGAAGAGGTCCAAGGTTTTCGTAGAGCATCGACATGTGGAAGAAACGCCTCAATACAAATTCACAGTAAATATATCTTTTAATTAGTCAGATATTTTAAGATAAACAGTTTTCAAAGAAAGTAAAACAATGTGATAGCTACCATCCTGTCATATGTTGAAAATCAATAATTAGCTACATTTAGTCCTCTCCGACGCACAGTGGTTCTAAACGTACTTTTTACTTGCACTTACCTATATATGAAATATCTAGAAAGGAAAAGTATTGCGATCGTTATGATTTTCGAATTCTTGTTTTCAACGGAAACGTATTCAAAGGTCCGGGTGAAAACTAAAAGTGCTGTGGAACTGAAATTTCATATTTAAAAAAAACTATACGCCCAGGATGTTACAGAATAGTTTTCATCAAAATCAGCTAATCAGACGAACCACTTTATACCATGCATTGTTACAGTTTACTCAAAAACGACTATAACGATTTTGAAACTATATATATATATAATATATATATATATATATATATATATATATATATATATATATAATACATACATACATCCTCGGCGCTAAAGCCCAGTTCGGGCCTTGGCCTCCAGAAGAAACCTTCTCCACTCTTCTCTATTCCTGGCCATCGTCCACCAGCCTGTCGCTATATACATATATATACTAGAAACAAAATTGAAATTTTGAAAGCGATTTGCATATCATTATGTTGTGCTAATATTGAGTTATTTAAAATAATCATAATATTTATGACATTTTTTGAAAATTCTTAAAAAATCACTACGTCGTTATATGAAACCCTAAGTTTTTTCAAACTTATCTAACGAGGGGTCACCCATAGCGTTGTTGCTAGCATAGCATTTTTCTATACCAGAGCTCACGGGTTCAAACCCGCAGGTGATCCTAGGATTTTTTAATGGGATTAAAAAATTCCTTAGTTATACCTTCCTTCGGAGGGGACGTTAAAACGTGGTCCCGAGACTGTGCGATGCAAGGTACTCGTTAAAGATCCCTATTCTAATTAAACCTGGATAGGCAAAATTTAGGACTCCCAGTGTAGCATCGTCCGATTAGCCATAGTGGCATAAAGTGACGTTAAATAAATAAACAAAAAAACCTAATCTGAAATGTTAGTTTATCAGTAAATTGTGTAGATATGTTTGATATATTAAATTTAAAGAAAATAAATAAAAACAAACTCAACGCGAACGCATTTATAATTGTATTTTGCTTAGGGCAGTACTTTTTAAAAGTTAATTGGGATAAATCATTGACTGCATTTATTGGTTATAATAGGGGTACTCACTACGTTTGCTATAGCATGCTATTTGTGCTATTGTGCTAAACCCATCAATTTTATACAGGAAATAAATGTAGAAAATCGACGGGTTTAGCGAAATAACACAAATAGCATGCTATAGCAAGTGAGTGAGTACCCCTAATGTAAATAAAATTTGTAACATGTTAATCGGAGGTTAGGGCAAAATAAATAATAGCCTGGTACAACTGTGAAAAAAAACACTCTTTAATTGTTCTGGAAGTAAAAATGGTTAAACAAATAAAACGATGATAGTCAAATAAACAAAATGGTGAACAACAAAATAAAAGAGAGACAACATGAGGAGCGCACAATAATAACAGAGAGAATCACGACAACAGCTGGTGAGAGGTTACAATGGATTTGCCACTGTAAAATAAAATAACCTTTCTACAATAATGAACCACAGAAAATAAAATAATAAATAAAAATGACCTTTCATTAAATATAAAGAACAAAAATGTAAACATGTTTGAGGCAGTGACAAATCCATTTCACATAACCTCTTGCTCCCACCAGCCGTGTGTCCATAACCTCACACCATCGCACACACCAGGCCCGTCACACATGTATCATGTAACATTGGTAATCTACTAAAATAACTCAGTTATTGTTGTAACATGTGTTTTTGATATCCAAGATACAAAGATTCCATTACGATTACCTCTAGGAATCGGAACTCATATTGGTCGTTATTGTCCTCAATGAATACAGTTCCAACCGTCGTATTGTCTCAGGTCCCGTAGATGAGTTGGCACCGTTAGGTAGTAACGTCTATTGTCTTTAGGTTTCGTTCTTGTTCTTACAACTGTACTCATATCGATGTATTAACGAAAACTAAAATTATTCTTAGTATGTTGTTATAAAAAACGTGAAATCATAAGAAATGATGAAAATTGTACGTAACAAGTAATAACTAGCTAACTAGAGTTCGAATTATCGTCGAGAAACTGCTTGAATTGGCATCTTGGTGTTGCAGTCCCAGTTTTAGGGTACGCTGATGATTTAGTACTGCTGGGCGAAGACGTGGAAACTATACAAGTACGTTAATAGTAATATGGTGGAGACAACACACGTTTTTCACTTACCTTGCATATTAAAAACAAAATAAGAATTAATGAATAGAGTTCAAAAAGGTTAAAAGGAATCACCTGTAGCAACATAACAGCATTCTATGCCAAAGGTCACGGTTTCAGACTCCCAAGTGGTCCTAGAATTTTTTAATGGGTGCATAAAAATCCTTAGTGTGCCGTCCTTCAGAGGGGACGTAAATTAGTTTCCTCGAGTCTGTGCCATGTCAGGCACTCAATAAAGATCCCTATTCTAATTCTAATATTCTAACATGGATAGACTAAATACAATGAATAATATAGTTGGTACATAGATATTTTAAATTAGGATTTACATTAAAGATATTATTATAAGATTACTTACAATTTTTGACAAAATATTGTCTTAATTGGACATGTGTAGTCTACAAACTTTGAAAGAACACTGAAAAAATAAAAATGAATAGTTAAAGTATGGAAGATTTTTGTAGGAATTTATGATGACGTCAGGAGTCTGGGGTATTCTCCTATTGTTGAGTTGTTTTCATTTTATTTTGTATTATTATTAATACGTTTTTTTTTTAATTTTAATATGTGTTTATCAAATTTGAGTAACATGCATTAAGGTTTTGGACATCCGATTTTTAATTTATGGCTAAATTTTTATATTTCTCTATGGTAATCATTTCTTTAAAATTTCGTTTGAAGCTGTTTTTTTTTCATAATGAATAATTTTTGGTGAGTGAAATTTGAATGAATGTCCCGTTTTTCTGAAATGAGTAGAGTATATATATATATATATATATATTATATATATATATATATATATATATATATATATATATATATATATATATTATTCAGAAAATCGTTAGGTATTTCCGCCGGATAATGTCAGAGGAGACTAGACACCTGCTGATTACTAATCAAAAGGTGTAACCGCTTTATCGGCGAGGAAGTTGCTACTGGTTGCCAAATTGCCGACCTTGCGACCTCCTACCTCTTTGTATTACTGATGACCGGTTCCAGTGAGATCTCCTCACTCCTGGAGGACTGTTATCGCATGATGTCATGTCTTTTATAAGAACTGACTCAGGAAGCGGTGCTTTGAGTCGATTGTGAAGTGTGTCACAGGCGGAGTTTTAAATAAAGGAACTTTATGCTGGTTAAGATGAGGTTTATCTAAATGAGTTCATATTAAGAGAAACATTATTCATTGATATTTATAAAGAAAAAAAAAATGTACCTTAACAATCCCATGAAGGTTCTGAGGTGATTGCATAGCAGTGAATCGTATTCTTTTCATGTCAACGGATGACGCTCGAACGTCAGGTTTCCCTCATAAATTTTCAGGTACCTACTTCATACTGGATTGTTTCACATGAAATGTCCGTTTTTATAGTTTCTGAAATACATAAAGGATTTTGGAGGTATCTGTTGTTTTCTTCCGAATGTTTACATATTTAAAGTAAACAGTTGCTAATCCTCTACCTTTGTATTATAAACATTAGCTTCCCAATCAATTACCCAATTTTTAGTATACCAACTAATATGAACATGGAAACGCGATTTTCGAGTAATATTTTTGTACGAGTTTAAACTCGGTCATTCAGTAGCTGAGACCGCTAGAAACATTTGCAAGGCGTTTGGGGAAGGGAGTGTTCAGTTTTCAGCTGGGGATACCGACTTGGAAAACTTTCCCCGAGGAAGACCTCCGTCCGTAATAGACAACGATGTCCTCATACATACAGTAGAAGGAAACCCCTACCAAACAGTTAAAGGACTCTCAGCACAACTAAATGCTAGTGCATCTACCGTTTCCAGACATTTAAAGTTTATTGGAAATGCAAAAAATCTCGATTCATGGGTACCTCATGATCTCACTGAGCGGCAGTAAGACCCCATGTTTCAAAACATACCGTGCAAAAATTGAAAGAACTGCGAAGTTCTTCCGCACCCACCATATTCTCCCGTCTCGTCTCCAACAGATTACCACCTGTTCAGAAATTTAGACAACTTCGTCAAAGGAAAACTTTTTGAAAATGATGATCATATGAAAAGTGCGTTTTCAGATTTTGTTTCACTTCAAAGCTCATAGTTTTTCAGTTTGGGGATAAAAAAGATGATGTCACGTTGGGAAAAATGTGTAGAAAAAGAAGGTAAATACTTCGCATACTCTTCTGATTTGCTTAATTTGAAGAAAAAGATTCTATAACATCTCGGGCCTATTCATTTGACTTTTAGTTTTTGCACCAGACTTATCACACACATAAACCTTTTTGACTGGGACTCAAAAGACCCTGAAATGTGTATTTCCATTGAAATACATGAAATTCGAAAATTTCCACGATCGCAATACTTTCCCTTTATATATATTTTTATATATAGATAGGTAAGTGAAAGTAAGATAAATGTTATTTTTACCGGATATATTAGTCATTTTCTCCCAGCTACCGATCCAGATCTCTCGCCAACTTATAGACATGGGTAATAGAGATTACACTCCTGTTATCTGAAGCGAAGTGTTGGCAACGTTATCGCTATTTAGTGAAAGGTAAACATGGAACTTTGAAAAGGCATGTTCACTTGGATGATATGATAGCGGGTATCGAAGCTGATAAGGAGGTGACAACTCGCTGATAAGGGCCAAGTGATCGCCTCATGGCAGTTAGTGCTTGACCACGCCTAAGTCGTAAGTCGAGGAGGATAAGTCTTAATTATTTGGGGGTAATTAAGCAGTAAGTATATATATCTATTTCATAACTTTAAAATATATGGTGCGGGCAACACACGACTTTCACTTACCTCCATTATTAAAATCAATGATATAATTTTCAAACACAGTTAAATACAAAAATACGTGAAGCTATTAAAGAATTAATTAAATTGAATTTATATAGAAACATGTGTTTTATTAGAAATTCTATTATATTATTATCTAAAATAATCAGTCAGTTTTATCGGCTTTTCATAACTCTCTATTAACTTTTAAAAGCTTGTGTATAAGATATTTTTTTTTTTTAATTTTTAGCTTTCAAACGGTTTACCTTACATGTTGTTATGTTCAAAAACTGTTCTGTTTTCTCCTATAGTTGGGTATCGAATTCATTCAATTTATGTATTTACCTGTTTTTCAACAGTGGTAACAAGATATAGTTATTTTTATAGAATCAACAAAGTTAAAGGTTTTTTAGAGAAAGAAAATTTAAAATATCGGCATTTAAGCCCTGTCAGACCATTTCAATCAGAATGAAACCTACATGATATTAAATCCCATTAAATTTTACATCGATATAGCGATTTTAATCAAAATCGTCGGAACCGTTTTGAGAAAATCGTAAAAGTGTGCAAAACGCATGGTGTAAAGTGCCTCTTCTGGTAAGCTCATTTTGATGAAAAAGATTTTGTAACGTCTCGGGCGTATATTTGTCTTAAATATCAAATTTCAGTTTTATAGGACGTTTTCGCCCGGGAGTTACCACACACACACACTCAAGACTTGGTGATTAGTTATGGCTATAATATACCGTTGGATAGCTGATTGTTGTAGATAAAAATATAATAGATTATTTAATAAAACACATGTTTCTATTGGAATTCAAAATAATTAATTCTTTAATCTTTATTTTTTTAATGTTTTAATTTTAAAAATTCTTAAATTTTTTTAACAACGGAGGTAAGTGAATATCGTGTGTTGCCCGCACCAGATTTTTTTTCTTTAGTTAATTAACGAATATCTACGATTGGCGCATTTTTTATTGCTTCTAAGAATAAGGGATTACTAAGGAAATTATTGAACTATTTTAACACAAACTTAATTAAAGGTATTAAGTATTATGTATTAAGGTATATACACTTAGTAAGAAAGTCAATGGTATCGGATTTGTACCTTCGGTTTCACTAAGCCTAATATTACTTTTATTATTATTGTCTGCTAATTTATAACTAATATGATATAAATATGGCACCAAAATTGAATCATTGAAATTGCTACCGAAAATAAACTTGACTTATTAAATTATTGGGTTGTGTCACATGAAATGTTCGTTTTCAAGGTAAGGATTTTTATTAAAAATCTTCGAAAAATATTCGAAGTGTTTACCTTCTTTTTCTACACATTTTTTCCAACGTGACATCAACTTTTTTTTCCCCGAACTGAAAAACTCTGAGCTTTGAAGTGTCTTGACGAAGTTGTCTAAATTCCTGAACAGGTGGTAATCTGTTGGAGACAAGTCGGGAGAATATGGTGGTTGCGGAAGAACTTCGTAGCCCAGTTCTTTCAATTTTTGCACGGTATGTTTTGAAACATGGGGTCTTGTTGCCGCTCAGTGAGAACATGAGGTACCCATGTATGGAGCATTTTTACTTTCCCAATACACTTAAATGTCTGGAAACGGTAGATGCACTTGCATTTAGTTGTGCTGAGAGTCCTTTAACTGTTTGGTAGGGGTTTCCTTCTACTGTATGTTTGAGGACATCGTTGTCTATTACGGACGGAGGTCTTCCTCGGGGCAGGTATTCCAAGTCAGCAAACCAACGGCGAATGGTCCGTTCATTAAAATCTCTTACCCAAACGCCTTGCAAATATTTCTAGCGGCCTCAGCTGCTGAATGACCGAGTTTAAACTCGTACAAAAATATTACTCGAAAATCCTGTGTTTCCATATTCATACTTGGAGGTATACTAAAAAGTGGATAATTGATTGGGAAGCTAATGTTTATAATACAAAGGTAGAGGATTAGTAACTGTTTACTTTAAATATGTAAACATTCGGAAGAAACCAACAGAGACCTGCAAAATCCTTTATGTATTTCAGAAACGGACATTTCATGTAAAACCCAATACAATCCCTTCTGTCTCTTTTCGTTATTTCATTTATATTATAATATTTCAACAATTAAAATTATTATAAACCTTGTAATAATCATAATTCATATTTTAATTATTATTTATTTTATGGTTGATATGAATGAAATTCATGGTTAATTGGAAAAAAAAAAAAAAAAAAAAAAAACGAAATAATATTGTAATCAGATAAAATAGGGCTTCTACTCCATTAAGACAGAAAAAAACTTTTAATAATAATTCCCTGATGTTTGGGCAAAACGGCTTGTTTGGGCTTGGGGAGTTTGGTGGACGATTTTTCAAAGTTTAGATAAAATTAAGTATTTATTTATTCATGAATCACTGTGCTATTCTTTATTTAAATATATAAACTTTAAAAAAAAACCTGTATGCTTACTGGTCTCTTCTCTCATATTTCCTCAGTTTGACTACGGTTTCTTCTTGTATAGGAAATTCGATATGAGACTCAAAAGACATGAATTGAGACGTTGATTTCCAAAAGGTACTAAAGGACATTTTTTACGAAACTGATTTTTTTACATATTTGTATTCTCATCACTTTTTGTAATCTAAATCTTTTATTTGATTTTATCTAATGAGCTCTCCAGTCCTTAAAAAAAGCGATTTAGAAATTCGGCCAGTTTCTAAAATTACTAATTACGCATTTACTTTCGTTCCAATTCATACTAAATAAATGCATTTCAAAACTTTAATATGATGCCATTAATATAGTTAAAGTACAATTCTAGATTTTAATGCGAAAAGACCGAAATTAGGTAGTTTAATAATAAAGTAATGATAGATTTTCGCGCTTCCTGTAAAATTTCCTAGAATGGATATTGTACCTTTTGGAAATCAACGTCTCAATTGTTTCATTAGATTCACCTGTGGAATTTCCAGACGCTCCCATGTTTCTAGAAGGTACACCGAGTTGAATTGGCTCTATCCTTCTTTCCGTCGGCAGTACCTCCTTGGCGTCTGTCTTTTCCGATCTTGCAAATCCAAAATACTTCCTTATATTCTTGACATGCTTACCACTTGCTTCTCTGTCCATTCAGTAAACACTAGATCCAAACCCATAAACTTGTATATACCTTACTACAGATCCGCGTCCTTCAAAACATCCTGTCATTCGTGCTACTTTATTTTGGAGTTCCTTGTCCGTATCCATTCGTAAAGCCTTATATTTAACCACTTTTAAAACATCATCTATCTCTCCATCTCTTTAACTACTAATCTTTCCAACATATGTAATATCTCAAGCTATAAATGAATCCAAATTCCAAGTCCAAATACTTATTACTCTCGACTCGGCAGATTGTATTATATTGCTTAATTAAAAGGTTTTTTATGATAGTTTTGAAATATGATGTTGTTAGATAATTGTTGATTATCTGTATGGATCTTAACGAAATGACAAGTACCTACTCGTAGCGTTTTCCCGATATCTTGAGTTGGAGTGGAAAGATCTGTGATAAACCGATAATTCAATGTCATCAAACATTCATTATGTTGAATTGTTTTATTGTGTAGTACAGAAGGAAGGATTTATCTGCCATTGGTAGAGATCGAACAATACCTACCTGCATTCAATTCAGTACAAAGCATTTATCTAATTATATTGTATCATCATACCACTCAAATCAAATCTATTCGGACATACATACACAGGACTTTAGGATGCTACTAAACACAGCCCAAAATACAATCAAGAAGCAAATGGTGCATGATTAAAAATGTTTCTTCTCTTATTTTAGCATGAATGAGATAATTTTTCATTAAGTAAATGACAAATATTATTTCACTTTGTTTATTTCAAATACTTAATACAAAAATCTGGTGCGGCCAACACATACTTACCTCCGTTTTTAAAACCGATTAAAGAATTTTTCAAATACAGTAAGAGATCAAAATTAGTGAAACCATTAAAGAATTAGTTAAATGGAATTTCTAAAGAAACATGTGTTTCATTAAAAAATCGATTATATTATTATCTAAAATAATCAGTTAGTTTTATGTTCATTTCATCACTCTCTATTAACTTTTAAAAGCTTGTGTATGAGATAATATTTTTTCTAAAATCTTTAGCTTTCGAACGGTATATCATACATGTATATTACTGCTCTTAAGTTCAAAAACGAAAAATTGCATTTAAAAAATATTTTTTCTATTTTCTCCTTTAGTTGGGTATCGAATTGATTCAATTTATATATTTACCTCTTTTTTATCAGCGTTAACAAGATAATATAGTTATTTTTATTGAATCTACAAAATTAAAGGTACTTTAGGGGAAGAAAATTTAAAATATCGGCATTTAAGCCCTGTCAGACCATTTTAATCAGAATAAAACCTACATGATATTAAAGCCCATTAAATTATACATCGATATAGCGAGTTTAATCAAAATCGTCGGAACCGTTTTCGAGAAAATCGAAAAAAGGTGTAAAATGCATGGTATAAAGTGCCTCTTCTGGTAAGCTCATTTTGATGAAAAATGTTTTGTCACGTCTCGGGCGTATAGTTGTCTTAAATTTGAAAGTTCAGTTTCATAGGACTTACCGTTTCCGCCCGGCAGTTACCACTCACACACACACACACACACACACACACACACACACACACACACACACACACACACACACACACACACACAGACCTTTTTGCGAGACTTGGGTATTTGGACTCTAAAACGGAGGACCCTAAAACGTGTATTTCCGTTGAAAACTGGAATTCGAAAATTTTCACGATCGCAATACTTCACCTTACTATATATAGTAAGTAAAAGTAAAAAGTAAATGAAACAATACCTCAACATGTGCATGCAACATAGATAAAAAATCTGGTTTGGGCAACACGCGGACTTTACTTACTTTGGTCATAAAGAACTAATTAATAATCAACCTAAAGTGGAAAAAAGTCTAAAGTCAATTTAAATGAAGAATTTATTTCGTTTCGTTGGAAACATATTCTTTTTATGCCCAACTGCTTGATTTTTCGGTACCCACTCTTTACGACCCGATCGAGCCATATTAGCAACAGTTTTCAATTTACTATTGGTCGCCATAATCACATTTCCGCGTTAATTTTAAAAACCTACAAAGTTACGGTCGTTACAAGTTCCATTTATCGTGGCTAAATTAGAGTAAATTAATCTTTATAATTGACCGGGTCTGATTGAGAATGTTCTACTGATCTCTGCCTAAATCTCAACTTTTATAGAAGAAATGGAGAAAGTGCTATCTATTCCTTAGCTCTAACCCTTCTCTCGGCTCACCTATTGTGTAGTGGTTAGCATTACAGCCTTCTATTGCCAAGGGCGGGATTCGAACCGGGCAGGTGGCTCTAGGATTTTCTAATGAGAGTTAAAAATCTAGTTATGCCGTCCTTCGGAGGGGACATTAGAAGGTGGTCCCGAGCCTGGGCGATGTCAGATACTCGTTAAAAGATCACTATCCTAATTAAATCTGGATAGGCAAAATTTAGGACTACCACTGAAATATCGTTCAATTATCCACATTAGCATAAAGTGACGGGAAACTTATAAACATACAAACAATGCAACCCTTCTGAACAAAATCTGCATAACATATGATGTTAAAAATACTCTTTTTTAAATGCCTACAAAATTTAAAATAAATATATGTACTTTGCGAAACTTTTTTTAGTCTAGACTAAACCCAAAAATGTGCCACTCAAAAAATTACGACATATTCAGACGCCACATGATGACTTAATTACGGCCTTATCGATATTATCAGTAAGGAGTACCGTTATCAGTAATTAGATAAGACATTCATAACAGCAATCAAACATGAAAGAAGTTGTTGTTGCAACAAATAGGATAAGCTCTAAGACAACAAATAATCCTTTTGTTTTTTCAACAATATAATTGTTTTTGTTTCTATTTTTTTTCATTATTAATCTTAATTATTTCCATATTAATGAGGTGTATAAAAGAAAAAAAATACCGTTTTATCAAATTCAAGATTTATTTTTTTTATTTATTTATTTTTTTTATTTCATGATATTTACAGCAGTATAAAAACAAATACAAGTAAATGTGAAAAAAAGTTCCAATTGGCATGATAAATTCTTTTGAAGAAGCAAACCAGCGGTAGCTCTTCAATGTTCATTTCATTAGCAGGTCTCTAGGCCACTGTCTTTTCAGGCGCCTCCGAGGATTATCAGGAATAGATAGAGATGAGAGGATACGGAGTGGACTGGTAGTTTGGAATGAAAGGAGGTATATCTAGTTCTGGCTAAGTCTGCAACTAACGGAATATTCAGGTCTTTATGGATAGTTTTATTGGTGACAAAATCAAGATTTCTGAAGTCTGTTCCATATTTTGATCCTATTTAATACTTACCAATACTTAATAATCCTTTTAGGGCATCTTCTAAACTTTTTTTAATCCCATTCGAGTTCTTTAAGAAAAAGCTGTTTATTATCTAATTTCAAAGAAGAAACATGATAGTGTCCTACGATATTTTGAGGCATAAAAAAAAAATTCACAGCCGCTGGAATAACTCGTGAAATTAGACGGTGTCCTTGACCTGCGTTGGTTTGAAAAAGTTAATAGGAGTTAAAAATCCTTAGTTATACCGTCCCTCGGAGGAGACGTGCAAAGGTGGTCCCGAGCCTGTACGATGTCAAGTACTTGTTAAAGATCCGTTTCCTAATTAAACCTGGATAGGCAAAATTTAGAACTCCCACTGTAACATCGTTCGATTAGCCATAGTAGCATTTTTCACTAAAATCGGCTGACCGGAAGTCCTACTTTATACTATGCATTTTGGTTTATTATTTTTAATCATGAAGATTTGTAATCGACTAAAAAAAAATTACTCACCTTCAAAATTTGAGAGCTTAAGTTTCAAGATGCGTAGAATCGGAATAACGAATGGAAATAAATCCCTTTCTTCTAATTAATGAATAAATAAATACTAAAATTTTATATGGTTTCAGATAGAGAATTAAATTTTCGACAAAATGAAAAAAAAATAATAAAAATAGGTTAACAACTAGCTGAGATATAGCGTTTTGAAATCAGCGGAGTGATATGATATTATCCTTTGAATTATTGCTTTTCATATTATTTAATCAATACCTATATAAACAGTTATACTCTAATATTGTTATTTGGAAATAATAATCCATTGTGTAATAATTTGCAGCGTTTTACGATTTTATCAAAAAAGGCTCTTAACAATTTTAACTAACTAACTATATGGATCTTAAGTTTAATGGGATTTAATATAATTTAGGTTTTGTTAAGATTGAATTTTTCTGGTAGGGCTTAAATGACGATACTTTTTAATTTTGTAATTTTATTTTTACTTTCACTTACTATATATAAGTATTGGGATCGTGAAAATTTTCGAATTCCAGTTTTCAACGGAAATACACGTTTTAGGATCCCCTGTGTCCAAATAAACAAGTCCCGTAAAAAGGTCTGAGTGTGTGGTAACTCCCGGGCGGAAACGGTAAGTCCTATGAAACTGAAATTTCATATTTATACTTCATTTCATATACGATGGCCTCGAGACCTACTTAGCTGAATAAACTTTTAAATAGCACTAACAATTTTGATTAAATACACTATATCAATGTAAAATTTAAAGGGCTTTAATATCATGTAGATTTTATTCTGATTGAAATAGTCGGACATTCTTTAAATGTCGATATTTTAAATTTTCTTTTTCTAAAGTACCTTTAATTTTGTCAATTCTATAAAAATAACTATATCAGCTTGTTACCACTGATGAAAAACAGGTAAATATATTAATTGAATGAATTCGATATCCAACTAAAGGAGAAAACAGAAAAAATATTTTTTTAATGCAATTTTTCGTTTTTGAACATAAGAACAGTAATATGCATAATAAGGGATCACTTGTAGCTGGGTGGCTTGCGTAACAGCCTCCCATGCTAAAGGTCACGGGTTCAAACCCGCAGGTGGTTCTAGGATTTTTTACTCCCATTAAAAAATCCTTAGTTACGCCATCCTTCGGAGGGGACGTTAAAAGGTGGTCCCGAGCCTTTGCGATGTCAGGTACTCGTTAAAGATCCCTATCCTAATAAAACCTTGATAGGCAAAATTTAGGACTCCCACTGTAGTATCGTCCGATTAGCCATAGCAGCATTAAGTGGCATTAAATAAATAAATAAAAAGTAATATACATGTATGATATACCGTTGGAAAGCTAAAGATTTTAGAAAAAATATTATCTTATACTCAAGCTTTTAAAAGTTAATAGAGAGTGATGAATATAAGATAAAACTAACTGATGATTTTAGATCATAATATAATAGATTTTTTAATAAAACACATGTTTCTATTGAAATTCAAAATTTAATTAATTTTTTAATAGTTTCACGTATTTTCATCTTTAACTGTATTTGAAAATTCTTTAATTGATTGTTGTGTGTTGCCCGCAACAGATTTTTATTGAATCTAAAACATATGTTACCATCGAAACTAAATATGATTCTTTAAACTGTTTTCAACTCTTATTATATAGTTTTAATAACTTTATTTAATAGTTTTAAAGTAAGCCGTGTGTTGCGCACACAAGATTTTTACGATCGAATCTGGTCTTGTTATAGGAACTTATTTTTATTTAAACTCGCTTTTAACCTTTTAAAATGTATATCCCCTTATAGGCTACCTTTACATGTGCCTTTCCCTTAAGTATCTCAAATCGCGTGGGAAGTTAGTAAGGAAGTCCTCTGAGACTCAAGTCATGGACGCTCCTTAAAAGCTAAGTTGGTCAAGTATACAAGGAAATGTCCTAGGTATAATTCACCATCTTTATCGTATGAATTTTGTAATAAAATAAAACAAAGCCCTATTTAGTCTTGTTTTTATTAACTTAAACTTATTATGGAATATGAACATAACATAAATATTATTCGAATTAATAACATAAACAGATAGATCAAAAACTGCTCTTTTAAAAATGAAAAAGTTCTTCATAAAATACCTCTACAGCCTATGAAGAGTTTTGAGTTCAATACATTTTGGGAATCGTATTGTTTCTTAGTCGTTTCGTATTATGTGATTTGTTACCATAGTCTTTATGTATTTATCCACTAAAAGTCATCTTAAATTACTTTTTGTTTCCATATTTAATTACTGTTTTCTGTTTTTTTCAAAAATTTATTAATTATTCAAAGAAAGATAAACAATTTATTTATTTATGACGCCTCTACCCTTGTGGGTCATTGGCGTTCACACTTACATTTTATACTCTGTTATGATATAAACTTCTTTTTAAATACTTAAAGAGGATATTGGCTATGTATTTTCCAGTTTTAGTTCAGCTCTTAATTTATTGAAAATTGGACAATCTAAAAATATATGTTTCACTGTTCTCACTGTGTCACATTGCGTACAAGTTGGGGCTTCCAAACCTCGCAGAAGGTAGCCGTGGGATAACTCACTATGTCCTATCCGAAGCCTGCAGAGGATCACTTCTTCTCTCCTTGACTTCCTGTTGGAGGTCTTCCAACGGGCACAATATGTTTTTATTTCATTTAATTTAGATGAATTAGCATTCCATTCGACCTGCCACTTTTCCTTCTGTAAAGAGCTGAACTGCCTTGTCCAGTCTTGCAGAGGGACTTTGTTGACTATCGTAGCTTGAGGTGTTGTTAAATGACGAGCAGAGTTTACCCCGGCATCGGCTTTTTCATTGCCATAAATGCCACTGTGAGCGGGAACCCATATTAACACCACTACTCTATTCTTCATCAGGATTTCACGGTGAATATTATGGATTTCTGCCACTACCGGATGACTAATCTTTGAGCTATAAATAGCTTTTAAAACGCTCTTTGAGTCGGACGCAATGGCTAGTTTTGGATAATGCTCTGAACCTGTTATATACAACAGAGCTTCTCTGATGGCATTGGCCTCTCCTGTGAAGACTGAGCAAGCTTCCGGAAGCTTGTATAGAAGTTCTTCATTCACCGTTATGACCGAAAACCCTACAGAGTCTCCTGGAGAAACAATTATTTAAGTTTTTTTTCCAAGGAACCGCGGAAAATTATGTAAAATTGAAAAAATATTTGAAAAAACCCATAATTCGGTTGTTTTTTTTTTTGTTTTTTTTTTTATAGATAGAGAAAAAATGGTAATGTTTTAGGATCAGGACACAGTAAAGAACAACAAGAAAGGATAAAGGAAAAATACTGAAATTTTGTAAAAAGAAATATTGAAAAATATATATAGCTCCATTATAATATGTTTTAAAATCACATTAATTGATTACAGAGAAAAAAAATGTTTACATACATACATACGAATACATATATAAAAAATGCAGGGATGAGGGAAGGGAAGTGAAAATGTGGGGTTAAAGGTATTTTTTGTTGCCAAATAAAAATACGCTGCAAATTATTACACAATGGTTTATTATTTCCAAATAACTATATTAGGGTATAACTGTTAATAGACAGTTAACTTATATGAAAAGCAATAAATAATTCAGAAGAAAGTGGCCTATCACCACTGTTAATTTTAAAACGTTATATCTCCGCTATTTCTAAACATATTTTGATGATTCTTTTTGTAGACAATTTGCGGTTTCTTCTTTAAAAATAATTAAGTTATTGAATTGAATAATTTCTAATCGACCGCCATTTTAAAATTAATCGACTTACTTCATAAGGCCAAAAACAAAAAAAAAAAAAAAACAAAAAAATTGGTCTAGACGGCGGACAAATGGATTTCTTTTTTCCCTTCGTTATTTGGATTCAATGTATCTTACGAACGAAACACTGTCAAAATTCAGAGGGGAGGAGTATTATATATATATATCGAAATTTGAGGGCTTACGTTTTCAAGATACATAGAACCTGAATAACGAAAGAAAAAAAAAAAACGTTGGTCCGACCAACGAATGAATAAATACCAAAAATTACCTTACCACTGTCCATTTTCACTTGAGTTATTTATTGCTTTCCATGTTAGTTAATTGCCTATAAACATTTATACCCCCGTTCCAGTTATTTGGAAACAATAAACCGTTTTGTAATGATTTGCGATTTATTTAACAACCAGAACTGGCCTTTGAAGGAGTCTGGCACCCAGGACTGCTTTACAAACTCCGAAAATTCCTCCCTCCAACATACTTCCTCATCATCTAGTCCTATCTCACTGACGGATCCTTCAAAATAAATCACAATATGTTCAGTCCGCTGGCGTCCCACAAGGCAGTATCCTCGGACCCATACTCTACACAGTCTATACAGCTGACATCCCAACCAATACTAACACTTTCCTTTCTACGTATGCTGATGACACTTGTGTGTTACCAGTCAATAAAGTTCCTACTATTGCCTCTCAAACCCTACAATCCCATATCAGAGACCTTCAGGTATGGTGTCAGAATCGGAGAATTAATATAAATTCAGAAAAATCCTACCAAATAACCATTACCCTCCGTCGTAAACCAATGACCTCCTGTCCTACAGTATCCTTTAATAATATTCCATTTGTCCCGGTCGAACCGATCCGATATCTAGGTCTCCTGCTTGACAAACGTCTCACATGGAATCCGCACACTAGACTGAAACGACAAAAAACTGCTCGCCGCTTTCGATTACTTCAACACTTACTTGACAAACGCTCTAAACTTCCACTTAACTACAAAAGACTCCTCTACATGACTATCATTAGGCCTATATGGACTTACGGAGTTGAGCTTTGGGGCTCTACTAAACCCTCAACGCTCCTTACTTTACCACAAATAAACGTATATAGACTTCCATAAAGACCTAAATATTCCATTTGTTGCTGATCTAGCCAGAAATAGATATCACTCCTTCCATAACAAAGTCCTCTCCCACTCTAACCCACTAGTTTCAATCCTTGCTTTCTCTTCCATTCCTGACAATACTCCGAGGCGTCTGAAAAGAAGATGGCCTAGAGATCTTCTAGTTTAGAAAAGTTACAGGAGTGCTGCCATTGGGTAGTTCTTCTTCAAGTCTCATGCCATTTATCTTTTATCATATTTACTTGTTGTATTATGAAGTACAGCTTTAAATTTCAATAAATGTTGTTAAAAAAAAAAATTAACAACTAAAATATACACTAGAAATAATTTTTATGGCGGAACAACGTTTGTCAGGTCAGCTAGTAATTGTAATAATATTCGAAAGATGTATTAAAATAAGTGAAATGGGATATAATAGGATGATAGAAAGAAAATAAAATGGGAAAGTAGTTTGGAAAGGTGTGAAATCGCATTTTAATCTCGGCAGTTATTCCGGAGGTTTGAAGGAAACAGTCGAGTGATTACGAAGCGTTACCTCACCGCTCGTAGCAGTCCACTAGTCACTATCGTCATCTCTCAGGACAATGTTGTAGGTCTTGTGTTCTTGTGTTTAGTTTATATAGGTTTATTAGTTAATATCGAGGTGTCGTTCAAGAGAAAGTCGTTTGGAATACACTAAGATAGTTCGAGATGAAAGAAGTATCTGATAATTACAAAAGGTCTGTATTTTAACATCAGCTTTTATGTAGTACTGTATCGTGTGTTTGTGTTTATTAATTTAAAGTCACTTTATGATACTTTGGCTAATCGGACGATGCTACATTGGGAATCCTAAATTTTGTCTATCCAGGTTTAATCAGGATAGGGATCTTTAACGAGTACCTGACATCGGGATCTCCATTTTGAAGGCATAACCAAAGGATTTTTTACTCTATTTAAAAAATCACAAAGCCATCTGTTGAGTTCGGACCCACGAATCTAGTCATATAAGACTGTTATGCGAGCCACTACACCACAGGAGACCTCCATACTATATCGCATTAGAATTTGATACTTATAATAAGAATCTGTCAGGGGTATTTCACTTAATCCCTTACTTAAAATTAATATTGAATTATTATTATTATTCTATCCGGGTGGTGGAAAAGAAAAACAATTCAATGATCTATACAGTGAAATAATCTAGTTAATTTTTATTTTTTAAGTTGGGGAAGTTCTTACATTATCTCGACGTTATAATGAACAAGTTGATAATTGATAGTCTGGAAATTGGGGGTGAACCCCCGAAACGTCGAGCATATGGTATAATCTTAGAAGCTGTTAAAATATTGGGTTGTTTCACATGAAATGTCCGTTTTTATAGTTTCTGAAATTCTCTGTTGTTTCTTCCGAATGTTTACATATTTAAAGTAAACAGTTACTAATCCTCTAACTTTGTATTATAAACATTAGCTTCCCAATCAATTACCCACTTTTTAGTATACCTCCAAATATGAACATGGAAAAACGCGATTTTCGAGTAATATTTTTGTACGAGTTTAAACTCGGCCATTCAGGATCTGAGGCCGCTAGAAATTTTTGCAAGGCGTTTGTGGAATGGAGTGTTAAGCGGGGGATACCGACTTGGAAAACTTGCCCCGAGGAAGACCTCCGTCCGTAATAGACAACGATGTCCTCAAACATACAGTAGAAGGAAACCCCTACCAAACAGTTAAAGGACTCTCAGCACAGCTAAATGCAAGTGCATCTACCGTTTCCAGGCATTTAAAGTGTATTGGGAAAGTAAAAAGCTCGATACATGGGTACCTCATGATCTCACTGAGCGGCATGTTTCAAAACATACGGTGCAAAAATTGAAAGAACTGGACTACGAAGTTTTTCCGCGCCCACCATATTCTCCCGACTTGTCTCCAACAGATTACCACCTGTTCAGGAATTTAGACAACTTCGTCAAAGGAAAACTTTTTGAAAATGATGATCAAATGAAAAGAGCGTTTTCAGATTTTGTTTCACTTCAAAGCTCAGAGTGTTTCAGTTCGGGGATAAAAAAGTTGGTATCACGTTGGGAAAAATATGTAGAAAAAGAAGGTAAATACTTCGAATAAAATTATCTTGTTTTAATATCGTATTTTTAATAAAAACCCTTTACCTTGAAAACAACGGACATTTCATGTGACACAACCCAATACTTTCAGGCATCCTTCCTCTTCCAAGTTCTCCGATCTCAACCTCCTTCGTACATCCCTGATATATTTTCATTTAAATCCTCCGTCCACTTCCGCAACACTCGTTCGCGACCTTCGGACCTCTATATAACGTCTCATCGAACCACAGCTTTCGAATTATCTTTTCTTATCCGAACCATTACAATTTTTGGATTATAACATTATCATTTATTTTTTTATCTTAAAAAAAATAATATTATTAAAGGATTTAAAAAAAAAAAGTTATATTATTATTACCCGATTTTTTTTTTGTTTTTAAATATGTCTTCCCCTCTTCCGCTACTATCGTGAACTCTCATAAGAACTCACTCTCACGAATTTTAACCTATCTATTCTCTCACCGTGAAGGGCTGCCTTAAATAACTGAGTAGTAGGTAACTTATTTAATCGGCCGATATTTTGAAAGCTAATGGCTGATTTTAACGTTCCGGGTATCATTGTTGAATGACCTGTAAGGTTAGTGCCACATTCAAAGCCAGGGACGGTGGACAAATGAATTCGATTTTTTGGATTACACTATTTATTTATTTTCTAGGAGGGTTACAATAGTTCATGATTAAAAAAAATTATTAATTTAAATATATCCGTCTGTATTTCCTTTTAGTACTTCATTACAACGTTTTGCTCGATTTGAAGCCATCCCAGAGTGGGTAAATTTGATTTTACGGAACCATAATTGAGACGTTGATTTCCAAAAGGTACTATATCCATTCTAGGAAATTTTACAGGAATCGCGAAAATCTCTCATTACTATATTATTAAACTAGCTAATTTGGGTCTTTTTGCCTTAAAATTCAGAATAATTTTTTTACTATAATAATAACATCATATTAAAGTTATGAAATGAATTTTTTTAGAATGATTTGGAACGAAAATAAATGCGTAATTAGTACTTTTAGAAAATTACCGCATTTCTAAATCGCGTTTTTTAAGGACTTGAGAATTCATTAGATAATATCAAATAGATATTTAGATAAAACTAAATGATAAGAATACAAATATGTAAAAAAATCTATTTCGTAAAAAATGTCCTTTAGTACCTTTTGGAAATCAACGTCTCAATTGTGTCATGAAATGTTTTATTAGATCCAATATGAATAAGTCTGAATATTTTTAAATATTTATAAACGAGTGTTTGAAATCATCAAAATGATTTTCGCTACGCGTAAGAAAATAAATCTTTTAAATAGGAAGAAGTAAAACTGTTTAGATCGTTATCTCTATGCTCATGTTAGTGGAAACCTTAGAAACTTAGCAGTGGCGATATTTCGCGCGGATTTACCTCTCCACTTAAGCGGATTTGAAACTAAAGAAGGTGCGAGGGAGAAGAAAATAAACATTTGCCAACTTTTTACTCTCAGTTACCTTTATATGAAATATATAGTAAGGGAAAGTATTGCGATCGTGAAAATTTTCGAATTCCAGTTTTCACCGGAAATACATGTTTTAGGGTCCTCTGAGCCCAATTTAAGTTTTTGGTAAGTCTAGCACGAAAAAGAAAAGTCGTACAAAACTGAAATTGTATATTTAAGACAAGTATACGCCCGATATATTACGCCAACTTTTTCAGATAACTGAAAGTACCACTTTTTACCATGCATATTGCACTTTTATACAATTTACTCAAATATGGCTCTAACGATTTTCATTAAATACGCTTTATTGATGTAAAATTAAACGGGCTTTAATATAATATAGGTTTAATTCTGATCCGAATAGTCTGGCAGGGCTTAAATGCCGATATTTTTCCTCTAAATTACCTTTAATTTTGTAGATTGCAATAAATTAACTGTATCATCTTTGTTATCATTGATTTAAAAAAAAAAATAAAAATAAATATAAAGGGTAAATATACAATATAAAAGAAATTGATAGCCAACTGAAGGAGAAAAGATCAAACATATTTAATTCTGTAATTGTTTTTTCCTAGACATAAAAATAGTTTTATAATAATAGTAATAATAGGCTTACCGAACCCGAAGGTTCGATGCCGATACCACCAAACTTCGCCTATACAGACTCGTCCAATGTTCGCCCCCTCGAGATCAGCCTTAATGCAATCCTCCCATCGACGCTTCGGCCTACCTTTCGCTTCAGCGAATACCAACTTTCTCGGAATCCGTTCCTCATCGAGCCCAACAACTTTACATTTGAGTCTTCGCGATGCTACCAAATCAATTATATTCACATGGTGCAAACTCTGCAATTCCGCGTTGTGCAACCTTTAAATTCCCCAGTGGCCTCATCTCTCTTTGAACCAAATATTTTACGCAGTACCTTATTATCGAAAACCTTAAGCCGTTGTTCATCCTTCAAAGTAAGGGACCACGTTTCACATCCATAAAGAACCGTCAGAAGAATAATAATAGTTTTATAAATTCTAACCTTTAAGTTTTTAGACAGAAGCCACGAGCTAAGTAATTTAGCAACTGAATAATAACAAGCATTTCCCACCTTTAATCTGGACTTTATTTCTTCCTGGATTTCATTTTTTCTTGTTATCATTGAACCTAAATACTTGAATTTCTCTATGTGTTCAAAGAATAGTTTTATATATCTATAAAATATACTTTGAAAGTCTTTTTTTTTTTTTTTCCAATTAATGTTTTGAAAAATTTGTTATTTGCCATGTTCAAAAAACTTAAAACTTTTTATATATGAGAAAAAATGTTATCTTCTGCATGCTTAAATCAGTGAATCTCTAGGCCACCACTCAAAAGCTGCCGATTGTACAGTGGTGGATTTAAGTGTCTGTGGTTGATGGGTTCATCTTGTAAGTCAGTCTGTCCTGGAAATTTTTATAATATTCTGAAGCAGTATCTTAAACTTTAAGTCCAGGTTCTTCTGGAATCATTCATTTGTCAAATAAAATGGTGAATTACGATTTTTCATAATATTTTGGATTGGAAAGACTGAATTCTTTGGATGTTGGAGCTTTTGGCAGATAGCTCTATCCAGTATGTCCAGTAGGGTATGATAAGTACTTTTTTAATAGTAATTTTGGTGTTAATGGATAATTTTAATCGTTTGTCAAGTAGCCTGGATAATGGTCCAGATCCTATGTTCTGATGTTTTCTCTTAAGTCTAATGTGGGTTCTCCATATCAAATTTTTGTCTAAATATAGTCCCAGATATCGAACTTCTTGTTGAAATATACTGCTGAATATTCACCATATTTGAGTGTAAAATGCTGGAAACGTTAAAAAATAATAATAAAATAAAAATTATTTAAGAAAAAATGTTATCTTATTTACAAAATTTGTGATTATTGCAGATAATATTGGGTTGTGTCACATGAAACGTCCGTTTTCAAGGTAAAGGATTTATATTAAAAATACGATATGAAAACAAGATAATTTTATTCCAAGTATTTGCCTTCTTTTACTACACATTTTTCCCAACGTGACACCAACTTTTTTTCCCCCGAACTGAAAAACTGAGCTTTGAAGTGAAACAAAATCTGAAAATGCACTTTTCACTTGATCATCATTTTCAAAAAGTTTTCCTTTGGCAAAGTTGTCTAAATTCCTGAACAGGTGGTAATCTGTTGGAGACAAGTCGGGAGAATATGGTGGGCGCGGAAGAACTTCGTAGCCCAGTTCTTTCAATTTTTACACCGTATGTTTTGAAACATGCCGCTCAGTGAGATCATGAGGTACCCATGTATCGAGCTTTTTTACTTTCCCAATACACTTTAAATGTCTGAAAACGGTAGATGCTCTTGCATTTAGTTGTACTGAGAGTCCTTTAACTGTTTGGTAGGGGTTTCCTTCTACTGTATGTTTGAGGACATCGTTGTATATTACAGATGGAGGTCTTCCTCGGGGCAAGTTTTCCAAGTCAATATCCCCATCTGAAAACTTAGCAAACCAACGGGAAATGGTCCGTTCATTAACACCCCCTTCCCCAAGGTTGCAAATATTTCTAGCGGGCTCAGCTGCTGAATGGCCGAGTTTAAACTCGTGCAAAAATATTACTCGAAAATCGTGTGTTTCCATGTTAATATTTGGAGGTATACTAAAAATTGGGTAATTGATTGGGAAGCTAATGTTTATAATACAAAGGTAGAGGATTAGTAACTGTTTACATTAAATATGTAAACATTCGGAAGAAAACAACAGAGACCTGCAAAATCCTTTATGTATTTCAGAAACTATAAAAACAGACATTTCATGTGAAACAACCCAATAATTTCTATTGTTAGATTATTTAATCTAAAATATTTGTTCCCATAGAAATAATATTAATTTATCAAGTTCATGTTTATTTGAATCTTTGTTTGAAGAAGGAATGTAAATTAAAGTTGTGTGTATGAGTATCTTTTTTTTTTTTGTTTTTAGTAACCATTAAAGAGATTTCCATTATGAGCCTTTGACCAACAAAAACTAGCTTCATTATACACAGTACAATATTTCTATTATGAAATTTCACCTCTCCATAAAAAATCATGTTGAAGCAACTCTGTCATAATATTACTTTTTGTGGAATAGTTATCTTTGATGGTAGTATAAGTGCTAAGAGATGATATAACAATGTTATATTTATCTTAATTTTATTTGTATCTTTTCCTCATTGATAAAATGGACTGAATTGAAATGAGGCATACCTATTAGCTATGTGCAATTGAATCAAATATATCTAATAATAATTGAGATTATCATTATAACTTAAAAAATGATTGCAAAATTAAATTAAAAATATCAATCAAGAGCATAGTGGTGGTTATCATAACATCCTTCTATGCCTAATCTCACAGGTTCAAACTTGGCTGGCGGACCTTGGATTTTTTACTTCCATTAAAAAATCCTTAGTTATGCTGTCCTTTAGAGATATGTAAAAAGGTAGTCCCTTGCATGTGCGATGTCAGGTACTCATTAAAGATCCATATCCTAATTAAACCTGGATAGACAAAATTTAGGACTCTTGCTGTAGCATCGTCCGATTAGCCACAGTAGCATTAAGTTACGTTAAATGAATAAAGAAACTATAGTCATCATAGAAATTGCGCTACTCAATAAAAATAAAAATTAAACGTAGCCGCATGTTTTTAAAAAATGCTGATTACACAAAAAAATAATATTATATATTGAAAATTAAAGAAAAACACATAAAAATCAATTAAAAAATATATAGAAGTTTAAGTTCTCTTGTAAAATTAATTATAATATTAATTTTCAATACTATGACCACTGTTGATTTGTTTCACCCCTGTTTGTTTTCCGTGTTGTTCCTCTTCATGTAATCTCACAATGCTTTTTTTTTTTTTTTCTTTTTTTTTATAACAAAATGGCTAAAATTCAGCATAATTAAAAAAACATTATTCTGGTAGTAGTTAAATTACTAACCAAGAAATAAAAATATTTTCTTTCTTTCTAAATTTCTTTATTTCTTTGAGCCTATGATGTAAATAAGTAAGCTTAAACAAAACTATTTGATTGGGTCAAATTCATTATCATAATAATTTTAAGCATAGGTGATACAATTTCTATTATCATGACTGTTATGTTGGAACAAACCTGTTATATTGATGATTTATGTTAGTTATTTTCCTTTAATAATAATGAGAATGGGACGAGATGATATAACATTCTCCTCTAACAATCTTTATCTTTTTTTTATATATTTATTGTTTTATCTTTTCCTTATTGATAAGACAAACTAAATTGCATTGAGGCCTGTATAGTACACTTCTTATTCATTTAATAATTATCACAATTTTAATTTATAAGTATATCACAGTTAATCAATTACAGTTTATAATTAGTTGTCTTTGAATTATTATCATATAAAATTACAATTGTCCAATAATATAATTATAGCTCATAAATGAGCTCACCTTAACTTCCTTTTGTTAATTATTTATTTTATTTCATAATTGTTTACATCATTTATCAACGTTTCGGGGTTGTTTCTCCATTCTCAAGACTTATTTTTTTTTAAAATTTCCTCATATATAATTCATTACTTCACTCCATAGCTTACTGCTATTTGTCTACATGGGTGCTCATTGGCATATTAAGAAAAACTTCTAGAAAAATTAAAAAAGAAAAGAAACATAATTATAGCTGATTTATTTATAATTATAGCTGATGAATTTATCAATGCTGACCTACCGATCATTGTTTTGAATATTAATATGAACAAATCAATGTGTTTCCCAAACATAAGAGCATTTTTAAATTTTGTATATCCCTTAATATGCCTCTATATTGCTTTATTAGATCATTGCAAAAATACCTTAAGTGAGGTCTGAATTGCAAGGCTATCTCTTGGTCTACCTACTCAGTATTTCTAGGATAAAGTATTCATAGATATCTTAAATTAATAATACCAGTGTTTGGTCTAACCGTCATTATGAAGAATGATTAGGATTAGAACAAGTGGACTGTATTAAATTAGTGAAAGAAAAACTGCTGGGATAAAATATTGGTGTATTTTAAACAGATAGGGAAAGGTTATAGGTTAAAATTTAGGTGGGCTAGATAATTACTTCTTGGTATGGCGTTTCTCTCATTTCATCTCTTCATTCTCCTCGCCTTTTTGTCCAGCCTAGGGCGACCTTTTTCTTCCTCTACTCCATTCTTATCGCAGCGTACTCAGAAAAGGAAGAAGGTAAATGGTGTGTAGCGTGCACGCTTCTGCTGTACTTCGGCTTCTTTTCTTAGCATATGTTTTTTATAACATAAGATGGCCGGTTTTTGCACATTGATTGAATTGAGCATACATGTTGCGCAAACAACCAGTAATTTTTCAATTTTCAAATATAAAGGAGAGGTTTATTTCCCCAGCCTCAAGAACAGGGGTTTTGCTTGCTACAATAATTTATTACAGAGATTATTAAATAAATTTAATTTTGACTAAGTTTTCCTATCGAAGTCCAGATCCAACACTTTATTAGCCATGCCACAGCACTCTTGACATCCCACCAAAACTCAGTTCTGGCATCTTTTACATCTCAAGACCACCTTGATGATATATCTAATTGGGCTAAAAGGTGGAATGTAAAAACAAATGAAACAAAGAGTGTGTTCATTGTCCAGAAGTATATAACAGTATATTAAGATTCACTGATTTAGTTTAGCTTTCAAAACCTGGAGAATAGAAGTTCAGAGCCTCTTATCCGCTGAGCCACCCTTCCATACTATCATAACTAATTAATCATCATTTTAATTATGATTTATTACATACATCTTATTATAATAAATAGTTCAGTTGAATCTCAATATTTCTTTCCTTTGTAAAATATATGTATATATGTGTGTGTACATGCACATAAAATAATATTGTGTTGTGTCACATGAAATGTCCGTTTTCAAGGTAAGGTAAAGGATTTTTATTAAAAATTAGATATGAAAACAAGATAATTTTATTCGAAGTATTTACCTTCTTTTTCTACACATTTTTCCTAACGTGACACCAACTTTTTATCCCCGAACTGAAAAACTCTGAGCTTTGAAGTGAAACAAAATCTGAAAACGCTCTTTTCATTTCATCATCATTTTCAAAAAGTTTTCCTTTGACGAAGTTGTCTAAATTCCTTAATAGATGATAATCTGTTGGAGACAAGTCTGGAGAATATGGTGGGTGCGGAAGAACTTCGTTTTTAAACATAGGTTCTTGCTGCTGCTCAGTGAGATCATGAGGTACCCATGTATCAAGCTTTTTTACTTTCCCAATACACTTTAAATGTCTGGAAACGGTAGATGCACTTGCATTTAGATGTGCTGAGAGTCCTTTAACTGTTTGGTAGGGGTTTCCTTCTACTGTATTTTTGAGAACATCATTGTATATTACGGACGGAGGTCTTCCTCGGGGCAAGTTTCCCAAGTAAGTATCCCCCAAGATGTGTAGGCCCTTGCCGCATGGTGTAATCTGCTGGAAAAATACACACGTGTTACTCGATGAAATTTGTATTTAGGTCATCACTCCCTATGCCTATTTTTGAGAGTGGCCACCATTTGGTTGACGGGTCTCACATACCCAGGGGAGAGGCTGTGAGGGAATCCTCTTTTATTAAATGCTTGAAAAAGTCCCTCCGGGGCTGGGATTCAAACTTCCAACCTTTGGTGTGGGAGACTAGCACGCTGTAATCAAATATTTGTTTCATTTTTTTTTTTCCAAGGTGATTTAGTTCCAGAATAATTTTTTTTAAATTTCATGTCATCTGATTCAATCATATAATATAATTTATCTCTGAAATCATATTTATATTGTATTGAATTAAAAATATTTCAATTTATAAATATATTTCTCATTTTTTGTTTCAGAACCGAAATGGAGAAAAGCCTTCACGACAGAGACAGAGTGGGGGTACAAGACTGTGTCCTCCTTGACAACTACACCAACGAAGATGAATTCATCGAAAATATTTACAAGAGGTTTTCACATGACATCATATATGTACGTATCTAGTGTAATTGATCAACTTTTAAATTTTGAATCCCAAAGTTGGCGCCACCGCCCTCAGTAGGTGTTGCAGCGATTCAAGATGAGGTAATGGCCACAGCTGCATGTGTGTGGCGGACGATGAATAACTATAAGAGGGCGGTGATAGTATTAAAAAAAATGTGAGAAGATTAGAAAACAGATTTAAGTATTTCCCTCATAACGCTTAATTTTTCTTTGAATAACATACTGATAACTTTGGACGAGAAGGATTCAGCCAGTTCTCAAATTTATCAAGAGCAGAAAACAAAGATGAAGAAATAATAGGTTGTAAAATAAGCTCGTAACGTTCTTCAATATTTCAATTTAATCCTCTATGTGTTTATAAAATCATGTTTACTCGGTCAATAATGTTTACATATTCTAAAAAAAGGATTAGTTAAGGTGCTTTTATGCATCAGTTTCAATCGAGATTCATTATCTTTAAGTGGTATTTTGCTTGCTCAAAAATGGAGGAGAAAAGACGTATTTTTTTCATTTAATATTTTTTTTATACTTCTCATTTAAAGTTTTTTTTGGAGAGCGGCGTGGTCTAATGTGTAGAGCGCTAGTCTACTGTGCTCCAGGTCCTAGGTTCGAATCCCGGCTGTGGCGGAATATTATTTATTCTGCTATTTCGGCCGGGGGGCGATCCTGGGGTATGGAGACCCTCCTGGGGCACACCCAGGCTCAATCAATATTCTCAAAAACGGCTCCGACAATTTTCTTTAAACTCTCTACATTAATGTAAAATTGGATGGGCTTTAATTTAATGTAGGTTGCATTCTGATTGAAATAGTCAGACAGGGCCTAAACGTTGATATTTTAAAATGTCTTCCTCTAAAGTACATTTAATTTTGTAGTGTTTATGAAATTGACCATGTCATCTGATTAGCATTGCTAAAAAAACAGCTGAATATACAAGCAAAACAAATTTGATAATAAAATAAAAGAGAAGAGAGGCCCAAAAGTCCTAATTTCAAAACGCTAATAATTTGTTCTCTAACTTCAAAAATAACTATCAGCCACATTTTGAAACTGTTAGGAATTGGAATAATTATTTGTTTCATATTTTTCTAATATTAATTTAATAATATCTAATAATTTTTTTGTATGTTTATTATGTTATTGTGATTCATAATGTGCAAGCGTGACTGTCAATTGTTTTATGCAATTGGAATCAGCTGTTAAGTGACCGTGGGGGCAGAGTGCATTCTGGGATTGGGAGAGAGAAAGTTAATAGAGTCACTCGCGAGTGTAGACGGTGTTTAATCAAGTTGGTTGTCGCTGAATGTCGCATATTTTTAGTATAATCGCAACTCGCACATCATCCTAGAAGATTGTCTCAGAATTGTCGCAGAGAGTAGAAGTCGCTAAAGGAAAGAAGGAACATCGCAGACGGGAGGGGGAAGGAAGTGATCAAGGATTGAAAGAATCACCGCTTGCACACTATAAGCAGTATTTTGTTTTATTTTAATTAATATAAGCTTGTTCATGTTCTCTCTTTTATTATTTCATTTATTTACCCTCAACAAAATTACACGGATTGACAGAAAATTCGGCGACTCATCATAACGACCGGGTCGAGGCTGCAAACTAACGCGTTAGACGCCCCTTTTCCCAACAGAAACCAAATGCCTGATATCAACGTACTGTTTTTTGGTTTCAGTTATTGGAAGAAGATGCACAATTGATCTTTTATTTTCCCTTAATACTAGCCTCGGTTGTGATGGAATATTATTATTTATTCTGTTATTCCAGCCGGGGGACGATCCTGGGGTATGGAGACCCTCCTGGGGCAGACCCAGCCTCTATAAAGTGGGTACCCTAAAATGGGGGGAAAAAAACCAGGCGGCTGAGTGTGATCTCGGTCGAACCACCTCATTGCACAGCCGTTGGCCTAGAAACAGTACGAATCTCTATATGTGGAACAGGTTAATAATTTTTTTATTACCGAAAAGGAAAATCCGCTGCACAGAGGGTTAACAAACTTTGCATTGTGTCTGGCTATGATGTCTTAGTACAAAGAACAGTCCGTAAGTGGTTTGCTCGGTTCAGAACAGGAAATTTTGACTTGGAAGACACAAAGCGCTCGGGTCCTCCTTCAACTGTTGATGATGACCAAATTCCAAAAACTACCTGAATATAATAGATCAAAATGGGTCATGTAGTAAAATTTATTAAAAATATTTACAAGAATCTGAAGTTTTTATTGAAATCTCCAGTAAAAAACATTACAAACCTATTTTACAACCCAATATATTAGTAGTTAAGTAAATTAAAGAAATATGTTAATATTCTTATCATTATTTTTTTTTTTTTTTTCAGACCTACATTGGAAATGTATTGGTTTCTGTCAATCCGTACAAACCTCTTCCAATATACGGAACAGATGTTATGATGAAATACCAGAAAACTCATATGATTGAAAATCCTCCTCATGTGTGAGTAATTTTCTTTTCTTTAGCATTTTAATTTAATTTATAATAGTAATAATGTTAAAATATTGCATAAAGTGTTGTATACTTTGTACTAAACAGCGTTGTTTTTTTTGCATTTAAAGTGGTATGATAATTTCCTCTTTTACAACATAAAATAAAATCAGTAAAAACAGAATCACCTACAGCATGGTGGCTAGCATAACAGCCTTCTATGCCTAAGGTCACGGGTTCAAACCATCAGGTGGTCCTAGGAATTTTTAATGGAGGTAAAAATTCCTTTGGAGGTGAGGTGAAAAGGTGGTCCTGAGCCTGTGCGATGTCTGGTACTCGTTAAAGATCTCTGTCCTAATAAAACCTGGATAGGAAAAATTCAGGACTCCCACTGTAGCATCGTCTGATTAGCCACAATAGCATAAAGTGACGTTGAATGAATAAACAAACTAATATCAGTACAATAAAAAATAAGATATTTCACATAATTTAGTATCTTGTGGCGTATATTATATATTAATGATACAGTTTCTTTAATTTTTTTCTATTTCATTCATTGGATATTTTCATTCATAAGAAATAAAGAAAAATATGTATATTGTGTACTAATACATTTTGCCTCTCCCAGTCCCCCTTTATAAAATTAGCTGAAATTCTTATTAATTTTTGTGGAGAGAATAATACACACACTGGTTGTAGAAATTACTTAATTTTGGTAAATGTACTATTGTAGATAAATGTATTCACTTTTATACCTTTTGTGTTTAGTTCTTACAAATTGAGTTTTATAGGTATGAAAATCTGTATGTGAAGTAGGTTAGTGTTTAAAATGTACCCTATGGAAGTTTCAATTTTTTTTCTAATGATGCCATTACTATCTTTGAAACTTCACTAAAGAGATACACGCACAAAAGAACAAAGCATGTACTTTTAAATTATTATTGTAATTTATAATATTAATTTAATACAATATTAATTTAAAAGCATGTACTTTTAAATTAATATTGTAATTTATATTTTGTCCTTGCGTGGATCTCATTACCGCATATGCGTCCCTCGGGTGGCGGATCTGGGGATGGTCGGTTGAATTTCCTCGGAGGCTCCTCCCGGCTAAGTTCGATGGACTTGCTGACTAACAATGAGAGCGGCCCTCCAGGCTTGCTGGAGGGTGTGACGTAGGTTCGAACGCCCTACTCACATATTTTAGTTCATAAAATACCACAAACAGTCATGGATTCCTCTAAAGTAAAATGCTCATTATCCGGAGGTAAACTAGTCCTCCGTTCGGGTCTCCGAGTGGGGACTGCTCCAGGGGAATCATGGCGCAAAATGAAAATTAGAGGTTGCACAACGCGGAATTGCGGAATTTGTATCCTGTGAATATAATTGAGTTGATAGCATCGCAGAGACTCAAATGGGCGAGTAAAGTTGTTGGGCTCGATGAGGAACAGATTCCGAGAAAGTTGGTTTTTGCTGATCCGACTGGTAGATGTCCGAAAGGTAGGCCGAAGCGTCGATAGGAGAATTGCGTTAAGGCTGATCTCAGGGGGGCTTGAACGGTGAACATTGGACGAGTATGTGTAGATAGAGTTTGGTGGTATCCGCATCGAACCTTCAGGTTCGGTAAGCTTATTATTATTATTATTATATTGTGTAGTTTTTTTTTTCTCATGTTATTTTTCCTACTGTCTTAAGCAAAACATTGCATTATTATCATTATGTAAATCGAACGATGATTGAAACTATATTATCATGATAAAAGGATAACTGAAATCATGTAAGAAATTGTAGCTATATGTACTTGTAAATATTGTATATAAATAAACATTATTATTCTTATTATTATTGGAATAATCTAATAATAATAGGGCATAATAATCTAGAAATTTATCGCCCTAAAACACGTTACCTAACTACTACCTACTATCTTAGAATAGAATGAATAGAATAGAATAGAATTTATTTGTTTAAGATTTACATTCTTGTACAAATCAATTCAAATTATAAACCTCTTCAATTGCCAACATGAGTCTAGTTAATAATAAATGTCCATTTATTCGGCTCTTGAGAAAAACTTAAAAATAATTGTAAACTATTTAAATAATACATTTTATCATTTAATTAATACATAATAAAAAAAACGACACTGAAATAAAACATAAAAAACAAACAAAAACAATTAACAACTTGAAAAACAAACTGAAAACATTCGCCGTACAATGAAAAATAATAAACAGTTAACCTTAGATAACTGGACACTTAATTGGTGTGTGGACCTTCACAGTTCAAATTATTCAGGCAGACATGCTGACTTAGTGAACCAGAAAATGTTGTTCAGTTTTTCAATATTGTCTATTTGAAGAATTTTTTGAATTTTTTGGTCATCACTGGATCCTGATAAAAATGGTTGTAAATATGTTTCTCTGTCTTTCATGAGCTTTTCACAGTAGAGAAGGACATGAAACTGGCTGTTCAAGATAAACTGACCACAGAAAGTGCAGGTTTCTGGTGCTTTGAAGATGAACATTTTGGTTTTTCCATAAAGTGTGGTACGTTCTGGGCTCGAAATTCTTAACTGGCTCAATGATCTTATTTTTTTGATATTGGCTGTATATGTCAGATAGGTCTCTGGGCACTACCTACTATCTTGGATAATTTAAAGTATGAATTTAGTGATGAAGATCTGCTTTTTTTTTTATCAAACATTTTGTATATTTTTTATTTTATTATATTTATATAAGTTTCATTCTTATTTCAGATATGCCATTGCTGAAAATGCATACAGAGATATGGTTGAAGAAAATAAAGACCATTGTATTTTAATATCAGGTAATTAAAATTTTGTATTTAATAGAATTTTAATATTAAAAATGTAAGGATTAAAAATTTCCAAAACATCTTGAAATTAAATTACAGCATAAAGGTATTTAGATGTTTATATAATTTCAGAAAAATAAAAACACATTTATGTAAAAGCCTAAAAAAAAAAAAATTTAAATCTGTCATTAGCTAAGCCATTGTAAAGACAAAAATATTATATATCATCTCACTATTAATTATTGTAAATTGTATTTTATTTTCTAATTATAAGGGCATAGTTTTACATAAAAAAACTTTTATTTTATTACTATAACTTTTTTAAATCTAAATCATTTTTATTAGTTTTGTGTTTTCTCCAGATTAAGGTTCTGTCTTATGTTCTCTCAGAATAAACTTCTTTTATATTTTATTCTATGATATACCCATGATATAAAATAAATATATCATTTATAGAAATAATCAATTTGTAAAACTTTAAAAATAATTTTCAGGTGAATCTGGTTCTGGTAAGACTGAAACAAGTAAAAAAGTTTTGGAATACGTTGCAGCAGTTTCTAATCAGAACACAGATGCGAAAAATGTAAAGGATAAACTCCTTATGTTAAATCCTGTGCTAGAAGCTTTTGGAAACGCTAAAACCATTAGAAATGATAATTCAAGCAGGTTTGGAAAATACATGGATATTGAATTCAGTTCTATGGTAAGAATTATGTATTATTAAGTAAATATAATCCCTTCTGAAATTTATATCATTATTAAATACATTACAATTTGTCTATTATTATGTGTTTAGGGTGCGCCAGTTGGTGGAAATATATTGAACTATTTATTAGAAAAATCAAGAGTGGTACATCAACACAACGGAGAGAGAAATTTTCATATTTTCTATCAACTGCTCGCGGGAGGAACGGATGAGCTTCTTGAAACCTTGACTTTGACAAGAAACATCAACGATTATGCATACTTGAAAAACAAGGTAATTATTATCATTAATATTCATTATAATTTTCCTAATTAGTTTTCATTGTCTTATCATAGTCACTTATGTATTCAAGTAAGATTAATCCATTCAAAACATCAGCCATAATTCTGAAGTTACCATCCATTATCAGTCCTGTTAGAATAATAATAAATAGTATAATTTTAGTAACACCTGGCTTTGTTTCTTCTTGATAAACAATAAACATTTATCCTAGATAAACAATAAACATTTTATAACAATAAACAGTTTAGAAGGTTGCACAACGCGGAATAGCGGAACTTGTATCCTGTGAATATAATTGAGTTGGTAGCATCGCGGAGACTCAAATGGGAGCGTAAATTGGTTGGGCTCGGTGAGGAACGAATTCCGAGAAAGTTGGTATTCGCTGATCCGACTGTTAGGCATCCGAAATGAAAGGCCAAAGGGTCGATGGGAGAATTGCGTTAAAGCTGATCTTGGGAGCTTGGGCTTGAACGGTGATCATTGGACGAGTCTGTGTAGGCAGACTTTGGTGGTATCGGCATCGAACCTTCGGGTTCGGTAAGCCTATTATCACTATTATTATTATTAAACAATAATCATTTATCCTTTATACTTATCATTCGCAAACTTCCCCCGGGTATGTGAGACCCATCAGCCAACTGGTGGCTTCTCACAAAAACAGGAGTAGGGGAGTGATGACCCTACCAAATAAAATATCATCAAGAATGGTGGTGCGGAATCTTGTGAACCCATACCGCATGGCCAATGATCTCCAAGGCCTGTCGTGCCAACCAAATAATAACCTATCTTTTCTGATCCTTCTTCTTCTTCTTTCTCTTCGACCCATTTGCCTTTCAGCATGGGCGAGCTCCCAGCCATTGGTACCAACTGTCTCTGTTCTTGGCGAGGTTTCTAATCTCGCCCAGAGTTTTACTTCTACGCATCCCTATTCGCTCCATGTGGTTGATATAGGAGGTCCTTGGGCGTCCTCTAGGTCTTCGTCCTAAGGGCCTTACCTCCATTGTTTTAATTGGGTTCCGGTGGTGGTCCATTCGACAGACATGGCCGTACCATCCCAATTGCTTCTTGTCTAAGACTTCCAGAACAGAGCATACATTAAGCTCTTCCCTGATCCTTTCATTCCGGACACAGTCTCTCCGTGTCTACCCCACAATTCTTCTCAGAAACTTCATTTCCGAGGCAGTGATGCGACTTTGTAGCCTTTCATTCATAATCCAGCTCTCTGCTCCATAGAGAAGCACTGGTAGAAAGATGGACTTGAACAGGTGTAACTTCACGTTCCGTGCTACTTCTCTTTTTCCGATAACCGTGTTGCAGATATGGTAATAGACGGAATTAGCTTTGGAAATTCTGCTTGAGATTTCAGAATCCAATTTCCCAGATCTACTGATCACTGTGCCTAGATACGTGTAATCTGTCACCACCTCCATCAATTCTCCACCACAGGAGATCTGTACATCTTCTTGAGCTCTACCAACTTGAAGAACCTTGCTTTTTCTGGAATTGATAGTCATTCCCTTTCTCTTCAGTTCCTCATTCCACTCCGTCACTGCCTGCTGAAGCTGCTCTGGGGATTCCGCTATAAGGACTATATCGTCAGCAAACAAGAGGAACTGTATAACAACAGGATACAGGTTCCATTGGCCCATGTGCAATCTGGCTGTGCGTCTTTTGCAAATTGAGGCAATCTCATCTATGTATACAATAAACAAAAGGGGACTTAGCGAATCGCCCTGTTTTACTCCCTTTTTCCATCCTAAACACTTTGCCTATTTAAGCGCATTATACCCTTTGGTTCTTGGTATGTTGACTTTATAGCCCTCAGCAACTTTTGAGGAATGTTCTTTGCCCTCAAGGCTTCCCAAATTTCTTTCCTAGGTACCGAATCGAACGCCGCCTTCAAGTCTAAGAACGCCAGATAGACGTTTCGGCCATGGTCCCAGGACTTCTCGATCACGTTCCGCAGGGTGAAAATCTGATCCTGAGTTTGTCTATTGTCTGATCCTTAAGAACAAAAATTCTTAATATGCTTTATCACGCATGAAAAGGACGATTTCGAATGATATGCCCTATTTTAATATTTTAAGGACTGTTTTAATTATTTGTTTTTTATTATAAGTTCAAGTTGCCATTCTTCTTTAAAAGGATTCTTAACAATTGAAATATCTTGTAGTTAGGATATGATTCAAAATGGAAGAGAACCATTATTATTGACTCGATTTCCTTTCAAAAAGGATAAAAATCGATACATTTCAGTGGTAAATAGGATTACGAAAAGGAATAATTTTAGTTTCTTTTCTTTTTTAATTTTTCTAGAAGTTTTTCTTAATATTAACACTTATTTATTTATTTCTCCCTACCTTGCCAAATGGCAATACGGGTATCGGTAGCCAGTAGTGCTACCAGTAGTAATCTTGAAATTTTTTTTTTTTCTTTTTCCTTTTCTTCCCAGTTTTTCACTCTGGTCTCTCCTCGATGACCATATCTTCAGCTTCTGCTTCTTCTCTCGGAGGTAGCCTTCCTTGATCTCGTCCTGTTCCACCTACGTTAAAAGCTGATGGACCAAGTGAAGTTTTCCAAGCATGAATAAATGCTAGAAAATGTCCATAATTCTGCTTGGACACCAGCTGAGGGAAATCGCTCTCCGTGAGGACCCAGAGCCCACATTCCCTTAGTAGTTTGACCCTTAGTGCTTCGAAGGCGTAGCAGTCCACAATTATGTGCTCAGCAGTCTCCGGTACTTCACAACTGGGGCACAGAGGATCTATTTCTTTCCCAAAACTGTGTAACTTACTTCGGAAAGCCCCGTGCCCAGTGAGGAATTGCAAGACCCAGTAATCCGGCACTACCCATTTAGCTTCCAATCGTGACCGGACCGTGGGGAAGAATTTCCTCAAGGTAGCACCTTTTGAGGTTGTCCCATTCATCAATGGTGTCTTCTCGGATTGCACGCTTCCATTTCCTTGAGTCCTACGCAATCCTCATTTGGATATTTCCCGGGAGACCTGCTGTGCCTTGCCTCTTGAAGGCATCTTTAAACGCATCTTCACGCAGAAGGAGGTCGAGAGGTACCCCTGCTGCTAGAATTTGAACCGCCTCATGCGATAGCGTACGGTAAGTCTTTGTTACTCGTAGCAAAGCCATTCGCTGAATGGTCGCCAATCTGCGCTTCTGCCGCTGTGTGATGTTCTTAAACCACGCAGGGGACGCGTACCTCAGGATACCCAGCACCATGCCTTTATAAATGGTCATTGTTGCTGGGTATCTAAGGCCTAATATTAACACTTAAATGAGCACACCTTAACTTCCCTTTGTGTTCATTTATGTTATTTCACAACCATTCATATTTATCAACGTTTCGGGGTTGTTTCCGCATTCTCAAGACTTATTTTTTTAATAACATTTTCTCACATATAACTCACTATTTCACTTCATAGCTCACTGCTATTCGTCCACATGTTCATTGGCTTACTGTTCATAACAATGGGTCTTGAGAATGGGGAAACAACCCCGAAACGTTGATAAATGTGAATGGTTGTGAAATAAAATAGATGAACACAAAGGGAAGTTAAGGTGTGCTCATTTAAGTGTTAGGAATAATTTTACTATTTCAAGGATATGCCCCCGATTTTAATATTTTAAGGACTGCTTTAATTATTTTTTAATATGTTTACATGTTCTCCTGTATACTCAGTAAAAAGGAGGTCCCAAGCTATCAAGGTGTTTATACGTTTACTTCTACCTGCTACCTTTTTGTTGAAATTTACCCATTTTCATCCCTAAAGCCTTATCATTAACTTTCATCAAATATCAGTTTTTTCTCGACCTATCCATCCATCCGTGGCCCTACATACCAATATGGTCCTTGGCCTCCTCAATAAGTCTATAATCCCATCCAAGCCAAGGTCTTCCTCTTGTCAGTGGAGCTAACCATTCAGCAGCTTCTTGGGTATTTCATCATCTAGCATGTTTGCGACGTGGCCAGCCCAGCGCAATTTACTTAAGTTGATAACTTTCATAATTCGTCCTCCACCTCCAGCATTCTCTGATCCTGACTGGCCGAAATATTCTTCCTAGGATCTTCCTTTCAAATATAAGGATTTCCCTCTCATCTTTACAAGTGAGGGTCCATGTTTTGGGTTAAGATCGACCTAATAAGGTTAAACGTGTGAGGTGAAACATGTGCTTTCTGAATTTCTCCATCTCCATTGTGTCAAGATTAGGGTCTTAGGTGTAATTATCAACAGTACCTTGTCTTGGCGAGACCACGCAAGTCAAGTCGTGCGCAGAGTCCATGGTGTGATGCATTCCCTCTCACGATGGAAACGTTTGTTGCCAGCCGAGGTAAAAAGAAGGATAGTATCAGCTCTTATGTGCCCTCTAGTATGGTATTGCGATTCGGTTTACTTGGACATTACTGACGCGGAGGACAGCAGGATTCAGAGAGCCCTTAACACCGCAATCCGATTTATCTTTAGCGCCAAATGGGACGAGCATATAACTCCATTAATGAAAGAATTAGGCTGGCTGCGTGTCAAAGAATATCGCCGAATCAACCTAATGTGCCTAGCACGTAAAATACTAGATACAGGGATTCCGGAGGCACTAAGAAGTGAATTTGTGGAGGTGCGGAGCGAGAGAATGCAGGGTCTATTTCAATTACCTGCTTGCAGAACCGAGACCTTTAGAAATGCTTTCCACGTTGCGGCCGCGAGAGAGCTCAACATGCTTCCGGTGGAGATCAGGTTCGCATCCTCCTTTCGCAGGGCATGCATTAGACTATTTCTAGACGGAGACTCGACAAGTGCGCCTTGAATCCTTATGCTCTCTGTAAACCAGTTGCCATTTCCTATCCCTTTCCTGATATTCCTTCTACTTTATTATTCCTATTCATTATCCTTTATTATTAGCATCATTCCTTTTTTTTATCTTGCTTCAGCATATTGCCTATATATTATATCATATTTTTCTAAAATTTGGAAAAGATAATATGTAAAAATTTGTCTGTTAATTATAAACATAAACATTGTAAAATTGGTTGATAAGTAATTCAATTATATTTTAAATGGCACATTTGTACTTAAAAAGTTTATAATTTTGTCTGTAAGAAAGGGCCTCTGGCCCTAAGACAATAAAAATCAATCAATCAATCTCTTGAACCTTAAATCTTTCCTAGATATGTAGAATTCAAATTAATTGATAAAATAAAGTCAGTTTTGCCTCAATATTAAACTCTTAACAAGACCAGGCAAGTCTTTAAAAAATTATGCTATATGCTATTATTATTACGGGACTGATTATCCCAGTATAACATTTATTTTCATACTGGAAGAAATTAGTCCGGGTAGCGGTCATTAAATGAAACAACTAAATAGTTTCAACTATTTATTGTTTTCCAACGTTTCGACCCTCCTTTGTGGGTCATCATCACAAAGGGCATGGTGGGAGAACTAGCAGTTTCCATTCTCTCAGATGATGACCCAGAAAGGGGGGTCGAAACATTGGCAAACAATAAATAGTTAAAACTATTTAGCTATTTCATTTAATGACCGCCACCCGGACTAATTCCTTCCAGTAATTCTCAACGGTCAACTAATTACATCCACATTTATTTTCATAATTTCTTTAATATCAAATGTTAATTAAGTGAAAGGAATATATTACCTTTTTCCAATAGTGAATACAAAGCTGATAAGATTAGTTTCAGCATAAAATATTTTTTAAGGTATGACTATTTATATGTTTATTTGTATGCAATAGAGAGATGACATATTAAAGGTATGTAAAAATATTTTGTTACAATGTGAAAACAAAATGTTTATTATCTTTTAATTTATAAAACTGGTGTTATTAGGATCTTTGATAATGGCTTAGTGCCGAAACGTTGGAGATAAAAAAAAAATAAAAAATTATTGAGTGAAAAATGTGGATCATTTATTTTTAAAGAACCTATAATTGAAATTATCCACTCAAAAAAAATAAATAAATAAATAAAATAAAAAAGGCATACTTTAATAAAATTTATATACTATTTGTTATTATTCTTACGCGACTGATTATCCCTGAATAAAATTTATTTTCATTTCAACATCAATCAAGTAGATTATTTTATTATAACTGACCAAAATGGAATCTTGTAAACTTATTCATTTATTATTATTTTTTTTTTTTTAGGTTTTTTTAAAATAAATTGATCCATTTTCACTCAACATTTCTTTGTTTCTTTCTCCTTACATTTCAGCCTTTACTATTTTCAAGGGTTCTATCAACAACATTTATAATAAAATCAAAAGATAATCAACACAAATTTTTACATTGTTATAAGACATTTTACATACTTTAAATCATTCTTATATATTGCACATATATAAAAGATACATAAATGAATTAAAAGATAATTTTTTAATATTGTTTAAAAAAATACATATATTCACTCAAACAAATTACAATAATAATAATTTTTTTTTTAGGACAGTAAAACTATTGGAGGATTGAACGATGCCCATCAAATGGGAGAAGTCTGCCATGCAATGCATGTAATGGGCATCACGGCGAGGGAGCAAGGAGAGATCATGGCTATCGTTGCCAGCATTCTTCACCTCGGCAATATCAAGGTGGAGGAAAAGGATGGTATGGCTGAGATAGTGAGCCAGGATCACTTAAAGCATGCTGCCAGTGTATGTATTTTGTATTTTTGTTTTGAAATCATTAATTGATTTTATTTATTATTATAATTTATATTCGCAACTGTGTGAGCCATGACAAGCATAAACTACCGGTTTATGCTTGCCATAGCTAACTGATGCCTTGGTTATGGTTCACATGTTTGACTGATGGTTGGATATGATTGACCAATTATTTCTACCTATGATAAGTTCAACAGTCAACTATACACCCTCAATATATATTAACTATTTCCTTTTCAGTTACTAGGATGCGGAGAACAGGAGTTAAAGCTTGCACTGACGCAGAGAACTATCCACGCTAGGAATGAAGCCCTCATTTCACCACTTGACTTGGAGATGGCGATGTACGCTCGAGATGCCCTCGCTAAAGCTATCTACGACAGATTGTTCACTTGGTTGGTCACGCGTTTCAATGAATCGCTTCAGACCAAAGAAAATTAAGCACAAAAGTTATGGGAATACTTGACATTTATGGATTTGAAATTTTTGAGACAAACAGGTAATTTTTCAAAATTCATTCTAAGTTTAATTTTATTTTTTAGTCAACCTTTTAAATAACTTATTTTTTCTCGTTTATTATTTCTAATGTTTCCTCCGAAGGACGGCATAACTAAGAATTATTTACTCCCATTAAAAAGTCCTAAGACCACCTGTGGGTTCGAACTCGTGACTTTTTGCATAGGAGGCTGTTATGCTAGCCACCCAGCTACAAGTGATCACCTCAAATTCTGTTTTAGAACTGGGCTATTTTCAGAAACTCCATTAGAGAATCCACATCTTTTTTTGGAGTCCTGAAAGATTTCACAAACAGTTTTCGCCGCTCCTCCCTATTTGTGACCCTGATCCTAGATTTATCCCATAGTCAGTACCATCTTGCTCAGACATGTGCTGACGTACTCCCTCCAGAGGTTCTTCTCCTGCCCCTGGTTCTGGTGCGTCCGCTTGAGCCTCCATCGCTCGTCTCAGGTATCTCCCTCTCTCCATCTTTAGACATGTCCAAGCCTTCTCACCTGAGATCCCTTATGTTGTCCAGCATGGGGTTTGCTTCCAGAGTTTGCCTGATGTTCCAGGATCTTATCGATTCCTTCTTGTGTTTCATGCTATGGCTCTTAGGAACTTCATTTGGGGGTCACCTGTAGCAGGTGGCTATAAAGCCCTCTATACCCAAGGTCACGGGTTCATACCCGCATATGGCCCTAGGATTTTTTTTTAATGGAAGTAAAAAATCCTTAGTTATGCCATCCTTCAGAGAGGAAGTTAAAAGGTGGTCCAGAGCCTGTACGAATGTTAGGTACTCGTCAAAGATCCCTATCCTAATTTTACCTAGATAGAATCCCTTTTATTTGGGTGCCATCACACAGGAAAGCATTTTGCAGGCAATAAAATACTAAGTATGTCATTGTTATTATGTAAAAAAATTAACCCATTTTAAATTTTCTTAAGCACAGTTCCTGTAGGGTTTGGAAGATAAAAAAATGAATAAAAACCTATTTTAAATAGAATTTAACCATTTTGGAGATACATTTCTTTAAATAAAGGTGATATTAGAATAAATAACAAATTATTTATGTTTTAGAGTTCTTTATTACAATTGGCTGTACTTCAGTTTCAAGATAATAATTGCTAAACAATTTATTAAACAATACCCTATGTTGATCGGCTAATTTGTTAAAATTTTATTTTAGTTTTGAACAATTTTGCATCAAACTACTGTAACGAAAAACTCAACAACTCTTTATCGAACTCACTTTGAAATCCGAGCAGAAGAATACCTCAGAGAAGGAATTGAGTGGGAGCCAGTCGAATATTTCAATAACAACATCATTATTAACTTAATTGAAGAAAAACACAAAGGTAAATATTATTATTGTATATAAAATATAATAAATTATTCTGATATGATAAATTTCTACATTTTGAAAAAAGTAGAATTTTTATCGTAAGCAGTGATCCTAGTGGTATTTCTTGTAAGTACTATAAGACTAAGAATACTTCTGTAATATATTATATTATTCTTATTACGAACATTAATCAGGTTTTTCTCTCTATACGATCTATTTGTCACACAAAGAAGAAAAATGGGAAGGTAAAAATAGGTTTGGCTATTGGAAAAAAAAAATCAGAAAAGAATTTCATAGCTATTACTTTGCTTTTTTTCACCCAGAGTCTGGACTAAATGTGTACTTCTATAGGTAACAAAAAAAAAAAAAATATATGGATGTATTGATTTTTAATGTCGTATGATTAATTTACAGTTTATAAAAAGAACCCTTAAAAGGCAAAAAAAAAAAAAATAATATATATAATAATAAAAAAAAAAATACATTGGAAACTGATCTAGTTTAATGTTACTGTAAACTACCACTTCTGAATCTGAATCATAGCATCTCAATTTATTTGTTTATTTTTACTTTTTATACTTGTTTTTTGATTCACAGAACTTTAAGATTTAGTTTGAAAATAAGTTTCTTTCTATTTTTCAAACTTGAGGAAGTTTCATTTATTTATTTATACAAGCATCTACCCATTAAGGGTCATTAGCTATATACATAATTGTTTGTTCTTCACTTTTTAGTACAGAATTTTAAAAAAATCATCATTTATAAGACAATAATGGTAATGTTTGGTTGAAGGATATTATATTCTAAATCAATTAAACACTTTACTTTTTTTTAAAAACTTCAGTAACTTTTTAACACACTTTCACTGTCACCGAAAGCTATTTCCAGCCTGGTGTCAATTCTGCACTCCGTTCTTGCACCGCTGAAGGTCTCGCAGTGCAGGATGAGGTACTCCACCGTCAGAGGTGCCTTGCAATTTCTGCAGGTCGTTGGGTACAGTCCTTTCAGTAGGTTAACTGTGTGTCCGCTTACTTATCCTGGCCAGAACCACCTTCTTTCCTTCTTCTCTGAGGTTTCCCATATCCTGGAGTCTCTTTAATTTTTCGTTTGTTCTGCTCCACTCGTAGCCCATGAAGTATAAATTCTTTTCTTGACGTACTTTCACCATCCTTTGTAGTTGTCTTAATTGACAAAATTTCCTTTCCATTCCAGAATCCACCCTTGCATTATTAGCCGCTCGGTCAGTGTCCTTGTTTCTTCCTATTGTTATGGTTAAAATTTGAAAAAAAATTAATTTAAATTAAAAAAAAAAAAGAATACCTTAACCGTAACTATGCCCCAGATTCTCAGTGGAGACGGTGGGTTCCACAATAAATTTATTCGAGCGCCACCTATTTGTTAAAATAAAAAAAATAAGGTAAATAGCGAAACCTTTAAATTAATAATGTCTTTACCGAAAATTTAAAAAAAAATAATGAAGATTTAGTATACAAAAAAAAAAAATTATTGATAACAGATAAACACGAACTCTTTATCTTACAGTCACAATCACCTACCTATCTCATGAGCTATGGAATCATATGAAGTCACCATTATATAACTTTTTAGCTTATTACTGCTCCATTCAGTTGTACACTGTTTCCTTGTTAAGGTTAATATTAAATAGAAAATATTTAACAACATATTACTTAAAAAAAAAAAAATACAAAGCTTTATTTCTAACAGTAAAACAAAATAAATGATTCTTTAACAAAAAAAAAAAAAAAAAAAAAAAGAAAGGAAAACTTATTTCTACTTATATCCTAAATTTAGTTGTTTGTTTGTCTTAAAAACAATTATTTGTCCTTCTACCTTTCGGAACCTTAACCACTCAGGTTATAAGTTTATTTACAAAAATAAATCACCTTGTTTCTCTGTTTGTTTGCCTCGAGAAAAGAATTCCTTTTCTGGTAGCTCCTTTTCCAATTCGATCAGACTTCGTCCATCTGGTCCGTCGAGTGTCACTCGCCACAACCTTACTTTTTGAACTACACTTGAAAATCTTTTTTTCATTCACTTACAATGGGGCCTCGCTCTCGCGGTTCCCAAAAACATTCTACACAACACTCACGAAAAAAACAAAAGTCTATTAACATGTGTTTTTCTTTTTTTTAACATTTTTATATTTTGAGTAACCCTCTTCGAGGCATTAAAAAAAACATCTTAACTATTATTTTACTCAAATTCTTAATAATTTAATTTTTTTTTTTTTTTTTCACGTAACACTATGCTCATGGAACCCACAAAAATGTTATTGTTTTTCCTATACTTTTGCATTCTTCCTTGAGAATATGGATTCTTTGAAACAAGGCTTCTTTTGAGTTCCTATTCTCTATTGACTCTAGAGAACTTAGAGAATCTGTTACAATCAGATGATGTTGGTGGTCGTGTTTCATTATGATTTCCAAGGCTTTCCAGATCGAGTAGAGCTCTCCAGTATATACACTATTTGGTTCTGGTAGAACATTTTTGTAACAAATAGAGCCCATAAGAACAGCACAACAAACTTCGGAATTCGATTTAGAAGAAGTTTCATTTATGTTTTTAAATTTAATCAAGCATTTTATTCTTCCAATCATATTTTATTCTGTTAACCACTTATAACAATATATAGTGAAGTATTTAAATTTTTTATTATTTTTTTTTTTTCCAGGAATAATTTCACTATTAGACGAAGAATGTCTACGACCTGGAGATACGTCAGATCAGACTTTCTTGAACAAACTATCTGATAATTTGTCGGGACACAACCACTTCATCAACCACACCAAAGCTGAGAGCAAGATGAAAAAGATCTTAGGAAGAAATGTATAACATTTTTCTAAAAAAAAAAATTTTCTTTAAGTTTCACCCGGAAATATTATAACTTGCGACTTTATTTTAGGACTTTGCCCTTGTACACTATGCCGGAGATGTGATTTACGATGTAAATGGATTTTTAGATAAGAACAACGATCCTCTTTTCCGCGATTTGCGAAAAGTAATGTGTAATACTTGCAATTCCATCACTCAGGTATGAGATATATATTTTATTTTTAGATAACACACAAGAAAAAATTGTATTGATTTTTTTTAAAATTTCTTTTCCATTTTTTAGGCTGTGTTTCTTGAATCGGAATTACAAAGTAAAAAACGTCCAGAAACTGCTATAACACAGTTTAAATTCAGTTTGAACGGCTTGATGAATATTTTGATGACCAAAGAGCCCAGTTACATCAGGTGTATTAAGCCTAATCACAATAAAAAAGCAGGTATAGTATTTATTGTTTTTTAATTCCAAAAATGGGGAGTGGTGTGGCTTATTGGATGGAGCACTAGTGTACTATAGGTCCCGTGTTCAAACCCCAGCTGATGCCGAATTATCTATTCTTTAATTTTAGCCGTGGAGCGTACCTGGGGTATAGAGACCCTCCTGGGGCATATCCAGCCTATAAAGTGGGTATCCAAAAATTTGGGGGAAAACCTGGTGGCTAAGGGTGATCTATGGGGAGCCTGTGGCTGAGTGGCTAACGCGCTAGTCTCTCATGCTACTGGTTCTGAGTTGGAATCCCAGTCCTGGCAGGGCTTTTATAAGGATGTAAAAAAATGTGGATTCACTTGTGAGGTTGTGACCTCTCCCCCGGGTATGTGAGACCCGACAGCCAAAGAGTGGCCACTCACAAAATTAGTCATAGGGAATGATGACCCTACACTAAAAATTGCATCGTGAAACGTGAGTGTTTACGCAGGAGTTTACACCGCGAGGCCCAGGGCCTACACGGCCTGTCGTGCCACTGGAAGAAGAAGAAGGGTGATCTATGCTTAATCACCTCCTGGTACGGCAATTGGCCAAGAAACTGTTCAATTCTCTATATGTACTGAGCACAAGACCCTTATTATTAGGGATACATGTTTTTTTTAAAGTATTTTTTTTATTGCTAAAATAAAAAGGTAGTGTAATAATAATAATTGCAGAGCATTTATTTTTTTTAATCGAAAGTAAACTTTGATTTTTTTCACTTACAATCAATTCTTAAGTCCTATGGTTTTAACTAAAGATCTTATTTTTTAGTGGGAATCCTAAATTTTGCCAAATCAGGTTTAATTAGGATATGGATCTTTAACGAGTACCTGACATCTCTCAGGCTCGGAACTACCTTTTCACATCCTCTCCAAAGGACGGCATAAATGAAGATTTTCCCATACCATTAAACAAGCCTAGGGCTACCTGCCAGGTTTGAACCTGTGACCTTGGGCATAGAACACTGTCATAGGCAATACACCACAGGTGACCTCCAACTAAAGATCTTTTTTTTCTGAGACAGTAGATTAAATGTTAGGAAAAGTTAAATGACAGCATCTCCAACCAAATCTACAATTTTTTTCCATTCTGGCTAATATGTTGTTTAGTCTATTTGATTTTATAAATTAACTTATAAAAAAAATGAAATATAATGCTCAAATATCATGTATAAATTTATATTTTAGCATTGAAAATAGTTTGAATACAATTAAAAAAGCTGAGTTGGCATTATTTAGATTGTAAGCCACTGTATTAGGTATATACACTTTAGTTTACAAATCTCTTATATCTCTACTAATAATTATTCGTCTTATTAATTAATTTATAATTTAATTTTTACAGGATTATTTTCTCGGGATGTTGTAAGGCATCAAGTGAAGTATCTTGGTCTAATGGAAAATCTTCGAGTACGTAGAGCAGGTTTCGCTTATAGGCGTAATTACGACGAATTCCTATTCCGCTATAAAAGTCTTTCACCCGCAACTTGGCCATTCTACAACGGTCATCCGAGGGATGGTGTTGAGCAAATACTTCTGCACCAGCACTGCACACTAGAGGAGTACAGGCTTGGAAAGTGAGTTTTAAAAACTTATTTTATTTAATAATTTGAAGAATAACATGGAATCATACTTATTAGATATTCTAATTGTGAGCCATCTTCTAAGCTAAAAACAATTCAAAACTCTAAAGATATACTAATATTTTTCCACATGTTTATAAGAGTGAATGGCATAATTGTAAATGGTAAAGAAGATAAAAATAATTGAAGAATACAATTATTAATATGGTATGACAGTAGAACTGTAAAACTAACTGTGGAATTAAAATTCAGGTGTATGAGGTTAATCAACTTAATTGAAATTAAATAAATTGAATTGCACTTGTAAATTTATTTCCTATTTCTTTAAAAATTGTCATATCATACTTAAAATATGATAATTACATAAGCTAGCTAATTATTGATTTATTTTTCAGAACAAAAATATTCATACGTTCGCTAAAACCCTCTTCTACTTAGAAGATAAATTCCAAGAGAGGAAGCAGTCCCTGGCTACTCTGATCCAGAGCCGTTGGAGGGGGATGGTGCAATGGAGGAAGTACAAGGCACTTCGGGCCGCGGCCATCGTCATAGAGAAGTGGACAAGGAGGTTCTTAGCACAGAAACTTGCCGAGAAGAGAAGGAAGGCCGTCAAAGTTATCAGAGGGTAAGAAAATAATTTATGCGAATAATTAGTTTCTAAAAATTATTATGTTATTTATGACCCTGAAATCTGTATCTCTATAACCCATGAAAGGTCTTGGGCTCAGTACATACAGAGATTCATATTGTTTATAGTGCAACGGCCATGCAATGAGGTGATTAGTCTGAGATTGCTCTAAACTGCCAGGTTTTTCCTCATTTTTGGATACCCACTTTATAGAGGCTGGGCCAACCCCAGGAGGGTCTCCATTGCCTAGGTTTGCCCCCCTCCTCCCTCTCTTATTATTTATTTTATTTTTTTCAATCTCGCAATCTCGCAGTTTCTTCTTCTTCCTTCTTGCCCCCTCCCCCCCCCCCTCCTCACTGCCTGATATATGTGAATAAATAATCAGTCCAAAAACACCATGGACATTTTTTGAACATTTATGTAAAAAAATCAAATGAAATATCATTAATGAAATTTAATTTCTGAAACTTAAACATACCTTACAAAAAACTATAAATTTTTTTTTTCTCGCTAATACTACTTAAAAACAGAATTGACTATCTGTGCTCTACGAAATATTAGCAGTTATGTTACAATTCTTTTGATAAAAAATCAAACAAATTTTTTTTTAAATTTAATTTTTGTATTATTGTTTTATTAAATGTTCTAAATCAATTATTCGTTAACAATGTTTCTCGTTTTTTTTTTTTTGGTCTTTTATTCCTGATTTTTTTTTAACCCTGAATTTTAATGAAAGCTTCTTTTACATGATCGATCGAGAGTCTCCATTACCCAGGGTTGTCCCAGTCTGAAATAACAGAATAAATAATATTCTGTCACAGGCGGGATTCGAACCCAGGATCCAGAGAACAGTAGACTAGTGATCTATCTACTATACTAAATTGCTCCCATTATTAATACCCTTCCAGGTTTAATATGAGAATAAAGAGAATTGGAATGTTGCTTTCCAAAATGTACCAAAGGACATTTTTTATTAAATTAATATTTTGACATATTTTTATGCTAAATATTAGTGTTATCAAAATACCTTATCGCCTGAAGAACACTCAGACCCTGCAAAGAGATAAGCTCTCAATGGACAGGATAACTCTGAGGAGGGCTATAGGACTTAATACAGGACACTGTCAGTTTAATAAGCAGTGCCACAATATGGGGTTTGTAGCCTCACTGACTTGCAGATTCTGTAAGAAGGAAGATGAAACTGCCTATCATGTGATATGTTGTTGTCCGAAAATTTCTAGGATATGGTTTTATCACTGACCAAATTTCAGATTCTGAGCTGTGTGAACTGGGGAATCCGTGGCTGAGTGGCTAGCGTGCTAAGACGCTCTAAGACAGGTTGTGAGTTAGAATCCCAGTCGGTAGGACTCTTTCAAGCATATAATTAAATGCAGATTCACTCACAGCCTCTCCCCTGGGTATGTGAGACCTGTCAGCCAAATAGTGGCCACTCACAAAAATAGGCGTAGGCAGTGATGACCCTACCCTATAAAATTTCATCATGAAACACGAGTGTATTGTCCCAACAGATTACACCATTAGGCCAAGGGCCTACACAGCCTGTCGCGCCAGCAGAAAAAAAAAGAAGGAAAAAGCTGTGTGAACTGATCAGTCCTTACAGTTTGGTCAGATTCACTAAGGCAATAGGCCTGTATTAAGGTTGCAGTGCAAAAGGATAAGCCAGAAAAAAAAAAAAATAATAACCATCAAGTCCTTCAAAACCATGTTTCAGAATTTAATTATTTCCCAAAGTTATTGAAATAATATACATATCAAATTTCGTTCCAAATAATATTAAAAAATTGTCTTTAATTTTTGTATACATATTTTAAAGTTCTTTTTGTTTATAGATTTATCGAAGGGTTCATTACAAGGCATGACGCAGCTACAGAATTAAATCTAAGGTTTATTCAAACAGCGAAAAAACATTATCTCTTGCGTTTGTCGCAGTCGTTGCCCAAAACTGTTCTTGACAGATCTTGGCCAAGCCCTCCTGAAGTCTGTGCTGAGGTAAGTTGATAGGCTCATTCAAGTACTTTTTTAATTTTATTTATTTATTTGTGAATATTGATTATTTTTTATTTCGTTTTAGGCTTCAGAAATTTTGAGATGTATGTATTACCAATGGCTGGCAGGAAGATACTGTAAGTCCATTACTCGAGAAAGGAAAGCTGAGATGGAACTTAAAGTGCTCGCTGAATGCTTGTTTAAGGGTAATCAAACACATTTTACTTAAACATATGTTAATTAAATTCATTGGCGTCATGATGGCGTTATATTTTAAGACACTTGTTATCCATTTTTCAATAAATAAATTTTTTATGTTTGTATATAAAATTCTAAACTCTTTGACGGGTTATTTTCAAACGCTTGTTTGTAAGAAAACATCTAACTCTCGTTTGTAAGAAAACAATGTCTAAAGATTCTTTCAATCTTCGCAATAAGATTTAAAAGTATGAATAGATAAATATATGAATAAATACATGAAAAAATAAAGTAAAACAGAACTCAAAAGGTCGGTCAACTGGTCCAATATTTAACTTTTAACAATGGTTGTTTTATGAGTAAAACTTATGTATTTCTATTAAGAATATATAAGCCTGCAGACTTACATACAGTTTATATGTTCTATACAATTACATATTTTTTCAGTTAGAATATGTTTTATAAAATATTTAATTACATTTAAACTATTATGAAAGCACACACTTTTTTACAATATATAATATATGAGACAATCATAGAATTTTTAATCAAGAATTTTAAACTTGTTTTGTATTCATTTTATGATGTTTGTTTTTACAGATAAAAAGAAGAGTTACAGTTTGAGCGTTCCTGAAATTTTTGTCGAAAACCGTTTGACAGAAAGTGGTAATACCTTGCGAAAACAGTTCTTTATTAACGAAGCAAGTGGGCAGAATTGTAAGGTTGGTAATAGACCCTTCCTTATATGAATTATATGTTAGATTTTATAAACAATTGATTCAAATTTTACTTTTTAATGTTCCTTTCAGTATGCGACATACGTTACAAAGTTCGACAGGCATGGTTATAAAAAGAGGGATCGTATCCTGATATTGACTGAGAGTTTTCTGTACTTGACAACGGCAGGTGAAAAGCAGATGAAGACCAAACACAAATTCCCCATCGACCGCATAAATAAATTAGAAATAACTTCTGAAAGGGATAAGTTCCTCTTAGTAAGGGTCTCACAGGAATTGAACAAAGAAAAGGTATGGAATATTTATTTTGTTTCTTTTTAAGTGTTATGATTATATTTTTACTTTCACTTACCTAAGTATGAAATATATAGTGAGGGAAAGTATTGCGATCGTGGAAATTTTTCAATTCTAGTTTTCAACGGAAATACAAGTTTTAAGGTCCCCTGATTTTGAATAATCAAGTCACAAGAAAAGGTCTTGTGTCCGTCTTTCCATCCGTTTGTCCATGTGTGTGTGTGTGTGTGTTACTGCAACTCTTTCATCAAAATCAGCAATTCAGAAGAGGCTCTTCATACAGTGCATTTTGCACCTTTTTTATGATTTTCTCAAAAATAGCTCTAACGATTTTGATTAAACTTGCTATCTTAATGTAAAATTTAATGAACTTATATATCATATGAGTTTCATTCTGATTGAAATAGTCTAATAGGGCTTAAATGCAGAATTTTTTAATTTTTCTTCCTCTGAAGTACCTTTAAAGCTGTAGATTCATAAAAAAATCGCCTTTTTAGGATTGATTATATGTGGCTAAATATTAAAGTTGAATGAATTCGATAATCAACTAAAGGATAGAAGAGCAAAAATATTTTTTGAATGTAATTGTTGGTTTTTTTGAACCTAATAACAGTGACAAAGATGTATAATGTACTGTTGGAAAGCTAAAGAGTTTAGAAAAAATATTATCTTATGTACAAAAAAGTTAATGGAGAGTGATAAAATCCGATAAAAATAACTGATTGTCATCGATAATAATATAATAGATTATTTAATACATCACATGTTCCTATTGTTACACAATGTAATTAACTATTTAACAATTTATTTTCATCTCTAAATGTATTTAAAAATTCTTAAATTGATTTTAAGAATGGTGGTAAGTCATGTGTTGCATGCACCGCATTTTTTTTTTCTAACACGTTCACGCCGGGGTGACCCACTGTTGGGTCATACTTGTCTGTTTTATGGGGTGGGGTGACCCACTGATGGGTCATACTTGTCTGTTTCGTGGGGCGGGCTGTCTGAGCAGAACCCCTCCTTGGGAGGCTATCGGCTCTCTCATTGTCTGAAATGCCCAATGGACTCTGACCTTAATCAGCAGAGAGAGTGTGCCTTGAATTTTTATATTTTGATTTTCTTTTATTTTTGAAATTCCAAAAGAATCATCCTGTGCTGATCTGTAATTTTGATGTTAAATATTTCTAAAATTGAGTCCAGTAGTCTCAGATAAAAGCCTTAAAGGCTAACAGACATATTTTTATTGGTTATTATACTTAAAAAGTTCATTATTAAAATTAATTACATTTTTACTTTCACTTACTATATATAGTAAGGAAAGTATTGCGATCGTGAAAATTTTCGAATTCCAGTTTTCAACGGAAATACACGTTTTAGGATCCCCTGAGTCCAAATAACCAAGTCCCGCAAAAAGGTCTGTGTGTGTGTGTGTGTCTGTGTGTGTGTGTGTGTGGTAACTCCCGGGCGGAAACGGTAAGTCCTATGAAACTGAAATTTCATATTTAAGACAACTATACGCCCGAGACGTGACAAAACTTTTTTCATTAAAATGAGCTTACCAGAAGAGGCACTTTATACCATTCATTTTGCACCTTTTTTCGATTTTCTCAAAAACGGTTCCGACGATTTTGATTAAACTCGCTATATCGATGTAAAATTTAATCGGCTTTAATATCATGTAGGTTTTATTTGAATAAAAATGGTCTGACAGGGCTTAAATGCCGATATTTTAAATTTTCTTCCCCTAAAGTACCTTTATTTTTTTAGATTCAATAATAATAACTAGATTATCTTGTTAACGCTGATGAAAAACAGGTAAATATATAAATTGAATAAATTCGATACCCAACTAAAGGAGAAAACAGAAAAAATATATTTTTAATGAAATTTTTCGTTTTTGAACATAAGAGCAGTAATATACATGTATGATATACCGTTGGAAAGCTAAAGATTTTAGAAAAAATATCATCTCATACACAAGCTTTTAGAAGTTAATAGAGAGTGATGAGAAGAAGATAAAACTAACTGATTATTTTAGATAATAATATAATAGATTTTTTAATAAAACACATGTTTCTATATAAATTCAATTTGATTAATTCCTTAATAGTTTCATGTATTTTTATCTCTAACTGTATTTGAAAATTCTTTCATTGATTTTAAAAATCGAGGTAAGTGAAAGTCGTGTGTTGCCCGCACCAGATTTTTATTATTTGTATAGCAATCAAATATTTGGTATTTTATTAGTAACTCTCAAAATTAAATTTCATTTGATTTCAACAGATAATAATATTGATTTTTTTAATTTTTCAGGGAGACCTAATTCTCGAAGTTCCTCATCTCATCGAGTTCATAACAATTTTTGTTGACCTAACAAAAAATCTAAACATTATTAATATGAATAATATAAAAGACGGAAAGTATGTATGATTGTATTTGAGATTTATAAAAAAAAAAAAAAAATGATTATTGCGTTTATTAATCCTGATTTTTATTGTTTAGGATAATGCATTGCATCACCAATGGAAAAGAACGCAGAATCGATATAACTTTAGGCACAAATGGTCCCGACATCATAAAAGGACAAAGTGGTCAATTAGTCGTCGTTGGTTAGTACACCGAAGTAATGTCAAATGCTGGATAGCAACTGTTTTACAAATAACTACAAATACAGTGTTTGTTAATACGATTTTTATGGAATTGTGATATTTTTACTAAGTCATGAGTAATATTTCTTTCAAAACTAAAAAAAAGAAAAGAAAGAAAAATATTAAAAAAATTATATATTTTATCTAACAACGAGAGGATCCCAAATGTGTTTCACCTATTTTGATAAAAAAGTTTAAGTGAAACTAGACATTAAGCCATTAAACTCTGCTAAATATTAAGGCCCAATATTTCCCTGTAGTCGGGTAAAAAAAATTGGAAAGTTTGCTCTCGAAAAAACACATTTTATTTAATATCTCTGGTTCTAGTGAAGGTAGAAAAATAACTTTAGTATCAAAATTGCCCTATTTTAAAGTGGAATAATTAAAATAATAAGCCATTAAAATATTTAAGTTTTATTCTAGGTAATAACCCTAGAAATATAAATAATCTTGTTAAAACAGTACTTTCAATTAGGTTTTTAAAAAAATGCTTAGATTAAAATTCTCCCTTAAGAGTGAGAAACACAGTTTTTAAGAAACCTTATTAAAAGTACTGTTTTGATGGGATTATTTATATTTTTAGTCATTGCCAAGCATAATATTTTAATATCTTACTTTTTTTAATTATTCTGCTTATACTGTGTTCATTTGTTTTTTCTTTTACTTGTAATATTGGTTTTAGCATTGTTTAGAATAATTTACACAATATTATTAATTTGAAACATTTATATTTTCACTAAGGATAACTTTAAATTCCTCAATTGATGTTTTTTTTTTTTGTTTTTCATTTTTGTATTTGATTTAAAAAAATACGTTTTATTTATTTATGTATATTCACTATGCCTGTAAATAATCTCCAGCTGTTTTTATTTTTGTATTTATAACATATGAACTGTACTGACCAACTCCTTTTGTATGGGGATTACCCCGAAAACAAATAAATATTATTATTATTATATAATTATTCTGCTTTTAAATAGGGGTAATTTTGACACCAAAATTATTTTCATATCTTTACTAGAACCAGATATTAAATAAAACGTGTTTTTCCCATACAAACTTTCTGATTTTTTTTATGCAACTCTTGGGAAGTGTTGGCCCCTAATATTTTGCAAAGTCTAATGGTTTAATGTCTAATTTAATCTAAAAAAAAAAATAAATGATTAAAATCGCTGAGACACATTTGGAAGCCTTCCCTTGTAAGTTATGACAACTATATAATATTATTAAACTACTTATGAAGAAAAGTATGAATGTGCCATCATGAGCAGAGTTGTATTAATTACTTTTATTGTAAAATTACTAATTTTTTTTTATTTTTCTGTTAATTTTTTTTTTCTACTACGAGATTCTGAAAAATTCTCTTATTTAAATTGTATATTATAGTTTTAAATTTTAAAAGTATATTTTTATAATTTATTTTATGGAAGATTAACATGAGTGCACATTTATATTGTACATATTGTAAAAAAATATATATAATAAAGCTTTGTATAAAAATGTTACAACTTTATTTTGTAGTGTTTTTTACTTTCACTTACCCAAATATGAAATATATAGTAAGGGAAAGTTTTCGATTGTGAACATTTTTGAAATCTAGTTTTCAACGGAAATACACGTTTTAGGGTCCCCTGAGTCCAAATAACCAATTCCCGCAAAAAGGTCTGTGTTGTGTTGTGTGTGTTCTCTAGCAAACGAAGTCTACAAAACTGAAATTCATATTTAAGACTACTAACGCCCGAGATGTTACAGCAACTTTTTCACTTAAGAATGGCTGACTGGAAATCCTACTTTATCTCCATGCATTTAGCACCTTTTTACGATTTTCTCAAAAACGGCTCTAACGATTTTGATTAAACTCACTATATCGATGTAAAATTTAATGGGCTTTAATATCAGTAGGTTTCATTCTGATTGAAATAGTCTGATGGGGCTTAAATGCAGATATTTTAAATTTTTTCTTCTAAAGTACCTTTAATTTTGTATATTATATAAAAATAACCATATCATCTTATTACTATTGATAAAAAACAGGTAAATATATAAGTTGAACGAATTCAATATACAAAAAAAGGAGAAAACAAATTAATTTTTTTTAATGCAATTGTTTTATCTCTTGGCCACTGGATGGCACTGTCATCGCCGCATGCTACAGTAGGTTCATTCTGATCGAAATAGTCTGACAGGGCTTAAGTGCCGATCTTTTAAAATTTCTTCCTCTAAAGTACCTTCAGTTTAGTAGTTTTTTTGAAATTCATCATATCATCTGATTATTAAATCTAAAAAACAAGTAAATATATAAGTTGATCAAATTCGATAACCAACTAAAGGAGATAACTGCAAAAATATGTTTTTAATGCAATTTTTTGTTTTTTAACTTAAGAACAATAATATACATGCATAATATACGGTTGGAATGCTAAAGATATTAAAAAAAATATTATCGTATACATGCTATTGTAAAATTTAACGGAGAGTAATGAAAAGCCAATAAAACAAACTGGTTGTCGTCGATAATAATATAATAGGCTATTTAATAAAACATGTTTCTTTTAAAATCCAGTTTTAATAATTCTTTGATAATTTATTTTAGATATTATATAATTTATTTATTGATATCAATAACAAAGGTAAGTGAAAGTCGTGTGTTGTGCGCACCAGATTGTTTGTTAATTTTTATAATAATTAATTTTTTGGGAGTTCAAAAAAATAACTCTTTAACTTCCTTCAACCTCAGTGTTTCTGGTTTTATATTCTCTTTTTATACATTTATTTATTTTTTTAAATTGTTTAAAGAACAAAAAAAAATTCTAGTGCAAACTGAAGGCAATGATAATTCCTCTCAACATAAAATTTTGTACTTAAACAAAATATACTTAAAAGATAAATTTTCAAGATTATTCATAAAACAAACTATAAATGGTCTAAAAAAAGTTCTGCCACAAACTGTTTTCAAGAAGTTCTTTGGAAAAAAGTATAAGTAGAATAAGAACAAGGTTCTATGATGCTTAAATACACTAAATAGTGTATTTTTTAAAATCATTATTTCATAGAGATGCAGTGAAATGTACACTAAGCTCTTACTTTTTTATTCAACTAAATAAAATAGACAAACATTTACAAATTAATATTTCTGTTGGAAAGATTTCTAATGTTCTGAATCAATTAACTAAAGCGAGTTATCATTTGAGCTCAAGCTTGTGAGCCATCATCAGGGAATTACTGAGCCATGTCCAAGGATAAACTTCGGTAAAATTAAAATATTATAATGATTTGGAGTTTTCTTTAATTATTTCACAGAATTTTAAACATACAAATTTTGCAACAGCCTAAAAGTATTTTATTACATGGAAAAATATAACTTAATACTTCATTCCATAATCAAGTTTTTGTAGTCTTATAAATAAAAATGTCTCAAGACTCTGATTTGATTCTACAGATATTTACACTGGTCATTGGTATGTTTTGAATTAGTAGTTTTTTTTTTCTTAAACCTTTATTATATTTTTCTATTTATTTTAATAGGAGTATAAAAAACAAAAAGAAAACAAATAAAATAAAATAAATAACACAACATATATATTTACATAAACATATACATGTAAAATAAAACAATTTTTTTTTTGTTGATTATATATAACAATTAGAAATCATAAATATCAAGATTGCTTAGGAGGCATTTTATTCATTTCAGCATTAATAGTTTTTTCTTTTTTCTTTGAAAGATGAACTTTTTGACTATCTGTTGCGATTCCTCTGACTTGTTCTTCGATGGCTTTGTTCACATTTTTTGTTATAATTTTCTTTAATCTTTGTACCTCTTCATGTTTTGCTTTTTTAGGCTCAATCGGTCGATCTGTAAAAAAGAAAAATTAATATATGTTAGAAATTTTTAGTTAGAATCAGATGGTAACCCTAAGGGATTAATTGTTATTAAGTTTTTCAATACAATCAATCGTGAATATCTAGAATAGATTTCAACAAAAGGCACATACAGCTTTTATATTCATTTTTGGATTGTTATTATGTTGAAGTGATGTAATCTTGAAACTTAAAAACCCTAATATAGGTGGAAGTAATCAGGAGTCAGTCTTTTCTTTAAATATTTTAATTTTGCCGATGTTTCGGCTCAAGCTTATGAGCCATCATCAGGGCATTACTGAGCCATGTACAAGCATAAACTGCTTTTTTTTAATTTAGACTGCTTTGCTAAACCAGTTTATGCTTGGACATGGCTCAGTAATGCCCTGATGATGGCTCAAAAGCTTGAGCCAAAACGTCGGCAAAATTAAAATATTTAAAGAAAAGACTGACTCCTGATTACTTCCACCTATAATAGTTTCTACGGTCGACTATACATCCTCAATAAAAACCCTAATCTTGAAGGAATGTTATACTTGTTTGATTACAAAGATTTATAATTGAAAAAGAAAAAAAAGGGAAAAATTTAATTTTTTTTTTTTTTTTTTTTTTTACTCTACTAATTCTTTAATAATATATGTATTCTGTCTTCATAAGCAGCTGAATTATGAGCACATAAAATCTTATGATTAGCCACCATTTTGGAACAAAATGGTTGATGGCAATGTAGAGTTAATTAATTAATACCAACTTCAAAATTCTAAGAATGATGGAAAGACTCCTTTATACTTGCACTTACCCATAAATGAAATATATAGTACGGGAAAGTATTACGATTGTTAAAAATTTCAAATTTGAGTTTTTTTAATCAATTAACATAATAATTTTTAAAAAATGATAACAATTGAACAGATTTTAACGGAAACCTGCACACGAAGCATGATATGCTCAAATATATTTGCTATAAATTTAGTTTCTTATTAAATATTTCATCCAATACACATAATCCATTACTCATATACAGGCCCTAAATGAACCAAGCGAAAGATAACACTACCAAAATAGATCATAAATCTAAAGAAGTTAGTTAAACCAGCAAATATGGCTTAATTAAAAACTTTGAAACAAGATCACTAGCGGGGTCATATGTGGGGTAGTAGTAAGCACAAAAGCCATCTATGGCTAAGGTCACAGGTTCAAACACAACAAATGTATTTGATTATATCATCCTTCAGAATGGAAGTAAAATGGTGGTGTTGAGGCCTGTGGGATGTCAGGTACTCGTTAAAGATCCCTTCCTAATTAAACCTGGATAAGAAAAATTTAGGACTCCCACTGTAGCATCGTATGATTAGCCACAGTAACATAAGGTGCCGTTAAATGAATAAAAAAACATTAAAACGGTTGCTGGCAAAGAAATATTACAAATCTGTACATGTAAAAAACCAAAAATCTCCATGGGTTGTAGTAGTACAGGTTTATGGAATATGGAGAATTGATAAACCCAAGGAAGTTGATATCCATTTCTCTAGATGAACATACATCAGGTCTTTCAGGCTGAAGTAATGGCAATAAATATCTGTGCTCAAACTCTAATTTCAGAAGGGATGAGAGACAGGCTGATAACTATCCATACCGATAGTCAAGCTGCAAATTAGTAGAGGAATGCAAAAGAAATCTCAATATGCTTAATAAAGTCTGAGTTTATTCGGTGCCTGGTCACTCAGGCATCGTAGGCAATGAGAGAGCTGATAGCCCCACAAGGAGGGGTTCTGCTCAGTTACCCTTTACACCTAAACCTTTGTGTGGAATAAGCCTCAGCTATGCTAAAGGTTTGATCAAGGCGGCTACTGGCAATAGATCCAGGCAATACTGGAGGGATACTGGAAAGCAGCATCACTCTAAGATGTTCTTGGAAGGACCCTGCAAAGAGGAAAGCTGTACACTACTCTCAATGGACAGGACTGTACACAGGACACTGCCAGCTCAGTAGGCATCTCCATAATATGGAGTTGGTGGCCTCACAGACTTGTAGATTCTGCAAGAAGGAAGATGAAACTGGAACCGTATTATAGATCCTAAGTTGTGTGAACTGATTAACCCCTATAGCTTGGTCAGATTCACCAAAGCACTAAGTCTGTATTAACGGAAATGGACGGCTCACAATAAGCCTAATAAGACTGCTGCAGTGCAAAAGATAAGTCAGAAAAAAAAAAAAACCTCAAAGTTTTACATAAGGCAATATGCAGATTTATTCTTAATAATATGTGGAATAATGAAATTATTCATATATTCATTTTTCCATATCATAAAAAAAAATGCAGTTAGATTGATCTAAATCCTAGAGAATATGTCCCCTTTAAAGCACAGCTGATAAGATAATTGTATTATTTTAATTAGGCAGTCATAACTAACTCACTCAATACACAATACATTTAGGCTTTCACAATGAAATTAAAATAATTTAAGTAGGGTTAATTTTTTTTTTTTTTGCAAAATTTAAAAACAAGGAGATTATTGATTTTTCCAATCTTACTTAAAACAACCCCATTAATTTGATTATATATATATATATATATATATATATATATATATATATATATATATATATATATATATATATTGTAATAGACCCATTTTTTATAATTATTGTAGTAAATTATTTATTATTGATTATTGTGTTAGGCAGGCTAACAATAAGATAAGAAGTAAAATTTAAATTTAAATATCAGCTCCAATTTGATTGATTGTATGTTTACAAACATAGCATCCATTTTGGATGCACGGGACATTCCAGGTAAAAACCCAGGTGGAGGAAAGATACCTGATCATGGTCAGTCAGAGTTGGGGTTATGAGCTGAGAGGAGTCAGGAGTTTTTACTGAGGATTTGGAGAGTGTGGAGCAGAATATGAAGAGGGACCTTGGTTAGCCTGCATATTGTTTGTGTTATTTTTGTAAGTTATTATTATGATTAAAAAAGTTATATAAAAGATTATGTGCCTGATTGTCAAGAACCCATACCATACCCTGAGAGTAAATGAGTTATAATGAGTAAATATTGTGTTAATTGATTTTTTCTTAAAAGAATATTATTTTTAAAATAAGCATATTATAATATATATATATATATATATATATATATATATATATATATATATAATATATATATATATATATATAAAACACAACTCCATTAAATTTATTTTCTACATTACTGTTCACTAAAACATTTGATATTGGTTTATATGAGAGGATAAAGAAGTTACGAAAACCTTACCTTTATAGAATTCTTTTTTTAACACTAGTTCATGATCAACAGTTTTTTTTTTTTTTAAGTGATCTCACTTTCTTTATTCAACTAATGACTGTTAACCAATTCACTAGTGCTATATTTAGGTTTGTATATTCTGACAAAAATACATATTAAATAAAATATAAGTTAACAACATACTATATACAAAGAGAATAAAATAAATCTTATTATTGTAAATATTGAAATTGATCAAATTTTATAGTTATTTAGTTATATGCATAGTTAAGTTATTTATTACATGATTATTATTATTGTCTAAATTCAGCTCATATTAGATCAAACCTGTGTTTTAATGCAAATTCAACTGATTTAAATGGCCATCACAAGCAAATTGCAGTTGAAATAGGTTTGGTATAATTTAAATGTTTAATGGATACAAGAAAATGAAAAGTGATATTTATTTGAATAAGAAATGAGATAAACTCTGTAAGAATAAAACAGAAACTAATCATTTTCAAAGAGTATTTTCCAAAATAGAGGCTATCATCCATCACTCCAATTGGAACAATTAAGTGGAGGGATTTGAGTGAAGGCTATTTAATCTCCTTTGACTTCATATACAATCATTCCTTTAACTCAAAACCGGTGTCAAGGAGTCCGTGGGACTCTAACAAGTCAATAGTATTAAATAACCTCCATATTTGTCAATTAAACGGTAGCAATCCTGCTATGAAATTTAAAGTAATTTAATGGGGACACAGCCCTGAAATGTTAACAAATACAACAAACTGTTTTAGAAGAAATAAAACAATGTTAGAAGTTAATAGTGAACAGTTTGAAAGGCTAATAATAATAAGAGTTATTAAACTGTTGTATTTTATGATCAAAGTTATATGATTTCTTTTCTTGTATTCTCAACATTGCCTAAAATTTTTTCATTAAGAGAGGTGTTAATTTACTACTTTTTTTCTGGTAAATCAGAGTAACAATAAATAAATTGGTATTTTAGGATTCAACTAGTAAATGAGCTGGTTATAAACTTAAAGTTTTGTTTCTAGAATGTTCTCATTCTATTATACAGTAAGAAATTAGCAAGATTTTTAATTATATTAATACTGATGATCTTTTTCCCGATGGCTTCATAATGCATTGGGCGTAAACATTACTGGTTAATTGATCCATATTCTTACTGACTATTTTCAAAACCATTTTGAACTCATATATAATAAAAATTGAGGTATTATAAATGAAAATTAAGGTATCTCTGAATATTTTAAGGTATTTGAAAATAAGCACATGGTAGTTAAAATAGGTTAGAAATTAACCCCTAGCATTCTATTTTTAAATTTGAAGGTTGAATTACTGACATTCGCAATCCACAAGGTAATGTTCGTTTTCTAAACTATAAAAATTATAAAATATGTTTAATACTCACTTTTTCTGGATTGTATTTTTGGATTAGGCCCTTTATTTTTGTCTGATTTCTTCTGGTTGCCAGGAGCTAATACTTTTGCTTTCCCTTTCCTAAATCCCTGAGGCATTTTCTTTTAGCAGAGTAGGGAGTCAACTGAAAATATAAATGAGAAAACTATACTTATTGAAATAAACAGATACAGATCACTATTTTGAATTCAATAACATGAGCCACATACAGAGCAAAGCACTCACAATACTGACAAGAAGACACGCCTAAAAATATCAGATGACTCCATATTGAAACGTCATCAGACGACTTTAGGGCGAAAATTACAAAAATAACACTTAAGAACTTAAATATTGGTATTTATATTATCTATTGAAAGCTGCAACTGTATTAGTATAAATACATCCAGTAAAGTAGGGGGTATTATAAAAAAAAAAAAAAGTCATGATAAACACACGTAGATACCACTGCTGGCAGCTCTCCAATACAGATTATATTCTAAACCAGAAGGTCTTTCTGCCGTCTTCTTTTCAGACTCCTCAGATTATTATCAGGAATCGAAGAAGAAGCAAGGATTGAAACTAATGGGTTAGAGTGGGAATGAGTTTTGTCATGGAAGGAATGGTACTTGGATCGGGACAAATTATGAACTTATCGAATATTAAGGATTTTTGATTTTTAAAGATTCGAAACGGGAAGAATTTGATGGTTTAGCAAAGCCACAAAGCTCAAATCCGTATGACTTATGATAGTCATGTAAATAAGTCTTTTATTTGGTAAATCGAAGGTTAGAGCGTTTGTCAAGCTTGTGTTTAAGTAGCTGAAAACTAAAATAAAATATAAAATAAGAAAAGCAACATTCAGCTTAGTTTATTAGTTCCGTTCTAACATTGCTTATATATTTTTTCTAGGGATATGGCAGAGCATACGCATTGAACTTCTTTTCTTCTGTTCGAGACCTACCGGGACGGAGAAAGTGTACTGCGCATGCCCTGATTTCGAACAGACATGCTCCCTCCTTGCATAGAGATAAAGCAGGACATGCGCAATACGTTTTTTATGTTCCAACAGGTCCTAAAATGAAGTCAAGGAATTCGAGGTTAATTCGACATACTTTTGAAAATGAATTAAAAAACAAACAACTAAAGCATGTTCTAAATGTTTAAATTTGGCACTAAGTGAGTTAGCAAGTTATAATAAACATTGTTCGTTATTTAAAAAATATTCATTAAAAAAAAAAAAAAAAAAGAAATCTGTTCCTCCATAACCCAGGTGGGTTTAGTACATATAGAAATTCTAACTGTTTCCATGCCAACATGTCGAGGTCATTCTTAGCCGCCAGCTTTTTTTCTAATTTTTTTGGGTACCTACTTTATCACATTTAATTAAAACAATCATAAATCTGTTAAAGATGTTACAGAAAGTTTTTCACTAAAATTCACAAACCCTGAGTGCCACTTTAAACCACGTATTTTGCACATTTTTACGATTTTCTCAAAAATGGCTCTACGATTTCGATTAAACTCGCTATAGTGGAGCAAACTTAAATGGGCTTTAATTTCATATAGGTTTTATTATGAATGAAATAGTCTGATCAAATTTGTTGCGTGCACAAGTTTTTTTTTTTTTTTAAAGACAAATTAATGCATTGAAAATATCAAAAGGAACATATCAGGAAATACATTTGAGTATGTGGAGAAATTTCAAATATTCTGGCATGCTTAGTACATTACCATAATTATTATTAAAAATATTGAGGCAGGAGGGAAGGGTCACTTGTGGTGTAGCTAGGATTTTTAAAATGGGAATAAAAAAAAACCTTGGTGGTGCTGTCCTTCAGTGGGGACGTAAAATGGTGCTGTAATGTCAGGTACTTGAACCTTGACAGCCAAAATTGGGTATTACACTGAAACATCGTCTGGTTCGCTACAGTAACATAAAGTGACGTTTAAAGAATAAATAAATCAACAAAATATTGATAATTTATTCAGCAATTTTTCAAGTAAGCCTATAAATTAATAAAAATTGTTTTTGTGATCCAATAATTTTCCGAACTTTGTAAATAATTGATTTTTAAGCAATTTTACAAAGTAACTGCCTTTCAGTTATTTCTGTCGTGTTCGAAAATATTATTTCAAATGTTAAATTTATCTGAAGTCTAATAATTTATTCAAAAGTTTTAAATGGATATGACCTAGGTTAAATATGATTTCTCGGAATACTTGTTTTATAACAATCTCAGTTTCCATCTTGTTAATAAAAAAAATAATAATCTGTAAGTATTACAGTGAAGTTTTAATACAAACTGAAGCACTTTTCTGTCAAAAGTATTCGGAATTCACTACCATTCCGTAATTTACTTGCTTTCAACTTATTTTTTATGCTTTTAAGGAACTTTTAATCACTTTACAATGTTAGAAGGAAGGTATAGAATAGCTAAAACCAAAAATTATGGCAACAATCATTTTATTTTTAATGTTTATTTACGAAAAAATTAGTGTACGTCAATGGTGTTGTTTCGGGTTCCCGAAAAGAGAAATTAATGTCACTGCTCTGCCATCTAGTGGCCATAGGGAGAAAGAGTGCGCCCCTAGCGGCCGAGAATGAAACTGAAGTTGCAGGTCCTGGCTGGTTGTGCCAGACAGCCTCTCTAGTTTTTACCACCCTTTACCATGGAGTAGAGAATTTAGAAGACCCCCTGGCCAAAGGGGAGGAGGAGAGGAGGAGAGAAGAACAGACTCATCTTCCAGAGCATTTTCACCATTTCAAGAGATCACCACATAAGTTATTACTTGTTATAATTTACAATAGCACAATTTACTAACCCAGTCCTAATGAACACCTGGCCATTAAGTTAAATATGTACCAATTTTCTTTATAATATAATTAATTTTATCCCCATAATGTGTTTATTTTATCTTGGCCCAGCCTTATTTCATTTAGTTATATTTTTCATACAGTCCACTTACATACTACTAAAGGAGTGATCATCTTGACATTTAGTTGGAGGTGATTACTTTAAACAGGTGTATATGTATCTTAGTTATATTAATGGAGCGATCATAAATAAACATCAAATTGGTAAAACGTTTTGTGTAATTATACATTTTAGCCTACTAGGAATTTATCTTAAAAATTAATTAATTGTTTGGTGTGAAATATTATCCCACCCAAGTACTTATAGTTTCTTGAGGCTATTTTCATTTTGATTATAGTATTTCCTGGTTTTCCATTTTATTAGGATCCTACAAATATTTAATTATATTTGAAAGAAATAATGGAAGAGGGATTTCGAGAACTTTTTTAAAATTTTACAGCAACTAAATATGAATAGATAAAGTATATATGTCTAGAGTCATGGTCGCGCGTATGTTTAACATTTAATTTATTCGTCATTTTTCATTTACTTTTAATTCTGGCTTTTCATTCTTAAAAAGTATCCAAATCTATCAATAATTATGTCCATGAATCCAATTTTATTAAACTTTCTCAAACAAAACAGACGAAATTATCACTGACCGCTCAAGGTGTTTTACTATGGCATAATAAATTCTTTATTTGGTTTCCTCTAAATCATAATTGTTTCATAAGAACCATGTATTTTAGTACGGGAGTCATCTGTAAAGATTTTATTATAGGTGGAATAATCAGGAATCACTCATTTTTTAAAAATTTTTAATTTTGCCAACGTTTTGGCTCAAGCTTGTGAGCCATCATCAGGGCTAGAAACATCAGAACAAAAGAGAAACATATTAATATGATAGTGAAATTTTTTTTTTGAATGTAGTGACAATGCTAACATTTGAAATAAAACAGAAAATATACCATCATACTTAAATATTATAGATACAAGTAATGATAATATGATAAACAATCTGATGATTTTTGTATGCTGATATTGATGACTGGTATCTATAATATTTAAGTATGTTGGTATATTTTCTGTTTTATTTCAAATGTTATCATTGTCACTACATTCAAAAAAACATTTTCAGTCGACTATACATCCTCAATGTAAAGATTTTAATTTATCAACCTTCTTTTTAAAAAATGTTTCAAGCATTTAGCCTATTATCTTATTGCCTTCCCTGCTGAAAGACGTTTTCGGAATTCTTGTACCATGCTTTTCTTTTCGTCATATTTTTTTAGAACGCGGAACACAGTTGAAACACTTATTTTGTATCCAAAAGTTTTGAAAAATTCAGAAATAAGGTAAGATGTACTCATTTGAAGTATTGCTTTCTTATTTGATGAATAGTCAGTCTTTCAGTTTTAATATTTAATAGCTTTTGGACGCTCACATTTTTGCTTTAATATTTTATTTTTATATCTTTTATACTTTACTCAGCTATCCGCATATTCTCATTAATTTTTACTTTTACTTACCTATATATAAAATATATAGTAAGGGAAAGTATTGCGATCGTGAAAATTTTCGAATTCCAGTTTTTAACGGAAATACACATTTTAGGGTCCCCTGAATCCAAATAACCAAGTCCCGCAAAAAGGTCTGTGTGTGTGCGTGTGTGTGGTGTGTGTGTGTGTGGTAACTCCCGGACGGAAACGGTAAGTTCTATGAAACTAAAATTTCATATTTAAGACAAATATACGTCACAAAACCTTTTTCATAAAAATGAGCTTACCAGACAGCCACTTTATACCATGCATTTTGCACCTTTATTCGATTTTCTCGAAAACGTCGATTTTGAATAAACTCGCTACATCGATGTAAAATTTAATGGGCTTTAATATCATGTAGGTTTCATTCTGATTGAAATAGTCTGATGGGGATTAAATGCAGATATTTTAAATTTTCTTCCTCTAAAGAACCTTTAATTTTGTAGATTCTATAAAAATAACTATATTACCTTGTCACCATTGATAATTACCAGCTAAATATGCAGGTTGAGCGAATTTGATAAACAACTAAAGGAGAAAACTGAACAAATACTTTTTTATGCATTTTTTTGTGTTTTTTAACACAGGAATACTAATATAAAAATTTTAGAAAATCTATTATCTGATTCACAGAATTTAAAGGGTAATGGAAAGTGATGAAAAGCCGATAAAACTAACTGTTTTTTGGGTTCCCGAAAAGGAAAATTCGTGTTGACCGTGCTACAGCCTGGCGGCTTGTCAATGAAGCACAGCGGGCCAATTTTGTTTTTGAACATAGTAATATAGACGTATAATATACCGTTTAAAGAGAAAGACTTTAGAAAATATATTATCTTATACACAAGCTTGTAAAATTGAATAAAGAGTGATAAAAATCCGATAAAAATAACTGATTATTTCAGATAATAATATAATAGAGTTTTTAATAAAACACATGTTTCTATATTAATTCAATTTAATTAATGCTTTGATGGTTTCACTCATTTTACTTTCACTTACTATATATAGTAAGGGGAAGTATTGCGATCGTGAAAATTTTCGAATTCCAGTTTTCAACGAAAGTACACGTTTTAGGGTCCCCTGAGTCCAAATAACCAAGTCCCGAAAAAAGGTCTGTGTGTGTGTGTGTGTGTGTGTCTGTGTGTGTGTTTGTGGTAACTCCCGGGCGGAAACGGTAAGTCCTATGAAACTGAAATTTCATATTTAAGTCATCTATACGCCCGAGACGTGACAAAACTTTTTTCATCAAAATGAGCCTACCAGAAGAGGCACTTTATACCATGCATTTTGCACCTTTTTTCGATTTTATCAAAAACGGTTCCGACGATTTTGATTAAACTCGCAATATCGATGTAAAATTTAATGGGCTTTAATATTTTTTAAAATTATTAATAATAATTTTCTTCCCATAAAGTACCTTTAATTTTGTAGATTAAATTATAATAACTAGATTATCTTGTTAACGCTGATGAAAAACTGGTAAATATATAAATTGAATAAATTCGATACCCAACTAAAGGAGAAAACAGAAAACATATTTTTTTAATGCAATTTTTCGTATTTGAACATAAGAGCAGTAATATACATGTATGATATACCATTGGAAAGCTAAAGATTTTAGAAAAAATATCATCTCATACACAAGCTTTTAGAAGTTAATAGAGATTGATGAGAAGAAGATAAAACTAACTGATTATTTTAGATAATAATATAATAGATTTTTTAATGAAACACATGTTTCTATAGAAATTTAATATTTAATTTATTACTCTTAACGCTGACTGTATTTGAAAATTCTTTCATTGATTTTAAAAATCGAGGTAAGTGAAAGTCGTGTATTGTCCTCACCAGATTTTTATTTTTTAACATTTCAACTATTTCTCTTTAAAAAATTATTCGAAGCCATTATTCAATCGTTGCGTTTTTTTTAGGGCCTTATTTTAAAAAAAAATTCTTTTCCAAGGTTGGGAGAAGTATTGTTTAGAAGATGAAATTATGACGAAGATTAGTAAAAATATGAACATTTGAAACCATTTAACAATAGAATATTACGATTTCCGAATACTTTTGATACTGATTGATCTTGTAATTTTACATTATTAATCGATATTTTTAAAAACAAAAAACTTTTTGGTTATCTGGTCCGTGATTTTCCTTTATGGGAGTCTCTTTTAAAGATTTATGAGCTAAAAAGAATTATATTGAAAGAAAAAGAAATACGAATTTCCGAATACTTTTTGACACTCACTGTATGTGGTGTAACGGCAACTTATTCGACAAAATCGATAAACTACTAGACCCGCTTATGCCATAACTTGTTCACCTTTTTACGATTTTCTCAGACACGCCTTTTGTTAAAATCGCTCTATAATTGCAAAATTTGATGCGTTTTAATATCAAGTAGGTCTTATTCTCATTGAAATAATCTAATGGGGATTAAATTTCGAATTTTTTTTTTTTTTTTGTAATCATTTTTTTTTTTTTTTTGGCTGGAAGGGTTTACTACATCAAAGATTCTTTTTGTAAGTCTGGTGTTGTCCATTCTATGTAGGTGCCCATTGAAAGTTAATCTCTGTTTTCTGATTATGTCAGTGCGATGGTATATCTCATAGCTAGTTTCAGTGTATTGGCCCAAATATTTTCCTGATGATTTTACATTCCATTTTTTCTGTTTCTGCTATGCGTAAATGGAGGTTGACATAGCTTATATTTAAGAAAAACATGAATAATACAACTATTTTTGAAAAGATACAAAAAACCAGATGGATAGACTGAACAAAAAAAAAAGGAAATAGAGCTGGCAGTACATGTTTCTATTTAATTAGTTGACTGATTATAAAAAATAAAAAAATATGGTTTATTCAGTTAAAAAGGTTTATCCACGAGTCAGGAAAATATAAATTTATTTTGCAAAGATTAATATTACGATAAATTTGATTTTGAAACCTTAACTGAATTGAGTAATTTTGGTTATACCTACTCCCACTCATGTTATTATAAATTTGACCAAATTAAATTAAAAATTGACATCAAATGATTCTGTATTCATTACAAATAGTTGTGCATTGACTGAAAACAAAGTTATATTTAATACACACTTCATAGATTCTGGTTGTGCACCAGAAAGGTCCCCATACCCTAGGGTTACTCCACGTTTAAAGTAACAGAATAAGTAATTCTGCCTCAGCTGGGGTTTGGAACTCAGGACCCGGAAAACAATAGCCCAATGCTCTATCCACTTTACCATGCCACTCCATTGTAATTAAATTATCATATTATATTTATGTTATACTTATTATTTTGTTTATTTAAAAAAAAATGTATTTCTAAAAAAATTGTAGTATGCTGTGTGTTAAGCAACCCAATCCAATACACTTAGATTATAAGACAACCTTTAAGTGTTTTTTCTCATCTCTACTCATTATTTTTTTTTTTTTTTGTTATTTACAACTGTATTAACAAAAAATTCATCTAGTAAATGTGATGTGTTATATAATACAATGAAATGATATACATATAGAGAAGCTTCCTATTGGAAGCACCCTAAAAATATTCTAAACTAGAAGGTTCCGAGGCCATTTCCTTTTCAGGCACCTCAGAGGATTATCCGGAATTGAAGAGGAAGAAAGGATTGAAACTAGTGGGTTAGAGTGCGAATGGAGTTTGTCATGAAAGGATTGATATCTGGTCCGGGCCAAATCAGTAACAAAGGGAACATTAAGGTCTTTATGGATAAGTTTATTCTTGACAAAGTAATGAGCGTTGAGGATTTTATGAAGGATTTTGGATTGTAAGGATTGGATGCGGGGAGAATTTGATGGTTTAGTAGAGCCCCAAAGCTCTACTCCGTAAGTCCAGATTGGTCTTATAATAGTCATGTAGATGAACTTTTGTAGTTCAGAGGAAGGTTTGTCCGTTTGTCTAGTAAGTGTTGAAGCAGCCTAAACCGGCGTTCGAATTTTTAAAATTCCTTCTCATAAAGTAAATTCAATTTGTAAATAAAAAAAATAACAATATCACCTTATCAATGTTGATTATAAAACGAGAAAATATATAGGTTGAACGAGGGATCACTTGTAGCTGGGTGGTTAGCATAACAGCTTCCCATGCCAAAGGTCACGGGTTCAAACCCGCAGGTGGTCCTAGGATTTTTTAATGGGAGTAAAAATTCCTTAGTTACGCCGTCCTTCGGAGGGGACGTTAAAAGGTGGTCCCGAGTCTGTGCGATGTCTTGTACTCGTTAAAGATCCCTATCCTAATAAAACCTGGATAGGCAAAATTTAGGACTCCCACTGTAGCATCGTCCGATTAGCCATAGTAGCATAAAGTGACGTTAAATAAATAAACAAACAATAGGTTGAACGAATTTGGTTACCAATCAAAGGAGAAAAGAGCGAACACATGTTTTAGGTAATTTTCTTTAAACTTTAAGAATAGTAATATACCGTTGGAAAGCTCAAGATTTTAGATTTTTTTTTTATCTTATGCACAAAGTTGTTTATGGTAAAATGGTGAGTGATAAAAGCGGATAAAACTAACTGCTTGTTGTAGACATTTCTGTCGAAACTCAATTTAATTCTTTAACTTTTTTTCATCTCTTACTTTAATATAAAAGTTCTTAAATTTATTATATAATTTAGGGCATTCTTTCCAGAAGATTTATAAGTAAAATAAATTGCATTTTGTTTTCTTTAGGGCCAGAAAAATAAATTTTCTATAACAAAGTCATCAAAAAATTATTCTTGAAATGTAAGCAGTTTTTAAAATAAAATTTTATTTATTTGTCTTTAGAGCAATCCCCATACAAATAGAGCTGGCTGGCCCAAATCAAACAATAAATTTATCACCAGCAAATATACATCATTAATTAAAAATCAAATAAAGATTTAAAACAAAAACAACAAAACACATATACAGCAATAAGCATAAAGATGCTGCTATCTTCATGATTAATTTCATCCAACATATACATAAATTAAATATAAGAATATCAATAAATAATGCAATAATAATAGTACTACTAATGGAGGAGAAATCAACAATCGATAAAATCGATTGCAAACATATGTTGATGTAGGAGAAATCAACAATCGATAAAATCGATTGCAAAACATATGTTTTCATAAAACTATGGGAAGGTTAAAAAAAGTTTATATAGTTGTGTAAAATAATAAAGTGCTTTAGTAAAAGATTCTCTTCATTATAATACATCAACCTCTACACTTACTCCCTACAAATAATAAAGTGCTTTAGTAAAAGATCTCTCTTCATTCATAAAATACATCAACCCCTCTACACTTACTCCCTACAAAATAATAAAGTGCTTTAGTAAAAGATCTCTCTTCATTCATAAAATACATCAACCCCTCTACACTTACTCCCTACAAAATAATAAAGTGCTTTAGTAAAAGATCTCTCTTCATTCATAAAATACATCAACCCCTCTACACTTACTCCCTACAAAATAATAAAGTGCTTTAGTAAAAGATCTCTCTTCATTCATAAAATACATCAACCCCTCTACACTTACTCCCTACAAAATAATAAAGTGCTTTAGTAAAAGATCTCTCTTCATTTCATATACATATCCCTAAATCAAAACCCCATCTACATCTTACTTCCCTACAAAATAATAAAGTGCTTTAGTAAAAGATCTCTCTTCATTCATAAAATACATCAACCCCTCTACACTTACTCCCTACAAAATAATAAAGTGCTTTAGTAAAAGATCTCTCTTATCATAATACATCAACCCTCTACATTACCTACAAATAATAAAGTGCTTAGTAAGATCTTCTTCATTCATAAAATACATCAACCCTCTACACTTACTCCCTACAAAATAATAAAGTGCTTTAGTAAAAGATCTCTCTTCATTCATAAAATACATCAACCCCTCTACACTTACTCCCTACAAAATAATAAAGTGCTTTAGTAAAAGATCTCTCTTCATTCATAAAATACATCAACCCCTCTACACTTACTCCCTACAAAATACTAACATTCTCAGAAGAAAGATGTTGAAATCTAATTTTAAGATTTTCTCTAACAAAAATAAATAATGATTTCATGTCTGTTACGTGGAGTTCCGCAAGAATTTCATAAAAACCATCAATACTCACATCATTTAATACGGGCATAAAACGGGTTCTATTGTTATGGTATGCGGGACATCGAGCAAAAAAATGGAAACAATCTTCCAATGCGTCTCCATCACAAACAGTGCACGGCTTCTGTGGGTCCAGACTATACTTCTGCGGGCCGACACTAAAGGAGATGGCGTACTTTACCAACAGTCTGATCTGGGCTAAAGTTCTAACCTACGCGATATTGCATCCTAACATTAGATAACTTTGCGGAAGGACGGTATGAGCAAAGACCTTACTGTACCACGGGTTATAGGTCGACTCTTGGAGCATGGCTATATCCTTCATTCTCATATATTTGCGGCAGCCCTCCAAAATGTAAGCAGTAATATAGACGTATAATATATCGTTGGAAAGCGCAAGATTTTAGAAAAAAATAATATGCAATAAAAAAATCGTACAAGTTAATATTAATTTGTTGTAAGTCCATAAAGTTATAACATATGTTATTGGTTAAGAGGGAGATTATAACAGTTTAATGCTGCAACCGTCGTACATTGTCATACAAGTTATATTCTTTTGTAGGTGGAAATAATCGGGAGTCAGTGTTTTTTTTGTTTTAATAGTTTAATTTTGTCAACTACCATGCGGCCTATATGGACTTA